>CM060908.1:718331027-720831027 GCA_030737815.1 Allium fistulosum
TCTTTTTGTCAATGATAAAGGGGGAGAAAATGTGTAATAGGGGGGATATTTATTCAAGGGGAGTAAATTGCTTTTATAAATTTACAAACTTACATAGTTTTCATCATAAAAAAGGGGGAGAATGTTAGAACCTTATATTTTGATGTTTTGATTGTGACAGCTATATAATTAAATATTATGTGAACTGACCATATTTGTAGGAGAAGATATTATTTTACTTGACAAACATATTGCAGACCAGATTCTAGATAGAAGCTTCAACATTGTCTATGGTTTGTCTATGGTCTCTAAGTCTAGTAATTTTTTTTTAAATCTCTCCAAAGTGGTATATGCATGCACACATACTTAAAAATCTTTCAAATCATAGTTCATATATCAAAAATTTTAGTACACGTGTTCACATACAAAAATGTTATTGAAAAATAATGAATACGACATAAAATAGGTAATTCAGCAGACTGAAATGCATAGATCAGTCGACTGAATACCTGTGCACGTGCAAAATAACATTTGAATATTCAGTCGACTGAAACATACAATCCAGTCGGTTGAATGAATTGTCTTTTGCATTGTTCCTTCTCTAATTTGAATTTTACACATTTTAGCTGGCTGAATTATTTATTCAGTCGACTGAAATTGCATAACCGCTATATTTCTGAAAAGTCACTTCACTTCATCGAATAGAAACAACCCTTGATTCAATAGTTGTTTTCGTATCTTTTGATTTCTACTTTTCATGAATAATTACAACTCTTAAAAACTATATATAGCCTTCAATTCATTTGTTTTAATTACCTAATTTCAGATTATATTCTCTTATCCTATTTGTCTAAACATTCTTGCCATTTGCATTCAAACTTTCATTCTAATCACTTGTATATTCAAGCAAAATTTTATTAGTGATTTATTAAACTTCATATCTTCACAAACTACATGAAATACCAGAAAGGAGAAGATTATAGGAAGGGTATACGTTATTGACTTATCTGTGCTACTCAAGAGCATACTCATTCAGAAGCAATTTTATTAGAAGTCCTGTTCGGTTGCTCAGGCGGTCGAAGTCCTATTCTGTTGCTTAAGCGGTAATAGTGTTGTTCGGTTGCTCAGGTGGTGTAATACCTATTCCTTTGGGTTAAGAGAGGGTTGATAGTTACATTCCAGAAGGAGTCTGGGATTGGACGTAAAACGAGAAGTTCGAAGCAGTATAAAAATCCCTAATGTCATTTACTTTACTATTAACTTTTTATATTTATATTCCGCACTAGTAGATAACTTAGATAATATTCCATATTACGATCCTTAGTCACTTTCAATAAGGGCAAAGTAGGAATATGTTATATTCTTATACCCTAAACCCACATTCCTATTGCATTTACAATATTCATAAACAAAACTAAATATAGAGTTTGGCCGGCTGCTATTAGAAGTAATCAAAAGGAAGATAAGCAAGAATTCAAGAAGGAAGCTCAATCAAATCAATTCAAGAGAAAATCTCAAACTCCTTAACAACAAGCTAAGATAAATAATAGATTACATCTCATTTTTATTGCTTTCGATTTCTAGATAAGATCCGAATTTTTTTGCAATAAAAATGCCATGTTTTGATTGTTTAAACGGTTATATATGCTTGTTGATGATTTATGTTGTTTCGTATAGATTTTATGATAAGATTTGATTTGAATAACCTATTACATGACATCTAAATGGCTTGCATTTTTGATATAAGGTCAGAAACATTATTTTAGGGATGATTTTAAAGTTTCATAATTTTATAAGTTGTGGTGGATTTATTATGAATTTTCTAGTAAAGAAAATGGTTAAATTGGGTTTAAATTATTTTCGGCTATTATATGTTAGCTTTGGGTCAGAAATTTAAATATGTTAGAAAACATATTAAAAGTGATTTATGGGAATTTTTGGAGAATTTTCCTAAGTATTTTATTAAAGGTTTAAAATTATTTAAGGTATGGGAATTAAATGTTTTATATGTTTAGAAAAGGAGAAGGGGTAATTTGCTAAATGTTTTAAATTGTTAATTACTGAATTCAGCAGCACTTTTAGAAAAGATTTTGAAAAAGAATTGGCAACCAATTATATGTTGACAATAAGGCAAGTTAGTTGGAAAGGTAATACTTTAAAAAGTTAAAAATCAGTTTTGTAAAGGTTTATTGCTTCGCCCCCATACATCCGCCTCCAACCAAGTCGAAACCAATACCCATGGTATCAATGCCTTGGTACATAGTGGATTGGAGTTAGTCGGAAGGATAGAGGCGAAACATGCTTTCGAAGAGGCTAGAGCTTTCGACTTAACCGACTTGCTTCTATTTATATAAAGAAAGGGCCTTTGAATGGGTTGCCGCCATTTGTTTTTAAAACAAACTTTCGAAGGGGTCGAAACCCCAGCTACCGCATTCAACCCTTCGAATCGATGATTTGAAAGGGTACTATTGCCTTTATACTTTAAAGCCGCTTCTCCATGCTTTCGAAAGGGTTGGTTTCGAAACCATCAACTTTATTTTACTTAGGAATAATGCTTTCAAAAGCAATGCTTTCTCCCCAGTTCTTTTAAGACCTATAAATATATTGAAAGCTAAACCCAAAGGTTTCGAAAGGAATAGTTTTAAATGGTTAAGTAGCTATGTTGCACAAACTTTTACTTGAACTCTGTGCTTTCAAAAGATTTGTTTTAAGTAAAGGACTTTAATTCTTTCGAAAGAAATATAATGAAGGTTTCGAAAGGGTGATTTCTCAATGTTTTCGAAAGGTCTACTTTTAGTATTTGAATGGAAGGTTTCCAATGCTTTCGAAAGGCAAGTTTGAAGTGTTTTGAAAAGAGGATGTCTAAGGTTTTATAAAGCTTTCGAAAGGATACTTTCAATGATTTCAAAAGGTTTATTTTTAAAAAGATTTCGAAAGGTATGTTTTGGCCTTTCATCCTAGCGTTTCAAGGTAAAGTAGTTAACCTATTTTGAAAGGGGCACTTTCAATGGATTCGAAAGGGACTGTTTAAAGCTTTTAAACAAGGGTTTCGAAGGTGATATCTTGGATTTAAACCCTAATATTTTCTAAGTTAGAGAAGGGCTTTAACTTGTTTTAAAGGGATAGGTAACCCTATTGCTTTAGGTTTTCATCAACATTGTTTTGTGTAAAGCATATTTCATGGCAAAGATGTTTGAGTAAAGCAAAGAGTATATTTTCCTTGATTAAGTATGATTTAAAGGATTAAATCAATTTGAAAGAAATGTTTTCAAGGAAAATTTAATGGGGTAGTTAACCCTAAGTAAATGACTCAAATATTAGTATACCAGATGAGACTGGTATAGGGTCGCGCCCTATAGTTTAACTAATAGCCCCTAGCTAATATAAGTCCAAAATTCCAGTGTGTAGGGATTTATCACAAGTATGACTAAAATGATGTTACACATAGAAAGGAATATACAGAGAAAGATAGGTTATTGGTGAACCCGCAAAACCATTATGATCAGTTGACCCTAGAAGAAGTAAGTTAAGGACAGACTGTCCAGGAGTATGTCTAACAGAAGTTAGATTATTTATTTTGTTTGGTAGGCCCGAGTCCGCCAACGGTTAGTAGTTAGCCAAACAAAACTACATTGTTCCGACAGATAGTCCATTGATTACCTGATTTATGTGCATATATGATATTGCTATTATTGCTTTAATCGGTTTGATTGCAGGATTTTGATTTGCAAAAGATATGTTTTTAAAGGGATATTAGTGAGGGGAAACCCGTTCTGCTAAGCGGCATGGTCTCACTTAATATCTAAACTGAGATGAAATAGTACTATTCACACCAGGCTTTATGTCTGACTTAAAGTTTATGTTTTCCCCTTAAGCTCCCGGGTGCTCAAAATTAATTTGAGTAGATTGAGAGTTAAGGTTTTACAGGTTTAGTAGGTTGGACGAATAAGCTTCCGAAGATGTGCAGGAGGCAAAGTTAGGAGCTATTTAGTTTTATTTTCGCTGTGATTTATTATGACTGATATATCTATTTAGTACTCCGATCATCCAAGGGCGAACCTTCATATGTCGCTCTTGGCGTAATTTGTAACAATTATATTTGGTCAAAACCCGGGAATCGTTTTGGGATTATGCATCTAAATATGAAATATTGATTTGAAATGTAATCAAAAAAGTTGTTTTTAAATCTGCGTTGATTTTTATTTCATATTCATGTGCTTCTAATATTATGGATAACATTAACATTACCGTATTTTGTCACCGGAAGTTAATACTATGGATGACTGCACCTTCTGTAGCGCTTAGCTGCGGGCCTTAAGATAAGGTGTAACGACCCGGCTTTCTATGCCCAGAAAGTCGCATCATTATGAAGAAAGAAAGGGGTAGAAAATAGAAAAGAAAAGAAGAAAGAAAGAAACAACAACAACGATCTCACAGCGGAACGAATAAATTATATTAATAACATAAACTATTACATAGTATACAACAATTTACATAATTAGAGTATACAACTTATACATCACAAAATAGACAGTTATAAAACCTGTCTATTATACAACACAAGATACAACTCAAACAAACGACTCAGAGAAACCAACACAGCGGAATACTATATATCTACGAATGCTGAATCCTCCTGCTCCATATCTCCTCCATAGATTCGTCAAAGCTAACCTGAATCCCTTGGCTACTCGTAAAAATTGAGTACCCAAGGTTTAATAAAACAGAAAATAAACACTTGGGTCAGACATGGGTCTGGTGTGAGTAAACGGGTTAAAATTGTTTAACTTCAAAACCTTTTGAAAACAAAGGTATCACGTAAGACTTCCCACACATAAACATGGAAAAGTTTTTACCTTACGCTAATCAAAACATTTGATAGGAAATCCAGTTATATTATAATAGGGTCTAGGGTTTTCAAGTAAAATACAGAAATAGCTGAAATGCTTACATCTCACATTCCAACATAGTTGGGCACAACTAATACGTACGGCACTTATTGGAGTTTGGATTCCATACAATGGCAGGGCTACTGGGGTACCGCCCGTCACAGTACGTGGCCTAGATCACCGTACCGAGGAGTACGCCCGCTCCCCTGCAACACAAAGCCGGAACCATCCCTTACTGGATAATCCCGAACAAGACAATCCCGTAGTTGGCGCGACCAACCACACTAAGCCGAATAAAAGAAAAGGGACCTCTAGACAGGGATCTATCTTGCTCTCAGTGAGTGCTACTCACGAAGCCTTGCTGCACCTCCCCTGTTTTAGCCATTCCCGGTTGATGAGGCTTGAGGTTACGATTACCTTTAATCAGAACATATCACTTAGAATGCTCATCGTCCGCCTGACGATGTGCTGAAAGCATTCAATCCATACAAGTTCGTTCCGGGTTCGAACGAAACCGAAGGCATTATCTCGTTACACTCGTTTTGGAATCACCCTCAGAGTTAACGACAATAACCCTTGCACTCTGAATCTTCATCTTCACTTGAGATTCACGACCTATCGTTAATTTGGATCGATGTGGTATTCGGGTCTCCAGACCTGGAATACCGGTATACGGAAACCCGATCCCGGTCTCATCGAAATCCAAAACGTATCTTTTAAGGCCAAGTTGTTTAAAAGTTTAAACATTTAAACTTATTCAGGATGATATAAATAGATAGATAAATCACATTATCACAATAGATAATTCATATCAACATTTATCTCACAAAGCAGCATATCACATATCATAGATATCATATCCAAATCATCCAGTATCAATCAATCACCCAATATCAATCAATCATCCATAAGCAGAATTGATTAACTCCAAATCAATTTAATTAACCTTTAATTAAATTAATTACTATCCTTTAATTACTTGGATTATCTTAATCCTGCTTATTATCATTAATTAATTACAAATTAATTAAACATCTTAATGATCTTCCTTAATTAATCTTCCTTGATTAATTATACTTTAATTACATTCAAGTAATTATCCTTAACCATATTCAGTAATTAACATTTAATTACTATCATTAATTACAATAATTAATGAACCTTCATTAATCAATTAACTATAATTAATTTTATTAATCCTCAATTAATTACAATTAATTAATCATACTTAAATTAATTACTTTTAATTAATCAACCTTGATTAATTCATTAAATAATTCTTATTAATATGATTAATCTTTTAATTAATTAAATAATTAATTTTAATCAACCACTTCATTCATTAATTAGTCTTAATTAATCATAATCAGTAATTAACAATTTGTAATTACTTATCTTAATTAATTACTTCTTAATTATTTATATTAACCTTGATTAATTAATCTAATTAATTATTCTTTAATTACTTCATTAAGTAATTATTAATCAATTTCATTAACAAATAATCCTTAATTTATTAACTTATTAATTAATTACTTTTTAATTAATTACACTTAGGAATTAATCTTAAATTAAACACATTTAATTAATTACATTAATTAATTAACTAAAATAATTAAGTAATTAACTCTTAATTACTTACATAAGTAATTATCTTCTAATTACTTCATTAAATGATCTCTTTTAATTAATTACCTTAACAAGTAATTAATTCCATCATTAATAATTCTTAATTCTTTAATAAATTAATTACTTTATAATTAATTAACTTTAAAACAATTATATTAATCAATTATTTAATCAAGTGATTATCCATTAATCACTTCCATTTAATTACTCCCATGAGTGATTACCTTCAATAATTAATCATTAATTACCTCTTTATGAAATTACACTTAATTAATCTATAATTAAATAGCCTCAAGTGATTAACTCTTAATTACTTCCCTTTAATTACCTTCCTAAAATAATTATCCTTTACTTAATTATCTTCAGTAATTAATTACTTAATTACTTCACCAAGTAATTACACTTAATTAACTCCAAAGTGATTATCTTTAATAAATCACAAATTAATTACTTAATTAATTATTTAACTTAATCATTTAAATTTAATTAAATGATTTCTTAACTTCTTATTTAAAATTTCTTAATTAAGAAAACATTATCTAAATCAAATCCTTTATATTAACCAATAACCTTTCAATGATTAATAATTTAATTATCTTAATTATCTTTACAAATTTAATTATCTTTAATTAAATCAAAATTCTAAATTACTAAAGATAGTCCTTATTTTAATTGATTTCTAAATCTTAATTATTTAACTTATTTAAAATAAAATACTTTAGAAATCAATCATAGTTTAAAATAATTTAAACATGTTAATTATAACTTTTTAAAAAAATTTGAACTCGAAACAATTTAAAAAAAACAAGCCTTCAGTTTAAACCCAGATCCACCCGAGTAAACCCCCATAAATCACGAACCTTTCCCGAGTCCACTCGAATACCCACCTGCTTCGAGTTGTGACACAATCTACACGAGACTTCCCCCGAGTACCCCCTTCTTCCCCAAACCCAAACAATCCCAGGCACCCAACGTTCACGTGCACGTGTGCACGTACACCGCCAACTCCGACCATCGTATGACATCGCGGCGATTCTCGATGATCACAACTACCCACGCAAACAATCTCGAGAACCCAGAATCCAAAATTCTTTTGCAAATCGAAATCGAGCATCTCTGTCGAACTTTGAAAATGCCATGGCCAGAAACTGCTGCCGTCCCGTTGCCTCCGATCTCGAGATCACCTTCCCCTTTCACCTAAGCTTCGCCACTACTCCAACCAGCTTTTACACCTATCGCGATCGGGTCCAGAGCACCATCATTGCCACACGACCCAGATAAACATCATCGGCAAAAACTGGGAAGAAAACCTACTTCACCAACGCCTGGCCACTCCGGTCATCAATAGACAACTTCGACATTTGTCCCGCGATCCTCCTCCTACGAGCTTCCTTCGACAACGACTATGGCGACTAATCATCCTGCCGTTCGTCTGAATTCGACGTTTTACTCAAATCTGACCATCTCCAATATCTTGATAAATACTACACTAAAAATCATGTTTTTACTATCTAAATTCATGATTTTGCACTACGAACCAGATTATATAATCAAAGATTGAAATTCACTTGATCGATTTTTAACCCATTCCTTGATTTACACTGTAATTCATAAATTTTGAGTTAAATACTAAATATAAATTCCTATCATCATTTTTAAAATCAATATTATCATGTTACAGTACTTTTCTTTTTAAACATCAAGGCCTAACAACAAATCATTTGGAAGAAAGGAATTTGTTCTGTTGTTTGAAACAGAAATTATCACAGAGTCAGGCTATATACATACAGACATATACATTCATATTCATATGCACAGACATTCATATATATATATATATTTATACCAATCCAATTATATAAAAACTGAAAGATTTTCATGCAACATCAATATCAATTAACAGATCAGTACATTCATTAAAGCCATTCATAACTTAAACTGTTTTTAAAACAAAATGTTTACTCACCTGTAAAACAGAGAACTGGTTTTGTTCTATTTTCTAGAAATTTTGCATTTGATTTTGTTTGTTGTTGGAATTGAATCCTTGCATGCCAGACCTTTGATTTGAACTATATTGAGTTGAAATCGAATGCTTGCTAAGGTTGGATATGTAAAAACTGTTGTTGCTATTTGATTTAATTGCTTGATCTTCTACTTGTTTGTAGATTTGTATTCCTGGTTGAAGATTGGAAAGCACTTTGATTTTATTTCTTTTCAGTTTTTAGTTTAGGAAGAAAAGAATAGAGACAGTAAAATGTTTTGAACGATTTGAACTGAAATCAAATGCCAGGTTTCTTCATCCTTTTGTTACAAAATTTTATTAAAATAAAAGAAAAAGAAAAATGCCACTTGTTGATTTATAAATTGGACAAATGTCCATGTACATCCATTTAGCTTACAAGTGTCTTTAATCATGTTAATATGTTTACACATATTACTTAAGTGTTTTTAAATAAATTTTATTTAATTTAAATGTAAATATAAACTTACTTTTTAAGTTACTTAATTAATAAATGTTAGTTTACCTTTAAAAGAATATATGTTAAAACTAATTATAAATATAAATAAATTCCTTATACATGTATTTTAAAATCTAGAACATTTATATAACCATTTAAAATTTAACACTTTAAAGAAAACTAGAATAAAACTTTGATTAAACCCCTTTTTTTTTTTAAACTATCATATTTAAAATAAACAATTATCTTATATTTTGAAAACAATTGAATTAAACTTAAATTATCTTTTGAAAATATTAATTTAAAACAAAGCTTTAAATCACAATTCATACATATATATTACAAATTTGAAAATTCATCTTTAAAACAAAACAAAAGATATTTCCATTCACAATATATATCAAATATATATATTAAAAATAGAATAAGATTTTATTAGCTTTAACAAACAAATCTTATTAATATTGCCAAATTAAGTATTTATTATCTTTTAAAAGATTAAATTACCAATTTTAAAATAAAATTATATAGGATAATTATCAGTCCAATTTAATTATTAATAAAGATTATTAAATTTATATTGCCTAAAACCCGGGATATCACATTCCTTCCCCCTTAAAATAATTTCGTCCCCGAAATTAAAAGCAAAGATAATTTAATAATCCAGCAAAGATTTCAATCTCAAACAGCAAATCATACCTATCATCCAGTTACTAACAACCAAAGCAACCAATTCATCCAATCAAACAATTCTAATTATCCAAACAAAATTCTGAATACAATCTCCTCGAGTTTCCCCAAGTATAAATATACCGGGATACTCACTCTACAAAATCCAAACAATCAACAATACTAAGCTATAGAGTTCTTACTCATCTAGATCTATAGAACTAAACAAGATATCAGACTACAGACGAGTCTGACTCAACAACTAAATCTTCCAGAACTGCTGGTTCCAAAACCAGAGATAGATCAAACACGTACTCCCTCAGAGATACGTAAAATACATTGACTTCTAGTTATCCAAACTGACAATTCAATCTAGTAGATCAAAGTACTTATCCAAATTAGATCACAGAAGAGATCCAAAATAACTCGGAGCTAACTTCCCAGACTTACCAAATCTTATAGCTCCCTTTAACCAGAGAAAAACTTCAACAACAACGAAGTCTCCAACTTCGAATTTCAAATTCCTTCGTCTCTTATCCACAAAATCTTCAGACGATCTCGGGCTACCTACAAATCCTTCCTGATCAACTCAACCTTCGCCGATGCTTCTAGAAACAAACAGGACCAAAAATAACTCAACCAATGATCCTCTCAAGATCTACCCAATCCAAAACACAACTCTACTACCATCAGTAGACTGAACTAACTTCTCCTATCTGGAAAAGACAAACAGGAGCACTCGCCAAACTGCTTCCGCTACACCACTCTGATCTGGAGTAGATAAGAATGCTGATGAAGAACACAAGCACAAACTGGACAACACATCCCAGGAAATCTCAGATAACTCAAGAGAACACTCAAACAATCGCAAGTCACTTTTTGCGATCAACCCAGCCTAACTGCAAAGAAAACTGTTCTCTCTTTACCAATCAGAACAGCTTATACTTATCTATCCTATCTATCGAAGAAATGGATCCACTCTGTTGCTTCTGAACTCCACCTCCAGAAAAACTGCTAAGCCGGAAGAACTTCCTGCCAATGCACAGAATACTCCGAGCTGTACTGCTGCCACCGATGCCAAAGATTTCCTAACCAAAGCTCTTCGAGAAACTCGGACCCAAACCAACACAAACACCATGATGAACTCAACCACAACTCCGAAGCAGACACACTTCATTAACTTGTTCCAAAGAAAACATCTTCGGGAACATCCATAGTCACTGCATCTCATCACACAGCTACTATTACCTGAGATACCATCACTCGCTTCTGTTCTCCGACAGATCCAACTCTACTTATCCAACTTCAAAGATAAACTCCGAACCTTAACAGGTTTCCTTCAGAGATTGTGAAATCCTTACACAACTGCAAAGTTCACTCGAGACGGTATTTGGTCTACAGTCTCGTCAGATATACTTCCAATCTCAACACTCAGATTCTAACTATTGGTAGTCGTGTTACTCACACTACCACCTTATCTACCTTTATAACTTATATTGGAAAACCCGAACAGGTAACCCAACAAATAGATAGAAATATATATATTTAAAATGATACTTTTTATATAGAAATTATATCTGAGTAGAATTATTTCATCTACCTCTTTAAAACAATATTGTGTCCGTTGGCCTGGTCAAGTGTTTAGAGATTCCTATCAATAACGTTAGCTACTCGTATTGACCAGAATCCATATACCACTCAACCGATCAATTAACACTGTAACGACCCTGAATTTTTAACAAATTAAATTGAGAATATTTAATTAATTTTGAATATTTGAACGATAATTTAATTTGAACCTCCGATCTAAATTTGAATTTGGCGATTAAATTATAAGATTTAATCGATTGATGTTGAATAAAAATTTATATCTTCAATTTTGAGTTGAAGAAAAATATTTCAAAAGCTTTTAAAATTCGTATTTATATTTCTGAAGATAATCGAAGCTTTAGAATCGAAATTGAAATCGATTTGATCCGTTTTGAATAAATCGTTCGAACCGATATTTATAGAATAGTCATTTTTCAAACAGTCTCGGAATTTGACGAAACCAGTTCCATTGGGTCCGTAATATTGAATTATTGTCGGATTTCAAATTTCGTATCTATCGGAATTGATATGTGACCGTACGGTGAGTAAACGCATTGAAATTCAATCGAGTTTAATTTAAATTTTTAAAATTTAAATTTTAAATCTTGAATTGGTCAACACCACCACGTTCTTTCCATTTATCACGCCTAATACCACGCAAAGAATCACGGAACAAAACACATTCTCCTGTAAACCATGTTCTTTTGTCTCTCCCTCCTTCATTTTTTTTTCAAACGAGAAGAAAATCAAAGGAAACAAAATAAATGGCAGACACTACTTCTATTCTCCCAATCGTTTCAAATAACCCTCTCCCCCTCTCTCTATTTATTCGAACGAAAATCGAACAGGAAGAAAAAAAAAACTCAGACTTCGTTTTATCTTCAAAATCAATGGCCGAAGCCGATTCGAACTCAATGCTCGAACAAAGAGACATCGCGATCGAGTTAGTCATCGACATCAGGCGTGAAGGCTGGTACTCGCGACGCGGCAGGCGATGTCGATTTGGGGGGGGGTTTGTCGGAGTGGAGAAGGGGCAGAGGTCATCGCGAGTGGTCTGAGTTGAGGCTTTCGCGAGTACTTGGGGAGGAAGAAATCGTCGACAGGTAGTTCGTTTTCACAGTCGTACTGGTGGGGCTCGCGATGGTTTCGCGTGTGACGTAGGGGATCTGGAGGCACGTGCGATCTGGTGGTGGTGACGATCGAGATAGTGACGGAGGCGCAGCTGGGGTAGCTCGCGCGTGTGCTGGCGAATTCGAGCACGATGATGCAGTGGTTGATCGATTTCGTTTTGTGGAGGCTGGACGATGTCGCGTGGTGGCCAGAGCTTGTTGCGAGGCTTGAGGTACCTGCAGTTTTGTTAAGTACAACTTTATAAAATATATATCGATTTATGTTTAAAGGATAGGAATTTTGAGAAGATATGTGAAAGATTATGTAAATTTGTTTTATGGAATTTATATAAGTTATTATATATATATACGTGGGTTCAAAAACAAAACTAAAACAAGTATACATATCATATTTGTGTGTACTAAGTTATTATAAAATAGTGGAGTAAGGGAATTAGTTATTAAATAAGATCGTTTAATTTTTTTTTACTAGAAGATTAAGGAAAAATTAGTTTAAATAAAATTTATAAATGGGAATTTATTTTAGATAAGTTCGAATGTTGATAAATTGTAAAATGGAAATTAATTATTCAGTTGATTCAAATATTAATAAATGGTGTAAATATTTATACTAGGTCAAAAGATCGTGAAAAACAAACTGGAGTTGAAATTGGATTGCAAATATAAAAAGCAAAGGTGAGATTTTCTCACTCAATTGAAAAGTGGAATTATCAGTTATTTGTTGATTTGATTGATTGCTATTGGATGTGCTATTAGATATGATAGGATATATCTATATATATAGCAGTATATACATATTGGCATATGTATATATTGGATTGATGATTTCCCGCCTCGTATAGCGGATGAGACCCTATTGCGCCGTTAGTAAGCGGATTTATAAAAACCTATATACCGCGATAATTCCGTACTGGAGCGGAATTGGTATTGTGCTAACATCTTTGGATGCAGGGAAACAGGTTGGAGGGATCCAACTGGACCCCTCACATTGATTGATTTTATTTATACTGTGGTATAAATCTGTGAATGATTATATTGATGTTATTGATCATATCGATGTCTGGAAATTGTTTGAAAGCTAAAATTTAGCTGAATGGATGTTTGATATCATTGGATTCCAAAGATAAACGAAATTGAATTTTTGAAATTCAAGTAGAAAATTTCTAAGTGAATCAATTTTTTGAAATTGAAGAAATTTTGAAGAAAGGGATTTTTAAAGTATAAAAAGTAATTTTTCATAATCGTATTGAATAAATTCCAGAATAAAGCGAAGATGTTAATAAATGAATTTCGTATAATAGTGATTTTTAAATTGAAGAATTTAATTAAAATTGGATTTCTAAATAGTTAAAAAAAAAAAGATAAAGGAATTTATTTTAGTAGAGATAAATAAAATTAGAAATAAATCTGTAATTGATTTAATATTTAGAAATGAATTTTTGAGAAATCAATATGGAAATTTTATTCAAACGTTGAAAATAAAATTAGAAATCAATATTGAAATTGATTTGATGTGAAGTTTTTATAAATAGAATTAAAATTTATAAAAGTTGTTTATAAACCCAGAGTCACTTATTTTGATAAGTTAAATATAGTAGTTGATAAAAGAAGTTTATAAGTCGAAGTTGTTATTAAAAAGAGAAATAGAATTTATAAACGTGCTTATAAATTCGGAATAGATTGAATGTGATAAATTTATTATAGAAGATTATTTAAGGAAATTTTATTCACGATTTTGGACAGTGAATATCTGTTTAAGTAAAATGGATAGGATTTTGGGAAAGCGACATTATGAAATGAAGTTAATTGTTTTAAAAGATGTTTTTAAACGTGTGAATTACCGAAATCATAGATTTCAACATTCATTGTTGAAATAGACGTTTTCGAAAAATAAGGAAATGGTGGACTATAACACTGTTGTTATAGTAAATGATTTCCGAAAGGAAATATTTTTAGGTAGTATTGGGATTTATATATCTACCTTAAAATCCGAATCCCTATACTAGTGATTTTGAGTCGTCGTAACGATGTTTTACGTAACATTCGTTTTGACTCAAATAAATGTGTTTAAAGAGAATGATTTCCTTAAAGAATGAATATATACTTAATATTGATTTAAGTATATCGAATATTTTCAAATGTTGAAAATAAATGATTTGTGAAATACTTATTATTAAATAAGTATGGAATTGCTTTTCCAATATGAAATGAACTGTTTGAGTTTTTATCTTTTAAAGATAAATTGAAAAGTGAATATTTGAAATTGTTTTCAAATGGTTAAGTGTGGAAATTTTATATCTAGTAAAAGATATTTTTGAAGAATAAATAATTTGGGAAAATTATTTGGAACCTGATGATGTTGCGCATCTTTATTGATAGTTAAATAACCGACTATCAATATTTACCTTTAGATAGGTATTTGTTGTGAATTGGATGAATTTGAATGTCACACTTATTTTTAAATAAGCGCTCACTATTTGGGTTAGCCGGGAAAGGACCATGGGGTCGTATAACCCATTCCGAATATGTGATACGTCGTTATAAATGGCATTTGAAGACCGGTGTTGAAGACCGGATATTTTTGAAAACGGAAGGATTACCGTCGAGTTACTCTACATCGGCTGATCTCCGATTTAGAGGTTTTATCACCCTTAGTGACGGGAAGTCCTGACGTGATTAGAAATTTATCCGGATATGCAAGGGCTTCGTGAGAAGTGCCTTCGGTTCTGTTCGATCCCGGAACAGACTTGTATGGATTGTGTGTCTGACGTTACAATTTGAGATATAAAGCTGATTTCTTTCAAATACATTTCTGTTGGTGGCGGAGAATTTATTCTCTTAGCTTAACACCCTTCTCTGAGATGTACGAGCTCAGAGGTTATGTAGTTGAAATTTATCAGCGATATATCCCAATTTGGTAACGTGGCATACTGAGTGTTGTTGTGAAATGATCAGTGTTTGATCATTTGTGATATGATCATTTGTTTGATCTTATATCTTTGTGATCATAGGTTGATCATTTTGTTTGACCCGAAGCAGGGCTTTTTGTAGAAAGCGTAGCTTTGTGGACGAGACTTCGTCGAGCCTCACACCCCGGAAATGGTCGAAACAGGAAGGATGCAGCAAGGTTCTAGGGAGTAGCGCCCCTTAGTGTATGTCATTCTTTCTGGATAAAGGTGGTATCATGGTATGGAGCCCAGATACTTAACCTCTGTGGTTACTGCATTATTTTTTTCTATGTGGTTTGTTGGAATCGGGGATCCTCGGGAAGATCGGTGACGATCGGGGGATGGCATACGCGTGTCAGTAGTTACCTATTTTTGCAGAGGTAACCCGGCCTTGTGTTGGCAGAGATCTAACCGTAACGTTAGATTCTCGGGTCGTCTATTCCAGGGACGTACCCATCGTGGAAAAGGAAGTTCCTTAGCCTGACCATTTGTTGGAAATCCAAAGAAACAATACGAGCCTTGTACGGTATTAGTTGTAGAACCTGCCATTCACTTATGGTGGCGCCCCACTGTTTGGATGGTAGCTATAGTAGGCATAGTTCGAAATGTCTATGCTGGCTAAGATTTATATTGTACTTTCGAAATGTTTTCTACACTATGCACTAATAATAACATCAAAAATGATTTGATTTTGCGTAGTAAGCATCTTTGACTATCATAAGAAGAAATCTCCTCCAATTCTGCGTTTGCATTGTGTGTGTGGTGGGAGGTCTTATGGTAGTTTCATTTTCCAAAAGCATTTCGAATTGACTTTAAAATTCTTCTGTTGTTTATTTTAAAGAAAGATAACTGTTTTACGATCTCACACCAGTCACCATGACTGACTCGGAGTTTATTGTTTCCCTTCTAAACTCTGGGTGCCCACCAATTTCCACACGGGCAGTCTAGAGTTAGATTATCAGGATATTCTGGATATTCTGGAGCTTTGGAGATAAGCTGGATGGCGAGACGTAGTATTTGTATCTGATAGTATTTATTCCGCTGTATACTCTGTATGAGGTCAAGTTATATAACTGTCCATTGTTGTATATTGACTCTGATGATTGATGTATGTATAAAATGATATAGTTCTTTGTTTTAAAGATTATTCATTTATCTATTATATATTGTTCCGCTGCGATATGTGAGATTCTGATATTGTCTCTGTTCTGTGTTTCTATTGATGTCGTTCAGATGTTTTCTGTTGTTCTTCTTCTTTCTTTCTTCTCTTTTTCTTCTATCTCCTTCTTCCTCTACTTTTTCTATTTCTTCTTTCTAAAACCCTCACTATTGGAGTTTCCGGCACTCGATTGCTCGACAGTCGATAAAGTGAGTATCAATGTTGAATTTTCGAAAGTCGAAAATTTCGGTATGTGACAAAGTGGTATCAGAGCATATGGTTAAGCGACAACCCTGCTCTGTTGGGTGTTACTCATTAGAGATAAAGTCAGTAGTACTCTAGAATGAGTTGAGGGTAATAATAGATACGAGTGCGTATTTGTTAGTGAATATAAAATTGTTTTATATTGTGTTTGCTTATCCGTTGAGATGTTTGTGAATTTCGGTCGGTATATGGGACGCCATATTATCGATAGGGATTTCTAAACACTTAAACGAGGCAAGACGACATAGTATTGTTTTAAAATAGGGTGAATGAATTAATTTTACCCAAAACTATTTTTGTATATAAAAGAAATGATTTTCTGTAAATTATTACAGTATATGGATGCCTGTTTGTTAGGAAGGTGATAATATTGAAATGTTATCATTTTTATATGAAATTAAATAAGAAATTGAAATCGTAACTCCAAAGTTAAGAAATAAATTCATATACGAATGAAATTTAAGAATGTAAATTATAAATGTGATTTGTAATTTGAAACGGAATTCCAGAGAAGTTTTTGGAAATGTTTTAAAAAGAATTTGAAAATTTTGGAGATTTGAAAAGTTTAAATCCTTTTTGATTTGAAAATGAATTTCGAAGGTTTTGAAAAATATTTTGAAGAGATGAAAAACTCTAAACTCTTTTCGATCGCTGGAAAATAACTTCGATGATGATCGC
The DNA here is from genome assembly GCA_030737815.1 of Allium fistulosum. NCBI lineage: Eukaryota > Viridiplantae > Streptophyta > Magnoliopsida > Asparagales > Amaryllidaceae > Allium > Allium fistulosum. The sequence continues at coordinate 718,348,422 of CM060908.1, forward strand.
GGCATCGTTGGTGTTCATTTTCGGGTTTCCAAAAGAGGAATTGCTGCCAAATTGTTTTAAATGGAAGTTGTTTGGAAAATTTGGATTTTGTTTTGGAGATTCGAAGGATAATTTGAATTGTTTTCAAATGATTTTGAAATGTTGGTAAGATTCTGGAATACCATATGAAAGTAAAATTGAAAGTTGAGATTCATTGCGAATCTGTAAGCGATAGAATTGAAATTGAAAATGAAATGAGACTTGAATCCGAATAAGCTACTTTGAGAATTTATTAATTTACGAAATACAGAAATGGAAGTTGAATTAGTTAAATTGAAACTTGAATTGTGAACTAAATAAAAGAATGGTTCAGAATTGCAAATAAATTCAAGTAAGAAGAAATAAATTTCAAATGAATGGAATTTACAATTGTAAATGAATAAAATTGAAACTGAATGTTGAAACAAATTTGAATTGTGTGAAATAAAATGAAGCTTTAAGATTAGTTTGAAGTGAACTAAAGATAATTGATGAAATTCAATATTCAGAAGTAAACTGAATCCCAATTAGATTGAGATTGTGAATTGAATTCACATGAATGTGAAATGTAAAATTAAATGATAATGAATATGTATAACTTCAACAGTGAAGTTAAAAAAATGTGTAAACAGTTTATATTTGAAATTTGTAATCGAATTTGCAAAATGATTTGAATGCTGTAACTAGATATTATGGCTAGTAGATATACAGGTATAAAGGGAATTGAATTTGATTTCACAGATAATTTGAATTGCTCGACAAAAGGTACGTATTTGAATTATAATATGAGTTTTTGATGATTTCTGGTCTAGCCGCTTGGCTTTTTCTTTTTCTTTTTGAAATCTGAGAGTCCGTAGGGACGTTTTGTAGTCGTGCCGTATTAGCCGCGCAAAGGAGACGCTGGCGAAATTTTTCGGAAATTTAGGGCGTTAGAAAATTTTTGAGAAAATTTGAAAGTTTAAATTTGAAATTTGAATTTAAATTTGAGTTTTGAAGTAAAGCAATGCTGTTGAAACCTATAATTGAAGTTAGAAAGATAGTTGGAATGATAACAAATCTTTAATAGGAAGATTTGTTTTGACGAATTAATAAAACTATTAGATGTTGAAAAATGATAGACGAGTTAAGGACCATTTTCCCTAACTTGTAATTTCGAGGACGAAATTCTTTTAAGGGGGGAAGTCTGTAACGACCCTGAATTTTTAACAAATTAAATTGAGAATATTTAATTAATTTTGAATATTTGAACGATAATTTAATTTGAACCTCCGATCTAAATTTGAATTTGGCGATTAAATTATAAGATTTAATCGATTGATGTTGAATAAAAATTTATATCTTCAATTTTGAGTTGAAGAAAAATATTTCAAAACCTTTTAAAATTCGTATTTATATTTCTGAAGATAATCGAAGCTTCAGAATCGAAATTGAAATCGATTTGATCCGTTTTGAATAAATCGTTCGAACCGATATTTATAGAATAGTCATTTTTCAAACAGTCTCGGAATTTGACGAAACCAGTTCCATTGGGTCCGTAATATTGAATTATTGTCGGATTTCAAATTTCGTATCTATCGGAATTGATATGTGACCGTACGGTGAGTAAACGCATTGAAATTCAATCGAGTTTAATTTAAATTTTTAAAATTTAAATTTTAAATCTTGAATTGGTCAACACCACCACGTTCTTTCCATTTATCACGCCTAATACCACGCAAAGAATCACGGAACAAAACACGTTCTCCTGTAAACCATGTTCTTTTGTCTCTCCCTCCTTCATTTTTTTTTCAAACGAGAAGAAAATCAAAGGAAACAAAATAAATGGCAGACACTACTTCTATTCTCCCAATCGTTTCAAATAACCCTCTCCCCCTCTCTCTATTTATTCGAACGAAAATCGAATAGGAAGAAAAAAAAAAACTCAGACTTCGTTTTATCTTCAAAATCAATGGCCGAAGCCGATTCGAACTCAATGCTCGAACAAAGAGACATCGCGATCGAGTTAGTCATCGACATCAGGCGTGAAGGCTGGTACTCGCGACGCGGCAGGCGATGTCGATTTGGGGGGGGGTTTGTCGGAGTGGAGAAGGGGCAGAGGTCATCGCGAGTGGTCTGAGTTGAGGCTTTCGCGAGTACTTGGGGAGGAAGAAATCGTCGACAGGCAGTTCGTTTTCACAGTCGTACTGGTGGGGCTCGCGATGGTTTCGCGTGTGACGTAGGGGATCTGGAGGCACGTGCGATCTGGTGGTGGTGACGATCGAGATAGTGACGGAGGCGCAGCTGGGGTAGCTCGCGCGTGTGCTGGCGAATTCGAGCACGATGATGCAGTGGTTGATCGATTTCGTTTTGTGGAGGCTGGACGATGTCGCGTGGTGGCCAGAGCTTGTTGCGAGGCTTGAGGTACCTGCAGTTTTGTTAAGTACAACTTTATAAAATATATATCGATTTATGTTTAAAGGATAGGAATTTTGAGAAGATATGTGAAAGATTATGTAAATTTGTTTTATGGAATTTATATAAGTTATTATATATATATACGTGGGTTCAAAAACAAAACTAAAACAAGTATACATATCATATTTGTGTGTACTAAGTTATTATAAAATAGTGGAGTAAGGGAATTAGTTATTAAATAAGATCGTTTAATTTTTTTTTACTAGAAGATTAAGGAAAAATTAGTTTAAATAAAATTTATAAATGGGAATTTATTTTAGATAAGTTCGAATGTTGATAAATTGTAAAATGGAAATTAATTATTCAGTTGATTCAAATATTAATAAATGGTGTAAATATTTATACTAGGTCAAAAGATCGTGAAAAACAAACTGGAGTTGAAATTGGATTGCAAATATAAAAAGCAAAGGTGAGATTTTCTCACTCAATTGAAAAGTGGAATTATCAGTTATTTGTTGATTTGATTGATTGCTATTGGATGTGCTATTAGATATGATAGGATATATCTATATATATAGCAGTATATACATATTGGCATATGTATATATTGGATTGATGATTTCCCGCCTCGTATAGCGGATGAGACCCTATTGCGCCGTTAGTAAGCGGATTTATAAAAACCTATATATCGCGATAATTCCGTACTGGAGCGGAATTGGTATTGTGCTAACATCTTTGGATGCAGGGAAACAGGTTGGAGGGATCCAACTGGACCCCTCACATTGATTGATTTTATTTATACTGTGGTATAAATCTGTGAATGATTATATTGATGTTATTGATCATATCGATGTCTGGAAATTGTTTGAAAGCTAAAATTTAGCTGAATGGATGTTTGATATCATTGGATTCCAAAGATAAACGAAATTGAATTTTTGAAATTCAAGTAGAAAATTTCTAAGTGAATCAATTTTTTGAAATTGAAGAAATTTTGAAGAAAGGGATTTTTAAAGTATAAAAAGTAATTTTTCATAATCGTATTGAATAAATTCTAGAATAAAGCGAAGATGTTAATAAATGAATTTCGTATAATAGTGATTTTTAAATTGAAGAATTTAATTAAAATTGGATTTCTAAATAGTTAAAAAAAAAAAGATAAAGGAATTTATTTTAGTAGAGATAAATAAAATTAGAAATAAATCTGTAATTGATTTAATATTTAGAAATGAATTTTTGAGAAATCAATATGGAAATTTTATTCAAACGTTGAAAATAAAATTAGAAATCAATATTGAAATTGATTTGATGTGAAGTTTTTATAAATAGAATTAAAATTTATAAAAGTTGTTTATAAACCCAGAGTCACTTATTTTGATAAGTTAAATATAGTAGTTGATAAAAGAAGTTTATAAGTCGAAGTTGTTATTAAAAAGAGAAATAGAATTTATAAACGTGCTTATAAATTCGGAATAGATTGAATGTGATAAATTTATTATAGAAGATTATTTAAGGAAATTTTATTCACGATTTTGGACAGTGAATATCTGTTTAAGTAAAATGGATAGGATTTTGGGAAAGCGACATTATGAAATGAAGTTAATTGTTTTAAAAGATGTTTTTAAACGTGTGAATTACCGAAATCATAGATTTCAACATTCATTGTTGAAATAGACGTTTTCGAAAAATAAGGAAATGGTGGACTATAACACTGTTGTTATAGTAAATGATTTCCGAAAGGAAATATTTTTAGGTAGTATTGGGATTTATATCTACCTTAAAATCCGAATCCCTATACTAGTGATTTTGAGTCGTCGTAACGATGTTTTACGTAACATTCGTTTTGACTCAAATAAATGTGTTTAAAGAGAATGATTTCCTTAAAGAATGAATATATACTTAATATTGATTTAAGTATATCGAATATTTTCAAATGTTGAAAATAAATGATTTGTGAAATACTTATTATTAAATAAGTATGGAATTGCTTTTCCAATATGAAATGAACTGTTTGAGTTTTTATCTTTTAAAGATAAATTGAAAAGTGAATATTTGAAATTGTTTTCAAATGGTTAAGTGTGGAAATTTTATATCTAGTAAAAGATATTTTTGAAGAATAAATAATTTGGGAAAATTATTTGGAACCTGATGATGTTGCGCATCTTTATTGATAGTTAAATAACCGACTATCAATATTTACCTTTAGATAGGTATTTGTTGTGAATTGGATGAATTTGAATGTCACACTTATTTTTAAATAAGCGCTCACTATTTGGGTTAGCCGGGAAAGGACCATGGGGTCGTATAACCCATTCCGAATATGTGATACGTCGTTATAAATGGCATTTGAAGACCGGTGTTGAAGACCGGATATTTTTGAAAACGGAAGGATTACCGTCGAGTTACTCTACATCGGCTGATCTCCGATTTAGAGGTTTTATCACCCTTAGTGACGGGAAGTCCTGACGTGATTAGAAATTTATCCGGATATGCAAGGGCTTCGTGAGAAGTGCCTTCGGTTCTGTTCGATCCCGGAACAGACTTGTATGGATTGTGTGTCTGACGTTACAATTTGAGATATAAAGCTGATTTCTTTCAAATACATTTCTGTTGGTGGCGGAGAATTTATTCTCTTAGCTTAACACCCTTCTCTGAGACGTACGAGCTCAGAGGTTATGTAGTTGAAATTTATCAGCGATATATCCCAATTTGGTAACGTGGCATACTGAGTGTTGCTGTGAAATGATCAGTGTTTGATCATTTGTGATATGATCATTTGTTTGATCTTATATCTTTGTGATCATAGGTTGATCATTTTGTTTGACCCGAAGCAGGGCTTTTTGTAGAAAGCGTAGCTTTGTGGACGAGACTTCGTCGAGCCTCACACCCCGGAAATGGTCGAAACAGGAAGGATGCAGCAAGGTTCTAGGGAGTAGCGCCCCTTAGTGTATGTCATTCTTTCTGGATAAAGGTGGTATCATGGTATGGAGCCCAGATACTTAACCTCTGTGGTTACTGCATTATTTTTTTCTATGTGGTTTGTTGGAATCGGGGATCCTCGGGAAGATCGGTGACGATCGGGGGATGGCATACGCGTGTCAGTAGTTACCTATTTTTGCAGAGGTAACCCGGCCTTGTGTTGGCAGAGATCTAACCGTAACGTTAGATTCTCGGGTCGTCTATTCCAGGGACGTACCCATCGTGGAAAAGGAAGTTCCTTAGCCTGACCATTTGTTGGAAATCCAAAGAAACAATACGAGCCTTGTACGGTATTAGTTGTAGAACCTGCCATTCACTTATGGTGGCGCCCCACTGTTTGGATGGTAGCTATAGTAGGCATAGTTCGAAATGTCTATGCTGGCTAAGATTTATATTGTACTTTCGAAATGTTTTCTACACTATGCACTAATAATAACATCAAAAATGATTTGATTTTGCGTAGTAAGCATCTTTGACTATCATAAGAAGAAATCTCCTCCAATTCTGCGTTTGCATTGTGTGTGTGGTGGGAGGTCTTATGGTAGTTTCATTTTCCAAAAGCATTTCGAATTGACTTTAAAATTCTTCTGTTGTTTATTTTAAAGAAAGATAACTGTTTTACGATCTCACACCAGTCACCATGACTGACTCGGAGTTTATTGTTTCCCTTCTAAACTCTGGGTGCCCACCAATTTCCACACGGGCAGTCTAGAGTTAGATTATCAGGATATTCTGGATATTCTGGAGCTTTGGAGATAAGCTGGATGGCGAGACGTAGTATTTGTATCTGATAGTATTTATTCCGCTGTATACTCTGTATGAGGTCAAGTTATATAACTGTCCATTGTTGTATATTGACTCTGATGATTGATGTATGTATAAAATGATATAGTTCTTTGTTTTAAAGATTATTCATTTATCTATTATATATTGTTCCGCTGCGATATGTGAGATTCTGATATTGTCTCTGTTCTGTGTTTCTATTGATGTCGTTCAGATGTTTTCTGTTGTTCTTCTTCTTTCTTTCTTCTCTTTTTCTTCTATCTCCTTCTTCCTCTACTTTTTCTATTTCTTCTTTCTAAAACCCTCACTATTGGAGTTTCCGGCACTCGATTGCTCGACAGTCGATAAAGTGAGTATCGATGTTGAATTTTCGAAAGTCGAAAATTTCGGTATGTGACAAACACAATATAAAACCATTTTATATAACTAACAAATACGCGCTCTCGTATATATATATATATACTCAGACTCAACAGGTTGCTACAGATCCTATCTCTAATGAACAATCCTTCCGAACCTAGGTATTCACTCAACCTAGTGTTCTGATATTCACTTAACCAATAGCTTAGGTATTCGCTCAACCTATGCTCTGATACCATATGTAACGACTCGGCTTTCTATGCCCAGAAAGTCGCATCATTATGAAGAAAGAAAGGGGTAGAAAATAGAAAAGAAAAGAAGAAAGAAAGAAACAACAACAACGATCTCACAGCGGAACGAATAAATTATATTAATAACATAAACTATTACATAGTATACAACAATTTACATAATCAGAGTATACAACTTATACATCACAAAATAGACAGTTATAAAACCTGTCTATTATACAACACAAGATACAACTCAAACAAACGACTCAGAGAAACCAACACAGCGGAATACTATATATCTACGAATGCTGAAGCCTCCTGCTCCATATCTCCTCCATAGATTCGTCAAAGCTAACCTGAATCCCTTGGCTACTCGTAAAAATTGAGTACCCAAGGTTTAATAAAACAGAAAATAAACACTTGGGTCAGACATGGGTCTGGTGTGAGTAAACGGGTTAAAATTGTTTAACTTCAAAACCTTTTGAAAACAAAGGTATCACGTAAGACTTCCCACACATAAACATGGAAAAGTTTTTACCTTACGCTAATCAAAACATTTGATAGGAAATCCAGTTATATTATAATAGGGTCTAGGGTTTTCAAGTAAAATACAGAAATAGCTGAAATGCTTACATCTCACATTCCAACATAGTTGGGCACAACTAATACGTACGGCACTTATTGGAGTTTGGATTCCATACAATGGCAGGGCTACTGGGGTACCGCCCGTCACAGTACGTGGCCTAGATCACCGTACCGAGGAGTACGCCCGCTCCCCTGCAACACAAAGCCGGAACCATCCCTTACTGGATAATCCCGAACAAGACAATCCCGTAGTTGGCGCGACCAACCACACACTAAGCCGAATAAAAGAAAAGGGACCTCTAGACAGTGATCTATCTTGCTCTCAGTGAGTGCTACTCACGAAGCCTTGCTGCACCTCCCCTGTTTTAGCCATTCCCGGTTGATGAGGCTTGAGGTTACGATTACCTTTAATCAGAACATATCACTTAGAATGCTCATCGTCCGCCTGACGATGTGCTGAAAGCATTCAATCCATACAAGTTCGTTCCGGGTTCGAACGAAACCGAAGGCATTATCTCGTTACACTCGTTTTGGAATCACCCTCAGAGTTAACGACAATAACCCTTGCACTCTGAATCTTCATCTTCACTTGAGATTCATGACCTATCGTTAATTTGGATCGATGTGGTATTCGGGTCTCCAGACCTGGAATACCGGTATACGGAAACCCGATCCCGGTCTCATCGAAATCCAAAACGTATCTTTTAAGGCCAAGTTGTTTAAAAGTTTAAACATTTAAACTTATTCAGGATGATATAAATAGATAGATAAATCACATTATCACAATAGATAATTCATATCAACATTTATCTCACAAAGCAACATATCACATATCATAGATATCATATCCAAATCATCCAGTATCAATCAATCACCCAATATCAATCAATCATCCATAAGCAGAATTGATTAACTCCAAATCAATTTAATTAACCTTTAATTAAATTAATTACTATCCTTTAATTACTTGGATTATCTTAATCCTGCTTATTATCATTAATTAATTACAAATTAATTAAACATCTTAATGATCTTCCTTAATTAATCTTCCTTGATTAATTATACTTTAATTACATTCAAGTAATTATCCTTAACCATATTCAGTAATTAACATTTAATTACTATCATTAATTACAATAATTAATGAACCTTCATTAATCAATTAACTATAATTAATTTTATTAATCCTCAATTAATTACAATTAATTAATCATACTTAAATTAATTACTTTTAATTAATCAACCTTGATTAATTCATTAAATAATTCTTATTAATATGATTAATCTTTTAATTAATTAAATAATTAATTTTAATCAACCACTTCATTCATTAATTAGTCTTAATTAATCATAATCAGTAATTAACAATTTGTAATTACTTATCTTAATTAATTACTTCTTAATTATTTATATTAACCTTGATTAATTAATCTAATTAATTATTCTTTAATTACTTCATTAAGTAATTATTAATCAATTTCATTAACAAATAATCCTTAATTTATTAACTTATTAATTAATTACTTTTTAATTAATTACACTTAGGAATTAATCTTAAATTAAACACATTTAATTAATTACATTAATTAATTAACTAAAATAATTAAGTAATTAACTCTTAATTACTTACATAAGTAATTATCTTCTAATTACTTCATTAAATGATCTCTTTTAATTAATTACCTTAACAAGTAATTAATTCCATCATTAATAATTCTTAATTCTTTAATAAATTAATTACTTTATAATTAATTAACTTTAAAACAATTATATTAATCAATTATTTAATCAAGTGATTATCCATTAATCACTTCTATTTAATTACTCCCATGAGTGATTACCTTCAATAATTAATCATTAATTACCTCTTTATGAAATTACACTTAATTAATCTATAATTAAATAGCCTCAAGTGATTAACTCTTAATTACTTCCCTTTAATTACCTTCCTAAAATAATTATCCTTTACTTAATTATCTTCAGTAATTAATTACTTAATTACTTCACCAAGTAATTACACTTAATTAACTCCAAAGTGATTATCTTTAATAAATCACAAATTAATTACTTAATTAATTATTTAACTTAATCATTTAAATTTAATTAAATGATTTCTTAACTTCTTATTTAAAATTTCTTAATTAAGAAAACATTATCTAAATCAAATCCTTTATATTAACCAATAACCTTTCAATGATTAATAATTTAATTATCTTAATTATCTTTACAAATTTAATTATCTTTAATTAAATCAAAATTCTAAATTACTAAAGATAGTCCTTATTTTAATTGATTTCTAAATCTTAATTATTTAACTTATTTAAAATAAAATACTTTAGAAATCAATCATAGTTTAAAATAATTTAAACATGTTAATTATAACTTTTTAAAAAAATTTGAACTCGAAACAATTTAAAAAAAACAAGCCTTCAGTTTAAACCCAGATCCACCCGAGTAAACCCCCATAAATCACGAACCTTTCCCGAGTCCACTCGAATACCCACCTGCTTCGAGTTGTGACACAATCTACACGAGACTTCCCCCGAGTACCCCCTTCTTCCCCAAACCCAAACAATCCCAGGCACCCAACGTTCACGTGCACGTGTGCACGTACACCGCCAACTCCGACCATCGTATGACATCGCGGCGATTCTCGATGATCACAACTACCCACGCAAACAATCTCGAGAACCCAGAATCCAAAATTCTTTTGCAAATCGAAATCGAGCATCTCTGTCGAACTTTGAAAATGCCATGGCCAGAAACTGCTGCCGTCCCGTTGCCTCCGATCTCGAGATCACCTTCCCCTTTCACCTAAGCTTCGCCACTACTCCAACCAGCTTTTACACCTATCGCGATCGGGTCCAGAGCACCATCATTGCCACACGACCCAGATAAACATCATCGGCAAAAACTGGGAAGAAAACCTACTTCACCAACGCCTGGCCACTCCGGTCATCAATAGACAACTTCGACATTTTTCCCGCGATCCTCCTCCTACGAGCTTCCTTCGACAACGACTATGGCGACTAATCATCCTGCCGTTCGTCTGAATTCGACGTTTTACTCAAATCTGACCATCTCCAATATCTTGATAAATACTACACTAAAAATCATGTTTTTACTATCTAAATTCATGATTTTGCACTACGAACCAGATTATATAATCAAAGATTGAAATTCACTTGATCGATTTTTAACCCATTCCTTGATTTACACTGTAATTCATAAATTTTGAGTTAAATACTAAATATAAATTCCTATCATCATTTTTAAAATCAATATTATCATGTTACAGTACTTTTCTTTTTAAACATCAAGGCCTAACAACAAATCATTTGGAAGAAAGGAATTTGTTCTGTTGTTTGAAACAGAAATTATCACAGAGTCAGGCTATATACATACAGACATATACATTCATATTCATATGCACAGACATTCATATATATATATTTATACCAATCCAATTATATAAAAACTGAAAGATTTTCATGCAACATCAATATCAATTAACAGATCAGTACATTCATTAAAGCCATTCATAACTTAAACTGTTTTTAAAACAAAATGTTTACTCACCTGTAAAACAGAGAACTGGTTTTGTTCTATTTTCTGGAAATTTTGCATTTGATTTTGTTTGTTGTTGGAATTGAATCCTTGCATGCCAGACCTTTGATTTGAATTATATTGAGTTGAAATCGAATGCTTGCTAAGGTTGGATATGTAAAAACTGTTGTTGCTATTTGATTTAATTGCTTGATCTTCTACTTGTTTGTAGATTTGTATTCCAGGTTGAAGATTGGAAAGCACTTTGATTTTATTTCTTTTCAGTTTTTAGTTTAGGAAGAAAAGAATAGAGACAGTAAAATGTTTTGAACGATTTGAACTGAAATCAAATGCCAGGTTTCTTCATCCTTTTGTTACAAAATTTTATTAAAATAAAAGAAAAAGAAAAATGCCACTTGTTGATTTATAAATTGGACAAATGTCCATGTACATCCATTTAGCTTACAAGTGTCTTTAATCATGTTAATATGTTTACACATATTACTTAAGTGTTTTTAAATAAATTTTATTTAATTTAAATGTAAATATAAACTTAATTTTTAAGTTACTTAATTAATAAATGTTAGTTTACCTTTAAAAGAATATATGTTAAAACTAATTATAAATATAAATAAATTCCTTATACATGTATTTTAAAATCTAGAACATTTATATAACCATTTAAAATTTAACACTTTAAAGAAAACTAGAATAAAACTTTGATTAAACCCTTTTTTTTTTTAAACTATCATATTTAAAATAAACAATTATCTTATATTTTGAAAACAATTGAATTAAACTTAAATTATCTTTTGAAAATATTAATTTAAAACAAAGCTTTAAATCACAATTCATACATATATATTACAAATTTGAAAATTCATCTTTAAAACAAAACAAAAGATATTTCCATTCACAATATATATCAAATATATATATTAAAAATAGAATAAGATTTTATTAGCTTTAACAAACAAATCTTATTAATATTGCCAAATTAAGTATTTATTATCTTTTAAAAGATTAAATTACCAATTTTAAAATAAAATTATATAGGATAATTATCAATCCAATTTAATTATTAATAAAGATTATTAAATTTATATTGCCTAAAACCCGGGATATCACATAAGGGATGTTACAACTTGGTATTAGAGCATAGGTTTATGAAAAATTTAAAAGGAATTTCAAACTTAAAATGATTTTGAAAGCATAATCCTAAGGAATTAGAAAACAGATTGGAGTATGGATAATGCTATAGTAACGTACTTATATTTTCTATATATAAGTATACGTTTTATCTCTATTCTCCCATCTCTCTTAGGCTATTCTTATATATCTTACAAAGGCTCGTATGCAGATTTTATGGACGTAAAACTCTATTCTCCCATCTCTCTTAGGCTATTCTTCTATATCTTACAAAGGCTCGTATGCAGATTTTATGGACGTAAAATATGGATGCTAGAAGTGGAAGGGTTAACATTGGTGGGGGAAGCACCACATGGGAATGCCAGACCAAACACAAGAAGGAATCCAGGTCAGGCTCAAGCTGCCAATGTGGATGTCGGGATGCCGCAAGTAGATATAAGAGCTATGTATCAGTTCTTCTTTAACATGATACAGGTTGGAGTTGTTGCGGGTTTGATTGGAGGAAACGCTGAAGGAGGAAATCAGGGAGCTCCAATGGTCAATAATTATGCTGTGTTAAGTAGAGATTATGCCAAGTTGGGAGGAAAACCGTTTATCGGGACTGAGGACACAATTGAAGTGGAGAATTGGTTACTTCTTTGTGAAAGGATTTTTGCTGATTTGGGACTTAATGATGAGTAGAAAAGGAGACTCGCTTCTAGGCAGTTAAAGGGAGAGGCATTATACTGGTGGAACAGTGTTACGGTCGGAGTCAATGAGGAGACTATGACTTGGGCTGAGTTCAGGAGAAGGTTTGATGAGAGGTTTATGTCGGAGATTGCGAAGTCAACGCTGCTCAAAAAGTTTGCTGAGTTGGAGCAGGGAGATATGACAAAGCTAGAGTATGCAAGCAGATTTGAGAAGCTATCGACATACAGATACGCTACGGTTGATACTATTACCAAAAGGAACAAGAAGTTTATCCGTGGGTTGAAGCCTGAGCTTGCTAAGACCACATTATCGCATATTAGAGATCCGTGCGATGTAGTTGTTGAGATGGATTTAAGGCAGGAAGAGATGCTTGCTTATCTTGAGGGTAATAAGGCAGGAGGAGCTCTAGGAGGACAAAACCAGAAGAGGAAGTTTTTCCATAAGAAGGGTGCCAAGAAGGCCCTCAAGATAAAGGATGTTACACAAACAACCAAACTTCACATTCATTATTATGTTAAATTTTATTCAAAAAAATCCATTTGGACATTTTAAATATATTCTAATAGGATTAAAAGTTCATTTATACATAATTATATATTATCTCTGAATAAAATTAAATAACCACCATACATTAAAATTTCATCGTACACATATATCAATATGAATATACACACACCCCAGTATTCTTTTGTAGTAAATTATCTCTACCATGTAATCAATTAATTCACACATACGCACACATATTCTCTCGTAGAACTGTATATTAACTTTAAAAATTAAGAATAAATTTTTTTTCCAACAAATTGTTCGTTGTTAAATGATACTTATTTTAATTATTACTTCATACTATTATGGTTGCAAATAAAACATCTCAATTTGTTACTTTAACATGATATTTTTTTTAGAAACCCTACTCCGGAGAGTAGAGCTAGGGAATTCAACTGCCCGCCACACTGATCCCCCTTTTAGCCAGCCCAGCCCAGAGCATCAATCCTCTACTAAGTTTTTTAGGTTTTATTGAGGATAATCGCTCCAAGCCTTAAGGGAAACATATCTCAGCTGCGGGACTCGAACCCGCAACCTCCAGGAACTTTGTTCCATAGTTGCAAGGTAGTCCTCAACCAGCTGAGCTATGCTCGTGGATTTTAACATGATATTTTGATTATGATTACATGCAATAAATCTTTTATCTACATTAAATCAAAGTTTTCACATGAAATTAATTTAACACGGTGAATATAATTTCTATCACTAACATGCATTTATAAAAAAATACATGCATTTAAACTTTTATTTAAAATATATAATCATTTTTAAATAGACTAATGTGAAATTATTAACAATTTCGCACACTAATTCTACCTCAAATTTGATTAACTACCATTCATTGGTTTATTTAGTTATTTAATATTTAATTCACATCAGTTTCGATTAATATATTTTAATTATTAAATATTAATCATTTTATTTACTAATCTTACAACTTATCTCATCTCAAACAACCATTTTTTCCCTTCAAGTCAATTACCATATGATATATATAAGCAACTTAAATACCATAATTTTTAATCAATAAGGATTTATATAAGACAAACACTCAGCTGTAGTTCTCTATATGCATTAAAATCTCATCATGAATTTAATTTTGTATTCAAAATATAGATGAAATTAACTACATTTTCACTCACACTTTAATTAACACATCATTCAATCCATAAGCAATCAATATTCATCAGTATTAATTCAACCAATTATATTTATATTTATAGCATTTCTATAAGCAACCATCAAATAAACTAACCATGTTAGTTCATCATATAAATTGTAGTACCCCGCAGTTTTAACGACTGAATATTTAAATGATTAATTTAAATATTTAATCGTTAATCTGTTATACTCAATTTTCAAAGACGAATGAAATGGGACTCGAGACACTCGCCATTGAGACCGAAATTCCATCATGACAAAAATGAGTGTAAACTTTACTATGTTTGGAGCTGTGCAGTTAAAGCGCTTGGAAGATTCAATGCGGCGGAGGTGCAAAAAGTCATAGTAGGGATACAGGGAGGATATAGCGGGATATAGCGGATGACATCAAAATAGCATATAAAGCTCATACTTAATGTTTTTACAAATATATAAATGGTTATTAAATGAAAAATTAACATTCAATTGAATTATAATTAATACATAAATAATTTTAAATAAAAACATGTGCGAATATACTGTAAATAAACATAAAACTGTTATATAACATAATTGAATTTAGGAGAATATTAGAGTATTTTCATTTCTGAAAGTATAAAAAAGTCTATTAAATAAATTAATTTCATAATTTTTATAATGTATAAATATCATTTTTCAATTCATTTATTTTAAAGAAGATATAGCGGAAATAGTGAAATATAGCGGGAATAACGGGATATAGCGAAAATAGCGGGGCTTAAAGCAGAAAGGCTATATTTGGGGCTATATGGAAAAATCGTAGCAGTAGAAATCCGCTATGAGATATAGCGGGGCATCAACTATAAAGGTTTGGAGTCGATGAATTTTTAGAGTGAACGTTGTTTTCAATTAGATGAAACGTAATTGGGCTAAGCCCATTAGCTTGCCCATAAGTTAGCTTATACGTAGTTAACTCCTCATTCATTTTTTCAACATTACATTTCCTCTTCTTCTCTAATTACTTCTCTAATATCCTCTTAATCTCCTAACCCTAGATCCACTAATCCAAGCTAAATTTCCTAAATTCAAACTAAAACCACTACAATTCTTCTCTCCTCATTCCTTTTAAAACCCATCATTGGATTCACTTGAGGTGGAGTTTGGAGCTAGATTTCAACTTTAAAGAGATCATTGATTTAGGTTTTTATAGTTAAATCTTAATTTGATGAAAGAAGAAGGTGAGTGGGATAATTCTCCTACTTAAATTACTTGTTAAACTTCGTATATTTGTTTACTGGTGATTATGGAGTAAAATTAATGATTTAGGGAATGTTGGATTTGATTTAGGCTTATGTTCATGTTATAAACATGATTATATTAACTTAGGGGTAGGCACGGTCAGTTAACCGACTCAATCAGTTAAAAATTTTGGTTAACCGCTATAGGGGCTTTGGTTCGGTTAACCGGTTTCGGTTAATATCACCTCTGGCCTACTGACCGAACCGGTCAAAAGTAACCGTGGTTAACCAGTTTATTTAACCGGTTAACCGACTAATTTGAACGGTTCGGTTAACCGTCCAAATTAGTCGGTTAACCTGTTAAATAAACCGGTTAATCGACCAAAACAACATGTCAAGTACCAACAAGGCAACAACTATAAAGTCTGTTACAATGCAATGAAACACTGAATCAATCACTACCAGTCTACCACTACATACTTAAGTTCTCACTTTGTCACTCTCAGTTCATAGTTGCTTCATAGTTCATACATTCATAGTTCATAGGATTAAAAGTTCATAGCATTACAATAGTACCTTAAATTCAAATTACATTACAATAATACTACATGTCAAGTGCAATAACCACAAAGTCAAACTCCTAGTCTATAGTCTCCACTCTCTATTCTTCAGCTCAATACTTTAGTCTCCAGTGACCCAGTCTACACTTTTGGACCTAGTCTGTCCAAATAAAAATAATTATTTAATATTTATATTAGCAAACCTGCACTGTAACTAAATATGAATTTCAACATATTAATTATTAATATGAGTAATATGCACTGTAACTAAATATGAGTAATATGTACTGTAACTTTATATAAGCAAGCTATTATATTCAATGAACATGAATACTGACCTGAATATGAATATTAATGAACATATTAATAAACTGAATAAGTGAATATGTATATAATTATTTATATTAGCTAGTGACATATTTAACGAACTGAATATTAATGAACATATTTAATGAACTGAGGCTGCTTGAAATGAACCTTTCATTTTTGTACTAGCAGTTGAGTTGCAAACCTGCACTAGCAGTTGAGTTACAAACCTGCACTAGCAGTTGAACATACAGGAAATGAATTTGATGTATTTGAAATGAATCATGTTTGTACTTGAATTGAATTGTATTAAGGAACCAAGGAAGTCATTTTATTAATTGGCACACACTATCACATACATCAGGAATTGAACATCAGTATTAACTGAGTACTATCACAAACTAATGAGTTACAAATATCAAGTTTATCATAACTAATGAGTTACAGTTACAAATATCATAGAGACACACACTATGCAGAAGCATCTCAATAATCTATTGATCATAATCTACTGGAAGTCTATTTATAGCATCGGGTTTCATTTACAGATTTAAACTATTGATCATAATCTGCTGGATGTCTATTTATATCATATTAAGTTTTAACAAAATCTAGATAAGATCAATAGATCTGAAACAATTTATTTTGATCAAAATAGTAACTTAATGTACAGAAGCAGTTAACATTTAACAGAAGCTAATATGTGGATTACTAACCATGGTGAAAATAGCGATGATGGAGATGGACTATCCATGTTGAAAATAGAAGATGATGGTGATTCACATTGACGTCCATGTACAAATTCTACATGGCAAACAAATTAGTTAGAGTATTGTATGTAAAATCAAAAAATGTGAAACTAGATTATTTTACGAATGCTAATATCACCTGAGAAGGCTTCATCATAATAATAAACATTATCGAGAGGAACCTCAATCCGGTGATCGAAAAAAATTGGTTTGGACCTTAACCAATTTGGAGAACAAACTAATGCCTCAACCATTCATGGGCTCAAAAAGTACTACGTAAAGGGTCAATAACCCTTCCTCCGGTGCTAAAAGCGAATTCAGAAGCAACTGTGGACATTGGAATAGCAAGGAGATCTCGAGCGACTAGAGATAAAACACGATATTTGGAACTATTTACCATCCATATAGTAAAACATCCAAATTATTTGGTTCATCCTCAATCGATGCATTTAAATATTTTCTAGTTCATTGCCTTCATTATCTCATAGTCGAACTTGTCTTAGAAAAGTATTCCTTTTTCTAGAAAGAACATCACTAACATTCGCACTTTCACTATTAATGGACGTATTAGGTCGTGGTTCATCACATGTTGTGTTCCAAATGTAGAATCGCTTACATAGAAGTCAAACAACCTTATCAAAATATCTTTCACACTTTTTAACATGCCTTCCGCAACTACTTTTTCATACATGTCTTCAAGACATAAATTCAAAAATCAAAATTTATATCTTGGATCAAGCACACATTTAATAAGTAAAATTTTGTTCATGTTACCCATGCTTTCCCAATATTTTTCAAACTTAGCTTTCATACCATGTGCCATTCCTCCAAGATAAGGATTCGTTTGTCCAATCAATACTTGATGTTCTTCTTGAATTCCACTTAGCTCAGCAAAACAATCATTTGTGGTAATACATAAAGTTTTTATAAATTTTAAAGTAATATCATAAAAATACTTTAAGAATTTAACAAATAATTCAGCATTTTTTCAATCTATACAACCCAAAGGACGAATTTCATTATCAAAGTAGGCAATAAAAATACCATCATTTTCTCTCATATCATAAAAAACCCTTTTGTATTTTGAAGCCGCTTCCAACATAAAATACGTTGAATTCCACCTGGTGGGTACATCTAAAAATAACATGGATTTGTTCTCAATTCCCAAACTTAAAAACATCTCTCTAAATTTATTAAATCGTGCAGGAGACGATCTTACAAATCTAACTGCAGTATGAATTCCAGCTATAGTACTACTAATTTCTATTAGCCCATCATTGACAATTAAATTGATTATATGAGCACAACAACGTATATGAATGAATTCACCATTCAAAACATAACCACCATTATATCCATTTAATTTGTTTTTCACATAATTAATTTCCACTTCATTTGCACTAGCATTATCAACCGTGATAGACACTATTCTTTTGAGTTCCCATTTTTTGATACATTGGACAATAAGTTTTCCAATATTTTCTCCTTTATGACTAGTAATCACACAAAAATTTATTATCCTTTTATGTAAATTCCAATTTCCATCAAAAAGTGTGCGGTTAAAACCATATAATTCACATTTTGAATAGAAGTCCATGTATCGGTAGTTAGACAAGCACCATGCAATGATTCAGAGAACATCTTTTTAAGAGAATCTATCAAATCCCAATATAATTGAAGCACCTCCCTACAAATTTTTCTACGTGAAGGAACTTTAAAACTATTATTACCGACAAAATTCAAGAAAACCTTCACCCTCCACAAAACTAAAAGGGAGTTCATTAATAATTATTATTCGAGCTAACGCTTGTGTACATTCCTCTTTGTTAAATGACCATGTGGTAAGATTACAACTACCTTCACCATCGCTATTTATTCCAAAAGCTAAAGTTTTTTGTCTCTTATCACTATCATGCAGAATTGACTTACAAGACTTTGCTGTATGATAATTCAAATGTGTAGTGCCACTTGATCTAGAATCGCATGCAAATTGTTGACCACAGTAGTTGCAAATACATTTCCGAACATTGCAATTAATATCTTTAGTAAAATGTTCCCATATCGGAGAAGGCTTTCTAGAAGAAGACTTGCATTCGGGTGTAGAGGTGGTTTTCTAGCATTGATGTCCTCGTAGCCGGTTTCCTTATTATCCGCTTCTTCCACATACTCATCATCATCTCTTGTTTCTCTAGATGATCTACCTATTTGTATATGTTATACAAGTTAATACTATATTAATTACTTATAAGTCTAACTTGCATATATGTCTAATTGATACATGATATATGCTACTAATCAAACCAATTTAATACATATATGGTGCATGAACTGATATTACATAAACTAAAATAGTAATACATGAACTAATTTTACTAACTGATATTACATGAAGTCATGAACTTATACATAAACTGATATAACTGACACAAAGCAAATGCATACTAACCTATGTTTTGTAAACCGAATGTATGTATGTATAACTTATAACATATGAACTGATATTTCATCACATATGAACTGATATGAGCATATTACTCACTTCATGAGTATATTACTAACTTATATCATATATCATGTATTAGTTCATATATTAAAATGCTAAAAATACTATACTTAGCTGAACTTATCAAGTTATTACTATATCAGTTGCTTATATGTCTAACTTGCACACACACACACACACACATATATGTATATATATATATCTAAGTGATACATCACATATCTAAGTTATTACTAAAATAATAATACATGAACTGAAATATCAGATTGATGAATTGGTACTTATTTAGATTTCCCCACCGTCAATTTTTGGTCCCATTGACACAATATTCAGTTGTTAACATTACCCACCAAAATATTTATAGTTCATTTGCTGAAAGAAATTCAAGCAAGAAATGAAGAAACTATAATTTAGAAGAAGAAGAAAAATCACTAGATACATGTTAAATACCAAAAAAAAGTATCATGAAAAGTGCATTGCAAAAGGGTAGTTAACCAATGTATTATTACATTAGATACATTTGCTTGATGAGTTGATGTGGCTTATTTCATATAACAAGCACTTAGACTGTTAATATATGCACATTCAAAATTGTATACGAATCCCAATACAGTTTATATAAAGTATATAGTAGGAGTAGGACATACAAAATATCCCAAATCAAAATGTTGATATATAGCTAGCTGCCTGTTGCCATTCCAACTTGAAGAATAATGCCATTACAGTTTATATGAGGATGCATTTCAAATGTGCTTTGAAAGAAAGCATTATTTCGGTTCTTAAGAAAACATCAAACTAATATACATCAAACCAATACACATCAAACGCCAAACTAAAATAATTTTGGTATTATTACTACGCCATCAAACACCAAACTAAACTAATACATAAATATTACTTTATTTCAAATGTGGTTTGATGTATATCAGTGCACCTTTCTTCCTATCGCTCACATATCAGTTCAAAATTCAAGATAAACAGTAAAACTAGACAAAAAATATCATACTCATGTTTTCCTCTTCCTTCTAGCATTGCCATTCACCATCGCACAAAATTCAAATCGACGATTTGGATAGAAAAATACGAAAATC
Source organism: Allium fistulosum (assembly GCA_030737815.1). Taxonomy (NCBI): domain Eukaryota; kingdom Viridiplantae; phylum Streptophyta; class Magnoliopsida; order Asparagales; family Amaryllidaceae; genus Allium; species Allium fistulosum. Next base: position 718,369,268 of record CM060908.1, read on the forward strand.
AAGGAGGTGGGGGATCGAGATCTATTTCGATTCGAAGAATCGAAGGTTTAGTATTTGTGTGGAACAAAAATGAACGAGTTTGGGAACGAATTATGAATATTGAATAGCGGCTGAACTGAAGGAAAGATTGATTCGATTTGGATTAGGTTTAGGGAAAAATGGGTGGGCCTAGGCCGGGTTGCAAAAGCATTCGATTTGGCCTTTGTTTAAAATTTTAAAAATAGATTGGGTTAATGATAACCGATGTATGAACCACGGTTAACCGTTAACCAACCCACTTTTGGTCGATTAATATGGGTCGGTTAACTGAAAGTTCGGTTAACCAATTTTTTTGGTTAAAGTGGTTCGGTTATGGTCGGTTAAGTTGGTTAGGTCAGTTAACTCGGTTAAATGCCCACCCCTATATTAACTCATCATTCATTAAAGACCTTAACTACTGATTTTGGGGAAGTTAGTAAGCCATGAAATGGGTTTAAGGTTAATTGGACGGTTATGTATGATGTCATGGTTTGATTGGTGATTAATTATGAGATATAACGATGTACATATAATTAGAAAGTATTAATTAAACCATTTAAATGAATTTAGAAAAGTTAGTAAGCTAAAAAAGTAAGTTAGTAGTTCTACAATTCTTATTAAAATGATTAGAGACCTCATGAAGTTAATTAGTATTTATAAATATTATTTAAGAGGAGCAATGATTTTATAAGTACATGGAATATTTTATAGAATGAAGTTAGTAAGCTAATTAAGTGAATTATGAGCTCTACACTTAGTATTAAAGGGATTAGAGGCTTAATGAAGCTCAATTAGTATTTATAAATATTATTTAGATAAAGAAAATAATTTTATAAGTGATTGATATATTTTATAAAATAGAATGAGATTTTATAAAATATCATAAAGGAAATATTTTATTTAAGTATGAGAATTTATAAAATAGCATGAGTAATTATTTTATAAAAAGGTTATAAGGTTTTATAAAATAATTATAAGATGAATCCTTGATTTTATTAAAGGAGTTATGTGTTATAAAGACTTAAAATTATTTATAAGTTGGTTTTGTATTTTATAAAATAATGGAATGATTTTATAAAATAGTAGAAAGATATATAAGAGTTTTGTTGAAAGGGTTTAGTAAATAAAAGTAAGATTTGGTTAAGTAATAATTGAATCACTTATTTAAATATACGAGTATGTATATGTATATGAGAAAGTACACATATACGTCCATTTGAATATATATAAAAATAAAAATAATTTGTATAAAGTAATTAGAATTGTTGTGTGTATAAATATATGTGTGCAATTCTATGACTGAATTTGAATTGATGTATATAAGTGCGTTGTGGGCATCTCACATAGCCGTAGTGACTATCGTGTGCGCTAAGTTGCGTAAGAGTATACCAGGTTGAGTAATCGCTCCGGTAAAGTCTGAAATTTGATTTTTGTAGTGAAGTGTGTTTGTGTACATGTGTATAAATATTCACAAATGAGTGTATTGGCATGTTTAGGCATCAAATAAGGCAGGATGGCTGGTTCAGTACGTTTGAATGTGATTAGAGGAATCCAGGTCACCAGAGTTGACTATTGAACTCTATGCATGCAAAGAGTGCGTTTCATGTTGAAATCGATTTTTGAACACATAAGGAACCACTTCCAAAACATCCACCAATGAACTCCGAAGGAGGTCTCATGTGGTGGAGGTTGGCTTGGGAAGCTATGCGGCTCATCAGGAGAAGCAATGGAGGAAACAATACAAGATACGTTGATCGTTGTGGGCAAATTGCACCTGCCTAGGTTTACTTCCTGGGACAGGCTACCACCAGTCCACCGGTTGTAGACCACCAGTGCACTGGTAGTGCATGGACCTGGGTAGTAAGCCTAAACCAGGTGCCAATTAATGGGGTTTATTCCCTTAGATCCGGATGCAACTTGATATGAGACTTCAGCATAACTTCAAGGATGCTTCGGGCTGCTCGAGAAAGTGGAATGCAAGACAGGGCTTGGGATTCAGATGCAAAAATAAAAGGTGCGTAAGTAGTCGACAATAATCACTAAGGCATTCGGGCAAGCGATGGAGGAAAAAATCGAGGCGAGAGATGTAGGACACGGTCTATTCTACACAGGAATAATAGGAGATCAAGATAGAAATCGAGAGCCAATCGGATACGAGATCAGGATGATGATCAGGTTCACGATCATGTACGATGATCATGTACGATTGAAGGGAGTACATAATAGCAAGAATTCGGTTCTAGACTCAGGCAGATGTGCAAGCACGTAACCACAATGATCGGTACGAGATAAGGCAGACTTGTAGATAAATGGTTAGCATTGATTCCATGGTTCGAAGCATTGTTGTGCTTGAGTGATCTATTGGGGTCAATGCAAGTGCATGGTAAGAGATTCATGGAGTAGGCGATTAGATTCGTGTCGTAGTGCGGATCCAGTGCTATGCATCCGTTTATACATTCGTTTTATGATATTGGGCTAAGCCTTCGAAAGGGCCCAGAGCAGAACTTAAGGGGTACTTGTACCACTTAGCTATGGTGTATATATAGATGCTATAAAGCATTGCAGTGGTAGGGGTTTTCATTATTACCAAGAGAGCGATCTAGGTCTATATGGGAGCACCTGTACAATAAAGAGATCGTATGAGGACTCTCAGTTCTGTTCGTGGACACTTGGGTAAGAATGTATATATAAATTGAAAGATCGCATAAGGTGTAGTTGCTCCATTTATGTTTCATTTAATATGGGACAACATTAAATATTCTCTATTTGACACATCATCATGTTGTGCTTATGTTGTACTGGTTGATTGACATTGTTATTGCGTGTAGCATGATAGTATTATATTAGGACACTTTTATTATCCTTACACTTGTATACTGGGTACCATCATCATAGCATATTATAATGTGGCAGTCACATTATATTAGTTGTGTTGACTCGTTTATGACAGGAGAAGAGCAGGTTATGGTATGAAATCTTATCATTTTGAGATAGGTTTGCTTCACTTGCTTATGGATAGTCCTGATTACTCCTGAGCCATGTTAGTGGAAAGGATCGGCTGTGCGTTAGTTGTTTCCTGTTTTATTTGTATATAGTTTTGATATACAATAGTTTGAGAAATTAACCCTCACACTAAAATTTATGTCAGACCTGTGTTTGGTCTTTGTCTATTTATGTTGTGACAACTCTTGGGTACTCGATTGAGTAGTTTAAGAGTCAAGTCTTTTGGGGATATGCTATCTAGATGCGGAACTGAAGCATTTTGGAGGCGTGTCATCAATACCATGGATATGTATACTTGATATTTTAGTAGTACTTGATAGACATGTTATTATGTATATGAGGCTTGTTGTATCAGATATTACTCAGAACTCCGTGTAGTTAAGAGTTAAATTTTGATTTTCTATACTGATATTTATTTATCAGTTTTTTCTTCTAGTGTGATCCGCTATATATATTGTTTATCCTATTCTGTTCATGTATATTCGATATATTATATGCTATCGTTCCATTGTGAGATCTTATCGATGTCTTGGTATGGTGTTTTCTTTTAATTTTACCTCGACAATCTGTCTTTTGTGGTATTCGCAAGTTAGACGTTGATTTTTGGGTATTATGAAGGAAGGGTTGGTGTGTATATATATATATAATTTATTTCATCAACCAAATAAATATAAAGAATATACATTATCACATAACTATAATCAAATAAAAATTTGTGAAAATTTTAAGGATACATGAACAGATTCACTCACCAAAACTCCAACCAGTACCGACCTTCCCCTTCTCTAGCCATGCCATATAGCAACCACTAAACATCTTAACCCACCTTGCCAGGAACATACTTAGAACTCATGCCACCTTGACCTCACCCCGATAGCACCATCACATGTCTCAAGTTGTTGTTGCATACCTCCATACCTAGTTCTGCACCGTCAGGGTTATATACGCTTCCCGATGAGCATCCTTTGCCACGTCATCTAGGTCATGACCTTCTCCATCTACACGTGATTCTTTTTTATTGTGCTTTTGCAATTTTAGGGAATTTAGGGTTTTTATCATTTTGGTAAGGTTTTTTAATATCTGAGAGGAATGAGTTTGGGCATGAAAAATGAAGTGAAAGAAGGGAGTAAGCGAATGTTATGCTAAATGAAGTTTTATCATTAATTCCTTTTTATCTTCAAAATAAACACATTCCCTTTTTAAATTATTTCCAATTTAAACCCTATAAATTACTCTATTATTTATTTATAATCGTATTCTTCTTAAAATTAAGTTGATTTACCATATATTTTATATAATATATTTCAATATCAATAATTATTTAGACTCCTTAAGTATTGAATTATTTGATATTGAACAATACTTTCTTCTAGTTACAATAATATATTATCGATAATCATATTATCACTTCAATATTTTTCAAAATAATTTCCATTTATAAATTTTAATATTTACTTCTTAAATATAGTCAATAATAAAATAAGAAAGTTTTCTTAGAATATTGTTATTTCAGTTTTCACAAAAATAATTTCAATAAAACAAAATTTGTTTTATCGATTCCTCTATTTTTTTTTTCATATAAATTTTCATTTCATTTATTTTAGTCATACAAAATTTATTTACAACACATAACGCTTATTGTAAATTTTATTCAAACTCATTTTATTACTAAAAAGGAACTAAATTATTTAAACCATTAAAATAAAATATCTTTAATTCAATAAATTTTAAATTAATAAAATATTCTTAAAAATTCATCCTAAAATTAAGCTTAAATAATTTATTTATAATGAAATTAATTTATTATTAGTATATCGAAAGTCGAGTAATTGTAGATACATATCCATATCGATCGGTGGCGAACCATATGGATCAGTGTTGGATCAAGATAGAAGCTTGGTAAAGGAATCAACCAAAATATGATTGGGAGAAATTTGGCTAAGTAAATGGATCGATATCAATCCATGATGTATTAGTACTTAACCACACTGGATGCAAATTTGGGTACTCTAGAGTTGATGCATGAAGAAGAGATGTCTGGAAGCCAAAATTTATCTAAGTCATAGACCAATACCGATTGATGATTACTATAGGGAATGTTGGCCGGAGCATCTCGGGTTCATCCGAGCAGACGAGTTATATATAATGACGACTTATAGAGTGTAACAAAGGGGTTCAATGATCAGTTCATGTGCCAAGTGACCATTGATGACTAAAGGCATGATGTATGCCTGTAAAAAAGGATTAGTTAGGGACTATCAATGATAATCATATGAGTGGATCTGTATCTCTCGACTATCTAAGTGGGTCTAGTTCCTAACCATCTAAGTAGGCTAATGTTCGAGCATTGATGAAGTCTCGACATGAGTAGCCATTAACCTTCCATGGTCACTTGTGTCATCATATATCTAAGTGCATTGTAAGTATCAAAAATGTTTGATTGATAGTTTCTATGGTGTCTTTAATGATAGATAGTATCAAGTATAACACCTTGGCACCCTAGTATGTACTAAGATAGATTAGTCATACTGACGATGTTGTTGCACATAATGTTTATGTGTGTTAACTTTTTGGATGCAGGAGCACATGAGTTATGACTTTCCATGCCATATTGTTCTTATTTTATGATATATCGAGTTTATAACAATTATTTTAGGCTTATAAATCACTTATATCAGACTGTTGTTTGAACTTGGTTATTAATATTTCTGTTTCTTATAACTCTCATGTACTCTTTAATGGGTAAACAAAAAGTCAGGTATGATGATAGTGCATCGGCTTGTATAAAGGATGAGCATGTGGATTATGTTTTTCTCATATTACTATCATATGGAGATACTACTTATGTTGTTATGCACTATTATGGAGTTATCGACACATGTGCATATATTAGAGACAGTTTTCATATTATGCAGTATATGATGTACTCAATATGTGGTGACTCATATATGTGTTGTAGATGTATTATCATGAACCATGCTTCACTGAGATAATTATGCTACTATATCACCTCTTTTATATCTATGTTTGTACTATATTTTACCCATGCATTATGAGATATATGATAGGTTATCGATTCATCGCTTTATTCTTTTTACCTTTACGCTTGTCCCTATCGATATGGTACCATTACATCACAATAGGATGTCTTCTTTTTGGATATGGGATACTGAAGGTGGAAGGGGTCGTCACATGACCACTTACAAGACATAAACTTACGATCCCGCTAAAATGACTATTCTAATTCAATGCCTTATAATCCTATCTCAGCTTAATAACCCTAATTCGAGAAACCTGGAACCACAAAACATGTAGCTTGTAACAACCCATAATTTTACCACTTTGAAAATGGAATATTCAAACTTAAATAATCATGTCTTATATAATAAATAAGAATGGTGAACTTATTTTTAGAATTGAATAAAGATTTTGGACTTTTACCGTAACATTGACAAAATTGACAAAAGCTGGGTTTCGATAAAATTGAATATACAGTCTAATAATTGTTTTAAAGGATAAATAATTTCTTTTAAAATCATCATAAAATGATAATAATTGGTTGATAAAAGGTTTGACAACTATATATATACTTATGTTATGGCGATTGACAAATTTCGTCGCACATTAACAAAATCAATGTCATATTTTGCAAATGTATTTCGATATTATTTTATGTTATTTTATAAGCCAAATATACCTGTTTTAATTATCTAAAAATGATAATAAATTTATTTTCAAGTTTGGTTTACATGAATAAATAGTTTAACAAAAACATCAAAATGTGACTATAAAACATTTTGTTGGAAATCAATGTTTTATTGAATAAAAGTTGCCGCAATGTTGTTGCATAATTATGTATATATACATGTACATATTTTTAAATATGTTAAGTATTAACAATTAACTAATCAAGTTTACTTTTTATAATTAAGGTTAGAAATTTCTAGAAAATCATTAAGAAAACGTAAACATAAAAGGACAAAATCATGTCAAATCAAATCGAATAAAATCTTTACATTATTTTCTTTATGCATTAAGTGATTAAGTCATAGAGTAGTGATGTGACGAAGTGATGGTAAGTCTTGAAAAAGTAAGATAAAGTAAGGATATATTGGTAATTTTGTAAAGGGTTAATTTTGTAATTCACCACTCCTTAATTTTCCTATAAATACCGATCCATTCTTCTCACTTTCTACACAATTCTCATTCTTCTTCTTCTTCTTCATTTTTGAGCTTTCGTTTTCTCATTAATGGCTTCTCTTCTTTAAGAGAGGTGGGAGAGTTAAAAATAGTGGAGCGCTTAAGCACCAATCCACTAATTACTCTCTAACCTCTTCTTAATTCACTTCTTCTTCTTCTCTTCTTTAAATGTCCTTAGGCCATGAATATTGGGATGAGGAAGCTATGGCCATGAGCTATGGAGGTAGGAGGAAGGTTTGGGCCGAGAGAAAAGTGGAGGAGGAAGGATGGTCGTTAGCATGGGCAAGGTGGTGGAGTTGTTTATGGATGTATTAGTGAAGTATATGTAAGTTTAGGTGAAGTGTGGATTTATAAGAATGTTGGTAGGAAGAATCAATTAAGTTAAAGGTGAGTACTCAATGTTTATTAAAAAATAATTAATCTCTATAAATATTTTTTAGTATGATAATATGACTATTTAATCTCTTAACAATTTGTATGAATGGTTGATAACTTGAGCGATTTTATGATTTATTATATGAATGTTGATATGGTTGATAACTTGTTTGTGATAAATTATGAGAAATCATAATAAAATGGTTGATTAATAGAAATGAATTCAAATATTATGTGTATGGATTTTATTTAGCCTCTTAATGGTTTTGAAAATATAAAAAGGTTGAAAATGAATATTATAATAATAATATTATGAAATGATTTAAAAGTGAAAAAGAGATTTAATATGGAAAAATATTGGTTTAAATATTTGAAAATGATTAATAAATATTTTATAAACATATGAAAGTGTTTTGGTGAAGTTTGAAAGGTAAATGAAAATTTAGTCAAAAGTAGGCGCGTCGCGTGATAGTAGTTCGCGATTTCGCGCCATAAAAGTTAAATAAGTGTACAAAGTGGAATATAGCTCGGAATCCTTTGAGAAAAGAATTTTCCAGACTATTATATTCATCGTTTTCCAACGAAGAAAGAAAATCCAAATTTCATTAAGTAGATTTTGAAACATGTCCAAAATAATTTTCTAAAAACATCGTGGTTTTGCAGTTCAGAATCCAAGAAGGAATTTCTTTATAAATGATATTTTTAAATGACTAAAAATATGAAATAAATTTGATAACTCTATTAAAATGGTTTGAAAGAGATTTGAATTGGAAAATAAGAATTTTCAAACATTAAAAAAGTTGTTTTAATCAAATAAGCTGTTTTAAGCACTTTTCGCAGCACTTTTCTGCTGCAGTTTGTATAACTTTTGAAATAAAGATTTAAACTTAAAGACTCTTTCTAGAATCATTTATAAATGTTTTTAAATGAATAATTAAGTGTTTTAAAGATAAATTGGAAGTTTTATAATTATTTTAGAAAGAGTTTAAGTAAATGGTTATTATAACACTTAAACAGTATAATAGAAATCATTTCCTTGAATGTAATAACAAACTGAATATGCGAAAATGACTAGTACCATTGTCCCACTTGTGAGATCTAAACGGTAAAACAAGGTGTGTAAATAAGGTTAGGAATGGAGCAACCGGTGTCCTGAGCTTACCTGACCTTTGTTTTCTCTTTTAGACGAGGGGTGGAACCAATCAAAAGAAAAGCTCGGATGCTCTAAAAAGGTTTTCCCAAAGTAAAAAGTGAAGAGTTTTCCAAGTTTTAAACAAGGATTTGAATAAAATGGTTTTGGGGTTTGTTGTAAATATGTTTTACAGAACATCGGTTTTAACCCATTTAAATGAGGATTTGGAAATAGAAAATCCTTATTAAAGGTTTAAACGTGATTTTAGATAAGATGACTTGGTATTTCCCAAGATTAAAGAGGAATTTTAAATGAAATATTTAAAGAAATAATGTTGAAATTTTTTCCTAAGTAGAAGAGAAAATAATTTGGAATTATTCCAAGATTTCAGAAAGGTTTAAATAAACCAAATGATTTGATAAATGAGGCTTAAAGATTCCATATACTCTTGAAAAGAAAAAGGAATAAATTGAAAAGAATATATCTAAGATAGATATTTCATTTAAATAAAAGATGAAGTAATTGATTGATGATTGATATCCACATATGAACTAAACATCTTTTTATTGATAATTGATTTCGAAGGAACCGGGGTCGAATTTGGGTGATTCCTATCCGAAAAACCACTTCGAACCAATGTATACGTTCAAAAGTGAAGGCATGTTGAAGATGATGATTATTGAAGACCGAAGATCTTCATAGCGAAAGGACTGCTTGTTGACATTCTTTGGGTAGCTCCAAATATAGAGATATTTATTATAGCAATGGTCCTATTGTATTTTGAAATCTTTAGATTGCAAGGACTACTCGCTACTAATGGGAGTAGGAGGAGTGCCTTTGGTTTCATTTAGTTCCAGAATGAACTTGTATGGATGAGTGTCTGACAATGCATTTATGATCACATAAATTGATCTCTATCAATGTATTATTTGCTTGGTGGAGGAGAAGGCAACTTCTCTTAGCTTACCACCCTTTTCTGAGACGAACGAGCTCATGAGTTATATGTTGGTAGAAATCAGTTATGTGATTAAGGAATGGCAATGTGGCATTAAAAGTGGAACCTAATATGATCAAAGCATGGTTTTGTATGAAAAGCGTGGCTTTGTCTAAGTTGAGCGTAACCTCACTCTCAAGCATCACATTTCGGAAATGATACGGGAACTATGTTACATATTTCAGGCTTAGTATGACGAGGGTGGCATATGATGCCTCAAGGTGTTCTGATGGGACCCTTATTGTATGGTATAGTGACATGTGAGTCCTTGCATGAGAAGCTGCCGGATATCAAGAAGTTTGGCAATATGAGGAATAGTGGTGTATGAGCCCTTTCACGAAAAGCCATGGGGTTTCAGTTGCTATGCATGGCTATCAAGGTTCCTTATTATGTTGGAAAATCCAATTCCAATACAAGCTTTAAGGTTTTTGATTGTAGTCCCAAAATAGCTATAATGACTTGCAAACATTTCAGCTACCCCTTTTGGTATCACATATTCCATCCGGTATATTTCGTTTGACCCAGTCCGGATATATTCCCTTCGACTTAGTCTGGCTATTGATACCTTATTTGAATAAGTTTATTTGAAAGGTGTTTTAAAAGAATGTCATTAAAGATAATATCAAATTATTTTGGTAATAAAAGTGTTTTGGTTATCATATGGTAAAAACACGTCTGTATTTATGTGTGGGCGTGGTCTTGTGAGATACCCTTCTTTTCAAAGGTTTTTATAACATCATCATGAGTTGTACATTTAAAATTTCGAGTATCTCACGCTGGTTTATCAAACCTGATACGGGTATTTTTAATACTCGGGTCAGATCCGAGTTGTTTTAGGATTAGCTAAAGACGCTTGGAGTTTCTAGAGGAGAGCTGGAGATCTTCATCATCATATGGACGTATTCTATTATCCGCCGCATCTATTGCATTTGTTTAGTTGTTTTCAGCATTGGTGAGGACAGAGGTTTATAACTTTTTAGGCTGAATCTAGGTTAAACTCTTATATTGTATTTTAAAATTTTCCACTGTAAAGATTATTATTGAAATAATATATGTTATTCCATTCGTGTGAGATTCTGTTCAGTCTTTATTTTCTTTCTACCCTTAATGATCCGCTTGTTCGTGCAATTTGAGTTGGACATGCGTGGTTTATTGTCGATTCAAAGGGTAAGGGAAAACATGCCATTACATTTGGTATCAGAGCTTAGGTTGAATGAACATCTAGGCTTTGTTGGGGTAAGACACATCAGAGATAGGGTTAGTAATACCCTAGGACGAGTAACTCATTATAGATAGGGTTAGTAACACTCTAGAATGAGTTTGCGAGTATTATATATGAGCGCGTATTTGTTAGTAACTAATAAATATTTTGTGTTGATTTATCTGTTGAGTGATTTATGGATCCTGATCGATGCGCCTGATCACCATTATCGATGAGGGTTCCTAAACATTTAAACAAGGCGAACCGACACACTGATTTTGAAAAATTTGGGTAAATGAAATAATTTTACCAAAGCTTATGTATTATTTATAAAGAAATAACTTTCGAAAATCGTATAGTTATTAATAGTGTGTTAGCTTGTAATTAAGGGAATGATAACCTTTAAGTATTATCATCCATTGATTTAACAAACACCTTGTGAATTAAGTTTCATGATTTGACTATAAGATGTTTGATAATAACAATAAGTTAAGGTAAATGAAATAATATAAGATAATAAATGAGCATGTCTTATTAAAAAAGGAGGTATTTTACAAAGATAAGATAATTTTATAAAAGGTTAATATGGAAGATATGAAAATTTAAAGGGGATTAAAATAAAGTAAGTTAATATAAGATGAATTTATAAAATAGATTTTATAAACAAAGTAATCTCTAAAGGATTTTGAAAATAATAATGGTAAAAAGAAATATTTTATGGTAACTAGTTTGAGCGGCTCGAAAATAAACTAAAAATGGGCGAGAGATGTGTTCGGATGGTAAACACTTCTCTTAAGTATTACTCTTCTTATTAAAGGGATATGTGATACTATTGGTAGTACCCAGTTCTTTGGTATGGTTTTGGAGTTACTCAATCTATATAATTTTCTTAAGTCAAAGAGATAATGTGAATCGTTAATTGATAAATTGATTAGTAATCTTTATAAAAGTGTTTAAACCAAAGATAAATTGGGACCGCTAATTGATAAGATAAAGCGGAATTTCCAATGATTTTGGACAATCGAAAATTTCTGACGCATACCTAACTCAGAGCTAAGAAATTGATGAAAAGTTTTGATAAAAGATTGTGAAATATGTTGAGTAAATGAAATTAGATAAGTATAATTTATAAATATGATTTATAGATAAAAATGATTTAAAAGCCGAGAATTTGATGATTTAAATATGGGTAGTTTTAAAATTTGTTTTTCAAAGCTAGAAAAATAATAATAGTATTAAATAAGAAATAAGTTATATAACTTACGAATTTAAGATAATAGTAAATTACAACAAAGTTTAAATTTGTTAAACAGATGGATTTAAGTAAAATGAATTTGAAATTTAGGATTTGTATATACTCTTAGGATGTAAAGGTATATCATACAAATATAGATTTAGGTCACGACCTTTTTATACACTTAAGTAAAATAATGACTCTTTAAAAAGATAATTATAACCTGGAAAATGTTTTCTAGCATGAAGTAAGAATTTGGACTTAAAAGTGATTGATTTGCATAAGTTGTAAAATATAATAAACTTAAGTAATAGTTTTATGAAATGACTCATAAATAATATTAGTCTTAAAGGAAATATACTAAGTAAAAATGATTGTAAATAAAAAAACAAAAAACAAATTTTTTTTATAATAATATAATTATCTGTTGAGTGAAAAATGGTTCCTTTGGAATATTTTCATTTAATAAAAATATTTGGAAATAAATAAATAAAGGGATTATATAAAGAAACATCTTTATAAAATATTTGAACTTAAGATAAAAAAATTTATGAAAAGTTTCTGGAAGTTAATAAATAAATATGTTATATGTAGATCATTTCATTACACGAATTTGATCTAAGATTCGAGTACAGAACTTTGAGGTGTTTGCACCGGTCCGAAAAAGAATTTATCACCCGATTCTTGACGGCAGACATTGATTAGGCTTTGTGGTTAGGTACTTGAGTTTTCTATTGTAGTTGAGAACTATGCAAGGAAAGCAAAGATTTTTAATGTAGAAGCCTGATTAGAATCCGCACTAGAGGATTGGGGGATTGATACTAGTTCGGAAGAAAAGCTGTGTATTCGAATAAGAGATCTAATGTATTACAAACTGATTGTCTATGTATATCCTAAATAATTAAGATTAAAGATAAATATTTTCGGTAAATACCTTTGGGGTTTGTTTTGGGTTAATTTCAGGGATGAAATTCTTTTAAGGGGGGAAGTATGTAACGACCCGTAATTTTACCACTTTGAAAATGGAATATTCAGACTTAAATAATCATGTCTTATATAATAAATAAAAATGGTGAACTTATTTTTAGAATTGAATAAAGATTTTGGACTTTTACCATAATATTGACAAAATTGACAAAAGATGGTTTTCGATAAAATTGAATATACAGTCCAATAATTGTTTTAAAGGATAAATAATTGCTTTTAAAATCATTATATGATGATAATAATTGGTTGATAAAAAGTTTGATAACTGTATATATATTTATGTTATAGTGATTGACAAATTTTGTCGCGCTTTAACAAAATCAATGTCATATGTTGCAAATGAATTTCGATATTGTTTTATATTATTTTATAAGCCAAATATACTTTCTTTAATTAAAATGATAAGAAATTTATTTTCAAGTTTGGTTTACATGAATAAATAGTTTAACAAAAACATCAAAATGTGACCGTAAAACATTTTGTCGAATAAAAGTTGTCGCAACGTTGTTGCATGTAACAACCCGGGATTTGCATTACCAATTAATAAATAAAAGTTAGGATTTTTATCTATTTTAATGAAGCATAAAAGGATTTGGAATAACAAAATTTATTTGAAAAAGGCTATTTTAATTAGATGGGAAATATGGGATTTCTAAAATGAGGATAAAATGTTATTTTTGGAAAGTTAAATATTTTAGGAGAGATTTTAAAACGGGTTTGGATAAGGAAAATGAGTTTTATAAACATATATGAACACTTAGACTAATTTTTGGAAACATGTAAATAACTCTCTTCTTATTGGGTTACTAAACCTAGCCCAATAACCCACCCTAAACCTCCTCTATAAATTATCTCAAACTTTCCTAACCTCATTCATTCATCCCTAATCAAAACCCTAATCATTTCCTAAAGTTTTCTTAACAAAAATGGCCTCTATCTTCATCTCCTTCTAGTTTAGCTTATGCAAGTCATTTTATGCAAAGGTAATGCAAATACTCACCTCAAATCAGTTTTTATATCTTTCTAATTTCTGAAATTTAATTGGTAACACATGTTTTATGTGTTTTTTTGATCTTATAGCCTCCTAATCATCTTTTGCTAACTTGGGTTGATGCTATAGTGGTCTTTGTTGCTTTCTAGAGAGGTATATTGCTAAAAACCTCTTCTAATATGTGTTTAATCATCTTTTGATTTGGGTAATCAGTTAGTAACACATGTTTTATTATGTAACATGTGAATCATAGCTCTTTGATCATCTTTGTTTTCATTTGGGGGTGTGCACAAAAGGTGCTTGTAATATATGCTAGCTGAAATTATAATTAGTTTATTGCTGTTAGTAAATTAGGCATATCTCATTCCTCTTATATCGGAATTGAGATTTTCTTGAAGTTCTGGAAATCTTATTCTGTAGCCTATAACTTTTATGTTTTGAGCTTTGCCTAATTTTGTGGTTTGAATGGTCGAAATCAAGTTTGTTTGTCGCTGACCTGACAACAAACTACATGGTTGATAAAATAAAACTCTGAAATTGATTTGGCTATAAGTTACTCGTTTCTTATCCAAATCTAATAATTTTGGATGTTCTGGAAAGCTTATCTTTAGGGCTAAAACTTTCATGTTTTGAGTTTCATGAAATTTCGAAGTTAATTGGGTCAAAACTGTGCATTTTTACTACTGTTCCGAGAGCACATTGACAGTGATATAGAATTTAAATCTGAGAATTGTTTTAGTCATAAAATTTTCATCCCCGATCGGAATTTGACGATCTTGGTCATTCCGGAAATCTTAGAAACTAAGCTACAACTTTTATTTTATTCATTTTGGCAGAATTGGAAGTTTATTATGCCAAAATTGGGGTTTTTCATCTCTGGTCTGTTAGTGCATAACTATAGGCCTTAGTCTCTTTTCTCCCGTTGTTTTCAGTACATAACCCCGACTTTGCGACGCCATCCCAGGCTCATCCTTTGTCGGATTTCATCGATTTTGGTTTCGTTGGAAAGCTGGAGTTCCAAACTCTATCTCTAGAACGTTTGATTAGTATCCGAGTTCATTTGACTCTTCGAAATTGCTGTCGAAGAGGGACCCAGATCTCAGCCTGAAACATTGTATTCACTGTTTCCGGGTCCGACTTTGGAGCGTCTCTGCGACTTCGTTTCAAGTCGGAATCGAGTAATTCTTTTTGCATTCTGAAGTAGGAATGTCGGACTATGTCCCTTCCTATTTTCATGCCATTCGGATTCAGTTTGCTGGTCCGAATTATTTTACGAACTTGGGTTTGCGTCAGTTTTGGACTATTTTCCAACACTTGGAATATTTTCAGTGATTTTCTGGTTTTATCGATTTCTTTGAGATTTGTCTCTGGATTTCATACACGGGCATTATAAAAAGGTTTTAAAAGGATTTTTCACTCCGAAATGGCTTTCGAAATTATTATATAATATTATTTTAATTATTAAATTAATTACTCCATAATATGAGAGTTTTCAAAGGCCGTTTTAAAGTGATTTCAAAATCAATTATGAACCGTTTCGCACCATTATTTTCTATAATAAAAATCTCACACTCACTTTTTATCACGTCGAGCGAAGTGGAAGGGTGCTTAAACGGTTAGGAAATCTCCGGCCTATGGAACCGTGTGTATTTTCTTTTCGGTTAATCCTCGACCTATTCGATTGATCGTTTTGACCTTTGGGTCTAGTTTACCGATGATACGAGGTGGACTTTTTATTGTTTGGAGTGTGAGCTTGCTATTGGTTAATAAACCATTTAGTGCGAACATGGGGTATGAGACTCATTGTTAACACTTTACGGGTTCCTCTCCAAGAAGTTGGTGACACATTAGCCTCTGAGCGGCCAGTACTGGACCTCTGGGTCACCACGCATCTGGGCAACCGTCTCTGGACACCTGTTCTATGGAGCAGTTTCTTTTTTTGGCATGTGCCTCTGGGCCTTTATCCTTCTGGTAAGGATCTCGCCGTCTCGCGCGTTCCGCATCTGTGCGAGTGATCGATCACAACTCTACAGTACTTGGCAATAACGACTCCGGTCGGTGCACGTGCTATATTTGTATTATCTGATGATTTTTATATCCATTCGAGTACCGCCATTTGGTGTTGGTTCTATGGAACCATACAATGTAAGTGCGATTACCTTGTGGATTCACAGTGTCTCTGGGCACGGCTTTTCAGTGTTTGATTTCATTGACTTTTCAGTATATCCCCATTGCTCTTTGGAGCATCGATCTTTGCTTGGGCATTGATTACAGACTCTGGTCACACATGGGATTATTGCATATGGGCAACTTTTTATAGCTTTGGCTACGCCGATGATATGAGGCGATTTTATTTATTCAACACTTTGGTGCTGATATTCTCTTTGGAAATTTTTACTGTTGATTGATGATTAGGGACCGTCATTATATTCATGTGGTCCAAAATATTTTTCCCTTAGGAAAGTACTATTTTATTTATGTACCGCATTATTATATATCTTAGTTATTACTGATTGTTTAGCTAGCCTGACCCGAGTGTTTTCGCTCAGGTCAGACCGAGTTGTTTCATGTTAGGTCTCTGGACTTAGCTTCTGTGCTTCCGCTTGGACCTTATCTGCTATGCTTTTGAGATAGCTTATCTTAGTGTCCGCCTTATGTTATTATTTAGAATTTGATATGTACATATTTTTGACTCACATGTGTGAGCAGTGGCTTTGTACCCACTTATGATATTTGGATCTGTATTGACGTTGTATTGTCCTGGGATTTTATATCTGTCATGTGATTCTGTTCTGTGATGTTTTATCATTTTATTACTATGCTTATTCTGATAGATCTTTAGCCATTGTAATTTCGTTATAAATATTTATTGAATATGTCGAACCACTTGAGAAAAAAAAGTAGATACCACCCTTTCGACGTATTCAGTAGATAGTTATAGCTTGATTACAAATGGTCGCTTCCACTATACTCTATTCTCCGCTTTAACAGACGGTATTACTTCCGTAATACTCTTTGTTACAGTGGGTCTCAGAGTGGGGCGTTACAGCTTGGTATCGGAGCCCAGGTTCAGAATTAAGCATAACAAACATAGAACAAACACGTAGTACAATACGTTATAATACGATCCAAATTGAACATATCCACCTTTAGATAAATAAGTTAGGAATATGTGTAGGAATCTATTATATTCCGTAATATTCCTTAATGAATTATCTATCTTTGAATCGTGCTTAACTAAATCTACCGATCATATGTTTAAAGAGTGTCCCAAGCCTCTTTTCTGCCGCTATTGTAAGAAGGAGGGTCATTATTATTCCACTTGTCCTACTGCACCTCCTAGATCTGGCAAGCTTAATGCTGCCAAAGCTCCTAAATCTTCAGCTCATCCTCGAGGTACGCATCCTTCCGTTCTCGAAGGTTCTATTTTATTTCATGGTAGATCTTGTAGAGTTCTCTTTGATATGGTTGCCTCTCACTCATTCGTATCAAAGGAACTAATTGATACTTTATCTTTGGATGTTACTTGTATGGTTTCTTCACTAAGGATTGTGAATCCCATTGGTGGATCCACGACCCTTAGCTTGCTCTGTGAGAATATAGATATTGATCTTTGTGGCTTTTCTTTCCGTGCAAATCTCCACGTTATGGAGTATTTGGGCTTTGATATGATTCTTGGCATGGATTGGCTCGCTCAGTACGACGTCAAAATCATTTGTTCGGAGCGGATATTATTTCTTCGTCATCCTGACTCGTCCGCTCCGTTAGCTATTGCTCTTCAGGATGTTGGGATTTCTGATGTTACTTTATTTTCTCTCGATTCACGAGATGAGGATTTGAACTTATCTTGTATTCCTGTTGTTCGGGATTTCCCCGACGTATTCGAGCCAGTATCCGGACTGCCGCCAATGCGAGCTATTGAGTTCCGCATCGATCTCATTCCAGGCTCTCATCCAGTTGGGCGTCCTCCTACGAGAATGTCCACTAAGGAGAATGAGGAACTCAGGAAGCAGTTAGTTGAGCTTGAAGCGAAGCAGTTCATCCGATCCAGTTCTTCGCCATGGGGTGCTGCTGTGGTCTTCATTAAGAAGGCTGATGGCTCTCTTAGGCTTTGCATTGACTATCGCAAACTCAATGAGTTGACCATCAGAAATTGCTACCCACTTCCTCGGATAGACGACATGTTTGACCAATTGAGCGGTGCGAAGGTCTTTTCCCAGCTCGACCTTGCCACCGGATTCCATCAGCTACGAGTCGCGGAAGACAGCATTCCTCTTACAGCATTTCGCACTCGTTATGGTTCTTTTGAGTGGTTGGTCATGGCGTTCGGCTTGACGAACGCTCCGGCTTTCTTCGTCGATCTCATGAATCGAGTATTCCAGGAATACATCGATAGATTCATTCTGGTTTTCATCGACGATATTCTTATTTATTCTAGATCTGAGGCAGAGCATGCTCATCATTTGCGGATCGTCTTGGATACTCTTCGTCAGCATCAGCTTAAGGCCAAGCTCTCCAAGTTCCATTTTTGGATGAGCAAGGTCAAGTTCTTGGGCCATATTGTATCATCTGAGGGTATTTCTGTCGATCCTGCCAAGATCAAAGCTATTCAGAATTGGAAGCAGCCCGAGAACGTTCATGATATTCGCAGCTTCCTTGGTCTGGCGGGTTACTACCGTCGGTTTATCAAGGATTTCTCTCGAGTTGCACTTCCCCTTACGACGCTGACTCGTAAGGGTGTTCGCTTTATTTGGTCTGATAAGTGTGAAGCTTCCTTTCAGCGACTGTAGGAACTTCTCACTCATGCTCCTATTCTAGTGGTTCCAGAGAGTAACCATGATCTTGTTGTTTACACCGATGCTTGTGGTAGCGGGCTCGGTGCTGTGCTTATGCAGAAGGATCGGGTAGTTGCTTATGCTTCCAGGCAACTGCGTCCGAATGAGGTTCGTTATCCTACTCATGATCTTGAGTTAGCAGCTATCGTCTTTGCCTTAAAGACGTGGCGTCACTTTCTATTAGGTGAACGCTTCACTCTTTACACCGATCACAAGTCGCTGAAATATTTATTCAGTCAAAAGGATCTCAATATGAGGCAGCAGCGATGGCTTGTGGTTCTCGCCTCATATGACTTAGACATTCAGTATACCCCTGGCAAGGGTAATCGTGTGGCTGATGCACTCAGTCGCAAGCACTCGGCGGTAGTTTCTATGATGATTGCCGAGTGGGATATTCTTGAGACCCTATCTTTGTGTGATATTAGAGATCGAGCTCCATCTTCTGATTCTCCGGTCTTATTATTCAGCTTGGAAGCTCGTCCTATCTTATTGGATCGCATTGCCCATGCTCAGCGGCAGGATCCAGAATTATTGCATCTTATTCATCTTCTCGAGTCGGGATCCAGTGATGAGACATTGCTGGATTATTCTCTTGATTTTCATCGGTGTCTTCGTAGGAGGAACCGTATTGTTGTACCATCTGATTTATCACTTAGGTGCGACATTCTAGACGAGTGTCATCGCACTAAGTACACTATACATCCCGGGTCGAGTAAGATGTATGCCGACATGTGTCGCCTATTTTATTGGGAGGGCATGAAGTGTGATGTTGCAAGTTATGTAAGCCATTGCATGATTTGTCAACAGATCAAAGCTGAGCATCAGCGTCCATCTGGTCTTCTTCAGCCGCTAGAGATTCCATTGTGGAAATGGGATCAGATATCCATGGATTTTATTGACGGTCTGCCTCGATCGAGGTCAGGCCATACTTCTATTTGGGTCATCGTCGATCGCTTGACCAAATCAGCCCATTTCATTCCTATTAAGTCCACTCGGACTGCTCCTCAACTTGCCAAGCTATATGTGAAGGAAGTCGTTCGACTTCATGGCATTCCTAGCTCTATCGTCTGTGATCGAGACACTATCTTTACTAGTCACTTCTGGAAGTGCCTACAGTCAGCTTTGGGCTCAAAGCTGAATCTCTCGACTGCTTATCATCCTCAGACCGACAGTCAGACGGAGAGGGTGAATCGTGTTTTAGAGGATCTTTTGCGCTGTTGTATTCTGGATTTCGGAGGTAAATGGGAGGATCACTTACCGCTTGTAGAGTTCTCCTACAACAACAGCTTTCAGTCTAGTATTGGCATGGCTCCTTTCGAGGCTCTTTACGGAAGGCCATGTCGTTCTCCTTCGTGTTGGTTAGAATCAGGCGAGAAGCTCCTTCTTGGTCCAGATTCAGTTCGGGAAACTTCTGAGAAGATCGTTCTTATTCGTCAGAGAATGAAAGAGGCATAGAACCATCAGAAATCCTACGCGGACAACCGTAGGAAGCCTCTTGAGTTCTCCATTGGTGATCATGTCTTTATTTGGATATCTCCTATGAAGGGGGTTGTGCGTTTCAGCTCTACAGGGAAGTTGGCTCCTCGCTATGTTGGACCATTTCCTATTACGGAACGCATCGGCCCCGTTGCTTATCGTGTGGCTCTACCTGCTCACTTCTCTGGAATACACGACGTGTTCCATGTTTCCCAGCTTCGAATGTGTGTCTGCGATCCTGATTCTATCATTGAGCCGCATGATGTGCCTGATTTAGAGATCTTACCTGATTTATCCTTGGAGTAGCAACCTCTTCGTGTGCTTGATTCGGAGGTTAGACGCCTTCGCAACAAAGAGAGGTTCCACTCGTGAAGATTTAATGGTCACTGAATCCTAAGGACTACACTTGGGAGACCAGAGAATCTATCGAACGCTCTTATCCTGGCTTTCTCCCATCTTCTTCTACGGGTGAGAATTCTCTATTTTATCTCTATCACTTCTTTTGTGGATTTGACGTTATAGACGACATCTATCTTAAGGAATTTGGGGGACGCAATTTTCTTAAGGGGGGAGTCTGTAACAACCCGGGATTTGCATTACCAATTAATAAATAAAACTTAGGATTTTTATTTATTTTAATGAAGCATAAAAGGATTTGGAATAACAAAATTTATTTGAAAAATGCTATTTTAATTAGATGGGAAATATGGGATTTTTAAAATGAGGATAAAATGTTATTTTTGGAAAGTTAAATATTTTAGGAGAGATTTTAAAACGAGTTTGGATAAGGAAAACGAGTTTTATAAACATATATGAACACTTAGACTAATTTTTGGAAACATGTAAATAACTCTCTTCTTATTGGGTTACTAAACCTAGCCCAATAACCCACCCTAAACCTCCTCTATAAATTATCTCAAACTTTCCTAACCTCATTCATTCATCCCTAATCAAAACCCTAATCATTTCCTAAAGCTTTCTTAACAAAAATGGCCTCTATCTTCATCTCCTTCTAGTTTTAGCTTATGCAAGTCATTTTATGCAAAGGTAATGCAAATACTCACCTCAAATCAGTTTTTATATCTTTCTAATTTCTGAAATTTAATTGGTAACACATGTTTTATGTGTTTTTTGATCTTATAGCCTCCTAATCATCTTTTGCAAACTTGGGTTGATGCTATAGTGGTCTTTGTTGCTTTCTAGAGAGGTATATTGCTAAAAACCTCTTCTAATATGTGTTTAATCATCTTTTGATTTTGGTAATCAGTTAGTAACACATGTTTTATTATGTAAAATGTGAATCATAGCTCTTTGATCATCTTTTCTTTCATTTGGGGGTGTGCACATAAGGTGCTTGTAATATATGCTAGCTAAAATTTTAATTAGTTTATTGCTGTTAGTAAATTAGGCATATCTCATTCATCTTATATCGGAATTAAGATTTTCTTGACGTTCTGGAAAGCTTATTCTGTAGCCTATAACTTTTATGTTCTGAGCTTTGCCTAATTTTGTGGTTTGAATGGTCGAAATCACGTTTGTTTGTCGCTGATCTGACAACAAACTACATGGTTGATAAAATAAAACTCTGAAATTGATTTGGCCATAAGTTACTCGTTTCTTATCCAAATCTAATAATTTTGGATGTTCTGGAAAGCTTAGCTTTAGGGCTAAAACTTTCATGTTTTAAGTTTTATGAAATTTTGAAGTTAATTGGGTCAAAACTGCGCATTCTCACTACTGTCCCGAGAGCACATTGACAGTGATATAGAATTTAAATCTGAGAATTGTTTTAGTCATAAAATTTTCATCCCCGATCGGAATTTGACGATCTTGGTCATTCCGGAAAGCTTAGAAACTAAGCTACAACTTTTATTTTATTCATTTTGGCAGAATTGGAAGTTTATTATGCCAAAATTGGGGTTTTTCATCTCTGGTCTGTTAGTGCATAACTATAGGCCTTAGTCTCTTTTCTCCCGTTGTTTTCAGTACATAACCCCGACTTTGCGACGCCATCCCGGGCTCGTCCTTTGTCGGATTTCATCGATTTTGGTCTCGTTGGAAAGCTGGAGTTCCGAACTCTATCTCTAGAAAGTTTTATTAGTATCCGAGTTCATTTGTCTCTTCGAAATTGCTGTCGAAGAGGGACCCGGATCTCAGCCCGAAACAGTGTATTCACTGTTTCCGGGTCCGACTTTGGAGCGTCTCTGCGACTTCGTTTCAAGTCGGAATCGAGTAATTATTTTTGCATTCTGAAGTAGGAATGTCGGACTATGTCCCTTCCAATTTTCATGCCATTCGGATTCAGTTTGCTGGTCCTAATTATTTTACGAACTTGGGTTTGCGTCAGTTTTGGACTATTTTCCAACACTTAGAATATTTTCAGTGATTTTCCGGTTTTATCGATTTCTTTGAGATTTGTCTCTGGATTTCATACACGGGCATTATAAAAAGGTTTTAAAAGGATTTTTCACTCCGAAATGGCTTTCGAAATTATTATATAATATTATTTTAATTATTAAATTAATTACTCTATAATATGAGAGTTTTCAAAGGCCGTTTTAAAGTGATTTCAAAATCAATTATAAACCGTTTCGCACCATTATTTTCTATAATAAAAATCTCACACTCACTTTTTATCACGTCGAGCGAAGTTGAAGGGTGCTTAAACGGTTAGGAAATCTCCGGCCTATGGAACCGTGTGTATTTTCTTTCCGATTAATCCTCGACCTATTCGATTGATCGTTTTGACCTTTGGGTCTAGTTTACCGATGATACGAGGTGGACTTTTTATTGTTTGGAGTGTGAGCTTGCTATTGGTTAGTAAACCGTTTAGTGCGAACATGGGGTATGGGACTAATTGTTAACACTTTTCGGGTTCCTCTCCAAGAAGTTGGTGACACATTAGCCTCTGGGCGGCCAGTACTGGACCTCTGGGTCACCACGCATCTGGGCAACCGTCTCTGGACACCTGTTCTATGGAGCAGTTTCTTTTTTCGGCATGTGCCACTGGGCCTTTATCCTTCTGGGAAGGATCTCGCTGTCTCGCGCGTTCCGCATCTGTGCGAGTGATCGATCACAACTCTACAGTACTTGGCAATAACGACTCCGGTCGGTGCACGTGCTATATTTGTATTATCTGATGATTTTTATATCCATTCGAGTACCGCCATTTGGTGTTGGTTCTATGGAACCATACAATGTAAGTGCGATTACCTTGTGGATTCACAGTGACTCTGGGCACTGCTTTTCAGTGTTTGATTTCATTGACTTTTTAGTATATCCCCATTGCTCTTTGGAGCATCGATCTTTGCTTGGGCATTGATTACAGAATCTGGTCACACATGGGATTATTGCATATGGGCAACTTTTTATAGCTTTGGCTACGCCGATGATATGAGGCGATTTTATTTATTCAACACTTTGGTGCTGATATTCTCTTTGGAGATTTTTACTGTTGATTGATGATTAGGGACCGTCATTATATTCATGTGGTCCAAAATATTTTTCTCTTAGGAAAGTACTATTTTATTTATGTACCACATTATTATATATCTTAGTTATTACTGATTATTTAGCTAGCCTGACCCGAGTGTTTTCGCTCAGGTCAGACTGAGTTGTTTCAGGTTAGGTCTCTGGACTTAGCGTCTGTGCTTCCGCTTGGACCTTATCTGCTATGCTTTTGAGATAGCTTATCTTAGTGTCCGCCTTATGTTATTATTTAGAATTTGATATGTACATATTTTTGACTCACATGTGTGAGCAGTGGCTTTGTACCCACTTATGATATTTGGATCTGTATTGACGTTGTATTGTCCTGGGATTTTATATCTGTCATGTGATTCTGTTCTGTGATGTTTTATCATTTTATTACTATGCTTATTCTGATAGATCTTTAGCCATTGTAATTTCGTTATAAATATTTATTGAATATGTCGAACCACTTGAGAAAAAAAAGTAGATACCACCCTTTCGACGTATTCAGTAGATAGTTATAGCTTGATTACAAATGGACGCTTCCACTATACTCTATTCTCCGCTTTAACAGACGGTATTACTTCCGTAATACTCTTTGTTACAGTGGGTCTCAGAGTGGGGCGTTACAGCTTGGTATCGGAGCCAAGGTTCAGAATTAAGCATAACAAACATAGAACAGACACGTAGTACAATACGTTATAATACGATCCAAATTGAACATATCCACCTTTAGATAAATAAGTTAGGAATATGTGTAGGAATCTATTATATTCCGTAATATTCCTTAATGAATTATCTATCTTTGAATCGTGCTTAACTAAATCTACCGATCATATGTTTAAAGAGTGTCCCAAGCCTCTTTTCTGCCGCTATTGTAAGAAGGAGGGTCATTATTATTCCACTTGTCCTACTGCACCTCCTAGATCTGGCAAGCTTAATGCTGCCAAGGCTCCTAAATCTTCAGCTCAGCCTCGAGGTACGCATCCTTCCGTTCTCGAAGGTTCTATTTTATTTCATGGTAGATCTTGTAGAGTTCTCTTTGATATGGTTGCCTCTCACTCATTCGTATCAAAGGAACTAATTGATACTTTATCTTTGGATGTTACTTGTATGGTTTCTTCACTAAGGATTGTGAATCCCATTGGTGGATCCACGACCCTTAGCTTGCTCTGTGAGAATATAGATATTGATCTTTGTGGCTTTTCTTTCCGTGCAAATCTCCACGTTATGGAGTATTTGGGCTTTGATATGATTCTTGGCATGGATTGGCTCGCTCAGTACGACGCCAAAATCATTTGTTCGGAGCGGATATTATTTCTTCGTCATCCTGACTCGTCCGCTCCGTTAGCTATTGCTCTTCAGGATGTTGGGATTTCTGATGTTATTTATTTTCTCTCGATTCACGAGATGAGGATTTGAACTTATCTTGTATTCCTGTTGTTCGGGATTTCCCTGACGTATTCGAGCCAGTATCCGGACTGCCGCCAATGCGAGCTATTGAGTTCCGCATCGATCTCATTCCAGGCTCTCATCCAGTTGGGCATCCTCCTACGAGAATGTCCACTAAGGAGAATGAGGAACTCAGGAAGCAGTTAGTTGAGCTTGAAGCGAAGCAGTTCATCCGATCCAGTTCTTCGCCATGGGGTGCTGCTGTGGTCTTCGTTAAGAAGGCTGATGGCTCTCTTAGGCTTTGCATTGACTATCGCAAGCTCAATGAGTTGACCATCAGAAATTGCTACCCACTTCCTCGGATAGACGACATGTTTGACCAATTGAGCGGTGCGAAGGTCTTTTCCCAGCTCGACCTTGCCACTGGATTCCATCAGCTACGAGTCGCGGAAGACAACATTCCTCTTACAGCATTTCGCACTCGTTATGGTTCTTTTGAGTGGTTGGTCATGCCGTTCGGCTTGACGAACGCTCCGGCTTTCTTCGTCGATCTCATGAATCGAGTATTCCAGGAATACATCGATAGATTCGTTCTAGTTTTCATCGACGATATTCTTATTTATTCTAGATCTGAGGCAGAGCATGCTCATCATTTGCGGATCGTCTTGGATACTCTTCGTCAGCATCAGCTTAAGGCCAAGCTCTCCAAGTTCCATTTTTGGATGAGCAAGGTCAAGTTCTTGGGCCATATTGTATCATCTGAGGGTATTTCTGTCGATCCTGCCAAGATCAAAGCTATTCAGAATTGGAAGCAGCCCGAGAACGTTCATGATATTCGCAGCTTCCTTGGTCTGGCGGGTTACTACCGTCGGTTTATCAAGGATTTCTCTCGAGTTGCACTTCCCCTTACGACGCTGACTCGTAAGGGTGTTCGCTTTATTTGGTCTGATAAGTGTGAAGCTTCCTTTCAGCGACTGTAGGAACTTCTCACTCATGCTCCTATTCTAGTGGTTCCAGAGAGTAACCATGATCTTGTTGTTTACACCGATGCTTGTGGTAGCGGGCTCGGTGCTGTGCTTATGCAGAAGGATCGGGTAGTTGCTTATGCTTCCAGGCAACTGCGTCCGAATGAGGTTCGCTATCCTACTCATGATCTTGAGTTAGTAGCTATCGTCTTTGCCTTGAAGACGTGGCGTCACTTTCTATTAGGCGAACGCTTCACTCTTTACACCGATCACAAGTCACTGAAATATTTATTCAGTCAGAAGGATCTCAATATGAGGCAGCAGCGATGGCTTGTGTTTCTCGCCTCATATGACTTAGACATTCAGTATACCCCTGGCAAGGGTAATCGTGTGGCTGATGCACTCAGTCGCAAGCACTCGGCGGTAGTTTCTATGATGATTGCCGAGTGGGATATTCTTGAGACCCTATCTTTGTGTGATATTAGAGATCGAGCTCCATCTTCTGATTCTCCAGTCTTATTATTCAGCTTGGAAGCTCGTCCTATCTTATTGGATCGCATTGCCCATGCTCAACGGCAGGATCCAGAATTATTGCATCTTATTCATCTTCTCGAGTCGGGATCTAGTGATGAGACATTACTGGATTATTCTCTTGATTTTCATCGGTGTCTTCGTAGGAGGAACCGTATTGTTGTACCATCTGATTTATCACTTAGGTGCGACATTCTAGACGAGTGTCATCGCACTAAGTACACTATACATCCCGGGTCGAGTAAGATGTATGTCGACATGTGTCGCCTATTTTATTGGGAGGGCATGAAGAGTGATGTTGCAAGTTATGTAAGCCGTTGCATGATTTGTCAACAGATCAAAGCTGAGCATCAGCGTCCATCTGCTCTTCTTCAGCCGCTAGAGATTACATTGTGGAAATGGGATCAGATATCCATGGATTTTATTGACGGTCTGCCTCGATCGAGGTCAGGCCATACTTCTATTTGGGTCATCGTCGATCGCTTGACCAAATCAGCTCATTTCATTCCTATTAAGTCCACTCGGACTGCTCCTCAACTTGCCAAGCTATATGTGAAGGAAGTCGTTCGACTTCATGGCATTCCTAGCTCTATCGTCTGTGATCGAGACACTATCTTTACTAGTCACTTCTGGAAGTGCCTACAGTCAGCTTTGGGCTCAAAGCTGAATCTCTCGACTGCTTATCATCCTCAGACCGACGGTCAGACGGAGAGGGTGAATCGTGTTTTAGAGGATCTTTTGCGCTGTTGTATTCTGGATTTCGGAGGTAAATGGGAGGATCACTTACCGCTTGTAGAGTTCTCCTACAACAACAGCTTTCAGTCTAGTATTGGCATGGCTCCTTTCGAGGCTCTTTACGGAAGGCCATGTCGTTCTCCTTCGTGTTGGTTAGAATCTGGCGAGAGGCTCCTTCTTGGTCCAGATTCAGTTCGAGAAACTTCTGAGAAGATCGTTCTTATTCGTCAGAGAATGAAAGAGGCGCAGAACCGTCAGAAATCCTACGCGGACAACCGTAGGAAGCCTCTTGAGTTCTCCATTGGTGATCATGTCTTTATTTGGATATCTCCTATGAAGGGGGTTGTGCGTTTCAGCTCTACAGGGAAGTTGGCTCCTCGCTATGTTGGACCATTTCCTATTACGGAACGCATCGGCCCCGTTGCTTATCGTGTGGCTCTACCTGCTCACTTCTCTGGAATACACGACGTGTTCCATGTTTCCCAGCTTCGCATGTGTGTCTGCGATCCTGATTCTATCATTGAGCCGCATGATGTGCCTGATTTAGAGATCTTACCTGATTTATCCTTGGAGTAGCAACCTCTTCGTGTGCTTGATTCGGAGGTTAGACGCCTTCGCAACAAAGAGAGGTTCCACTCGTGAAGATTTAATGGTCACCGAATCCTAAGGACTGCACTTGGGAGACCAGAGAATCTATCGAACGCTCTTATCCTGGCTTTCTCCCATCTTCTTCTACGGGTGAGAATTCTCTATTTTATCTCTATCACTTCTTTTATGGATTTGACGTTATAGACGACATCTATCTTAAGGAATTTCGGGGACGCAATTTTCTTAAGGGGGGAGTCTGTAACAACCCGGGATTTGCATTACCAATTAATAAATAAAACTTAGGATTTTTATTTATTTTAATGAAGCATAAAAGGATTTGGAATAACAAAATTTATTTGAAAAAGGCTATTTTAATTAGATGGGAAATATGGGATTTTTAAAATGAGGATAAAATGTTATTTTTGAAAAGTTAAATATTTTAGGAGAGATTTTAAAACGGGTTTGGATAAGGAAAATGAGTTTTATAAACATATATGAACACTTAGACTAATTTTTGGAAACATGTAAATAACTCTCTTCTTATTGGGTTACTAAACCTAGCCCAATAACCCACCCTAAACCTCCTCTATAAATTATCTCAAACTTTCCTAACCTCATTCATTCATCCCTAATCAAAACCCTAATCATTTCCTAAAGCTTTCTTAACAAAAATGGCCTCTATCTTCATCTCCTTCTAGTTTTAGCTTTTGCAAGTCATTTTATGCAAAGGTAATGCAAATACTCACCTCAAATCAGTTTTTATATCTTTCTAATTTCTAAAATTTAATTGGTAACACATGTTTTATGTGTTTTTTTGATCTTATAGCCTCCTAATCATCTTTTGCTAACTTGGGTTGATGCTATAGTGGTCTTTGTTGCTTTCTAGAGAGGTATATTGCTAAAAACCTCTTCTAATATGTGTTTAATCATCTTTTGATTTGGGTAATCAGTTAGTAACACATGTTTTATTATGTAACATGTGAATCATAGCTCTTTGATCATCTTTTCTTTCATTTGGGGGTGTGCACATAAGGTGCTTGTAATATATGCTAGCTGAAATTATAATTAGTTTATTGCTGTTAGTAAATTAGGCATATCTCATTCATCTTATATCGGAATTAAGATTTTCTTGAAGTTCTCGAAAGCTTATTCTGTAGCCTATAACTTTTATGTTTTGAGATTTGCCTAATTTTGTGGTTTGAATGGTCGAAATCACGTTTGTTTGTCGCTGATCTGACAACAAACTACAGGGTTGATAAAATAAAACCCTGAAATTGATTTGGCCATAGGTTACTCGTTTCTTATCCAAATCTAATAATTCTGAATATTCTGAAAAGCTTAGCTTTAGGGCTAAAACTTTCTTGTTTTGAGTTTCATGAAATTTCGAAGTTAATTAGGTCAAAACTGTGCATTCTTACTACTGTCCCGAGAGCACATTGACAGTGATATAGAATTTAAATCTGAGAATTGTTTTAGTCATAAAATTTTCATCCCCGATCGGAATTTGACGATCTTGGTCATTCCGGAAAGCTTAGAAACTAAGCTACAACTTTTATTTTATTCATTTTGGCAGAATTGGAAGTTTATTATGCTAAAATTGGGGTTTTTCATCTCTGGTCTGTTAGTGCATAACTATAGGCCTTAGTCTCTTTTCTCCCGTTGTTTTCAGTACATAACCCCGACTTTGCGACGCCATCCCGGGCTCGTCCTTTGTCGGATTTCATCGATTTTGGTCTCGTTGGAAAGCTGGAGTTCCGAACTCCATCTCTAGAAAGTTTGATTAGTATCCGAGTTCATTTGATTCTTCGAAATTGCTGTCGAAGAGGGACCCGGATCTCAGCCTGAAACAGTGTATTCACTGTTCCGGGTCCGACTTTGGAGTGTCGCTGAGACTTCGTTTTAAGTCAGAATCAAGTAATTCTTTTTGCGTTCTGAAGTAGGAATGTCGGACTATGTTACTACCATTTTTCATGCCATTCGGATTCTGTTTGCTGGTCCGAATAATTTTCCGAACTTGGGTTCGCGTCAGTTTTGGACTATTTTCCAACACTTGGAATAATTTCAGTGATTTTCTGGTTTTATCGATTTCTTTGAGATTTGTCTCTGGATTTCGTACACGGGCATTATAAAAAGGTTTTAAAAGGATTTTTCACTCCGAAATGGCATTCAAAATTATTATATAATATTATTTTAATTATTAAATTAATTACTCCATAATAGGAGAGTTTTCAAAGGCCGTTTTAAAGTGATTTCAAAATCAATTATAAACCGTTTCGCACCATTATTTTCTATAATAAAAATCTCACACTCACTTTTTAGCACGTCGAGCGAAGTGGAAGGGTGCTTAAACGGTTAGGAAATCTCCGGCCTATGGAACCGTGTGTATTTTCTTTCAGGTTAATCCCCGACCTATTCGATTGATCGTTTTTACCTTTGGGTCTAGTTTACCGATGATACGAGGTGGACTTTTTATTGTTTGGAGTGTGAGCTTGCTATTGGTTAGTAAACCGTTTAGTGCGAACGTGGGGTATGGGACTCATTGTTAACACTTTACGGGTTCCTCTACAAGAAGTTGGTGACACATTAGCCTCTGGGCAGCCAGTACTGGACCTCTGGGTCACCACGCCTCTGGGCAACCATCTCTGCACACCTGTTCTATGGAGCAGTTTCTTTTTTCGGCATGTGCCTCTAGGCCTTTATCCTTCTGGGAAGGATCTCACCGTCTCGCGCGTTCCACATCTGTGTGAGTGATCGATCACAACTCTACAGTACTTGGCAATAACGACTCTGGTCGGTGCACGTGCTATATTTGTATTATCTGATGATTTTTATATCCATTCGAGTACCGCCATTTGGTGTTGGTTCTATGGAACCATACGATGTAAGTGCGATTATCTTGTGGATTCACAGTGTCTCTGGGCACTGCTTTTAAGTGTTTGATTTCATTGACTTTTCAGTATATCCCCATTGCTCTTTGGAGCATCGATCTTTGCTTGGGCATTGATTACAGACTCTGATCACACATGGGATTATTGCCTATGGGCAACTTTTTATAGCTTTGGCTACGCCGATGATATGAGGCGATTTTATTTATTCAACACTTTGGTGCTGATATTCTCTTTGGAGATTTTTACTATTGATTGATGATTAGGGACCGTCATTATATTCATTTGGTCCAAAATACTTTTCTCTTAGGAAAAGTACTGTTTTATTTATGTACCGCATTATTATATATCTCGGTTATTACTGATTATTTAGCTAGCCTGACCCGAGTGTTTTCGCTCGGGTCAGACCGAGTTGTTTCAGGTTAGGTCTCTGGACTTAGCTTCTGTGCTTCCGCTTGGACCTTATCTGCTATGCTTTTGAGATAGCTTATCTTAGTGTCCGCCTTATGTTATTATTCAGACTTTGATATGTACATATTTTTGACTCACATGTGTGAGTAGTGGCTTTGTACCCACTTATGATATTTGGATCTGTATTAACGTTGTATTGTCCTGGGATTTTATATCTGTCATGTGATTCTGTTCTGTGATGTTTTATCATTTTATTACTATGCTTATTCTGATAGATCTTTAACCATTGTAATTTCGTTATAAATATTTATTGAATATGTCGAACCACTTGAGGAAAAAAAATAGATACCACCCTTTCGACGTATTCAGTAGATAGTTATAGCTTGATTACAAATGGTCGCTTCCACTATACTCTATTCTCCGCTTTAACAGACGGTATTACTTCCGTAATACTCTTTGTTACAGTGGGTCTTAGAGTGGGGCGTTACCTTGCACCATTATGTATAAATACGTGTGCACATTTTTAAAAATGTTAAGTATTAATAATTAACTAATCAAGTTTACTTTTGCTAATCTAGGTTAGAAATTTGTAGAAAATCACTAAGAAAAAGTAAACATAAAAGGATAAAATCATGTCAAATCAAATAAAATATTTACTTTATTTTCCTTATGCATTAGGTGATTAAGACATAAAGTAGTGATGTGATGAAGTGATGGTATGTGTTGAAAAAGTAAGATAAAGTAAGGATATTTTGGTAATTCTGCAAAGGGTTAATTTTTTAATTCACCACTCCTTACTTTTCCTATAAATACCCATCCATTCCTCTCATTTTCTTCACACTTCTCATTCTTCTTCTTCTTCTTCTTCATTTTTGAGTTTTTTTTGCTCATTAATGGCTTCTCTTCTTTAAGAGAGGTAGGAGAGTTAAAAATAGTGGAGTGCTTAAACACCAATCCACTAATTATTCTCTAACCTTTTCTTGATTCACTTCTTTTTCTTCTCTTCTTTAAATGGCCTTAGGCCATGAATATTGGGATGGGGAGGCTATGGCCGTGAGCTATGGAGGTGGGAGGAAGGTTTAGGTCGAGAGAAAAGTGGAGGAGGAAGGATGGTCGTGAGCATGGGCAAGGTGGTGGAGTTGTTTATAGATGTATTAGTGAAGTATAGGTAAGTTTAGGTGAAGTGTGGATTTATAAGAATGTTGGTAGGAATAATCAATTAAGTTAAAGGTGGGTACTCAATGTTTATCAAATAATAGTTAATCTCTATAAATATTTTTAAGTATGATAATATGACCATTTAATCTTTTAATGATTTGTCTGAATGGTTGATAACTTGAATGATTTTATGGTTGATTATATGGATGTTGATATGGTTATGATAAATTATAAGAAATAATAATAAAATGGTTAATTAATAGAAATGAATTCAAGTGATATGTGTATGTAGTTTATTTATCCTCTTAATGGTTTTGAAAATATAGAAAGGTTGAAAATGAATATTATAATAATATAATATTATGAAATGATTCAAAAGTGAAAAAGAGGTTTAATATGGAAAAATATTGGTTTAAATGTTTGAAAATGATTTATAAATGTTTTTTAAACATATGAAAGTGTTTTGGTGAAGTTTGAAAGGTGAATGAAAATATAGTCAAAAGTAGGCACGTCGCGTGATGGTAGTTCGCGATTTCGCGCCATAAACGTTAAATAAGTGTACAAAGTAGAATATAGCTCGGAATCCTTTGAGGTAAGAATTCTCCAGACTATTATATCCATAGTTTTTCAACGAAGAAAGAAAATCAAGATTTTATTAAGTAGAATTTGAAATATGTCCAAAATAATTTTCTAAAAACATCGTGGTTTTGCAGTTCGTAATCAAAGAAGGAATTTCTTTATAAATGATATTTTTAAATGACTAAAAATATGAAATAAATTTGATAAATATATTAAAATGATCTGAAAGAGATTTGAATTGAAAAATAAGAATTTTCAAACATTAAAAAAGTTGTTTTAATCAAATAAGCTGTTTTAAGCACTTTTCGCAGCACTTTTCTGCTGTAGTTTCTATAACTTTTGGAATAAAGATTTAAACTTAACGATTCTTTCTAGAATCATTTATAAATGTTTTTAAATGAGTGGTTAAGTGTTTTAAAGATAAACTGGAAGTTTTATAATTCTTTTAGAAAGAGTTTAAATAAATGGTTATTATAACACTTAAACAATATAATAAAAATCATTTCCTTGAATGTAATAACAAACTAAGTATGTAGAAACAACTAGTACATTTGTCCCTCTTGTGAGATCTAAACGGTAAAACAAGGTGTGTGAATAAGATTATGAATGGAGCAACCAGTGCCCTGAACTTACGTGTCCTTTGTTTTCTCTTTTAGACGAGGGGTGGAAATTCCATATACTCTTGAAAAGAAAATGGAATAAATTGAAAAGAATATATCTAAGAACGATATTTGATTTAAATAAAAGATAAAGTAATTGATTGATGATTGATATCCATATATGAAATATACATCTTTTTATCGATAATTGGTTTCGAAGGAACCAGGGTCGGATTTGGGTGATTCCTATCCGAAAAACCACTTCGAACCAATGTATACGTTCGAACGTGAAGGCATATTGAAGATGATGATTATTGAAGACCAGATATCTTCATAGCGGAAGGACTGCTTGTTGGCATTCTCTAGGTAGCTCCCAATATAGAGACATTTATTATAGCTATGGTCCTATCATATTTTGAAATCTACGGATTACAAGGACTGCTCACTACTAATGGTAGTAGGAGGAGTGCCTTCATTTTCGTTCAGTCCCAGAACGAACTTGTATGGATGAGTGTCTGACAATGCATTTCTGATCATATAAATTGATCTTTGTCAATGTATTATCTACTTGGTGGCGGAGAAGGCAATTTCTCTTAGCGTAACTCCCTTTTCTGAGATGTACGAGCTCGGGAGTTATACGTTGGTTGAAATCAGTTGTGTGATTAAGGAATGGCAATGTGGCATTCAAAGTGGAACCTGTTATGATCAAAGCGTGGTTTTATATAAAAAGCATGACTTTGTCTAAGTTGAGCATAACCTCACTTCCAAACCTCACATCTCGGAAATGATACGGGAACTATGTTACATATTTTAGGCTTAGTATGACGAAGGTGGCGCATGATTCCTCAAGGTGTCCAGATGGGACCGTTATTGTATGGTATAGTGGCATGTGAGTCCTTGCATGAGAAGCCACCAAATATCAAGAAGTGTGGCAATATGAGGAATAATGGTGTGTGAGTCCTTGCATGAAAAGCCACCAGGTTCCGGTTGCTATGCGTGGTTATCGAAGTTCCCTATCATGTTGGAAAATCCAATTCCAATACAAGCTTTACGGTTTTTGATTGTAGTCCCAAAATAGTTGTAATGACTTGCAAATATTTCAGCTACCCCTTTTGGTATCACATATTCTGTCCGGTATATTCCATTTGACCCAGTCCGGATATATTCCCTTAGACTTAATCTAGGTATTGATACCTTATTTGAATAATTTTATTTGAAAGGTGTTTTAAAAGAATGTCATTAAAGATAATATCAAATTATTATGGTAATGAAAGTGTTTTGGTTATCATAAGGTAAAAACACGTCTATATCTATGTATGTGCGTGGTCTTATGAGGTACCCTTCTTTTCAAAGGTTTTGATAACATCATCATGAGCTATACATTTAAAATTTCAAGTACTCACGTTGGTTTATCAAGCCTGATCCCAGTATTTTTAATACTCTGGTCAGATCCGAGTAGTTTCAGGATTAGCTGAAGACGCTTGGGGTTTCCAAAGGAGAGCTGGAGATCTTCATCATCGTATGGACATATTCTATTATCCGCTGCATCTATTGCATTTGTTTTGTTGTTTTCAGCATTTGTAAGGACAGAGGTTTATAACTGTCCAGGCTGAACTAGGTTAGACTCTGATATTGTTTTTAAAAAATTTCCACTGTAAAGATTATTATTGAAATAATATATGTTATTTCATTCGTGTGAGATTCTGTTTTATCTTTATTTTTTTTCTACCCTTAATGATCCTCTTGTCCATGCAATTTGAGTTGGAAATGTGTGGTTTATTGTCGATTCAAAGGGTTCGGGAAAACGAGCCATTACATAGCTCAATCATAAAAATCTAGAGAAAAACAAATAGAAGTACAAATCAAAGAAACCCTATATGCTAAACAACTATTCAATGTAAGAAATATAAATTGCATTGTGCGACTCAATTTTTTATGTTCTCTTTTTAGTCATGCATATTTGAATTCGATGTATCACTCTTCTTTTACCCTTTGTAGAAAATAAAATTTTTACCTTCTCAAATAAAAATAAACTATAGTTTTGAAATAGTAAACCACTACAACCTATTGCATTTAGAGCTACCTTTATCGATTTGGAAAAAGTTTAGGATGGAGTTATTTGTTGTCATTGTTCATACTTTTTGACTTGGTTTTGGATATGTATTCAATGAGAGATCAATAATATTACTTAAATTTGAAAATATGGATGATTGTCATATGTTGTTGATCTCCTCTATTGTAGTCGTATCGAATTTTAGTTTATCGATGTCTTTTGATGTGTCATTGTTGATCATGTTGAAGTCATCGATTTGCCTTAAACTATAAATTGCTTTAGTTGATGATTGGAGATCGTGACTACTTCTAGAGTTAGGAGATTCATATCAGTTTTACATAAGTTAAAATGCATCTAATATAAGGGATATGACTGGGGTCATTAAGGGACCAATTCAACCAGTAAAAAAATTAAGGTTCACATAGGACATAACTTATATGCCCAACATAAGCATTAACAAATCAAACATAATGTTTTATTTAAAAATTTCCATTATAAATAAACCATATCATTCTTGAATCAATCACAAACCAAACAAAAAATCGAATCATAATTAGTAAATTATGCATGGCATCCTCCTTTTCTTCATCGAGCAACAAACCCCTAATTTAGGTATGGTTAGGTGTATTAGTCTTAGCTTTTGTTGAAGCTTTTTATAACATGCAAGATGTAAAAGCTAAAGATAAGTCAAAGAATGTCTATCTTAACATTTATATTTTCTTAATGAAAGCATTGCAAGTGCATCATATACATCATTATAATGAATAAGTTTAATCATGAGACCATGAAGTATAGAGAATTTTAGAAATTATTAATGATGGATGGTGCTTGATGGAATCATATTTGAACTTAATACTACTGATGGTCAGTTTTAGGTGGAGGAAAACGACCACGTTACTCATGATACTACTTTCAGAAAGTGATCTTCCATCAAATGCAAACTATACCACTTTATGTACAAAAGTATATGTTCGATAAGGCAATGTCCATTTGCTGATGCTATCGAGTTTAAACTTCATAGAAACAATCATATGTAGCAACTAAGATAATGGTTCATAAGAAGGTAACGATGGAGATCTCAGAGTTCCTCAAGGAAGTTATTCAAGGGTTTTTTGAGATAGTTATTTGTAATTTCAACAACATTACATTCACCCCTACAATGCTTAATTCACATTATCACTAGACTATTGTACGCCATTATAGTAGATGAAAGTCTATGCTGAAGATGTCGCATGTAGATGATGAACTTGCTTCTTCTCCAACTCCAAATTATCTTACTCATGTTTGTTTTGTGACTTACACAATTGTTTTAACCTTTCTTAAATGATTAATCTGTCCTATTTAACAGGGAGTGAAATTTGTAGATTTCAAAAAAATCCAAATTAGACCTTAGTGGGCCAATGAAATCTAGTGTTTAATACATAATCCAATCTTGTGGTTTAGTAAAATAATACTTTATTGAGATTGTTCCATTCTTGAATAATTAAATCTTTGTTCATTAATTATGTCATTTGATTGAGTATGGATTGTTAGAGAAGGGTTGACAGTTTGGTTTGGATGGTGGAATGATGTATTGAAGTTTGTGGTGGAATGGTTGGTTTATATGTAGGCTGATGGTTCTCGTAGAGGAGGCAGAGATGTTTTGTTGTGCACAGGAAGGTGTGGTGGAGAGGAGGAGTAGCACTATGTGTTGGTGAAGTTGACGGGCAGTTAGCAATAAGGTGACAGCGAGGTTGTTGTTTTGTTTGATGTGTGGCAGTAGAGATATTAAAGGCTGAAGTGCTTGGTGGTTGTGATGAAATGAGAGGCACAGTTTGAAGAAGTTTGTAATAATGTAACAGTGAAATGAAATGGAATGTAACAGAATGTAATAGAGGAATAGTAAAAGAAACATGCACAATGTAAAAGAGGAACAGAGAGAGGAACAGTAAAAGAGATATCAGTTTGTAACTGTTGAATGTGAATTTTTTTTATAAAAAATTGTAAAAAGAAAAGTTGTAAATGTATTGCAAAACGAAATGGAATATATTTTTTTAGAAATGAAATTGTGTATTTTATTAAAATATGCAAATGCAAATGGAACTAGAAAAGCAATAAGCACACAAACAAAATAGAAATAAAAATTACACACAAACACACAAAAAGTACATTTTTTAAAAATTGCAAATTAACACACAGGATGAAAACACACTAAAATCAAACAAAAATAATAATTCGAAGAGTAAAAATTAAAATCAAATCTATTCCCCGGCAATGACGCCAAAACTTGTTGAAATCGACGGTTTTCTAATTCGATAGAAAATTAGTCGTTGTATTTGTAATAAAAATAACCGCATACAATTTTAGTACGTAGCGAGTACGGGTCGATCCGTAGGGAATTAAGTTTATTTAAAAATTCTACTTAATCAAATTAACCAAGAGTTTGAAGTTGTTTAAGCTAAAAAATGTAAAAAAAAAACTAACAAAAGAAAGTGAATAAAAATATGAGAGTAGAAGGCAATTTAGAGGTAATTTCCTTCTCATGATCACATAAATCAACCTAATGAAATTATGATCTCACTTTTTTGGTCATTAGTAAATTTAGTTTATGTGTTCATCGTAAGTACGGTCTATTTGTGCTATTAATTAGCTCAACATAAACCATCAAACTTTAAAAACCCTCCAAATCACTTGTTAACTCTCATGAAAATAATAATGAAATCAAAAATAAAATCTATTCTAAGCATGATCTATTTGCTATTAATTAGTAATATAGACCATCAAATTTTGATTCTAAAATCTACTTCATTACCATAATCATATGTAGATGAAGATGTAATTTGTATTTATGTTTGTTTAAACATAGCCTATTTAGTGTCAAAAATATAGGCTATCAAATTCAAAGTTAAACAACAAAATTTTACCACATCAAAACTTTCATGAAGCACAAAGAGAGCTCAAAAATTAGCAAATATGTTGAATCTACATGATTAAGATAGCTTTATTACCCCTAAATTGAAGGGGTTTAGCTTCTCATTTTTGTTATCATTTCAACAAATGTAGATTTCAACATAGAAAATAAAAGAAAGTGCAAGCTAATTAAAAATAAAAAGAGAACTAAACTACTTGCATAAAAATAAAACTAACTACTAACATGAAAGGAAAAAGAGCATGTAAATAGAAATGAGCATGAAAATAAAATAAAAGCAACGAAGGATAAGAAGAAAAAGAGGCTTAGGAAGCCATTTTATTTCTCATATAATTTGTGGCTACCACTAAACTAAACTAGAAGGTGATGCTAAGATCTTTCTATATGAAACATAAGGTGTATTTATACATGCCTAAAACCCTAATCATATTTTAGAGGACCTCCCAAATTACCCCTCTAGGAAATGTAACCTCCATGTAATCATTAACATGAGCATAATCCTCTATCAAATTTTCATGTGCTTTTAATCTCCACTAACATGTGCGTTAGCTCCTAATTGAAGATCATGGTAAGTGGGTAGGTGGGGTCCTCTATGTTGCATGAATTGATTTATTTCTTCATTATTTTGTTTCCTACTCTTGTGCATGCATATTTTCATGAAGCCTCTTCCATTTTTCATTCAATTTCCTACAAATAAAAATAAAATGTGCAAATAAATATTCTCAAAATTAATACATGCACAAAAATGACAATTTTGCCCATATATGAAGATGAATAAATGATGATTTGAAAATAATCTAAATTTTGGTTTAAATAAGTAAAATACCCTATATGCTCATTTATTTAATTAAATTAGATTAAATGTGGAAGTAAAAATATGCACATTTACGTGCACATCAAATACTCCAACACTTATCTTTTTATTCGTCCTCGAATAAAGAAAAACTAAGATAAATCTGTTTTCGTAGGAAACACGATTGCAATGAGCATATGCAATAAGCCGTGAAACCTCTAGGTGTCCCAAGTAGGACGAGTTCTATCTCATGAGGGTTTTCAGCGGATACTACCCACAAAATCCAAATGCAATATGAAAAATTCCTAAATGCAACATTTATTTACAAAGATATGGATGCAAGTTTTTGAAAATATTTACAAATGAAGAATTTACTTTTAAATTGACACGAATAAGTTAAATATAAATTTTGGTCATCATCATGAAATTTTAGTCCATTTACTTATCTAAATTTCCAACAAAAATTAAGTTATCATCACAAATAGACTCTAGTTTGGCTAGTTGTTTCGGATAAAAACATAGTGCAATTATGAAATGGATCCTTAATTGATTATCAAAGTTTTTCAAGGTGGTATTTTTTTTTGAATAACTAGTCAAATCAAATAAGTGACAATAGTGCTTGGATTTCAATTTCTTGCTCTCTCTTTATTTGAAAATTTTATTAATATTAATAATATCCACATATGCCTAACTCAGATAAACTAAGGCCAGATATACCACCCATGCACTGCCTTGTAGGCTTATGTGAGGGGAATACAGAGCATGGTGAGTGTACAGCCAAGTGTGTACACCTACCGACTGTAGGTGTTATTAATGTAAGAATTTTTATATACATACACCTAACTTAGACAAACTGAGGCCAGATATACCGATCATGCACTACCTTTCGGGCTTACGTGAGAAGGGTACAGAGCATGGCGAGTGTACATATTAGCGTGTGAACACATGACTCTAGGTGTTAATAAAATATATACAACAAGATTTTTTTTCGATTTTTTATTTATTTTTATGAAGAGAGTTTTACAATATCATTTTAGCACCATTTAACTAAGAAGATCAAAAATGTTATCGTTTTTACTTTAGATTAACCAGTTATTAAACATAGATTTCAATTAGGATATACTTCATAATTATCACCCATGAACCTTCCTATATACTAGTTAAACCATCTTACTTTTAATTAAACTTTATTTTTATTTTTGTTGAGACAAATAAATTTTCAATTTAATAACCAAAACTTATACTTATCCTATAGTGTTTCTTCAAAAATAAATCAAAATGCTAGAAACAAAATTTGTTTTGAGAGAGAAATTTTTTTTGGAAATTTTATTTTTAAGTTTTGGAACGAAAATGCAAAAACTAAACCATGAAAAATAAAAAATGAAGATACTCCCCCACACTTAATTTTGACTGTGTTCGCACAGCAACCCAAGTGAAAGGAGAAAAATAAAAATAAAAATATGACCTATATTTACATGAAAATGAAACGGTTATTATTTACACGACATCGGAAAATATACTATTAAAGAGTAAATGAAACGGTCTTCCAAAGACCAATTCATTTGTCTCGTCAAGTATGAGAGACATAGCATAAGCATAGAAAACCAAACCATAAACGATTTCAAAATTGAATGTTGATTTGAAAAACCGAATGTCGTTTTATTAAAAATCGTGTGAGCTGTTTTATTTTCGATGATTTTTGGGGTAGATAGAACAATTGGTTGAATTTCAAGTTTATTTTTACCAAATTGAAATTCAAACTTATCATTGAAAACTACTTCAGAATTATAGATTTCGAAATCAAAATGGTGATTTG
Organism: Allium fistulosum; assembly: GCA_030737815.1. NCBI lineage: Eukaryota > Viridiplantae > Streptophyta > Magnoliopsida > Asparagales > Amaryllidaceae > Allium > Allium fistulosum. The sequence continues at coordinate 718,410,598 of CM060908.1, forward strand.
AATCCATCCCTTTAGAATTCAACAACTCATCATCGAAAAGTCCAAAAAATTTATGTTCACTAAATTCGTCTTCCTTTGTTGGATTATCAACAACTTCATTGCATGTATCAATTTCAAAATCTAAAGTTGTTGTATTCAATTTTTCAAAATCGAAAAAAGGAAGATCGAATTTTAAATTTGGTTCCATACACTCAAAACAATTGAAATCCAACTCAATTACCACATTTTCAACAACTTCATTAAGATTGCCATTTTCAATTTCAAAAGTTATTATTTGAAAATCATTAATTTTGGTAAAAGATGGATTATCACTTGACTCATCACACGTTGGGATTTGATTTTGTTTCTCACGTTGTTTTATATATGTTTCAAACAACAAATCCATGTGATCTTTATGAATTTCTTCAATTTGCTCAACAAAATCCAATTTATAATTATTAATTTGAGAATTTTCAATTTGAATCGTTGAGAACAAAAATTGTTCATTGCAACATAATCGAGATTATTCCTATTGCCAAAATCATTTAAATAGTGATTCACATTTCCATTTTGATTTTGAAATTCATTTTGGAGTTCGAAGTTGTATTGGAATGAGTTATAATCGAAATCATTTGAATTTTGAAGTGAATTCAAATTTTGGTTATTTTGAAATCCTTGACTTGAGTTATTGCACAGATTACTCGAATTATTTATCATTTGATTTCGTTGTTCAAGTAAAGACCAAATCATTTCAATACTACTTTCAAGAGTTGAGGGTTGGTCATCATTTTGAAAACTTTATGGTGAAAAATCCAAATTGTTTGTACAAGAGTTGTCATTAAATATCCATAATAATTTGGCGTAAAATTATATGGATTATATTGATTTCCACAACTGTTGTAAAATTCTTATAAGTAGGGAAATTCAGACATTTTCAAGAATGTTTTTTTAAAGGAAAAGTATTTATGTGACGCCCCACCTCAATACCCACGCTAGCCAAGAACACTACGATGTAGTGCTGTCAACTAGCACGGAGAATAAGGCTGTTGAGGAGCGACCAACCATGTAATTGCTTATCACACGGTGGCTATAAAATAATCTTCGGAAACAAACATAGAAATAAACATAACACAAATCAGTCACAGACATCCATATCACAAAGGCGGAAGAAGATATGAATATATAACTAACACATGAAAGTGTACATCAGAGTAGTGGTCAAAAAGACCCACAATAATACAAAAGAATAGCAACACGTGCTATACCAAAAGAATACAACTATGAGTCCATATCTCAAGTGTATACAACAAAAACTGCTAAACTAAATAGTTAGCCAAAAGTCAGAGTAGCAAATCCCAGGAGGAAGTCAAGCAGAAGCACCTGTAACATCTCGGTCTGACCCGAGTATTATTTAAGAAAATAATAAACGGATCAGTCTAGCTATAAATATCAGATGACATGATATAAAATAAAAGATATGGCATAAACATAAAATATCCATACTGACATACTACTATAAGTATGCAAATGATGATCAACAGGAGATCAACCGATGAGAAATGATCAATATCACAAGAATCTTCTCAAAGATCCAAAGAGGGCATCATACCCTAAACTTGTACTCATAACAAGTCAATGACATAAAAAATCCAGAAATCAAAGCAAGAAATCCAGAAATCATAAATAGAGAAAGAGGCCTATCACATGATGGTCCGAAGACCATGGGGAGCTACCCCATATGTGTGAGTCGGAATCACACAGATTGAGGTCTAGACTAACCAAAAAGAAAAAAGGTATGTGTGAGTGGAATCACACAAGTGGTGTCTAGTCTAACCTCGCAAACAAAAAGGTATGTGTGAATGGAATCACACAAGTGGTGTCTAGACTAACCTCGCAGGCAAATAGATATGCGTGAGTCGGAATCACACCAATGAGGACTAGTCTAACCTTGCAAACAAAGAGACATCGCACAATTGCTAGTCTAAATCATAAGAATGATCGTCATGATCAACGAGAAGTGTCAATCACACCAAGCTAGTAAATATATGAGTTTAGCTTCATGTCCCATAACCACTTGCTTAACTTAAATATTTACGAACAAGATGTAAATCTTTACTAGGAAATTGTCACAAAAAGGGTTCAATCGAACAAGTCCAAGAGCTAACCGACGAAGTGAACGCAAGCGTTTCATACCACTCGTTTTACTAAGTCGTTTAAGTCGATTTCTCATCCGAGTGAAGTAAAGGCTTGTATATATACTAGTAGATTGGAAAACGGTTTAGGAAAAAGAGCTTTGTAATAAAAATAGAGTTGAAATCGTTTTGATGAAAGAGCTTTGATATTTACTACTAATATTGAAACCTTCATATCTTTAGAGTGACAAGTCACATAACGATTGTTGAAACAAATCGAATCACATAAATTCACGTTCGAAGACGTGAGTAAAGTCCAAAGAAATCGATCGCAAAACCATCAAAGTAGGAATTTCTGTTGAATGTTTTTCAGATAAGATTGCCTACGCAGAGGCGAACGACTCACGACTCACGACTTAAGACTTAACTCGCGAACGACTCACGACTCACGACTTACGACTTAAGACTTAACTCGCGAATGACTTACGACTCATCTCGCGAACGACTTACGACTTAAGGCTTACGACTTAAAAGGGTATACGACCCAACGACCTAAAGTCGATACGACTTAACGACTTAAGCTCAAATACGAGTTACGAGCTAAGGTCTATACGACCTAACGACTTATCCCAGTACGACCTAAGCCAGGACGAGGTAGCAGAAGGCAACGACTTAACTCTTAACTCGCACACGACTTAGCGCTTAACTCGCGAACGACTTAGCACACCCAGAACGACTTAAGGCCTGGAACGACTTATCTCTTAACTCGCGCACGACTTAGCACTTAACTCGCGAACAACTTAGCACATCCAGAACGACTTAAGGCCTAGAACGACTTATGCTCCATGTGACTTTTCAAAGCGAACGACCTACGACTTAGGCTTAACTTGCGAATGACTTAGCACTTCCAGAATGACTTAAGTGCAGTTTTTCACCAAAAACACTAAAATTTTGGGTTTTTCGCCAATCCAATCCAAACCAAATGCAAATGTGCATGCTAAAATGATAGGGAATCATTCCCAACAGTCCAAGATAGATATAGACGAGAGTGTGAGATAAAAATCTCACCTTTTCAAGAATTTGATGAAGATGGAGCTTGAAATCAATGCAAGAAACAACCACAAGCTTGAATCTACTATCTTCTACTTGAATTTGGAGTTGAATCTCGGATTTGAAATAGAATTTGAGTTTGGAGTTTTAATTTCTCTTTCCCACCACCATTTTTGACAAAGCTTGAAGTGTTTTATCAAGTGAGGAAGAGGATTGGGCTGAATTAAGAAGGTGTAGTCCCAACCAAAGTCACAAGCGGGAAAAGTGACGAAAATTTCACTATCTCCAAACATATCGAAGTTTACACTTAAAAAGATCGCAAACGTCATTTTGAACTCAATGGAGGTGGTCTCGAGTCCTAATTTGACCGTATGCAAAAAGTAGATTTTCGGACTATCATCCGACTAACGAGAAAATATTTAAATAAAATATTTAAATATAAAATCGACAAATATGCGGGTTGTTACAATTTACCATGGAGAATTTATTTTTCAAAAGGAAGATTTGATTTTTTTTTTGGATTTTCAGTTTTTTTTGAAAAGATTATTATTATTTTTCTAAAAAAACTAACTTAAATTTTTTATTTTGGATTTTTGATTTGGATTGAAAAATTTCAAATGAAAAGATCCAAAAAATAAGTTAAGGAAAATTTTCAAATGAAATGAATGCAAGGACTTATATACAAATTTACTATCCTTAGTAGCTCCTAACCCAAAATTGTATAATCACACTTTGTCTTAATCCAACAAAACAGCTCTTAGCCAGGTAACAGGCAGGAGTTATCGGTGCACCACGAATTACCGTAGCAATGCAACCGAAGGTTTAAGTACCTTCAGAGAAACAATCAGTACAATATTTACGAATCACCATAATATTTATAACTGATTATTGCTCTGCCGTAGCTTAGACACCAAGAATATAAATTGTCGAAAAAAGACAACTTGTCAAGATACAATTAAGCCCTAGGTGAGCTCGCGACTCCCTTAAGTCTAAAGTCTAACCGTTATTATTAACAAAATTCTAAGATGAAATACGATTAGTGGGCCAAGGAAGGGGTGATGAAATTCCCCACCTTATGTGAATTTGGGTATTGCCCTTAGAAAAGAAAATAAGATGGTATGAATGCAAAGCAGAAAATAAACGTGATTTAAATAATGCAACAACGAATGGATTTTTGTTTTTATTTTTGAAATTTTTTTAAATGCAAGCAACCAATAGTGCAAAGCAAATAAAAACACGGGATAAGGGCAGGATACTAGAGCATGCAGAATTATTAGCAAATTTATTTTTAAGCGGCAATTTTTTTAAGCAAGCAAGCGGAGCAGTTTTAGCAAGCAATTCTTCCTTCTGAATTTCTGCTTTTGTAACCTGAAAATTTGATCAACACTTGAAAATTGAAAACAACAAGAGAAAATTAGAAACAAAGCAAATCCTTTTTTTTAATTAGGAGGGAACTAAAAACAAATTAAACAAAAGAAAACAAATTAAAAGATTTTTTTTTACTCAGGCCTTCAAGTTAAGCCGGCACAAACAACTGAACCACGTTTTTCTTTTTTTTAAAGAGAAAGGATGCCGCATAAAAATACCAAACCAAATCTTGTTTCAGAATTAAAACATTTTTTCACTTCAAAAATCAGAATCGAAAATCACCAATTAAAACCAAATTCGATATCAAATCAGAATCGAAAATTGATAATTGTTGAATTTTGGGGTTGAGGGTAGAAATGACATCAATTTGGTGAAGGAGTGGTCAGAGATGATGGTGAATAATGAAGTAGTTAAGGTGGAGTGGGAAATGTGCTGTGCAATATGCAGAAGTGGATATATGCAACTGTAATGTGCATAGAGCAGTGTCATGAATGCAGCAGAATTTGTTATGATTGGGTAGGGAGTGTTGTGGTTGATGAGTAGTGGATGTCAGTGAAGTTGAATGGTACTGTTGTTGATAAGGAGGTGGTAGCAGCACTGTGGATGGGAAACAGAAGGCAGTAGACTGTTGCGACAGTTGTTGTATGTATGTTGTAGAGGAGATGGAAGGCAGTTTGGTATGGATGGTGATTGCAGGCAGAGTTGCAGTGATGCTTGAGTGGCATATGTAGATTAGGGAGTAGATTGATGTAGATGTAGATTGGGGTAATGAAATTGTTTAGGTTGGGGAGGGAACGCAAGTTGTTAATTGATGTTGCTTGTAGTGAATATATGCACTGTGAGGAGTTGAGGTAGTTTTGCAGTGAGAGTTGATGAAGTATATCGTATAAGTGGTTGATGATGCTTGATGATGGTGCTAATATTGCTGCAGAAGTGATAGTGTGGCAGAGATATGGTAGTGTATGGAAATATGCAGAAGTGTGGAATGTAGGCATGTTGTATGGTGGGATGATGGAGGAAGTTTATGCACAGTGGTGGTATGTGTTGTAGTAGTATGTGAGATGATGGAGGAGGTTTGTGGTGAAGATTATATGGAAATGGTTTGACAGAGATGGATGTTGAAGTAGTGAAATGTTGAAGGCAGGCAGTGAAATGTTGATAGGGATGACAGACTGATGGTTTTGGATGGCCAAGCAATGAAGTAGAGTGTTGTATACAGTGAAATGTTGAAGGTGGTTAAGTTGTATGAAGCAGGGGGAGTGAAGGTGACAGTTGGCTGTGATGACAGTATGTAGTAGTGGTGGATGGGAAGTTTTGGCAATGAGTATGGTAGCGATATGCACTGTATGTTTACTGCAGTGTGTATGTTTGTTGTTTGGTATGTGATGGCGGTGAATGGTGAAAGTTTGTACGAGATTTATAAATTGAATGTAAGTAAATAAATGTATTTATATTAAATAAATTTATAAAGTGTGTATGTTGGTTGTTTGGTTGTTATAAATTGAATGTAAGTAAATAAATGTAAATGTTGTATAAACCTATGAACTAGTATATAATTAATGGTAATTTAGTAAAATTGGAGTTATGTAAACAACTGGAACATTTGTTTGAAAATAATAACTTATATGTGTGAATAAAAGAAAATGGTAACAAGTATTGTATATTACCTATTTATTTAGCCTGTTAATTTAAATTGGAAATAAAATTCAATAAACGTAATTAAATATTATGTTAATGTAAATTAAGTTAATATTTGGAAATAATGTTAATTTTATTCGTATTATGACAATTAGTTGAATCAAAAGAATGGAAATTAAGATTTATTACTTTATTTAAATTTAAATTAGAGTAATTGGATTTATTGCAAATGAATGAAATTAAATACTTAAATATTACGTTAATGGGAAATTAAGATGAAATTTGAGAATATTAATGTAATAAATCATGAACCAATGTTAATTTTATCTATTTGATAATAATGGATTGAATAATAGGATGAAAGGTTAATTAAATGGAATTACTGAAAATTAAATTTATAAGTATCGAATTTAAAGAAATTGAAAATTTAACACTGGAATTGATGGATTAATCAACTTTAAATTGACATCTAAATTTGTTTAAATTATTGTAAGTGAATCAAAAATGATAGAAGTTGTAAATTTTTAAAATTTAAACTGAAAATGTGATTTAATTAATTTAATATTTATTTATTTAATTACCTGAAATATAGCCATTTTGGCCACTAACTCGGATTTCAACGAAATCAGTTTCATCGGATCCGTAACGGTGAATTATTGTAGGATATCAAGTTTCGTAATGATCAGACTTGTCGTTTGATCGTACGGACTCGAAACGCCTAGAAATCAAATAAATTGAAATCAATTTGAAATAAGCTGATTTTATCATAACTTCTTCATACGATTGAATTAGGATTTGAAACCTGTCCCATTGAATTTAAAATTATTGAAACCATCTATTTTGATATATGGGTTGACCCAATTTTGTTCTGGAAACAGAACGGGCTTTTCGGGCCATTCATCGTTCAACTTTCCAAACCTATCGAGCCCATTCCTTTCTATTTTGTTCTGTATATATATATATATCGTTATAAACCCTAGGCCATTTCTTATTTCTGATTTCAATATGTACATTTCCTTCTCAACTCCTATTCCCAATGGCTGCAAACCCTAATTTCCAAATTGCAAATCAAAAATCAAATTGAAAATTCAAACTCCTCAAACTATATCAAATTATATATCTATTTGAAGCTCTCGAAGAGCGCAAGTCAATTATGTGATTCGTTTCTCAGTCTGGGTTACTGTGTAGCCGGAATTGGCTAGTTTATTTTCGACCGTTCATTGCTCGACGATGAATTTCGTCTGATCGGTGAATCGACGACATGGTTGTGTGGAGAGTCGAATGCGTAGTGCATCGGTGCAGCTCGCTAGGTGGTTAGACGGTTGGATGCGTCGCAATAATTCAATTAGGGATTATAGTTTCGACGGCGGCTGCAGCATCTGGGAGCGCAACGTTCGTCGCTGGCGATCGTGAGGCTAAGGCCGACGCTTAGCAGGGGTGGCGATCTGGCATGGCCGCGATGGCCGGCCTGTGGCGGCGATGGCGTAGAGGGGAGGGGTGCTCGAGTGGCTGTGGCGGCTCGCGTGTGATGAGGGCTGGTTAGGGTTTTCGGTAGAGAGAGTTGATGTGGCAGCGCGTGTATGGTTATCTTTTATTTTATTTATTTTATTTAAATTTTGATTCAAATCTTCTAACGTATATAACTTTTACATACGAGGTCCGTTTCATACGCGGTTTTCTCCGCTAGGATCGTATTGGAATTTCGGACAGTTTGACATTAGTTTGGACGGATTCAGAGACTGTTTAATTTTGGTTTAAATTGGATTCAAATTCAATTTAAATTCAAAGGTGAGTGTTTTAACCCACTCACAACTTCTAAAATTTCTTATGTTTGTTAAATTAATTTTTGATGTAATTAGAAATTTATTTACGACTGTTTGGTATATTTCAAATCATCATCTCAGTTAATTTGAATTTATTTGAATTAAATCATTATTTAATTTATTATTGAATATAAATTGCCAGTTTAATATCCGTTATTGATTATCAGTTCTATATTGATATTTATTGATTGATTTGGATGATGATTATGATGGATGTTGATTGTTGATATTGGATGAATTGATGTTGTATTTTATACCGTTGTAAACTGCAAGTTTGTTATGGATTTTTATTTATTTCGGGATTGCGGTTTGAAATGACATACAACCGTAAAATGTTTAAATTGCGGATTGAAATGATAAATATCTGTATCACTTGACCCTAGGGTAGAAAATTATATACGGACACCGGATTGGTTAAACTAAATGATTTTAAAATCCTTAAATTTTTGAATTTAATCAATTGATGTTTTGAAATAAAATTTGATTTATGTAAATTGAAGTATTATTGAAAAATCAAGTTTGTGTTGAAATGCGAATTGGTTTAAAAAGGAATTTCTTTAAGAAAATAAATCAGAAGTTTAAAGTTAAACTTTTATGTATAAATGAAATTCTATCGAAATTGAGTTATTGAATTTGTTTGAAAATAACTTTGAAATATTTTAAAGTTGGAGTAATCCGTATTGATATTTTGAACATGGATTTAAACGATATGAAATTCGATAGTTTATTGAAATTGGGTTTGACGATTTGGAAGTTTGAAATGGTCCAAATATGTTGAAATGAAATGAATAGTTTAATTTGGTATTAATTTCAAACTCATATTTTTATGTAAACTGTTTTAAAATTATATTATTTTAAAATTGCTAATCATTAAGGTTTTTAAATTTATTAAACTATTTAACTAATATTAAGTATATAAATTATTTTGATCTGTTTAAACCAATTTGATTTATTTTAAACTAATTAAACCATTTTAATTTATTTTAAGTCTAATTAATCTATTTTAAGCTATTTAATCTATTTTAATTATATTTAATCAAAATTAAATATATGTAACTATCTTAAATCATCTAAAAGTACTTTACCTATAATTAAACTATTTTGGAGTATTTTAACTATTTATAATTATTTAAACCATTTCTAAATTTCCAAACCAAGTAAAGTGAAAGTGTTTAAATTCAATTCATTGTTTTAAAAAGAAAATAAGGCCAAATGATGTTATAACCTAAGTTGGAATTTAAATGTATAATGAATTGAATGTTGATTTTGAAGTAAGAATTTAACCTGTTTTGGAACTATGATTTTGAAAGAAATTATGATTTTGGAAACGATATGATTTGGAAGCGACATGGTTTTTGAGAACACGATATTTTGATATAAATTGTGAATTTGGCTTTAAAAGGAAATATAATTATCGAACTATGATTTCAAATGTGATATGATTTCAAAAGTGAATATGATTCCGAAAGTAAATAATGATTTCGAAAGTGATATGGTTTGAATTGAATATGATATTTTGATATCAATTCTGAAATTATTTTGGAAATGTAAAAGAACCATCCGGTGTGTAATAAGCGATTGGTTGTTAAAGAGACCGGGATAGGATATGGTCATACTCTCTATCGACATCGAAACCACTTTGACAACCGTGTACGTGGTGGAGATTCTAGAATGAAGTAGGATGGTGGCAACGATCCTAAATATATATTTACGTGGACCTAATTCCCATGAGTTAGCGTAAGGTGGCTAAAACAGGAGCGATTCCGGGCCAATAAGGTAGCTCCTCTGATCAGACACATTCCATCGATACTATATTCTAACTAGCGATTTATTTGGTGGCCACCCCTCAATTTTACTTAGGAGTGTGTTTCGAGTTGGGCGGTAGTTGTGGCTATGCGTTACCGATAGTCTGGATGCGTAATTTGTATATCTACCCTGGCATTGCCTAGTTGTGCCGTGTCACCTACCCTAGCGCGCCTTCTACGAGTTTGTTTTATGTCGTACCTATGTGGTATCCTCTGGCGGCTCTAGTTTACGGGGAGTTACGGTACTGTATATAGTATTGGCATACCTAAAAATGTGTTAAGGTGGAAAATGTAAAGCTTTAACGCTATTTTTAAATAGTATACTTTACTTTAGACACTATTATAATAGCGTATTGTACTACATAGTAGATAGTTTAACGGATCCTTAGGAGATGTAAATCCTGAACATCTCTTAAGTTACTGCACTCACGTTAGACACTGGATAGGAGATATCAAACCTCGTAAACATCTCCGACACCGTTTACACTCATATTTATTTACCGTTGATTAACTCATATAAGATCTTTTAGTTCTGACTCGAGTGTTTTGTCTTTTCAATTCGCTCGGGTCAGCCTGAGCATTTCAGGATTTGAAGACCTTATTTCTGGAGGACGAAGACGAAGATTTTGAAATGACCCTCCTATTTACACACTAATTTTATTGGTGATTTTTTTTTTTTTTTGCAATAGAGATGATATATAGATATATCATCTATTACAAATATATTTTAGAGATGATATATAGATATATCATCTATTACAAATATATTTCCCAGGGTCATTTTCTTTTCTCTAATAAACAAAAATATATCCAGGATCTTTCACAATATAGAAATATTGTTTTAATTCTAAATCATTTTTAACATACATATATGAAGATATCTATGTTATATTCTACTTGAATCAGAGCATAATAATAAGTAGAAATCCTTTTTAAATTTGCATAAATGTGATAAATTCCCTTTTAAAATTAAAACTTATTGTATCCAGATTTTTGACTATAGTGTCCCCTGGAAATATGTACCTTAGACTGTTATTATAATTAAGAAATAACCAAGCAATGATCAGTGGAAAGCAAGCTTATAATATGGATGATTATCTTAAAGTCTGAATATTATCAAACTCAGGTTAAAAGAAAGTGGATCCTAAGTGAACACAAGCAACATCTAGGCGTAATGGAAACGCGCCTAACTTATTCATGCAAGGTCACTAGTTCGAGTACTATGTTGGTCGGTTCAAACACAATTTTTGGTTTTTCTTTTTATTTTCTCCTGTATAGCTGAAATCTGATACCTACCTATAATTGTACATATATATTTAATTTTTGCCTATAACCTAACATACAAACTATTCTTCTTGCAGAACTATTTTTAAACCCATTCTTACAACTGTTTTAAGAATTTACATTTATATTTTTGCCCAATATCAACATGTACACAGATATACATGTACATGTCTGTGTTTTTGTTCTTTTTCCAGAAAACTGAGCTCAAATGTTCCCTTGCTTCATTGATCTGAAGTGAAACATTAGGCCTGACCTATGGCCTAACCATGTGGTTACTCTGGCCATTCTTTTTGTTTGCATTTTTACAACCCAGATTATACAAAAACATTGATACCTTTTCTTTCCAAAAGCATGTATATATATTTGTATGAATCAGACATTTTGTGATCAGATATATATCATTCTTCCTAATCATACTTCTCTTTTAAAAATACATCTTCAGGGTATAAACACTTTTTCTTACATTTGGACTTATGTCAATATCATAAATTGAAGATATAGCAGTTTAATTCTTTTCTGGGTATTCCCAATATAATTTTCTGTATATCTACATTCTTTTTAAAAGAACTCAGGATTAATTGAAATCAACATAAAATGATTATGCTTATAAAATCCAGGTTTTTCCCTCTAAATCAAAACAACTTTAGCAATTAGGTTTTCAAATCAGTTTAACATCAATATCCTTAGTTCATACCAAATCAGAAATAACCAGAAACAACATAGCACATGTCTCTTACAAGTTCTTCCTACTTGATACATTTAGATAGCCATATCAATCAGGGAATACATGCATGAATTAACACATTTTAGCTTTTATTTCTAATTATCCTGGCATCCTCTATTCCATATCTTTTTAATCTTGCTTACTTAGCTCCATCACAACCTGCAAAAGCATTAGTGGCTGCCCCATTATAAATGAGACACCCCCATGTGCCATGAGCAATAAGGGTCAGATCTATGATCTGGTGTGAGCATTTCTAACATATCCATGATATTAAGCTAAGGATACAGCATAAATATACTTTGCATACTTGACAGGTATTATCATGTACAATACATAAGAGCAATCATATGCAATAAAACAACTTTTATCTGGAACTACTAGGTTGCCTTTTCTTTTTCTTATAAATTCCTGGCCTCATCTGCTATAAGGAATCAAAGGGACACATTGCCATGAACTAATTAGCATTATGGCACAAAGATCTCAGGACTTAAACAAGCCATGTGCCAACTTGTCTACTTCAAATAGGACAAGCATTCCAGCAGCCTTCTTGGCACAAAATCCTTAGTTATATCACTAAGTGTATTTATGTTCATTCTATCAATGATAGCTAGGTGTACATACCACCTGTACTCATGAAGCATACTAGTTACCTTGCAGACATAATATTGCAAGCAAGTTAAAGGTTACCTTCTAGAGATATAACACCCCAGTCATTCCATCTCACATTATTTAGCATAAAAACACCCTATTCAAGCATATACCAGAATGTTTGCAACTGAGAATAAATACATGGCTCTATTGAGTTTATTTTGATTTTGCAAGCAACTATATTTAGCCAGATTTTCAATCTTGTTTAAACATAGTTTTTAGGCTTGTAAGTTTCTGTTTAGTTTAGGGCTCAGCACTTATAGAGAAAAACTCCATTGCACCCTTAACCAATTATTTCAAGCCTCAGCACCATACCAATGTATATGCAGCTCATAGTTTTCTTTATCTTTTCATTCTTTGTCTTAAGCCATTATTCAAACTAGTTACAAATACTCTGTTATATGTTCCTTAAGGTTTTGGTATAATATACAGAGATGAAAATAGAATAACAAAGTTAAACATCCAGCATAGCAGATCATATCTCATCAAACATTCATGAAACCATCAGCATCCAACATAGTTTGTAAATCAAAACATGCAAAATATAACATATAAAAGCTTGGCTGCCTAATCCCAGGTCTTAATGCCATGTATATGAGTGAGGATACTCACCTAAGTGCTTACACAAACTTAAACCAGAAAACCCTTCAAATCTTTAGCCTTATCTTCCTCTTCTTCCTTAGGTTAATTAATTAGTGAGAGGGCAGTTTTCTGATTGGGCTCTTGGTATAAATAAGGGTTCTGTCTAGGGTTTTGAGTGATGCAAAATCCCTATTTTATCCCAGACCAGAATCATGCATTTGGCATTGCATATCCCCTCCCTTAATGTCCCGGCCAATATTTTAAAAACAAGGCTAAATTGTGCCCATTTTCTTTTCTTTTCAGAAAGTGATAACTTTAAGTATTTTTATTATATTTACTTCAAACATGATAATGGTGTGACTTTCTATTTTCTGCCTATGTACATTTTCTTTCTTGCACTTTGGTTCTTACTGTTTTAGTGCTTCCTTTATTTATTTTCTGCTCAAATAACATCTGGATATAAATATACATTTATACAACTATGGGTGTTAATTTAACTTTAACCTTTTATTTGCAGAAAACATGTGCATACTTATGTGCATTTCTACACCTATTATTCAAATAAAAATTTCACTTATTCATTATAAGTCAATGTTCTCTTCTGCCTCAATTTTCAGACAAGTCATACATAGGCATATATATAGATATATTTATATACACACATCCTCAGGAATTTTTAATACTCATGTCTAGGTCTATATTTTCTTTATTTAAAACATTTTATCTAAATGTTTTCCTTCCTTGTTTTATTATTCAGGAATTCTGGATTTTCTCTTAGTGCCATAACTAGTGTGCACGTGCACACATGCACACAACCTTGCACCACTGAAAATCCCACCTATATAATAATTCTGATTTTCCCCCAGAATTTTAATCATTTATTAAAAGAATTTTCCTCAAAATCTTGGGGTATTACAATCACCCCTCCTTTTAGGAATTGTGCCCTCACAATTTACAACATATTCTTTGAGTACTCCTACTCTCTTAGGAAAATTATTCAAATATGCATGAGCAATTTAAATAGTCACTGTCTATCATACATATCAAATTTTCTTAGTAATCTAAGAATTTACCTTTCAAATTTGCAAAGAGCCTAGGGTAATCCATCCTGATTTTATCCTCTAGCTCCCAAGTACAATCACTAGGATCTATACTCCATTGAATCTTTACAAGCTTCAATGTCTTGTTTCTTAATTTCTTTTCTTCCCTTGCCACAATTCCCACTGGCTCTTTCTCATAGATTAGATCTGGATTTATCTGAACTTCAGTAGGCTTTTCTAAGATTTCCTCCTTGTCATGTACCCATCTCCTTAGTTGTGACACATGAAACACATTGTGCATTGCACTCATCTTCTCTGGAAGCTCCAGCTTATAGGCTAGTGAGCCTATCCTTTCCAAAATCTTGTATGGTCCAATATATCTGGGTCTGAGTTTCCCCTGCTTGCCAAATCTCAAGACTCTCTTCATTGGTGAAACCTTAATGAAGACATAATCACCTACTTTGAATTCCACTGACTTCCTCTTTGCATCAGCATACTTCTTTTGCCTATCTTGAGCTACTGCCATCCTCTTTCTCACCAGTCCTATTTTCTCTGTGATGTCCTTGACATATTCTGGCCCTAGGATAGCTTTCTCTCCTGCCTCAGCCCAACACATAGGTGATAGACATGGCTTTCCATATAGGGCTTCAAAGGGTGCCATTCCAATTGTGCTTTGGTGGCTATTATTGTATGTGAACTCAGCCAAATGGAGGTGGTCCTCCCAATTTCCTCCAAAGTCTAACACACATGCTCTAAGCAAATCCTCTAAAATCTTGTTTACCACTTCTGTTTGCCCATCTGATTGGGGGTGATAAGTAGTGCTTAGGCACAATTCACTCCCCATAGCTTCTTGGAAGCTCTTCCAGAATCTTGAAGTGAAGATTGTATCCCTATCACTCACTATAGTTTTAGGAACACCATGCAGTTTTACCACTTCTCTCATAAAAATTTGGGCTAACCTAGGTGCATTTCTGTCTGCTTTTACTGGTATGAAGTGGGCTACTTTAGTCAGCCTATCTACAATCACCCAAATACTTGTATTTCCCCTCTTGGATCTAGGAAGGCCATCTATGAAATCCATAGATATGTCTTCCCACTTCCACTGTGGTATGCTAAGTGGCTGCAATAACCCTGAAGGTCTTTGGGTCTCAGCTTTTATTTGTTGACAAACCATGCACTTAGCAACATATCTGGCTACATCAGACTTCATTCCCTTCCACCAATAGTCCCTTTTTAAGTTTTGGTACATTTTGGTGCTGCCTGGATGTATTGAATATTTGCTCCTATGGTACTCATTAAGGATTTCTTCTTTCAATTCTATGATGTTTGGGACACATATCCTTCCCTTGTACCTTAAGTATCCTTTTACATCTATGTGATAATCCTTCACTTCCTCCTTCTTTAATAGGAGAGACCTCTTTTCTGCTAAGTCTTGATCTTCTTCTTGCATTTTTGCCACCTTCAAGGCCAAATTTGATTGTAAAGTAATTAAACTTAACCTTCCTTTACTCTTTTCTTCCTCAATTATCTCCATACTTATCCCACTGCTCTCATCTATTTCCAAATCAGTGAGCATGGTCAAATCTCTAAACTCATCCATCATTATCATGGCCATTTTTGCATGCTGCCTACTCAATGCATCTGCCACTTTATTAGCCTTGCCTGGTGTATAAAGTATATCTAAGTCATAAGCAGCAAGAAATTCAACCCATCTGTGTTGTCTCATATTTAAATCTTTTTGTGAAAAGAGATATTTTAAGGCCTTGTGATCAGTGTATAAAATGAACTTTGCACCTAATAAGTAATGCCTCCAAAGCTTCAAGGCATAAACTACTGCTGCCAACTCAAGATCATGAGTTGCATATCTAGTTTCATGGGGTTTTAGTTGTCTAGATGCATAGGCTATGACCTGATCTTGCTGCATCAACACAGCCCCTAGCCCTGACCCACATGCATCTGTATATACAACTAATCCCTCATTGCCTTCTGGTACTCTCAACACTGGTGATTTTACCAAAGCCTCCTTGATCTGGGTGAAAGCTTGTTCACACTTATCAGTCCATATAAACTTTTGGTTCTTCCTAGTCAGGTTAGTGAGTGGCATTGCTATTTTAGAAAATCCTTGTATAAACCTTCTATAGTATCCTGCCATCCCCATGAATGACCTAACCTCACTAACATTGTTAGGCTTCTTCCATGCTTGGATTGCTACTATCTTATTGGGGTTTACAGAAATTCCTCTAGCAGAGACAACATGTCCAAGAAAGTGTACTTCCTCTTGCCAGAACACACACTTAGAGAATTTTGCTTTCAAATCTTTTTCTCTTAATCTAGATAAGACCAAATGTAAGTGGTTCTCATGTTCCTCTATTGTTTTAGAGTAGATTAGAATATCATCTATAAAAATCAGGACAAACTTGTCTAAGTATTCTCTGAATATCCTATTCATTAGGTCTACAAAGTAAGAAGGGGCATTTGTTAGCCCAAATGGCATAACCAGAAACTCATACAAACCATATCTTGTGTTGAATGCTGTATATTTAATACTTGATTCCTCAACTTTCATCTGATGAAACCCAGATGCCAAGTCTAGCCTAGAAAACACTTTAGCTCCACTGAGTTGATCAAAGAGATCATCTATCCTGGGTAATGGGTATTTGTTTTTGATGGTTACTTTGTTTAATTCTCTGTAATCTATACACATTCTTAAAGTACCATCATGCTTTTTAACAAATACTACAGGAGCACCCCAGCATGAATTACTTGGCCTTATAAACCCCTTGGCTTCTAATTCTTCCAGCTGGTTCTTTAGCTCTTTTAATTCACTTGGCCCCATCCTTGTAGGCTTTTTGATAACTGGGCTAGCCCCAGGCATAAGGTTAATCTGGAATTCAACAGGTCTATGGTGTGAGACACCTTTTACTTCCCCAAATACATCCAAGTATTCTTTAACTATGGGGATTTCATTAATAGCTATTTCCTTGGGATTATTTTCTAATTCAATTAAATGATTTAGACTGTTTTCTTTGATAGGTTCACATAGAATTGTAACCCTTTGGCCTTTAGAATTTTGTAGTGAAATGGTGGATGCATCTAGGTCAATTATGGCTTTGAATTGTCTTAGCCAATCTGCCCCTAATATAACTCCTATATTTGGGAAATTTAGAACATACAAATTGGAAACAAATGTGTTTCCTCCTATGTTCAAATTCACATCCACACAGATCATATCTAATACACTAGAACTTCCTAAAGGGCTTTGTATTAACAGAGGTATTTCAGCCAATTTGCAGTTCATTTTCAACCTTTTAACTATTTCATGGGAAATGAGTGAGTGGGTTGCCCCGGTATCATATATTACAGCTAAAGGTATGGTACAAATAAATAGTGTACCTTCCACTTGACCATGGTTTTCAGCATTAGCCTCAATTATGGCCTTGCCCCTACCTTCCAGGTTTGCCACTTTCCCTTGTTGCTTGTATTCTGGGCAATTTCTTTTCATATGCCCTTCCTTCCCACATAGATAGCATTTGAAAGCTCCCCCCTTAAGCTCTGGGCATCTTGGCTTAATATGGCCTTCTTTCCCACAATGGTTGCAAACTATTTTTCTTTTGGCTTCATTGGGTTTTGCATCTACTGCCTTCTTACCATCTGCCTCTCCTTTCTTCTTATCATAAGGATGGTACTTCCCTTTGTTCTTCTTGTTGCTATTGTTTTTGAAGCTCCTAAACTTATCTCTTTCCTTGTCATGCTGCTCAATCTTCAGAGCCAAATCTATCACTTGATCAAAAGTTCTGTCAGCATAAGGTAGTATAGCCCTGCTAAGCCCTGGGTTCAATCCCTTGATGTATCTATCATTTTTGGATGCTTCATCAGCCACTAACATTGCCCCATAGGTTGACAATCCCTCAAACTTCTGGGTATATTCTGTGACATTCATAGTCCCCTGTCTAAGTTTGATGAACTCCTCAAGTAAAGTGGTTTTTGCTGAGGCTGGAACAAACCTTGCCTCTAACATCTCCTTAAATTGATTCCAATTAATATCATTTTCATTCCGGCCAGCTATGATCACCTCCCACCAACTCAAAGCTGCACCTTTTAATTGCCTTGAGGCCACTTGCCTCTTCCTTTGGTCATCTAGTTGCATATCAGTGAAGATCCTCTCTAATGTCCTCAGCCATGCTTGAATCTCCATTACACTTCCAGTTCCTTCAAAGCTCTTGCCTCCCAAGTTGGTATAAGTCTTCACTAACTTGGAGAGCTCCTCATGTGGGTTCTCAGGTCTGTGCCCAATTCCATCTCTCAAAACTCTCACAAATTCCTGCATGTCAAGCATTTGTGGTGTGCTAGATCCTCCTTGATGATGAGACCCTCTTCCTACCATATTTCTAAAAGTATATGTATTTCATCTTATTAGTTTATAACACTTAGCTTTAATTTTAAATTGATTGTATCTTTCCTATTTAATCATTGTGTATGCCACATGCACACACATACATACATTCAGGGAATACTTATAAACAGTCAAATATGCAAACAAACCTAGTATAAACACAAGCATACAAACATTTGCTATGTTAATTAAAACATAGCTCTGATACCAAATGAAATGACCCTCCTATTTACACACTAATTTTATTGGTGATTTTTTTTTTTGCAATAGAGATGATATATAGATATATCATCTATTACAAATATATTTTAGAGATGATATATAGATGTATCATCTATTACAAATATATTTCCCAGGGTCATTTTCTTTTCTCTAATAAACAAAAATATATCCAGGATCTTTCACAATATAGAAATATTGTTTTAATTCTAAATCATTTTTAACATACATATATGAAGATATCTATGTTATATTCTACTTGAATCAGAGCATAATAATAAGTAGAAATCCTTTTTAAATTTGCATAAATGTGATAAATTCCCTTTTAAAATTAAAACTTATTGTATCCAGATTTTTGACTATAGTGTCCCCTGGAAATATGTACCTTAGACTGTTATTATAATTAAGAAATAACCAAGCAATGATCAGTGGAAAGCAAGCTTATAATATGGATGATTATCTTAAAGTCTGAATATTATCAAACTCAGGTTAAAAGAAAGTGGATCCTAAGTGAACACAAGCAACATCTAGGCGTAATGGAAACGCGCCTAACTTATTCATGCAAGGTCACTAGTTCGAGTACTATGCTGGTCGGTTCAAACACAATTTTTGGTTTTTCTTTTTATTTTCTCCTGTATAGCTGAAATCTGATACCTACCTATAATTGTACATATATATTTAATTTTTGCCTATAACCTAACATACAAACTATTCTTCTTGCAGAACTATTTTTAAACCCATTCTTACAACTGTTTTAAGAATTTACATTTATATTTTTGCCCAATATCAACATGTACACAGATATACATGTACATGTCTGTGTTTTTGTTCTTTTTCCAGAAAACTGAGCTCAAATGTTCCCTTGCTTCATTGATCTGAAGTGAAACATTAGGCCTGACCTATGGCCTAACCATGTGGTTACTCTGGCCATTCTTTTTGTTTGCATTTTTACAACCCAGATTATACAAAAACATTGATACCTTTTCTTTCCAAAAGCATGTATATATATTTGTATGAATCAGACATTTTGTGATCAGATATATATCATTCTTCCTAATCATACTTCTCTTTTAAAAATACATCTTCAGGGTATAAACACTTTTTCTTACATTTGGACTTATGTCAATATCATAAATTGAAGATATAGCAGTTTAATTCTTTTCTGGGTATTCCCAATATAATTTTCTGTATATCTACATTCTTTTTAAAAGAACTCAGGATTAATTGAAATCAACATAAAATGATTATGCTTATAAAATCCAGGTTTTTCCCTCTAAATCAAAACAACTTTAGCAATTAGGTTTTCAAATCAGTTTAACATCAATATCCTTAGTTCATACCAAATCAGAAATAACCAGAAACAACATAGCACATGTCTCTTACAAGTTCTTCCTACTTGATACATTTAGATAGCCATATCAATCAGGGAATACATGCATGAATTAACACATTTTAGCTTTTATTTCTAATTATCCTGGCATCCTCTATTCCATATCTTTTTAATCTTGCTTACTTAGCTCCATCACAACCTGCAAAAGCATTAGTGGCTGCCCCATTATAAATGAGACACCCCCATGTGCCATGAGCAATAAGGGTCAGATCTATGATCTGGTGTGAGCATTTCTAACATATCCATGATATTAAGCTAAGGATACAGCATAAATATACTTTGCATACTTGACAGGTATTATCATGTACAATACATAAGAGCAATCATATGCAATAAAACAACTTTTATCTGGAACTACTAGGTTGCCTTTTCTTTTTCTTATAAATTCCTGGCCTCATCTGCTATAAGGAATCAAAGGGACACATTGCCATGAACTAATTAGCATTATGGCACAAAGATCTCAGGACTTAAACAAGCCATGTGCCAACTTGTCTACTTCAAATAGGACAAGCATTCCAGCAGCCTTCTTGGCACAAAATCCTTAGTTATATCACTAAGTGTATTTATGTTCATTCTATCAATGATAGCTAGGTGTACATACCACCTGTACTCATGAAGCATACTAGTTACCTTGCAGACATAATATTGCAAGCAAGTTAAAGGTTACCTTCTAGAGATATAACACCCCAGTCATTCCATCTCACATTATTTAGCATAAAAACACCCTATTCAAGCATATACCAGAATGTTTGCAACTGAGAATAAATACATGGCTCTATTGAGTTTATTTTGATTTTGCAAGCAACTATATTTAGCCAGATTTTCAATCTTGTTTAAACATAGTTTTTAGGCTTGTAAGTTTCTGTTTAGTTTAGGGCTCAGCACTTATAGAGAAAAACTCCATTGCACCCTTAACCAATTATTTCAAGCCTCAGCACCATACCAATGTATATGCAGCTCATAGTTTTCTTTATCTTTTCATTCTTTGTCTTAAGCCATTATTCAAACTAGTTACAAATACTCTGTTATATGTTCCTTAAGGTTTTGGTATAATATACAGAGATGAAAATAGAATAACAAAGTTAAACATCCAGCATAGCAGATCATATCTCATCAAACATTCATGAAACCATCAGCAGCCAACATAGTTTGTAAATCAAAACATGCAAAATATAACATATAAAAGCTTGGCTGCCTAATCCCAGGTCTTAATGCCATGTATATGAGTGAGGATACTCACCTAAGTGCTTACACAAACTTAAACCAGAAAACCCTTCAAATCTTTAGCCTTATCTTCCTCTTCTTCCTTAGGTTAATTAATTAGTGAGAGGGCAGTTTTCTGATTGGGCTCTTGGTATAAATAAGGGTTCTGTCTAGGGTTTTGAGTGATGCAAAATCCCTATTTTAGCCCAGACCAGAATCATGCATTTGGCATTGCATATCCCCTCCCTTAATGTCCCGGCCAATATTTTAAAAACAAGGCTAAATTGTGCCCATTTTCTTTTCTTTTCAGAAAGTGATAACTTTAAGTATTTTTATTATATTTACTTCAAACATGATAATGGTGTGACTTTCTATTTTCTGCCTATGTACATTTTCTTTCTTGCACTTTGGTTCTTACTGTTTTAGTGCTTCCTTTATTTATTTTCTGCTCAAATAACATCTGGATATAAATATACATTTATACAACTATGGGTGTTAATTTAACTTTAACCTTTTATTTGCAGAAAACATGTGCATACTTATGTGCATTTCTACACCTATTATTCAAATAAAAATTTCACTTATTCATTATAAGTCAATGTTCTCTTCTGCCTCAATTTTCAGACAAGTCATACATAGGCATATATATAGATATATTTATATACACACATCCTCAGGAATTTTTAATACTCATGTCTAGGTCTATATTTTCTTTATTTAAAACATTTTATCTAAATGTTTTCCTTCCTTGTTTTATTATTCAGGAATTCTGGATTTTCTCTTAGTGCCATAACTAGTGTGCACGTGCACACATGCACACAACCTTGCACCACTGAAAATCCCACCTATATAATAATTCTGATTTTCCCCCAGAATTTTAATCATTTATTAAAAGAATTTTCCTCAAAATCTTGGGGTATTACAGATTTATACTACTATTATTTACTATATTTATTCCACCACATTCATACTGTTCCGCTGCATTCTTTGTTTATCTTTTATATGTGTAACTCTGATTTGTATTGTATAAGTATAATCAAATGTTTTGTACACAGCTTCATGAACTGTTATTTGGTTATTATATTTTGTCATTCCGCTGTGAGATTCTGTTTTGTTATTATTTTTTCTCTTTTTCTTATTCACCCTAATAACAATTCGCCCTTCTGTATGGTTTGAGTCGGCACGTGTGTCTGCTTAAAGTGTATAAAAAGGCGGGATGTTACAGTTGGTATCAGAGCTTTGGTTTAGCGATAAACCTTGGCATTGTGGGGTCTGACTCTTTGAAAATAATAACTTATAGTGTGAATAAAAGGAAATGGTAACAAGTATTGTATATTACCTATTTATTTAGCATATTAATTTAAATTGGAAATATACTTCAATAAACGTAATTAAATATTATGTTAATATAAATTAAGTTAATATTTGGAAATAATGTTAATTTTATTCATATTATGACAATTAGTTGACTCAAAAGAATGGAAATTAAGATTTATTAATTTATTTGAATTTAAATTATAGTAATTGGATTTATTGCAAATAAATGAAATTAAATATTTAAATATTACGTTAATGGGAAATTAAGATGAAATTTGAGAATATTACTGTAATAAATCATGAATCAATGTTAATTTTATCTATTTGATAATAATGGATTGAATTATAGGATGAAAGGTTAATTAAATGGAATTACTGAAAATTAAATTTATAAGTACTGAATTTAAAGAAATTGAAAATTTAACATTGGAATTGATGGATTAATCAACTTTAAATTGACATCTAAATTTGTTTAAATTATTGTAAGTGATTAAGAAATCAAAAATGATAGAAGTTGTAAATTTTTAAAATTTAAACTGAAAATGTGATTTAATTAATTTAATATTAATTTATTTATTTAATTACCTAAAATATAGCAATTTTGGCCATTGATTCGGATTTCGACGAAACTAGTTTTATCGGATCCGTAACGGTGAATTATTGTAGGATTTCAAGTTTCGTAACGATTAGACTTGTCGTTTGATCGTACGGACTCGAAACGCCTAGAAATCAAATAAATTGAAATCAATTTGAAATAAGCTGATTTTATCATAACTTCTTCATACGATTGAATTAGGATTTGAAACCTGTCCCACTGAATTTAAAACTATTGAAACCATCTATTTTGATATATTGGTTGACCCAATTTTGTTCCAGAGACAGAACGGGCTTTTCGGGCCATTCATCGTTCAACTTTCCAAACCAATCTAGCCCATTCCTTTCTATTTTGTTCTGCCTATATATATATATCTTTATAAACCCTAGGTCATTTCTTATTTCTGATTTTAGTACGTACATTTCCTTTTCAACTCCTCGTTCCAATGGTTGCAAATTCTAATTTCAAAATTGCAAATCCAAATAAAAACTCAAAACGAAAATTCAAACTCCTCAAACTATATCAAATTATTTATCGATTTGAAGCTCTCGAAGAGCGCAAGTCAATTATGTGATTCGTTCTCAATCTGGGTTGCTGTGTGGCCGAAATTGGCTAGTTTATTTTCGACCGTTCATTGCTCGACGATGAACTTCGTTTGATCGGCGAATCGACGACATGGTTGTGTGGAGAGTCGAATGCGTAGTGCATCGGTGCAGCTCGCTAGGTGGTTAGACGGTTAGATGCGCCGCAATAATTCAATTAGGGATTATAGTTTCGGCGGCAGCTGCATCATCTGAGAGCGCGACATTCGTTGCTGGTGATCGTGAGGCTGAGGCCGACGCTTAGCGTGAGTGGCGATCTGGAGTGGCTGCGATGGCCGGCCTATGGCGGCGACGGCGTGGGGGGCCGCTCGAGTGGCTATGGCGGCTCACGTGTGATGATGGCTAGTTAGGGTTTTCGGTAGAGAGAGTCGACGTGGCAGCGCATGTATGGTTATCTTTTATTTTATTTATTTTATTTAAATTTTGATTCAAATCTTCTAACGTATATAACTTTTACATACGAGATCCGTTTCATGCGTGGTTTTCTCCGCTAGGATCGTATTGGAATTTTGGACAGTTTGACGCTGGTTTGGACGGATTCGGGAACAGTTTGAATTTTGGTTTAAATTGGATTCAAATTCAATTTAAATTCAAAGGTGAGTGTTTTAACCCACTCTCAACTTCTAAAATTTCTTATGTTTGTTAAATTAATTTTTGATGTGATTAGAAATTTATTATGACTGTTTGGTATATTTTAAATCATCATCTCAGTTAATTTGAATTTATTTGAATTAAATTGTTATTTAATTTATTATTGAATATAAATTGCCAGTTTAATATCCGTTATTGATTATCAGTTCTATATTGGTATTTATTGATTGATTTGGATGATGATTATGATGGATGTTGATTGTTAATATTGGATGAATGGATGTAGTATTTTATACCGTTGTAAACTGCAAGTTCGTTATGGATTTTTATTTACGGGATTGCGGTTTGAAATGATATACAACCGTAAAATGTTTAAATTGCGGATTGAAATGATAAATATCTGTATCACTTGACCCTATGGTAGAAAATTATATACGGACACCGGAATGGTTAAATTGAATGATTTTAAAATCCTTAAATTTTTGAATTTAATCAATTGATGTTTTGAAATAAAATTTGATTTATGTAAATTGAAGTATGATTGAAAAATCAAGTTTGTGTTGAAATGCGAATTGGTTTAAAAAGGAATTTCTTTAAGAAAGTAAATCGGAAGTTTAAAGTTAAACTTTTATGTATAAATGAAATTCTATCGAAATTGAGTTATTGAATTTGTTTGAAAATAACTTTGAAATATTTTAAAGTTCGAGTAATCCGTATTGATATTTTTAACATGAATTTAAATGATATGAAATTCGATAGTTTATTGAAATTTGGTTTGTCGATTTGGAAGTTTGAAATGGTCCAAATATGTTGAAATGAAATGAATAGTTTAATTGGGTATTTATTTCAAACTCATATTTTTAAGTAAACTGTTTTAAAATTATATTATTTTAAAATTTCTAATTATTAAGGTTTTCAAATTTATTAAACTATTTAACTAATATTAACTATATAAATTATTTTGATCTGTTTAAACCAATTTGATTTATTTTAAACTAATTAAACCATTTTAATTTATTTTAAATCTAATTAATCTATTTTAATTATATTCAATCTAAATTAAATATGTGTAACTATCTTAAATCAATCTAAATGTACTTTACCTATAATTAAACTATTTTGGAGCATTTTAATTATTTATAATTATTTAAACCATTTCTAAATTTCAAAACCAAGTAAAGTGAAAGTGTTTAAATTCAATTCATTATTTTAAAAAGAAAATAAGGCCAAATGATGTTATAACCTAAGTTGGAATTTAAATGTATAATGAATTAAATGATGATTTTGATGTAAGAATTTAACCTGTTTTGGAACTGTGATTTTGAAAAAAATTATGATTTTTGAAACGATATGATTTGGAAGCGACATGGTTTTTGAGAACACGATATTTTGATATAAATTGTGAATTTGACTTTGAAAGGAAATATAATTATCGAACTATGATTTCAAATGTGATATGATTTCAAAAGTGAATATGATTCCGAAAGTAAGTAATGATTTCGAAAGTGATATGGTTTGAATTGAATATGATATTTTGATATCAATTATGAAACGATTTTGGAAATGTAAAAGAACCATCTGATGTGTAATAAGCGATTGGTTGTTAAAGAGACCGGGATCGGATATGGGCATACTCTCGGTCAATACCGAAAACCACTTTGACAATCGTGTACGCGGTGGAGATTCCAGAATGAAGTAGGATGGTGGCGACGATCCTAAAGGTATATTTACGTGGATCTAACTCCCGTAAGTTAGCATAAGGTGGCTAAAACAGGAGCGATTCCGGGCCAATGAGGTAGCTCCTCTGATCGGACACATTCCATCGATACTATATTCTGACTTGCGATTTATTTGGTGGCCACCCCTCGATTTTACTCTGGAGTGTGTTTCGAGTTGGGTGGTATTTACGGCTATGGGTTACCAACAGTTCGGATGCGTAATTGGTATATCTACACTGGCATTGCCTAGTTGTGCCGTGTCACCTACTCTAGCGCACCTTCTACGAGTTTGTTTTATGTTGTACCTATGTGGTATCCTCTGGCGGCTCTAGTTTACAGGGAGTTACGGTACTATATAGACTATTGGCATACCTAAAAATGTGTTAGGGTGGAAAATGTAAAGCCTTAACGCTATTTTTAAATAGTATACTTTACTTTAGACACTATTATAATAGCGTATTGTACTACATAGTAGATAGTTTAACGGATCCTTAGGAGATGTGAATCCCGAACATCTCTTAAGTTACTGCACTCACGTTACACACTGGATAGGAGATGTCAAACCCCGTAAGCATCTCCGACATCGTTTACACTCATACTTATTTACCGTTGATTTAACTCATATAAGATCTTTTAGTTCTGACTCGAGTGTTTTGTCTTTTCAATTCACTTGGGTCAGCCTGAGCATTTCAGGATTTGAAGACCTTATTTCTGGAGGACAAAGACGAAGATTTATACTACTATTATTTACTATATTTTTTCCACCACATTCATACTGTTCTGCTGCATTATTTTTTTTATCTCTGATATGTGTAACTCTAATTTTGTATTGTATAAGTATAATCAAATGTTTTGTACACAGCTTTATGAACTGTTATTTGGTTATTATATTTTATCATTCCGCTACGAGATTCTGTTATGTTTTTATTTCTTTCTCGTTTTCTTATTCACCCCAATAACAATTCGCCCTTCTGTATTGTTTGAGTCAGCATTTAATGACCTACATTTTTAACGCTTTAAAAATACTAAATTAAATAAAATTTTAATTAAAAATCCGATAGAAATAAAATTTTACGATTTATTAAATGGAAATCTCTTTGTATATAAGTTACAAATCCAAAACCAATTTCGATAAGACCGATAATGTAATACATATTAAAAACGTAATGTAATAATATGAAATAGTTGTAACCAATAACAGTAACCAAAATAATAATTTTAACGTAAGAAACGTGCGTTGTGTGTTAAATGAAATTTTCGTTAAATAAAAATAAACAATAAAATTTTGCAATGAAAATTCAATATTTAAAATGCGTCTATTTAAACATAGGAAATTGTAAAGTTTCGTCAGAAAATATGAAAGTGAATTTCAGACACGTCATTTCGGTTTAAATCGGTTAAAATGTAATGAAAATAAAATGTTTTCGAAACCTAAATATTTTTACATAGAAAAATTCTAAATCGTCTTCTGAGCAAGACGTCATTTTTCGTTTTTCCAAATTCGGACATCTTTAGCTCCGTCGACCTTATTTTTCTGCGTTTTTGCTGCATTTTCCGCTAGTAGAAAATTCGAATTTTTATAATTCAATCGAACCACTGATATCCGTATATCGTTTTGATCATCGAGTCGTGTTGATCTCTGAGGTATATTCAATTGTTGATTTCAATGTCCGGTGCACGGCGAGATCAGTGAAACGGTAACCGTATTGATAACCATTTCAGTCTTTCTATCTCCTTATGTCCTTTCGCTGTCTACGGCCCAACCATACAGCAAATATCTATTAATGATTCTAGGATTTGGTGCACAACTTTTGGGTTATCACTCATTTCAATTCAGCTGGCTTTTACTACTTGCTGCTTCATAAAGAAATTTTTTTTCATCTCTTCACATTTTCTTTTCTCTTCCTCTCTCTGCTGTTAAGAAGTTATTGTTTAAAAAGAAAAATGCAGATTCACCCACTCGCCACGCTGCTCACCTTGCACACCCATCCCCTCCCTACGCAAACACCAGTGAATCCCCGTAGCCGAGGCCCTGCTCTCCTCCGTCTTCATCTCCTCACCGACTTCCCCGACCCGCGACTAAACAGCAGTGCCTTCCACCGACCACACCCCAGTCCACCTCTGACCGTCCCCATGCGAGCAGCCAAACCAAGCCTACCTTCCTCCATGCAAGTGCCGCAACCACCCACCACCGAATCACCTAGCAACATCTTATGCAACCTCTTCCATTTCCAAGCGCCGCCATGTCAAGCGCTCACTCACTGACCTCGACCGCCTGCAACCAAGACCCACCTTCATCTCCTTGCCCACCGTTGTCTCCTTTCCAGTGCACCGTCTCCACCGTGTCATACCCATAAAGCCGCCGCATCACCGTGGCCTCCACCGAGCCGACCCCACCTTGCCTAACCATTGCTCCGCGTTCACCACCCTCCACCAAACTCAAACCGCCCCTTGCTTCCTTCACCCGTTATCTTCCGTGCGTCCAGAGAGCCTCCCCGTGACAGCCTTGCTGACCTCTCAACGCTACACCGACCTAGTCTGTCATCAAGCAAGCAGCCGTTGGCCTACCTCGCCTCCACCATGAACCGACCCACTGTCCTTCAGATCGCCTGCAGCACCGTTCCACTGCTACCCCACTGACTCACGCCAGACACGTGAGCGACAGCCACTTCGGATCGACATTTCGATGTGACCTTCAACTTGTCTTCTCGTGCGTCGCCAGCAATACCCTACCATGTCTGTATGGCAATATGTATGCACGTCCTTGTAAGGTATACATCTGTCATTTCATATTTATGTGTTGATTTACATTCGATCTTGCTTTCCTCCCTTGATATCTTCGAGTAGCCTCATATCATACCAAAAAAGCGATATATATGTATAGTTTAAACTAATACATATGTTTTGAAAGTATACAGCTGTTATAGTATATATGTGTATTTAAACTAACTTGTAAACCTATGAATAGTGTTGTTAATATCTTTAAAATAGAGTTATATATGTAACCTATTCACTTGATTTTAAAATACATATGATTGATTATTTATATTTTAATTTAAGGGAATCATAGTGATTGTTTTATGCTGCCTTGTTTATATGTATATGTTTGATTTTAAATTTCTTGTGCTTTAAATTACAAAATGACTATGTAATATAATATATAAATGGTTCGTTAATATGTTATGTTTAAAAATATATCATATGGAGATTTTATTTCAAAACGGGTAATTCAAAAAAAAAATTGGTTATATATATTTGCATCTCGTTTCAGTTATATCCAACTGATTTTTGATTTGTTTCATCGATTTCAAATTCTCAGCTTTGTCTCATCGATCTCGATTCCATTTGCTTCGCTTTGAGTTTTGTTGTTGGATTGGTCGATCGGATGGTTCACGATTCAATTCGTATCTTGTCGGTTTGTCAAATTCCTCTAGCCTCGAAAGGTGAGCAATCACTCACGATTAGCATTCTTTTATTTATTAAATTTGATTTCATTGAAACGACAATTGAATATGCTGCTGTTAATTAATTACACTGTTATATATGCTATTACCTGTATCAGTTCACTTGTGCCATCTCACATCATTATCTGTTATTTATACGATGATAATCCAGTGTGGTTGATAAATGATTGACTGTTGATGTTGACACTGGACGTTAAATTGTTAATGTTGTAAGTGATAAATAATTTGAAATTGAAACTGACGTAGGATAGTTAGATTTGATATATGTGTTAATTTGATTGATGACATTTGCATAATATGACCCTTTTAAATGTTAAATAAATTGACATGTAGAAATAGTGTTAACCACACCTTGAACCATTTAAATGTATATGTATAAATTGATGTAGTTTGAAATTGAAAAATAGATATCAAGTGAAGAACCGTATAAATATTAGTGTAATAATCTTTAATCTACATGAAATGATAGTGTAGATTATAGAAATAATTATAATAATTCACACAAACAACAATGTGAATTAATACGATTATTTCGGGATTATTTGAATTGATTATTGGATTGATATTGATTGTTGTTATTGCTTGTTTATTTACTTTGACACCATCCCAGTTATCACACTGCAAGTTCCCTTTGCTATGCTTTGGTTGTTTGAAATGAAATGGAATCGGGTTGAAATGATAAATACCCAAATGAACTTGACTTAGGATAGAGAATTAAATAAAACCCGATTGGTCAATAATTTGATTTTAAAAATAAAATAAAGATTTTATTTGAATAAATAGTATGGTTTTGAAATGAAGTTGAAATTTGAATTTTAATCAAAGGAAAATGTTAATATTTAATAATCTGAAACAAAATATTAACATAGTAGATGATGAATGAACGTTGTTTTAAAACTAATTATTTAATAATTAAATTTGGAATTATTAATAATTAAGTTTTGAAATTAGTTAATAATTAAGTTTTGAAATTATTTAATAATTAAATAAGATTGAATTATTTAATAATTAAATAAAATTGAATTCTTTGTTATGTGAAATTGAACTTCTTTAATAAGTGAAATCAAGTTTCTTTATAAATTGAGTTTTGAGATTTGTAACTAAGTAAATAAATCAGTGAAATCGAATTTCTTTAACAAGAAATAAAAATGTGATTTATGTGTTGAAATGAATATAAGACTTGTAAATTTAAGAATTTGATTTGACAAATGTAATTTAATTCAATTTGAAGTTTTGATATAATAAAGTTGAACTTAAGTAATTGATTTAATGAATTGGAAGTTAAAAGAATTGTTTTTGAATGATAAATTAACTTAACGAATATTGAATGAAGTCAATCAATGATTTTAAATTGTTTTGAATGTTAAATTAAATTAATTTAAATGTTTTCGAAATAAAACTTATATACGAACTTGAATCAATATTTGAATTGTTTTAAACAAAAATTTGAAATTGAATTATAAGATTTTGAAATTATGAATGTGGAAGTTTTAAAACGTAAATTATGGAAATTGATTTAGAAAGAGAAATGAAATGTTGGTTTACAAATTCTATTTGAAATTGAATTTGATTTGGTTTTGAAATATATAAACGATCAATTGGTGAAATAATTTCGAAGGTTATTAAAGAGACCGGAATCGGTTAGGGACATATTCACTGTCTGAACCGAAAACCACTTTAATAACTATACGCGGAGTATGATCCAGAATGAAGTGGTTGGAATGATGTACGTGATGTCAAATTGGAAATGACTAAAACAGGAGCCGTGCCGGGCCAAATGGGGTTAGCTGCCTTGAGCGAACACACTTCTTCGAAAACTACTCATTACTTGTTATCGATTGGTGCACCCTCGAAATTTTGGGAGTGTTGTTTCGCGGTGTTGCGATCGCTGCGGCAATGCGTTTTCACCAGTCCGGATCAGTCAAACGGTAGTTTCACTACCTTGGGTATTGCCTCATGTGCCTTGTCATACTTGTATCCCTATATACGCGACCACTACGATTTGTTTTGTGTTATACCTATGGAGTACTCCCTGATATCCCACTAGTTTACGGTGGAGTTTACAGTGCTGTATAGACTATAACGCTTATATAATATGTGTTAAGGGGAATAATGGTAACGCCTTAACACTATTTTGATACTTTATATTACTGATAGGCATTATCTACTTATCGTACACTACTACATAGTAGATAGTTTAACGGATCCTTAAAGGATGGTTATTCCAAACATCCTTTGAGTTTCTTGTATTTCGGTTGCTATTTCACTTGAGTTGGATTTATTGATATAAGAATGTTAATCCTGACTCGAGTGTTTTGTGTTTTGCTTTACGCTCGGGTCAGACTGAGTGTACCAGTATTCGAGACTCACCTTTGGAGTTGGAGCTTCGCTTGGAGATCCAGCTATCTATCCAGCTTTCAGATATTCAGTTGATTCCAGTGATGTATTCTGATATTGTATTTGACTATTATATTCGAGACTCCTATTGTACCTTATTTTACTCTAATATGTATATAGTAGCATCATGAACTACTATCTTTTGTTTCCGCTGCATTTATTACTCTGTGTCTGTGATCTGTGATTATTTATTTACTGTATATGTTTAGTTTTGCCAATTTAAATTAACAATTCGGTATTTTGAATCATTCAAGTCTGACATGTGCGGATGCGAATGGTCCAAAATAGCAGGTCGTTACAGTTGGTATAAGAGCTTTGGTAGCACTAGGCAAAAGTTAGCATATAGGGTAAATGTATTTACAGAATCACTCTCATTCGAGTTTCAATCTCTTCCTTTTGACTCGGTTCCTTTGAATTTTGGAACTTTCCCTGCGGTTCCAAAATCCATTCATGTCCCCCACTATTCGTCTTCTAATTCTAGAGTATCCCATAACTCCACTTCGAATGATCTTTATAATGAATCGGCAGTCCCGCCAAAATTCGAATGATTTGTAAAGGGGTGAAACTCCTTTACAATAGGCATTGATTTACCGGAGATTTCTGTATCCTCGGTTTACAATGCTATCTATCTCCTGCTATAACTGAATTCTATTTCTTGAGATCGAATGTAGATTTGCCTCGAAATTCTACATCGATCTTATTCTTGAAG
This sequence comes from Allium fistulosum, assembly GCA_030737815.1. Lineage (NCBI taxonomy): Eukaryota > Viridiplantae > Streptophyta > Magnoliopsida > Asparagales > Amaryllidaceae > Allium > Allium fistulosum. The sequence goes on from CM060908.1 coordinate 718,443,269, forward strand.
TCACGGTCGACCTGGTTAAGGTTGCCCGCAATTTATATAAACTTATCAATCTTCCTACTTGTTATTTAATCATTATATCTTTGTTTCGAACTTATCTTCGAATCAAAATTCTCTTTGATTTGAGTCCATCAAATTTGAATCTCTATCTTTGCTTTGAAATCTATTCTTATATAGTCGAGCGAGGAAGTGTATTTGTAAATTAATATTTAAAATGTTTTAAAATATATTGTGTTGTTTGAGTTGTTGATGTTGATTTGGGTTTCCGATCGATTCGTCTGATCAACGCTATCGATAAGATTTCCAAAACACTTGAGCAAAGCAAACTGACACAATATCGTTTTCAAATTTTGTAAATAAAATAAAGTTTTGTATGATTATATTATGAAACTAAATTGTTAATAAATTTGTTGTCAGAAATAATAATATTTAATTTTCATTTATTGTTTTGTAAACCATTGATTATTGCATAATATAAATAAATGAATTTATGAAACTTGGTTATAATTTGATTTGGGATTTGAAAGGGATTTAAATAAAGAATTTGAGAATTTAATCTCTGGTGATTTCAAACTTTGATTTGAAAGTTTTAAAGTGTATAATATTTAAAATATTTTAGAATATAAATCGTTTTCAAAGAATTTTAAAATGTTGAAATCAGTGCTCTTCTCTTTGTCGCTGGAAAATAATTTCGATGATGGCGGCCGCATCATCGACATTTATTTTCGAGTTTCAAAGTGGAGAAACCATTCTGTAGCTTTGCTACGGTTTTATTTGGGAAATATTGTAATTTGAATTTCTTATGTATGACTTGATTTATATATATATATATGGGAATAATATTTTAAATTTAATTTGATTTAATATATAGTATATACATAAGTATCTCTAAAGAGTTTGAAATTAAACGGAAATTTAATTCTTAAAAGTAGGTTAAAGGATGTTTTCAATTATAAATAAAGCTAAATTTTTGGATAAATATTTAAACTTGAAATATTTGAATTTGAAAATTTTATTTGTATAATACTCAATTTCATTTCAATATAACTTACCTAAATTATTCAGAAGTTAAAATGTAATTGGATAATGTACAATAAAAAATGTCTTTATAAATAAAATTTGAGTGTTTATAATAAATGTTATACACTTAAAATTTTAATTATAAAAGATGTTAATATAGATAAATAGAATAATTAGTTGAATGAATAGTAAATGAGACAAATTAAATAAAATTTTGTTTTGAAAGAATCTTTTGGTATCAAATATTAATAAATTGAAATTAAATCAACTTATGGAAATACCTTAAATTTAAACTAATTATTGAACATAAATTAATTTAAACTGAAATTTATATAATTTAAATTAATTTATATGGTGTAAATATATGTAATAAGATATATTAAATGCAATAAACATAATAATAATTTGTAATAAAAGAATTAAATTTGTTGAATAAAATATGAGTATAATAAATGATTATACAAATTGATGATTTAGAAATGGTTAATTGAGGATGACTAGATAATAAAATAATGAATTTAGAAATAGATAGATTGATTTAACTTAAGTGAACTCAAAGGGATTTAACCAAATTGTTAACTATTAATTAGTTTAAATTGAAATTTATATGGTTTAAATTAATTGTTTTACTTATATTCCAAACTATTTTCTTCTGGTTGTTTCTATTCTCCTACCTCCTTCCTTTTCGAGGACGAAAAGTTTTGAGTGGGGGAGATTGTAATGACCCGTATTTTTAATGCTTTAAAAATACTAAATTAAATAAAATTTTAATTAAAAATCCGATAGAAATAAAATTTTACGATTTATTAAATGGAAATCTCTTTGTATATAAGTTACAAATCCAAAACCAATTTCGATAAGACCGATAATATAATATATATTAAAAACGTAATGTAATAATATGAAATAGTTGTAACCAATAACAGAAACCAAAATAATAATTTTAACGTAAGAAACGTGCATTGTGCGTTAAATGAAATTTTCGTTAAATAAAAATAAACAATAAAATTTCGCAACGAAAATTCGATATTTAAAATGCGTCTATTTAAACATAGGAAATTGTAAAGTTTCGTCAGAAAATAAGAAAGTAAATTTCAGACACGTCATTTCGGTTTAAATCAGTTAAAATGTAATGAAAATAAAATGTTTCGAAACCTAAATATTTTTACATAGAAAAATTCTAAATCGCCTTCTGAGCATGACGTCATTTTTCGTTTTTCCAAATTCGGACTTCTTTAGCTCCGTCGATCTTATTTTTCTACGTTTTTGCTGCATTTTCTACTAGTAGAAAATTCGAATTTTTATAATTCAATCGAACCACTGATATCTGTATACCGTTTTGATCATCGAGTCGTGTTGATCTCTGAGGTATATTCAATTGTTGATTTCAATGTCCGGTGCACGACGGGATCTGTGAAACGGTAACCGTATTGATATCCATTTCAGTCTTTCTATCTCCTTATGTCCTTTCGCTGTCTACTGCCCAAGCATACATCAAATATCTATTAATGATTCTAGGATTTGGTGCACGACTTTTGGGTTATCACTCATTTCAATTCAGCTGGCTTTTACTACTTGCTGCTTCATAAAGAAAAATTGTTTTCATCTCTTCACATTTCCTTTTCTCTTCCTCTCTCTGCTGTTAAGAAGTTATTGTTTAAAAAGAAAAATGCAGATTCACCCACTCGCCACGCTTCTCACCTTGCACACCCATCCCCTCCCTACACAAACACCAGTGCAGACCCGAAGCCGAGGCCCTGCTCTCCTCCGTCTTCATCTCCTCACCGACTTCCCCGACCCGCGACTAAACAGCAGTGCCTTCCACCAACCACACCCCACTCCACCTCTGACCGTCCCCATGCGAGCAGCCAAACCAAGCCTACCTTCCTCCATGCAAGTGCCGCAACCACCCACCACCGAATCACCTAGCAACATCATATGCAACCTCCTCCATTTCCAAGCGCCGCCATGTCAAGCGCTCACTCACTGACCTCGGCCGCCTGCAACCAAGACCCACCTTCATCTCCTTGCCCGCCGTTGTCTCCTTTCCAGTGCACCGTCTCCACCGTGTCATACCCATAAAGCCGCCGCATCACCGTGGCTTCCCCCGAACCGACCCCACCTTGCCTAACCATTGCTTCGTGTTCACCACCCTCCACCAAACTCGAACCGCCCCTTGCTTCCTTCACCCGTCATCTTCCGTGCATCCAGAGCGCCTCCCCGTGACAGCCTTGTTGACCTCTCAACGCTACACCGACCCAGCCTATCATCAAGCAAGCAGCCGTTGGCTTACCTCCCCTCCACCATGAACCGGCCCACTGTCCTTCAGATCGCCTGCAGCACCATTCCATTGCTACCCCACTGACTCACGGTAGACACGTGAGCGACGACCACTTCGGATCGACATTTCGATGTGACCTTCAACTTGTCTTCTCGTGTGTCGCCAGCAATACCCTACCATGTCTGTATGGCAATATGTATGCATGTCCTTGTAAGGTATACATTTGTCATTTCATATTTATGTGTTGATTTACATTCGATCTTGCTTTCCTCTCTTGATATCTTCGAGTAGCTTCATATCATACTAAAAAGCGATATATATGTATAGTTTAAACTAATATATATGTTTTGAAAGTATACAGGTGTTATAGTATATATATGTATTTAAACTAACTTGTAAACCTATGAATAGTGTTGTTAATATCTTTAAAATAGAATTATATATGTTACCTATTCACTTGATTTTAAAATACATATGATTGATTATTTATATTTTAATTTAAGGGAATCATAGTGATTGTTTTATGCTGCCTTGTTTATATGTATATGTTTGATTTTAAATTTCTTATGCCTTAAATTACAAAATGACTATGTAATATAATATATAAATGGTTCGAAAATATGTAATGTTTAAAAATATATCATATGGAGATTTTATTTCAAAATGGGTAATTCAAAAAAAATTTGGTTATATATATTTGCATTTCAGTTCAGTTATATCCAACTGATTTTTGATTTGTTTCATCGATTTCAAATTCTCAGCTTTGTCTCATCGATCTCGATTCCATTTGCTTCGCTTTGAGTTTTGTCGTTGGATTGGTCGATCGGCTGGTTCACTATTCAATTCGTATCTTGTCGGTTTGTCAAATTCCTCCAGCCTCGAAAGGTGAGCAATCACTCACGATTAACATTCTTTTATTTATTAAATTTGATTTTAATTGAAACGACAATTGAATATGCTGCTGTTTATTAATTACACTGTTATATATGCTATTACCTGTATCAGTTCACTTGTGCCATCTCACACCATTATCTGTTATTTATACGATGATAATCCAGTGTGGTTGATAAATGATTGACTGTTGATGTTGACATTGGACGTTAAATTGTTAATGTTGTAAGTGATAAATAATTCGAAATTGAAATTGACGTAGGATAGTTAGATTTGATATATGTGTTAATTTGATTGATGACATTTGCATAATATGACCCCTTTAGATGTTAAATAAATTGACATGTAGAAATAGTGTTAACCACACCTTGAACCATTTAAATGTATATGTATAAATTGATGTAGTTTGAAATTGAACAATAGATATCAAGTGAAGAACCGTATAAATATTAGTGTAATAATCTTTAACCTACATGAAATGATAGTGTAGATTCTAGAAATAATTATATTAATTCGCACAAACAACAATGTGAATTAATACGATTATTTCGGGATTATTTGAATTGATTATTGGATTGATATTGATTGTTGTTATTGCTTGTTTATTTACTTTGACACCATCCCAGTTATCACACTGCAAGTTCCCTTTGCTATGCTTTGGTTGTTTGAAATGAAATGGAATCGGGTTGAAATGATAAATACCCAAATGAACTTGACTTAGGATAGAGAATTAAATAAAACCCGATTGGTCAATAATTTGATTTTAAAAATAAAATAAAGATTTTATTTGAATAAATAGTATGGTTTTGAAATGAAGTTGAAATTTGAATTTTAATCAATGGAAAATGTTAATATTTAATAATCTGAAACAAAATATTAACATAGTAAATGATGAAAGAACGTTGTTTTAAAATTAATTATTTAATAATTAAATTTGGAATTATTAATAATTAAGTTTTGAAATTAGTTAATAATTAAGTTTTGAAATTATTTAATAATTAAATAAGATTGAATTATTTAATAATTAAATAAAATTGAATTCTTTGTTATGTGAAATTGAACTTCTTTAATAAGTGAAATCAAGTTTCTTTATAAATTGAGTTTTGAGATTTGTAACTAAGTAAATAAATCAGTGAAATCGAATTTCTTTAACAAGAAATAAAAATGTGATTTATGTGTTGAAATGAATATAAGACTTGTAAATTTAAGAATTTGATTTGACAAATGTAGTTTAATTCAATTTGAAGTTTTGATATAATAAAGTAGAACTTAAGTAATTGATTTAATGAATTGGAAGTTAAAAGAATTATTTTTGAATGATAAATTAACTTAACGAATTTTGAATGAAGTCGATCAATGATTTTAAATTGTTTTGAATGTTAAATTAAATGTTTTCAAAATGAAACTTATATACGAACTTGAATCAATATTTGAATTGTTTTAAACAAAAATTTGAAATTGAATTATAAGATTTTGAAATTATGAATGTGGAAGTTTTGAAACGTAAATTATGGAAATTGATTTAGAAAGAGAAATGAAATGTTGGTTTACAAATTCTATTTGAAATTGAATTTGATTTGGTTTTGAAATATATAAACGACCAATTGGTGAAATAATTTCGAAGGTTATTAAAGATACCGGAATCGGTTAGGGACATATTCACTGTCTGAACCGAAAACCACTTTAATAACTATACGCGGAGTGTGATCCAGAATGAAGTGGTTGGAATGATGTACGTGATGACTGAAGAAAGAGAACGATAATGGATAGCCTTGACACTTGTGTCAAATTGGAAATGACTAAAACAGGAGCCGTGCCGGGCCAAATGGGGTTAGCTGCCTTGAGCGAACACACTTCTTCGAAAACTACTCATTACTTGTTATCGATTGGTGCACCCTCGAAATTTTAGGAGTGTTGTTTCGCGGTGTTGCGATCGCTGCGGCGATGCGTTTTCACCAGTCCGGATCAGACAAACGGTAGTTTCACTACCTTGGGTATTGCCTCATGTGCCTTGTCATACTTGTATCCCTATATACGCAACCACTACGATTTGTTTTGTGTTATACCTATGGAGTACTCCCTGATATCCCACTAGTTTACGGTGGAGTTTACAGTGCTGTATAGACTATAATGCTTATATAAAATGTGTTAAGGGGAATAATGGTAACGTGTAACGCCCCACCTCTATGCTCATAATAACAAAGAGTATTAAAGAAATACTGTCTATTATTACGAAGAATAAGGCTGGATAGGAGCGACCATCCGTAATTGGCCTTACACTAATATTGGTTATCTCGATAGGAGTGGTATATACTTTTTATTTTTCATCTATTATTTATTTACTCCCATCGACATATCCAATTATCAGTATAAAACAAACTACGATAGTTCATAATAGTTTAGGACATTAGATATAACAATAACACAGATAATATAAATACGGAACACAGATTAAAAACAAAAGTCTCATATATATATAACTGATGTCAGTTAATACATAGTTGACACAATACATATGATACAACTACAACTGTCGACTCTAGAAGTTATATATACAAGTACATTATCGACTAATATACATGAATACATATCGTTCTATACAATAACACGACTACTACAAAATGACACTGACAACTTAGGAAGATGTGAAAAGTCTTCAAATCCCGAATGGCAACGTAAAGAAGGAAATCTACAACCTGAAATAACTCGGGTCTGACCCGAGTATTAAATTCAAAAGAAAATAATACACGGGTCAGTCTAGTTCAAATTCAGTTATTAAGGCACAGAAGCAATAATAATCAATATCAAATAGACGACAGTCACAGAAATCTCGTATATCCCACTTCTCGATAAGAGAATCGGATAACGGCAGATGTAACACTAAACAGTGTAAATCAACAAATCAGCAATCTCAAAATGATTAATCAAATCAACTTTCTGTGTGGCTGCAGTACACGCACGCGTGCACTGCCTCGCCACACAGTACGTGAAATCATCACGACAGTGAGTACTAACAATAGTCAAAATTGTAGATTCAAAGTGAAACCCAAGCCAACAAAACAGCGTAAGCAACAAAAGTCTAATTATCGATACGATAATTAGAAAACATAAAATCTAATTATCTAAAAGATAATTAGATATCAACAAATTCATCTGCTTAAACCAAATCAGAATACAACTCAAAATTTTGAATTGAACCAACGAACAATGTTAACAATGGAAATCATCAATTATAACATCTAATCAGATTTGGATGCAGTACACGCTCGCGTGTACTGCCTCGCCAAAAACAGATGTACACATGTAGTATACAACTGCCAAACTCAACAAAACATGACTCAGCATGTATGAATGGCCTCAACGTAAAGACAGAGAGACCAAAATGAAACTGCACATGCACCAGTAACAGCTATGTGGACAGAGCAATATGAAGGTGAGGGCACAAAGGAATGCAAATACCCTAATTATCGACCAGGGCACAACAAAGAAGATGATCGATGCTTATGAATACAGGCAAAGACTACAGGTCTGCAACTCCAAGTCAGGCTCAAAAATGCAAACCCAGTACTCGAAACATCACTAATACAACATTTTAGTAAACACAATTACAATATCCACAGTAAACACATGATGCAGCATGAATAGTACCGTCATCAACCAATGCAAGTCTCAAGTAAGTGTGTGCTGTGATACAAACAAAGTCAGGCCAACTAAAGAGCAAAATCAAACAACATGTACAGGACAGTGAAGAATGGTTCGAACAGGGTCGAAAGTGCTACTAGAGTTTTTCGAACAATACAACACTGTGAGTATATAGGAATGAATATCACCCAACCAAAACAACTCTCAAAGCCAATATAAATTCAAATCAACTATGAATGAATACCATGACAAGAGACAATGAACATGTCAGGTCAGAGCAGCGGTAATCAAGGGGAAAAAGAACGCAATAAGTCAAAATTGATCAAAGCCGAAGCCTACGAATTGAAGCAAGAAAATATGCAGTTCGAAGTCAAAATACTGTGACTAAAATGAATGGTTCAATGTGAACAAGTCGGCGAGGATCAAAGTCAGGTATCAATAGATGGTCAGAGAATTATAAACATGAATGCAGACTACAGCTAACAAAGAAGCCAAAGACAGGTGATCATCACCAAACAGAAGGTCTAAACTCGAGGATGAACAAAATTGTACAAATCAAAGCAGGTTCGAACTTGTCAAGATCATCTCCACATCCATTCTACTCTCGAAATCAAGTGTAATTATAAACCATAAGGCAACAGAACACCATATTCTCAATTCAGTGTCAAAGCTAAAGTGATGGCCGAAGCCAACAAAATTCGTAATTGTCAAATTACACAAGACTAATAAAGGTAGTGAATTCATCAGCAACGAACAAAGTCAAACGACATCAACCCAGTAGAAATTCACAAAGCAACATCGATTACCACCAATTGAAAACAAATGACCGAGATAAGCAATGTCGAATCAAAATCGAATTACAGAAGCACCGTAAGAAGAACGAACTAGATATGAGTAATAAAATTACTCACCTCTTTCCTACGAACTCGAATAAAGCAGAAGCGGTCGAAAGCACCTCCGAGGCGAGCTTCTCAAAAGCAAGGAGACCGAGTTGAATTCGAGGGGACGAACGAAACTGACGAGCTTGCCCTAATTTCGAACGAGCGAACGCCTTCTATCCTCTTCGATTTCTATGCCCTAGTTTCGCCGAGAAGACGAGCGAGGAGACGCGGCTTCCATTTTCTTTTTCTTTCGTTATAATTTTGGGTTGAACGAAAAATAATTTTTAGGGGTAAAGGAAATGGGTGAAAAGGGTTCACACGGCAACAAAGAAAAACGTGGGCCGATACTATTTAAAGCCCGCTTAAGCCTTAGCAATTATTCAAAAGAATTTAAACCGGGTGTTAAAAACTTCAAACAGTAATTAGTTGGCATTTTAATCGTTTAATGACGATATTTAATTAACAGCAAAATCTCGGGTTGTTATATAACGCCTTAACACTATTTTGATACTTTATATTACTGATAGGCATTATCTACTTATCGTACACTACAACATAGTAGATAGTTTAACGGATCATTAAAGGATGGTTATTCCAAACATCCTTTGAGTTACTTGTATTTCGGTTGCTATTTCACTTGAGTTGGATTTATTGATATAAGAATGTTAATCCTGACTCGAGTGTTTTATGTTTTGCTTTACGTTTGGGTCAGACTGAGTGTACCAGTATTCGAGACTCACCTTTGGAGTTGGAGCTTCGCTTGGAGATCTAACTATCTATCTAGCTTTCAGATATTCAGTTGATTCCAGTGATGTATTCAGATATTGTATTTGACTATTGTATTCGAGACTCCTATTGTACCTTATTTTACTCTGATATGTATATAGTAGCTTCATGAACTACTATCTTTTGTTTCCACTGCATTTATTACTCTGTGTATGTGATCTGTGATTATTTATTTACTGTATATGTTCAGTTTTGCCAATTTAAATTAACAATTCGGTATTTTGAATCATTCAAGTCCGACATGTGCGGATGCGAATGGTCCAAAATAGCGGGTCATTACACGGCACGTGTGTCTGCTTAAAGCGTACAAAAGGCGGGATGTTACAGTTGGTATCAGAGCTTTGGTTTAGCGATAAACCTTGGCTTTGTGGGGTCCGACTCTTTATTAATAGGGTAGTAATACCCTATGATGAGTCCCTGAGTGTATATATATGAGAGAGCGTATTTATTAGTATTATAAAAGGTTTTATATTGTGTTAGTTTGTTCTGTTTTGTATTTATAAATTCTGGTCGGTATATAAGACGCTATGACATCGATAGGGATTTATAAATGCTTAATAGGACTCACGGACATAATATTGTTTTTGAAATATAGGTAAATGAAATAATTTTACCTATTGTATATTTTTATATATAAAATAATGATTTATAAATTATATATTTGGTTGTAATATATTGGTTGTTAGGTAGTGAAATTTATAAATATAGGCTGGAAATAGGATTTGAAAATAAGATAAATGAAATTTGGAAATTTAGAACTTAAGTTCCGGGGGTTTTCAAAATTTCTTTCGAATGATTTTGAAATATAATAATAATATTATTAGAAGTATTTTCTGATATAATTATTTCAATATAATTTGAATGAATTGTTTTAAAGAAATTTTGGAAAGAAATAAGTTCTGTACTCCCCTCTCTATCGCTGGAAAATAATTTCGGTAATGAGTGCACGCATCATCGACGTTCATTTTCGAATTTCAAAGTGGGATGGCCATTGTAGTAGTTTTACTACAGATCTATTGTGATAAACAAATAAATTTTTTAAAGTTTAAATATGATTGGATATAAAATTTATGAGTGTGTGTGTATATATATATATGTATGTATGTATATTATTTTAAATGATTTTAAATGGAACCCGACATTTAGTTCTTAAATTTCTATGAATTAGAGATTTAAATTATTGAAATGGAATAAAAAAAATTAACTATCTAATAATTGGAACTTCTAAAATGAAAATAAGAAAGTAAATGCTCAGTTATAAATGAAATATGCAAGGAATTTGCAATTTGTAACCTGTAAGTAAAAGAATGAAATTTGAAAGATATGATTATTGAACATTTTTGTTAATTAAAATAAATAAGATAAACTTGTGTAACTTTCAATTACATTCTTAAAGACATATATATATATATATATGTATGACTTACCAGTTATAAAAAGTTAAAATGTTAAAAGAATATGTAATGGAAATTTTACAAGTAAAATTTATGTAATGGAAGTGTTCAATGAAATTTACCTTTATAAATAAGAAATTTGATATGAAAATAGTTATAAACTTGAGTTAAAATTGTAATACTACTAATTAAATGAAATAGAAAATGAGTAATGTAAGTAAAGGATTTTGAACTTAAGTTAATATTGAAACTATTTATAATTAAAGTAATAAATAAATGAATGTAATGCAATAAAAGAAATTGACATGATATGAATAAATAAAAATGAATTTTTGCAAGTAATAAAGGAAAATAATTGAAATAAACACTTAATGAATGAATGGGAATAAAATTTTGTAAGAGATAAATGCAAGTTAAAGAAATAATCCTTGTATGAACAAAAAGTATAATAAAAGACTGTAAATGTTGTGAAAGGAAATTTAATAAGAATAACTCAAGTACATTGTAAATTATTGTTGTTTGGTTTATGGATTTTTGGGTAAAGATACTTCTAATTGTTTAAGATGTATGAATAATCCATTGAGTTCATCTAAGACTGTTGAGTAAATGGTGCACTCGGTAGTTTATTTGTCATTCTAGGCGGCTAAAATTTTCTGAACCTAAACAAACCATTTGTTTGTTTGATATGGATGGATAGTTGATTTTATTGATTTCATATGATGATTGAATGCTGTGGTTGCCAGTGATTGTTGTTTATATTGATTTGTTTGTTAGTGGTTGAAACAACTTTAAATATTTCATTTTATATAATTATTTACTCTTTTGGATTATATAAGTGAAATACAGGTTATGGAAGCAATTGCTACTGCTTTTGGTTTCATAGAATAAGCGTTATTTGCCCGACAAATAGGTACGTTCTCGGATTACGGTTTTATAGTGATATTATATTATTTTTCCCGCTGTTGGGATATATTATTTTGAAAATTTTGAAATATATTGTTATGTTTGATATTATATTTTCTCCCGAGCCTCTCCGTACAAAGGAGACTCTACCGAAATTTTTCGTGAATTTTAGACTTAGAAATTTTGAGAAATGTTTTTCCAAACTTTATTTACTTGAATATATAAAGAATTTAAGTGTTATAAATTGATATATTTTATTTTGTAAATTCATTGTTTATAAATCTAATATTTGAATAAGGTATATTGATTTCTAAATTCCTTCTTTTCCCCTCCTTTTTCCTTTTTGGGGATGAAAAGTTTTTAGTGGGGGAGAGTGTAACGACCCATAAATTTCGATAATTAAAATTGTTGATTTAATAAAAAAATTGGTAATTTAATATTTAAGGAAATAAAAATTTATGAATGGTTTATGAAGTAATAATAAAACGAAGGTAACAATGTTAATTAAAGCTAATTATTAACAATTGAAATGAAATTCCAATTAATTGAAATAATGTAAGTGTTATAACTTGGTTATAAATTGAATGTAAGTAAATAAATGTAAATGTTGTATAAACCTATGAAATAGTATATAATTAATGGTAATTTAATAAAATTGGTGTTATGTAAACAATTGGAACATTTTTTTGAAAATAATAAATTATAAGTGTGAATAAAAGAAAATGGTAACAAGTATTGTATATTACCTATTTATTTGGCCTCTTAATTTAAATTGGAAATAAACTTTAATAAACGTAATTAAATATTATGTTAATGTAAATTAAGTTAATATTTGGAAATAATGTTAATTTTATTCATATTATGACAATTAGTTGAATCAAAAGAATGGAAATTAATATTTATTAATTTATTTGAATTTAAATTATAGTAATTAGATTTATTGCAAATAAATGAAATTAAATATTTAAATATTACGTTAACAGGAAATTAAGATGAATTTTGAGAATATTAATGTAATAAATCATGAACCAATGTTAATTTTATCTATTTGATAATAATGGATTGAATAATAGGATGAAAGGTTAATTAAATGGAATTATTGAAAATTAAATTTATAAGTACTAAATTTAATGAAATTGAAAATTTAACACTGGAATTTATGGATTAATCAACTTTAAATTGACATCTAAATTTGTTTAAATTATTGTAAGTGATTAAGAAATCAAAAATGATAGAAGTTGTAAATTTTTTAAATTTAAACTGAAAATGTGATTTAATTAATTTAATATTAATTTATTTATTTAATTACCTGAAATATAGCCATTTTGGCCACTGACTCGGATTTTGACGAAACTAGTTTCATCGGATCCGTAATGGTGAATTATTGTATGATTTCAAGTTTCGTAACGATCAGACTTGTCGTTGGATCATACGGACTCGAAACGCCTAGAAATCAAATAAATTGAAATCAATTTGAAATAAACTGATTTTATCATAACTTCTTCATACGATTGAATTAGAATTTGAAACCTGTCCCATTGAATTTAAAATTATTGAAACCATCTATTTTGATATATGGTTTGACCCAATTTTGTTCCGGAAACAAAACGGGCTTTTCGGGCCATTTATCGTTCAACTTTCCAAACCAATCGAGCCCATTCCTTTCTATTTTGTTCTGCCTATATATATATATATATATATATATATCGTTATAAAGCCTAGGTCATTTCTTATTTCTGATTTCAGTACGTACATTTCCTTCTCAACTCCTCGTTCCAATGGCTGCAAACCCTAATTTCCAAATTGCAAATCCAAATCAAAAATCAAATTGAAAATTTAAACTCCTCAAACTATATCAAATTATATATCGATTTGAAGCTCTAGAAGAGCACAAGTCAATTATGTGATTCATTTCTCAATCTGGGTTGTTGTGTGGCCGGAATTGGCTAGTTTATTTTCGACCGTTCATTACTCGACGATGAACTTCGTCTGATCGGCGAATCGACAACATGGTTGTGTGGAGAGTCGAATGCGTAGTGCATCGGTGCAGCTCGCTAGGTGGTTAGACGGTTGGATGCGCCATAATAATTCAATTAGGGATTATAGTTTCAGCGGCGGCTGCATCATCTGGGAGTGCGACGTTCGTCGTTGGCGATCGTGAGGCTGAGGCCGACGCTTAGCGTGGATGGCGATATGGAGTGGCCGCGATAGCCGGCCTGTGGCGGCGACGGTGTGGAGGGCGCTCGAGTGGCTGTAGCGGCTCGCGTGTGATGATGGCTGGTTAGGGTTTTTGGTAGAGAGAGTCGATGTGGCAGCGCGTGTATGGTTATCTTTTATTTTATTTATTTTATTTAAATTTTGATTCAAATCTTCTAACGTATATAACTTTTACATACGAGGTCCATTTCACGCGCGGTTTTCTCCACTAGGATCATATTGGAATTCCGGACAGTTTGACACTTATTTGGATAGATTCGAAGTCTATTTGAATTTTGGTTTAAATTGGATTCAAATTCAATTTAAATTCAAAGGTGAGTGTTTTAACCCACTCAAAACTTCTAAAATTTCTTATGTTTGTTAAATTAATTTTTGATGTGAATAGAAATTTATTTATGACTGTTTGGTATATTTTAAATCACAATCTCAGTTAATTTGAATTTATTTGAATTAAATCGTTATTTAATTTATTATTGAATATAAATTGCCAGTTTAATATCCGTTATTGATTATCAGTTCTATATTGGTATTTATTAATTGATTTGGATGATGATTATGATTAATGTTGATTGTTGATATTGGATGAATGGATGTCTTATTTTATACCATTTTAAACTGCAAGTTCGTTATGGGTTTTTTATTTATTTCGAGATTGCGGTTTGAAATGATATACAACCGTAAAATGTTTAAATTGCGGATTGAAATGATAAATATCCGTATCACTTGACCCTAGGGTAGAAAATTATATACGGACACCGGAATGGTTAAATTGAATGATTTTAAAATCCTTAAATTTTTGAATTTAATCAATTGATGTTTTGAAATAAAATTTGATTTATGTAAATTGAAGTATGATTGAAAAATCAAGTTTGTGTTGAAATGCGAATTGGTTTAAAAAGGAATTTCTTTAAGAAAGTAAATCGGAAGTTAATTTAAAGTTAAACTTTTATGTATAAATGAAATTCTATCGAAATTGAGTTATTGAATTTGTTTGAAAATAACTTTGAAATATTTTAAAGTTCGAGTAATCCGTATTGATATTTTTAACATGAATTTAAACGATATGAAATTCGATAGTTTATTGAAATTTGGTTTGTCGATTTGGAAGTTTGAAATGGTCCAAATATGTTGAAATGAAATGAGTAGTTTAATTTGGTATTAATTTCAAACTCATATTTTTAAGTAAACTGTTTTAAAATTATATTATTTTAAAATTTCTAATTATTAAGTTTTTAAAATTTTTTAAACTATTTAACTAATATTAACTATATAAATTATTTTGATCCATTTAAACAAATTTGATTTATTTTAAACTAATTAAACCATTTTAATTTATTTGAAATCTAATTAATCTATTTTAAGCTATTTAATCTATTTTAATTATATTTAATCTAAATTAAATATATGTAACTATCTTAAATCAATCTAAAAGTACGTTACCTATAATTAAACTATTTTGGAGTATTTTAACTAGTTATAATGATTTAAACCATTTCTAAATTTCATAACCAAGTAAAGTGAAAGTGTTTAAATTCTATTCATTGTTTTCAAAAGAAAATAAGGCCAAATAATATTATAACCTAAGTTGGAATTTAAATGTATAATGAATTGAATGATGATTTTGAAGTAAGAATTTAAACTGTTTTGGAACTATGATTTTGAAAGAAATTATGATTTTGGAAATGATATGATTTGGAAGCGACATGGTTTTTGAGAACACGATGTTTTGATATAAATTATGAATTTGACTTTGAAAGGAAATATAATTATCGAACTATGATTTCAAAAGTGAATATGATTCCGAAAGTAAGTAGTGATTTTGAAAGTGATATGGTTTGAATTGAATATAATATGTTGATATCAATTATGAAACGATTTTGGAAATGTAAAAGAACCATCCGATGTGTAATAAGCGATTGGTTGTTAAAGAGACCGGGATCGGATATGGGCATACTCTCGGTCGATACCGAAAACCACTTTGACAATCGTGTACGCGGTGGAGATTCCAGAATGAAGTAGGATGGTGGCGATGATCCTAAAGGTATATTTACGTGGACCTAACTCCCGTGAGTTAGTATAAGTTGGCTAAAACAGGAGCGATTCCGGGCCAATGAGGTAGCTCCTCTGATCGGACACATTCCATCGATACTATATTTTGACTTGCGATTTATTTGGTGGCCACCCCTCGATTTTACTCGGGAGTGTGTTTTGAGTTGGGCGGTAGTTGCGGCTATGCGTTACCAACAGTCCGGATGCGTAATTGGTATATCTACCCTGGCATTGCCTAGTTGTGCCGTGTCACCTACCCTAGCGCGCCTTCTACGAGTTTGTTTTATGTCGTACCTATGTGGTATCCTCTGGCGGATCCAGTTTACGGGGAGTTACGGTACTGTATAGACTATTGGCATACCTAAAAATGTGTTAAGGTGGAAAATGTAAATCCTTAACGCTATTTTTATATAGTATACTTTACTTTAGACACTATTATAATAGCGTATTGTACTACATAGTAGATAGTTTAACGGATCCTTAGGAGATGTAAATCCCGAACATCTCTTAAGTTACTGCACTCACGTTAGACACTAGATAGGAGATGTCAAACCCTGTAAACATCTTCGATGCCATTTACACTCATATTTATTTACCGTTGATTTAGCTCACATAAGATCTTTTAGTTCTGACTCGAGTGTTTTGTCTTTTCAATTCGCTCGGGTCAGCCTGAGCATTTCAGGATTTGAAGACCTTATTTATGGAGGACGAAGACGAAGATTTATACAACTATTATTTACTATATTTATTCCACCACATTCATATTGTTCCGCTGCATTATTTGTTTATCTCTGATATGTGTAACTCTGATTTTGTATTGTATAAGTATAATCAAATGTTTTGTACACAGCTTCATGCACTGTTATTCGGTTATTATATTTTTTCATTCCGCTGCGAGATTCTATTTTGTTTTTATTTCTTTCTGTTTTTCTTATTCACCCCAATAACAATTCGCCCTTCTGTATGGTTTGAGTCAGCATGTGTGTTTGCTTAAAGCATATAAAAAGGCGGGATGTTATATTTGGAGTTTGTTGAAGTAAGGGGATGGTGGTGGTAGTTTCATGAGGCTGTTGAATGGTTGTTGTGGGAGTGTGACAGTGGTGAAGGATGGTAGATAGGTTGTTGGAGGATGTGCAAGGATGTGCACTAATATGTTGTCAGAGAGAGTAAGTAGTGTTTTGTTTGGAGGTGGAAGTTTGAGGCAGAAGATGGTGAGGTTTGGTTTGCAATGTAAGTATGTTTGCAGTGGCAGTTGGCAATTGAAGGTGGCTGGAGGTAGTTCTGATGGAGCGTGCTACTGTTTGAAGGCAGAAGGTTGGAAGTGTGGTGGTTAGAAGTTTTGATGTGTTGGCGAGGGGAGTTGATGGCTGAAGTGCTTGGTGGTTGTGATGTAATGAGGGGCAAAGTTTGAAGAAGTTTGTAACAATTTAACAGTGAAATGAAATGGAATGTAACAGAATGTAACAGAGGAACAGTAAAAGAAAAATGCACAATGCAACAGAGGAAGAGAGAGAGAGGAACAGCAAAACGGAGATCAGTTTGTAACTATTAAATGAAAAATTTTTATTTTTAAAAAAATTTGTAAAAGGAAAAGTTGTAAATGTATTGCAAAATGAAATAGAATATATTTTTTTAGAAATGATTTTTTTTAAAATATGCAAATGCAACTAAAAAAGCAATAAGCACACAAACACAGAAAAATATATTTTTATTAAATGCAAATTAACACACAAAATGAAAATACACAAAAATCAAACAAAAATAATAATTCAAAGAGTAAAAATTAAAATCAAATCTATTCCTCGGCAACGGCACCAAAAACTTGTTGAAATCGATGGTTTTCTAATCCGATAGAAAATTAGTCATTGTATTTATAATAAAAATAACCGCAAGCGCACGACATACAATTTTAGTATGTGGCGAATACGGGTCGATCCACAGGGAATTGAATTGATTTAAAAATTCTACTCAATCAAATTAACCAAGAGTTTGAAGTTGTTTAAGCTAAAAACTGTATAAAAAAAACTAACAAAAGAAAGTGAATAAAAATATGAGAGTAGAAGACAATTTAGAAGTACTTTCCTTCTCATGATCAAATAAATCAACATAATGAAAATATGATCTCTCTTTTTCTGTCATTAGTGAATTTAGTTGATGTGTTTACCATAAGTATGGTCTATTTGTGATGTTAATTAGCCCAATATAAACCATCGAACTTTAACACCCCCTCCAAACCACTTGTTAACTCTCATGAAAATGATAATGAAATCAATAATAAAATCTATTCTGAGCATGATCTATTTACTATTGATTAGTAATATAGACCATCAAATTTTGATTCTAAAATCCACTTCATTACCATAATCATATGTAGATGAAGAGGTAATTTTTGTTTATGTTTGTTTAAGCATAGCCTATTTGGTGTCAACAACATAGACTATCAAATTCAAAGTTAAACAACAAAATTTTACCACATCAAAATTTTCATGAAGCACAAAGAGAGATAAAAAATTATCAAATATTTTGAATCTACATGATTAAGAGAGCTTTATTATCCCTAAATTGAAGGGGTTTAACTACTCATATTTGTTATCATTTCAACAAATGTAGATTCAACATAAAAAATAAAAGAAAATGCAAGCTAATTAAAAATAAAAAGTGAGCTAAACTACTTGCATAAAAATAAAACTACTACTAACATGAAAGGAAAAAGAGCATGTAAATAAAAATGAGCATAAAAATAAAATAAAAGAAAAGAAGAAAAAGAGGCTTAGGAAGCCATTTTATTTCTCATATAATTTGTGGCTACCACTAAACTAAACTAGAAGGTGGCGCTAAGAGCTTTCTGCATGAAACATAAGGGGTATTTATACATGTCTAAAATCCTAATCATATTTTAAGGGACTTCCCAAATTACCCCTCTATGAAATGTAATCTTCAAGTAATCATTAGCATGAGCATAATCCTCCATTAAATGTGCATGTTCTTTTAATCTCCACTAACATGTGCATTAGCTCTTAATTGAAGGTCATGGTAAGTGGGTAGGTGGGGTCCTACATGTTGCATTAATTGATTTATTTCTTCATTCTTTTGTTTCCTTCTCTCGTGCATGCATATTTTCATGAAACCTCTTCCATTTTTCATCCAATTTCCTACAAATAAAAATAAAATGTGCATATAAATATTCTCAAAATAAATACATGCACAAAAATGGCTATTTGCCCATATATGAAGATGAATAAATGATGATTTGAAAATAATTTAAATTTTGGTTTAAACATTTAAAATACCTTGTATGCTCATTTATTTAATTAAATTAGATTAAATATGGAAGTAAAAATATGCACATTTACGTGCACATCAAATACATGCAATATATTCATCCATACATACATATGGTTTGACATGCGTGTAATATATATATATATATATATATATATAATGAACATGATTGTTTAGTGTTTAACTTGGATATATCTAATATATATTCATAGCATAACTTAACAACAAATAGATATAAACATATGTATAACCATATGTATATACATCCAGATTTTGGGATCTATATCTATTATATTATGTATACTATTCATACATATGTATATGACAATTTCTCATACATATTTTGAATATAAATGTCTAAGTATATACATATGTTTAAATGCACTATAATATATGTAAATAGTTTTTGTACACATATTAATATAACCATATATATATAGTTTAGACATTTATATGTTTATATATATTATTTATTGTCATTTTTTCTATTTGTATATAGGTATATATAGTTGAGGAAGTAAATTTATGTAATTGAATTAGAAAAGGTTTGTAATTAAAGAGGAAATGGAAAGGACTTTCAACCTTCCCCTTTTGTAGACTTCTAATTAAGTCTAAAGTAATCTCTAGGTAAAATTGGAAATGTGATTCCAGAGTTATTTATAATCAAAAGGTTTAGACATTAAATATTGGATTTAAAGCATCACATAAACATATAAACCAAAATCACCTTAAAATAGTATCATAATTAAAATTATTACAACAATTGTAAATTCATATTCATGTTCATATCAAAATCAATGTTTTCTCACATATGTTAAAAAATTGAAAGGAGAAAAATTGAGTTTAAACTTGAATGTACATATGTATGTATGTATGCATATATATACACACACACACATATATATATATATGTATGTACATTTGTTCCAAAAATAAGAAGCAAAATTAAATTCAAACATCAAACAATTTAACTATAAATATACGTATATACATTACATACGACAACTTTATTATTTAATTGCAACACAACACACCATGACATGAAATATAAAACATATGTAGATATGTGTGTGTGCATGCATGTGGATGTGTGTGTATGTTAAGTACGTATGTGTGCATAAATAAATTTACTTTTCTGGAACCAACCTTAATTAAAACAAGTTTAAATCCAAACTAACATGAAACATTATGATCTAACTCAACATCTATATATATATATATATATCCGTGTATGCTTACATACGTACGTATGTATTTATGTATATTTTGTACTTTTGTAATTGTAACGATCTAAAGTTTGAAAACAAATCAAAACTCACAATTAAATTTTAATTACAAAATAAAACGTTTTGAAAAGGTATTGATAATACAAATATACATACAAGGGATGATGACATATGTAAAATAAGATATGAAGAATTAGCTAAGTAGATCCGGCCCTTTGTAACACCTTGATCTAACAATTCTTCCCTAGATTTCTGGAAACAACATCCGATTTCACACGAATCAGATGAAACGCTTGTTTTAATTTTAACTGATTCTATTTTGGGCTAGAGAAACAAAAAAATTTAGCCATGACTGGGGCTAGGAGGTGAAAGCAATGGATGGAGCAAAGAAAGTTCAAAGAAAAAATAAATGAGAGGGTTTGTTTTAATGAGGGAATAAAAAACTTTCTCATTCTCTCTTTCAAACATCCTCTTTTAATTTTCAATTAGCCAAGCATTTCCTCTCTCTTAGAATGTCCAACTATGATTTCCCTTATATAGAATTATTTTAAAGCTCATTGATAATGATCTTTATTTAAATTCAATTAAATAAATACCGATATTGTATATCGATACGTGCATCTATAACTATTATTTATACGTCCAAATAATTACAAACATCACCCAAAAATTTAGATAAATCAATAATTAATATTTCATAAATATTCATTAATTTATAAAATTTTGCAAACTAATTAAATTATGTGGTTTTTAGAGAATTCAAAATTTTGGTTATGTGACTCGGATGTGTGAATTCAGTTAGTGATTAGTATTGAATCATTCAAATACTAACATTCACACGTCACCTTAGCTACTGATGTGACATGCCGAATTCATCGCTTATAGAACTTTTTAGTAAAAATTATATTTTATTTTATCTTTAGCAGTACCAATAGTGGCAATAATTAACACATGTTCTCTTAGTCAACAATAGATCACTTTAGGATGTATGGAATTTGATATTGGTCAATACTCCAATATTATCTACATTCAACTTGATTAGTCCATAAACAAATTCCTCGGTTCAACAATAATATTTATTATTAACCATTCATTTGAACAGAGATTTTGACTTTGAGTTGGCTATAGTCGAACGTGATACTAAATTTTTACAACCGAGGAGGCGAATTCTATTAAATAGTGCTTCATTTTGAGTGCTTCAACTCAGACCCAACTATAATCGCTCGATGGATTATCATGTCATGATTTAACTGTAATCAAAGTAAAGTATTCACATTTAAGTTCCATGGTATTTGTAACACCCCATATTTTTAGTAACATTATTTAGAGTATTTAATTAGCTAAATAAAATAAAATAATGTAAGATGATTAATAGATTGAGATTTGATTTAACTAAGGGTAGCTGTACTATATTAATGAATAAACAAATGAAGTAAAATGGACTTCAGTGTTAGGAAATAAGGGAGGGCAAAATAGGAAAACGACTGATACTTATACCCTAAACCCTTAGGAAGATGAACACACGTTCATTTCATTTTTCTTAAGCAAAAATACCCTAAGGTCGGCTACCATTTTCAATCTCAAGAGAAGATAAAGCTAGGATTTTCAAGAGAAAGAATCAAACCACATAATCAATATCAAATCTCACATCTTTAATTACAAGGCTAAGGTGAATGAGTACTACATCCTATTTTTTTATTGTTTTCGGATTTAAGGATAACCCGAAATGATTTTGCATTATAATGCCATGTTTTGAATGATTGAAAGTTTATATATGTTTGTTAATGATTTATACATGTTCATATTGGTTTTTATGATATGTTTGATATGAAAACCCTATTAAATGACATCCAAATGCATTGAAAATTTAAATATAGATCAGAAATGATACTTTAGAGATGGTTTCAATTTTCATAATTTTATGAATTAATGTGGATTTTATATTAATTTTCTAGTGAAGAAAATGATTTATTGGGTTATAAATTATTTACGGCTAAATAAATAATTATTTAGGTCTGAAATTTATATATGTTTTCTAACATATCGAAAAGGATTTTCTGGAATTTTTGTAGAATTTTCCAATGTGTTTTAATATATAAAATTATTTAAGGTATGGGAATTAAATGTTTTATATATTTAATTAAGGAGAAGAGGTATTTGCAAATAATTTAAATTAATTAATTCTAAAATTATGGCAGCACTTTTAGAAAATAAAAATTAGCAACCAATAAGAGTTTGACAAACAAGGCAGGTTAGATAAAAATTTTACTTAAAAAGGTTTAAAATCAGAAATTCATGTAAAAAGCATGTTTCGCCTCTTTTGGTTTCCTCCAGGTAGCTTTCGACTAAGACCCTCCGCCTCCTTCCACAAACCAATGCACATAGTATCAACATGTTGGTATACAGTGAATTGGACAAAGGCGGAAGGTAAGAGTCGAAACCAAGGGGTTTCAAAAGGGTCGAAACGCCTTTTTGTTTTAAATGAGAAAAGTGCCTGCTTGCTTTCGACCAAGTAGCTTTCGACTTAGTTGGCTTTCGGCTCGGTCAATTGATTTAAAGAAAGGTTTTAAGGTTGCGCCTTTGTTCTAAGAAATAGCTTTCGACTAAGTCTGCTTTTGACTAAGTCAATGGTTTTAAAGGTTGGTTTTGAAATTGAAACACCCCACACCCCTTAATATACCCAAAAGGACACATTAAAAGGCATGGTGCGTTGTAGGTATAAAAAAACTAACAGAGACTAAGATTCATAAGACAAAAAATAGGTAAAAACAGCGGAAACTAGAATAATAACTTATTTAAAATAAAAATTTCATAATTTCTTTATAAATAAGTCAAATACCAAATACAGCATCCATATCTCAAAAACCATCTTGTCTTAAAAAATTCGTAGTCTCAAAATCAGAGTACATAATATCCCTCATCATAAGCCGGTCATAGAAAGAACAAAAACTGAAAGAAAAGAAATACATGGTAGCAAACTCCTATAAGAAATCTCCAAGCAACTGCAATCTACCGACTTCTCCCTTGATTACCTATGGGGGAAAGGGGAAAATAGAGGAGTGGGTCAGACTAAAAGTCTGGTGAATGATAGTAGTTACTAGAGTCCTTAAGCAAGATAAAAGTAATATACTCTACAATAGTTCTAGCATAAAGAAGGATAATAAAAGGAAATATGAAAGAGATAAACTAAAAATAAGTACGATTAAATATTGCTCAATTTATAGGATAGGTTAACTTTGATTGTTTGTACTTGTTCCTGATTTCTGCTTTGATTAGGCTGAATTCCTAATCCTGTAATTAGGATGTAACCTTAATCCTACCCTTTTTGATCGGCCTGCTACTCCATAGACCTTACTGTGGACCAGCCGCTATATAACTCTCTACACAGCAGCCAATGGTATCTACGAAAGATGCACAAAGCAACCACTGTGAATCCGGACGACATAGCTCCCTACACAGAAGGCAATGGTGTCTATGAAAGACACTCATACTAAGCGCTTGGAACTCATATCTATTACTGAGCACCCGAATGGAAGTCGCAAGCGTAACTGCCACCATGCCCATCCTACCTTTTGCTCCACCTATTGGGTCTTATTATTACCTCCAACGTCCATCATAGCATGCCCCTCATCTCACTTCAAGCTAATGTGAGATCACTATGTATCCACAGAAAAATAGGGGAAATACTGTTGGTACTGGCCCTTCAACCAAACAATATCTAGTTGCACCCCTTATCCAAATCCCCCATGATTTAGACTTCTATTTGACTAATTACTACCATTCTTAGCTTAAGCGTGCCCTCATCTCACTTCAGACTGACGTGAGACACCGTTTTGTCTAATAGGGAATGCTATTTGGTACAGGTCTTACTTTCATTTTTGCTTATTAACTTAGATAAATTATTTAAATGAGCATTTATTATCATTTTTACTTTCTACGCTTATTAGTTTATCCCAAGTCTTAAAATAAGCCTCATTCTATTCTTTTTCTTATTATAACCTACGTTATAATCATACTTATTACTTAACACAAGGTCTAAGTGTGAAAATAAGCTTCTTTCATCTTTTACTCTGTTTAGTTATAATTCTAATTTATAACTATGCCAATTATCTTTATTTAGTCCAATTTCTAATTATAATTAGGCGTAATCTCTGTCCAATTCCATTATTTATTACAGTCCAATTCCATTATTTATTACAGTCTTTATAATTTACATCTTATTTTTTTCATTCAATATTCTTATTTATATAATCCATGTTCGCGTTTAATTCATTCTAATCCATACGTGAAGAAAAGGGCGATGAAGAGAATAGATGCTTGCATAAAATCCAAAATGTCGAAAAAGATGTAAATAAGAAATATATAACAGTAAATAAACTTAAATACTGTAAATGAACTATAAATAAATAAAAAGCTATACTTAACAGTAATAAATTATAATTAACAGAAATAAACTAAAATTACTGAAAAGAATAGCTGAAAGGAAGTAGACTGAAAATAATTCTAAAAACTGTAAATAAAACTGCTAAAAAGGTTATTCCAAAAATTATAGTAAAACTACAACTACTGGAAACCCTATTATTTTAAATTACTTAAAGAAATCTTAAAATAATCACAATCACTCACCTCCGGTCCTAAGCTTTTCCTTTGGTCTTCCCGGATCCACTTAGAATTGTAAAATAATTAATTTATAATGATTTTCTCCTTTGGAAAAATTATTTTGTTTAGGGTCCTTTCTAGAAAGGTGAACCCAATTGGAGAAAACCAAGAATGAGAAAAAGTGTTAGGTCTAGGGGTCTATTTATATGTGTAGAAGTGGATCTCAGACTGTTGGATTTGGAGATTGAATAGGATGCAACCACGTCATAGGCTGAATAGGAGCCATCGGATGCAGAAACGGAGGGACCAGATTAAACTAAAGGATGCAAATGACGTGTTCGGTGGCCTCTGATTCGTTCGAACAAATTAACGTTCGTTCGCCTGCCAAAATACAAGGCGGGGTGACCGCCCCCTTGCCCAGATCGACCGGCCAGTCGACCTGATCATATATATATATATATCCTTTTATTTTTGCTTATTTTGTTTATTTTATGACTTGGTCATATTAGCTCGGTTTCTGATGTTCTATATATAGAAATTGACCGAAAAATTACCACGGACACAATGGTGCAACTTCCGTGGCCTAATTCTGATAATTTCACAAAGTTATTTTATTATTTAATTAATTAACAAATTAATTATTACGGGTTAAATTTCGGGTTGTTACATTCTCCCCTCCTTAAGGGATTTCGTCCCCGAAATCTCTAAGGATAAAAGAATGTACTAAATGTTTTCATCCAATTCTACAACCAACTATTTAATCATCAACCATTCATTCATCGTCCTTAAGTTTTTCTAATGCATTTTATGATACTTATGCAATTTGTGTAGTGTAAATGTCCATAACTAATGCAAATGATTAGGCGGTCCACTGATTCAGCTGACCTCCTTTTTATGCAATCATGTCTGTGCCATGTATCCAAATGTGCAAAAATCCCTAATGATAACTGATGGTTCTATATGCGTGCTACAACCATCATCCAAATGCAACAATCATGTGATAAACATCCACTTATGGCAACCATGGAAATAAAGTAAAAATGCACACACATCCATATGCATATACTCCAGTGTCCTAATTAAGCCGATCCCTAAAGAATAATAGTGCCTAGTGTACCTATATGCGTCCATTAGCACCCACTAGCAAACACTTGCAATCACTAGCATACATCATTCATAACATGTTTTATTAACATGTTTGCATCAAATCCTACCATCCATAGGTTAAATCCTAAGTTCTACCCTCCGAAAGGATAATAAAGGAAAGAACCTATTCAAAACTAAAGATGGAAAAAGAAAATTCTAAAACCTATTATCAAAGAGACATGGATATGAGATACGAATTTTCCCCTAATCAAATTAGTCTTCTCTGAAATCTCTCTAACCATGCCGGAACCAAGAAGCAACCTTTTCATAGACTCCAACCAACACGAAGACGTCTTACATGGCCTTCCCAAAAAGAGCTTCAAAAGGTGCCATTCCAATGCTAGCTTGAAAGCTATTACCATATGAATTCCACTAAAGCGAGATGCTTTTCGCAAGTTCTTCCAAAATCAAGAATACTCATTCTCAACCATGCTTGTCTTACTATCCTACAAATTCCATCTTACTATTCTTCATGAATCAACATTCCTAGGTTCTTACTAGTGTCCTATACACTTTACGGAAACTTCCATTATTACTTCTAAAAGTAATTACTGCCATCTCGTTACACCTTTTCCATTACTCATAGAAAATGATTCTTATCTACTCCACATTTAAGAGTTTGGTTTGGTATTTATCACCTTGTTTTAAAAACTAAGGTTTCTAAAAAAAATTAAAACATCAAATCCCAAAATCTTTTTCTTTAAAAGTGTTATCTTTACAGTTTCTATTAATTTCAAAAATACTTACTCCATTAATATTATTTCCCAAACCTAGAGGGAAAAGCTTCCAAATTTTTAAGTCTAAAACTTATATCTCTCTCTTTCTTTTCAAGACTTTTACAATTTTCTATAAAAATTTGAATTTTCAAATTTTACTTTTATTAAGTTTTTCATTTCAAAACTTTTTCACCAAACCATTTTCTTTTAAAATACCTTTAAAATATCCTTTATGTGTTTCTAAACAGCTTCTTATTACACCTAACAGTCTCATATCTTAATATATTGGAACTACTTTCTCTTATGAGAATTTATTAATGCTAAAATCTTCTATGAACCTTTTAAACGAGAATTTCATGTTTATGTACCTATACTTATTAATAATAACTGTAATTTACAAACCATTTTGTTTCTATACTTAGAAATTAATTTTTAAAAACCATTTTTATTTGGGTTAAAACGGATGTTGCATAAAACACCGTTACTACAACCCAAGGAAAAATACTAGTGCAAGGATTCAA
Organism: Allium fistulosum; assembly: GCA_030737815.1. Taxonomy (NCBI): domain Eukaryota; kingdom Viridiplantae; phylum Streptophyta; class Magnoliopsida; order Asparagales; family Amaryllidaceae; genus Allium; species Allium fistulosum. Next base: position 718,470,820 of record CM060908.1, read on the forward strand.
TTAAATAAATACCAATAAATCTCATATACCTATGTAAAAATATTTCTCTTGAGAGTTACTTACTGTAACAATAGCGTTATAGCCTATGCTCCACTTATTTTCCACGAAAACATTTATTACAACAATAAAAGTTGTAATCTTCGTTTTCGATACTTGATAAACTCTAGGTTTTTATGTTTAAAATCTTTGTTTACTTGCAACGAAACTATTGAGTTATATATATATATATACTCCATAATTATTCAAAAAGAATTTTAATTTTTCATTATATAAAAACCAACTTAAATTTCATACCATTCTTCAAAAACCCCATGTTTATTTTCTAAAAGAAAATATTAACAAAGAAAATTTTCAATTCCAACAATTACAATTTTTTTTTAACTTTTTAAATCTCGAAAATTTCATTTTATTGGGTTTAGCATAAAATGGGTCTTCCTACTTACTACCCTCGGAGTACTTTTCCTAAACTAAAGGCTTTTACTCCTATTCCTCTTGTATACTCATATTTATTCTAAGGCATCACCGTCAATCCACTTGTCCGAGACAATTATAATTTCTGCAATTACTTACACATGGACTTTCTTCTCTGCTTATCTACTGAATTTTATTATACATCTCTAACCTTTGCCTACCCCTCTTTGGATATCCCTAATCCCAATCCTAAATGTACAAAACCATTTCTTAAATCCCTACCATGTGTAGACATTCTCTATGCCCCAATAAACGCACTTCAAAAGTGATACTTCAAGAACTCCGCTCTCAACTGATGAACACGAAGCGTACAAAGAACCTCCTTTAGGTGAATAACATGCTCTTTCATACTTCTTGGAAAACACCAAAATGTCGACCACGAACACCACCACGAACTTTATTTTAGGACATCTCTCAAAACATGGTTCATCAAATCTATAGAATAGGTTGGGACATTGGTTAGCCCAAAAGTTATGACTAACCACTCAAAGAATCCGTCTGGTGTCCTAAATGCGGTCTTGTCAATGTTGCCATCAGCGACCCTAAGCTGATGAAATTCAGTGGCTAAATCAAACTGGGAGAATACCGAAGAGCCAACTAACTAGTCAGAAAGATCATCTATCCTAGAGAGTGTATAATGGTTCTTCTTTGTGAGCTCATTCAATTCTCTATAGTCAATGCAAAGGTGAAGAGAACCACCTGCTTTGGTAGCGAAGACGACTGGCACTCCCTATTCTGATATGTTTCTTCTTATGAAATCTTTTCCAAAGCTTACGGACCTGCTTGCTCAATCCCTTCCTTTCCCTAGGCGCCATATGTCCTACGGGTAATGCTACTGGCTAGCCAAATAAATCCTTAAGTCAATCTCTCTCTTAGGGGGGTAGTCCCCTAACCTCCTCAAAGATGTCTGGAAAAACCTCTGGCAATAGGAACCGAATCTAACCCTGATGATGATAAATCGAGGGAATAAAGGAAGCTCAACATAACTGACCCTTGCGGGTCACAAGAAATCTCAAGAGTCCTACTGATGCATGTCTCTAGTCTAACGACTCTCCACTCACAATATAATATAGCTCCCTCTGTGGATAGCCAATCTATTCCCAAAATCATCCCATACCCTGAAAATCCCAAAATATAGGCGTCATAGTCAAATTCTACGCCTAGGATATAAATTTTCAAACCCCTACAAACCATAAACAAGAGTGCCAATCCTCTTATGGGGTTTGAAACAACAATGGGGTCTACTACTAAAGAGATGTCTAAGTGCAAACAATCTACCAAAGAATTAGAGATAAAAGAGTGTGATGCTCTTGGATCGAAAACAGTCTGAATGGGAAAATCAGAAATAGAAACCAAATTTCCTACCTCGATCTGGTGCGCTGCTGGAAGGTGTAGCATCCAAAGCCTGAATCTTCTTACATTTCCCACTTTTCTTGATTCTCTTATGAGGGCCTTCCCTTTCTTTCCTCCTACCCTTCTTGTCCTTCCACCATTGTTTCTTAGAGCTTGTAGGTACCTCCTTAAGTTCTCGCTTCAGCTTCCCATAAGTACGTTGAATTCATTGTCGGTCCTCCATGCCAAACCGCCTAAACTTTCGCTCCATATTCCAACCTAGCTTGCGTCTCCTTGAAATCCTTCGTGCCAGAAAACGTTCCGCCCCCAATGCTAGTGAAGTCCTTGCACCTCTGGTACCATAGCTCCACGGAACTAGTCAGCCATACCATGCAAAGAAAAGGAAACTTAGGTTCGAATGAATCGAAAGAAGGTTGAAATGGTCTTTGAGGGGATTTTTATAAAAACTCTTTTATATTTAAAAACAATTTTTAAGAGTTCTTTTATGAAAATATTTTTAAAACAAGTTATTTTGGAAAATATTTACTTTTAAAATAATTCTTTTTTAGGAATCCTGTAACCTTAGGCTCTGGTACCAAGTGAAACACCCCCACACCCCTTAATATACCCAAAAGGGCACATTAAATGGCGTGGTGCGTTGTAGGTAAAAAACTAACAGAGACTAAGATTCACAAGACAAAAATAGGTAAAAACAGTGGAAACTAGAATAATAACTTATTTAAAATAAAACATTCATAATTGCTTCGTAAATACGTCAAATGCCAAATACAACATCCATATCTCAAAAACCATCATGTCTTAAAAAATTCATAGTCTCAAAATCAAAGTACATAATATCCCTCATAATAAGCCAGTACATAGAAAGAACAAAAGCTGGAAAAAAAAGAAATACATGGTAGCGAACTCCTCCAGGAAATCTCCAAACAACTGCAATCTACCGACTTCTCCCTTGATTGCCTATGGGGGGAAAGGGAAAAATAGAGGAGTGGGTCAGACTAAAAGTCTGGTGAATGATAGTAATTACTAGAGTCTTTAAGCAAGACAAAAGTAATAGACTCTACAACAGTTCTAGCATAAAGAAGGATAATAAAAGGAAATAGGAAAGAGATAAACTGAAAATAAGTATGATTAAATATTGCTCAATTTATACGATAGGTTAACTTTGATTGTTTGCACTTGTTCCTAATTTCTTCTTTGGTTAGGCTGAATTCCTAATCCTGTAATTAGGATGTAACCCTAATCCTACCTTTTTTGATCGGCTTGCTACTTCATAGACCTTACTGTAGACCAGCCGCTATATAACTTCCTACACAGCAGCCAATGGTATCCACGAAAAATGCACAAAGCAACCACTGTGGATCCGGACGACATATATAGCTCCCTACACAGAAGGCAATGGTGTCTACGAAAGACATCCATACTAAGCGCTTGGAACTCATAACTATTACTGAGCACCCGAATGGAAGTCGCACGCGTACCTGCCACCATGCCCATGCTACCTTTTACTCCACCTATTGGGTCTTCTTATTACCTCCAACGTCCAGCATAGCCTGCCCCTCATCTCACTTCAGGCTAATGTGAGATCACCATGTGTCTATAGAAAAATAGGGGAAATGCTGGCCCTTCATCCAAACAATATCTAGTTGCGCCCATTATTCAAATCCCCCGTGATTTGGACTTCTATTTGACCAATTACTACCATTCTTAGCATAAGCGTGCCCTCATCTCACTTCAGACTAATGTGAGACACTGTTTGTCTAATAGGGAATGCTATTTGGTACATGTCCTACTTTCATTTTTGCTTATTAACTTAGATAAATTATTTAAATAAGCCTTTATTATCATTTTTACTTTCTACGCTTATTAATTTATCCCAAGTCTTAAAATAAGCCTCATTCTATTCTTTTTCTTATTATAACCTATGTTATAATCATGCTTATTACTTAACCCAAGGTCTAAGTGTGAAAATAAGCTTCTTTCATCTTTTACTTTATCCAGTTATAATTCTAAGTTATAACTATGCGAATTATCTTTAATTAGTCCAATTTCTAATTATAATTAGGCGTAATCTCAGTCCAATTTCATTATTTATTACAGTCCAATTCCCTTATTTATTACAGTCTTTATAATTTACATCTTATTTTCTTCATTCAATATTCTTACTTATATAATCCATATTCGCGTTTAATTTATTCTAATCCATACGCGAAGAAAAGGGGGATGAAGAGGATAAATGCTTGCATAAAATTCAAAACATCGAAAAAGATGTAAATAATAAAAAAATAACAGTAAATAAACTTAAATACTGTAAATAAACTGCAAATAAATAAAAGGCTATGCTTAACAATAATAAATTATAATTAACAGAAATAAACTAAAATTGCTGAAAGGAAGTAGAGTGAAAATAATTCTATAAACTATAAATAAAACTGCTAAAAAGGTTATTCCAAAAATCATAGTAAAACTACAACCATTGGAAACCCTATTATTTTAAATTACTTAAAGAAATCTTAAAATAATTACAATCACTCACCTCCGGTCTTAATCTTTTCCATTGGTATTCCCGGATCCACTTGGAATTGTAAAATAATTTAATTTATAATGATTTTCTTCTTTGGAAATATTATTCCGTTTAGGGTCCTTCCTAGAAAGGTGAACCCAATTGGAGAAAACCTAGAATGAGAAAAAGTGTTAGGTCTATAGGTCTATTTATATGTGTAGAAGTGGATCTCGGACCATTGGATTTGGAGATTGAATAGGATGCAACCACACCATAGGCTGAATAGGAGCCATCAGATGCAGAAACGGAGGGACCGGATTAAACTAAAGGATGCAAATGACATGTTCGGTGGCCTCTAATTCGTTCGAACTAATTGACGTCCGTTCGCCTGCTGAAATACAAGGCGGGTCGACCGCCCCCTTGCCCAGGTCGACCAGCCGGTCGACCTGACCATATATATATATATATTCATTTTATTTCTGCTTATTTTGTTTATTTTATGACTTGGTCATATTAGCATGGTTTCTGACGTTCTATATATGTTAATTGACCATAAAATTACCACGGACACAATGGTGCAACTTCCGTGGATTAATTCTGATAATTTGACAAAGTTATTTTATTATTTAACTAATTAACAAATTAATTATTACTAGTTAAATTTTGGGTTGTTACAGAAACAGTTGCACCCTTGTTTTTAAATAATAGCTTTCGACTATGTCAAAGCCTTTATTGTCGCCTTCTACCTTTCAAAACATAGCTTTCGAAAGGGGTTGTTTTGTTCTATAAAAGCCCTGTCGCTTCTCCAATGCTTTTGGAAGGTGTGGTTTCGACACCATCACTTCTCTACTTAGTTTTAGCTTTCGAAAGAGTAAGCTTTCGACCCTTTTGCTTGTGACCCTTAGTGATTTTTAAAGAATAACCCAAAGGTTTCACTAGTTAGTGTTGAATGATTTTGAATGGTATTTTCCATATGTTTTAAATTGAACCCAAAGGTCTAAAGGAAATTTTTTTCCAATGGTTTTGAATAAGTTTAAAGGAAAGGTTTTTCCTATGGTTTCGAAAGGCGATGTTTATTGATTTCAAAGAGGGATGTCTAAGGTTTTTAGCTTTCGAAGGAAAAGGAATTTTCAATAGTTTCAAAAGGTTTATATGAATGGTTTCGAAAGAAGGATTTGACCTTTTGGCCTAGATAAAAGAAAGGGTTTTACATGGTTTCGAAAGGGGTACTTTCAATAGGATCGAAAGGGGTACTTTTAAATGTTTAAGGTTTTCATCAACAAAGATTTGAGTAAAGTATATATAGCATGGCAAGGTGATTTTGAGTAAAGCATAGAGTATAAATGTTTTCCTTGTTTAAGTTTGGTTTAAAAGGTTTTAAATCAGTTTCAGATGAAAAGAGTTTTCAAGGAAAATTATGAGAAGGTATTCCTAAGTTAAAATGACTCAGATATTAGAATACCATATGGGACTGGTATAGGGTCGCGCCCTATACATTAGCTATTGGCCCCAGATAATTTAGTCCAAAGTTCCAGTGTGTAGGGCTTTGTCACAGGTAAGACTAAAATTATTGATATACACAGAAGGGAATATATATTTGTATATAGATAGGTTAATGGTGAGCCCGCAAAACCATTAGGATCAGGTGACCCTAGGAGATGTTAAGTTAGGGACAGATCGTCCAAAAGAGAAGTATTTAACAGATAGTTAAGGATAGACCATCAAAAAGAGGAGTGTCTAACAGATGTTAGATTATTTTGTTTATATTGTCTGTTAGGCACGAGTTAGCCAAAGGTTAATAGTCAGCCAAATAAAACTAAAGTGTTTGAACAGATAGTTCTTTTATTACCTGATATGTATGTTTACATAATGATGCTTTATAGTATTTAACCAGTTTTGGTTGTAGGAAATGATTTTCAAAAGATATGTTTTAAAAGGATGTTAGTGAGGAGAAACCGGTTCCGCTAAGCGGCATGGTCACACTTAACATTAATAACCGGGATGTATAGTATTGTTCACACCAGGCTTTATTCTGACTCGAAGTTTATGTTTTTCCCCTTAAACTCTCAGGTGCTCAAAAATTGATTTAAGTAGGCTGAGGGTTGAGGTTCTTTCAGGTTTTTAGTAGGATGATGAATAATGCTACCGCAGGCATGCAAGAGGCTAACGAATAGCTATTAGGAGTTGCAGTTCTTTGTTTTGTTGTTTATTTCCATTGTGTATGTATTAAGTCAATTATGACTATGATCATCCAAGGGGGCATCTTCATATGTCGCACTTGGCGTATTTTGTAATAAGTATATTTTATCATTGCTTGGGAAACGTTTGGGATTATATAATATGAATATCGAACATGTGTTTGGAAATGTAATAGAAAATTGTTGTTTTGAATTCTATACTTTGTTTCATATTCAAGTGCTTCTATATTATAGATACCATTAACATAGCCGTATTTAGTCGCCGGAAGTTATTACTATAGATGACTGCGGCATCTGTATCATTTAGCTTTGGACCTCTAGATAGGGATGTTACAGTATTCCAAAGTCAAGAGAACCATGTAACACGTCACACTAAGATTTCCTGTTTGGACTTGTTGTTATCAACTAACAAGAAACTCTTGGATGAGTCATTTCATTGTTATCCAGTAAATACAAGTGTGTAACTTGTTTTTGTCTCCAGTAGCCATAATACAATACCCAAAATTTGGAGAGCATTACAGATTCTGGTCTTAATGGATGAATCGGTATCTTTTCCTCAAAACATATTAACGAGGAATATTTAATATGAAATGTCATTTTATTTTGTAATTAATGGCTCATGATTGCAACTATTTGCAACTATAATCGCCTAACATTTTTGTTAAGTATTTTCATATTATATAATTTAAATTAATTACTTAATTAATTATATCATGGTATAATTGGCTATAGAGTTAGATATATGTAACAAATTACATAATTTCCCTTAGGGCATACCACTAATTCTTTCACTCTCCCACTTGTATGCGGGGTCAATTATGGAATCTTAATCATATTCCTTTGACCAGTTTAAAAACAATCGAGCAGTCCCTTAGTGAATGGATCAGTTATATTATTTTGTTATTCTCTACTATATCAACCAACATCTCTCCATCATTGATAAACTGCCTTTATCATGTTGAACTGTCAAAGCATATATCTAGATATTTTGTGCGTCTTAGTTTCTTTTATGGTCTTTATTGCAACATTGTTTTCACAAAACAATGTCATGAATATCTGAATATGGAATCGCTCTTTGTTCAGTCATAAAATTGTGCATTTATATTTAAACTACTTTTATTATGACGTTACTCGGGCGATGTACTTAGTATCTCGGATGAATTAGCAACCATCTCTTATTTGGAACATTTCTAACTTAAAGCTTCTTAACTAATGTTGAACATGAATTTAGGATTGACAAACTATATTTGATATTACTTATGAAGTTCGAGTCCAACCTCACTTTTATAGGGAGTTCATTATTTCCATAAACAATTCTCTGATATTCCATATATACTCGAGAACTCTCATAACTACCATTTAGAAAATTTAATTCGAATTTGAAACCCGCTCAATGTACGGATTACATAAGTGAATTGCGATATAGTAGATAGTATGGCACATATGATAACTTTTATTGTTGATGCATAAGGAATCCACGTCATATGTTCTATATTAAACATTTTAATATGGTGCCTGTACATATCGCTAGGGACAACCCCAACATCCTTGCTTGTTATCTGGCATTTTAACCCAGCTATATTAAACTAATTGCACGAGTTAGATTCGATTGCCATCAAGGCCGATGACTCTAGAGTGATGATTGTGGGGCCTAGAAGTCAAGTGCAGATGATAATATAAAGTCAAGGTTGAATGGAATTGATAGATATGCATGATAGAATGTATGAAGTATGAAATATGGTTCAATACATAGGAGGGATCGACATAAAATTAGCTCCAATAAGAGGGATCGATATGTTTCAAGGTGTGGAAACATTCTTGTAGAAAACAATTAATATCTCAAGATCCACAAGCCCAATGCATATGAAATTTTTTGAGCAAGACATAGGGACCCTAGGAAGCCTACCATAAGGATTGCACCTAAAAGGGATAAAGTTGGAGGGATCGGTATACTTCCCTTGGAAGGGATCAGCATAAAATAACATGCAAACTATGTTGAAGCAATGATCAAGCAATAACTCGAGCTCTACTGATCCAATTGGCAAGAAATTTGGAGGCTAAGCATATTTTAGCATGAGGAAGCCACCATAGGGACCACACCCCAAAATTCAACCAAAGAAAGGATTGGTACCGATCCCTCTTCTTTGGAAATTAGGCCATGCGACCCCTCCTGTAGGCCCATATGGTTTTGAGGGTCCTTCTACCGAGTTTTCAAAGAGATATTTGGCCATCTTCATCTATAGATACCAGCTTGGTTGTTCATTTTTGGGACTTTTTCGACAAGTTGCTTTATACTCTTTTGTAACTAAGGATTTTGATATGATCCCTCTTGTACCCATAATATAAAGTAATTAATAAAGCAATCTATCCAAAGTGGCGTAGGCAAACAATGCCGAACCACTATATGTTGTTGTCTGCATGGTTTTCTTTCAATTAATTACTATTTCTTTGTTATTATCCACTGTTTCCATTTTATTCTTCATTTAATTCTCTTCCAAAAGTTTCTATTGGGTGTTTGTGCCAAGTTTTGAAAAAAGAAACTCCTTTTCGTTAATCAAGAAAATGGCGACTGCTAATGCTTCATTCTCGTCTTCTTCCTTTTCTTTTTTGCATCCATTCTCATCTAATCAATGCAATTCAAATTCTTTCATTGGTTTCAACACTATTTCTAATTGATCATACGCTCAAGTTAGATAGGATTCTCCATTTCTTGCATCTAAATCTTTTTATCGTAAGTCTTTATCCAAAAAAACTATTGATTCCAGAAGAGGGAAGAGATTTTGTTTTAGATGCGGAGACTTATCCCATTTGGCCAATGCTTGTCACAATCCCATCAGATGTTTCAATTGTGGTAGCGTTGGTCATAAAAAATACAACTGTTCGACGAAATTTAAATCTTCCTCTGGCAATTCTATCGTTGGGAATCGGAGAAATCTTTCTATAAATGATCACTGGTTTCTGTTTGTTTTGAAGTACATGAAACTAAAGCGGATTTTATTGGATAATCTTTAGATACAGAGAAATGAAGGGATCGAATTGTTGAAGGATTTATTCAAACACTTTAGAGTGATCAATGAGGTCAATATTGGTAGTAATTATAGAGAGAAATTTGGAAATCCTATTGAATATTTGATGATTCCGATTCTTCTTTGAGAGGAAATGATTATGTTGTTGATGTAAATATTCTTTCGAATGAAGAAAATGATTATTCTTGCAGTCTGATTGAAGATAATTTTGGGCTATCAAGTGATAATCAGATGGATTTTGTTTATTCAGATCCAATGTTACTTGACCCTGAGATATTGGTGTTAAACTTGAATTCTAACTGTCAAAAGGAGTTGTTGAATCTTGTATCTGATGATGCCAATCTTGTGCAGGAGGATGTTCATAGATTTGTTCAATATAAGAACAATAAACATAAGGCTAAATATTGTAAGAAAGGGTGTCTGGAGATTGTTACATCCAATTGTTTTGATAGTCTTTGTGATTTGGACGATTCTTTCTTTTGCTCATAGCAGATTCAAAAAACAGTGGATAGCAATATTAAATCTAAATGCTTGGATGATGAGGCGGCTACATACAGAGAATTGCTCAATTTAGATGGTAAATCTAATCTTGGTTTGTGTAAGCAGTTGAACACTGGAGTGATTCATAAGGTTGATAATGTTGATATGGATGGTATGTCTAGAAATGTGGTGAAGCCAGGAGGTTTGAATGGTGATTTGGTTTACTGTGTTGTTGATATGCACAAGGATATGGGTGTGAAAATTTTGTATATTTGTGATGTTTCATTGGTTGAGGAGGACATGCTCATGGATTTAGGTGTGGAGGAGGTTCTATCATAGGCAGAGAGGTTCCAGAATGCTGATGATAATCATTTAGTGATTTCTGACAGTTTTCAGGCAGTGAAGGACATAGGTGTTTATGTAGATATGGATGTGTTCATAAAAAGTTGTGTCTTAAGTGCAAAGTCAGTCTATGATACTGATTTGCATGGTGTTATGACTGAAAACAGATTGCCCAATTATGGTATGTTGATGAATGGGAATGACATGCACAAAGTATCTAGTATGATTTGTATAGGCAGTGAAAACAGGAAGGACATTCAAACAGATACTGATATGATTGACCTTCAACCCGTGACAATGGTATATCAAAGTGATGATGGTATTCTTGCTATAGATTTGGTTAGAATTCAAACTGATGATGGCTTGTATGTTACTGCTGATGATGGTTTACAACACTAATCAAGAAATTCTCTAGTTATTTGTTGTGATGTGGGGTTACTGAATGTAGTTGATAACCATGTTGTGTTATCTGATTTTCTTTGTCTAATGGATGGCAAAGATGTAAGCTTTGGGGATGTTGATTTCAAGGAAGACAAAGACTTAAATGCAAATGCAAGTACTAGTATGCTTAATATTGGGGATGTGAGAAGTTGTATTGTTTCAGGTGTTGGGGAGCCTCGATCGGAGGTGGTGGTGACTCAGTCAGGTGATGGAAATCATATCATGGATGCTGTCAAGAGTAACATGAATTTTGGCACTATTGTGGATGGGTTCAGAGTTAATAAAAGTTTTAATGTTACTAAAGAGGATGGAAATTTAATCTTTTCTGGAGTTGTTGGTTTAGAGAGTGGTGATGGTGTGGATGCTATGGTTCAGTGTACATCATGCACAATAACTACTGGTATCAGTGACTTTATTATTGGCAGTAAATCTTCTTCGTTTTCTTCGTCGTCTAAGAAAGGTAGACATAGGAAATATGTGGCTGTAAGTAGGTCTGTTCGCTATAGTGCCAGGCTCCGTAGTAGTCATCGGTCTTTGGGTGAGTTACCTGATTCGAGTGCCATGAGTGGCGCTACGAATTCAGACTCAAGTATGATTTCTGATTTAGGCAGTACTTACTCTTCTTATGCTCTAGGTAGTTTGTCTTCCACTGAGTTATGTCAGTTAGCTAGGGATACTGCTTTTGTTTTTTCTGATGTTGAATTAGATACTACTTATATTAGGAGTAGGGAAATAGAGAGGGCTAGATCTATTGGTTTATAAGGATTATTAGCTGGAATATTAGAGGCTGCATGATTTAAATAAATGTGATAAAATTAGAGCATTTTTTAAGGATTATTTTATTGATATTGCACTCTTACAGGAAACTAAAATAGAGTGTTTGGATATTCGTTTTTATAGAAGATTGGGTGGTTATTACTTTAGGAATTGGGCATGTTTATCTTCTGTTGGAGCTTCAGGGGGTTTACTTATAGGATGGCGGGATAACTCTTTTAAACTTCTTCAATGTATTTCTAAGCAACACTCTTTATATATTATTCTCATTAACCTTAGTGATAACTCTTTATTAAATATTTCTAATGTTTATGGTCCAAACTCTAAAATTGGTCGTAGAGTTCTATGGAATGAATTTATGGAATTTAGATCATTCACTCCTGGATCTTGGGGGTGGGGATTTCAACGTTACGCATTTTTAGGAGAACGTTCACCTCGAGAGGGGGACTTCTCTTCTATGGAAGAGTTTGACCAATTTATTATTAATACTAATTTAATAGAATTACCACTTTCTAATAGGGAATTCACTTAGAGTAATACTAGAGAATCCTCGTCTATGGCCCTTCTAGATAGATATTTCATTAGTGACGAAATTGGGAATAAATTTTCCAATTTTAAAGTCTCTGGTTTGCCTTATACTTATTATGATCATTGCCCTATCATTCTTACATGTGATCACCATAAAATTGTTAATAAAACTTTTAAATTTGAAAAATGTGGTTATTAGAATCCAATTTCTCTAATCTAATTAAAAATAAATGGATTTCTTTGAATTTTTACAATATCAAAAATGTGGATAACTCTGCAAAAAAAAATTTAAAAACTTAAGGGTCTTAGGAATTACCTTAAAGTTTGGAGTAAGAATGTTTTTGGCAGTATCAAAATTAAAAAAGAAATTTTACTTTATGAAATGCTTAATATTAACAAGATAGAAGAAACTAGACAACTAAATCTTGGAAAGCGTAATGTTCTTGCTAATTTAAAAGAAGAGCTTAATTCAATTTTAGAAAAAGAAGATGTTATATGGAAACAGAGATTCATAATTTAATGGATTAATGAAGGCGATAATAATACAATTTTTTTTTCATAATATTGCTAATGGTAGAAAACATAGTAACACAATAAATTCTATTTTTGTGAATAATGTAGAATTGGTTGATCAATGGGATCTTAATAAGGCTTTTACTGATTATTATAGGATATTTTTGGTAATAAGAATAAACATAGAATTAATGTTAGATGGAATGATCTTTATCACATTGAATCTAGAATCAACCTTTCTGATTTTGATAATCCTTTTTCTGAAGAGGAAATTTTGAAGGCCATTAATGACATGCCTAGTGATAAAACCCGGGGTCCCGATGGTTTTCCTATTTTATTTTATAAATTATTTTGGGATGTTTTAAAGTTTGATTTAACTAGTATGTTTAATGAATTTTATAATGGGAAACTGCAATTAGGTAGATTAATTTTGCTAACGTCATTCTGTTACATAAAAAAATAGGTGCTAGTAATTTAAAAGATTTTAGACCTATTTCTCTAATTCACTGTTCTGTTAAAATTATTTCAAAAGTCTTAGCTAACAAACTTATCATAAGTATGAATGATCTAATTAATTGTTCACAAACTGCTTTCATTAAGGGTAGAAATATCACAGATGGAGTGGATGTTGTTCAAGAATACATTAATCGTTGTTGTAAAAATAACATTACATGTGCTCTGCTAGAACTGGACTTTGTGAAAGCTTTTGATTCGGTTGATTAGGATTTTCTAATTGATATGTTATTGGCTAGAGGTTTTAGTCGAAAATGTATTGGTTTGATTATGACTTTGCTTAAAACTGGTAATTCTAGTATAATGGTTAACAGTATTTTCGGGAATAAAATTCAATCTGAACAAGTATTAAGGTAGGGTGATCCTTTATCGTCTCTTTTTTAACTTAGCCGCAGATGTTTTCGCCATGATAATTAAAAAAGCACTTGATAAAGGATCTTTTGGGAGTGTTGGTAGTGAAATCTCGCACAATGGTCTCTCTGTTCTTCAATTTGCGGGTGATACCTTATTATTTACCTCCTATTTGCCTAATCATGTCATTACCCTTAAATTTATTTTATATAGGTTTGAACTTCTTTCAGGACTAAAAATTGATTTGGATAAAAGTTCGGTTTTAGTATTAAATGATATATATAAGGTTGAAGGTTTAGTTGCTAATACGCTTAATTGTAAAACTATGAATTTTCCTTTTGATTATCTTGGTTTTTTGATTAGACCAACTAAACTTAAACATGACGACTGGCTAATTATTAGAGATAAAATTAAAAATAGAATTTCTAATTGGTATGGGAGGTTTTTATCTAGAACGGGTAGATTAGTTCTCATCAATTCTGTTTTATCTGCTCTTCCAATCTATTGGATGTCTATGCATCTTTTTCTTGATTAGGTGACTAATAAAATTGATAAAATAATTACTGACTTCTTATAGGGTGCTGATAATTCTAACAGTAGCCTTAAATGTTTAGTTAATTGGGAAACAGTTTGTAAATCAAAAAAGGAAGGAGGTTTAGGAGTCATTAATTTACATAACATAAATTTGTCTTTATTAGGTAAGCGGTTATGGAAATTTAAAGATATTAATGATAACTCTATTTGGAAAAAAATTATTTCTAAACAATATTATAATGGTAGTAATAATTTATACCAAATTACACCTTCTGTTTTCAATAAATTGTCTAATTATTGGAAATCTATTTTAAAATGTCATGAAATTTTTAACCTAGGTACTAATACGATTGTTCATTCAGGAAATAATACTTCTTTTTGGCATGATCGTTAGATATATGTCATTCCTCTTAGAGTAGAATTTAAAGAGCTTTATGAAATTGTAACTTTAAGAATGCTTTAATTTTTGATGTTTTTTCTCTAGAAAATGATCCTTCTTGGATCTTTAGTTTTAATAGATTATTAGAAGTACAACTCTTAGACAATTTTCTTTATTATGTTCTAAATTGAATCTATATAATATTGATAACGAGAATGATATTATTAATTGGGAATGGGATAAAAGTAAGAAATTCACTTCAAATTCTTTTTATAAATTTCTTAATTTCTCGGGCGTAACTAATAACTCTTTTAAACTTATTTGGAAAACAAACGCTCCTCCTAAAGCTAAGATTCATATGTGGTTAATCATGCATGGGAAACTAAATACTATTGAATTTTAGAAAAATAAAGAATATGCAAATTGATAATAAATGTACTTTTTGTAAATTGTATTTTGAAGATATTTAGCATGTGTATTATGATTGTATGGATACTTGCTACATTCTTAATAATACTCTCAATATTTTTAACTTTAAGCTTACAAAGTTACTAATTGTGATTATTATTGGAATAATTTAAGATTTAAGTTTAAAATGGAAAATAGATTTTTACTAGATATTTTATTCATTATAATATGTTGGTATATTTGGTTGGAGAGAAACAAAAGACTTTTCAATAATAATAATAGTCATATTAATAGATTGATATTTATAATATCATCGTTTTTTTAATTGGATCTCAAATCCTAGATATAGATTACCTAAAAATAATCATTTTAAAGAATATCTTAATAAGGTTAGTAATAGCATTAAACTATTTAAACATAATAACAATATTTTTGACATTAATAATAATAGCATTAACATTTTCTCAAATTGGAATGACGATTTTACTGATTATCATAATGTTCTTTTGATTAAAGGAGCATAAGGATAAATTTTTTGAATTTATAGTTTATAGGTTTTTAATCATATTTTGTTAATTATTTACCTTTTTGATTTTGAAATCTCTATTTCACATTTTTAGAGTTGGTTAAGATGTTACATAATGAGCTTGGATTCTTTTTTAGGCTGTCTCTTATTTTAGTTTTATTACTTTTACTTCATTAATACATATATATGTATATAAATTTCATTTATATACATATATGTGTATTATTCTTATATTTTTGTTTAGTACCATCTTCAGATACAGGTTTAGATCAGATATGGTGTTAGATTGCTATTTGAAGGTTTCCAGAATTGTTGTCGTCGGGATTTTAGCGATGCGTTCTTCTAGATCTTCAGTGTAGGCAGTGAGGCATTCTTCCTTCCACGTTTGCAGTGAGGCGTTCTTTCTCTGGTGGAGCTGCTTGTATGTGCACTTGGTCAAACCATGGATCATTCGAGTTTGTAGAGAGACGTTCATTCTGGATCATTCTCATATACAATGAGGCTTGCTATTTGATTCATCCACGTTTGCAGTGAGGCGTCCTTTCTTTTGTGGAGCTATTTACATATCTCTGTTGCTGATCTCGTTTGGGTTCTTCCAACACCTCATTATTGGGTGGTGGCCTTGCTTGAGCTCGATATTGAGGTGTAATGGGCGGTGGCTTTGCCGGAGCTCATTCAAGAAGTTCCCTGAGTTTGTTTTACTTTGGTTCGGTATTATGATTTGTCACCTACCAGGCCTGTTGGCAGGTCCTTTGTTACCTGTGTTATATATATATGTACATGTGTGCTCTCCTCTATTTTAGAGGATCACACATTTCTCTCAAAAAATGCTTTCACTGAGAACCTTGATTCTCAGCTTATTAGGATCCCTTTGTTGCTACTGGATTACATAAGTCCCCTAAAAGAGATCCATAGTTATCTTCAGGAAGTTTGCTCATACTACTCAGATTTGCAAAAGTATAAGCAAAGCTATCAACAATGGTGAGGAACGCTAGATCTACTTCTCAGAATGTAGAAGGAAACGAGAACACTATTATCCAGCAAGGAGGTCTGAACAGTCAACCAATGGATGCGAATGCTGAGCCAGCTGAAGTCCAGAGTCCAATTGATTCTATTACAAGAGCTAAATTCTAGAATCTAATGAGAGAACTAATGGATAGTTGTCGACAATTAAATCAACAAATTCAGACCAATATTAACCTAATGAACTAACTACTCAGCAACAGCAAGGAAAAGCTAGGAGGGACCCTACCTCTTACTCGGCATCAGAGAGTTCTAGTTCATCGGACGAGTATCACAGGCATAGGCACCGCAGAAAAAACGGATTTCATGTAGAAACTTCGGGGAGTTAACAGGCAGACCATCGTGGTATGCCAGGATCGACCGGTACCGATCCTTCCAGAGGGGGAACTTACCTATGCACATTGGGATTCAAGATGGAGCTAATGCGGCCAATTTGGATGATGGAGTTTAGTTAAATGTTGACAAAGTGCTTCCCCAGAATGATGATGAAGTGAATTTACGAGATACACAATGAGAAGATGTTGAACCAAGAAGGCGTGGGATGACCCGTAGACATCGACCAAACCATTCATGTGAGGTGGAACACGACCACCGCTTGGCACCAACTATCAAAACGCCGAAATTTTCGGTTATGGTCAGACAACTAGTGAGAGAGAGCCAAGGCTTGACCAATGATGACTGGGGAATCTCGAGAAGCCATACCCTGTTCACTGATAATGTCCTACATGTAGAGTACCCATGGAGGTTCAACATGCAGTTGATGCTTGTCTACGAGGAAAAAAATGACCCCAGGCAGCATATCATGAGACATGAATGGCTGATGGATTCCGCACGAGCAGATGATGCAACCAAGTGTAGATATTTTTTCCCATGGCTCTTTCTGGAATAGCAACAATGTGGTTTAAAGGGTTACCCTACGATCGATCTCTAGATTTGATAATTTGGCAACAAGGTTTGTAGAGCAGTTACGAATGCACGCAACTCGCCCCAAAGATGTGATGTCCTTTTCCAGTGTGATTCAAGCTCTAGGAGAATCATTGAAAGATTATTTGGAGAGATTTCATACAACTGTTACAGAAATCAGTAATCTGAATGACCATGCAATATTGATGGTCATGACAAGAGGGATTGATCCAAAATTTGATTTTTGTGATTGGTTAGTTGGCAAACCACCCTCAACATTGGAACGCTTTTCGCAAAAGCAGCTCAGTATTTGGAGAAGGAGGAAGCCCGATCCTCCAGGAAGAAGAATGTTGTAAGACCAAATGGAGAGGGAGTACAGAGTAATATTATTGAAAAGTAGTCTGACGAAAGCTCTAGAAAAGTTCAAGTGAATGTCCAAAACAAACCGAATCAACAAAAGAAAGGCAGAGATAGGAGCCAAGAACGAAAGAGGGATTCTGGAAGAGGGAAGCCTAGGATTCCGATGTACAATATTTACATGCCACTGAATACGTCTATGGAGAATATCTATTTGTCTACCTATAATACTGTGTAGCACAGGAAGCCGCCTCCAAAAGAATCAACAAAGAAGTAGAAACTAACTGGGAAATATTGTCGATTTCACGAATGCTATGGGCTACACAAATGAATGCAGGCATTTCCAGAATATTATCGAAAAGATGATTTGAAAAAGGAAATTATAGTATTTTGTGAAAACCTCGTAGGATGGTGGGCAGGAAACATTTGTCCCCAACCAAGGAAAAGCACCGCACAGGACTAAGGAGCCAGTCAGACTGGTGGAAGATTGGTGATCAATACAATAGTCGAAGGACCGCTTTCGGCTGATAAGATTTGGCATAAAATGGAGCGCTATGCTAGCACGATTAAGCACGTAGATTTTGAATGTTGTTCAGATATGGAAGATAAAGCTCCGGCAAAATAGCAACGTACGATGGCGGATGATATCGTGTTTAGAAACAAAGATGCAGTCAAGGTGGAGGCTCCAACGATCGACCCAATAGTCATTTCGACCATGATTGGCCCCGCTTTAGTGAGAAAGATATTGGTTGACTATGGAAGTTCTATAAATATAATTTTCAAAAAAGCTTATGATCAGATGAGGATTGAAGCTAAGGACTTGACACCATCTAAAACCTGCATTCATGGCTTTAACAGTGCTGCAACAGAAGCTGTTGGTTATGTTGAATTACCTATAGAGTTGGGAGAAGGTGACCATAGGAGAGTGTGGATTCTACCTTTTTTTTGTTTTGGATGTTGACTCTCCATACAACGCTTTTCTGGGCCGATCAGCCCTAGCTGAGTTCTCGGCAGCTCTTGCCCCATGGTGCTTAACTTTGAAGTTCCCGACAGATAATGATGTCGGAGTTGATCATGGTGATCAAGTGGCTGGACGTGCTGTTATGTAGTTGAGTGAAGAGATGCTCAACAGAAGGAGAAAGGTAAGGGCGTAGACAAGTCAGTCCGCATCCAAGCTACTAAAGATTGACAATTAGTCCTGAGCCTTGACTCGGGTGCCATAGTCGGCTAGATTTATAGATCCGTGAGATGATGAGGAGGAGCCCAAAGAGACCAAGGCAGCACCGGCTGAGCTGACAATTGACGTCACAGTCAGCCACGACGACCCGTCATGGGTCCTAAAGATTGTATCGCAGCTCAGCCCCCGGATGGTGAAAGAACTTGCTAGATTTCTCCGAGCGAATCTCGACGTGTTAACTTGGACTCACTCTGACATGTTGTAACACCCCTGATTTTTTATAACATTATTCAGTAGATTTAATTAGATAAATTAAATAGAATAATGTAACTGTAAGTGATAAGGGGATTGAGACTTGAATTAATTAATTAAGGCTGTGCCTAATAAACTAACTAATGGGCTTAAGAATGGTTTTGGGTTAATCAAATTACATAAGGGTATAATAGGAATTTACCACCCAATGACCCTTACCTTTATATATATTTCATTCCTACCATTTTCTTCCTATTCACAACATTTTAAAATGCAAAAATCAAAGCATAGGAACGACCGGACATTAAGAGATCAAGAAGAATTCAAATTAAAAGCTAGAGAATCAAGCTTAGGTGAAATCAATCTCAATCCAATCTCCTTATCTAGATCTAGGTGAATAATAATTCCATCTCTATTTGGTTTTGAATTATATATTTTCGGATTTAAGGGCAAATTCGTTTTTATGATATATTGGATGATGATATGCTTGATTCATGATTTATTTGATTTAAACAAGATTGTTTAAAAGAGTTATTGCACGGTTTTAAGGTAAAACCGAGATCTAATGATGATTAAATGCCATGGGAAAAATTTTATGTTATGAGAAATATGATTTTGGAGTTGGATTTTAATTTTGATAATTTTCAAAGCTATGGAATGATTATAATGAATTTTCAAAGGAAAATATGGTTATTTGGGTTTATAAATTTATTTTGGAAAATATTTGATATGTTAGATAACATGATTAAAGTGAATTTCTATAATTTGTGGGGATTTTTCCAAAGTGAATTGCTATGCAAATTAAATTATTTAAGAAGAGGGACTTCTTTGCAAAATTGGTTTTGTCTAGTGGAAGGGCTTAATTGATTAACTTAACTATGGTTTAGATCTGATTAGCGGTAGTTATTTTTAGAAAAGAAATTGAAAAATTTAAAACAACCAATCTGGTATTGACACGTGGTAGGTTAGTTAGAGAAAAGTTTACTTTATAAAGAGCTAAACTGGGTTTACATCAGAAAATTGGTTTCGCCTACTTTGGAAAGCACCTTTCGATAAAGAAGCTTCCGCCTTCATCCTTGTCGAAACCAACTGTTAGCACCAAAATTGGTCACTAACCTCGTTGAAAAAGATTGTGTAGAGATGTAAGTGATGAAGTTAAATTAAACAAGGAAGAATATGCTAATTTAAATGCAGAAAGTAAGAACACCGGATTTATAGTGGTTCAGCATAACTGCCTACATCCACTTTGAGTTTTGATCTTTATTTCTTTCATAAGTAGTTGAATACAGATACAATCCATATATTAATGACTTGAATACAAGTTTGAGTTAAAAAGAGGAGAGTATAAAAAATGGCAGAGTCTCCCCATTGTTCTCCCAAAAAAGGTCCCTTTTCACTATGACTCTGCCCCTCTATTTATAGACGAATATGGGCTGGACTTCCCAGGTGGGCTTGGTGGCCGAACACTCTAGCCCAAGTGTAGTGGTCGCTGTATGCTGAACCAAGTAGACCGAACACGTTGATGCCGAACCACCTTCTCAATGCCGAACGGTACGTTTGATGGGTGGGAAGTGCAGAACAGTTGTCAGTCGAAGCCGAACGTGCCTTCTGGCTGAACGATGCTTCTTAGCCGAACGATCCTTTGGCCGAACGATGCTTCTTAGCCGAACGATCCTTTGGCCGAACGATGCTGCCATGTAGAGTAGTTATATACGCCGAACGTCTTCTAACGCCGAGTACCACTGGATGCCGAGTACTACGCCGAGTACTCCTTGATGACGGGTACCATGGATGCTGTGTACTACGCCGAGTACTATGAGACGCTGAGTACTACGCCGAGTACTATGAGATGCCGATCACTAGTTGACACCGAGTCGTCCTGTACGCCGAGTACTCAGTTGCCTGGTCAAATCTCCAGGAAACACTTGCCCCCCAAAGTGTGTCGTGTGAAGCAACACAACACGCTTTGAATCAGCGAGTATTCCTTGTCTTCAGACAGAAATTCACCATGTTTCTTGAATAGTCATTATCCTCCAATTTATCCTCCCAAGGTGTTGTATCCTTCTTTGGTCATCGTGATGCTTGGTCGATTCCCAATATTATAAATCCAGGGTTGTGGTTCATTAGTGGACATACATGACTGATTCTATAGAGCTAATAAGCTTCGGCTATCCGATCTAGTCTTTTCTTAATAACCCTTAGTGAGAATTCAATTTCTGTTGATTTCAAGAAGTCGAACTTTTAAGGATGTACACATGCACGTTCGGGTACATGTTCTTGCCATTGGCTCTCGGATGCGTTTTATAGGCTCATAAGTCGTCACCAACTCCGTTTAGTTTAATTTCAATTCAATCGCGATTCCTTGTTTGTATTTTCTGTGAAATAAGGGTTGCAATCAGCCACTTGAGGAGTTTTCCAAACCTCTCTTTAGTACAGACTCTATGATTTGGTTCACAGCTTCAACCTGTCCATTTGCAGTTATAATGGATCATGGAAGGTCATAAGGACAGATGACGTTACGGATAAAGAAGTTGATTATTTTCTTCATCTTGGTCATGGTTAGAGTTCTTCATCTGCCCATTTGGTGACGTAATCAACTGCTATGGTGGTGTATTTCGCACCATCTTGAGGATCGACAAGAAGATGATTTCAGTGCCCCCAAGTGGCAAACGGCTATGAACTAGCCATTTTACTAATTTCCATCGGCGGGGTTCCCGGATTTTTTGCAAACATCTTGCACTCGTCACATTGTCTAGCATGATCAACCGCTTCTGGGTTGATAGTTGGCCAGTAATACCTGTAGCAGAGTATCTTCTTTATCATGGTTTTCCCCGTGATGTTATTACCGCGTTCTTCTTCATAGACTTTGCTCAAGATATCATCATGGGCGATATGCCGAAGCGTGGGGATGGATAAACTCCTTTTGACACACGACTTATTCTTAGATGATTTGGCGTGAAGCTTTGAGGAGGATCCGTCGTTTTCCATTCCTCCGTTCAATAAGAATTCTTTATTGTAGATAGTCTTTGATAGGAGTCAACCATGACACCTTTTCATTTTGTTCACTGAGTTCGTGTGTAATGATGTAATACGTGAAGTCGGTTAGTAGCTCTTGGACTTGGCCGAGATAAGGAGCAAGACAATGCACCCTAGCAAGATCAACTTCCTTAAATTTGTATACTACCAATCAAGAATTACAAAAGATATGTAAAGTTTTCACTTCAAATCCTCTAGCAGATTTGAGGCTGGCAGTCAAGGCTTCATACTAAGCATCGTTGTTTGTTACAGGTAAATCGAGTTTTAGGACGTAGCAGATTGATCGTTCCTCAGGAGTCATTATCATGATTCCTATGCCATAACACTGATCATTGGGTGCTCCATCCGCGTACATTTTCCATCTTATGGTTGGTTCTCTGCTACTCTTTGAATAGTCATTTGAAGTAGTGAATTTGGGTGTGAGGTCTGCTAATTTCCGTCCTTGGATAGCCCTTCGTGGGAAATAAGTGATATCGAATTAGCTTAGTTCGATATTCTATTTAAATAGTCTTTCAGACGTCTCAGGTCATCGTATGCCCTGTCGCAACGGCTGGTGGGCATAGGCGTTGATGGGGTGAGCCTAAAAGTAAGAGTGGAGCTTTCATGAAGAAATCAATAGAGATTGTTCTAGCTTTTGTAGCTTCGGGCTGATATCCAATGCATGGCTCGCGATAGTTAATGAAATCACATATGCATGTCAGAATGGGTCCAAGGGAACATATCATCATTTATTCAAAAAAATCCAACTAATTCTTCTATCATCACTACACTGAGCTGTGATCCGATATTCAGCACCCGGAAAGGGTCGCCATGGCTGGTTGTAATGTCGACCGTCAGCTTAGCAGGTGCCATCCCAGATTCTTTGAGTAAAGATGTAACTATTTTGCATAACATTCAATGTGAAATATGGTTGGGACTGGCAATGTTGATGGTTACTCTAGTCGAATCCTAGAGTCTTGTCATGAGTTGTTAAGTCAAATAATGAAGGGCTCTGAAGGCTCTAATTGATTATCTGCAAATGGCCAAAGATCAGGCTTAAAAGCTCATTGAAGGAAATGTCGAGTAGGGGCCAGCCTCGAGTTGCGTGCAACTACATAGCTGGATCTTGCTATGAGTTTGAATTTGCTTGTATATTCGAGTAACGCATTTTCTATTCAATTCATTCATGATCCTTCACTCGACCTTCGGGTTGGAGTGACAGTCAGTTGCCCACAAGCTTTGGCATCGATTTAATGATTCTATCTCTAGGCATCCTTTCGGTCGTTGCCTTGAGTAGCTGTAAGCACTATATATAAGTTTTAATACTGAGCTATCGTAGCCAGTTCTTGGATGACCATGCGTCTTCTCCCAGTCTCGGGTTGATAAATGTACTGCATGGACGGTTGAGTCTCATCCTAGCTATGTTTATGTTTTCACCTAAACTCCAAAGACATAGAGGTGATTGGTGAATAGTCGGTTCACATTCATCTTGCTTCTCGCTCGTGCCCCCAGGTCTGGGGCATATACCGATAAGTAGGAAGGCCAGCCACGCCCACTTTAGCTTTACTCTCTTTCCCGTTGGATCGTGGGATCATGTCAGTCGATGGGAGACTAGGTCTCGCCTATCTTGGATTTTATCGTGGTTTTTCATTCCAAGAAGAATACTTCGATGCCACGTAAGTTTCAGGGCGTAATTTGGACAGTGGATGGTAATCCACGTCCACTTTGGTTCATGCTCTGTAATCAGATCTCGGGGTAAAGTTGGCTACAAATGCAGTCGGGTTTTGCTCATCCAGTTTCATACTTCTCCTGGCTGACTCGCGCCCAATTTGTGTTCATGCTTCGGTCCATGCCCCGGGGACTTAGAGACTTATCGAACGGTTTATGCTTTAGTCCACAGTTCGAGACGCAGAGATTTTCGTCGACTCGTTTATACTCTAGTTCGCACTCTGAGAACTTAGAGTAATCTGGTCCGCTTCTGGGATTTAGGGATTTTTCTGAAGCCCTCTATAATCTAGTCCATGCTCTGGGGACTGAGAGTACTGTAGTCTGCACTCTGGGGACGTAGAGGTTTTTGAGTCATTTATACTCTAGTCCGCACTCAGGGACTTAGAGTACTTTAGTCCGCATTCTGTCTCCCGTTCCAGAGGGTGAGACCTCCCGGATGGCTGAAAGTTTGCCTAAACCTGGTAGATAATCCTTCTCTTTAAGATTCTCTTTAAGATTTTGAAAGTCGTTATTCTTTATACAGGACTATTACATTCTAATGCTTGTTTTCCATGATTTTGTGCAGGCCGTTCTGACCCCGAGCCCACTCCGAGGAACGATGTCGCCAAGGAAGTGGGGGAGAAAACAAGTGAAGCCACTCACGTAGAGGAGGCTCCTGGTTCAGACGCTCAGGTGATCGGAGCGCTTGATGAAGACAAGTCTGAAACCTCCTCTCCTACCGATGGGGGTTATGAAGTAGAAATTACAGGCGCCTTTGAGCACACATCCAAATTGAGCATGGAGGAGCGGCTTGGGAAAGAGAAGGAGGATACGGTCAAGGTCATAGTAGAGCCCCGAGTTGTGGACTTGGACGATCCATTGAACAAGCCGTTTGAAGGTCATCCTTCCTGGCAGGTCCAAGCCCATGGAAGGCCCCTGTGCTCCTTCAGTTGCTACCCCTCTATCAAAGAAGAGTACCAAGGGTAAATGCTCTGGAGAGGAGAAGTTGAAGAAGCACAAGAAGTGATTACTATCCTCGTTCAACGAGAGTTAGTTTAAGTCATGTAATTATTTTCATCTATTTTCTTAGTCCTTGTAAATAGAATGTCGACTCTGAACGTTGGAGGGGTTGTAATAGAAACTCATTTCTGAATAAGGTTTAGTTCCTTTTTCTGTCTTACAAAAGACTCTAATTGTTCAGTTTTCTTTGTGATTGTGATTTTAATCCAAGCAGTTGTGAGTAACATTGACTTCTCAGTCCATCTTCACAAAACTCGAAAACTCTTCGGGAGTCGTTGAACTTCCATTCTGTGCTTCGAGCACTTAGAATACTTTCTAGCCCGTATGTCAGGGATTTGACAAATTCAAGTCATTTGTGTCATAGTTCATATTCAGGGAACTTGGAGATCCGATTCGCTTATATTCGAGTCCGCACTCTGGGGAGTTAGAGCACTCCAGTCCGCACTCTGGGGACTTGGAGGTTTAAGTCGTTTATACTCTAGTCCGCGCTCTGGGGACTTAGAGTACTCTAGTCCACGCTCTGGGGACTTGGAGGTTTAAGTCATTTATACTCTAGTCCGCGCTCTGGGGACTTAGAGTGCTCCAGTCCGCACTCTGGGGACTTGGAGGTTTAAGTCGTTTATACTCTAGTCCGCGCTCTGGGGACTTAGAGTACTCCAGTCCGCACTCTGCGGACTTGGAGGTTTTAGTCGTTTATACTCCAGTCCGCGCTCTGGGGACTTAGAGTACTCCAGTCCGCACTCTGGGGACTTGGAGGTTTAAGTCGTTTATACTCTAGTCTGCGCTTTGGGGACTTAGAGTACTCCAGTCCGCACTCTGGGGACTTGGAGGTTTTAGTCGTTTATACTCCAGTCCGCGCTCTGGGGACTTAGAGTACTCCAGTCCGCACTCTGGGGACTTGGAGGTTTAAGTCGTTTATACTCTAGTCCGCGCTCTGGGGACTTAGAGTACTCCAGTCCGCACTCTGGGGACTTGGAGGTTTTAGTCGTTTATACTCCAGTCCGCGCTCTGGGGACTTAGAGTACTCCAGTCCGCACTCTGGGGACTTGGAGGTTTAAGTCGTTTATACTCTAGTCCGCGCTCTGGGGACTTAGAGTGCTCCAGTCCGCACTTTGGGGACTTGGAGGTTTAAGTCGTTTATACTCTAGTCCGCGCTCTGGGGACTTAGAGTACTCCAGTCCGCACTCTGGGGACTTGGAGGTTTTAGTCATTTATACTCCAGTCCGTGCTTTGGGGACTTAGAGTACTCCAGTTCGCACTCTGGGGACTTGGAGGTTTAAGTCGTTTATACTCTAGTCCGCGCTCTGGGGACTTAGAGTACTCCAGTCCGCACTCTGGGGACTTGGAGGTTTTAGTCGTTTATACTCCAGTCCGCGCTCTGGGGACTTAGAGTACTCCAGTCCGCACTCTGGGGACTTGGAGGTTTAAGTCGTTTATACTCTAGTCCGCGCTCTGGGGACTTAGAGTACTCCAGTCCGCACTCTGGGGACTTGGAGGTTTTAGTCGTTTATACTCCAGTCCGCGCTCTGGGGACTTAGAGCACTCCAGTCCGCACTCTGGGGACTTGGAGGTTTAAGTCGTTTATACTCTAGTCCGCGCTCTGGGGACTTAGAGTACTCCAGTCCGCACTTTGGGGACTTGGAGGTTTTAGTCGTTTATACTCCAGTCCGCGCTCTGGGGACTTAGAGCACTCCAGTCCGCACTCTGGGGACTTGGAGGTTTAAGTCGTTTATACTCTAGTCCGCGCTCTGGGGACTTAGAGTACTCCAGTCCGCACTCTGGGGACTTGGATGTTTTAGTTGAGAGCAGTCGTATTTCTACTCTTTAATTTGTATTCATCTACTGTATCGAGGCTAATGTCGTCGAATGAACAATCGAACCACGTTTGCTCGTGGGATGGGATTCTACCCCCCAGGATGAGGGACGGAATTTGAAAAATGGATGATCGATTCTCGTCCGCTTGGTGATTATAGCTCTTCCAATCAAGTCAAGGAAGGAGGTATATGACAGATGGTTGAATTACATCCATGCTGGGGTTGGATAATCAAGTCTCGCACAATTTGCTTCGTATCTCTTTCCAGAAAGCAAGGATGATGGATTACTGGGTAGACAAAGTAAGTTGCATATGTTTCACGGTGCAGTCGCGTCCATGTATTGAGAGCGATGGTTAGCGAGTAGGCAGTCTACCATAGCTACTTCAAGTTGGGCTTTCGAACAACCTTTCGTGTTCAGGGTAGGATTTGATGTGTAGATGATCAAATCACGTCCACTCTAGACAGATCCTGGCGCCACTGAGTTTCAGGAGGGGCATCTGTTATTTTGTCGAACTTTGTTCTATGACTCGATTTAAGTGGATGATCAGGCCATACCCATTCCAAGCCTTGCTCAGGTCTCCGAGTCAAACGTGGAGGTCGATGGATGGATGGTCGGTTGTTCGAATCGATCATAAGTTGAGCATACGAACTCGGATCGTCTTGAAACTTGAAACGTTGGCTTCCCTGGCTTTGATTGTTATGTCTTGTTAATCGTGGCTTGATCCAGACTCGGACAAAATCCATCGATATCCATAGTGAGCCTTTGTGTAACCGATCTCCAAGACGAACTGTCACTGGTTTCTAATCAAGTTCTTGGTGTCACGGCCTTGCCAAAAGGCGGGATAACATTTGCCCCCCAAAGGACGTCTTGTGTAAACATGACGTGCCCGCAGTCTTTCATGCTGAATATTTCCGTTCAGTTGATTGCTTGATAGTCGTCTTTTAATCGTTTCGTTGCAATCTTCTTTTAGACAAATGTTCAACTAACGTGCTTTGCTTTGGTTCTGCCCCCAGTTTTGGGGATGACTATGGAGTTGATGTATGTTTATACTCCGTCTTGCACTCTGGGAGTACGGAGTTGAGTAGATTTTTATACTCCGTCTCGCACTCTGGAAATACGGAGTTGATTAATATTTATACTCCGTCTCGCACTCTGGGAGTACGGAGTTATGCTAATGTTTATACTCCGTCTTGCACTCTAGGAGTACAGAGTTGATTAATGTTTATACTCCATCTCGCACTCTGGGAGTACGGAGTTGATTAATGTTTATACTCCGTCTCGCACTCTGGGAGTACAGAGTTGATTAATGTTTATACTCCGTCTCGCACTCTCAGAGTACGGAGTTGATTACTGTTTATACTCCGTCTTGCACTCTGGGAGTACGGAGTTAAGTAGATGTTTATACTCCATCTCGCACTTTGGGAGTACGGAGTTGTGCGAAGGATCGTCGTGTATCAACCCATTTTTAGCCTTGATGTGATGGCTTGCCCCCGAGCTCGAGTTTCACTTAGCGAGTGGCCGGCCGTATCGCAGCCGCTCTCTACTTGAATAAATTCCACTTGCAGGATGGAATTCAGCTCTCCGTGCATCATGATGTTGTACATTGTATTTAACCCATAGCCCCAAATCAAAGGCATATGGTTGATGATGAGCGATAGAATTATGCTCGTCCAGATGTAACTCCACACGTCCGATCATGGTCTGCGTAGATTGGTTGGCAACCAAATCTGAGTACCCGGTCACCTGCATCGTTTTGAAAGTAGTTTAGTTCAAGCTAGTCGTAGTTCATAGAACAATTGAAATAGAGATGGAAATGGAAATAATTCAAAGAAGATTATGGTAAATCTCATTGATATGTGAAGCAGCATCGTGTGCTCGCTATTCGACTCCGCCCTTGGCTCCTTTCAAAGGGGTGTCGGCCGTCAACCGTCCAATTGATAATCAAAGCCCTTTATTAATAGGCATCGGATATTCGCTGCCCTCCATTCTGTAGGACTTGTACATACTATTGAAGCTTTCCTTTCCAGGTCATCTTTTCAATCACACCTCAGAGGTGTTTGTAATCGCCCGTGTTAGGATCAGTGATCATTTGGGAATATACAACATTCCCTTGATTTTCTTTAGACCTTGGTGTACTCTTTCGAGGTTGGTTTCCAGTACCACTCTGAGTCGTGAGTCTTCAAGTAGAGGTTGTCAATTGAATCTTTCCAAAGAGCATAGGAGCTGAATTCTGAAGTCTTGTTTCGGCTACTGGGATCTACATCCTTAGCTAATGGGCCTTCATTGTTATTTTTCTTAGTCTGCTCCACTCCTCCTCACTTTAGTTCTGATTCATTTTGTAAAAGAAATGATCCATAGTCGTAGGAGGCTCTTTAGCTAACTAGCTGCCAAAATATATCTGGAGGTTGACTTTCCTCAAACGCGATCAGTATGATACCCTTGTTAGCATTTGGAATAAATTGCTTAGAGCATTGGTTTGCTTGGAGCCATCTTGACATTTGCTAGAGTCACATCATCTATGTTCTCCAACCTTTGGGAGTACCGTTTGAATAGCGTTTGCTTGTCCGTTCTCTTGATGTCGTTCATAAGCTGCCGCTAGATCCTCTATGCCCATCCGGAGGCACTGCGCTGCGGCTAGGGTTCGGGGGGGTTTCCCCCCGAAATTTTTTTTAGCCTCTTTTTTGGAAATTTGGGTCGTACCCGAAAATAGTTTTTTTTGAAAATAGGGGTCGTATAAGAGACCGGTGTAACTTAAGTTTCGATCGACATTGAGGGCCGTTCGGCATGACAAAGCTGCTCGGCATACAAGACTGTTCGGCATCCACACTGTTCGGCATCCCACACTGTTCGGCATTCCTCACTGTTCGGCATTACACTGTTCGGCATTCCACACTGTTCGGCATTCCACACTGTTCGGCATCCACACGTGTTCGGCATTCACACTGTTCGGCATCCACACTGTTCGGCATCCCACACTGTCCGGCATCCCACACTGTTCGGCATCCACACTGTTCGGCATCCACACGTGTTCGGCATTCACACTGTTCGGCATCCACACTGTTCGGCATCCGACACTGTTCGGCATCCACACTGTTCAGCATTCATTCTTGTTCGGCACAACCAAGTCGTTTGGCATACAATACCGTTCGGCATTACAGAGGTGTTCGACATTCATTCTTGTTCGGCACAACCGAGTCGTTCGGCATACAATACCGTTCGGCATTACAGAGGTGTTCGGCATAGAGGTATGGATCAGCCTGGAAGAGCGTTCGGCCTAGAGGTATGGTCGGCTTGGAAGAGCGTTCGGCCTAGATGTATGATCGGCCTGGAAGGGCGTTCGGCATAAGCCTTTTCTGGAGCGTTCGGCATACCCCTTTTCTGGAGCGTTCGGCATACGCCTTTCTAGAGCGTTCGGCATACGCCTTTTCTGGGGCGTTCGGCATACGCCTTTTCTAGGGCGTTCGGCATACGCCTTTTCTGGGGCGTTCGGCATAAGCCTTTTCTAGGGCGTTCGGCATACGCCTTTTCTGGGGCATTCGGCATACGCCTTTTCTGGGGCGTTCGGCATACGCCTTTTCTGGAGCGATCGGTCGAATTGCCTTCAGAGGAGGGTCGGCCTTCATTCAACTTTAGTGCAAACTTCAACGTCCAATCCCCAGATCTTGCGTACATCAGTGAATCCAATCTAACTCTATCAACTTCCTTTAGATTTCTTTCAAATCTGAGTAGAATAGGAAATTTTCTAGTAAACAACTGGATCTATCTCGCGAATTTGGAAATCCACTAGTAGATGATGAGATCCAATCAAGCTGAGAATTCAATTCTCAGTGAAAGCACCAAAGTGTTAGCACCAAAATTGGTCACTAACCTCGTTGAAAAAGATTGTGTAGAGATGTAAGTGATGAATTTAAATTAAACAAGGAAGAATATGCTAATTTAAATGTAGAAAGTAAGAACACCGGATTTATAGTGGTTCAGCGTAACTGCCTACATCCACTTTGAGTTTTGATCTTTATTTCTTTCATAAGTAGTTGAATACAGATACAATCCATATATTAATGACTTGAATACAAGTTTGAGTTAAAAAGAGGAGAGTATAAAAAATGGCAGAGTCTCCCCATTGTTCTCCCAAAAAAGGTCCCTTTTCACTGTGACCCTGCCCCTCTATTTATAGACGAATATGGACTGGACTTCCCAGGTGGGCTTGGTGGCCGAACACTCTAGCCCAAGTGTAGTGGTCGCTGTATGCCGAACCAAGTAGACCGAACACGTTGACGCCGAACCACCTTCTCAATGCCGAACGGTACGTTTGATGGGTGGGAAGTGCAGAACAGTTGTCAGTCGAAGCCGAACGTGCCTTCTGGCTGAACGATGCTTCTTAGCCGAACGATCCTTTGGCCGAATGATGCTTCTTAGCCGAACGATCCTTTGGCCGAACGATGCTTCTTAGTCGAACGATCCTTTGGCCGAACGATGCTGCCATGTAGAGTAGTTATATACGCCGAACGTCTTCTAACGTCGAGTACCACTGGATGCCGAGTACTACGCCGAGTACTCCTTGATGACGGGTACCATGGATGCTGTGTACTACGCCGAGTACTATGAGACGCTGAGTACTACGCCGAGTACTATGAGATGCCGATCACTAGTTGACACCGAGTCGTCCTGTACGCCGAGTACTCAGTTGCCTGGTCAAATCTCCAGGAAACACCAACTATGCCTAAACCAATTCACAAGGTATCACCATGATGGTACACAATGGATTTGAGATAGGCTAAAGGTTAAGTGTCGAAAGCATAGCTTCCGAAGGGGTCGTAACCTTAGTTTGTTTTAAAATGAAAAGCGCATGCCTTTGTTTTCATTTAGCCTTCTACATAGTCGAAGCGTTTGGTTTAGAAAGAATTTTTAAAAGGTTTCGAAAGGGTTGACATTAACTTAAGATTGCTTTCGATTGGGTTCCTATACTTATGAAAGAGTGTTTTAAAAGAAGGGGTTCCGACCTAGTCGAAATCCTGTTGTCGTTCTTTAACCTTTCGATGGAGTTGAAGATATCAATGATGTCGAAATGGTACTTTGTTTTATAAGCTAAAGCCACTTCCAGTAGCTTTCAAAAGGGGTTGGGGGTTTCGAAGGTGATGGTTTCGGAAAGGGGGTTTTGACACCAACCTTCTAATATTTTTACCCAGATGTTAAATGCTTTCAAAAGAGATGGTGCCGACGCCATCAAATTTTCCCCAATATTTTTAAATAATAAAGGATGGTTTCATAACAGATGCTTTCGCCTATATTCACTTTGACCCAAATAATATTTTAAGTATAAACCTAATGCTTTCGAAAGGGGGGCTTTCAAAGATTTCGGAAGGGTTACTTCCATTGGTGTCGAAAGGGGTACTTTCAACTGGTTTTGAAGCTAAGTTCTAAAGTTAAAAGCTAATACTTTAATATAATCAAAAGGTTTTGAAAGGTTGATTTTAAAGTACTAAAAGGGCAGGAGCCTAATGTTTTTGAGTGCTTTCGAAGGAGGTCATCCTATGAAGTCGAAAGCTAGGTTACGAAGGTATCGAAAAGTTTTCTAACCCAAACTCTATTTTTAAAGGGAAAAAACCCATGGCTAAATTTAAGGAATTCTTATAATGGTTTTACAAAGAACCTATCTTTGATAAAGTAATAAGTTAATGGGATTAACCATGTTTTATTTTAAACCCATAGGAGTGGTAATGATATGTTGTTATGTTGCTTCTTCAAATATGAATATATTCACTTTATAATGGACCCATAACTGAATTTTGGGGATAAAGGGTAGAAGAACCAGTTAGGTTAACCCAGTAGTGAATATAAATTGATTAAACTCCTAAATGAGTAGAATTGCATCTAGGAGGTCAGTAAGACCAGAATATAGGATGCTAAAATATAAAAGAAAGATATTGGCAGGGGCCAATAGGTTCTCAGTAAGCCCATGAAAACTGTGTATAGAAAAAGATATTGGCAGGGGCCAATAGGTTCATAGTTAGCCCATGAAAACTATGTATAAAGGAAGATGTCAGAAAGACAGGTTCATAGTAGGCCCATGAAAACTATGTATAAGGGCAGATGTCAGAAAGACAGGTTCATAGTAGGCCCATGAAAACTATGTATAAAGGAAGATGTCAGAAAGACAGGTTCATAGTAGGCCCATGAAAACTATGTATAAAGGCAGATGTCAGAAAGACAGGTTCATAGTAGGCCCATGAAAACTATGTATAAGGGAAGATGTCAGAAAGACAGGTTCATAGTAAGCCCATGAAACTATGTTTTGATACTGGCAGGGGCTAGTAGGTTTGTAGTTAGCCCGTTAAACTATATCTAAATAAAATATTGACAGATGTCAGTAGGTTCCTAGTCAACCCATGAAAACTAGGATAAGAGTAAGATATTGGAGTTATCAATAGGTTCATAGTGATCCCATGAAAACTATGTAATTGGACAAGGAGTCCTTAAATGTTTAACCGGTTATTAGTCAGCCTATGAAAACTAATAGGTAAATATTAATTCCAGAAACTATAATTGAGATAGATAGTCTAAAATGAATGGGGATGAGTAATCCATAATTGATTCATTTATTTTACATATCATCATATTATACTATTTTGAATTGTTTTAACCATTATGGATGCAGGAGCAAATTATGTGGTTTTATAAAAGGTTTGGGTTACTAGTAAGGGAAAACCCGTTTTGCTAAGCGGCGTGGTCTCACTAGATATCTAAATGATTTGAGATGGTAGATTATTATTCATACTAGGCATTATGTCTAACTCAAAGTTTATGTTTTCACCTTAAACTCTCAGGTACTCAATTAATTTTGAGTAGTTTGAGAGTTGAGGTTTTCAGGTACTCCTTAAGACGAATAAGCTTCCGGAGACGTGCAAGAGGCACTAGTACAAAAAGTGAATATTGCTTCGCCTCATTTGCATCGGTTGAAGTAAAAACTGATGCAAATAGAACTATTTGCATCAGTTCTATCTTAATAACCGATGCAATTGGTACGTAAAAAGCAATAGGTAATAAAAAACCAAATTTGCATCAGTTATCACCGACAACCGAAGAAAATACATCGATGCAAATAGTTTTAGTTGAATCGGTTCTAAAGTCAACCGATGCAAAAATTAACTTGCGTCCCTTTTGTTACGCACTTACGTTAATTCCACCATCCCAATTTTTTCTGCCGCCGCTTATTTTCATTTTCGTTTCCCTATTTCGCCTGCTTCCAAAAGAAAAAAACCCTAGCAATTGATTTCAATTTAATGCCAGCTTTTCCTTAAATCTTAGATTTTTCCCTACCGATTCGATTTCCCCTTCGAATTCAAGTGATTCGACTTCGCCCTCTCCAGGAAAGTTTATGCATTTAGTGAAAGCTTATACAGATCTTAAAGCTTCAATTACAGGAAAATGTCCAATGTTGGCATTAAATACATATCTGGCAACGCTTTTTCATATTATGATCAAATGCTTGATACCAAACTATGCTTAGTGCAGTTCCTCAAAGATCTGGATGGAATGGAGGTGAGGTTGGTGTGGTATACACTTTTCAATAGCTAGAAGTACTATCTCAGTTCCTCCTATGGAAATTATCAGGCGGTTCAACACTATGTGGTAAGTAACCCGAGACTTTGATGATTGTTGTTGAGTTACTTTTGAATAGTTACATATGTTTGATGTGTTTAACCTGATTCATGACTATCATTTTATTAACAGTTTGAAGTTGGCTTTTGTGTATGTATTAAAGTTAAGCAATTTATATTATTCCTTCCGTGGATGTTTTGTTCCAACGTCATTTGTAACCATTGTTACTTTTTATTACTTTTTAGTACAATCATTTCTACTTTATCTGAATTGTTAAACTAGATGTTAGCAAAGAATGATTATTCTCGTCGTTATGTCGTAATACTAATAGGAAAATAGTCATGTCCGAAGCAACTCCGAAAATTGTTAAGCACAAATCTTTGAAAATAAAAAATTTATATAGTATTTCAGTTTCTATTTTTCCATTTTTTGCTATTTTTTTTGAATTTGGGATTTGGTTATAATTTCAGGAAATTAAGGTGAACATGGTGATTACAACTTGCTATATGCCTGGCATGATTGGATATGATTATCTAAACAAAATCAAGGTATGTTTACTTGTTAAGCTTATTTGATTGTTTAAATGGTAAAAGAATTTCGTTATTTGTTACAATGAAATTTAATTCTTTTGTTAAACATTTGATTGTTCATATTCTTGTTACTTGCAATATTGGCTAACTAGTATTATTTTAGTTGGTACCATGATGTCAGAGTTTGAGTAAGATTGAATAAATTCCTTACTGAAATAAATTGTTATTACTATACAGAATTTTGATTTTAAAGGAATGTAATGACTTATTGAACCAAGGACAAAGGCATGTAATGACTTGTTTGCGCATGTAATCTCTGCAATTCGGCGATAAGATAACGAAAATACTGCAAAATTAATTTTATTTTTAATTGTCTGTCTATATAAATGGATGAACAGACAATTCAAAATATAGGAAGAAAATACATATTTTTTAGAATTTTTAACAATATCAATTTTTTCTCGTAAGATCGCCAACGCAAGTATCTTTAACAAGGTACGTTAATTTCTTCTAGCATTTTGCAAGAATAGTTGGCTCATTTTGTCGTTTTATCAGTGTTAATACAATAATTAGGAATAGACATTCAGGTCTCTGTGCACCATCATTTTTTTCTCCTACTTAACTTCGTTTTGTACATTGCTTCATTTGTATTTTCTTACATCAAATTTTCAGTGCAGTATATATGTTTTGGACATTGGCTGATCCAGATGCACTTTTGACTTGTTTAAAATACTGTTCAGATACGGATTACAAAAATGGAAGCACATGTAAAATTTATAGATATCAATCACTTGCTTGAAGACGATCTTGATGGATTTTATTTAGGTTTGGATCAGAACAGATATCAATCACTTGCTTGTAAAATGTAAGCTACTTATGCTGTTTATAAGCTATTACCAGACATACCATAAACTTGAAAATTGATAGAGGATCTCCTCTGGTGCATTATTCTAATAATATAGCTCCTGCAAATACTTTAATTTTTTTTATATTCAAGATGATTTATCAGTAATTATATGGATTAATGACATAGGGATCTTAAATATGCCATTTATGTTTTCGCTGGACTGTATGTTTGACCACCACTCGATTAACTTGATTTTTATTAATGATAAATAGTAACAGATAAAGTGAAATTCATTTTATTATACTTTTACTTCTTGTTTATAACAGTGGTGGTTACAACATCAAGGTTGGTGCAGGAACATCTATTGATATCATGAAATTCGATATGGGTGGCTCTGCAGCAACACTTGGGGCTGCAAAAGCAATTGGACAAATCAAGCCTGCTGGAGTTGAGGCAAGTATTGCTTATGGCTTGCTTAAAAAATTGAAATTAAGAAAGAAAAAGAAAAAAAAGGTTCTTGTAAGTGCTTGATGTGCTGAAATTATGATTGTTGATTTCTTGCATTCAGGTTCATTTTGTCGTGGATGCATGTGAAAATATGACAAGTGGTACAACAATGAGGCCAGGTGACATAGTCATTGCTTCTAATGGGAAAACTATTAAGGTAATATCTGTATTTATAGAAGTTGTTTACATTCTTCTATCTTTTTTTCATGTCGGTTTAATCATTTATCTGAAGAGTAACTGAATAACATAGAAAAATATTCATTTCTGGCAGCAGCAATTTTTAGATCCATGAAATGATGAAGAAGCCATGGAACACTGATCAGGGAATAAAGAACTGAAGAAAGTTTTTCATGTCGGTTTAATCCTTCTAACCCGTATTCATCTTCAGACATTTTGAGAAGAGTTCTGAATATACTACTTATTAAATCTAAAAGTACTGTATTTATTAAATCTGATTATGTATTACCCGTGCACTTATGCTATTTATTAGATCCGATTATGTATTTGCCATCTTGAATGATTGTAATATTCCATGCAATAATTGTTTGTTATAATCAATAATATATATATATATAGTCTATTAGAGTACTGTAATAATGGTTTCTGAGAATGACTTTTTTGCATCAGGTATAAATAGCTGATGCAATAGGGGGATTAGTTTGCATCGGTTGTTATAAAAAACCGATGCAATAGAGGGATTAGTTTGCATCGGTTTTCAACAACAACCGATGCAACAAGTTCCTTTGTTGCATCGGTTTTCATTACAACCGATGCAACAAGGGGCTGTGTCCAAGCAATCAACCATGATATTTTGCATCAGTTGTTAGTAACAACCGATGCAAAAAGGATCTTTTTGCATCGGTTTCAGAACTGATGCAAAAGTGTTAAGCCTGTTGCATCGGTTGCATATGCATCGGTTGTTGAACTGATGCAAAAGGGGGGTAAACAACCGATGCAAATGACCTGTTTTGTAGTAGTGAGGCATGATAGCTATTTAGAGTTCTCTTTTCTTTGGATTCTACTGTTAATTTGTAAATTCAAAGTTGTTATATTGCATGTATATACTCCAATCATCTAAGGGGGCATCTTCATATGTTGCTCTGGGTGTATGTTGTAATAAATATATTTTCTCTGAACGTGATTAGCGAATTGGGATTATGTAATGAATTGGAAATATTTTGGAATGAAATGTGATTTTTTTTGAAGTATAATTTTTATCCATATTCATGTGTTTCTGTGTATCAATGAATCTAACACCGCCGTATTTGGTCACCGAGGATTAATAACTATAGATGACTGCAGCATCCGTAGCCATTAGTTTTGGGCCTCCAAGTAGGGGGATGTTGCAAGTTGGTATCAAAGCATAGGTTTATGAAACTTTAAAAGAAATATAGACCTAATTTTTTTTGAAACATAATCCAATGAATTTGAAATATGATCGGAGTTTGGGTTAACGCTATAGTAATGTACTTGTATTTGATATACTGAAATATATATATATATATATATATAAGTACGTGTTCCTCTCTCTCTCTTAGAACGTTCTTCTGTATCTTACTAAGGCTCGTATGCATATTTACGAGAAAGAAGATATGGAAGCAGGAAACGGAAGAGGAAATCTAGGTGGAGGAAGCACCACAACCAACGAAAATGCTCGACCTAATACTAGGAGGAACTAAGGTCGACAGGCTAATGCTAATCCAAATGCTGAAGGCAATGTAGGTATTGGAAATCCGCTAGTAGATGCGGGGTTGGTGTATCAGTTGTTGGCCAATCTTTTGCAAGCTGGAGTAGCTGGTAATGTTGGAGGAGCTAATCCTGTGGCTCCAGTTAGGAATAACTATGCTAAGCTAAGCAGAGACTACACCAGTCTGGGTGGAAAACAGTTTGTTGGAATGGAGGATGCAGTTGAAGTTGAGAATTGGTTACTAAGTTGTGAAAGGATCTGTACTGATCTAGGCTTGGATGATGGGCAAAAGAGAAGGCTAGACTCTTGGCAGTTGCATGGGGAAGCGCTTCATTGGTGGAACAGTGTGACCATTTGAGTTTCGGAAGAAGAGCTGACATGGGCTGATTTTAGAAGGAGGTTGGAGCAGAGGTTTCTTTCTGAGATTGCTAAGTCGACATTGATAAGGAAGTTCATGGATCTAGTTCAAGGAGAGATGTCGGTGATCGAGTATGCTACTGAGTTTGATGAGCTATCTCGATATGGATACGCTACGGTTGACACTCAGAAGAAATGAAAGGTTCATTCGAGGACTGAGGCCTAAGCTTGTTAGAATGACCATGACCCATATCCAAGAACCTTGTAATGTGGTGGTGGAGATGGCCATTCGCCATGAAGAGATGCTTGCTATTTCTGCTAAAGAGAAGACAGTTGAATCCCATGGTCCTCAGGGAAAGAAGAGGAAATTCTTTAAGAAAAAGGGAGCCTAGAAAGGGGATGCTGCCAAGAAGGCAAAGGCTAATTTGATTTTCTACAAATGTGATAAGAAGGGTCATTATGCAAATGAGTGCCGGTCAGGCAAGGGGAAGAAGGCTGCAGATAAGAAGAATGTGAAGTGCTTCAACTGTGATCAAGTTGGGAATTACAAGAACCAATGTCTAAAGCCAGTCAGGGCGGACAAGGGGAAAGTTTTTGTTGTTGGATCATCAGGTAAGCCTACTGCGGCTGATAAAGGAAAGACTGTGATGGAAGGTACGTTTTTGATTCAGAGTATACCAGTTAGAATACTTTTTGATACCGGTGCATCACATGCATTTATATCCCAGTATTTGGTTGATAGTTTATGCTTAGAACACACATACCTTGTTACTTCCTTAAGGGTTGCAAATCCAATAGGAGGGTATGCAACTCTGGGGATGAGATGTGACCAGTTAGAACTTGAATTGTTAGGTCATAAGTTTGCATGCAGTTTGTATGTTTATGATCTCGTAGATTTCTGAATCATTTTGGGTATGGATTGGTTGAGGAGGTATGAGGCCACGATATTTTGCCAGGATGGGGAGATATCTTTGAGACACCCTGATAGTCATAACCGAATTATATTCTCGGTAGGTAATTCCGACTGGAGTAGTTATACTTTGTTAAGTGCAATGGAAGTGGGAGAAGAGCTAAGTCAGGTTCAAATAGCAAGAGAGTTTGCAGATGTCTTTGAGCCAGTCATAGGACTACCATCGAAATGAGTTGTTGTGTTTCGGATGGATCTTGTGCGAGGTGCTGAACCTATGAGTAGACCACCTAGCAGGATGACACCGACAGAGATGAAGGAACTGAAGGTGCAGCTAGTGGATCTAGAAGGAAGGAATTTTATTAGACAAAGCAGTTCGCCTTGGGGAGCGGCCGCGGTATTTATAAAGAAACCAGATGGGTCGTTGAGGATGTGTATCAACTATCGTAAGCTAAACGAAAGGACGATAAAGGATAAGTATCCTTTTCCAAGAATTGACGATCTGTTTGATTAGTTTAGTGGAGCCAAGGTGTTTTCCCAATTGGACTTGGCGATAGGGTTCCATCAGTTGAGAATAGCGGAGGATAGTATTCCTTTGATAGCATTTCGAACTAGATATGGTTCGTATGAGTGGTTAGTGATGTCATACGAGTTGACGAATGCACCTGCTTTCTTTGTGGATTTGATGAATCGAGTCTTCCGAGTGTATTTGGATAGATTTGTGTTGGTGTTTATAGATGACATTTTGGTGTACTCTATGGATGAGAAAGAGCATGAAGATCATCTTAGAGTTGTGCTAGAGATGTTGAGGTAGAATTAGCTAAAGGCGAAGTTTTCCAAGTGTTAATTTTGGAAGAAAGATGTTAAGTTTCTTGGTCATGTGGTTTCAGAGAAAGGATTGTCTATCGATCCAGATAAGATCGAAGCTGTGAACAATTGGAATAGACCAGAGACGGTGACCGAGATCAGAAGTTTTCTTGGACTTACTGGATATTACTAGAGATTCATCAAGGATTTCTCGCGGATAGCAACGCATTTGACTAAGCTTACCAGAAAGGAAGTGAAGTTTGTTTGGTCTGACAAATGTGAGGAAACATTCCTTAAGTTAAAGCATTTGTTGATGCATGTGGGACTGGATTGGGAGTAGTGTTGATGAAGAAGGGCAAAGTCATTGCTTACGCATCTAGGCAACTTAGACCGCACGAAGTAAGATATCCTACTCATGACTTGGACTTGGCTGCAGTGATTTTTGCCTTGAAGATTTGGAGGCATTATATCTTGGGGGAGAGATTTGAATTGTATACCGATCATAAGTCTTTAAGATACTTGTTCTCTCAGAAAGAGTTGAATATGAGACAGCAGAGGTGGCTGGAGTTTTTGGCTGCTTATGATTTTGGTATAGAGTATGCACCTAGGAAAGGTAATAAGGTAGTGGATGCTCTCAGCAAAAGACATCAGAATGTGGTGGTTGCTATGTTGGGAGAATGGAAGGATCTAGAAGTTTTGGCTAGTTGTGGTGTGCAGTTAAGATCAACTGCTAGTTCTAGTCAGATTACTGCCATGTGTTCTTGTTTAGAAGTCTGACCGATGTTGATCGAGAGGATAGCTTCTAAATAGAGAGAAGATCCATTATTAGCCGATAGGATCAGAAATCTTGAGGTTGGAACTGAGGTTGATGATTTGAAATATTTTTGTCTTGGCCAGAGAGGATGGTTGAGCAAGAAAAGACGGGTGTGTGTTCCAGATGTTGAGAACTTGAGAAGAGAAGTTCTTGAGGAATGTCATCGATCCAAGTTTACGATTCATCCTGGAGGGACCAAGATGTATCAAGATATGAAGAGAAGCTTCTATTGGTAAGGCATGAAGAGGGATGTTGGCTTGTGGGTTAGGCAGTGTTTAAATAGTCAACAAGTGAAAGCCAAACATCAGAAGCCGAGTGGGTTACTTCAGCCTCTAGATATTTCAGTTTGGAAATGGGATTCGATATCCATGGTTTTATTGATGGGTTTCCAAGTTTAAGCAGAGGAAATGAAAGTATATGGATCATAGTGGACAGGTTAAGCAAGTTTCATTCCTGTAAAGTCGGCCAGGATGGCACCTGTTTTAGCGAAGTTGTTCATGAAGAACATAGTTAGACTTCATGGAGTTCCTAGTAGCATAGTCAGCGATAGAGACGCTTTATTCACTAGCGAATTCTGAAAGAGTCTATAGGATGTGTTAGGCACTAAGCTCAAGATGAGTACCGCATATCACCCACAGACAGATGGGTAGACAAAGAGAGTCAATAAGGTGCTCGAGGATTTGTTGAGAGCTTGTGTGTTGGATTTTGGTGGATCTTGGGAGGATCACCTGCATTTGGTTGAGTTTTCCAATAATAATAGTTATCAGACTAGTATACGAATGGCGCCTTTTGAAGCTTTGTATGGAAGGCCATGCAAATCCCATGTGTTTCCTGGGGATTTGACCAGGAAACTAGTGCTCGGCTTCAGAGAGTGTCCGGCATCCAGGAATGTTCGGCGAAGCAACCATCATCCAAGAATACTCGGCGTAGTACTCGGCGTCCTTAGTATCCGGTGTCCAGGAGTGTTCGGCATAATACTCAGCAGTGTTCGGCATCGAGACTACTCGGCGTAGTACTCGGCAGCAAGGGTACTCGGCACCAAGTAGTGTTCGGCATCAACTGACTGCTCGGCATAACAGAGTACTCGGCATCAAGACTGCTCGGCATGCAAGACTGCTCGGCATGCAAGACTGCTCGGCATAACAGAGTACTCGGCATCAAGGCTGTTCGGCATCAAGACTGCTCGGCATGCAAGACTGCTCGGCATACCAGAGTACTCGGCATACAAGACTGCTCGGCATATCAGAGTACTCGGCATCAAGGCTGTTCGGCATACAAGGTCGCTCGAAATCAAGGCTGCTCGGCATACAAGAGTACTCGGCATCCCATGGTGTTCGGCGTAATACTCGTCATCCAGGAGACGTTCAACACAACTTACCAGCACACTGTTCGGCATGGAAGGAATGGTTCGGCGGAGATCGTTCGGCGAACCTTGCTCGGCATACGGCGACCACTGTACTCGGGCTGGAACGTTCGGCAATCAGCCCACTTGGGAAGTCCAGCCCATCTTTGCCTATAAATAGAGGGGCAGGGTCACAGTGAAAGGGGGCTGTTTGGAGAGAAAATACGGGGAGACTCCGCCATTTTCAAGACTCATCTTCTCTACTTAAACACCTTCATTCAAGCATTTGATTCACGAATTGTATTTGTAATCAATCATAAAGGAAATCAATAAAGTTGAGTAAAGTGGACGTAGGCAATTACGCCGAACCACTATAAATTTGGTGTTCTTACTTTCTGCACTTGAATTAGGATTGTCTTCCCTGTCTAATTTGCTTTCATCACTTATATCTCTACACAATCTTTCTGAACGAGGTTAGTGACCAATTTTGGTGCTAACACTTTGGTGCTTTCACCGAGAATTGAATTCTCAGACCTCAAGGATCTGCTTTGAAGCTACTGGATTGAATAAATCCCCTAGAGAAGATCCAACTCATTGATAGGACATCCGTTAATTCTACTCATAGTTCATACCGATAACTCTACAATGGCAAGACCACGTACCAGGTCAGCTTCCCTTAATGCGGATGCCCGAGAGACTGCTAGCGTGCAACAAGCAGGACCTAGCAGTCAACCAGCAATCCCGAGTGCAGGGATTGCCGCTTAAGAACAGACTCCAGTTGTCACCAGAGTGGAGTTCAACGACTTGATGAGAGAACTTAGGGAAAGCAGGAGACAACTGGGAGAACAGATGCAAGCTAATGCCAACCTGATGGCACAACTCACTCAACAGCAGCAACAGAATGCTGGGGGCAATCCAGCTGCTTATTCCTCTTCTGACAGCTCAACTTCTTCTGATGAGCCACCCAGGCGCAGACGCCGTAAGACCGAAACTGCAAGGGCAGATGCTGCTGTTCGAACAGCAGGAGACCGCGACCAAGCCAGAACTGGAAACTTCCGAACCGGAGTACAGGTGGAGGAGGGAGCTCCAGATCATCAAGATGTTAACAATGCTGAACCTCATGACGCACGATTGGCAGATCGCCAGGGAAGGAGGCATCAGCATGG
This sequence comes from Allium fistulosum, assembly GCA_030737815.1. Classification (NCBI taxonomy): domain Eukaryota; kingdom Viridiplantae; phylum Streptophyta; class Magnoliopsida; order Asparagales; family Amaryllidaceae; genus Allium; species Allium fistulosum. The sequence continues at coordinate 718,513,989 of CM060908.1, forward strand.
ACAGGCACGTAGAACTGACTCCAACCTCCCAGCTTCCATACAAACACCCGATCTGACAGCCATGATCAGGCAACTGATGAAGGAAAATCAGGGCTTATCAAATGACGATTGGGGAGTGTCAAGAAGTCATACTCCGTTCACGGATGTTGTGCTACAAGCGTCCTACCCCAAGAAGTTTAGCATGCCAACCATTCCTGCATACGAAGGAAAGACTGACCCTAGACAACATGTAATGAGGTATGAATGGATGATGGATTCAGCCAGAGCAAATGATGCCACCAAGTGTAGGTGCTTTCCGATTACTCTATCTGGGATCGCTACTATGTGGTTCACCCGACTTCCTCCGCGATCCGTATCAAATTTCGAGGAGTTGGCAAAGAAGTTTATTGAGCAATTCCGGATACACACTACACGCCCGAAGGACGTGATGTCTTTGTCAAGTGTAATCCAAAATCCCGGAGAGTCGCTGAAAGAGTACTTACAGAGATTCCACGTTGCGGCAACTGAAGTCAGTAATCCCAACGACCATGCAATTCTAATGGCTGTAATGAGAGGTGTAGATCCGGATTCTGAATTCGGAGATTGGCTGGCAGGAAAACCTCCGACTACGCTAGAGCGTTTTTACTCCAAGGCACACCAGTTCATAAGAAGAGAGGAAGCTAGGTGGGTACGACGAGACAAGGCACCGGGACCTGCCCAAGAGTCAATCAAGAGCAACATTGCTGTGAAGCAATCTGGAGACAATTCAGGGAAAGTCCAAGTCAACGTCCAGAATAAGCCTGTGCAGCCCAAAGAGTCCGGAGGAAGGAGTCAAGGAAAGAGGAAAGAAGCGGGAAAGTGGAAGTCGAGAATTCCAAGCTACAGCGAGTACACTCCGCTAAACGCCCCACTTGAGAACATTTACCTATCCACATGCAATACTTTTCAGTACAGAAAACCACGTCCGAAAGAATCAACTGAAGAACAGAAACGGACTGGGAAATATTGCCGCTTCCATGAAACCTATGGACACAACACGGAGGAATGCAGACACCTACATGACGCTATCGAGAAGTTGATCAGACAAAAGAAGTTGCAAGAATTTGTGAAGGATCCGCAGGAAGGAGGACAGGGAACGTCCGACCCAGGTCGTGCACCGGCTCCACGTCATCCAGAGGAACCTGCCCGGACTGTTGGAAGACTGGTTATAAATACAATTATCGGCGGACCTCATCCCGTAGATAAGAACTGGCAAGAGATGGAGCGATATGCGAGCTCCTTGAAGCATGCGGATTTCGAGTGCTGTTCAAACGTAGAGGACGGGGCCCCTGCTAAGCAGCAGCGCGTGATGACAGACGATATTGTGTTCCGAAACAGAGACGCTGATCAGATAGAGGCTCCGACCATCGATCCCATGGTCATATCTGCAACAATCGGACCGGCGTATGTAAAAAGAATTTTGATTGATTGTGGAAGTTCAGTCAACATCATCTTCAAGAAGGCATATGATCAGATGAAGCTAGAGACAAAAGACTTAAAACCATCCAAAGCTCGTATCCACGGTTTTAACGGCGCTGCGACTGATGCAGTGGGATATGTCGAGTTACCAGTTGAACTGGGACAAGGCGAGCGTCGGAGGGTACGAATTCTACCCTTTGTAGTTTTGGATGTGGACTCTCCATATAATCTTTTCTTGGGTCGGCCGGCCCTGGCTGAATTTAGGGCGGCACTAGCCCCGTGGTGCTTGACTTTGAAGTTCCCAACTGACAAAGGAGTAGGCATTGTTCACGGAGACCAAGCAGCTGGTCGTTCCTGTTATGTGGCTGAGCTCCGAGAAGCCCACCGGAGGGAAAAAGGAAAGGGTGCGGACAATCCTGTCCGCATCCTCAACGCGAATAATTGACAAGTAGTGCCCGAGCCCTGGCTCGGGCATAGTTCTCGGATCTACGGAGATATAGATCCGAGAGACGACAATGAGAAACCCAGGGAAGAGAAGGCGGCGCCGGCTGAATTAACAATTGACATTTCGGTTAGCCGTGACGACCCTTCGCGAACACTGAAGATCGGATCACAGTTAGGCCCCGCAATGACAGAAGACCTTAGCGACTTCCTCCGAGCAAACCTTGATGTTTTTGCCTGGACGCATTCTGATATGTGTGGGATTTCTCTCGCCATCACAAGTCATATGTTGAACATAGACCCGAAATACGTCCCAGTCAAGCAAAAGAGGAGAGGAATGGATCCAGAGAGATCCGCCGCTCTTGGAGAGGAGGTGGACAAACTCAAAGCAAATGGGTTCGTCCGCGACGCCCTCTACCCGGAATGGGTCTCCAACCCCGTGCTAGTGAAAAAGGCAAATGGGAAATGGAGGACTTGCGTAGATTATTCCGACTTGAACAAAGCATGCCCTAAGGACAGTTTCCCGTTGCCTAGGATCGATCAGTTGGTCGATTCCACAGCAGGACACGAATTATTATCATTTATGGATGCGTACTCGGGATACAACCAAATCCCAATGCATATTCCGGACCAAGAACACACCAGCTTCGTTACAAATGTCGGGCTGTACTGCTATGTAGTGATGCCCTTTGGATTAAAGAATGCTGGAGCAACTTACCAACGTCTGGTGAATCGAATGTTCAAGGACCAGCTGGGCAAAACCATGGAAGTCTATGTGGATGACATGCTCGTGAAGTCACGGCAGTCAAACGACCACATTCAAGACTTAGCTGAAATGTTTAACATACTCAGGTCCTATGGAATGAAGATCAACCCGCTGAAGTGTTCTTTCGGCGTTGCATCAGGGAAGTTTTTAGGATTCATCGTCAACGCTAGGGGAATCGAAGCCAACCCAGAAAAGATCCAAGCCATTCGAGACGTACAAGCGCCCAGGACTGTAAAGCAGGTACAGAGCTTGAACGGAAAAGTGGCTGCGCTAAGTCGATTTATATCCAAGGCAACTGACAAATGCATCCCATTCTTCGACATAATAAAGAAAGGAAAGAGGAATTTTGAATGGACGTCTAGCTGCGAGGAGGCTTTCCAGAACCTGGTAAGGCATCTGGAGAGCCCACCGATGCTATCTAAACCAGTTGACCATGAGATGCTGTACGTTTACTTGGCTATATCACCTCATGCGATAAGCGCAGCTTTGGTCCGGGAGGAGGATCGAGTCCAGAAGCCGGTATATTATGTTAGCAAGCGCTTAACGGGGGCAGAGAAGAATTACCCTAAAATTGAGAAATTGGCTTATTGCTTGGTGATTGCATCACGCAAGCTACGCCCATACTTTCAAGCGCATTCAATCGGCGTTTATACCGATCAACCCCTGAGGCAAGTACTTCAGCGACCAGAAACTTCTGGAAGATTGCTAAAATGGAACATCGAGTTGAGCCAATTCGATATCGCGTACTTACCACGGAGAGCTATCCGAGGGCAAGCGTTAGCAGACTTCATCGCTGAGTTTACCATACCCATCAAACCGGACGATCACGACATCATTCCCCCCATACGATGGAAGTTATACACTGACGGTGCATCAAACGACCGTTGCTCCAGCGCGGGCGTAGTTCTTATAACTCCGGAAAACCGATCAATCTGTTATGCCCTGAAGCTCGATTTTCCGGCTACGAACAACGAAGCTGAATATGAAGCATTGATCGCTGGCTTGAAGCTTATCAAAGAACTCGGAATCAAATCGATCGAAATCTTTTGTGACTCGCAGTTAGTGGTTTACCAAGTACGAGGAGACTACCAAGCAAAAGGACGGAAACTTGCTCCATACCTCGTTCAGGTCCAGGAACTACTATCAAATCTTGAGCGCTATGACATTTCGCATATCCCGCGAGAGCAAAACAAAGAAGCCGACTTGTTGGCTAAGTTCGCGAGTACCGACGATGTTCAACAAATGGGATTGTATCCCGTGGAAGTCTTGCATGCCCCGAGTGCAGACGAGATGAAAATCGACCTTGTGTTGGAAACAGAGATCGAGAAGGACTCGTGGATAACCCCATTCAAACTGTACCTGACAACCGGGGCTTTACCAGAAAGAAGAAGCGAAAGACGACAGGTCCTTCGAAAGGCTGCGCGGTACATAATGCAGGATGGATCCATGTACCGGAAAGGGTTCTCAATCCCGTTGTTACGATGCATCGCTCATGATGAAACAAAGCGAGTCTTGAGGGAAGTCCACGAAGGGGAATGCGGCGACCATACTGGGGGGCAAACGCTAGCAAAGAAGATCCTCCGCTATGGGTATTACTGGCCCACCGTAAACCGGGATGCCGCGGACTACGCAAGAAAATGCGACAAGTGTCAAAGATATGCAAAAATCCCGAGGGCTCCGTCAACGGAACTCACACAAATGATCAGCCCTTGGCCATTCGCGATCTGGGGAATCGATATAATCGGCTCTTTGCCTCTATCCAAAGGTGGTGCGAAGTACGCGATAGTTGCAGTCGACTATTTCACGAAATGGGCTGAGGCAGAACCTTTGGCCACTATCACCTCTAAGAAAGTCATTAACTTCGTTGTACGAAACATTATATGCCGCTTCGGTCTTCCACGCACCATCATTACAGACAACGGAACGCAATTCGAAAGTAAAGAGTTCAAAGAGTTCTGTTTGAAGTACGGCATCGAGAAAAAGTTCGCTGCCGTTGCACACCCAAAAGCTAACGGACAAGTCGAGGCCGTTAACAAAATAATCAAGTCCATACTAAAGAAGCGTCTGGAGAAGGTTGGAGGCAAGTGGGTAGATGAACTCCCGACAGCATTATGGGCATATAGGACTACCCACAAGTCCGCGACCGGCCACACTCCGTTCGCATTGGCATACGGCTCTGAAGCCGTAATACCCGTGGAACTTGAAGTTCCATCGCACCGAGTGACATACTATGACCCCAAGACGAACCAAAACCTCTTGCTGGAATCACTGGACTGCATCGACGAAAAGCGTGAAGAAGCTGAGTTAAGGGCGGCGGCGCACAGACATCGAGTCAAGCGCTACTACGATGGCAGAGTCCGCCCAAGAATCTTTGATGTGGGTGATCTCGTTCTGAAACGAGTCTTCCCAGTACCATCACGCATGAATCCCAGCTGGGAAGGTCCATACGCCATTGAACGGAAGCTTGGAGAAGGAACCTTCAAGCTAGCGACCGTTGATGGCGCGACACTCCCCCGAGCATGGAACAGTGAACATTTGCGGCACTATTACGTTTAGCATGTTTCCCTTTCTAGTTATAAGCACTATTGTTTTGTGCATGTTTCCATTCAATAATGACTTAGTTTCCTTTTGAAGTTGTAATCGAGCAATTTAGTTGATTTTCATTAATAAAGGCTTGAAACCGCATTTTCTATGAAGTTTCTGTATCTCTTAATTGAATGATAAATTACATTATTCTGTGCGGCGTACAGACTCATACGAACGATTCCAACCTCCGAGTCCCCAGAGTGCGGAGCGGAGTACTCTAAGTCCCCAGAGCGCGGACTAGAGTATAAACAATTCTCAATCTCCGAGTCCCCAGAGTGCGGAGCGGAGTACTCTAAGTCCCCAGAGTGCGGACTAGAGTATAAACGATTTCCAATCTCCGAGTCCCCAGAGTGCGGAGCGGAGTACTCTAAGTCCCCAGAGCGCGGACTAGAGTATAAACGATTCTCAATCTCCGAGTCCCCAGAGTGCGGAGCGGAGTACTCTAAGTCCCCAGAGCGCGGACTAGAGTATAAACGATTCTCAATCTCCGAGTCCCCAGAGTGCGGAGCGGAGTACTCTAAGTCCCCAGAGCGCGGACTAGAGTATAAACGATTTCCAATCTCCGAGTCCCCAGAGTGCGGAGCGGAGTACTCTAAGTCCCCAGAGCGCGGACTAGAGTATAAACGATTTCCAATCTCCGAGTCCCCAGAGTGCGGAGCGGAGGACTCTAAGTCTCCAGAACGCGGACTAGAGTATGAACAGTCTCAAGTCTCCAAGTCCCCGGAGCACAGTGTCAGCAAACCAAATAAAGACAAGAGAATCATTCAAACAAGAAGAAACTGAAATTTTATTCGATAAGTCCAAAATGGGGATACAAGATCACTCCTACAAAATTCGGGCCTGTACAAACTACTAGTTATGAAAGGTAGAAACTGTTACAAACTTAAGCAAAAACTTGTTGAACAAGTGCATCGATCATTTCTTCGACTTCTTCTTCTTGTCCGCCTTCGGTGTTTCCGACGACTCCTCTCCCTCACGTTTCTTCTTGGACTTTTTGCTTGCTAGAGAGACGGAGTCAGGAGTAGGAGACGGAACATCTAATGGTTTGGACCTGCCCGGGAGAATGATTTTCAAAGGTCTATTCCGCGGGTCAGTAAGTTCCAGGACTTCAGATTCAACTTTGACTTTGACCTTTCTCTTCTCCTCGTCGGCAAGACGATCCTTCATGCTCATCTCTGAAGTATGTTCAGAGGCGCCAGTGATTTTAACTTCGTCGCTTCCTTCGGCCGGAGACGAGGTGTCAAGTTTATCATCGTCAAGCGCCCCAATCACTTGAGCGTCTGGGCCGGGGGTTACCTCTGCGTGAGCAGCGTCGCTTGTTTTCCCCGCTTCCTCCTTGGCGTCATCGCTCCTCGGAGTTAGCTCAGTGTCAGAACAACCTGTGAGAAATATAAGAAGTGGGCATTAGAACGAATAACCACTGCTGAAAAATGACGGGATCACTTCGATTTCTAGAGAAAGAAGAATCTCCTACCAGGATCAGGTTGACTGTCGGTGGCGCGCGGGGTTTCACCCTCCAGGATAGGTGACAGCACATGAACGCCAAGCCCGGGATCTTCGGGATCATAACTGGCGTGTTGCTCGAATGGATCAAGCGTCGACCGACCAGCCGATTGAGCAGCATAAGGAGCGTCAATGTGAGGGGTAGTAGTGTCGGCCTCTGATGGGCCAGCCTCGTTGTTCTTCTCTTTCGAAGGGGAAGAGCCTTTGCCATAGAGAGCCAATGCTACGGATAAATCCGATGGCTCATTCCCCCTCAAGAACTCCTTCACCAGTGCATCCTCGTCGATTTCTTCGGAGCCTGATTCGACTTTCTTGATCTTTATCAGAGTCTCCCATGCCTCAGCCAGGGATTCATGGTAGCCGTCGCCCAAGAATGTTAGGTCGCGGTGCATAAGGACGCGGGCTCCGTACTCGGCGATCAACGGGTCAAACATACTTTTGACCTCTTCCCTGCCAGTCTCTGCGGCCGCCTCAAGGCGAGAATCAAGCTCCTCCTCAGCCATTCTTTTACCCTCCTCACGGGCTTCATCCTTCATTCTCTCGACCCCGGCAAATTCACCGTCGAGCTTTGCCTTGAGGAGCCGGGTAGCAACAATCTCATCGCAATACCGCTGTGATTCTTCCTGAGCGGCTATTTTGTCTTCTTTCTCCTTGGAGAGTTGTTCTTTCAGCTCTTTGACTTGAATAGCGAGCACGTCCCTTTCTTTTTGAACAGAGTCTTTTTCTAGGGCAAGGGCGCCGCTGCGCTGAACTGCTTCATCAAGCTCCTTTTTGTGAGCCACCTCTAAGCGAGTAACTGCCTCGGCAGTATCTTTTGCGCCTTGTTCAGCGGCTTCTAGCTTTAACTTATAAGAGGCGAGTTCTTCGTCTTGGAGTTTGATGATTTTCTTATCGTTGTCAGCCTCCAGAGTCAGACGGTCAATCTCGTGTTGACGCTCAACAGATACTTCTGATATCTTCTCCACCAAGTGCACGAATGCGTCATGTTGAACATAGACGTCATTGTTGCATGCAATGGCACTTTGCTTCACGTGCCCAGGAATATGATGGATGGCCGGGAGGAATTTCAAACCGTCAAAACAAATCTTCGGAAACTTGGCCTTAAGGTCGACCATCTTTTCCGCAACGGTTGGGTCCACGGCAGGAGCAGGAGGAGGAGGCTTAGAGAATTCCGTTCTTTTACGCGGCTCCCGAACTTGCCTCGTACTCGATGAACTGGAATGTTGTTCTCGAGCAGCATCGGACTGATAGCCCTTCTGCAGAGACTTCTCTTTATCCGGCTCAGTTGTAGGAGGAAGATCATGGGACTGAGAAGATTGGTAGTGCGCTTTCTTGCGATGAGACGATTCGCGCGGACGATTGTCCCTATCCTCATAATCACCTCGGTCCCGGCGTCTGCCCGAACCGGAATCCCGTCCGGAGTGATGAAATATTGAAGACCCCTGAAGGCGATCAAGTCCGTGGGAGCGGCCCATATCACCTGCAAAGAAGGAAGATAACAACGAGTTAAGGAGAATTCACGAATTAAAAAGACTTGAAGTATGCTATGGAATGCGCGTGTGCGTGTGTGTCCTAAGTGTTCCCCCCGACGGACCCGTTCGTTTGTCTTTGCTAATCGGGGTATTATCTCTGTGAGCCGGGAGTTGAACTCCTACATTGCCTCTAGCGGGCGAGGAGAATTTGAGAGCTTCAGGATCATCGAACCCATAATTAAGTAAGTCTTCGGGGATAGAGAGGTTCGAGAGACCCCTTAGAGAACTCTCCAGACGCTGTGAAGAAGCCTCTTTTTCAGGAGGGATAGGCGTAGGTTTTGAGGTGTCGCCGACTTTCTCTTTCTGAACCGTATATTTCAGCTTTTTCTTTCCCTTCGAAGGGGAGGATGACGTCTCAATATCCTGAACTTCGATTGCCGGATTCCAAGCAGGACCCACATTCTCGCCCTGAGTGTCGGGTGCATCACCCTCTTTACGCTCGCCTTCTTCGCGTGCGACGGGAGCGCGACGCGACGACGGGCCGGCAAGTTTTTTCCCTTTACCGGATGGAGGCTTGGGAATTGTAACGCCTTCCGGAAGGCTGACCCGACGATCGGGAGCTAGTAAGCCGAATCTCGACAGCGATTCATTTGAAATGATAGTTCGAATATCTCGGTCCTCGGCCGGAAGAGCTCTAATCGCGTCGACAGCATCAGAATATCCTCGGCCTTCCGGACGCGGGTTAATACCTGAAAAGATGAAACGAAGAGTTAAGAAAAACATGACTCTCATTAAGTACGAGTAACGGTTCAGCAGAGAGACTTACTGCCTTCAACCCATCTCCTAGCAAAACCAGACGGGCATCGCACATAGAACCATTCCTGTTTGTACAGGGCGAACTTGCTGCAGGCCCCTGTCAAGATCTGGCACTTGTGATACGGCTCGAGGAAGATGAAGGAAGGGCTATCTTTCCGCCTCTTGAACATGTAAATGTATCGAATATCACCGGGGGTTGGAGGTCTGGAGAAGACAGCCATGAAGAGTAAATAAGTCCCATATAGGAATGCATGACCATTCGGATGCAGCTGCGACGGGGCGATGTCTATATACTGCAGCACATCCCGGAGAAATAGGTTAAACGGAGGCACGCTGCCCATCCAACACATGAATTTGTTGCAGGCCGTGTACCCGACTGGGGGCAAATGAGGACGGTCGTGTCTCGAAGGAACTAACACGTCGGTAAAGGGAATTCCGTGAATGGAACATATCCGTCGCAGAGCGGCCTCGTTGATCCTCGAGGCTTGAGAATCGACCGGATTGTCCAGTAAGATGGTTGACTCCAGAGCATCGGGCGCCAGATTATGAGCGGGAGAGATTGACGGGTTGGAAGCATCTGCGGCTCCTTGCTTTGCTGACGGCCCAGGCCTGTCAGATATGGTGGCAGAACTAGATTTTCCTGACATCCCGAATAAATAATGAACCTGGCTAAATGCTTGAGAAAGCTATACTTGAAAAACGTTGAGCGTTAGAATCAGCAACACGAGTTTTCCCCCAACGTGGTGTATGAACTAGTGCAAGCAATTGTGTAAGACAACAATAAAGATATAATAATTAGCTTCGGATCATCGCCTTCGAAGACCGTCATCGCTGACCGTCTCAAAAGCCCGCCTTGAGGTGATTACAGTTTCAGGTTCAAAAGACATGTGATTTCTAGAGTAACCGTCCTAAGTGTAGTTTAACATTTATACTGGTCGGCATTTTAGTAGTGTTCATCGTCCTAAGTAAAGTGTGCGGCAATTGTATTGTTCGGCATATAAGGTGTTCGGCAATTATATTGTTCGGCATGAAATGTGTTCGGCAATTGTATTGTTCGGCATATAAGGTGTTCGGCAATTATATTGTTCGGCATGAAATGTGTTCGGCAATTGTATTGTTCGGCATATAAAGTGTTCGGCAATTATATTGTTCGGCATGAAAGGTGTTCGGCAATTGTATTGTTCGGCATATAAAGTGTTCGGCAATTATCTTGTTCGGCATGAAAGTTGTTCGGCAATTATATTGTTCGGCATGTCAAGTGTTCGGCAATTGTATTGTTCGGCATGAGAAATGTTCGGCGTTTGGGCATTGATTGGCTTTGGTTCGTTCGGCTCAATTATAGTTTGACTTGTTAGTGAGCGTTCGGCCTGGCCTTGTCCGGCTGAGGTACTGTTCGGCAACTAACCGTTACGCCGTCCGGCACATGACCACATGCGCCGGAGCAGCGAACGGCGCCATTACCCTCTCCAACACCTTTCATTCTTTTTCTTCCTTTTGACCTCGATCCAACACGAGGAAACTAAGGCAATAAGCGGACATACTCCTAACTCCTCCACGCTATGTCGTTCGGCAATACAGACAAGCTATACAAAAACCCTCTACACGACTTCGTTCAAACATCTCGTGTGAGTATACGATGAAAAATACCTAAGTTTGCAGATCGAAGATTGAGATGGAGTAGTTAAGTCTCAAATTCGAACGATTGAACAGAATTGTGAGAACGGAGGAAATAAGAAGTAAAAGGAGAAAAGGAAGAGAAGGGACTGGTTTTATAGAGGGGAATGGAGGAAGTCGAAGGGGCTATACCCGGTAGAACCGGTCAATACCGGAGTACTCGGCATTAAGGTGGAATGATGTTCGGCACGCTAGGAACGTTCGGCTCAGAACGTGTCGTTCGGCATCCCAAGCTTGTTCGTCTCGCACCTCCCTTTGCTAGCATTCTCGAGAGGGTACCTCCGAGGTAGATTGTACCAGTTTCAAAGCGCATCACGTTCGGCCACGCAATACACTTTGGGGGGCAAGTGTTTCCTGGGGATTTGACCAGGCAACTAGTGCTCGGCTTCAGAGAGTGTCCGGCATCCAGGAATGTTCGGCGAAGCAACCATCATCCAAGAATACTCGGCGTAGTACTCGGCGTCCTTAGTATCCGGTGTCCAGGAGTGTTCGGCATAATACTCAGCAGTGTTCGGCATCGAGACTACTCGGCGTAGTACTCGGCAGCAAGGGTACTCGGCACCAAGTAGTGTTCGGCATCAACTGACTGCTCGGCATAACAGAGTACTCGGCATCAAGACTGCTCGGCATGCAAGACTGCTCGGCATAACAGAGTACTCGGCATCAAGACTGCTCGGCATGCAAGACTGCTCGGCATAACAGAGTACTCGGCATCAAGGCTGTTCGGCATCAAGACTGCTCGGCATGCAAGACTGCTCGGCATACCAGAGTACTCGGCATACAAGACTGCTCGGCATATCAGAGTACTCGGCATCAAGGCTGTTCGGCATACAAGGTCGCTCGGAATCAAGGCTGCTCGGCATACAAGAGTACTCGGCATCCCATGGTGTTCGGCGTAATACTCGTCATCCAGGAGACGTTCAACACAACTTACCAGCACACTGTTCGGCATGGAAGGAATGGTTCGGCGGAGATCGTTCGGCGAACCTTGCTCGGCATACGGCGACCACTGTACTCGGGCTGGAACGTTCGGCAATCAGCCCACTTGGGAAGTCCAGCCCATCTTTGCCTATAAATAGAGGGGCAGGGTCACAGTGAAAGGGGGCTGTTTGGAGAGAAAATACGGGGAGACTCCGCCATTTTCAAGACTCATCTTCTCTACTTAAACACCTTCATTCAAGCATTTGATTCACGAATTGTATTTGTAATCAATCATAAAGGAAATCAATAAAGTTGAGTAAAGTGGACGTAGGCAATTACGCCGAACCACTATAAATTTGGTGTTCTTACTTTCTGCACTTGAATTAGGATTGTCTTCCCTGTCTAATTTGCTTTCATCACTTATATCTCTACACAATCTTTCTGAACGAGGTTAGTGACCAATTTTGGTGCTAACACCATGCATGTTGGTTGGAGACTGGAGACAGATTAGTCTTAGGTCCAGATTTGGTTAGGGAGGCGTCAGAAAAGATTGAGTTGATCCGAGAATGGATGAAGGAAGCTCAATCCAAATAGAAAACTTACGTAGATAAGAGGCGTAAGGACCTAGAGTTCTCAGTTGGAGATAGGATTTTTATAAAGGTATCACCGATAAAGAGTGCGGTACGGTTTGGGAAGCCAAGGAAACTGGCATCGAGATATGTTGATCCATTCCAGATTATAGAGAGGATTGGAAAGCTCGCGTACAGAGTAGAGTTGTCGAGTAGTATGGCAGGTGTCCATAATGTATTTCATGTGTCTCATCTTCGCAAGTATGTGCATGATCCAAAGGCTACCATTCCTCAGACAGAGTTGGAGGACTGGGTAGTAGAGCCTGATTTGAATTTTGTTAGACAACTAGTTTGGGTTGTAGCAAGAGATGAGAAAAGATTGAGGAACAAGACAGTCAAGTTGGTGAAAGTTCAGTGGAGCGACAACGAGAAAGACTGTACTTGGGAGACAGAGGACAGGATTCAAGATACTTATCCTGATCTTCTTTGAGGGTATGTTTATATTAGATTTGTATAGATATATTCTAGTCAGGTAGACTAGTATGGTTGTTAGGAGCCATTACAGATGATTGCTATGTTTAGTACTTAGTCCTTACTGAATTTCGACGACGAAATTCTTTAAGGAGGGGAGCCTATAACACCCCTAATTTTTGATAATATTATTCAGGAGATTTAATTTGATAAATTAAATAGAATAATGTAAATGTAAGTGATAAGGGGATTGAGACTTGAATTAATTAATTAAGGTCGTGCCTAATAAACTAACTAATGGGCTTAAGAATGGTTTTGGGTTAATCAAATTACATAAGGGTATAATAGGAATTTGCCGCCCAATGACCCTTACCTTTATATATATTCCGTTCCTACCATTTTCTTCCCATTCACGTCATTTTAAAATGCAAAAATCAAAAGCAAAGGAACGGCCGGTCATTAAGAGATCAAGAAGAATTCAAACTAAAAGCTAGAGAATCAAGCTTAGGGGAAATCAATCTCTTAATCTAGGTCAAGGTGAATAATAATTCCATCTCTATTTGGTTTTGAAGCATATATTTTCGGATTTAAAGGTAAATTCGTTTTTATGGTATATTTTATGACCTAAAAGTTCAATTTTTGAAATCGACGGAAATTGAAATAAAACCTGAAGCTTTCAAGTTCGAGGCTGGAACAAATAACCAAAGCTTGTTAGTCTTATAGAACCAAACTTATATATATATATCTACTAATGGAGTATAACCGTGGAATTATACTATTGGAAATCGACCAAGCATCATGACGATCAATGAGAAATACAGCACCTTGGAAAAATAATTCGACAAAGGGATAACAACTATTTAGGAAGCTGGATGGATTTCTTTTCGAAGCACTAACTTATTTCGATTCAAATCATGTCATGTTCATCACAAAACATACTTTGGGGGGGCAAGCATTATCTGACATTTTAACCCAGCTATATTGAACTAATTGCACGAGTTAGATTTGATTGCCATCAAGGCAGATGACTTTAGAGTGATGATTATGAGGCCCAGAAGTCAAGTGGACATGATAATATGAAGTCAAGGTTGAATGGAATTGATAGATATGCAAGTTAGAATGTTCGAAGTATGAAATATGGTTCAACACATAGGAGGGATCGGCATAAAATTAGCTCTAATAAGAGGGATCGGTATATTTCAAGGTGTAGAAGCATTCTTGTAGAAAACAATTAATATCTCAAGATCCACAAACCCAATGCATATGAAATTTTATGAGCAAGACAAGGCGACCCTAGGGAGCCTAGCCTAGCGATCGCACCTTAAGGGGATAAAGTTGGAGGGATCGGTATACTTCCATTGGAAGGGATCGGTAGAAAACAGCGTGCAAACTATGTTGAAGCAAATGTCAAGCAATAACTCGAGCTCCACTGATCTAATTGGTAGAAATTTGGAGGCTAAGCATATTTTAGCATAAGGAAGCCACCATAGGGATCACACCCTAAAATTCAAGCAAAGAAGGGATCGGTACCAATCCATCTTCTTTGGGAATTGGGCCATACAACCCCTCCTATGGGCCCATATAGTTTTGAGGGTCCTTCTACCGAGTTTTTAGAGAGATATTTGGCCATCTTCATCTATAAATACTGGCTTGGTTGTTCATTTTCGAGACTCTTTCGACGAGTTGCTTTATACTCGTTTGTAACTAAGGATTTTGATATGATCCCTCTTGTAACGACCCACTTTTCCGTACAATTCAAAATGATAATAAACCACACATGTCCACTCCAAATTGAACGGAAAGGTAGATAGTTAAGGAAAAGAAGATAGAAAGAAGACAAGAAGAAAAACCAACAACACAAAATCTCACAGTGGAACGAATAATCTATAATATATAAAAAATCTTTACACAAAACAAAACTGTAATGTATATATGTACAAATATCAATCAGAGTATACTAACCTATTTAGCACAGACAGTTATAACAACCTGTCCTCACAATTTCTTATAAACACAACCATATATGCAACAAAAATATAATCATCTACATGAAAACGTCTCTGGGCCACCAACTCCTCTCCTGAAGCTCCAATATCCATCTAAACCTGGAAACATGCTCGGTCTGACCCCGAGCATTTAGGAGAAACCACGCCCGGGTCAGTCTGGTAAAACCAGCGTGAGAATTTAAATCACAAGGAATTTTATTCATTTAACTTTTAAAAATCCTTTAAAATCAAAGGTATCTCATAAGACCACGCTACACATAAACACGGATGGGTTTTTACCTTAAGGTAACCAAAACCTTTCATATCAAAATCCAGTGATATTATAATAATGTCTAGAGGTCAAAGTAAAATATTAAAATAGCTGAAATGCTTGCATCTCACATTTCAACATAGTTGGGCACAATCAAAACCGTATGGCGCTTATTGGAGAATGGATTCCATATAATGACTAGGCACTTGGGTACCACTTATTACAGTACACGTCTAGAAAATGTACCGAGGACCTCGCCGGGATCCCCTGCCAACACAAGACCGGCCTACCCCTAACTTGGATAGTACCAAATATGTTACCATCCCGGGTGTTCCCACCCTTATCGAGATCTCTTTTTCCATGCACCATATCCATAATTTATATATATCCGAGGGTATCTAGAAAGGTGATAACATAACCTAATTGGGTGTGACCAACTTAGCTTTGCGGCATCTCCCCTGATTTTCAGTCATCCCCGGTTGATGAGGCTTCAGGCTACGATTACCTTTTAAGGAATTTTTCACTTAGAATGCTCATTGTTCTCCAATGACAATGTGTTGATAGCATTCATCCATACATGTCTGTTCTGGGTCTGAACGAAACCGAACGCACTATTCCTACAACATCCATTTTGGAATCATCCTTAGGATTAGTAGCGATTAGCCATTGCACTACAATGCTCCATCTTCGATTTCATGCTCTTCAGATGTCTTCATCTCGAAGCGTTAAGTTGGATCGAAGTAGTTTTCGGATAACTTATCTGATTCTGGTCTCTTCGAAACAACTTTCGATATTTTTGGTAAACTCAACCCCGATTCTATAGGAAATAAACAGACGAAAATAGATCGAAGATCACCTCCTAACCGATAGTGGACGGTTTTCCTTATCATCGTCCTAGAAGAACGAAACGAGTTTATACATACAGTATAGCACCTTCCGACGATAACTATACCATATAATTCACGTGTTTCTCTTAGATATTTCCAAAGTTACGTTTTGGTCCAGGTTTGATAGTCGGTTATTTAACTATCAATAAACAGCCATTCACAATACAACAATTTCCCACTGGAAATTCTAAGCCTCTAGATTTGAAACCACTTTAAAATTTTAATTCATAAAAATGAATATATTTGCCTAATATTCTTTCCCAAAATACTTAACTTGTAAAACAAGTTTAACAGCATTATTCAATACCATTCATGGATTTGAACCTACTTAAGTATTATAATAGTATTAAGTCAATAACAAATCTTTGTTTCAAAATAACCTCTCAATATGCCTTGCAAAAAAAAATAACCTCTCATTATTGATTATATACTCATTTCCAGAAATCCAAGGTTTAACTTAAGTAAGATATCCTTTTAGAAGTATTTATATTATTTATAACTTCTACTACTATCTTACTTCCAAATTATTTTAAAACCTTTGTTAAACATTTTTTTCAAATCAAGTCCATTGATTATCTATCCCGAATGCGTCTCCACTTTTTATTCATCACTTGAATAATTTACTCCTTCCATTTGGCCTCTCAAAGATAATTAATGATATTTAATTGTTGTTAATAATTATTATCTTTTAACAAAACATTTCAAATGACTTTAATTATGCATTAAAACAATAATTTAATCAAATTAAAATAACCTTTAAAATAATAATCATATATTCTTAAACAATTCTTTAATAATATATTAAAAAGGTAATTTACTTTAATTTAACTTGCAATTAAACCAAATAATAATATAAAATTATTTTTAACAAATTAAATTGATAAATCATTTCTTATTACAAAAGAGGCTCATTAATTCTAATGGTACTTAATCAAGTCACCATTATTTCATAAACAATCCAGAATAATAGATTCAGATATTCACATATATAATCAATCCAATTAACAATCAATTTGACATCTCATTTCCTAGTATAATCAACAGAAAAATAAATAGATGTCCATACAAATATGATAGCAGAACAGGGTTTTATTTCTATTATTCAATGTCCAAAAACACACATATTCAGGGATAGCGGTAGAATGGTGATTTATTCTGCCAATATAGGTCCAATTTAATACAATTAGCGGAATGGCATTTTATTCCGCTAAACAAATGTCTAATAATCACAATTTACTTAAATTAACTCATCACTATTTTTATCTGGGCAAATAACTTCAATGGACATGTCATATAGATTTAAACGACGTCATTTGTTTAAATTGGGTAATTAAATTTCTTTCCATTTTAATATACCATAACTTTTCACTTATTCAAACTTGACAATAGATTACATGACGACGTAGTGCTCAACGATACGAACCCATCGCAACAAGTTTCGCGTTAATCGGGTTTCGTATGGACTAATTATAGCCTTTCAATTTTTCTTTCTAACTTATATAAATAATTTAAACATTTAATATATTAACCTTCCCCTTCACATCGCTTTGGGCCGAAGCCCATCCCCGAAAACAACCCAGACCCTCTTCATTCTTCTTCCTCCAAATTCCAAACCGAAACCCAGAAAATCCAACCCAAATAAATCGTCCTCGATCAACTTGCCGCCAGCGTCAATCACCCACCCCAACTCCTCCCTCACGACTTCGAGACCCAAGCCCAAACTTCAGCAACCCATCGCCACGATTCAATCGTCTTCCCCAACCTAAAATTCCCATATATATGCGTGTATGTGTGCACGTACAAGAACCAACCCCGCCGTCGATCGACCAACCAACCTTACCACCAAATCCCTCTTCGCCTGCTCCTCACAAAGCACCCATCTCCCTGGCCACCGCATCGTCGAGGCCAAAATCGACCATTGCCATTTCTAGGTTTCAAAGCACAACGCATGCAAATCAACCTCCTCTCGCCGCCCTGCTCGTTGCCTATCCCAGCCACCTTCGCCATTAGAAACCCCATCCACCCCAGCCACCTTCGCCATTAGAAAGCCCATCCACCCCAGCCACCTTCGCCATTAGAAAGCCCATCCACCCTAGCACCTTCAGTCAACAACCGAACCTCCCTCGTCGCCCCTCTTCGCCGTAGTTTGACCGCGTTCGAGTGCCTAGAACCCACCATTCCAAAACCCTAAATTCCCACACCAACCCAAATCAAGGCAAAAATCGCAATTTGGCTATGGTGGACTCCTCAACCACGACACAACGCTCCTCCTCAGCCCAGCCTCGCCTTCCCTCGTCGACGACTTCACCAAAAATTTATTTTTAAATGATTTCTGATCATCTCTCGATTTCTCACACCCTAGGCTATTAAAAATCATGATTTGTTAGCTAAAAATCCTATTTTTATATGATAATCATGACGGCATACTTGATTCAATGTTTCGAATATGTTAAATTTTTGTCAAAACCTGAGTTGTCTACTGTTATTTTGCAATTTCTCACGATATCTAGCATGAACAAACTTCAAACCATTTTTAGTGGGATCTAGACTCAAAAACAAACACTTCATTAGTTTACATCAATAGCCAATTCGAATCGAGAGGAGAAATATTGATTTTTAAAGCTAGAGTATCATGAAATTTTACTCTGTTGAATGAGACAGAGTGATACTTGAACATGTACGGGCATTCCAAATCTAAATTCTCACCTTAAAAATTGTTGAGATTCTTTAAAACTTCCATTTTGAATCTAGATGATGTCCTGAAATCTTTGATTACTTGCTTTACTTTGGATTTTGAAAGAACGGGTTGTTCTTTTCTTTTTTTTCTTCATAGTGTTTTGGTTTACAGGTTTTTAAAACCTGAAGCTACACACACATACCTATTTATATACATGTTGATACAAAGAGTAATGATGTATTTGGTACATAATTTTGGGGCTCAAAAGATTTGTAGGCTGCTGTACAAGGTTTTTGTGATAGATCGAAATGAAATGTTGGTGGCCTGAGGTTAAGTTTTTGTGGCTTGATAGGAAGTTTGAGATAAAGTCTAATTTTCAGCCTGCAATCTTTGACTAGGCAATGTTTTTAATTTTTCTTTCCTTCATTTGACTTGTGAATTTTTGATGTTAACTCCTCATTCCATTTGATTCTAAAAGCATGCTTCACTATATTTTTGAAAATAAGGTGGTATTAAAATAAAAATAGTTTTAGTCTTCATGTTCGTATAATTTTAATTTTTTTTAAATGTATAACTTCAAGAAATAAAAAAATTTCTATTCTCTTTAAATATATGAAAATAACATTTTTGGTTAAAATATATTTTTGTCAAGAGATTTCTCTTTTAAAATGGTTTAAATGTTTTTATTAATTTTTCTCATTTCTATCATACATTGTTTTTCTTATATATTTGTTTGCTTCCTTTTACTTATCAATTCCATATACTATTTTTATTTACTTTACCAATATTATATATCCCATTTTTGAACTTACACACACACATTTTTCTCATTAATTTTTATTTGCTATGCATTTTTTTTCAATTTACCTATAAATTCTATTGTTATAAATATATATAAGAAATTCCAAACTAAATCAATTTTCAATTTTATAAATAAAATCTTGGAAATTCAAAATATTATCTTGGTTTTAAAATTATTTATTATTACAAATTATTATTTAACAGGGGTTTTAATTTGATTAAAAGACTGTATTATTAAATATTAGAAATAAATATTCATAACTCAAGACGATAAAAATCCCGGGTCGTTACACCTCTTGTATTCAGATTATAAAGTAATTAATAAAGCAATCTATTCAGAGTGGATGCAGGCAAACAACACCGAACCACTATAAATTGTTGTGTGTGTGTTTTTCTTTCAATTACTTGATGTTTCTTTGTTATTATCTACTGTTTCCATTTTATTCTTCATTTAATTCTCTTTAAAAGGTTTCTATTGGTATTTTTTCCAATTTTTGGTGCAAACATTGCCAACAGTTTTAGAAATATTTTAGTACCTCTTAATATTCTTTTTTATAGGCACATGCTTCCTTCATTTTGGCTGAAAATCAAATTATTTGATTTTTTCTGTCAAAATGTTTGCTAAACACTGAATTTTGATGAACGGTACTATCATATTCGTTCTTGGATCTTATCCAACATTTACAAACTCAGTTGCTACACTCAATAACATTCTAACATTTTCATTATCCTGTGCAAACAGTCATTTTAAATCATTATTAATAATTTCTATTTCAAAAAATATTTACCGTAATTCAAAGTCATATAGGGAAATAATTTTATGAGTAGAATTAGAATTAACTCAAACATGTTGACTAATGAATCTACCACGTTGAATTCAAAATTGAAATTTACCAGGTTATTCTCATCAATGTTACCTACTGTATTCTAACTGCATTGGTATACCTTCTAAAAACATAACTGCGACTGATCGATCATATCCCTTCAGATACAACTATCAAAATCATATTTTGATAATGTACTTGTAATCTCTTACGGATTTAAGCATCCTGCTATATAGTATAGTCTATACTCTTTATGGTGTATTGATAATTGGGAAAATTGTTATTACTAACAATTCTTTTTCTCGACATTGAAAAGAAACTGATGGTGCCTCTTTAAAGTGTGAGAATTTTTATTATACATTCAAATGAATTATGTTTGTTTTAGGCTTAGTTAATTTCATTTCATTTATATAATAAGTTTTTATGTTAGAGTCTTTGTATCATATTTAATGCTTACATAAAACTGATTCAATTTTGAATTCATGAAACTTATGTTCATAACGTAAATTAGTCGACCATTTTTGGTTGGTCGCAAACTCCATTGGAGTAGTCCATACAAGATGCCTTGTGATCATATTTTACGTGCAACTTCTTAACTCACACAACATGTCAACCCCTTGACCTAGGACATGTAGTTGCTTCTTATTAACTCATATCTTATAAGATTTTGTAAACTTTTCTTGGATTTAATTAACATATGTGGTTACTCTTAATTACATATCCCTATATTATAAACTAACTCAACATCAATTATATTATGCCCAACAAAGTCTAATTACTCCTTATCGATATATCATGATATATCATAGGAAGGAGTGATTTTGAGATTGAATTTTATTCATTTTTAGGTACTTTTGGAACGTTTTTCAATATACTCACATATCTGAACAAATTTAATTATTTTATTTTCATAAATTGCTATTTTCTACTTCTATTTTATAATCTATGAACTTATCATAGATATACTGCTTGTGTATCAAATACACATGCTTATATCTATGATGATTGATGATTGATGAATTTCAACAAAGTAAGTGGATTTGTTTTAGCATTATTTGACATTTGATTTCATATACCTATATGTATAAATATGAAGAGTTCATTAACTCTTCTATTGCTTCCACAAAATAGGCGTTTAGAAATCAATCCTTGAGGTATAATTCCCAAGTATCATGTGGTTTATAATAAGATGATAAAGAATTATTCCTCTAAGATACGAATTAGACTATAATCCCAAAACTAGTTGTTAAAATTTTAGATACTTCTGTATCATGTAGCTAATGCAAGAAATATGTTCATTCTAGATTTATTTTGCAATAATCATTCACAATTTCATAACAAAATAAAACTATATATATGTACACAGTCAATGGAAAAAACATTTATTATTTCAAAAATAATATTTAGTATATATATATGATCACAACCATTCATATCTTGATGCATCCATGTATAAGTGTCATATAATATGCTCTCTCTATATATGACCTGGAGTTGCTGCCTATTGTCTTTGCATTGAAAATATGGAGGCACTACTTGCTGAGCCTCTTAATTTCTTTCTAATCTTTAGAGATTCTAGGAGTAAATTTCTTTCCTTAATTAGGTGAAAAATTCAAGCACTTCACGAATGTTAGAGTTTCTTGCGTCCTACGACTTGGATATTCTTTATACGCTAGGAAAGGCTAATGTGGTGGCGGATGTCTTAAGTAGGAATGTTATTTTGATCTCTTGGAGGTTAGCCCGACACTTCAGGAAAGGATTATGAAAAATCAGAGGAAGGATGAGATATTGGAAGGGTGAATTCAAGGAGTCAAAGGAGGTAGATGTTTGGATTTTGAGATGGATAGTCGAGGTGGTTTAAGGATGAACGAACGATTGTGTTTTCCAGATGTGTATGGGCTGATGTAGGAAGTTTTGTCAGAATGCCACAAAACTAAATTGAGTATTCATCCGGGGTTCACACGATGTACAGAGTCATGAAAAGAGTTTTCTGGTGGCCAGGAATGAAGAAATACATTTCAATTTATGTTAACAGATGTTTATGCTGTCAACAAATCAAAAGGGAACATCAGAAGACAACCAGATTATTACAACCATTGGAAATATCTAATTGGAAATGAGAAATGATACCAATGGATTTTATCGATTGTTTACCCAGAACCAGAAAGGGAAATGAAGGAGTATGAGTTATCATGGATGATCTAACGAAGAGCGCACATTTTATTCCGGTAAAACCAACAAGGATCGCTATTGCTTTAGCTGAAATTTTTATGAGAGAGAGATAGTCAGGTTGCATGGAGTTCCTATGAGTATAGTAAGTGATCGAGACCCCATATTTACTAGTCAATTTTAGGAAACATTGCAAACAACTCTAGGAACAAAGTTAAGCCTAAGCACAGCATACCACCCCCAAACAGATGGAAAGATGGAGCGAGTGAATCAGATTCTAGAGGATCTCTTGAGAGTGTGTATTTTGGATTTTGGTGGATCATGGGAGGATCATTTGCATTTAGTTGAGTTCTCCTATAATAATAGTTTCCAGGTGAACATTAGCATATTACCATATGAAGCCCTATACGGAAGACCGTGCAAGTCACCGGCCTGTTGGGTTGAGACGGGAGACAGACTGGTACTAGGGCAGGACCTGATCCGAGAGGCTACTGAAAAAGTTGCAGTGATTAGAAAAGAACAAAGGAAGCCCAAGATTTCCAAAAGAGTTATGCTGATAAGAGGCGAAGATAATTAGAATATGTGGTTGGAGACTTGGTGTTCGTAAAGATTTTGCCGGTAAGAGGAGCTGTTAGATTTGGGAAAGCAGGAAAGTTAGCTCCTAGGTATGTTGGACCCTTTCGTGTTCTTGAGAGAATTGGATCGCTTGTTTATAGGGTCGAGTTGTCAGAGAGTTAGCAGGTGTTCATAATGTGTTCCATGTGTCTCATTTAAGAAAATATGTTCATGACCCATCTTTGATTGTGGAGCCATCGATTTAAGGGGAATTGGAGATAGAACCGAACCTGACAGTGGTTAGACATCCAGATTATGTTGTTGTTCAGGATGAAAAGAGGTTGCGTAGCAAGGTGGTGCGACTAGTCAAGATACAATGGAGTGAGGATCCAAGGGACTGCACTTGAAAGAATGTGGATCGTATGAAAGAAGCCTATCCCGAGTTAATGTTAAGATAGCTAGTTGTTTGTTTATTATATGTATAGTGTATGCATGTTTGTTGCTATGGATGCTTAGTGTATGTGTTTTATGATATGAATATATAGCTTTTCACATAGTTTGAATTATCTCCTTGTGTTTCCTGGAGATTTGACCAGGCAACTAGTGCTCGGCATTAGGTAGCACTCGGCATCAGAGAGTGACCGTCATCCAGGAGTGTTCGGCGAAGCACTTGGCATCCAGGAGTGTTCGGCGAAGCACTTGGCATCCAGGAGTGTTCGGCGAAGCACTTGGCATTCATAGCGCTCGGCATCCGTAGTGCTCAGCGTCTAGGAGTACTCGGCGAAGTACACAGCATCCAGAGCGCTCGGCAACAAGAGTGATCGGCATACAAGACTGCTCGGCATACAAGACTGCTCGGCATACAAGAGCGCTCGGCATCAAGGAGAACTCGGCAACGAGGGCGCTCGGCATCAAGTTGAACCTGGCAACAAGAGTACTCGGCATCCCATGGTACTCGGCGTAGTACTCGGCAACAAGAGTACTCGGCGTCCCATGGTACTCGGCGTAGTACTCGGCAACGGGAGTACTCGGCATCCAGAAGTCATTCAGCATGCACAACTACTCAAGGCAACAATGTCGTTCGGCCTGCATACATTGTTCGTTCAAGGGCTTCAGATAGGGACACGTTCGGCCTCAACTGACAATCATCCTGCACTTCCCACACATCCAGCGTACTGTTCGGCATAGAAGGACTGTTCGGCATCAGAGCGTTCGGCATACCAGGATCGGCATGCAGCGACCACTGTACTGGGGCTAGAGTGTTCGGCCATTCAGCCCATTTGGGAAGTCCAGCCCATATTTGCCTATAAATAGAGGGGCATGGTCACAGTGAAATGGATTTTTTTTTTTGGAGAGAAAACACCGGGGAGACTCTGCCATTTTCAAGACTCATCTTCTCTACTTAACAACTTCACTCAAGCATTTGATTCACGAATTGTATTTGTAATCAACCAAAAAGGAAATCAATAAAGTTGAACAAAGTGGACGTAGGCAATTACGCTGAACCACTATAAATTTGGTGTTCTTACTTTCTGCATTTAAATTAGCATTGTCTTCTCTGTTTAATTTACTTTCATCACTTATATCTCTACACAATCTTTCTGAACGAGGTTAGTGACCAATTTTGGTGCTAACACTTTGGTGCTTTCACTGAGAATTGAATTCTCAGACCTCAAGGATCTGCTTTGAAGCTACTGGATTGAACAAATCCCCCAAAGAAGATCCGACTCACTGATAGGACATCCGTTGATTCTACTCAGGGTTCATACCAATAACTCTACAATGGCAAGACCACGTACCAGGTCAGCTTCTCATAATGCGGATGCCCACGAAACTGCTAGTGTGCAACAAGCAGGACCTAGCAATCAACCAGCGATTCCGAGTGCAGGAATTGCCACTCAAGAACAAACTCCAGTTGTCACCAGAATAGAGTTCAACGACTTGATGAGAGAGCTCAGGGAAAGTAGGAGACAACTAGGAGAGCAGATGCAAGCTAATGCCAACCTGATGGCACAGCTCACTCAACAGCAGCAACAGAATGCTGGGGGCAATCCCGCTCCTTACTCTTCATCTGACAGTTCAACTTCCTCTGATGAACCTCCCAGGCGCAGACGCCGCAAGACTGACGCTGCACGAGCAGAAGCTGCTGTTCAGACAGCTGGAGACCGTAACCAAACAAGAGCTGGAAACTTCAGAACCGGGGTACAGATGGAGGATAGAAGCCCGGATCATCAAAATGCTAACGATGTCGAACCTCAAGACGCACGATTGGCAGACCGCCAGGAGAGGAGGCATCAGCATGGTCAGGCACGTAAAACAGACACTAACCTTCCGCCTTCCATACAGACACCAGATCTGACAGCCATGATCAGGAAGTTGATGAAAGAAAATCAGGGGTTATCGAATGATGATTGGGGAGTGTCAAGAAGTCATACTCCGTTCACGGATGTTGTGTTGCAAGCAGCATACCCCAGGAAGTTTAGTATGCCTACTATCCCTGCGTACGAAGGGAGGACTGACCCCAGACAGCATGTCATGAGGTATGAATGGATGATGGATTCAGCTAGAGCGAATGATGCCACCAAGTGCAGGTGCTTTCCGATTACTCTATCTGGGATCGCTACTATGTGGTTCACCCGACTCCCTCCGCGATCCATATCAAATTTCGAGGAGATGGCAAAGAAGTTTATTGAGCAGTTCAGGATACACACTACGCGCCCAAAGGACGTGATGTCTCTGTCAAGTGTAATCCAAAATCCCGGGGAGTCGTTGAAGGAATATTTGCAAAGATTCCACGTTGCAGCAACTGAAGTCAGTAATCCCAACGACCATGCAATTCTAATGGCTGTAATGAGAGGTGTGGATCCAGACTCTGAGTTTGGAGACTGGCTGGCAGGAAAACCTCTGACTACGCTAGAGCGTTTCTACTCAAAGGCACACCAGTTCATAAGAAGAGAGGAAGCTAGGTGGGTACGACGAGATAAGGCGCCAGGACCTGTCCAAGATTCAATAAAGAGCAACATTGCTGTGAAGCAATCTGGAGACAGCTCGGGAAAGGTCCAAGTCAATGTCTAGAACAAACCTGGCAACCCAAGGAGTCCGGAGGAAGGAGTCAAGGGAAAAGAAAAGAAGCGGGGAAGTGGAAGTCAAGAATTCCAAGCTACAGCGAGTATACTCCGCTGAACGCGCCACTTGAGAACATTTACCTATCCACCTGCAATACTTTTCAATACAGAAAGCCACGTCCGAAAGAATCGACCGAGGAACAAAAATGGACCGGGAAATATTGTCGCTTCCATGAGACTTATGGGCACAATACGGAGGAGTGTAGACACCTACACGACGCTATTGAAAAGTTGATCAGACAGAAGAAGTTGCAAGAATTTGTAAAGGATCCACAGGAAGGAGGGCAGGGAACGTCCAACCCAGGTCGCACACCAGCTCCGCGTCATCCTGAGGAGCCTTCCCGGACCGTTGGTAGACTGGTCATAAATACAATTATCGGCGGGCCTCACCCCGCGGATAAGAATTGGCAGGAGATGGAGCGATATGCAAGTTCCTTGAAGCATGCAGATTTTGAGTGTTGTTCGAACGTGGTGGACGGAGCCCCTGCTAAGCAGTAGCGCGTAATGACAGACGATATTGTGTTCAGAAGCAGAGACGCTGATCAGGTAGAGGCTCCGACCATCGACCCCATGGTCATATCTACAACGATCGGACCAGCATATGTAAAAAGAATTCTGATTGATTCTGGAAGTTCAGTCAACATCATCTTCAAGAAGGCCAATAATCAAATGAAGCTAGAAACAAAAGACTTGAAACCATCCAAAGCTCGTATTCACGGCTTTAACGGCGCTGCAACTGATGTAGTGGGATATGTCGAGTTACCAGTTGAACTGGGACAAGGCGAGCGTCGGAGAGTGCGAATTCTACCCTTTGTAGTTTTGGATGTGGACTCTCCGTATAACGTTTTCTTGGGTCGGCCGGCCCTGGCAGTGTTTAGGGCAACGTTAGCCCCGTGGTGTTTAACTTTGAAGTTCCCGACTGACAACGGAGTAGGCATTGTTCACGGCGACCAAGCAGCTGGTCGTTCCTGTTATGTGGCTGAGCTCCGAAAAGCCCATCGGAGGGAGAAGGGAAAGGTTGCGGACAATCCCGTCCGCATCCTCAATGCGGGTAATTGACAAGTAGTTCCCGAGCCCTAGCTCGGGCATAGTTCTCGGATCTACGGAGATATAGATCCGAGAGACGACGATGAGAAACCCATGGAAGAGAAGGCGGCACCGGCTGAATTAACAATTGACATTTCAGTTAGCCGTGACGACCCTTCGCGAATACTGAAGATCGGATCACAACTAGGCCCCGCAATGACTAAAGACCTTAGCGACTTCCTCCGGGCGAACCTTGATGTTTTCGCCTGGACGTATTCTGATATGTGTGGGATTTCTCCCGACATCACGAGTCATATGTTGAACATAGACCCGAAATACGTCCCAGTCACGCAAAAAAGGAGAGGAATGGATCCGGAGAGGTCCGCCGCTCTCGGAGAGGAGGTGGACAAACTCAAAGCAAATGGGTTCGTCCGCGACGCCCTCTACCCTGAGTGGGTATCCATCCCTGTGCTAGTAAAAAAGGAGAATGGGAAATGGAGGACTTGCGTAGATTATTCCGACTTGAACAAAGCATGCCCTAAGGACAGTTTCCCGCTGCCTAGGATCGATCAGTTGGTCGACTCCACCGCAGGACACGAGCTGCTGTCATTCATGGACGCGTACTCAGGGTACAACCAAATCCCGATGCATATTCCGGACCAAGAACACACCAGCTTCGTTACAAATGTCGGGCTGTATTGCTATGTAGTGATGCCCTTTGGATTGAAGAACGCAGGAGCAACTTACCAGCGTTTAGTGAATCGAATGTTCAAGGACCAGCTGGGTAGAACGATGGAAGTCTATGTGGATGACATGCTCGTGAAGTCACGACGGTCAAACGACCACATTCGAGACTTGGCTGAGATGTTCGACATACTCAGGTTTTACGGGATGAAGATCAACCCTCTGAAGTGTTCATTCGGCGTTGCTTCAGGGAAGTTTTTGGGATTCATCGTCAATGCTATGGGAATCGAAGCCAGCCCAGAAAAAATCCAAGCTATTCGAGATGTGCAAGCGCCCAGGACTATAAAGCAAGTACAAAGCTTGAACGGAAAAGTAGCTGCGCTAAGTCGATTTATATCTAGGGCAACTGACAAGTGCATCCCATTCTTCGATATCATAAAGAAAGGGAAGAGAAATTTTGAATGGACGTCTAGTTGTGAGGAAGCATTCCGGAATCTGGTGAGGCATCTGGAGAGTCCACCAATGCTAGCAAAACCAGTTGACCACGAGATGCTGTACGTATACTTGGCTGTATCCCCGCATGCGATAAGTGCTGCATTGGTTCGTGAGGAGGATCGAGTCCAGAAGCCGGTGTATTATGTTAGCAAGCGTTTAACGGGGGCAGAGAGGAATTACCCTAAAATCGAGAAATTGGCTTATTGCTTGGTGATTGCGTCACGAAAGCTTCGCCCATACTTTCAAGCACATTCAATCGGTGTTTATACCGATCAACCCCTGAGGCAGGTACTCCAACGGCCGGAAACTTCTGGGAGATTGCTAAGATGGAACATCGAGTTGAGCCAATTCGATATCGCATACTTACCGCGGAGAGCCATCCGAGGTCAAGCGTTAGCAGATTTCATCGCTGAGTTTACCATACCCATCAAAACGGATGACCACGACCTCATTCACCCTGTTCGATGGAAATTATACACTGATGGTGCATCAAACGACCGTTGCTCCGGCGCGGGCGTAGTTCTCATAACTCAAGAAAACCGATCAATCTGTTATGCCGTGAAGCTTGATTTCCCGGCTACAAATAACGAAGCAGAATATGAGGCACTGATCGCTGGCTTGAAGCTCATCAGAGAACTCGGGATCAAATCAATCGAAATCTTTTGCGACTCATAGTTGGTGGTTTACCAAGTACGGGGAGACTACCAAGCAAAGGGACGAAAGCTTGCTCCGTACCTCGTTCAGGTCCAAGAGCTACTATCAAATCTTGAGCGTTATGACATTTCACATATCCCGCGCGAACAGAACAAGGAAGCCGACTTATTGGCTAAGTTTGCAAGTACCGGCGATGCGCAATAAATGGGATTGTATCCCGTCGAAGTCTTGCATGCCCCGAGCATAGACGGGATGAAAATCGATCCCGTGTTGGAAACAGAAATCGAGAAGGAATCATGGATAACCCCATTCAAACTGTACCTAACGACCGGGGCTTTACCAGAAAAAAGAAGCGAAAGACGGCAGGTCTTTCGATAGGCCGCGCGATACATAATGCAGGATGGATCGATGTATCGAAAAGGATTCTCAGTCCCGTTATTACGATGCATCGCTCATGATGAAACAAAGCGAGTCTTGAGAGAGGTTCATGAAGGGGAATGTGGCGACCATACTGGGGGGCAAACGCTAGCAAAGAAGATCCTCCGCTATGGATATTTCTGGCCCACCGTAAACCGGGATGCCGCGGACTACGCAAGAAAATGCGACAAGTGTCAAAGATATGCGAAAATCCCAAGGGCTCCATCAACGGAACTCACACAAATGATCAGTCCCTGGCCATTTGCGATCTGGGGAATCGACATAATCGGCTCTTTGCCTCTATCCAAAGGTGGTGCGAAATACGCAATAGTTGCAGTCGACTATTTCACGAAATGGGCTGAGGCAGAACCTTTGGCCACTATCACCTCTAAGAAGGTCATTAACTTCGTTGTACGAAACATTATATGGCGCTTTGGCCTTCCACGCACCATCATTACAGACAACGGAACGCAATTTGAAAGTAGAGAGTTCAAAGAGTTCTGTTTAAAGTACGGCATCGAGAAAAAGTTCGCCGCCGTTGCACACCCAAAAGCTAACGGACAAGTCGAGGCCGTTAACAAAATAATCAAGTCCATACTGAAGAAGCGTCTAGAGAAGGTTGGAGGCAAGTGGGTAGATGAACTCCCGACAGCATTATGGGCGTATAGAACTACCCACAAGTCCGCGACCGGCCACACTCCGTTCGCCTTGGCATACGGCTCTGAAGCCGTTATACCCGTGGAACTTGAAGTTCCATCGCACCGAGTGACATACTATGATCCCAAAACGAACCAAAACCTCTTGCTGGAATCACTGGACTGCATCGACGAAAAGCGTGAAGAAGCTGAATTAAGGGCGGCAGCGCACAGACATCGAGTCAAGCGTTACTACGACGGCAGAGTCCGCCCAAGAATCTTTGATGTGGGTGATCTCGTTCTGAAACGAGTCTTCCCGGTACCATCACGCATGAATCCCAGCTGGGAAGGTCCATACGCCATTGAACGGAAGCTTGGAGAAGGAACATTCAAGCTAGCGACCGTTGATGGCGCGACACTCCCTCGAGCATGGAACAGTGAACATTTGCGGCACTATTACATTTAGCATGTTTTCCTTTCTTGTTGTAGGCACTGTTATTTCCTGCATGTTTCCATTCAATAATGACTTAGTTTCTTTTTAAAGTTGTAATCAAGCAATTTAGTTGATTTTCATTAATAAAGGCTTGAAGCCGTATTTTCTACGAAGTTTCTATATCTCTTAATTGAATGATAAATTACATTATCCTGCATGACATACAGACTCGTACGAACGATTCCAGATCTCTGAATCCCCAGAGCGCGGATCGGAGTACTCTAAGTCCCCAGAGCGTGGACTAGAGTATAAACGATTCCAAATCTCCGAATCCCCAGAGCGCGGATCGGAGTACTCTAAGTCCCCAGAGCGTGGACTAGAGTATAAACGATTCCAAATCTCCGAATCCCCAGAGCGTGGATCGGAGTACTCTAAGTCCCCAGAGCGCGGACTAGAGTATAAACGATTCCAAATCTCCGAATCCCCAGAGCACGGATCGGAGTACTCTAAGTCCCCAAAGCGCAGACTAGAGTATAAACGATTCCAAATCTCTGAATCCCCAGAGCGCGGATCGGAGTACTCTAAGTCCCCAGAGCGCGGACTAGAGTATAAACGATTCCAAATCTCCGAATCCCCAGAGCGCGGATCGGAGTACTCTAAGTCCCCAGAGCACGGACTAGAGTATAAACGATTCCAGATCTCCGAATCCCCAGAGCGCGGATCGGAGTACTCTAAGTCCCAGAGCGCGGACTAGAGTATAAACGATTCCAGATCTCCGAATCCCCAGAGCGCTGATCGGAGTACTCTAAGTCCCCAGAGCGCGGACTAGAGTATAAACGATTCCAAATCTCCGAATCCCTAGAGCGCGGATCGGAGTACTCTAAGTCCCCAGAGCGCGGACTAGAGTATAAACGATTCCAAATCTCCGAATCCCCAGAGCGCGGATCGGAGTACTCTAAGTCCCCAGAGCGCGGACTAGATTATAAACGATTCCAAATCTCCGAATCCCCAGAGCGCTGATCGGAGTACTCTAAGTCCCCAGAGCGCGGACTAGAGTATAAACGATTCCAAATTTCCGAATCCCCAGAGCGCGGATCGGAGTACTCTAAGTCCCCAGAGCGCGGACTAGAGTATAAACGATTCCAAATCTCCGAATCCCCAGAGCACGGATCGGAGTACTCTAAGTCCCCAGAGCGCGGACTAGAGTATAAACGATTCCAAATCTCCGAATCCCCAGAGCGCGGATCGGAGTACTCTAAGTCCCCGAGCGCGGACTAGAGTATAAACGATTTCAAATCTCTGAATCCCCGAAGTGCGGAGCGGAGTACTCTAATTCCCCGGAGCGCGGACTAGAGTATAAACTGTTTCAAGCCTCCAAGTCCCTGGAGCACAGAGTCAGCAAGAAGTCCAAGTACTCGAAAGATGTGGGACGAGAGGTACGCCATGTCCAAAAATGTTTGAACAGCACAAGAATGGACCGGGAGATAATGCAACTCATAAGAACTTGAGTTATGGCTACAATTAGTCAGCAAACTAAGGAAAGACAAGAGAATCACTCAAGCGAAAAAGAAGCTAAAAACTTTATTCAATAAGTCCAAAATGGGGATACATGATCACTCCTACAAAATTCAGACCTCTCTATACAAACTACAAGTTGTGGAAGATAAAAGCAATTACAAGACTTAAGCAAAAAACTCGTTGAACGAGTGTATCGATTATTTCTTCGACTTCTTCTTCTTGTCTTCCTTCGTTGTTTCCGACGACTCCTCTCCCTCACTCTTTTTCTTGGACTTTTTGCTTGCTAGAGAAACGGAGTCGGGAGTAGGAGATGGAACATCTAGTGGTTTGGACCTGCCCGGGAGAATGATTTTCAAAGGTCTGTTCCGCGGGTCAGTGAGTTCCAGTATTTCAGACTCAACTTTGACTTTGACTTTTTTCTTCTCCTCGTCGGCGAGACGGTCCTTCATGCTCATCTCTGAAGTATGCTCAGAGGCGCCAGTGATTTCAATTCCATCGCTTCCTTCGGCAGGAGACGAAGTATCAAGCTTGTCATCATCTAGCGCCCCGATCACTTGAGCGTCTGGACCGGGAGTTACTCCCGCATGAGCAACATCACTTGTTTTCTCTGCTTCCTCCTTGGCGTCATCGCTCCTCGGAGTTGGCTCGGCGTCAGAACAACCTACATGAAAATATAAAGAATGGGCGTTAGAACGAATAACCATTGCTGAAAAATGACGGGATCTTTCAACTTCTAGAGAAAGAAGAATTTCCTACCAGGTCCCGGTTGGCTATCGGTGGCGCGTGGGGTTTCACCCTCCAGGATAGGTGATAGCACATGAGCACTGAGTCCGGGGTCTTCGGGGTCATAACCAACATGCTGCTCAAATGGATCAAGTGTCGGCCGACTGGCCGATTGGGCAGCAGATTGAGCAGCAGTATGAAGAGCAGTAATATTAACCCCAGACGGGCCAGCTTCACCATCTTTCTCTTTTGGAAGGGGAGAGCCTTTGCTGTAAAGTGCCAATGCTGCGGATAAGTCCGATGGCTCATTTCCCCTAAGGAACTCCTTCACCAGGGCCTCCTCATCGACCTCTTCGGAGCCTGCCTCGATCTTCCTAATCCTTATCAAAGTTTCCCAGGCCTCAGCTAGGGATTCAAGGTAGCCTTCGTCCAAGAATGTTAAGTCGCGGTGCATAAGGACGCGGGCTCCATATTCAGCAATCAACGGGTCGAACATGTTTTTGACCTCTTCCCTGCCGGCTTCCGCGGCCGCCTCGAGGCGAGAATCAATCTCCTCCGCAGCCTCTCTTTTGCCCTCCTCACGGGCCTCATCCTTCATTTTCTCAACCCCAGCGAGTTCGTCATCGAGCTTTGTTTTCAGGAGTCAGGTAGCAACGATCTCATCACAGTATCGTTGTGTTTCTTCTTGAGCATCTACCTTATCCTCCTTCTCCTTGGATAGTAATTCTTTTAGCTCTTTGACTTGGGTGGCTAGCGCGTCCCTTTCTTTTCGGACAGAGTCTTTTTCTAGGGCGAGGGCACCGCTGCGCTAGACTGCTTCGTCAAGCTCTTTTTTGTGAGCCGCCTCTAAACGAGTAACTGCCTCGGCAGTATTTTTTGCGCTTTGTTCAGCGGCTTCTAGCTTTGACTTATACGAAGCAAGCTCTTCGTCTTGGAGTGTGATGATTTTCTTATCGCTGTCAGCCTCCAGATTCAGACGGTCAATCTCGTGTTGACGCTCAACAGATACTTCCGAGACCTTCTCCACCAAGTGCACAAACGCGTCATGTTGAACATAGACGTCGTTATTGCAGGCAATGGCACTCTGCTTCACATGCCCGGGAATATGATGAATGGCCGGGAGGAACTTCAGACCTTCGAAGCAAATTTTTGGAAACTTGGCCTTAAGATCGACCATCTTTTCCGCAACAGTTGGGTCCACCGCAGGAGTAGGAGGAGGAGGCTTTGAGAATTCCGTTCTTTTCCGTTGCTCTCGAACTTGCCTTGTACTCGATGAACTGGAATGTTGTTCTCGAGGAGCATCAGATTGATAACCCTTCTGTAAAGACTTCTCCCTATCCATTTCAGTTGGAGGAGGAAGATCACGGGACTGGGAAGATTGAGAGTGTGCCTTCTTGCGGTGAGACGACTCGCGGGGACGATTGTCCCTATCTTCATAATCGCCTATGTCCCTGCGTCTGCCTGAACCAGAATCCCGTCCAGAGTGATGAAATACAGAAGAGCCCTGAAGACGATCGAGTCCATGAGAACGCCCCATATCACCTGCAAAGAATGGAGATAACAACGAGTTAAGAAAAGTCCGTGAGATGAGGAAAAACTTGAAGTGTATGATGGAATGCATATGTGCGTGTGTGTCCTAGTGTTCCCCCCGACGGACCAGTTCGTTTATCTTTACTAATCGGGGTGTTGTCTCCTTGGACCGGGAGTTGAACTCCCGCATTGCCTCTAGCGGGCGAAGAAAATTTGAGGGCTTCAGGATCATCAAACCCGTAATTAAGTATGTCTTCGGGAATAGAAAGGTTCGATAGACCCCTCAAGGAGCTTTCCAGATGCTGCGAAGAAGCCTCTTTCTCAGGCGGGATAGGCGTAGCTTTTGAAGTGCCACCAACTTTCTCCTTTTGAACTGTATATTTTAGCTTCTTCTTTCCCTTCGAAGGGGAGGATGATGTCTCAATATCCTGAACTTCGATTGCTGGATTCCAAGCGGGACCCACGTTCTCGTCCTGAGTCTCAAGAGCTTCGTCTTCTTTGCGCTCACCTTCTCCGTGCGTATCGGGAGTGCGGCGCGACGACGATCCAGCCTGTTTTTTCCCTTTACCGGACGTCCCTTTACCGGACGGAGGTTTGGGAATGGTGACACCTTCTGGAAGGCTGATCCGACGACCAGGGGCTAGCAAGCCAAACCCCGACTGTGATTCATTTGAAATGATAGTCCGGATGTCTCGATCCTCAGCAGGAAGAGCTCTAATGGCTTCAACAGCCTCAGAATATCCTCGGCCTTCCAGGTGCGGGTTGATACCTGAAAATATGAAATGTAGAGTTAAGAAAAGCATGACTCCGACCAAATACGAATAGTGACTCAGCAGAGAGACTTACTGCCTTCAACCCATCTCCTAGCGAAACCGGAAGGGCAGCGCACATAGAACCATTCCTGTTTGTACAGGGCGAATTTACTACATGCCCCTGTCAAGATCTGGCATTTGTGGTATGGCTCGAGGAACATAAAGGAAGGACTGTCTTTCCGCCTCTTGATCATATAGATGTATCTGATATCACCGGCGGTTGGAGGTCTGGAGAAGACGGCCATGAAAAGTAAGTAGGTCCCGTATAGAAACGCGTGGCCGTTCGGGTGCAGCTGCGACGGAGCTATGTCAACATACTGCAATACATCCCGGAGAAACTAATTGAACGGAGGCACGCTGCCCATTCAACACATGAACTTGTTACAGGCGGTATACCCGACTGGTGGCAGATGAGGGCGATCGTGTCGCGAAGGGACCAACACATCGGCGAAAGGGATCCCATGAATGGAGCATATCCGTCGGAGAGCGGCTTCGTTAATCTTTGAAGCTTGTGAATCGATCGGATTGTCTAGAAGAATTGCTGCCTCCAGGGCATCAGGTGCTAAATTATGAGCAGGAGAAGTCGATGGATTAGAAGTATCAGCGGCTTCTCGCCTTGATGACGGCCCAGGCCTGTCGGATATAGTAGCGGAGCTAGACTTTCTCGACATTCCAGATAAATAACAAACCTGGCTAAGTGCTCGAGAGAACTATACTTAAAAAACGTTGAACGTTAGAATTAGTAACACGAGTTTTCCCCCCACGTGGTGTGTGAACTAGTGCGAGCATTCGTGTACAAGCAATAAGAAACTAAAGATTACAGAGACATAAGAAAGAACTTCGAATCATCGCCTTCGAAGACGGTCATCGCTGACCGTCTCAAAGAGCCAGCCTGGTGGTGATTACAGTTCCAGATTCAGAAAACATGTGATTTATATAGTAACCGGCCTAAGCGTAGTTTGGCATTTATACTGTTCGGCATTCAAATGTTGTTCGGCAATTGCGTTGTTCGTCCTAAGAATAGATCGGCATGTATGTTTGTTCGGTTAAGTCATTGCCAAGTGTTCGGCTAAAGGTCTTTGTTCGGTTAAGTCATTGTCAAGTGTTCGGTTAAGTCATTGTCAAGTGTTCGGTTAGGTCCTGTTCGGCATTCAGACTGTTCGGCCTAGGTATAGTGTTCGGCTTTGTTTGGCTCGGTCTAAGTCCTGTTCGGCAATTGTATTGTTTGGTCTAAATGTTGTTCGGCATTTGGAGTGTTCGGCCTAAACATGGTTCGGCATTTCAGTTGCTTAATATTTGTGACGTTCGGCATTGATGCAGTTCGGCGTCTAAGTGTGTTCGACAACCAGAGTTCGATTCGGCTAAATTACCGTTCGGCATTTGTGTTTGGCTTTGGTTTGTTTGGTTAAGTTATCGTTCGGCATTCCTTAGTTTACTCAAATGTAATATTGTTCGGCAGCCTCCACCATTCGGCGCATGACAACATACGCCGAACCAGAGCTATGCCATCCAATACCCTTACCACCTCCAACGTTTTCCTTCTCCTTCATTTTTGACTTTGGTTCGGCGCGATGGAGCTAAGTACAATAGCCATATGTGAAAACACCTCAAATCCTTCCTCCACGCCTCGCATTATCGTTCGGCAATGAGGGAAACCTGCTCGAAAGCTTTCTACACGACAAACTTGACCATCTCATTTGAAACTTATTCAAGTTATACGAGGAGCAGTACCTAGATTGCAGTTAGGAGCTTAGGAAGGAATGTTCAAGTTGTAAATCTGTTCGACTAGAGAAGGTTAGAAATCTTGGAAGAGTGGCAGAAATGAAAAGGTAAAGGAGAAGGGACGGGAAGGACCTGGTTATATAGAGGGAGGTAGAAGTTGAAAAGGCTATACCCGGTAGAACCGGTCAATACCAGAGTGATCGGCATCAAAACGAAGTACCGTTCGGCACATGAGGGCTGTCCGGCTTCGAACGTACCGTTCGGCGTCAAAACCACGTTCGTCACGCACCTCCGTTACAGGCATGCTCGAGAAAGCATCATCAAGGAAAATTGAACCAGATTCAAAGCGCATCACGTTCGGCCACGCGATACACTTTGGGGGGCAAGTGTTTCCTGGAGATTTGACCAGGCAACTAGTGCTCGGCATTAGGTAGCACTCGGCATCAGAGAGTGATCGGCATCCAGGAGTGTTCGGTGAAGCACTTGGCATCCAGGAGTGTTCGGCGAAGCACTTGGCATCCAGGAGTGTTCGGCGAAGCACTTGGCATTCATAGCGCTCGGCATCCGTAGTGTTTGGCGTCTAGGAGTACTCGGCGAAGTACACACCATCCAGAGCGCTCAGCAACAAGAGTGCTCGGCATACAAGACTGCTCGGCATACAAGACTGCTCGGCATACAAGAGCGCTCGGCATCAAGGAGAACTCGGCAACGAGGGCGCTCGGCATCAAGTTGAACCTGGCAACAAGAGTACTCGGCATCCCATGGTACTCGGCGTAGTACTCGGCAACAAGAGTACTCGGCGTCCCATGGTACTCGGCGTAGTACTCGGCAACGGGAGTACTCGGCATCTAGAAGTCATTCAGCATGCACAACTACTCAAGGCAACAATGTCGTTCGGCCTGCATACATTGTTCGTTCAAGGGCTTCAGATAGGGACACGTTCGGCCTCAACTGACAATCATCCTGCACTTCCCACACATCCAGCGTACTGTTCGGCATAGAAGGACTGTTCGGCATCAGAGCGTTCGACATACCAGGATCGGCATGCAGCGACCACTGTACTGGGGCTAGAGTGTTCGGCCATTCAGCCCATTTGGGAAGTCCAGCCCATATTTGCCTATAAATAGAGGGGCAGGGTCACAGTGAAATGGATCATTTTTTTTGGAGAGAAAACACCGGGGAGACTCTGCCATTTTCAAGACTCATCTTCTCTACTTAACAACTTCACTCAAGCATTTGATTCACGAATTGTATTTGTAATCAACCAAAAAGGAAATCAATAAAGTTGAACAAAGTGGACGTCGGCAATTACGCTGAACCACTATAAATTTGGTGTTCTTACTTTCTGCATTTAAATTAGCATTGTCTTCTCTGTTTAATTTACTTTCATCACTTATATCTCTACACAATCTTTTTGAACGAGGTTAGTGACCAATTTTGGTGCTAACACCTTGTTTGCTAATTTCAGTACGAAATTCTTTTAAGAGTGGAAGACTGTAACGATCCAGAATTTAATCACTATTTAAATGAATATTTAATTATATTTTTAAAAAATAAATAAAATGAATTTTTATTAACAAATAAAACTATTTTAAACAATAACTAATGATGATAAAATCATTTTCAAATTTTGTTTACTAATATATATATATATATAGTTCATAGAGAAATAGAAACTGTGATCGAAAATTTATTTTTTGAAATCTTGATTTTTCATTGGTTAAAAATTATCTAATATTTCATAACACTATTGTAAACATACATGCACACACTACAATATATTTTAGCATGATGAATACATGTATATATGCATGTATATACTTCTCTTTAAAGTGTGTGTGTGTGTATATATATAAAGATAAGAGAAAATATTTTTATAAAGAATAATGTATATATTTTATTATATTAAAATGCTTCTTTCAACACATAGTACATGAGATCATGGCATGAATAGTTGCATGAGAGGGGGGTACAAGGATGAATAGAAATCATGGGGATGGAGAAGGAGTACATGCATGTATACATATTTAATTATAAATATTTTATATATTTTTTCAAATATTTTCCTATGCCTATATATACTCCTTACCTCTAATATTTCTCATTTTACAATCTCCATCTCTACTTTAAATTTCCTATAAGCTTGAGCAAACATATTCATGGCCTCTCTTCATTTTTTCTAAATTGAGAAAAAATCACTTTTTCCACTTAGAACACTTCCACTTCCTTCTAAAACACTTCTACAAGCTTTACAACACCTCCTCTTCCAAAACCAGCACCATCCTCCACTAGCCCACATGGCCGAGCCCAAACTCCACCAGGCCGAGCCCAACCAATCCCTGGCAGAGCCCATTTAGGGTGTTCAAGCATTCAAAGTTTTCAATTTTGCAAGATCTAAGTTTTTTTCAAGTTTTAGCAAAAGTTCGCCTTGAGTTAGAAAAGTTTCAGTGAGTAAAACTCATATTTTTGGAAAATAAAATAACTTGATTTTGATTAACAATATGTTGTAAAAATATAATATTTGTTGTGTTGAAATATCATGTTGTTTTGATGGCATATGATTACAAGTTTGTGATTGAGCTTGAATTTGTGATTTGGATGTTAAATGATATGTTTGGATATGTGAATGGGTGATTATGATATGATGGTAGTGTGCTTATGAAACAAAAACCAAGTTATGTGATGAAGTGGTTATGAAGTTAGCACCTTGAAAAGTCGCAAAGGACTTGAGATCCAATTTGAAAATAAAAGCTTGTTTTTTAGTTTTGGATGTAGGAAATGTTTTCCAAGTTTTCACCTTTTTGTTTAAGTTTTCAAAACTCTTCCATTTGTGTTTTCAAACAAGTCATAGCAAGTATTGAAGTTAGGTAATCACTTAGAAATCAATTCTAGCAAACTGCACTCATAGGGATAATTGCTATGGATGCACTTCGGAAATTCCACGATTTCAAGCTTTAAAATGTTTTCTTTTGAATTGCTTTTGAAAAAAATCATTTCAAACCAATTAAGTGAGTACTGAGTTAAGTGTATTATTTAATAATTTATTTATTTAATTTATTAATTTGGGTAATTATTATTTAATTAATTAATTAAGTAATTAGATTAAGTAATTAGAGTATAAAATTATCAACCAAGTTAAATATTTTTAATTAAGGAAGTTTTAAATAATGATTATTTAAGATAAAAGAAAATTAATTGTTATTTATTCTTGTTTATTTTCTTTAATAATTATTTAATTAAAGGTTAATCATCCACTTAATTAGGGTTTAATTTTTAAATGAATGTTATTAATTAAAGTTTAATTATAAATAAATTTTCAAGGTTTAAATTATGATATTTGATTTAATTAAGATTAATTAAAGTTTAATTAAGTTTTTAGACTTATGATTTAATTAAGATTTATTTACTTTAAAGTTCTTTCAGAACTCTATCGGTTATTTATTATTAACCAATTTTCTTGTTTAAGTAAATTATTTTAAAACTAGAGGATCTCTTGTCCATGCTATTAAGTAGCCAAATGAATTAAAGTAGGTGTAATAAAACATTGTCACATTTTATTGAAAGTAAGTCAACTTGTACTTATCACAAATACCGCACTTTGGGAACGTGGTGAATCCAAGGGGATTAATTTCGATAAGCGGGCCATGATAATCTAAGCATATGGAACATATGTTCACATGTAAATCTTACGCACTGAGAGTGGAATGGTCCACTATAAACAACTTGACCTTTTAAATTATCGAATGTTGGTTTGGAGAGACCGAGATCGGATTAGCAGTTGTTATTCGAAAACCACTTCGAATCAGCGTTAGAGTTTGGATTGGAACTAGTGAACGCAAGGTCCAAGATGAAGACTTTGAACTGCAAGGACTATTTGCTACTAACCATAAGGGTGATTCCAAAATGGGTGTAGTGGAAGTAGTGCCTTCGGTTCGTTCATCTCCTGAATGACTTGTATGGATAAATGCTAACATTATGTCAACATTTGGAAGACAATGTTAGCATTCCAAGAGGGAAGTGCTATATGTAAAAAGGTAAAGACGTAGCCTCAAACCTCATCAATCGAAAATGACTAAAATAGGGGATATGTAGCGAGGCTAAGTGGGTCGCTCCCATTAGGGTAAGGTCACCCCTATCTAGAGTCCCTACTATCAATTCATGTATGCTTCGATATGATTGTTGATCCCAACCGAAGGGTGATCATATCCGGTACTATCCAGCAAGGGCTAGGTCGGTCTTGTGTTGGCGGGGATCCCGACGAGGTCCGTAGTGTTATTTTATCTAGAGATGCACCGTGATGGCCGGAAACCCCGGTAGCCCAGTTAGTGTATGGAATCCATTCTCCAATAAGTGTCTTATGGATTTAGTTGTACCCAAATATGTTGGTATGTGAGATGAAGCATTTCAGCTATGTTCTATTTTACTTGAGCCCTAGACATTATCATAATATCGTTGGGTTTCTATATAAAATATTTTTGTTATCGTAAGATAAAAACACGTCCATGTTTGTATGCGGCGTGATCTTACGGAATACTTTTGATTTTCAAAGTGTTTTATAAAAGTCAAAATTAAGTTGTTTTGAATTTACTCACACCAGACCCTTGTCTGACCTGGGGTTTATTTTCATTTCATAAAACTATTGAGTACTCAAATTTATATGAGTAGCCAAGTGATCCTGGTTTCTCACAAAAGCATTTTGGAGGAGTTGGAGCAGGTGGCTTCACCGTTAGCTAATTATTTCTATTCCACTGTGTATCCATGTATAATCTACGTATTTTGTATGGGCAGGTAGTTATAATTGTCTAGTTGAAGGTTGTAATGCAATGACTCGGATGTATTATTATTATGGAAATGACTATGTAATATCCTATGTTATCTATTATGCGTTGTTCTGATTCGTGGTGAGATTTGTGATTGTGTAGTTTCTTCTTATCTTTCTTTTTCTTCTACCCTTAATGACTCGTCTTTCTGAGTTAGAAATGTGGTTCGTTATATCATTATGAGAATAGACCATAAGACGAGGGGCCTGCTTTGGGTTCTTGAGGTATTAAGTGGTTGGACCCGCCTCTTTTCCCAAATGAAGTATTAAATGGCCAAGGGAACACTTTAGGTGGCATCTCTACAGGGGTTCGCTTCTGAAAATAGGTCTTAAATGATGGGGTCTATCTTAATTAAGGTCTTAAAACCAGGGTCTGCCTATTTTCCACTTAGAAGTATTAGTGTATGAGATTCCATATGATGTCAGCTAGATAGTACCATTGAGGAGCAGGCGTCTGAAAATAGGTCTTAATTGATGGGTTCTACCTTAATTAAGGTCTTAAATGACCAGAGTCTGCCTATTTTCCACTTGGAAGTATTAAGTGGCTTGAGTACCGTCTCTCGCATTATTAGCTATATGACGTATGATTGGGATATGAGATTTTAGAGAC
The DNA here is from genome assembly GCA_030737815.1 of Allium fistulosum. Classification (NCBI taxonomy): domain Eukaryota; kingdom Viridiplantae; phylum Streptophyta; class Magnoliopsida; order Asparagales; family Amaryllidaceae; genus Allium; species Allium fistulosum. Next base: position 718,556,017 of record CM060908.1, read on the forward strand.
CTAATTCTGAGATGGAAGGTATTAAATGGTTGGACCCGCCTCCTTCTCTTATAAAGAAGTATTAAATGGTTTTTATTAGTTTTACGTTCGTAGACATATTCTTATTTTGAAATATACTGCCCAAGTATTGAAAAGGTAAGACTTAAGGTTTTTATTCACCAGACACTTGTTGTTCTGACTCCCTTCTCATTACAACACAGGTTATGGACGGAGTGATTGCGATGATGATGCTTAGGGATGGAGAAGCTTGGCTTGTGGCAGTATTTGTTATTATTACTTGCTTTTATGTGTACCCATGTACTTAAACAATTGTCATAACGGATATTATGTTACGGTTTTTATGGAATTTTGTATTGTGACATTTTTATGGTTTTAAAATAAATGGGTACACTTTTCTATTATATTTTGTTGCATCCACTGTGAGTTCTGAAAGTTTAGTTATGCATCTATACTGTTATTTTCTTAGTTCTACCAACAACTTTCCATAGAATGGATCTAAGTTTCGATGGGTCTTTTCTGGGTTAAAATTTAGGCATGTTCCAAGGTGGGTTGTTACATAACGCCTTTTCCATGTTTTCGGATCCATACAGCTTCAAAAATCACATCCTCCTGGTCAGTAGTCAACCGATCCCGTCCCGTTCCCTCAAGAAGCTTCTATTGTTGTTGCATAAATTTTTCCTGCAATTCCAAAACAAAACACAATTGAAATTAACACTGCATTGTTTTAATTCTTTATAACTAATAAATTAAACTGATTATTAATAACTTATAACTTAAAATATGCTTCCATAGACCTATTGTGATTTTGAGTCATGCCATGTGTATATGACTGTGCCATTTCATTTTCATGTTCGATGGGATGAGTACGTGCAAACACGCCCATGTCGAAGACGGGACCATGGCGCTCTCTTTCCTGAAATAATTATTTATGTATTATTATTATATATACAAAATTATAGAATGTAATAACTGTTTATAATCGCAACTATTAAATTTACCAGCATGATAATGTTAGAATGACTTAGAACCACCGTGGTGTGTGTGACTGGATTCTTATTTCTGTTCGCAGAGTTCCTCTCTGGCTTGGCTTGTAAATTTAAATTAAACATTATATTTTACATTTGTAAATTATATATTGTATATGGAATAAGTTAAAGTGATATTTTGACTTATCAAAATATACTCTATATAATGTGTGATAGATTGTATATGAAATTTCAGTTTAAATAATTGGTAAGAAATTAGTAAACTTACCTTCCTTTCATCGCTATTCCAGTGAGCAACCCAAGCTTTCCACATGCTTACGCCCATCAAGTCAGGCTTCTTCCCTGCTTTTTTTTGGCTAACATCATGGAGCGGTAGTTCTTCCTCATTTTCTTCATCCAGTAGTTTCTTCAAAGGAGATGGTCAATTTCTTGCAAGTCTACCACCCCCTGCATGTTGAAAAAATATATGTTATACATTTATATTTAGTCATCAAATTATACGGTAGTTATATATAATGATATACAAATTTACACTTACGAGGAAGTCCTATCAAATACACTCTATGATATAGGGTGGGACATAATCCCACTTAGACCAGCAAGCGCTCATCCTACTCCTGTAATCAAGCTTGGAAACAACAAGAACAACTTCTGATGGCTCTAGCTCAAATCCTCGGTGTTAAATATGATACAAACCTTTAATAAATTATGACTAATATATCATACATAAAATATTTATGATGCTAAAATAAATTTAATACTTACCCATTCACTTTGATAAATAACGTCACTATGGGACGTTGTGCCTACTCTTATGGGCCACTGCCATCACCTCCCGCAGCGGTCGCTCTCTTACTAGAAGAGGGGGAACCTGATGAATGGAAAGAACCCGGACATTGAAACGACAAAATACCTGTCACATACATATCATTTTATTAAGGCAAAATATATCATTTAATTATAAAAAAACATATCAATTTTTATGAGAAAAATGCAACATTAATAATCACATAAATTACCTTCTACCAAAATTTACATTATTAATCAATTCTCGTCGTTTTCCTATTCAGATTCAACCTTGTACTCTATATTATTTTCCTCTGCAGTTTCAAATGCTTCTACTAAAACGTTTTGATTCATCATTTAAAGGCCAAAAATCAGTGTTACCCGGCTACTTGGCCCGGCTACAAAGCGATAGTTGCAGAAGATATGGTTGAAGCTAGACAAAACTCGAACCAAGAGGAGATTGGAGATATAAGGGATTGATGCAACCTATATGGTTCGGCATGTCTATGTGGATCGGTGTTTGATGGTGGTTTGGTTGGAGTAGGATAGCTCTTATGGAAGGTCATGGATGGGTCGGCCTTTGTGGGTCGGCACGTGTTGTTCGGTTAGGGGAGACAAGCCAATGTGGGTTGGCACGTAGTGTTTCGGCCTAGGCGGCTCGATGTAGATGTAGGTCGGCTTCAGGAGGATTAGTATATGTGGATCGGCATTCATATGCAGTTTGGCCTATGTATACGGTTTAGCACGTATGGGTCGGCAAGGGTAGCTCAGTCAAGGAAGGAAGCTCAGAGTGGGTCGGTCAAGGTGGTTCGTCGATTGTGGTTCGGCCTTGGTTGTTCGACACGTGTGGATCGATGCGTGTGGGTCAGCATGCCTGGTTCGGCCTACCTAACCTACCAGCTATGGGCCGAGCTATCTTGGTCATGGGCCTGCATGGGGGATCTAGCATATCCTCGTCTATAAATAGAGGGGCAGGGGTCCAGTTTAAAGGATTCTCTTTTTTGGGGAAAAATGTGGGGGAGACTCTGCCATTTTCTGTACTCATTTCCTTTTATTCCAAATTGAATTCAAGCTACTCTTTGTGGATTGTATCTGTATTTAAACAGATAAAAAAGCAATAAAGATCATATTCAAAGTGGATGTAGGCAGTTACGCCGAACCACTATAATTCTGGTGTTCTTGTTTTTTGCTGTTGTTTTTGAATTATATTGCGCTATTCCTTTGTTCAATTTACTGTCTTCATTAATCTCTCTATACAAATCTATTCTATGGTGTTAGTGACCGATTTTGGTGCTAACAGTCAGTATGTGTCGATTATTATTATTATTATTCTATTTTGCTCAAGATCTGCCAAATAAGCTTGTTCGTTTGGAATATTCTTTCCATCGAATGTAAATGTTGCTTTTGTTTTAAAAACTGCCAACTAGTCTGCTTTACTTCTTTTTAAAGATGGATAAGGAGAATAATAAACTTGTAGTACTTGTTTGTCTAGTACAAAAGGATCGTACTTATGATAATGCGAGGTATGATTTTTTTAAAATAAGATTATAATCTTTGTGCACGTTGATTCTAGAACCTGGAACATTGCTGAACAAATCGCATCTGAACAAAAAAACATCCTTCGTAGGTTGTGTGAAATATTTCAATTGCAAAACCAGGGTTAACACTCCGTATAAATCATTTATATGATTATCTGGATCATCGCCAACTTTAACAAATTCATCGGTATTGTTAGTTAATTTTTCAACACCATATTCTTTGTTACTGAATTTATATCCATTGACGAAGAATATTGGATGTGTCTTGATATTTTTTTGGTCCCAATGCAAGATGTTTCAATCCTTCGTCGACCACCCAATTTCTCGGGTCATAAACATAGCTTGCATAATAACCAGTGAAATCTTTACTGAAATCGCCGCGTGAATGTTGTGGTTCATAAACACTGCAGATATACTAATACCTATCACAGACATATCTTTGGATGTTGCATGGTCTCTTGTCTATTAGCTGTAAAGTTTTTTCTAACTCTTCTAAAAGAATGATTAATATGAAAAAACACCAATGACAATCAAACTATGAAATTTTCTTCTCATGCAGTAAAGAAAATGCTTGTGTTTCTTCCATACAATAAGGACAAGCTACACGACCGGCCGTACACCAACCTGAAAGCATTGCATACGTAGGTAAATCACTAATAGTCCATAACAAAGAAGCAAATGTACGATTTTTTTTGAAATTTCATATGCTTCAACTCTTCATACCATGTTTTCAACTCTTCAACCAATTATTGTAAATAAACATCGATTCCTTGTGTCGGATCATCGAGGCGAGGGACGACAATAGTGAGAAACATATACGGACTTTTCATACACATCAACGAAGGTAAATTATAAGATGTAAAGATAATAGGTCAAAGATGAATATTTAGAACCAAACTAAGAGAATGGTGAAAATTCGTTCGTACATAAACCAAGTATAACATTCCGGCTCTCCGTTGCAAGAATTGGACATGTCTTATCAAAATGCTTCCATGCTTCTCTATCAGCTGAGTGTGCTAACGTACTTTCTTCCTATGTTCTCACATTGTATCATCTCATATGAGACGCGGTTACAGAAGATGCATATAACCTTTGAAGCCTAAGAATGATGGGTAAGTAATGCATATGCACTACAACAAAAAACATTTTTTACAACTGTTAAAAAAAGTTGAAATAGGTAGTTTACAATGTTTTGCTAAACGTAGTCTTATCCACAGTTGTAATAGGGGTATATCTATTACAACTTTTAAAAATAGTTGTAATAAAACATTGTAATAAATGTTTTACAACTTTTCAGAACCATTGTTATCTGGTTACATACATCCAAATGTTGTTTTTACAACTTTTAGTCTATGTCGTAAAAGACTTTATTACAACTGTTAGTATTAGTTGTAATACATTAAACCACAACTGTATATTCAAGTTGTAATAAACTCTTTTACAAAAATTGAAAAACGTTGTAATTTGGTGAGCATGGACCAAACCCCTTTTACGATGATAATACATTGTTGTGAAAGTATTTACTACAACTATTAGTCTTCATTGCAAAATATATATTCTACAACTGTTTGTAAATAGTTGTAAATATTGTATGACTACTATTTAGAATAGTTGTGGTACATCTTTTACAACTTTATGAAAAGTTGTGAAATATGTATGACAACTTTTTAATAATATTGCGTAGGTATTTCTGCCTAGTCTAATCTGCTAGTATACACACAAGAGAAACACAACAATAATACCATTTCAGTAATTCAAATAAAATTCAACGATTAAACAACAAATAACACATTTTCAAGTTACTTCGATTCAAAATAAGTTAACAATTATTCAAACACAAAATACAATACATGTTCCAACACAACCGGTTTTTCACAAAAGATTACACAAGTTCTCGACCGTATAATACAAACGATAAGAAATACCAACAGCAAAACGATCTAGTCAACAACAACGAAATTCTTATGCCAAGCAATCGTTGTTCTTACGGCTTGCTGAATAGTACAATCTTCAGGAATCTCCCTCTAGAAAGTAGTTTGTGATTCCTATGGAACATCGACAAAAACTTTCTAAGCAACTACCCCAAGTGGAACATGATGCACCAAAGCAGCGGGATCAACAGATGCAAGTGTCCCTTTAGCAAAAACTTTTCCTTGCCAGTTAAGTAATTTGCATTTTTTTGGAAGTCGTAGATCATATGTACCATTAGTCGCAAAATTAGTGCTACCATGTTGTGACTGAGACTGCAAAGAAATGTAATTTATCAATACAATATTGAATCTAAGAGTTAAAATAGTTTTAAAAAAATATATTGTCCAAAAATCCCATGAAATCTCTAGCATGTACACACCATTAATAGTCAAAAAAGTATAAATCAAAATTTAAGTGGTCTAAGAAAAAATAGAATGTGTGACAACTTGAACTAAAATTTCAACACTTCCCTCTTTAAAACAATGTCACTGAGACTGCAAAATATGGAGAAAGTGTGACTGAACTAAAATTGTATTACCTGAGGCGTATTAACAAGAGTTAATGGGCTATCCATGTGATTTCCCTTTCCTGTCATTGACTATAAAAGGAACAAATTTTAAATATACATGTATTAGTTAGTTATTAAGATGGCTAATTAATTTATAACTTACCGTCATGATCAAATTTGTCTACTCTAGAACTTTATTTTGCAATCTGAAAACTTAGTTTTCAAGTGCAGATACTTTCTTCGAGTTATGTATGTGAGCCCCAAATTGAGAAGGTGTAACCCCAAAACCAAGACCTCTTATTCTTCCACATCGTTCTTTGCCGAATGTCTTTGCCACACCGTCTTCACTTAATGAAACCATTCCCCGAGAACTTTGACTGATGTTGTGCTCTTTTATCTTAATCTACAAATAATAAAAAGTTCCAATAAGATGTAAATATTGTATTTTTATTATGTAGTAGACGATATTTTTATACTTACTATGCATTCAGCAATAACCGGTTTGGTGGTTCCCTCTTTTTTTGTATGTCCTTTGCATCACAACTCATCTCTAGTAATATCATATGCACGTTCCTTTTTCTGCAAAAAAAGTATGGAAATAAAGCTCAGCTATTTTGCACAACAATGAAATTCGATTATTTTTTAACACAAAACTAAATACTTTTATCATTTTAACTAAATGCTAAATGACTATCTTTTTGAAAAAAAAATACACGTTAACCCAGTAGTTAATAATATTACCAAGCACTTCGACTATTACTAGGTTTATAAATCGAAAGGCAAATTAATCTAAAAAATGAAACAATAATCTTACCAATTCCTTCTCCTACCTTGCATACCCCTTTCTACTCATCGTGTGCGGAATCTTATTCTTTTCACTAATCTCTCTGTATTTCTTGCTCTTCAACTACATCATAGAAATTTACAAATTAATAGTATATGATAAGTGTTGTTTACAAGAATCTTATTCGAAAAGGATTGAACGATACCTCAAATTCTTTGGACAGTTTCTCCCTAGTAAAATCTCTCCATTCTTGATCGGTCTTTATATTAACGGGTTTCAGCATCGCCAATCTACTGGTAGAGTCAGGACTTTTGGAAGCGTTTCTTATGGTTGAAATCAATTTTGATTTTGCTTCTTTCCACCTAACACCTAACATCATCATCAACAAACCCTTGTAGTCTACATCCACAACGAACTGTGTCTGGAGGAAAAAAACATTAATGCAGTATAAGCATAAACTTCAATAGAGACATAAAGTCATCGTTTTCTTATTATAGTCTGCACTCACAGAAATTAGGAGATGATAATAGGTTGAAATAAACTTCAATAGAGACATAAAGTCATCGTTTTCTCAATCAAAAAATAAATAGAAACACAAAAAATTAGAAACAAGGAAAGTTGGAGGGTTTGATGATTGTAAATTGGTTCCTAACTTAACATTATTGGTGAGATTGTGCTATATTACAATTCAAAAATCTTGTTTTTGATTGATTCACTTGTAAACTCTCTTTTATAGTGAAGTTGCTGAAAGCTGGATCCATGGATATATATCGATTTTGATCTAAATAAAATGTTGTCCCATATATTGTAATTCTTTTACGTTGATATAATTGGATTATTGCTAATTATTTACCAAATAATATAATGCAATTTAGAAGAATATAAACTAGGACATCATACATGAGCTATTTACACAAATTCTAGACTATAAGCTGTCATCTGTAAGTTTTAGTCGATATTACTGCACCAGATATGCAAATTGCAAATCAAATTAGTCTGAAGTGTATCAAAATTGCTGTTAGGAAATTATTAATTTTGATGAATGGTTATCTTTTATCATGTTTATCATAAATATGCAACACAGTATTATCAAACTTGAATGGAATATAATATGCAAACAATGTTAGAATCTACTATTAGAAACTGCAATCGTTTCATTTACTTTTAACGTTATGCAGTTTCTAATCTTAATGTGACCCTATTAATTAGGTCATAAATAGAACGTTTCATTTACTTTTAACATTATGCAGTTTCTAATCTTAATGTGACCCTATTAATTAGGTCATAAATAAAACGTTACATTTACCTTTAACGTTATGCAGTTTCTAATCTTAATGTGACCCGATTAATTAAGTCATAAATAGAACGTTCTATAATTAGAACATTAGGTCTGTGATTAATCTTAAGCGTTGAATTGGTACAAGATGGACGTACCAAATTTAGAGTTAAATGTTATATAAAGGATTGAGTCCTCTCTCTCCCAAAAAAAATATAGATGTATTCTTCTCCATCAAGAAACATATAAAGAAATAGGGTTAGAGAGAGAAACCGAATTCTGAGAAGAAGAGTAATTATTAGAAGTCAGAAGAAGAAGATGACAGCCATTACATCTTCCGTTGTTAATCAAGGTACGTCATCTTAAACAATAAATCATATTAATTTTGTTTGTGAAATATTCGGTATTGGTGATCCTTGAGCTATTAATTGAACTGTTCATCATTAATCATGAAAGATCGAACAGTAAAGAATTTCTGACATTTGGTATTAGAGCCACCAATCAATAACTGAATATTTTCTATGATTGCAATTGATCTGTTCTATGCTTTACTCATGATGTTTAATCAAGTATGTGTTATAAGTCGTTTATGCACATGAGATTTATGATTTTTTTAATCACCAAAGTAGTCAAAATCAGAATAATCATTTAGTGCATAAGTGACATAATGATTATTGATAGAAATTATCAGTTATAATAATACCAATTAAAAAATTGGCGTCACTAATGATAGAACCTGAGAACTTACCCAAAGGAAAGTCTTGTTCTATAACTAGTTGACATGATGAAGTTTAATAGATATCTTGATTAAATAAATATTGATCATCCAAAGATGTCAGTTCTATTTAATTGAATATATTTATTACTTACTTATGTTTTGGTATTAATTATGTTAAGTATAAGATAGTATCTACCCAAAGGAGTGCTATATTGTACTATTATGTACATATCTGAATCGCGTTAGCTATGAGCTTATAATTATTTCAATTTTTTTTATTTAATTTGCGGTAGTTCCCATGAATACACATGCTTCATCTGTTACATTGTTCACTGGTGTTAATTTTTCTGAATGGAGAGAACAAGTTAATTTCCATTTAGGTGTTCAGGATCTTGACTTGGCACTCCTTGAGGATAAACATGTTGCTCTTACAACAGTTAGTACTGAGATAGAAAAATCACACCATAAAGCATGGGAACGCAGTAACAGATTGAGCCTTATGTTTATTAAGATGATTGTTGCTAACAACATCAAGTCAACAATTCCGCAAACAGAAAGTGCTAAGAAATATATGCAGTTTTTGGAAGAGGGTTTTCGTTCAGCTGATAAGTCACTCGCTGGTACTCTTATGGCAGAACTCACGACCATGAAGTTTGATGGGTCGTGAACTATGCAAGAGCACATTATAGAGATGACTAATCTTGCAGCAAGGTTAAACTCCCTTGGACTTACAATAGAGGATTCTTTTCTTGTCCAGTTTATCCTGAACTCTCTACCTTATGAATATGGACCTTTTTCGAATTAACTATAACACTATAAAGAATAAGTGGAATGTTAATGAATTGTCCAGTAGACTTGTTCAGGAAGAAGGACGTTTGAAAAATCAAGTGAATCACTCAGTAAGTTTTGTGAGTAATAAAGCTGGTAAAGAAAAGAATGGAAAATCAAGTCATTTCAAGAAGAAAAAGGCACCTGTTAAGAATGGGCAGGATAAGGAAAAGAAGGAACTAAAGGATATTCGATGTCATTTCTGTAAAAGGAAAGGACATTATCAAAATGACTGTCCGAAAAGGATAGCTTGGTTTGAAAAGAAAGGTAGTCATCTATCTTTCGTATTTTTTGAATCAAATTTAGTTGAAGTTCCTATTAATACATGGTGGCTTGATACTGGTGCTACAACTCATGTCTCCAATAATATGCAGGGATTTCTTTTGATCCGAACCATAAATCCAAATGAAGATCGTTTTCTCTTTATGGGAAACATAATGAAATCCACAATAGAAGGCATTGGGACTTATCGTCTAATTCTAGAAAGTGGATATGTATTAGACTTATATAGTACCCTTTATGTACCTTCATTATCTAGAAACCTTATTTTCGTAAGTAACTTGGATATTTCTAGTTTTAGATGTACGTTTGGATCTGGTTGTTTTGATTTATATAAGAATACTGATAATGTTGGTTCTGGTATTCTAATTAATGGTTTATATAAATTGAAACTGAATGACACTTATGCGAATTCCTTGCTGAATGTAATAAATAATGTTGGATGCAAACGTAACATGTTGAATGAAAATTCTGCTTTCTTATGGCATAAAAGACTAGGTCACATATCCAAAGAAAGAATGATGATATTTGTAAGTAATGAAATTTTGTCAAATTTAAACTTTAGTGATCTAGAATTATGTGTGGATTGTATTAAAGGTAAACAAACCAAACATAATAAGAAAGGAGCCACTAGAAGCGGCCAGCTTCTTGAAATAATACACGCTGATATTTGCGGACCTATGGACACTCCAGCCTTTAATGGAGAAAAGTATTTCATCACTTTTATTGACGATTTTTCCCGCTATGGTTATGTCTATTTGCTTCATGAAAAATCTCAATCTGTGAATGTCCTTGAGACGTTTTTAAAGGAAGTTGAGAGGCAATTAGATAAAAAGGTGAAAATCATAAGGTCTGATAGAGGTGGTGAATATTATGGCAAATATAATGAGTCAGGCCAGTGTCCAGGTCCATTTGCAAAATTCCTCGAATGTCATGGCATATGTGCGCAATACACAATGCCAGGTACACCACAGAAAAATGGTGTAGCAGAAAGGCGCAATAGGACGTTAATAAGTATGATTAGGAGTATGATGTCAGATTCTACACTACCTAAGAGTTTGTGGTCGTATGCTCTCAAAACCGCTAATTATTTGTTGAATAGGGTTCCTAGTAAAGCTGTTCAAAAGACTCCTTTTGAATTATGGACTAACAGGAAACCTAGCTTAAGACACCTGCATGTTTGGGGTTGTCCAGCGGAAGCGAGAATTTATAATCCACTTGAAAAGAAATTAGATTCTCGAACGATTAGTGGGTATTTTTTAGGTTACCCTGAAAAATCTGAAGGATATGTGTTTTACTGTCCTAATCTTAGTCCAAGAATTGTAGAAACTGGTAATGCAAGATTCATTGAGATTGGTGAAGTCGGTGGGAGTACTAGAAGAGAAATAGTGGAAATAAAGGAAACAAGGGTAAATGTTACATTGCCTAGAATAGTTCTTCCATCTACTATTACTCCAAATGTTGTTCCAACTGTTGGAGAACAGCATGATGATGAACAACATATAAATGAAGAAGTACTTCCTGAAGGAAATGACTTACACAATGCTGATATGCATGAACCACAACAAGTAACATTAAGAAGACTCAAAGAGATCGTAGGTCAGCTATTTCTAATGATTATATGGTTTATATGCAAGAATCATATTATGATATAGGAATCAATAAGGAACCAGTTTTGCTTTCATATGCTGTAGAAAGTAAAGAGTCAAAGGAATGGATTAATGCCATGAAAGAAGAACTAAAATCCATGCAACAGAATGAAGTTTGGGATCTCGTTGAGTTACCACATGGATGTAAAAGAGTCGAATGCAAATAGGTTTTTAAAACCAAACACGACTCTAGTGGTAATATCGAACGGTATAAAGCTAGACTTCTTGCTAAGGGTTACACTCAGAAAGATGGTGTTGATTACAAGGAGACATTTTCTCATGTTTCGAAAAAGGACTCACTAAGAATAATAATGGCATTAGTAGCACATTATGATTTGGAATTGCATCAAATGGATGTGAAAATAGCCTTTCTGAATGGAGATCTTGATGAGGATGTTTATATGGATCAACCTGAGGGTTTTTCTGTAAAAGGTAAAGAACAATTGGTGAGTAAACTTAAGAAGTCAATATACGGGCTTAAACAAGCATCTCGGCAATGGTATATTAAGTTCAATACCATTATTACATCTTTTGGTTTTAAGGAAAATACGGTTAATCACTGTTTATACCAAAAGATCAGTGGGAGCAAGTTTATTTATCTAGTCCTTTATGTTGATGACATCTTGCTTGCTGCAAATAATTTAAGCATATTGCATGAGACTAAGGAATTTCTCTCAATGAACTTTGAAATGAAAGATATGGGAGAGGCATCCTATGTGATTGGAATAGAAATATTTCATGATCGATCACAAGGAATATTGGGATTGTCTCAGAAAGGATATATCGAAAGGATTCTTGAGAGATTTGGAATGAGTAAGTGTTCACCTGGGAAAGTTCCTGTACACAAAGGTGATAAATTCAATCTCATACAATGTCCTAAGAATGATGTTGAACGAAAGGAAATGGAATCAATTCCATATGCATCTGTTGGTAGCCTAATGTATGCTCAAACTTGTACTAGACCGGATATCAGTTTTGCGGTCGGTATGTTAGGGAGGTATCAAAGTAATCCAGGAAGGGAACATTGCCAAGCTGCAAAGAAAGTGTTGAGGTACTTACAAGGCACGAAAGATTACATGCTCATGTATAGTAGATCCAATGAATTGGAGGTGATTGGATATAGCGATTCATATTTTGCTGGATGCATCGATACTAGAAAATCGACTTTTGGTTACCTATTTATGTTTGCTCAAGGAGCCATATCATGGAAAAGTGCGAAACAAACTATCATTGTTTCATCTACTATGGAGGCAGAATTTGTGCCATGTTATGAAGCCACAATTCATGCATTATGGTTGCGGAACTTTATTTCAGGACTTGCGGTTGGCGACACCATTAGCAAGCCGCTGAAAATTTATTGTGATAACTCTGCAGCAGTGTTTTTCTCAAAAAAAGACAAGTACTCTAAAGGTGCTAAACATATGGAATTGAAGTATCTTGTTGTGAAAGATGAGGTTCAGAAACAAAGAGTGTCAATCATGGACATCAGGACAGAACTTATGATTGCAGACCCTTTGATGAAAGGGTTACAGCCAAGACAATTTAAGGAACATGTTCAAGGAATGGGTCTTGGTTGTATTAATAATAATTGATGTGTGACATTCTGAGCTCCTTTATGTGTTTCTGATATACAATTATGTGTCTCTTGTTTTAATGTGGTAGTACGTACTTTATGTAATTTTAAACAAGAAAGAGTCTTATAAAGATATTATGTTTAATCATTATGATATAAGACATTATGTGGACCATTATGCTGTTTTATATAAATTATGAGTATAAAATGATGGATTGCTGGTATTGTAGTATATGGAAGGAAATGCATTGAATTAATAATGCACAAGCGCCATAACTCTCAGCAATTTATCATAGTATGATGTTCAACACTTGATATTATGAATAATCGGGTCAAGTGGGAGAATGTTAGAAATTTGCTATTAGAAACTGCAATCGTTTCATTTACTTTTAACGTTATGCAGTTTCTAATCTTAATGTGACCCTATTAATTAGGTCATAAATAGAACGTTTCATTTACTTTTAATGTTATGCAGTTTCTAATCTTAATGTGACCCTATTAATTAGGTCATAAATAGAACGTTTCATTTACCTTTAATGTTATGCAGTTTCTAATCTTAATGTGACCCGATTAATTAAGTCATAAATAGACCGTTCTATAATTAGAACATTAGGTATGTGATTAATCTTAAGCGTTGAATTGGTACATGATGGACGTACCAGATTTAGAGTTAAATGTTATATAAAGGATTAGGTCCTCTCTCTCCCAAAAAATATAGATGTATTCTTCTCCATCAAGAAACACATAAAGAAATAGGGTTAGAGAGAGAAACCGAATTCTGAGAAGAAGAGTAATTATTAGAAGTCAAAAGAAGAAGATGACAACCATTACATCTTCCGATGTTAATCAAGGTACGCCATCTTAAACAAAAAATCATATTAAGTTTTGTTTATGAAATATTCGGTATTGGTGATCCTTGGGCTATTACTTAAATTGTTCATCATTAATCATGAAAGATCGAACAGTAAAGAATTTATGACATTTGGTATCAGAGCCACCAATCAATAACTGAATATTTCCTATGATTAGTGGCTCTGATACCAAATGTCATAAATTCTTTATTGTTCGATCTTTCTTGATTAATGATGAACAATTCAAGTAATAGCCCAAGGATCACCAATACCGAATATTTCACAAACAAAACTTAATATGATTTTTTGTTTAAGATGACGTACCCTGATTAACAGCGGAAGATGTAATGGCTGTCATCTTCTTCTTCTGACTTCTAATAATTACTCTTCTTCTCTGTATCGTTCCAATTTTATCGGATGTTAACGTTATACAGTTTCTAATCTTAATGTGACCCTATTAATTAGGTCATAATAGAACATTTCATTTACCTTTAACATTATGCAGTTTCTAATCTTAATGTGACCCGATTAATTAGTCATAAATAGACCGTTCTATAATTAGAACATTAGGTCTGTGATTAATCTTAAGCATTGAATTGGTACATGATGGACGTACCAGATTTAGAGTAAATGTTATATAAAGGATTGGGTCCTCTCTCTCCAAAAAAAATATAGATGTATTCTTCTCCATCAAGAAACACATAAAGAAATAGGGTTAGAGAGAGAAACCGAATTCTGAGAAGAAGAGTAATTATTAGAAGTCAGAAAAAGAAGATGACAGCCATTACATCTTCCGCTGTTAATCAAGGTACGTCATCTTAAACAAAAAATCATATTAAGTTTTGTTTGTGAAATATTCGGTATTGGTGATCCTTGGGCTATTACTTGAATTGTTCATCATTAATCATGAAAGATCGAACGGTAAAGAATTTCTGACAAACAAAATACTGTACATAGAAAAAAGTATATTTTTTCTAAAAAAACAAAATAACAGAACATAAAAATTAGTATTATGTATTATTGCCTTCAAAATTTTTTTTTACCGTTATCCAATAGTGGATAGAAAATATAACGAGTTTATGAAACGGATTAAAAAACCAAAATGAACCAAAATAAGTGTGTTTGGATTAAAACCTGAAGATAAAAATTAGACTATAAGGCAGTCAGTGCTATAATTAGTACATTATACATGCATAGTTAGTTTTAGAATTTCCTGGTAACTGAACCGCATTAGATAGACTACTTTGCCACTTCGATTTCTATATTTTTTCTTAACTTCTGAAATCTGAAAGATTGAGACTAGATTGACCTGAAAAAGGTGGATACTGAGAAAATGTGTATTCCTTACAACTCTATGAAAATATGGTGCAATCTTCAAGTTCAGGGCACTGTTAGCATGGTTGGCTTTTGTCACTTGTTTCAAATTATTCAAAAAGGATATGGTATCATTTTATCAAAGACCTTACTTATCACATGAATATCTCAGATTATAATTTTGACATAGGGAGCATACATCTCCAATATCTAAACACTATCGTATTATCACTTATTACATCATCCATCTTCAGCTACATCTCATCTGTAGGCACCCACACAAACCTAAGCCATCATCAACTCAAAAGATCCTACATCTGCAGCCTCCATTTACAACCATACCACCTACCTCAAAAACAAACTACAGCAACAAAGTTATCTTAGTATATGTCATGATAGCACAACATCATTCAACATAAACTAGTCTACTCTCTATATAATCGGCCACAAAATCATAATAACATTTATCGACACAAGCTAGAAGGGTTCAAGCAGCAATAACCTTAGGTAAAGTCATCAAGCACTCTGAGACTTAGACTCACCACTGCCATCAAATTTTATGGTAACTACCATCAAATTTGTTTCCCTTTCATCAAAACTTAGTTCTAAAAACTGAATGTACACATTAAAAAATCAAAAATCAAATACTTATTGTAATTGAAGGTAATTTACTGGAATCGTAGAAAATATTTGAAAACGTGAAATTTTACCGTGTAGCATCAATCCAAATTACAACAATTCTATTAATTGGGAAAGTTTCGACTAATACAGCAATTTTATTAAAACAGAAAAGATTTTGTACTAAATTGGGAAAGTTTCAACCTATATAGCAATTCTATTAAAAAATGATTAGGAAAAGGTGTGAAAGGGTAATTGAAAAAGATGAATATTTGTATCCATAAAATTAATCCTAGCTACTAGGCAATCATTCAAGAACCAAAGTAATTAGCAGCTGTTTTGTGTCATTCAACATGTCATTCAAGCAAATTTAGATATTTTTGTGATAAATATATTTCTTTTTATACATGCCATACATGTCATCCTTCAATTTGTTATCCACATTCTTCCAATGGTCGATGTTCACAGGAACCATTTCCCTTGCTAAAACGCCAAGATATGAAGACAAGTGTGTCGAATTTTTACCTATAGGTTGTCCTCGTTCATTGAATTCGATTGTGACCCTTTCACTCGGTGTTAGGGAGAATGTCTTCATCAGTGTTTTCCTCCTTTTTCTCTTTGGTGCTGATTGCGCTTGATATTGAGCAGAAGAGTTAGGAGGAGTGGGTGAGTTTGTACGGGAGATTGAATTATGAGGAATGATGGTGGGGAGAGGTGTAGTATTTAGCTCCTGAAGTGCTTGAGCAACATCCACTTCAACAACTTCTTCGTTCGAAATTCTACCATCACCGTTATTGTTAAGAGTTCTAGCCAATTTAGCTAGACGCAACTGCTTTGATTTTCTTTCCCCAACATTCGAGTGCTGAAATTATCAAATAGATGTTAGAAACTGAAAATATCAATTAAATCCATCTTTTTTTACTTCTAATTTCTAGAATAATCAATTATATTGCATCCATGTGTATTGTAGGTTGCTTGCTCAATGTAAACCAAATTTTACATATACATAAATTATAAAGCTACTGGTTTCGAAATGCAAATCAGAAGATTGTTGTAGATGAGCCATATGAAATTTGTAAAACATTTGTAAAACTTGATTTTGCAGTTACATATATACATATTTTTTCAGATATACATATATTTCTCTACACTCAGTTATAAACATCTATAAAACTTGATTTTGCAATTACATATGCACCTTGAATATGATTCCAGTATGGACTTCCACTATTTCTACTAATGTAAAATTTATCGGATTTGAACTGTATGTTTACTTTTAAGCTTATGATTCTAGCATGTATACTATTATCTGCAATTTAGCTGCTTTTTATTTAATGTAATTAATATTTTTTTCAAAAGGATTATTAATATATTAGTTATGTGATATATCCAGACGGCCAGCATTAAAGCAAAAATCATATTGCTTATAACATATTTAACACATGCTCCTGCAGTCATATGAAAAAGGGTGGAATGAAACATGTGCGTCAACTAAACAAAAAAACAACTTTGTTTCTGGTGCCTGCGGGCATATCTTACCATCTCAAGCCGATTAAATTTCAGGGTCCATGCAAATCCAATGTTATTTTTCAGGTGATACATTATATAAATATAAGTCATGCTGATATAAAACAGAGGTATCATCCTTTTCTTTTTTTGTATAGATCAGGGGAAAAAATGAAGCTACTTCAAACCAATCTTACTAGATTAACACAGATCAAACAATATAGATTGAATTCAATCAATTGAAAATTTTTGTGGCAAATGGTGGAAGGGAAGTTGACGGTAATGGACAAATTTGGTGGGAACATTCTTGCAAGAGAAACTAAACTCTGGTAAACTACAAAATCACTTTATCACATATATATACCATGGAAAAATGATAACCAAATTGTTTAATTCTTTGGTTATTTTATGTCAGTTCGTGCAAGTGTAAGCTTGTTATTTTAGATGGTATGGTACAAATAAATCTTTAAATTGTACCACAAATACGATTTGCTCTCTAAATCATTACATGTTCTTTTACTTTGTTTTGTTTTGTGTTTTCTGGAAAGTGACAATTAAATTTAAGGCCATTTTACCGTATATACTTGTTTATTACTTTTGAGAAATGGCTGATTATCTTTTCTCCATTTTGAACAGCCAATTGTTCGGTACTAATTTTTGACAATTCTTGAAGGCTAGGTTTTGATCAGCATAATGAGTACGAGATGCACCAAAGAAGAAAGCTATATGTTAAGTAAAAGCAATTATGACATTAGATAACTACAAAAATATCAAGTGACTACTTATATTTTGTATCTATATGTGTTTAGTAAAGTCCATAATATGTCCATGGTGTATTGTATTAATCTAATTGCATATAGTCATATAGATGCCTGCACTAAAGGTTGTTGAACTTTGATTTTCAATACTAGCTAATGACCTTCTCATATTACTTGGATACCTTATCTTATAATTACTGGGAGGTTGCAGATGGTTGGTTTTGAATCCCTGCTCCATTTGATTGGCTCGTAGAACATTTTTAAGAACTACTGCAAAAGTATATTCTTTTTTAGTTTTAATTTTATAAGATGTGTAATATGAGAATGATATGTTGAACTTAAAGGTAATTGCCCCAAGGCATGATCAAATTGTGCTTACTTGCACAGATCGTAAAACACGGTGAATGAAAAGGCTTTCAAATATTTTGGAAATTTAATGCATAGACTCTGTTAATTTACCAGATGGTAAAACACATTTTGATGGTACACTATTAATTTACCAAACACTGTTAATTTACCAGATGGTACACTGTTAATTTACTAGACAAAGAACGTATCTCTCTCACACACACTATGCATATACACACACGCACACAGGCGTGCGTGCATAAACTTTAAAGTGACTATGTAAGGTATATGATATCGATTTGATATCAAATTAGCATCTCTTCAAAATAGACTTTGAACTTAAAAGGTCCCCTTTTTGTTATTTACATTGCTAAATCTTATAAGGTTCAGACATTAGAGTTGATGCGTAAATTTAAACTATCATCGGCTGTTTTATTTAGCACTTTATCTTAGTTTTGTGCCTATTTTCAAAACTTTTGCTCCATGCTGCAATTTAATGACATTACCATTATCGATTAAATTCTTAACAACTTTCATCTTACACTTTTCACTACTGCTATTCTTTCCTAAAACTGCATTTCTGGCTTTGTGATTAAAGAAGCAACACCAACATATCAAGCAATATTAACATATCAAGTAGATTTATTGGCTTTGTGGTTACTACTATTGATATTGATTGACTTTGTTACCTATAGGGGTAGATTTATTACATTATTGGCTTTGTGGTTAAAGCAGCAACACCAACATATCAAGCAATATCAGGATCAAACTACGTAGGGCTTTATAAAGGGATTCACTAGCCTAGGAGTTTACTGTACATGTGGAAAAAATGACTTTACAATGACCAAAGGTGATTAAATAAAAAATAATGATAATATTAGTACAAATATTTACCTCTACTTGTTCCCGCCCACCCTTGCCCATAGATGTTGCAAATTCAAGTTTCTTGTAAATGATTGACCTGGAAAAAAAATTAACACAAACTACGTGAATAAAATATAAGATACACGATTTATATGAATGAATAGAAAAAAGCAATATAAAATAGAAATTCAATAAATGAAGAACTTTTAACAATTTTTCGTTATTTCATTGCAACTTCGATCATGTAATTAAATAGTTTAAGGAATACTAATTATAAATGTTTGCCTAAAAATTACATGATGTATGTAAATGAGCAAGGTCATATATTATTATATGTATAATAATAGTAATTACCACAATCCCATCACAGTCCTTCCTCATATAACTTTCATTCCCGTTATCGATCTCTTTATCATCAAGTAGTGACTCATCTAGTGGTTTACTAGTCGACTCTTCACCCTCATTGTATTTGTCTGATTCATGAAAACCTCTTGGGGGTGCTCTAAGCACAGCATACCAATTTGAAGAACTACTTTCTCTTAAAAAGAACACTTGTCCAGCTTGTGTTGCAAAGATGAAAGGATCGTTTGCAAATTGATTTTGAAACAAATGTAAGTTGACTAATGTAAATCCATCTTCAATCTTAACTACATGATCAATATTAGCCCAATCACACTTAAACAAGGCAACTTGAAATACGCGATAGTCTAGCAAAATAATCTTCTGCAAAACTCCATAATAAACTACTTTTTCAAAAGATCCATCTTCACGGATTGTATTTTCCTCAATGGAAACACCACTATTTCGCGTAGAATTCTCACAATCTTTAGTATGAAAATGCCGACCATTGATAATATAGCCAATATAAGAAGTTACTTGTAAGCGAGGCCCATATGAAAGCCATTTTATCGTATCACTAACATTAGATGCATTTCTTTCTTCCTTAACCTATAAAAATATATTTTTACATACAAGGACTTAAGATGATAATATGTACATTGTATATCAAATTTAATTGTTTACAAATAAAAAGACATAATTCTTATAATCTTTTCTTCAAACCAGGAACAATAATTCTCTGAATGCAGCCTTGCAAGTTCCACATCATCTTTTACAAGTTGAGGATGCGTACGTTTCAACTCCTCTTTGTGCATTCTGTATACACGTATACAAGTCAAAATTTAGTTTCCTTCATACATAATAATTGGATGCAATTGATATTTACTCTATATAGTGCTCCACTTCCTCGGTATTAAATAACACATAAAGATGAACAAAATCAATCATGTCCTTGGTGGCTATCATAGGGATTCCTTTGGATATAGGATTGCCCTTCTAGTATGAAATCATTGTGATGCACTTCATTTCAATTCTTCCTTTCTTCAATTTTAGATGCATGTTTAATATATACATTGCAATACTTCATACATTCTTCAGCAAAATAGCGCTCAGTTATGCACCCTTCAGGTCGTGCTTTATTTTTAATGTAGCCTTTCAATACTTTCGTATATCTACAACCAAAACATGTAGACAAGATATTTTATTTAAGTGCAAACATTATTGACTAATTTTAATATCCACAATAAAGTTTACCTTTCAAATGAATACATCCAACGATATTGCATTGGCCCACAAGTTCTTGCTTCCCTCGCTAAATGTATTGTTAAGTGAATCATGATGTCAAAAAAAGATGGGGGAAAAAATCTCTCTAGACCGCATAAGGTTAAAGCGACCTGATTCTCTGTAGTTTCTAATTTATCTTTACCAAGCACTCTTTGGCATATGTCATTATAAAAAGAACATAGTCGTAGTAGTGCATTCCGTGTCCCTACAGGTAAAAGTCCTCTCGATGCTATAAACAACAACTGTTGCATCAAAACATGATAATCATGGGACTTAAGACTTGAAATCTTAGCTTCTTTTGCAAAGAATTTCCCAATATTTGAGCAATATCCATCGGGTACCTTTAAAATTTTCATTCTATAATAAAAGACACCCTTCTCTTGATCACTTAACGTGCATGGTGCAGCTGGAAGTAACAATTTACTTCCTATGTCTATTGGATGTAGTTTTTTTCTAATACCCATTGCTTCCAAATCTTGACGTGCATTAATTCTATCTTTCGATTTTCCTTTGATATCGAGTAACGTGCCAAGAATACTCTCGCCAACATTTTTCTCAATATGCATTACATTTTGATTGTGGCGCAAAGGGAGAGTCTAAGCAGAAAACAAAAACAAAATACCTAGTCAACAAAAAATTATTAATTGCTACATACGAATAAATAAATGAAAAACCTGTAGCTATTTCTTACTTTCCAATAAGGAAAATCAAAGAAAATGGATTTCTTCTTCCACATTAATGTTCCTTTTTTCTTCTCCTCTCCCCTTTTCCTTTTCTTCTCGCTTTCCCCTTCCATTTTTCCCTCCTTTTGTTACTTTCCCCACACATTACAAATATCTTTGACATCTTCGAAGACTTGAGCACCAGTTTGTATTGGGGGGCTTCGTTTATTCTCTATGGTTCCATCAAACAAGTTTTTTCGTTGGTGATATTCATGGTTAGGTACTAGGAATCGTCTATGGCTTAAGTATGCACATTTCTTACTGAATGGTAGCCATATCGAGCATGTATTATGGCCACAAACAAAACATGCTTTCTTACCCTTTATAGTGCACCCTGTTAAATTTCCATAAGCTGGAAAATCATTAATTGCCCACATTAAGATAGCTTTTAGTCTAAATTTCCTACAGCTACATGCATCATAAACATTCACCCCTTTAATTCACAATTTATTCAAATCTTCAATAATTGGTTGCAAATACACATCAATATCATTTCATGGTTGTTGTGGCCCAGAAATTAACAATGATAACATTATATTATCTTTGTGCATGCATAGCCACGGAGGAAAGTTGTAAGCAACAAGAAACATTGGCCAACAACTATATGTAGAATCCAATCACCAAAAGGATTAAATCCATCTGTTGCAAGACCAAGCCTTAAATTTCAAGGGTCAGATGCAAAGGAAGGATACATTGCATCAATTATGGCCCACTATAAAGAATCCACTATATGTTGCAATTTACAATCCTCACTTTTATGATTGGCATGCCATCTTAACTGTTCTGCTGTTTTTGGTGACCTAAAAATTCTTTTCAACCTCGTTATGATTGGGAAGTATCTTAAAACTTTCATAGGTATTTTGGTTTGCTTTCCGTCTTCCTTCGCCTTTTTCACTTTCCAACGAGACTTGTCACATGTAGGACATGAATCGCTATATACGAGTTCTTTTCTAAACAGACAACAATCGTTCATGCATGCATGTATCTTCTTATAACCTAAACCAAATAATTTAAGCAACTTCTTTGTTGCATATGTTGAATATGGAATTCCCTTGGGCAACATATCACGAAGGAGTTTAAGAAGTTCTGTAAATGTTGTATCAGATATACCATTTTTAGCTTTGTGTTTGAAAAGAAGTAATGTTGCTGACAATTTTATATAGCTTGCACAACCAGGGTATAAAGGAATTTCATCTTCCAACATTTCTTCAAACACGTCCGCATGTTTCTTATCATTATGATCTTCAATCCCCTCATTACCAATTGATGCATCAAAGTACATATGTTAGCCATCTCTTCACGAGCTACATTTTGTGGAGGATGTGCTTCCCCATGAAATATCCATACATAATATGTTGGATCAATTCCAAAACAAATCAAATGTGACACAACGTCCCTTGAAGGATGTCTAATCGAGTTTCTACATTTACAGCAAGGACAAATAATTTTTTCTGACAAAATTTTGAACAGCCTTCATGTATGCTTCTATCATTCTACAGAAAATTACATGCATTACTAATCAAACCTTAAGAGTTATATTTATGAAACTAATAAATAAAACTATAAAACCTTGGTATGTTAACCCATGTTTTGTCCATCTTGATAAAGCTCTCGAATGTTCGAACCTGATGAGAGGACATTAAATAGAACATCCACAAAAATTAATGAAAATGGTATTTTCATTGCATGAAATGGTAGAATAACATGATTAACTCTTTATGAGTTGTATAAATCAGCTCTAACCCCATTCGATAAAAAAATGAGAAAACAAAAAGGGTCGAAATTAATTTTATAAACTAAAAGTTACTTAGTCACTTGCATATTGTATTAATTTTGGAATCCTCTTTATTTAAATATATGTATATTAGCTTCATATTCTCGTTTGCATTTCAAATATTGAAATTCAAACAAGGTGTCAAACACTAATATGTATCCATAGAACTGATGCGCTAATGCTTAACACATTCCACATAATAAGAAGAAATTCAGGCACACACAAAAAGAACACAATGCCTATTTCACCACAAAGTACTATTACTTTTACAACCAGCAAAACAAACATAAAACAAAACGATGATTAGCAAAACTAGTTTCAAATATCACCTTTATACAAAATATCAAGCTTAATTGGGCTCTGTGAGTTAAAATAGAGTCAGTTTCCTAAACTAAAAAAAAATCAAATCCATCTATCACATATATCACGCTGGAAATATAAGAAAAAATCTTTGATACACACTGTAAATTTAACTAATCAGTAACATTTTTAATTGTTTTATAGGGCACAAATACAATATATTTTTTAAACAAATCAAAGACATACGGAAACACAAACAAAATCAATATTAGTAATAAATATAAGTCAGCGCTAATCGATTTCTAACTAGAATTTGGAAACGCGATTACCTGTAGTTGAGGCTAGCCGTAGGCAAAATAGTGTAAAGGAAAGGAGGCAGGCGACGACTTTAGATGGAGTGGAAGAGCTTTGGAAACTATGGTTTGAGTGAGCAAATCTCCGACGAATCTTTATTTGGAAACTAGGACTTGGAAACGCGATTTGGGGACTAGGGTTTCCTAATTTTTATTTTAGTAATGAACGGGCGGTAAAACGAAGCGGGACGGTGAAAATATTTTAAGTTAGCTATGTACTTAGTAATGGCATCGGCACTACAGTTATACAAAGAGAGAATCAAATATGAAATGGAAAGACTATTTTCTTATATTTAAATTCTTACTATGCTAATAAATATATGCTATTATATTGGAGTTTCTTTTAAAATTAATTGTTGTGCGTGAAACTTCAGATGGTAGTCCTAGATTTAGGCATGGAGAAATTTAAAATATCAATTGTCATACAATAAATCAAGGGAAAGTAAAATTTACTATGCAAATCAGATGAAATTATTAATTATTAATTATTAATTATAACTCATTAATTATAACAAATTTTTAATTTTAAACTATTAATTATTATGCGTATATATATTATTATTTATGCATTATTATTATAAATTATATATTTACTATAATTTTATTAATAAACATTGATAAATATATTATATTATTAACTAAAAGGAATTATCAATTATTATTATTTATTAACTGTTAAATATTTACTGATAATCATTAATTAAATAGAATATAACATGTTCATAACTATATATAAGTTGTCGTTTATTAATGATTAATTATAAATTATCGACAAGAACCATTTTCTAAGTGGTTAAGCGCTTCGACTATGGTACGAGAGATTTTAGGTTTGAAACTTGCATAGCATAATTCGAACATACATTGACATGTAGTATGTTGTATACTACTAAAGACTTAAGCACAAATATGTGTTATCATCTAGGTACCCAAAATTCTTAAAAAAGTACAAATTTTCGTATATAACAATTATTAAATGTAAATTATTATATCTTAATTATAAATTATTGTTATAATAGTTTGAACAAATTGCAAACATGCTAAAAACTATTTTGGATTCAGCCTTTTCGAACATTTCCTCAATGATTTTACAAGCGATAAATAAAACAACTTATAAAAATGTTTTTATAAATTAATTTTCACAAATTTTGTAGGGGGATCTTGCTAAAGTGCTTATCACAACTTATTGGAAACAAAAGTTGTCATATACCATATTTTACAAGATTTGAAAATGGTAGTTGGCATAAATTTTATTTTACAAAGTTTAAAATAAAATTTGTCTTATATTGTTATTTTACAAGATTTTTAACTAAACATCGTCATAAATCCTTAATTTCCAACGTTTTTAGAGTAAAAGTTGTAATAGATTACTTTTTACAACATTATTTTGGAAACCTTGTGATAAACTACTATTTTGCAACGTTTATATTTAAAAACGTTGTAAAGACTGTTTATTACAACTTTCTGTATAAAAACGTTGTGACAGGAACGTTGTAAAAAATCGTTTTTGTTGTAGTGATGGTTGTATGTAACTTTCTTTCCCTTCTTTTTTTTCCTAGTTTGTATATTTCCTCGTTACATATTCTACACTTTCTAAGATTGTTGTCATCTTTCCAAAAAAACATGCAACCATTTAAACATGTATCTATTTTTTGATACGGCAAACCAAAAGCAGACATAAGTTTTTTCACTTTAAATGATTTTCACGTATAAAATTATCGGATGGCATATGCCGTTTTGCAGCTTGTACAACAGCCAAAAATTAGGCTTCTTATGAAGTTGTATTTTGATTTCATCGCAATGTATTCTGCAGTTACTGATAATTGGGTGCCTCTTTTACAGCCATCCCAAAAGGGTTTTCTTAGCAGCGTCCAATAAATTATTGATTTTCTTTGCTCCAATATTTGGTTCTCCTTCGAAATTTATATTGTCATCATCAACTCAAATATGGGGAACATTGATCGTGCTGCATTTTCAACCATATCTTCTATGGAATTCACCATAACAATGTCATTACCCACATTCTACTTTGACTGTAAAGGATCAGTTGCGACAAGTTCTCCATGACGATCCCACACATAATAATTGAAAATTAAACCATTTTGGCACAAAATGAACTTTAACCATATCCGATATCAAATGCTTCAAGTGTTTGCACTTATGACATGGACAACGAATTTTTTCGTCGTTTCCATTATTACTTAAAGCGAACTCAATAATACGTGTACACCATTATAAAAGTGTTTCTTTATTAAGTCTCCCAATCCCTTTCATTGATACATCCAGCTCCTCCGATCAAAAAAATAATCACTACAAGGAAAACAGTATTTTCCGACGGTTGAAAACCGTCGGCGGCCGTCGGAAGCCATCGAAAAATAAGGCGTCGGGGCGCAGTGTTTCCGACGGCATCTGACATAGGGCGCCGAACGTTTTTCCAATGGCCTCTGATGGATTCCGACACCTGTCGGAAGCAGTCGGAAGCCGTCGGAAAAAATGGCCTATATGCTGTCGGAAGCCGTCGGAAAATGTTACCTGTAAGCCGTCGGAAGCCGTCGGAAATCTGCTGTTTTTTTTAATTCCTGTTGCAATATAGCATTCCATCAACATTTCACATCCAAACTCTATTAAACCAATATTGCAGAATCCAGTATACAATATTCCATCCAAATATCAAAACCCAAACTACACAAAATTCATCAAACACACAAATACATCAAATAACATCAAAATGAAATACATAATATACATAACCATTCCAACATTCACAACAACCCCAACAACAAGTGTTCTACCATGTCATACACACACAACATAACACAAAATCATCAACATCCACATCATCATACAACCACATAACCAAGTGTATCAAACATAATCATACCAAAGTCAACAACTACCTCCACCGTCTATCAAATCATATAAAACTAAAAAAAGCATACCTGAAAAAGCAAGCAATCAATCACTCTCCTCCAGATCCAGAGCCAGCAGAGGAAGGGAAGCGGCCACCATACTGCTGCATGTACTCGACGATACGCTAGTCTAGCAACTATGTGGTCTGTATGGCCTGTCGGCGGTTCTGCTCCTCCAGCTGGGCCACTCTAGCCCGCAAATCTTCGATCTCTGCTAGATCGATCTGAGCTCTAGTCTGCCGACCCCGTCTCTGACTACTGGCCTACAATAAATATTTAATTTAGCTGTGCGATCTCTGTAAGTGTATTTGCTGGTATCCGAATTTTAACTGTAATTCTAAACACACAATCATATGGCCTATTAATGGGTCATAGTGACATTACAGAAATAACTGTCCTAATGAAAGTCAAATAACTTAAAACTAGTAAATTAAACAGTTATTGGGAGAGGCGTAGGGTTTTGGGTACAAGATGCTTGTATAAATCCCTACGATTTAATTAATTATGACTTAAATATCAAATTAGCAATAAAATAAATTATTTACCACTTGATTGCCAAATCCGTATCATTTTCCATACTCTGATGGATCCATAACGGACTCAAAAATAGCGTCCTCCTCATCAGTCGTCAGCGGATCTCGACCCGTATCAGCAAGGAGTTTCTGGCGCTGCTTCATAAACTTTTCCTGCATTAACAAATTAATAACATCATATATTATTTCATTATAGTTTAACAAGCAGAACAATTACTAATACTGCATAAAATGAAATATGCTTACATGGCTCCTTCTGGATTTAGTGTCGTGCCATGTATACGAAACAGTCCGTCCGGATTTACATGCTCGACAGCATGCGTACGAGTGAACACATCCATATATCCCATGGGACCATGCGCCTCAGCTTCCTGAAGTTGATTTTTACATACAATTATTATACATTTAAAATTATATAGCATAAACTATTTACAATTATCATTCAGTAAATTTACCAACTCCTTCCGATATTGTTGAAATGACTTCGACCCTCCGCGATGAGTGACGGATTTTTATTTCTGTTTGCAGATTTTCTATCCGACTCTGCCTGTACATTCAAAATTTGATACATTATTTTTCGATCACGTCAAATTAATAATTCAAAAAAATTTAGTATACTTTCCTTCGCCTCGTCAATTTCCCAGTATGCCAACCGTGCTAGCCATACACTCTCCCCCATCCACCGTGGTTTCTTACCAGATTTCTTAATTTCAGATATCGAGTTCCTATAGTTCTTGCGCATCTTCTTTATCCAGTATCCTCGTGCCAGCAGCATATCGTCCGTCTAGATGTCTATCTCAGCCTGTGTTTCACGATAAAAAGCAAAAAAAAGATTACACTGTGAACAATAAACAGTAGAAAAACGACAAAAACGAATTACAAATGGAAAACAGAAAAATATACATACTACGACATCCTACCATATACACTCTATGATGTGGGGAGGGATGTTATCCCACTTCAGCCAGCAAGCACTCATCCTACTGCGATAAGAAGCTCTAGAGACATCCAGCACAACCTTCGAGGGAAGTAGGTCGAACCCCCCATTTTTAAATACGATACAGATAAGTACATGCGTATATCATAAAAAAATAAGATGCAAAATAAAATTTAATTCTTACCCCTCTGCTCTAGGGACTAACGAAACTACTAGACGCTGTGGATCTTGCGATGGGCCACTACCATCGCCTTCTGATGATCGAGAAGTGCTCCTACCTCTATATGACATTATGATAAACCTATGACATATATACACATCGTTATATAAGAGAATAATAACATGATAATGAAATATATTTCATATGTAAATGACATCAACGGTATAAATTGCTTAATTAATGACTGAAATGGAAATAGAAATGGAAGTGTGTTATACCTGATTCATAATGGGTCTACTGTTCCGACGATAAGCAGATTTCATTGCATTTTTAATAAAAATTGCTAAATAAATGACAAATAGAAATGACATAAAACATGTAAACAATGGTAAACATATTTGGTTTCATAGTCACATCAATTTCATAATACATCAAGAATTCAACATAGTTACATCAATTGCAAAAAAATCAGATTCAGATTCATATCAGTCATCATCGTCTTCTGATTCAGATTCGGTCTCGTTTTCTACGATATTTTCCTCTGCACTGTCAAACGCTTCTGCCAAAACATTTGATTCATCGATCAAAGGACCAAAATCTGTATGATCGTCTGTAATTATTATTTCGTTATTTTTCTCAAGATCTGCCTGATAAGCTTGTTCCTCCGGAATATTCTTCCCATCGAATGTGAATCTGGCCTTTGTTTTAAAAACTGCAGACCAATCTGCTTTATCTCTTTTTAGAGACGGATAAGGAGCGTAATAAACTTGCAATTCTTGTTTGGTTAGTACAAAAGGATCATACTTGTGATAATGCGATGTATGCTTTATTTCGATAAGATTATAATCCTTGTGCACATTAATTCCAGAACCTGGAACATTGCTAAACTAATTGCATCTAAACAGAAACACCTCCTCTACGGGTCGTGAGAAATATGTCAGATGCAAAATTTGTGTTAGAACGCCATAAAAATCATTTAAGTGATTTTCAGGATCGTCACTACCTTTAACAAATACACCAATATTATTTGTTAATTTTTCTGCACCGTATTCTTTGGTGTTAAATTTATATCCATTGACGAAATATATTGGATATGTCTTGACCACTCTTTTTGGTCCCATCGCAAGATGTTTCTACCCTTCGTCAACAATACAATTTCTCGGCTCATAAACGTAATTTGAAAACCAACCGGAAAATTCTTTACTGAGATCTCCGTTCGGACGTTCACGTTCATAAACACTGTATATATAAACAAATTATTACATTAGGTTATACACGCGCATGCATTATACAAAACAATAAAACACAAATTATTATTTTAGATTACCCAACAAACGGTGCAACCTCGGTGCAATTTAGAAGAATATAAGTGTGTGCTACATGAAGAACTCTATCGTCTAGCCATATTTCTACACATTTTCCAGAAGACCGACCATGTTGTCTAAAATAGATAACATTGCTTGAGAGGACTCTTATTCGTCGCCTTCGTCATTACGAGGAACACTTTCAAATGAAATATTCACATGGTCACTGAAATAGTGAGAGAAAAAGAACGAAGCTTCTTCTTCGATGTAAGATTTACATATCGAACTTTCAACTCGTGCTTTTTGCCTCACTTTTTTCTTCAAATGATTCAAATATCTATGCAAAATTAATTTATATTAACTTCATCTTTCAAATGCAATTAAATTACGTGATAACATATTACATACCTCTCAAATGGATATATCCATCCATATTGGACAGGACTTCGAAGTCGTGCTTCAGATGGGAGATGAATAGGTAAATGTTCCATTACATTAAAATAAACATGGCGGAAATATTTTCTCTAATTTGCAAAGCAATATAGGAATATCTACTTCAAGTTTACGTAAACGTTGCACTTTTAAAGTAGTCGAACAAATCTCTTTGTAAAACATACTAAGCTCCGTTACTACCTTCCAAACTTTTAACGGCAGTACTTCTTTGAACATAATACGAAATAAATTTTCCATCATTATGTGGCAGTCGTGACTTTTTATTCCGCTCAATCTACCATTTTTAAAGTCAACACATCTACGAAGATTTGATGATATCCCATCAGGAAATCTTAAGCCTTCCACCCATTTTAACACAGCTTTAACTTGATTATTATCTAATTCGTAACATGCTTTGGGTTTTTTACTGTCATTTTGTTTCATATGAAGCTCAGGACATTTGCATAATTCTTCTATATCACGCCTTGATTTCAAATCATCCTTCGTCTTCCCTTTCACATTCAAAATTGTGTTAAAAACATTATCAAATACATTTTTCTCATTGTGCATCACATCTATTTTATGATGAAGCAGAAGATGTTTCCAATACGGCAACTCCCAAAAAATAGTTTGTTTGCACCAGTTATGAACAACTGATTTGCCTTCAATTTCTGTTTGCTCTCCAGTTTCATATATCTTTGGATAGTCCCTAACAAGTTCATATATGTCTTCGCTTGACCATATCGTCGGTGGTTGTCTGGTTTCTACTCTATTAGCTAAAAGGTTTTTCTTGTCTCCTTTGAAGGGATGATTTACATGGAGAAAATATCGATGACAGTAAAACCATGAAATTTTCTTACCATGAGGTAAAGAAAACGCTCGTGTTTCATCCATGTAATATGGACATGCTAGACGACCGGGAGTACTCCATCCTGAAAGCATTGCATAGGCAGTAAAATCACTTATAGTCCACAACAAAGAAGCAAACATACGAAAAAATTTCTTCTTGGACACATCGTATGTTTCTACTCCTTCGTTCCATAGTATTTTTAACTCCTCAATCAACGGTTGTAAATATACATCGATTCCTTGTGTCAGATCGTCGGGGCCAGGAACGACAACAGTAAGAAACATATATTGCGTTTTCGTACATATCCATGGAGGTAAATTATACGGTGTGACGATAATGGACCGGGATGAATATTTAGAACCAAATTGAGAAAATGGAGAAAAACCGTCCGTACATAATCCTAATCTTACATTTCGACTCTCCGCTGTAAAATTTGGATACGTTTTATCGAAATGCTTCCATGTTTCTCCATCGGTCGGATGTGTCAACGTACCCTCTTCCTCCGTTCTCATACTATGTCATCTCATATTAGATGCCAGTTACAGAAGATGCATATAATCTTTGAAGCCTTGGAGTTATGGGTAAGTAATGCATACGCTTGTAAGGAACTTCCTTCCCCTTCTTTTTTCTTGGTTTGTATCTCTCCTGATTACAAATTTTATAATTTCTAAGGTTTGCGTCTTCTTTCCAAAACAACATGCAGCCTTTTAAACATGTATCTATTTTCTGATAAGGTAAACCAAAAGCCGACATAAGTTTTTTAACTTCATAGTGATTTTCACACATTAGATTATCGGGCGGCATATGTCTTTTTGCAACTTGAACAACATCCGTAAACCCAGCTTCAATGATGTTGTATTTTGACTTCATCGCAATGTATTCAGCGATTACTGACAGTTGAGTGCCGCTTTTACAACCATCCCAAATAGGTTTCTTAGCAGCATCTAGTAAATCATAAAAAAAAATTGCTTCAATATTTGGTTCTTCAACATTTCCATCATCGTCGTCAACTTCAACCATAGGAAACATTGATCGTGCTGCATCTTTGACCATATTTTTTATACGGATCGTCGTAACTATTTCGTTAACGACACTTTTAGACTCTACAGAAGTATTTGCTACAACTTCTCCATGTCGATCTCAAACATAATACTCGGGTACAAAATCGTTTTGGCACAAATGAACTTTCACAATATCTGGTAACAAATACTTCAAATGTCTACACCTACTACACGGACAACGAATTTCTGGATCGTTTCCGTTATTACTTAAAGCGAATTCAACAAATACGTTTATACCATTATAAAAATCTTCTTTTATTGAGCCCCTCAGTCCTTTTCTTTGGTACATCCATCTCCTCCGATCAACAAAATAATCAATCATTTTTCCTATTTGAGAAAAAGAGAAGTTCAAATTTTAATATTTATTTTCAAGAATACAAATTCGAAAAAGATCAATTTCATGGTCGTATAATATTTGAATTTAAAGAACTACTTCACAAATTTAAAAATATTTTCAAATAGGGCACATTTTATTTTTAACGTATCGATACAGAAAATTGTACAAAAATATTTTTTTCCATGGTCAGACATCCTACTTCCCATTACAAACACAGTAAGCATTTACATTTCGTATATTACTTCGTCTCAAACGATTCAACAAAATTTCGGTAGCATTTCCCTTTTGTTCCATGCATTGTACACAATGTGTGTACGCAGGAAACAAAAAAGAAAAGTTAGGTCGAAATTTTATAAACCGTTTGAGACGAAGTAGTATACAAAATGTAAATGCTTACTGTGTTCATAACTTGTCCAATACAGGGACAAATCCAACAAACATTTTACCAAATGAATATAAATGGTTGTTTTTCGAAAAAAACGACTATTTATACAACGATCATGTACAACACTCGTCAAACGGGGCCAAAAACTCTCTAAGAGACATTTGTCAATTAGATGTGCGCATTTTATGAAAAAATATAGCTTTACTAACTGTTAACATTTACAAAAATATATTTTAATTTAACACATTTATTCGACGTATTACATCAACTTAAGGCTCGTTCGACGCATTTTTTTTTGTATAAGTCAATACGTGCACAATATAATATTCCTAGCTCATGCATTCATTTTATCTTATTCCAACTGACACAATACAATGATAGCAGTGCTACACACATATACAATCGTAGAATCAAGGCATACATAACGATTTACATATACACGAACAACTACAAATTATACATGTTTTTCACAATTTCACGATAAAAGATGAAATAGGAATACCATGGAATGCTAGAAACTATTATAACACTATTGGAAACAATTTCAATCACCAATTAGCCCTAATTTAACAAACTTATGCAAATCTAGATTTAGGGTAAAAATTAGATTTTTGGCGAAAATAAGAGATTATACCAGAGCTAGAGAGCAATAGACGTTGATTACACAGCCGGGAAGGATCCGAAAGCTCGAAATTGATGATTGGAAGCTTGGGGAAGAGATTTGGAGATTTTGGATTAATAATTTTCGTATGAAAGTGAGGAAGAAGTAGGCTCGACTGGGGGCTGTAAATCGTGATTTTTCGATGGCTTCCGACGGCCGCCGACGGCCCGTCGAAAGCCGTCGGAAATTGGCCGTCAAATAAAAATAGGATCTAACAAATAAAAATTCAAACTAACATGAAAATTAAACGTTGCAACTTAAAATTTCCAAATTAACTATACATGATTTAAGTGCAAATATATGACTTAATATTTATGCAAAATATTTTTCTTCTGAATGTTTTAAACATATACAATTTATAGCAAAAACAATTTATGCGCGAAGCGCATGCCATCAACACTCGTGTAAATAAATTATTTTTATCGACATTTTAGCTAACACATACACTAATTAGTACTAAATTATTTCACTAATCGGTACATAAACTAATTTACCCAAGTTAGCCTTAATTATATTTTAATTATCGGATTTAGACACTGATAACCGTAATTAGCATATCCTAATCAATCAATATACAATTGTAAACAATCAGGGGCCGATATCATCAAATACAACTTGAAATTAACACTAATTTAACATATTGGGATAAATTAGATTAAGAGAAAAATACCTCTTTTGGGTTGAAATCAACCCGTAGATGGCCGGGGAGTGGATGTTGTTGAGATGTTGGTGGTTACGGATGGAGTGCAGCGGCGTTGGACGAAAAATGGCGATTTTAGGGGAGAAAGCTAGGATTAGATGGAGGATGAGATAACGAATCAGGTCTTGACTAAGCTGCCGTATATTCGCGTTATCCGACGGCTTCCGACGGCTGTCGACGGCTTGTATTAATTGAAAGTCTATATGATCTTTATAAATAATGCAACTTATATATATATTTATACACACACGCGCGCGTGCGTGTAAGTGTATATTACTAACTATGTTAAGCAGAGAACAACAATCGAATATAAGGTAAATAATAAAATAATCACACCAGATATTTTATACTGGTTTGGACCTCCCGTCTTTGGTCTAGTCCCGAAGCTCCCCTTCAGTATTTCATTTAACCAACTAACCCTCGCTTCGCTCGGAGGAATAAGCTAATACAAAAGTATATCTCAAACAATCTTGTGTTCCAAATAACACGGATTTTGACTGATAGTACAAATCTTCCTATGATCTACTTTGAGTATATGAATGTGATTACTTTGAGATATAGGAAGTAGTTTAACTAAAATTATATTTTGATTATAATAGATTGAGAATATGTAAGCAATGTATGCACAAGAGAGTAAAAAGAAATTAATAGATTCAATTAATTCAATTCAGTTTTCTTATTATTTTTTTCAATCTTAATCATTGTAGTATTTATAGATTTAGAAAGATGCAGATGAAGAATTGTTACTCTTTGAGGAAGTCTCTTAGTTTTTAATGGCCGTAACTCTTCATGAAGATGATTTCCTTTAGTTTCAAAAAGAAGTGACTTTTCAGATATGACAATTTTTGCCTTGACAGACGTCTGTGGTAGAATGAAAGACATCTATGGTAAAATTTCAAATTTTAACCCGAGACTTATCACAGAAGTCTGTGAGTATACCTCAGACGTCTGTGAGGTGAAAAATTAGTTTTTCATTAGATTTTGATGTATATAAAATGGTGTGTGATCGTGTATGCATATATACTCAAGGAGACCTTAACAAAATTTTATCTAGGTCTCTTTTACAGTAGAATAACCGTTGTGTGGTCAATGAATCTTGGTTTCTCTTTGAGTCTCAATATCTTCGAGCATGGTGTCTTCTTGTAGTATATACCTGCAATCTTGATAGAGTCTATAATATATGTGATTGTATAGTTTGTCATTGAAACCATAGAATGGAGGTTCTAACATTAATGATGAATTGCAACAGCTTTCGACGGCTATTATATACTTTTTATTAAAATTTTATACTTTTTAAAATAAATTTAATATAAATTAGTTTGTTATAAAAAGTTAATTTGTAAAAAAAATTGAATAGTTTATATTAGTTATCAATGAATATGAAATAAATATTAATGAGTGCAACCTCTTACCTGTCTTTACAAATTAATTTAATTTTTTTTAATTATAGTCACACAATGTTTAGAAAGTAAATTAATTCATAAAACCATTATGTATCATAAATTTCATCAAAAAAATTTATAATTGCTAGACTGAAAGTTGTAGAAAATGATTGTCAGTGTTCGATTTTCAATAAAATTAATTATCGAATATAATTATACAACAAAAAAGATTATCGACAACACTAATTTAATTAATTAGAAACTTTCGTAAATTTTAATAATTGAATAAAAATATCTTTACAAATTCTTAGGATTTGAATTATTATATTTAATCAAATTTCAAACTTATATAACTAATATATTATAACAAAGTAATAAGTTTAAATAAATAAATGAAGTGCTATCGGCAGCCATCAGAAGTAAGATGACAGAGCCGTCGGCGGCCGTTGGAATGCTCCGTTGTAAATTACTGTGCTTCTTGTAGTGATAATAATATTTATTATTTACAATTTTACTCTGGTTAGAAATTTTGACTTTGAGTTGACAACAGTTAACCATAATACTAACCTCATACAACCAAGGAGACGAATTCTCTATTGAATAGTGCTTCACTTTCGGTGCTTCCATTCGGTGGATAGTTATGCCATGATCTAACTACAATCAAAGTGGAGTGTTCGCATTGAAGTTCCACAATATTATCAAATCGAGGAAACTGTAAAACATCGTCACATTTGTTTTCATGTTTGGCCTAGTCGTTATCAAGGAACAGAAATCTCCTGAATGAATCATTATATAGTTAGTGCCTCCAACAACCATGATTAATATTGCCCAACATTTGAAGAGCGGTATGCACTTTAGTCTCAACGGATAAACCGATATCTTTTTCTCGAAATATTTTGACAAAGGACATCTAAAACATAATGTCATTTTATTTAGTGATTAATTACTCATTTTTATTAAATATCGAAATGAATGGTAATGAAAGTTATATTGATCACATTTTTTGTTTGCATTAAATAAGTATTAAGTAAGATTTATTTAGTTATTAATTATCGATTATCAAATTAATTTACTAATCATTGATTGTTGATTTAACTAAATAATAATGATTGTTAATTATTATTTTTTAATCATATTAATTTGCAATTAATAATAATTAATAAAATAGCAAACTTTCATGCGGTTTTGTTAAATTATGGATTGCAGTGCATGTGTATTGGTTTAGAATATACAATGGAAGCTCAACCTTCGTTGAATCACCAACTTTTCCCCCTAACTCTTGTTAGAGAACCAAGCTTGAATTTGAACTTAGTGTGAAGAATAAAACGTTTTGCACTTTAGTAAATATCTTTATTAATAGTTGGCTTGGAAGCACAAACTTTGGGTCCGACCACGAACTTTCGAAAATACCCTTTACTCGTATATAATTTAACGTTCATCTATATGTGTTACCAAATCTCATAGAGATTGGATCTAACAAATAAATTCACTTTACAAACTCAACACGTGCCATTATAAATATTAATAAACACTAATATCACTTGAAAATAGAACCCGATAAATAGTTTTTTTTACAAATTCAGAACGCTCAAATATAATCAGATCTTAATATCACTTTAAAATAGGATATAACAAATGAAATTCCTTTACAGATTTTTTCTTTAATAAATAATAACAAAAATAAAAATTCAAAACTACCAAATAAAATTAAATAGTGAAACTTAAAAATAAAAATTCAAACAAATTATGCATAAGTTCAACGCAAAATACAACTAACTATTTCTGAATTTTTTTTTTTTGAAACATATACAATTTGTAGAATAACTCACGCGCGAACCGCATCCCGTAACGCTTGTTTTTATATAACTATTTTAAAGCCAAAAGGCATATAAATAAAGCAACACAAGATACAAAGCTCTTCAAAGTAGTAACAAAAAAAATCTTTAATTTCTCATTAAATACATTCCAAATAATTACAAGCTACCAGTTCCCTACAACAAATGGTCAGCCCAAAAATGCAACAACTAAAATAACCAAAAAAATACCAATTAATATTATACTAATATTAATATCCAAGTGACTATTACAATGAACAACATACAACAAAAAATCAAATATTACACTAAATAATGCCGCTTTTAACTATTTTTCCAACCTACATCACCTTTATAAACACCTCACACTTTATATCTTCAAATTTTAGCTATGACGTATACCGCCCAAACATTGATAATTTTGGTCTTTTTATATCTAGCATTTGCAATTGTACTAATTTGCTACAATTGCCCATTTTGACTTCTCTGTTCCAAATGTATTATGTGCTTAATGGTACATTTGTATCGCATGTGGTTCATTTGCTAAGGTTGAGATGTGCCAAAGTTCAGAGTTCTGGGATCCACATATGAATCATTTTTTGTAATTTACAATAAATGATAGTTCACTTTGCTTGTAGAGATGAGAAAAAGAAAACTTCAATGAAAAATTAAGGTGTTAATCTTTTGCATTCAACTAAAAAACGTCAATGCCTTATTGAAGACGTAGTTTCTACTAGATAAAGTTTAATGGATATGTAATATTTTGTAGACCTCTCAAATAACCTATTTTGATTTTTTCAACGGCTCTAATGGCGTCTTCTGTTTAGCTTTTGTGAATCTTTCTCCTTTTCTGTCGCTCTTCTTTTCACTGCTCGTATTACTGAAATTACTCTACGGATCTAGCGTGCCTTTTCATCTTGATAGATGGAACCGTTACCGCTCTCGAACGTGGGAGAGTTCCTCCTCTCCGGCTCTTTTGTGCGTAACTGTCCGTCGTTCGTTGCGATTGGCACCGCCTTATCGGCTTTGGTTTCTGGCCCTTGCTCGGTGATCTTTTCTGGTGTTAATTCGATCGAGGTTAGGGTTTTTTGCTTGGTTGATTTTTGGGATCTGTGTAGATCTCGCTTTGTATGGGTCGATTATTGCTTTTTGGAGCTTTTACCGGTTTGGGGTGATGGTCTGCAAACTCAAATGCCGACCTGTCACCGCCTCGGTGAAGCTGGTGCTCGACCGGTGGACCCGTGGCCTCCTTCAGAGATTGATGTGGTTTCGACAAGGGATTTCATCCCCCTTTTCAAACCGATGCTATTCTTCTCTGAATCATGTGAGCTGTTGCCTCGGGGTGAGATGTCTTTGCTGGTGGGGTCGGTGAACTGTGGCACTGTTGATTTGGGTATCTTTGAGACTGAAGAGGAGCTTACCACCTCTTCGAGTCCTCATGTCGTGACTGTCGATTCTGAGTCTGCCATGGTGGTTTGCGGTATTCTAAAGGGGTTGCTC
Organism: Allium fistulosum; assembly: GCA_030737815.1. Classification (NCBI taxonomy): domain Eukaryota; kingdom Viridiplantae; phylum Streptophyta; class Magnoliopsida; order Asparagales; family Amaryllidaceae; genus Allium; species Allium fistulosum. The sequence continues at coordinate 718,594,906 of CM060908.1, forward strand.
GATGTGGCATTGTGTTGTCCTGTTCTTAAGGCTGATGGATGGGGCGGTATGATGAGGAGCTCAGTGCAGGTGCTTGGCCCTGATGCTTTTTCGGCAGCTTCTTTGACTGAAGGGGATTTCACCACCTCTTCCAGTCATGTTGAGTTGGGTTGCTTTTCGGTGCCCGAGCAGTTGTTCTGCTCTTCTCGGCATTAGTTCTTTGATGTGGATGTGGGTTGTTCTGTTCCGATGCATTGGTTACGGGCAGTTGCTTTGCGTGGCTCTGTTAGGGAGAGTACTTCTTGTGTGCCTGATCTGATATTTGTATTGTCTGCTTTGCAATTTGCGGGGGCTTGCCAGATTTGTCCATTTTTATGATTCAGCAAGCAAATGGTTATTTGGTATGTCAGGCTTTGGTGGGCTGTTCTTATGTGTACCTCGTCGCTCAGCTGCAGGTAAGTGCTTTGGTGGTCGGCCAGGTGAGTTTTTTGGTTATGCATATCATGTTTGGGGTTGATTTTGGGACATTGGTTCCTTGTTGACTTGTATCTGTTGGTTTATTCTGTTTGGTTATGTGCCAAGACGCGCTTCGGCGTGCTCTCCCTGATACTGCTACCATTCTGTTGTTTGGTGACGTATCAGGTCACTTAGGCATTGTGATCTCCGTTTGGAGCGTACAGTGTTGGAATATTTGTCTTAGCCATAGCGAGGCCTGGTCTGTGTCATTTGTGGCTTGTCGTCTCCCTATTTGGATTAATTCCCATAGGTCTCTACGGAGAAATTATCCAGTTTGGGTCGATTGGCTCAGGCGGTGTTCCATTTCTGATTGCATAGTGTACCCTGTTGCGGTCCACTATGCGGTCAGAAGGGAATATTACCAGTCAGTTGTGACCCGATCGGGTGAATTTTCTGCTAGGACCACCCTGCGAACCTCTCCTGTCTCGCGGGGCTGCCCTTCCTATGGCAGCCCGGCTTGGGTTAGGTTCCGACAGCATCATGGGATGCGATTTTACACCTCCCCTACATATCATCGATATCCTCTCTCTGTCCCGGATCCTTCTGATTCTTCGTCTTTTTGCTGTTCATCCCGTTGTTCTCTTCCTTCGTCTCCTTGTGCCTTATCGATCGTCATTCCGATGCTTTCTGTAGAGGAAATTGCGTTGATTAATGACCGGCTGTCTCGTCTGACCGAGAACTCTCTCCCATCCAGCTCATCTTCTCCTCTGACCGGTTCGATGGCGAGATTAGGTGAGTCTTCGGTGTCCGCTTCTTTGCGTCAGCCTCTGCGCAGAGCCTCCAGTCGTAGATCGCGTGACGCCTCGGCCATCCCCCGCACTATTCGTACTCGCTCTATAGCGGCGAGAGAGCAGGTTGATAGATCTACTCTATCCTCCTTGTATCTTATCTGATCGCCGTCTGTGTGGTTTCTTTTGCTTGTCTTCTTTTCTCTATCTGCTGCTGGCTTCATGTCGAACTTTCTTTTCTGGAATATTCGAGGTATTGGAAACGAAGCTTCTTCTGCTAGGCTAAAGCGGATTGTCCGTAAGCATTCCATCGGTTTAGTGGCTATTTTAGAACCTTTTGTGGGTTCCGGGGAGATCACAAAGGCCGTGTTGTCGTTAGGTTTCGGTGGTGCTTTATCTAATGTTTCGAGTAAAATATGGATTCTTTGGTCCAAAGATTGCAATATTAGCCCAATTTTTGACTCGTCTCAGCTTTTATCTATCTTGTGTTATTCCTCCTTCTCACCGCAACCGTTCATTTTTTCGGCGGTATACGCCAAGTGTGACCGGTTAGAAAGATTATCTCTCTGGGATGACATACTGTCTCTTGCTGATTTCGGTTGCTCGCTTTCAGTAGTGGGTGGCGATTTCAATGTTGTCGCTAGTCGGGCTGAAAAATTGGGAGGGGTAGCCGTCAATCGTCTCTCGGTTTCAGATTTCAATTCTTTCGTTGCGAGATCTGGATTATCTGAAATTCCTTTCGTTGGTTCCGCTTTTACTTGGTCTAACAATCAGGCAGGTTCGAACCGGATCCTCTCCAGGTTGGATAGGATTTTTGGATCTGCTGATTGGTTTAACCTTTCTTATTCTTTCTCTATTTCTCATCTCCATCGGTCTTGCTCTGATCATGCACCTCTTGTTTTATGGTGCGCTTCGCGTTCTTTATCGGGGCCTACTTCTTTCTGTTACCTTAGCATGTGGAGTTCCCATCATAGTTTTCTTCAGGTGGTTGAGGAGTCGTGGTCCATTCCCATTGTGGCTGCTCCCATGGGGGCTTTTTCTGGGAAACTGAGGCGTTTAAAGGCTTGTCTTAAGATGTGGAATTCCCTTGTTTTCCGGAATATTTTCGACCGGGTGCGAGCGGCAGAAGCGTCTCTGATTCTTGCCGAAGCATTGTTCGACGAGAGTCTACGGCGGAAAACAAGGAGCTTTGGCTTGCGCTCAATTGTCCTTCTCTTCGGAACTTCGTATTGAGAACTCCTATCTTCGTCAAAAGGCGAGGATCAAGTGGGTGGTCGAAGGTGATACGAACTCCAAATTCTTTCACTCTTCTATTCGGAAGAAAGCTAATTTGCTTTCTATTCGCGAGATTGTGAGATCGGACCAATCTGTGGCTTCGACTCCTTCTGAAGTCAAAGAGGTTTTAGTCTCCCATTTTCAATCATACCTGGGATCTCCATCGGTGTCCGACCCGGCATCGGACATCCTGCCTTTCATTCCTCGGCTTGTTCCTACAGTGGGAAGTGAAGATTTGGCTTCCCCGCCATCGTCTGATGAGGTACGTGCCTGTGTCTTTGCTCTTAGCAAGGATAGTGCCAGTGGGCCGGATGGTTTTAATGGTTCTTTCTTTCGTTCTGCTTGGTATATCATCCAAGCTGATTTCTGCCTGGCAATTCAGCATTTCTTTTCCGGGGCCGCTCTTCCAATTAGTTGGACTTCCACTAATTTGGTCCTGATTCCTAAGTGTGATAATCCTAGGGCGTGTTCGGAGTTTCGCCCTATCAGCCTTTGTAACTTCGCTAACAAGGTTATTTCCAAGGTTTTGGCCTCTCGTTTAGCTCCTTACCTTGATCGCATTATATCTTCTTCTCAAGCGGGTTTTGTAAAAGGTCGTTTGATCACTGATAACGTCCTTTTAGCCCAAGAACTTGTTTCTCAGATTGACCGTAAGGTCAGGGGTTCTAACATCATTTTCAAACTTGATATGGAAAAGGCATACGACCGTATGTCCTGGTTTTTCATCATCAAGGTTCTTCGTGCTTTCGGGTTTACTGAAACCCTTATTGATTTGGTTTGGAGACTCATTTCCAACTGTTGGTATTCTGTACTCATAAATGGATCGGCCAATGGCTTTTTCAAGGCTGGTAGAGGGATCCGTCAAGGAGATCCTCTATCTCCTTCTCTTTTCGTTATCGCGGCCGAGGCCTTCATACGTGGCATCCACACTTTGATGGTTTTTGGTCAAATTCAGCGATTCGGTATTCCAAGCGGGTGTCCGCTGGTCTCCTCTCTGTCATTTGCGGATGACATTGTTATTTTCTCCAATGGAACTCGGTCCTCTGTTCGACGCCTTATTCGGTTCATTAATCTATACGAGAGGTGTTCGGGACAATTGGTCAACTCTACGAAGAGTTGCTTCGTTCACGCGAAGGACATGGACTATGTGCGAGTTTCTTGGGTCGAATCTTTTACTGGTTTCAAGGCTGCTTCCCTTCCCCTTCCTTATTTAGGTATAGTTCTTTACCGAGGAAGGAAACTTAACGCCATTTTCGACCCTCTTACGAATAAGGTTAGGGGTAAAATTATCCGATGGAATGCGTCCCTTCTGTCTCAAGCTGGTAGATTATTGCTTATTCAATCGGTTCTGAGCTCTATGGGTACTCATATCTTCGCCGCTATGACCCCTACTGTCTCTTTCTTTCGTTCGTTCCAATCTTTGGCATCCTCCTTCTTCTGGGGTTCGAAGGGTGACAATCGCCGACATCACTGGGTGTCTTGGACTGTTATCTGCCGTCCTAAGAGTGAGGGTGGATTAGGTTTGCGTAATCCGAAGGACATCTGCTCGGCTTTCGCTTGTAAGTTATGGTCCAGATTTGGGTCTAACAATTCCTTGTGGGCCAAATTCCTCCATGCTAAGTATCGGAGACTGGCATCCTCAGATTATGTAGGCTCTCCTTGTTACGGCAGTTTGACTTGGAAGCATATGCAATCGGTCAAATTGCTCGTTGATTCTCATAGCAGCCTCTCCGGTTGGGATGGTGGTCCGTTCTCTATTCTGAAGGCTTGGAGCTCTTCTCGTTCACCTTCTCCGGTCCTTCCTCTTTTCTCCTTCATTTGGGACGCTCGAATTCCTCCGAAAGTCTCTATCCTGATGTGGCGAATTTTCCACTCTGGGTTACCGATCGATGAGAACCTCCAGTATATTGGCATTCCGTTTGTTTCCCGATGCAGGTGCTGTGGCAATGGGGAAATTGAATCGATTAATCATTTGATTTTTGGTGGATGGTGTGCTAGATCCACCTGGAATTTTTTCGGTAATTTTTTGGGAGTTCGTGGCATCATCTCCTCGCCTAATGATTTGCTGACTTCTTGGTGGTTTGATTGCACTGGGAAATCTCTTCGCTCTATCATCTTTCGATTGATTCCTTGTCTGATCTGTTGGCATGTCTGGTGTGCGCGGAATAAGGCTATCTTTGAAGAAGTTCCAATGGATCCTCTTTCCGTTGTTCGGCGGGTAAGAGATGATGTTTTCTTAGCTTTTCAAGGCCGACCCTTCAGAGGTTCGGCCAGTGCTCGCTCTGGTCGCTTAGTGAACCTATTATCTATAAACTGCTCTCAATCTTCTAATAGAGCAGGTATTGGATGATTGCCGAACCGGGGACTGCTAATTCTGGATTAGTAGATCCCTCCCGGTCCGTCTTCCCTCATCATTCCCCCTCCCCCCCCCCCCTTTTTTCCTCTAACAGTGTGATTTTGTTTTCAGGCTCTTGACTATCTGGGGTGATTCTGTTCTTGATTTTCTTATGCTGTTTGGAGTTTGCTTCAATGATGTCTTTATCCTCTTCATTCTGTCGGTCTTTCAGCTTTGGTGGTATTGGTCGTTTTTTCGGTTATCTAGGAGGGGCGGCGGATGAGCTTGCTATTCTTCGACGGTTGGACCCTAAACATCGTAGTAGGGCGGTGGCCTTGCCGGAGCTCGAGTACGATGTTGGAGGGGCGGTGTTATACAGTAGCTCATTGGGTGAGCAGAGTGGCTGGGCCAGTGTTTTTGCCTATGCTTCTCGTTAGTATGTATTGGTTCCTTTTTGGTTGCTTCGTTTTATCCTATGTACTGGGTTGTTGGTGGTTTTTCCTTTTGATTTTTAGTTTTGGTTACCTGTCAAGCATGTTGACAGCTTTTGGATGAGTTTATATAGTTCGTTTTAAGAAGAAAAAAAAAATAGCATGAACTATGTATATGACATATATCTTAATCGTTTGCAGTCATGCGCTTTTGTTGTTATTTACAATTCTATCATGTGTACCATTTAAAGAGCAGTCAAACTGAATATATATCTTATATGTTGATATATACTAACTGTATTTTATTGAGCAAATAATATTCAAGAAATATACATATATTCTCTTAAACTACGAAGATTTTACATGTACTTTATTTCAATTTTTGTGCTTTTCCCTCTCTTTTCTATGCATGAATGTTTTGAATATTTTCTATCTCTCATTCTGCTTTGTACATTTGCAGCCTATGTTGATGTGGAACGACATCACAGTGATACCTTAGCAGCATTAGATGGGACTGAAAATGCTAAGCTTTAGAACTTCAGAAAACTTACTATGCTTTTTATTATTTCATGATATGTTTCATAAGTGTGTATGCATTTGATTTATCTGCTAATTTTGCATTCTTTGGAAATGAGAACATTAGGTTTATACAGATTTTTGTTCAATGGATGATTTGAGCCCTCAATATCCTATGTTACGAAATTGAGGGAATAATTTTTAGAAGGTTCTGTTGATGGTTTTTTCCCTTTAAAAAGGTTTTGTTTATATACTTGCATCTTCCAACAGTATCTTTTTTCCTTCTTATCCGCAATTATTTATTCCACTAATTTTTTGTTAAATTTCACTTTGAGAAATTACATAGTAATTATTTTCTAAACACTTTCATTTACGGTGATTATTCTGATTCCAATTTCTACATCTCGAGAGAAGGTGGAGATATGGTTTGTAAGGTTGCATTAGAATGGGGCTGGCAATTAATTTTGATAGCTGTCAACTTATTCTGCATTCTAATACGCTGCTTATCTTTATTGGGTTCTAGCATGGTTTTCAAAGTTAAGCGGTTTTCAAATTAAGCTAAGCAACAGGAGAGATGCTTTATTCGGTTACTTTTACATGGAAAATATATATAAAGTTTGTAGTCAACAAAAATACAATGTGTTAGTTGTTTAGTAGTCAATGATGAATTTTACGTCAACCGTATAAAAAATCTTAATTGTTCAACTTGAGTACGTTAGATGACCAACTTTTACTTCGATTACATTACCATGTATTTATTCAATGTGCATGGTACAAATCATTGTTAAATTTAGCTCATAATGTGTCATATCAGTTCTCCCACGTTATATTTTTAAAATTGTACCACAAAATAAGTCAGGGAACCATCCATTAAGGCAAGGTGGAGTAGCCAAATCAATTCTAATTTGTGGGTAACGAAGCACAACTTAGTATGATAGTCGACGAATTGTAACATTATTTGTTTATGACAGTTTAAAATTTATCCATTTACTGTACAATGAATAAAAGAGGTTGATGGTTCTTCATTAGTGTACAATCAATACATTTCATCCTTCCATTGTTCAAATAATGGAAACTTAATCCCTGTGCGAAGCATGGAGTTCGTCCTAGCTAGAAGTAAGCAATATTCGATTAGAACCGAATTAACCGATCAAACCAGTACATTTCGATCGGTTCGGTTTGGTTATGAAATTATAACGATTTGAATTCGGTTTGTAAAATAATTTTATTATGGTTATCGATTTAACCGAATTAACCGAACTTTTATTACATTATCCAAATTCATAGCATTATAATACTCTTAACAATCGGTTTAGTAATAAAAAACAAACTTTAGCTATTAAAAATAGGTTAGTTTTCCATATAAACTTAAAATAAATACTAAAAATAGTTTATATAAACATAAATTTATGTTTTCCATTGACTAAATCAACCATTTGAATGATAACATATGGTAAATTCTCTTACTTGCTTTCTTAGTTCGGTTAAATTGATTACCGATCAAATTAATTGAAATTAATTCGGTTCGGTTTTGATTTTTTTCGGTTTCAATTCGGTTTGACAATTTTTACCACAAAATCGACCGAACGCTCACCCCTAGTCCTAGCAGATAATGAAAGTAAAAGTAAAAGAGTCTATTAAGTTACCTTTGTGTTTTATAATCTCTTCCTCCATGGATGGATACTCTACCTCCATGATGGATAATTTTTCCTCTTCAAACCACATGATATATCCATCAACGTCAAATTTAATTTGGTGGGAAATTATAGCGAGGATTTAGCGCCTACTTCACTTGTTTATATATAATTAAATAATAAATAAATAGTTAGTGGCCATATTTTAGGATTGGAGTTAACTTTTGGTTGAGGTTTTCAACTAGATTAACATTGTGAAAGAAGGCTTGACATCTAGGATTTACAGGACATCACATGCAATACGCTGGAGATGCTCTTAGAGAACCGAGCTTGAAGTTGAACTTAGTGTGAAGAATAAAATGTTGCGCATTTTAGTTAACACTTTTATATAACCAATTGGAAGCCAAAAGGCTTATAAATAAAACAACACTACATACAAAACTCTTGAAAGTAGTAACAGGAAAATAAATAATCATTCATTTCTCTTAAAATAATTCGAAATAGTGGAAATTAGTCACAAGGTCATCTTTAATAGGTGGAATTAGTTTCTAGGACACGCAACTGAAATAATTACTTTTAAGGACAAAACGTAAAATAATTAGTTTCTAGGACCTAAAAACCTATGAAATTATGTCTTTGAAACTATTTGGACTGCTGACTTTGTCCTTGAAAGTAATTATTCTGCTAACTTTGACCTTGAAATTAATTTTTTTTAAATGTGTGTCCTAGAAACTAATTGGACTGCATAGTTTGTTCTTCTGGTGAAATGCCCCTTTAAAATAATTAAAAAAAAAACCAATTAATTTCTTTTGAGGATTTTAGACTCCCCACATCCAAAAATACTTTCAGGCAAATCACCGACCATCGCAACTCCTTCCTCAAACACAATCCCCATCCCCATAGCAAAATGGGCCTCAATATGACAATGAAAGGCCCAAACCCCCGGATTATTCGCAACAAACCTAATCGCCGTCCATCCATAAGGGTGCACCGGCACCGTATTCTTCATTATCGGATCCACCAAATTGTACTTTTTCGGATCCTCTTCCGGATTGAATTTCCCTTCCCCATACCCCAAAATCCAAAAATCATGTCCGTGCAAATGCCACGGGTGCGTCTCACTGTTGTTCACATTCATCGTGTTCGCATTCTGCAGCACCACGTCCACCGTCGAATTGAACTCCAGTCTGTACGCCGCGTTGCTCGAGCTCGTGTTTCTGTACTTCTGCACTCCAGAAATGTCGTAGTTCTTGTAGTCATATGTATCCGGCGGTGCAACGCGATCGATCAGTTTGGTCATTTTCTCCTTGAACGCGACTAAGTAAGGCGTGTGAGGCAATGTGAAGGAGACGTTGTTGATTGCCCATTTCGTGTATCCATCTATTAAATTCTGGGTGTTCAGTAAAATGATCGTACGGTCAGATGTTTTAGGAGGGGTATGGATGTAATTTGGGTGCGAGCGGATCGCGTGACTTTGTTCAACTCTAGGTCTAGTATCGTTCCATAACGGACCAGTTGGGGGAAACGAAGGAGGAGATCTAGAAGGGTGATTTGGATAGTAGTTTATGATTGATACTGCGGTTGGTGTGTTGGGTTTTCGCCCTACTACATTAAGGGCTGCCCAGTAATTTCGTCCAGGGTTTTGGTCTGCCTTCAGTAGAACGGAATACGTCTCGCCAGAGTAAATGTTTATGTTCTTCACTATGAAGGGTTTTACGTAATGCCCATCTGCTTCTACTACTGTTAAGTTGTGATTCTCTATTTCAAAATTGAAGGCAGATAAAGAAGCGATGCTAACAAGTCGAAGTCTGTAAGTTTTTCCTGGAACTACTGTAAAAGAACTGATAGCACATTCTGGATTGGTTACGTTACATACACCATTTACTCCTGGAGTAGAACAGTTGAACCTTCCTCTTCCATTGATCAAAAGTGACTGCATGATGAAATTCATCTGGTTAAAATTCTGCTATAATCAGAGAAATTGGTTCAGAACAATGAGTGGAGAGGATGAAATACCTGAGGTTCACCAACCCAAATGAAGGGCTTAGAATTGAGACCAGTAATTTGTTCATAAGTGCTCTTATGCCACCAGTCATTAAGAACGAAACTATGTTCATGATCATAAGAAAAAGGTTCGACAACACCATCAGCAACAACAACTTTGATCATGCCGTTCAATCCTGCTGATCTTTGCATACCGTAATGCGCATGATACATGTAAGTTCCAGGCTGAAATTATAGGAGACTTTGTATTTAGTACAAAACTACTGGCTATAATCCATGTTTGCATCTAGAATTTTGAAAAACACTTACTCTGTCAACTACAAATTTATATATGAATGTGTCCCCTGGCATGATTGGGCATTGTGTTACTCCTTCTGTTCCATCACACCATGGCGTTCCTTTCTACACAAAAAAGAATGTAAATGAGTAAATTTGCGCTAATTTGATGCATAAGAAGACCAAAATAGATAAGCAAATAGATTACCTGTCTAATTCCATGCCAATGTATGGCGGAATTCTCGGTAATAAGTCCGTTCTTGACCTCGACAACAATGGTGTCTCCTTGCTGAGCATTTATGGTTGGCCCTGGAGATTGTCCGTTTATCGTTACAGTAAGTTTCTGGAAGCAATCGGGAGATTTGAACTGATAAGCGAGTTCCCATCTATAATGCCGAACTTTTGCATCAGATATGGAGGCAACTGATATGACTGTGAAGAAGAGAAGAACTAAGGATTGAAGATTTTTTCTAATGAAAGACATTATTTCTTACGTTGAAATTTAATGCTTTGTGAGTACAAAGAACTCATGCTGGCTTTGCGTAGATTTATAGTGAGGTGGGCGGCACGTTTATTATCTTTTTTTAATCAATAATGTGAGTTGGTGAAGCATTATTCAAATGAGGATCTGGTCTTGTAAAAAAAAAAGGAAAAAAGAAGAAGAAGGAGGAGGAAGGAAAGAAAGATACAACTTTTTAGCTGAATAAATATATTATGGGTTGACAGATTGGATGGTAAACTTTTGCTTTTGCTTTTGGAACCATAGAATATTTGTAAAGGCGCTCACATGAGCAGTGTTTTTATAAATCTAAGTCTGTAGTTTTGACTGTCCAACCGATCAAACCATCAAGAACCGCGCACATTTGTTTATAGTGAAAATGTGAATATTCAAGATCTATGTATGCTTAGAAAGAAAATGTGATTAATTATTTCCCTTTTAAATCTCTTACATATGAAGATGTTTTCCAATCCCGACTCGTTAACATGACCATAGTCCATCTTTATGGCTCAAAATGCTTTGTAAAGCGACAAAGTTCGTTGCAAATCTTGTTAGCGTCGGACAAAGTAAACTTTTTCCATTTGTGAATCGCCGCATCATTGACAACACAAAACAGAGACTATAGACAAACTTTGTTATCTTTGATGTTTGAGATAATGTATTGGAAATCCGCTCGAGTTATCCAATATAACAATAAATTTAAGTAGGGGTGGGCATAAACCGCACCGCTATACAGAAACCGTCCGTACGGAACCGCAAAAATGGTGTGGAAACCCGCACCGAGTATTCTAACCAAAGCAAATAACTCAGATCGAACCGACCCGCATCGATACGGTTCGGTTGCGGTCTGAACGATTGAACCAACCGTATTAAACCGGACCGAACCGAATATTTTCACTAGTATTCTTATGATAAAAATATAAGCAACGCCTATCTTATTTTAGATTAACGATGTATATTCTATTTTTAGCATATGTTGTTATATTAATAATATTCGTTGTCATAAAGGAAGAAGTTATAGTTTTGATATAATATTTTTCATCTCGTTTTTTTGAATAAATGCTAATTATAATCTTATTCTAGTCATTTTTCTTGATGATTATGCATTGATTAATGTTGATGTTTGGATAATCTACCAAAAAAATCTCACTTATAGCTAAATGTCAAATTGAAATATTCATATAGTTAAGAACTAATCTTTCATTTCAGTATAACATTGTGTGTTTTAACCTTTAAGTGTAAAAGCTTCACACAGTTGCCTTCGTAAATTGATTGTTGATGGAAGTAATTCTCTTATTTCATACGAGTGTTACGGCACGCGCTTCGTACGTGAATTGTTTTCTTTATAAATTGTATATGTTTAAATCAGTCAAAAAAATAATTTTTTTAAATTTTCAAGTGATATTAAGATTTGTATATTTATAAATAAGTATTTTGAATTTGTAAAAGAAGTTTAATTTTAGATCCTATTTTTAGAAGCGTTTTGAATTTGTAAAGCATGTTTAATTGTTAGATCCTACTTTTAGGGGCGTTTGGATTTGTAAAAGAAGTTTAATATTAAATTATGATTTTAAGTGATTAAGATTTGATAATATATAGAGGGGCGTTTTTGGTAGTTCACGTAGATACCAAAAAAATGTGACACCAGAGCTATTACAACTATTATTAAAGATTTAATGTGGGTTCAAACCGAACTGGACCGAAACCGAACCGTGTTACATTCAAACCGAACCGAAACCGAACCGTTTAAAAGATTAGTATAATGGTTTATATTTTTGATTAACCGTTTGATACGGTGCGGAAGCGGTTTGGACTCCAAACCGCACCAAACCGACCCGTGCCCACCCCTAAATTTAAGCAATGAGCAGCACAAAGAGGACCATGAAATGGTAGGAAATTCTCCTTCAATTAAATCTTCCGACAGCCACATAATTTGCCGCATTATCGGTTATCACTTGCGTCATATTTTCAGCTCCGATTAACAAAATTACTTCTTTAAATATGTTGAAAAGAATTGAAGTCGTTTTCGAAGCAGCCAACACATCAACAGATTTCAAAAACAATGTACCTATATAAAAATAAACAAGGAAAATTGTAAAAAAATATTTCAAAAATGTAAGATTAATTATAATTATGTACCATAAACTTCTACCGTTTTGATTCGACCATCCATCCGCCATAGCGTACAGCCGGTTTCCTTCCATGAATCTCGATGTTTTTTGACTTCATTATTCACTTGTTTAACACAATTCTTCAGTAATTTGTCACTCAATGCATGAAGGTTCGGTTCTTCGTACCGGTTTCCAAAACTAACAATGACATTTATCATTGGTAGATACTACACATAATTCATGACACTGAATGGAATTGATGCATCATATAACCACTTCGCAGCCGCTATATCCACATTATCGTTTACTGCTTGGCCTTGAAGTACACTTTTTATAGCTGGTTGAGAGCCAGTGGTGGTTCTTAGAATTAAAGTGGGACTTAGAAGATTGTTAGAATTCGAAGGTTGTACACTAGTAGATGTGAATCTTTTCTTCAAATCTAAAGGCATATCACCCTCTTCATTTCGAAAAGCACAATCTCTAGACTTTTTTGTTGCGATATTTATTTTTAAAACTTCTCCACTTTCAATATTCAACTTCATAGTGTGTTTGACTCCAACGTTCACACGTATACAAGGATTACATCCACCTCCAAATAAACCTGAAAGATGATATTTGAAACGACGAATCCCGCCACCTTTAAAAACTTTGTTGCAGTACATACACACTTTATCTTTGAATGCCCATTAGCTATTGTTTCAGTGCAATATTGTCATGCTGGATCAGATTTAGTTCTACTTGATTTTTGAACAGTGCTTTGAATACTATTCAGATGCTTCTTCAGAAACTGGATTTAATGTCATTTTATAAGTAGTTTTGAGAAAAGGACATTGTTTTAACATTAAAATACCAATAAATTATAAATTGGTTCTAAAACTGAAGTTTTTAAAACAAAATGAACAATAAAAAAATTAGTCAGTAATATGAGCATTAAACTAAATATTAGTAGAAAATTTGGTCATTGTATTGTCGTAACTTCAATTATGTTTTACAATTTGATGCACTTGTCTTTACTATCAAATGTTAAAACTTCATCAAATTGTTGCATTAGCTGCACTAATTAATTGACAAATAAAAGAATTCAGAAAAAGAAATCAGTATAGGTGTTTGTTTGCAAATTGCAGTAAATTGTAATAAAAACTTCATCAATCATCACTTCTGACGCAGCGGCAAATAACAGAAATGAATACAATGATGAAATTTGCAATCGGTGGATTGAAAATACCAAACACCCAAATCCGTTGATCTCAAAGATACCGGATTCTAGCTATCTTCGTCACGTTGATCGCGCACGATGCCGTGAAAGAAGATCTACAATTCTTCGAACGTTGATCAAGCGCACTTGATACCGTGAATTGGCTTCAACAATCGTTGATTCGAGCGCACTCGAATGCCGAAGGTGGAGATAGAAGATAACACTCAACTACCAATTTCAAAGAAGCACAAAGCACTCAAACAAAGTTTTATTCAAAATCAACTTACTTTTACAAATGACACAACCCCACTATTTATAGGCAGTTTACAACACAGCACAACATTCACGACCTAACAGGCGGCCGACCTACGACTTACGACCTAGTATAGGTCGTTAACAACCTAACAAACACGTTACAACAACAACACACGACTTACAGTATTTACAACACAAATGACTTAACATACATGCGACTCAAAAAATACCACATAACATCAATAAGCGATCTAAGTACAACACACATGACCTAAGGACTCAACGACTTAAGAAATCCAAGCTCCATGCGATATAAGCTTTATGCGACCTAAAACTTGAGCGACATATGGTCGAACGACCTAAGAACATGGCGGCATAAACTTTGTTAACTCGCGACAGACTTAAGGAAGCGCAACATCAAGCGACTTATAAAGAACGCGGCATTAGATATCAGCGGCATATTGCAAACGACCTAAGAATTGTGTCATAGGTCGCTAGGACGTCGCTCATACGAAGCAAACGACTTATCTTAGGTCGTTCTGGCGACCTAATACATAACCCGTTAGGTCGCTCCTCTTCTGCAGTATCCTTCCTGTTAGGTCGCTGGTGACTTAAGACAAGTGAACGACCTAAAGCCCACAAGGGACCTAAAACATTCGAGCTATCATCATGCGCTGCATCATCCTCCCCCGGTTGACAAGAATTCGTCCTCGAATTTGCACCTTCCTCTTCCACAACAAGCTCATCCCCATGATACGGAATCAAGAATTTGACGTTGAAAACGTCTGCAGTGTGAATATGATCCGGCAATTTCAACCGATACGCATTATCATTGATCTTCTTCAAAATTTCTACTGGACCGATTTTTCGAGCTTTCAACTTGTTGTAAGTTCCAACAGGAAAACGATCTTTCGTTAAAACGGCGTAAACCAAATCACCTTCTCTGAAGTTCACACTCCTTCGCTTCTTATCCGCCAGTTGTTTATACTTCTCATTTGATGTAAGCAATCGTTCATAAACAGTTCTGTGGCACTCCTGCAACTCAATCACAAAATCACAAGCTCGCTTAACAACTCCCTTCTGATATGGTACTGTCATCAAATCCAACGGTCCCTTCAGAATTGCTGAATCTACAACTTGAAATGGACTGAAACCCGTACTACGATTAACAGTGTGATTATGTGCAAATTCCGCCTGACATAATTTCATATCCCAGCTTTTCAAATTATCTTTCACAAGACATCTCAACAAATTTTCCAATGATCTATTCACCAATTTCGTTTGCCCATCTGTTTGCGGATGATAGGCGCTACTAAAATTCAACTTCGTTCCAACCATCTTCCACAAGCTTAACCAAAAATGGCTTAGAAATCTAGTATCCCGATCAGAAACAATAGATTCAGGTAGCCCATGTAATCGATACACCTCTTTAAAGAACAATTGAGCAACACGGACTGCATCCACGGTCTTTTTACAAACTATGAAATGTGCCATTTTCGTAAACCTGTCCACCACAACATATATTGAATCATTCCCTCGCTGAGTTCTTGGCAACCCCAAAACAAAATCCATGCTGATATCAACCTATGGTCTAGTAGGCACAGGTAATGGCATATACAATCCAACATTCGTCGCTGTCCCTTTGGAAACTTGACAAATATGACATCTCTCCACAAATCTTTCAACTTCTTTCCTCATGGATGGCCAAAAATATGATTCAGAAATCAACTGCAAAGTACGATCTCTACCCACATGACCTTCCTCATGCAACTCCTTCACAATATTCATTCGTAAGCTGCACTCTGGTATACACAATCGATTTCCCTTAAAAAGAAAACCATCCACCAATATATACTCATCCGTCTTCCCCTTCTCGACTTCATCAACCACCTTGGCAAAGTAAGGATCATCAACAAACAATTCTGGCAACACATCAAACCCCGTCACTTTAACCTTCATTGTAGTCAACAAATGATTCCTTCGACTTAATGCATCTGCCACACGGTTTGTAATTCCCGACTTATGCTTCAGCACAAATGTAAATTGTTGCAGGTATGCGATCCACGAAGCATGCTTGGCTGCAATTTTGTCCTATCCCTGCAAATGTTTCAGTGCTTCATGATCAGTATATAGAACAAATTCTTTATGGAACAAATAGTGTCTCCAATGTTTTATAGCTTGAACAATAGCATAGAATTCCACATCAAAAGTATTATATCTCATCTTGGCTCCCAATAGCTTCTCACTGAAATATGCAATAGGTCGTCCTTTCTGACTCAACACCCCTCCAATCCCAACTTTAGATGCATCAGTATGTAACTCAAACAACAACTGAAAATCCGGCAATACTAGAATTGGTGTTGTCGTCAAAAGTTCCTTGATTCGCTCAAAAGCAATTCATGCTTCCTCTGACCATGAAAACTGCTTCCCCTTCATACAATCAGTAACTGGTGCCATCATGCTACTGAAGTGTGGAATAAATCTTCGGTAGAATGATGCTAAACCATGAAAACTTCTAACTTCTGTTATCGTCCTGGATTGTGGCCAATTTCTGATTGCTTCAACTTTATTCTGATCCACCTGTATACCTCCTTCTGAAATAACATATCCCAAAAATAAAACACTATGCGTCATGAACACGCATTTCTTCGTTGCAGCATAAAATTGTTCATGTCGCAGTATCATCAACACTTCTCTCAGATGATGCAAGTGTTCTTCTGTGCTTCTACTATATATCAGTATATCATCAAAATACACCACCACAAACTTCCCAATAAATGGTCTAAAGATCTGATTCATCACCCGCATAAATGTACTAGGTGCATTCGAAAGACCAAACGGCATGACCAGCCATTCATATAATCCTTCACGTGTCTTGAATGCTGTCTTCCATTCATCCCCTGGTCTTATACGAATTTGATGATAACCACTCTTCAAATCAATCTTCGAAAATATAGTAGCTCCATTCAACTGATCTAACAAATCATCCAATCTAGGCATAGGAAATCTGTATCTCACTGTAATCTTGTTTAGTGCTCGACTATCAGTACACATCCTCCACGTTCCATCCTTCTTCGGCACTAACAAGGCTGGAACTGCACAAGGACTTAAACTTTCCTGTACACGCCCTTGTTCAAGCAACTCTTCCACTTGCCTTCTCAACTCCTCGTGTTCCTTTGGACTCATTCTGTAATGTGGTCTATGTGGTAACACAGCTCCTGGAACAAGATCTATTTGGTGTTGTATGTCCTTCAATGGCGGTAACTCCGTTGGCAGTTCTTCAGGAAATACATCTTCAAATTCTTCCAGCACTGGCTTTACTTCTTCAGGAATTTCAACCACTTCATTACTCTCACGTCCAATCAACAAAAATACTTCAGGCTCATCTTCTACTTCTTTAACAAACTCCTTCAAAGATAGCAAAGTTTTAAGTTCTTCAATCTCCTCCAACTTGCTTTCTTCTTGTTGTCGCTTTTTTGAAACTAAAGTGATTTTTGTGCCTTCAAACATAAAACTGTAGCTATTGGTACGACCATCATGTTGCACAGCTCTATCATACTGCCATGGTCTCCCCAACAACAAATGGCATACATCCATATCCACAACATCACACCAAATTTCATCTTTGTATTTCTTCCCAATCGAAAAATTTACACAAGCTCTTCGTCCAACCTTCACCTCCCCGCCTTTTCTCAACCAAGCTAACTTGTAAGGTTTCGGATGCTTCTCAGTCTTTAATGCCAACTTCTTCACAGCTTCTGTAGAAATGATATTATCACAACTTCCCGCATCGATGACAAACTTGCAAACCCTTCCCAAGATAGTGCACGTTGACTGGAAAATGTTACTCCTCAACCAACTTGAATCATCCTCTTGTTTTGGTGTCAAACAATTTCTCCTCATCATTAATGAATACCCTTCATCTCCCGACACTTCTTCTTCCTCCTTAACTTGTGGTGAATTAGAACATTCAGCTTCTACATCCTCATCCTCAACCTCAGCTACCATCACTCGCTTTTTTGACTTCGGACATTCATTGCTTTTGTGACCAAACTCCTGACAATTGAAGCATTTGATACCACTATTGACCTTGGTCTTAGCAACTTCACTAACAACCGGTTTTGCAACAGCCTTAGAAACATTCGCATTGCTACTAGCCCCTTTCATTTGATTGTTGGAATTTGTAAACACACCACCACCTCTTCTACCTTGCTTCTCCCAAGTTAGAGCTTTTTGATGTGCTTCAGCAACAGATCTGGGATCAAACATATTCACCATATCTTGAATCTGCATTCTCAACCCTCCAACAAATCTAGCGGTCAACTGTTCCTCCGTCTCCATGATGTCATTCCTCGCGATCAATTGATAAAATTCATCCGCATAATCATTCACTGACTTTGTTCCCTGTCTCAGGTTCTGCAATCGTTGATACATAAGAGATTGATAATTATAAGGCAAGAATGTAGCCTTCATTAATTTCTTCATCTTCTCCCATGACTCAAATCTTTGACTTCCCTATTCTCTCCCGTGTTAGTTTAGTTTGCTTCAACCATGCCATAGCTCTTCCTTTCAATCGTGTAGCAACCAACTTCACTCTATGATGCTCAGGAACCGCTTTGAAGTCAAAAATATCCTCAACATTTGAAACCCAATCCAAAAATTCCTCCGCTACCATTCCACCCTTGAATTCTGGAATTTTAGTTTTCATCCCCGACTCCCATCGATGATCATCTTCAACCCCCCGATATGCATTTCGTACTTGGTCTCGATCTCGATAATGAACACTACATCTATCACCATCTTCATCAAAAACAGATGTACTTCGATAACGATCTCAACCATCCACATCTCTATGATCACGCATATCCCTTCTACTTTGTCTTTCAACATCACGATATGGCTCATATTCATACTCCCGTGGAGTTCTTCTCTCTTCACTTCTATGCTCATGATGTTCTTGTCTCAATGAAACTGAAGATTCTCTTCTTTCTTGGTAAGATTGCGGCGACACCCTCCTCGCTTCCGTAACCGATGGCGAAACTCTGTTTCCTCCATGGTTCGAGACTGGCGACCTTCTCCTTTGACTTTGATTCATATCATTCATCAGTTTCTCTAACTGCCCAATGCCTTCACCAAACTTTTAATTGATGCGTTGTTCCATTTGCTCGGCTTCTTCTCTTCTATACAACGCTTCAACATTCTGATGGCGATTAGCTCTTCTCGGTGGTATTGTCAAAACTTCACTTGCTCTAACAGGCTCGGCTTGAATTCTTCAATAAGAATTGGCTCCAAAGACTCGGCTTAGCTATGATTGGCTAAGTCTAGCTCTGATACCAAATGACGTAGCGGCAAATAACAGAAATGAATACAACGATGAAATTTGTAATCGGTGGATTGAAAATACCAAACGCCCAAATCCGTTGATCTCAAAGATACCGGATTCTAGCTATCTTCGTCACGTTGATCGCGCACGATGCTGTGAAAGAAGATCTACAATTCTTCGAACGTTGATCAAGCGCACTTGATACCGTGAATTGGCTTCAACAATCGTTGATTCGAGCGCACTCGAATGCCGAAGGTGGAGATAGGAGATAACACTCAACTACCAATTTCAAAGAGGCACAAATCACTCAAACAAAATTTTATTCAAAATCAACTTACTTTTACAAATGACACAACCCCGCTATTTATAGGCAGTTTATAACACAACACAACATTCACGACCTAACATGCGGCCGACCTACGACTTACGACCTAGTATAGGTCGTTAATGACTTAACAAACACGTTACAACAACAACACACGACTTACAGTATTTACAACACAAATGACTTAACATACATGCGACTCAACAAATACCACATAACATCAATAAGCGACCTAAGTACAACACACACGACCTAAGGACTCAGCGACTTAAGAAATCCAAGCTCCATGCGATATAAACTTTATGCGACCTAAAACTTGAGCGGCATATGGTCGAGCGACCTAAGAACATGGCGGCATAAACTTTGTTAACTCGCAAACGACTTAAGGAAGCGCAACATCAAGCGACTTATAAAGAACGCGGCATCAGATATCAGCGGCATATTGCAAGCGACCTAAGAATTGTGTCATAGGTCGCTAGGTCGCTCATACGAAGCAAACGACTTATCTTAGGTCGTTCTGGCGACCTAATACATAACCCGTTAGGTCGCTCCTCTTCTGCAGTATCCTTCCTGTTAGGTCGTTGGTGACTTAAGACAAGTGAACGACCTAAAGCCCACGAGCGACCTAAAACATTCGAGCTATCATCCCGCGCTGCGTCAACTTCCATCAAATTTGATTTAGCCATTTAGGTGTTTGCAAATTGCATTATTTCATTTACATTCATCAGTTCAACTATTCAAGAATTAACAACCGACAACAAATCTTTACCACTTCAAATTTTAGTAGGAAATAACAATTCAACTAACAGAAAAGGAAAAGAAATCATACGTTGCCTATTTGGTAGATTCGGTAAACTGAAAGTAATCTATGGCGATGCTTGTGATTGGCAAATGTGGGTGACGGATGTAGCAACAAGCGTCGACGACATTTGGAGCGACGAAGATGGCGAAGGCGATTTGGGGTTAGGGTTTGAAGAGGGAAAAAATACGGAAGAGAAGGTCGGATGGTTGAAAGAAACGATTGAATCAACGGTTGGAGGGTTAAACCACGGTTTGTGCATGGACCCGGACCCGACGGGTCTCGGTTCTAGGCATGTCGAGTTTTGTCGGTTGCAAAATTACACATTTTAAAAACCTAGACCCGACCTGATCCAAGCTTCAGTTCGGGTTTGATTGGCTCATTAAAAATGCATATATTTCAATGTTTTTTTGTATGGTCTTTTGGGTTGGGCCTTTTCGGGTCAGGTTTCATCGAGTCTGCATTGTATTTTTTATTAGCGAGACCTGATCCGAGACCTATCAGATTCGGTTCAATTCGGTTTTACGCTTTTCGATACAAATTGCCAGCTCTAGGTTTGATTAAGTTTCCGGTTTTTGTAGACCACGGCCCGTGGTTATTCGCTGTTCGACTGCGGCCGGGTTGGGTCTTAAAATCTATGCGTGAGCTACAGTAAGAAAACATCAGTCGACATATTCATCAACATACTGTATAGAATGTGCATGTTATATATAATCTTTATGTTGTTAACATTATATTTGTTAACAAAGTTGCGATTGCAACACTATAATCTATACGTTTCATTAACTGGGACCGTGAAGACTTTTTTAAGTAGTGAAAGTGGACCCAACTTGTTAATTTAAAATGTTTTGTCCCAAATTATTATGGTATATATATAGGTCGTTAAATTCATTTAGTCCAACGTAAATATGTGATATCAGCTGAATTTGACCTACAGATGTGTAAACAAATATGTACTTTTTAATCATATGACAAGTGAAAGTTAGCTAATGTATCGTAAATGCCATCACTCAACTTCATAAATATAGTATTAATCGATGGATTATGGAAAATGTTAAAACGTGCTTTAAGGCGCTTATTAAATTAACAGTATAACTTTTGAATTTAAAATTTTTTAATTACATAAGGATAAGTCAGGTATTTGGAGATAATTTTTTTTGTATTTTAGTTGACAACTTTCATTCTTAACATGATAAACATTAACAAAGCCCATGGAGTAATATTGTACGGACTTATTAAAAAAAAATATAAAACCACGTGCTGTTGTCATGGCTAGGCCTATCGATGGGCAGGGTTCGTTCCGGGTATTATAAAACCCGGACCCGAGTCCAATTACAATAATTTAAATCCGAGCCCGGTCCAAACCTGCATGATATTTCAACCCAATATCCGAGCCCGGTTCGTTGGGCTTTTTGAACCCACTAGGTAATAACTGTACACCTAACCCAGAATATTTATGTTAAAACCATATTTTAAAACTGAAACTTTGGTAAAATTTGTATACAAAAAATGTTAACATATAAATTGGACGGTGATGTAGTCAAGCTCATAACAAAAGTATGCAAAAATATCTACATGTAAACAAACAAAACGGAAAATAGATAACATACGCACCCATGTTTTTATGCGACGAAAAACTAATAGTCGGATCGGGCCCTAACCGGACCGGGTTTGATCGAACCGTACCCGGTCCGGATCGGGCCTGAGTCGGGCTTGGGTAGTAAAAAACAAAATCCGTACCCGCATAAATAGGGCAGGTTCGGACCGGGTCTGGGTCGAAAACCGTACCATTGACAGGCCAAGTCATGGCTAATGAAAGTTTCACTCAGTGAACAAGTCAACGGTCAAAATCCGTAATATACGTCAGCTTCTCGTGCTCTTTGCTTTCGGCGATTTCAACACGATTTTGTTGCCAGAAAGGTTCAATTTTTGGTAGGTGACATCCAAATGTCAATAATCATCAGGTAAGGGCTTGATTGCAAAAAAATGTTTTGACTACGTTATGCTACATATATAATTAAGTTTCCCTTCCAAGGTGAAAGACACTAAACCCTCCGCAAAATTTTATTATTAATCAAGCTTCTCGAACGTTATATCTAAATTTTACTTTCCAACACGCTTTCCATGTGAAACCGTACATATTTTGGGTCAAACTTGTAAATACATATTCAACAAACATATTAAAGCCCGTCATTGATGCACACAAACATATGTAAGAGCCTTTTTTCGAAATTCGAAAAATGTTAATTCAGTTTGTTTTGCCAAATCAAAGAATGACTGAAGTTAAATTCCTCAGTTAAGAAAATGCAGAATGATCCAAAGATATTTTCACTGGACCAGTTTTAATGTTACCTATCATTGTTTTCCTTTACAGGTATTAAGTGATATATAAATAAGTAAATAAAGTTGATTGGTTCTGAATTCATAATTTTACAAATGTTCTATGTAAATTTCAGTTAAATGCAAATAATAATATTGTAAACTATTAAAACTATATTAAGAAATTGCATAATATTGAATTATTAAGTATTGGCGATGTATACACACACTCCACCATGTGTGTGTGATTGCTAATGAGACTTCATTTTTATATAAGGGTGAGCCATTGACATTTCCTCATCAAATATATAAGTTTCCACCATGTATAAACACCTAGAAAATCAACCTCTATCTGCGATTATTTTCAGATAAATAAATTTACATATACATCAGGCACCAGTGATCAATAGTAAACGATCACAAGCTTATATAAAAGATGACTCTGTTCAGCATAAATGTTGAATCACCGATACACTTCTTTATGATACTAACATATTCAACAATCCAAGTTCAGTGAAAAAGCAGTAGAATCAAAATTTGAATTTTAATAGGGAGTAACGTTAGCATAATGAAGCTACTCACCCACCATTCATTGTGGCCTTAAAACAATCAACTTTAAGTCCCTTAACAGTAACAGGCATTCCAAACCCACGCTTGGTAGCTGTAAATTTTTGTTCATCAATCCATCCTTTGTAAACATGACCAAATCATTCTTCTCCAATAAGACTATCAGGCCTAAAGTTTCTTGTAGCACTTTTATGCTCATTAAAAGTGAAAGCCTTCAAACCTGGAGACGATAATTATAATAATCCGAACCAATCCTTGTCCATGTCTTCCTTACCAAAGCAATTGTTGGATGCTAATAATCTCAAATCTGAAATTTGTTATTCCTGTATAATTACAATAAGCTAAAATTACCGACTGAAAAAAAAATGATGCCATTAAGTACAAAAAAATATACTGGGAGGCGGGTCCATCCATCCAGCGGTGGGATAAGGTACAGTCGCGATGTCGATCTGAGAGTAAGCGATAAATATTTAGGGTTGGATGCGTTAATTTGGAACTGGAAGGGGAGATTGATTCGGCATCGTGATTTCATAACCTAAGGGAAATTTCAAAATTTGAAGGGGAGTTTAAGAGGAAATAGGGGAAATATTTACTATATGAGATAAATGATGAAATCATACAGTCGAGGAAACGACTGGGCAGACATTATGCATGTTTATTGGGATGCATCTTCTTTGCTCTTTTTCTTTTCATTTTGTTCATCATCATTTTTGCTAACTTTAACATTGAATTCAGTTACACTTACCTCCTCTTCTATGTTAGATTCAGCGAAATCAAAATCAACCTTTTCAACTTGAAGAAAACCATCGACTTCCGTAGCTAATTCATCACCTTCCAACTAAATATCATCTTCTTTCTCCCTTGATTGAAGCAGTTCCAAATCTGCAGCGCTATCATCGGTTTTACAGTAATCGATGGTTTTATGCCGATCAGAGAAGTTGGCGGCGGACGTAGTTTCCTCTCAAATTGGAAGAATACCTAAATATTGAAAAATTTCATCAAATTGGAAAGCCGAAATGCTAGGAGAACAAGGAGGAGAAAAATTCAAACAGAATCATGGGGAAAACCTAGAATAAAGGAGAAATGTTTGAGGGAGAACGTAGAAGAATAAAAAACGGAGGAATAGGGAGATGGTCGGCATATTGGATCTGCGATTTGAACGGAGTAGAGATATTTTTTGAGGAAAGGCGGTGAGACAGCCAACCTGTTTTTTTGGCTTCAGAAAAATTAATTTTGGCTAGTAGAAGTAAGCAAACCTCCCTACGGTCGGTTTGATGATCCTTGTCTATTTTTTAAATTAGATAAATTTATTGTAGCAAAAAAGTCGCAAGTAAAAAATTAAAAGTAATTTTGTAACTTACATATTTTTGCCGGTCAATAAAAAGAAATTCTTAAAAAAAAATTAGTTAAACAACCGAAGCTGACCATCAATGTTTTGATTTTCTATTTTCTAGAAAAGTTTCAGAAAACAATTGAAGTTGACCATCACTATTTCGATCAATATCAATGTTAAAATTGGATGATTCAAATATTTGCCAAGAAAGTAAAAAAAATTAGCGAATTAATCATCAATTAGGTTATATATGTGTAAAAAATAAAAGAACATGTATAAAAAGATAATTTATGCGGAAAGGATACTAATTATTTAGTCAATTAATTAATTGATTAGTGAATGCATAAATGAGGAAATAAGTAATTAATTGATTTTATAATACGAAGAAAGAAAGGATCGTTGATGGAGATTAATTCAAACAACGTAAATTATAGAAACCAAAATCACCATTGTTTATTTGCATTGAAATCAAATCTTCGATATTTGGAAAGGTTTCAAGATATTTGGGCAAGTAATTTCTTCATTCTCACGTCTACTTAAATTAAGAGTTTTGAGCGCAAATAAGTCTCTGGAAAAATTTATTTTTTAATTTGTAGTTCTATGTTAGTCTCTTAAATTAAGGGTTTTGTAGTTTAAAGCTTTGATGGTATATGATATAATTACAGACGAAAAACATGGATGGAGATCAGATCCTGATACACAGAAATGTATCAAAGATTTGATGGCTACAGGCACTTTTAGATAATGAATGCAGTAAACTTCTGGACGTTGGATGTTGGTTGTTAGCTTTTAGACGTTGATATTAGATGTTAGACATTGATGTTAGACATTGATTGTTAGATGTTAGACATATGATATACATTAATTGTTAGATTTTCAGTGTCAGATGTTAGCTTTTAGATAGCTGCATGTTTGATGTTAGATTTTCACCGTTGTATGTTTGTATACATTGTTTGATATCAGATTTTGAATGTTGCATATGTTTTTTTAGCTGAAATGTAATATGAAATATTCAGAAAAAATATTGTTGTTTTTATACATTATAAAATTGTAACACATCGAATATTCAATTCAATATATGGTTAGATATTTTTGACCAATAAATGTTTGCTAGGCAAATATTTGTCGGGCAAATAACTGCCTGACAAATATTTGCCTGGCAAATAACTGCCTGGCAAATATTTGCCGAGCAAATGTTTCCAGACAAATTTTTTATAAATTGGTAAGATTACTACATTTCCTTATAATTGCCTTGACATATTGCTATAATTTTCATACAGAAAAAAACTTCAATAAAACAACAACTACCAACACAAATACAAAGTTCCTATCAAAGAAAAAGAGCAAAAATTATGAAGTTAAAAACAAATAAAAGTTCTCTTTTTATTTACTAACATTCCATTCTATAAAGAATACTTTTCCTAACCTACAAGAAGCAGATTCCAGTTCTGAATTGTGTGCAAATACATTTTTCAGTTCCTTAAAATAATGATTTTCTATATCACTAGAACATACAAAAATTGAAAACCTATATTTTTCTATCAGGATGGAGGAAGATTTCAATTTACTTAGTCTCACATTTGAAATCAGAGAAAAGTAGTGTTTCCCTTCCCAAAATATATAACCGCACGATCGCCATCCTTGTTTGATCTTTCTATATATTCTAACTCTTCAGCTTCATCTCTTTCCTCCGAATCCTCCATACGCATTCAAGTAGACCCGAACCTGAGGCTGTTAAAGGACGATAGCTGGGGGCTCGGAAAGCAGAGAAAGATGGGAAGTGGTTACCACCTTGAAGAGAAAGAAGCAAACTGAAGAGAGCAAGTAAGTACATCGGCTATTGAGCCAGCACTCCTTTTAGTTTGAGTACTGATAAAATAAAATAAAAAGCACCATCGGTACTCAAACTAAAAAGGATTGCTAACTAGACAGGAAAAAATAGGAGATAACAGTGTAGTCGGTCATAAGAAAAAACTTAAAGATATAATTTTTTACTAAAGAAGAATATGAAAAGCAAAAAAGAAAAAAAAGAAGAATATACACAAAAAAAATCTTAGCGGCATATCTACAAATTAGCCAACCAATCTTAGCCTAAAAAATATGGTCAAGGGATAGGACCGAAAACTGATTCAATGACATTATTACTGGACTATTTTGTTTCAATATTAGAAACGGGTCAAAATATAACTGCTTTTTATGATTCAATGACAAACGCTTTTGACCAACATTTTAATCTAATGGGAAAATTAACCAACTGCATCTGACTATCACAAACATGTTGCGTAAATATTAAAACAGTTTACTAAATATTAAAACAACTTACTAAACATTTTTTTAAGAAAGAATGAAAAACAAACAGAGTAACCGCTGATACTTGAAAAAAAACTCAAAGCTACTAAATATTTATATGACAATTATAAGCCGGGCAAATATATGCCTGGCAAATACTTACCTTTTGATATTTGCTATTCTACAAAATATCAGAATACTGATTCAAAGACATCAATAGTGAAATGTTTTGTTTAAAATGATGCAGAATTGACTGTGCAAGATTTACAAAAAAACAAACAGACTAAATATTCAAACTCAAAGCCACTAAATATTCATATGACAAGTACAAGCCGGGCAAATATTTGCCCTAAGATATTTTCTATTCTATAAAATATTAGTATACTGATTCAATAACATCAATAGTGAAATATTTTGTTTCTACCTCCACAACATCAACTATTACAACTCACTCTTTGAACAATTCATATCAATATTAATAATTAGGTGCATATCATACCTATTATTGTGTGCATCACCATTCCCTGAACTCATTTGCATTGGCAAACAAGAACGTACTTGAACTATTTTATAATCATGCACTAATGCAACATCATTCATTAATAATAGAATAGCATAATCAAAGTCAGAAATATATGCCCGTCAAATATTTGCCCGACAAAATAGTCTCTACCTCCATTCCCTTATCATTTGAACAACAGTCTTTACCACCACAAGAAGAAAAACTAAAAAACAGTATCTACCTCCATTCCCCTATCATTGGCAAACAAGAAAACAGTCTCTACCTCCATAACAGCAACTATTATAACTCACTCATTTGAACAATTCATATCAATATTTACAACTAGGTGCATATCATGCCTATTATTGTGTGCATGACCCTTCCCCTAACTCACTTGCATTGACAAACAAGAACATACTTGAACTATTTTATGATCATGCACTAATGCAGCATCATTCTTTAATAGTAGAATAGCATGATTAAATTCAGAAACATATGCTCGGAAAATATTTGTCGGGCAAAATAGTCTCTACCTCCATTCCCCTATCATTTGAATAACAGTCCCTACCTCCACAACAAGAAAACAGTCTCTACCTCCATTCCCCAGTCACCGGCAAACAAGAAAACAGTCTTTATCTCCACAACAACAACTATTATAGCTCACTCATTTGAACAAATCATATAAACATTTACAACTTGGTGCATATCATGCCTATTATCGTGTGCATCACTGTTCCCCTAACTCCCTTGCATTGGCAAATAAGAACATACTTGAACTATTTTATAATCATGCACTAATGCAACATCGCTCAGTAATAGTAGAATAGCACGATCAAAGCCAGAAACATATGCCCAACAAATATTTGCTCGACAAATATTTGCCAACCAAATATTTGCCGGTCAAACAAATTTATAAATGTATTCTTTGAACGTTAAAAATACCATTTAGTTTGAAGTGATGTAGAATTGACTGTGCAATATTTGTAAAAGATTACTGCATTTGCTAATAACTGTATTGACATATAGCTATAATTTTCATACAAAAATAAACTTCAATAAAACAACAACTACAAACACAAATACAAATACAAAGTTCATACCAACTAGAGATGAGTTTATATCATTTTTCAGTTTCGGACTAGGTGAAAATACACAATCTAGTACACAACATGTTAATGCATTAATGTATTATTATATTACTTATAAAAAAATAATGTGACGACCCGGATTTTTTAACGGTTGTTAATTGGTAATTAACTAGTTTAAAATATCGGAGTATTAATTTTGATGGGTCGAACAAATGAATTTCTGATATTTAAAATATATGAATATATGTAAATTGATTTAAAAACTATAACAAATATTGAATTATAAAATCTCTGAATATGGTAAGTCTTATAGAAATAAAGTATATATATTAACTCCATAATTTAAATGAAGATGAAATATCCATAAAAAATAAAATGAAAATACATACAAACTTATGATGTTTAACATGTATATAAGTGTATAAATGCATATATATATATATATGTGTGTGTGTATGTATGCCCATATGAAAATCAAATATAGGAAGGTTTATATAATTGAGAATGTATATATATATACACATGTGTAATGACAAAATGAACATAAGTAAATATATGAAGAATGTGTGCAAAATGATGATAGGAATATACATAAGTAAGTATATATGTGGAACATATAAATATATATAACATGGGTGTATTAAAAAAACATATAGAAATATATAAGTATACTTATATGTATATAGGTTATATAAAATAGTGATGGTGGAAGATGTAAATATATAGTGAATAAATATTAATATGTATGGATATGAATATATATGTTCATGGTGATAACAAATGCAAGTGCAAATATATGCATACAAACAAATGAATATATATATTCATACATCAATTCACATAAATACTTGTAGACATATAGGGAAGCTTCATGACGAAGAAACTCCAACTCAAGCCACGAAAATAGCAAATCAGCGTAAAAAATCTTAAATCAAGGTCAACATTTGTACAAATCAAATAAACAAAAGGAAATAAAAAAATTAAAAAATGAGTTGGTGTACACAGGAAGCTACAGCCCATTCCCACTAAAAGAAAATATCTGTACTTTGCTTTATACTTCTTCATTCGGACAAGAGAATAGATATATTGCAAGCTACCACTTAAAAACTTAAGTAAAACCAAATCACTCAAGTTCAAAAAAAAGAAAAGAAAAGAAGAAGAGGCTGAAGCCTGAGGAAGATCAACAGTGTGGATCTTCCTGTAACAGTGAGTAAACATCACTTTTAAATCCTAATCTGTTTTATAACCTGATGCAAGTGATAAATCCTTATAGATTAGTTATGAAATGTTTGCATGAAAGCATGAATATGCTTGCAAGTATATCAGTTTATAGTTGATGTGTATATATTTGTATGCATGTCTATGTTTGGATATAGGAGCCTCTGTTCTTGTTTTACAGATACAAAACCTATTGAAAATTCAAATTCTCTTCCCCTAATCCCTTATAGGCTATGTTGTATTAAGGAATTATGTTTGAATTAACTAAATCTTAATTTTAAAAATATTTTTAAGAATAATTAGAAGGTAAGTTTACTGGAAGGAAGAAGAATAGTAAAATCATTTTTTTGTTCAAATTTAGATTGATTAAAATTTGGGTTTTGATTCCTTGATCCTGTTCGTTTACATAAACTGTGAATTTTAAGATCAAAATCAAGATTTTTAGCGTGGTAGATCGTGGTAAATTTCGAGTTGATCGGAAATTGTAAATTGGTCAAATTCTGGTGATCAGAGTAATGATAAATCTCATGATCGAAGCTAGAGCATGCTTGGTGGTGGGGGAACTTCGAAAAAATATTGATTGAATTTATAAATTGTCGTGGCGGCGTCACGGCATTGAACTAGGGTTCGACTAGTGGTTTTTGTTGACTAAGTTCGAGTGGATTCTGCTTCGTCGTCAAGGAAATTGAGGCGATCGGTCCAAGGGGAGAAGTAGCGTAGGTCAGTGGAGCAGCTTTGGTCGAAGTTGTGTGCTCATCGGTGGATGGTGGTGATCAGGTGAGGTGTTTTTCTTTGATAGTAGTTTGGTACCAGTGGTTTCAAGTTATTCGATTTTGATACTCCGGCGATCTTGTCAACCTGGGTGGTCGGGCTGGGTGGCGATGTCGTCGAGGATTAGTTGAGGGGATCGGCGATGGTCGGAAGTTGTTCAGGCGACAATGCATGTGCACGTGGTATTGTTTGTGTCTGTTATTTTCAAAGGTTTGGGAAGAAGGTTTTGTCTCGGGGCGAACTCGAAGTACTTTGCAGATTTACTCGAAGTCAAGTGGGGTTGCGAGTGTCTCGGGGTTGGGCTCGAGTATTCCAAGCATTGGTTCGGGTTTTTGTTAAAGCTTAACTCATCAGGTTTTTTAAAGAAATAATTATATAACAAGTTTTAAAATTAATCAAGTTTATTCAAATAGGTTTCTTAAAACACTTTTCTTTTCTAAATAATCAATATTGTTTAATTTGAGATTACTTGAAGGTTTAAAAATAAATTATTTCAAATTTATCAAGTTAAAAGTGTTTTAATCTATATAACTTTTGTTTTAAAGTTTATAAACTTAATTTTTGTAATTAAGTGAATAATTGAGAAAATGAAATGTTTTATAATCCTTAATCGAACTTAAAGATTTTAAATTAATTAATGTATTGATGATGATTTATTCCCAAAGGTTATTAAATAAGGATTAAATGATAATTAAAATAATAAAGATAAATGGTTTATCTTTTAATTTGATTAAAGTCTTAAGTAATTAAATGAAAACTGCTTAATGAAAGTAATTTAAAAAGATAATTACCCAATGTAATGAAAAGGATTAATTATTTAAATTACTTAAAGATTTATTTATTAATGTGATTAATTAATTAAGGAGATTAATTAAATGTTAATGTGAATAGTTAAGGCTAATTAATCTATGGGGTAATTAAAGGTTAATTACTTAATATAATTAAAGGATAATTAATCAAGGATGATTAATTAAGATGGAAGGTTAAAGAATGATTTATTAATTGGGTTGTAATTAATAAATTTTGAGTATGCAGGATTAAGGTAATCTAAATGATTAAAGTTGGTAATTAATTTAATTGGAGATTAATTAAATTAATTAGGAATTATATATCTAATAAATCTTGTTATGGATGGTTGAATGATATTGGATGACTTGGATTGATTTTATCTCTAATGGGCGATTGAGATGTGCTGTGATATGAATGGGTTAAACTGTGGTAATGTAGGTTATCTATTTGAGTTGAATTGTTGTATGATATCCTGGATATGAATTGTATTGTTTAAAACTTAACAACTTGGATTAGAGATGACATTGAATTCGAAGAGACCGGGGTCGGGTATAAGTAAATACCCGAAACCACTTCGATTCTTTATAAACTTGAGTTTGGAAGCAAACAGGCTGGAATGAAATAAGTTAAGTATCATGGATATTTAAAACTGGATAACGATTCTTGGATATTGTTTTGAGATAAATGATCAACTTAAATAAGATTAGAACTCGTAGAAAAGTACGAGTTACCCTGGTAATTCACTTAAGTTATATAGCTTGGTATTTCATATTATGGGTTTACTCACGCTGGTTTCCAGCCTGACCCGGGTGTTACTTTGATGTAATGCTCAGGTCAGACCGAGTATTACAGATTTTCAGGTAAGAACGTTCTGGAGCTCAGGAGGTGAGCTGGATGGCAAGAACGTATGGAGTGTTTCTACTGTGATATATTTATGTTTATCCGAGACAGGTTGATTTGTATATGTTCCATGTTTGTGTATGTGTGTAACTCTGATGTATTAAAGTGAAAATTGAAAAATATGGTACTCTTTTGTAAACTGCTATTATTTGATATTATATTTTATCCGCTGCGAATGTGAGAATCTGCGATGTGTTTCTGTTTCTTCTTCTTCTATCTCTTTCTTCTTCTTCTAACTATCTGAATTTTCGGGATCGAAAATTTCGAGTCGTTTCACTTGGTATCAGAGCAAAGGTTAAGCGAGAACCTTGGCTCTGGTGGGTGTACTCATAAGGATAGGGTCAATAGTACCCTAGAATGAGTTGAGTGTATATATATATATGAGAGCGTACTTGTTATTTTCTTATATAAAGATTTTAAATGATTTTATATAAGAATATATTTTGATATATATAAAGCAATATTCCTTAACCAATAAATGTTAAGGTAAGTGGTTGTTAAATTATTGGAACTAAATTAAGAGGTAATAGAAATACAACCAAATTGGAATTAAATAAAGGTAAGTTTGAAATGGATACAAACTGAAATTAAATCTTGAATTTGGGGAAAAGTTTCAGAATAAGATAATAATGAATTGGTTTCCAGATATGATAATCTTGGTTATTATCATAAATGATTGTTGTGTTTAATAATAAATATGTATTAATGAGTAAGCAAAATGAAATGTTTTAGGGAAGTAAAACATTTAGGCAAGTATGACTTATAAATTGGAACTGAAGATGATATAAATTGTGTAGTTTTAAATCTGGATCCAGAATTTGAAAATTGTTTCAAATTGATAAAGAAATAATAAGTAATGTTATTTAATATATTTAAATGGAAGGGTCCTATTTCAACAAAAGTTGTTTGAAGATTTGCTTTAAACCAAAGGTGGTTTAAAATTTAAGGATAACTTGGTGTGTAAAGAAAATGTATATATAAGGAATATACATAATATCAAAGATGGTTTGAAATAAACTCTAAATGTTGAGTTTTAAATTTGGAATGAGATGTGATACCCAAGGTGATAAGTTTTTGAACCTATAGGATTATTAATGTGAAGTTTAAAGTTTGAAGCAGGAATTCAAATTGGGTAAGGTTGGCTGGATTAATTAAATTGAATTTAACTTTGGGAAAGTTAAATAAGTTAACAAGCAACCTGAATTGGAAATTTCGTGATGAAATTGAGATTTAACTTGGGAAGTTAAATGGTTAATTTGAATTGGGAATTTGTGTGATCTCAAAATGGGTTTGAGATCTGGAAATTGGAAATGGGTGGATGGTTTAAAAATAAATTGGATGATGTCATCCTATTGTTGTTAATAATCTTTAAAGTGTGAATTGGATTTGTTTAAATGAATGAAGAATGAAGTGTGGTAATATATCCATTATTGAGATAAAGAGGGAAATTAAACTTTAATTTGAAATTAAGGATATGGAATTACTTTGAACAGAAAATTTGAATCATTGAATTTGTAAATTAAAATTGTTTTGAACTCTTATTTGAATTTTGAAATAAGTTAAGTAAGGATGATTTAAAATGGAATTTTGAGATTCGGACTCAAAATTTAATTGTTTAAAGATTTAGATTGTTGATTTAAAGATAAGGTTAATTTGATTTAAGGGGTTAAATCAACATTTGAAAATTTAACTCGAATTTATATAATTCGAGATGGTTTAAGGTTGAGATTTAGATTTCATTAGTTCAAATTGAAATTAGTTTGAATTAACTAGAATTGAGGATGGATAAGTATAAAATTCAAATGGAAAATTTGAATTGGACTAATTTGAAATAAAATTGAAGATTGAATGAGTTCAAATTCAAATGGGAATTGGGATTAATTCATATAGAAATTGAAATGATTTGAAATTGAAGTGGATTCAATTTGAAATTAGTTTGAATAATTTGAAATTGTAATTGAAGTGAATATGTTCAAATTCAAATGGAATTTGATTTTAAATTTGAAAAGAAATTGAGGATAATTCAACTTGAATTAGGGATAAATCAAGTTCAAGGTAAATTGAAGTTATTCAAATTAGAAGTGAGTCAATTTAAATGAAAGTGGAAATTTAAATTGAATTGATGGGGAATTGAACAGTTTGACTCTGGACTATTTTCAAAATAAATTGTTTTAATATAAATCTATTTTTCTAAACTATTTACTACACAACTTTTCTTTTTAAACCTAAAACTATCTTAAACTTGTTTTACAATTACTTTTGGAATTATTTAACAATTTTACAACTGATTTATAAACTAATTATTGTTTTTCAATTGTTTTATAAATAATTACTATTTTTCAACTATTTACAATTTCATAACTATTTTACAAGCTAATAATTATTTTTCAACTACTTATCTATTTTTTAAATTTTTTCAAGCTATTTTCTAAATATAAACTGGTCGGAGTTCAAACTATTATTAATTAAATACCCAATTGAGATAAGAATTGAGTGATAATCCAAATGGGGATTAAGGCAAATGTGAATAAGTGAATAAATCAAAGTGAGGATGAATAGAAAAGGAGAAATTGATTTGGCTAATAATCAATGAGGATAAATACGTAGGATGTACGTATATTATTCTATTCGCATAGTGATTTGATCCAGATTCAAGCACAGAATTTCGAGATAGTATTATCAATCCGAGTTGAGATTTTTCGCTCGATTTTCGACGGCGAACCTGGATATGGATTTTTGATTGGTTCTGGATATTCTCTATCATAGTTGTGACTATGCAAGGAGAATGACGGTTTCTGATCAAGAAACCAGATCTGAGTCCGCACTAGGAAGTCGGGAGGACGATACTAGTTCGAAAGTGGAATTGTGTGATCGAGTGAGCGATCAAATTGATATAGCATACTGATGATATGTGTACATCGTACGGGTTTGAATGAAATTGATATTGAAAATTTATGGATAAGAACTGTAAATGGTCTTTGAAATGAAGAGTATCTTTTGTGAAATATATGATGAGGTAAAATGGAAATTGGAAATTTCTATGATTTAAGATTCACTTTATGAAGAAAAGTAACGTGGTTAATAACTTTATAAAAGAGTAATCAAATTTGAATATTTGATTTGGAATAAACAAAGTTATTTATCTTTGTTACAAATGGTAAACTCCCCTTGTTGAATCTATTGCCTGAAGAAAAGGGTTTTGAAAATATTTTAAGTATAAAAGGAAATTTATACAAGTATGAAGTGATTCAAAAATTTATCAAGGTTATTATATATATATATACGTATATATAAAGGATTTTGTGAAAATGATTTTGAAAAAAGGTTTTGGGAACCTTTGAATTTGGAAAGGCTTTGATTTTTGAGGAAAATCAAATTTGGAATTTGGAAAGCCTAGTTTGTGAATTATCGATTTTGGGATAATCGATTTTGAGAAAGGAGATTTATATGAAATTCATACTCGGTGTATGATTTGAAAAATACTATATGTGTATAGTATAAAGTGTTTTGAAAGTGGCTCTGGGGAAAAAGGCGCTCCCTTGAATGAACTTCTCAAGAGTGCCACAGGGTGGTACTGCCTTGAGCCTCTAAGGGGAGGTCTAAAGTTGATCCTGTGAGGAGTCCGGACAAAACTAGTTCCTGAGGATTATTTGGTAGCGAAAGTCGAGGGTGCTGATGCCTACAGGGGCATTTGGGTTATGCTGTGACGACAGTGTAACTCGATGTCACTGCGATCTACTGTAGACCATAGCGAAAGTCGTGTGTGCCGCTGAGAGCCAACAGTCCACGTTTGATTTTATATCGGTAGACTGCGACACTATGGTAACATAGCGAAAGTCGTGTGTGCTGCTGAGAGCCAACAATCTGCGTTTGATTTTACATCGGTAGACTGTGACCTATGTGGGAGTGGAGAAGTTTCATTTTTGACAGCGAAAATCGAGGGCGTTGATGCCTACAGTTACATGGACTTTTGCTGCGATGGCAACGTAATCCTGGAATGTAACTACGATCTATTGTGGGTTCCATGGTGTAATCGAGGGGCGCGTAGTGCCTACAGTTACATGGACTTTTGCTGTGATGGCAACGTAATCCAGGATGTAACTGTGACCATGGATGGGGGTGATGATTTCCAGAGCATTCTCACCAAAGATATTTCCTCTATTTTTGAAACTGTTTTCTATATTTTCAATAAAATTATTTTCCAAAGTATTTTCACCGGATGTTAAAAACGGGTTTACCAAGTACTTACAGATTTTCAGTCCTACGCCTGATCAAAGTATGACCGAATTTCTGTGAGAACGAGGATGGACTTGTTGAGACATCGAGTTATAAAAAGTATGTTTGTATAAAACTATTTTCGTAATATTATGTAGATTTTGAAGTGTTTTAAAATTTTAATATAAAAGGGGTAAAAGAGTTAAAAATGTTTGAGGAATAATTTAACTAAAATACAGTAAATTAATATTATTGCTTCGTTCCTTTTCGAGGACGAAAAGTTCTAAGGGGGGAGGAATGTGACGACCCGGATTTTTTAACGGTTGTTAATTGGTAATTAACTGGTTTAAAATATCGGAGTATTAATTTTGATGGGTCGAACGAATGAATTTATGATATTTAAAATATCTGAATATATGTAAATTGATTTAAAAACTATAACAAATATTGAATTATAAAATCTCTGAATATGGTAAGTCTTATAGAAATAAAGTATATATATTAACTCCATAATTTAAATGAAGATGAAATATCCATAAAAAATAAAATGAAAATACATACAAACTTATGATGTTTAACATGTATATAAGTATATAAATGCATATATATATATGTGTGTGTATGTATGCCCATATGAAAATCAAATATAGGAAGGTTTATATAATTGAGAATGTATATATATTTATATATACACATGTGTAATGACAAAATGAACATAAGTAAATATATGAAGAATGTGTGCAAAATGATGATAGGAATATACATAAGTAAGTATATATGTGGAACATATAAATATATATAACATGGGTGTATTAAAAAAACATATAGAAATATATAAGTATACTTATATGTATATAGGTTATATAAAATAGTGATGGTGGAAGATGTAAATATATAGTGAATAAATATTAATATGTATGGATATGAATATATATGTTCATGGTGATAACAAATGCAAGTGCAAATATATGCATACAAACAAATGAATATATATATTCATACATCAATTCACATAAATACTTGTAGACATATAGGGAAGCTTCATGACGAAGAAACTCCAACTCAAGCCACGAAAATAGCAAATCAGCGTAAAAAATCTTAAATCAAGGTCAACATTTGTACAAATCAAATAAACAAAAGGAAATAAAAAAATTAAAAAATGAGTTGGTGTACACAGGAAGCTACAGCCCATTCCCACTAAAAGAAAATATCTGTACTTTGCTTTATACTTCTTCATTCGGACAAGAGAATAGATATATTGCAAGCTACCACTTAAAAACTTAAGTAAAACCAAATCACTCAAGTTCAAAAAAAAGAAAAGAAAAGAAGAAGAGGCTGAAGCCTGAGGAAGATCAACAGTGTGGATCTTCCTGTAACAGTGAGTAAACATCACTTTTAAATCCTAATCTGTTTTATAACCTGATGCAAGTGATAAATCCTTATAGATTAGTTATGAAATGTTTGCATGAAAGCATGAATATGCTTGCAAGTATATCAGTTTATAGTTGATGTGTATATATTTGTATGCATGTCTATGTTTGGATATAGGAGCCTCTGTTCTTGTTTTACAGATACAAAACCTATTGAAAATTCAAATTCTCTTCCCCTAATCCCTTATAGGCTATGTTGTATTAAGGAATTATGTTTGAATTAACTAAATCTTAATTTTAAAAATATTTTTAAGAATAATTAGAAGGTAAGTTTACTGGAAGGAAGAAGAATAGTAAAATCATTTTTTTGTTCAAATTTAGATTGATTAAAATTTGGGTTTTGATTCCTTGATCCTGTTCATTTACATAAACTGTGAATTTTAAGATCAAAATCAAGATTTTTAGCGTGGTAGATCATGGTAAATTTTGAGTTGATCGGAAATTGTAAATTGGTCAAATTCTGGTGATCGGAGTAATGATAAATCTCATGATCGAAGCTAGAGCATGCTTGGTGGTGGGGGAACTTCGAAAAAATATTGATTGAATTTATAAAGTGTCGTGGCGGCGTCACGGCATTGAACTAGGGTTCGACTAGTGGTTTTTGTTGACTAAGTTCGAGTGGTTTCTGCTTCGTCGTCAAGGAAATTGAGGCGATCGGTCCAGGGGGAGAAGTAGCGTAGGTCAGTGGAGCAGCTTTGGTCGAAGTTGCATGGTCATCGGTGGATGGTGGTGATCAGGCGAGGTGTTTTTCGA
This sequence comes from Allium fistulosum, assembly GCA_030737815.1. NCBI lineage: Eukaryota > Viridiplantae > Streptophyta > Magnoliopsida > Asparagales > Amaryllidaceae > Allium > Allium fistulosum. The sequence goes on from CM060908.1 coordinate 718,633,281, forward strand.
TGATAGTAGTTTGGTACCAGTGGTTTCAAGTTATTCGATTTTGATACTCCGGCGATCTTGTCAACCTGGGTGGTCGGGCTGTGTGGCGATGTCGTCGAGGATTAGTTGAGGGGATCGGCGATGGTCGGAAGTTGTTTAGGCGACTGTGCATGTGCACGTGGTATTGTTTGTGTCTGTTATTTTCAAAGGTTTGGGAAGAAGGTTTTGTCTCGGGCCGAACTCGAAGTACTTTACAGATTTACTCGAAGTCAAGTGGGGTTGCGAGTGTCTCGGGGTTGGGCTCGAGTATTCCAAGCATTGGCTTGGGTTTTTGTTAAAGCTTAACTCATCAGGTTTTTAAAAGAAATAATTATATAACAAGTTTTAAAATTAATCAAGTTTATTCAAACAGGTTTCTTAAAACACTTTTCTTTTCTAAATAATCAATATTGTTTAATTTGAGATTACTTGAAGGTTTAAAAATAAATTATTTCAAATTTATTAAGTTAAAAGTGTTTTAATCTATATAACTTTTGTTTTAAAGTTTATAAACTTAATTTTTGTAATTAAGTGAATAATTGAGAAAATGAAATGTTTTATAATCCTTAATCGAACTTAAAGATTTTAAATTAATTAATGTATTGATGACGATTTATTCCCAAAGGTTATTAAATAAGGATTAAATGATAATTAAAATAATAAAGATAAATGGTTTATCTTTTAATTTGATTAAAGTCTTAAGTAATTAAATGAAAACTGCTTAATGAAAGTAATTTAAAAAGATAATTACCCAATGTAATGAAAATGATTAATTATTTAAATTACTTAAAGATTTATTTATTAATGTGACTAATTAATTAAGGAGATTAATTAAAAGATAATGTGAATGGCTAAGGCTAATTAATCTATGGGGTAATTAAAGGTTAATTACTTAATATAATTAAAGTATAATCAATCAAGGATGATTAATTAAGATGGATGATTAAAGAATGATTTATTAATTGGGTTGTAATTAATAAATGTTGAGTATGCAGGATTAAGGTAATCTAAATGATTAAAGTTGGTAATTAATTTAATTGGAGATTAATTAAATTAATTAGGTATTATATATCTAATAAATCTTATTATGGATGGTTGAATGATATTGGATGACTTGGATTGATTTTATCTTTGATGGGCGATTGAGATGTGCTGTGATATGAATGGGTTAAACTGTGATAATGTAGGTTACCTATTTGAGTTGAATTGTTGTATGATATCCTGGATATGAATTGTATTGTTTAAAACTTAACAACTTGGATTAGAGATGACATTGAATTCGAAGAGACCGGGGTCGGGTATTAGTAAATACCCGAAACCACTTCGATTCTTTATAAACTTGAGTTTGGAAGCAAATAGGCTGGAATGAAATAAGTTAAGTATCATGGATATTTAAAAATGGATAACGATTCTTGGATATTGTTTTGAGATAAATGATCAATTTAAATAAGATTAGAACTCGTAGAAAAGTACGAGTTACCCTGGTAATTCACTTATGTTATATAGCTTGGTATTTCATATTATGGGTTTACTCACGCTGGTTTCCAGCCTGACCCAGGTGTTACTTTGATGTAATGCTCGGGTCAGACCGAGTATTACAGATTTTCAAGTAAGGACGTTCTGGAGCTCAGGAGGTGAGCTGGATGGCAGGAATGTATGGAGTGTTTGTACTGTGATATATTTATGTTTATCTGAGACAGGTTTATTTGTATGTTCCGTGTTTGTGTATGTGTGTATCTCTGATGTTTTAAAGTGAAAATTGACAAATATGGTACTCTTTTGTAAAATGCTATTATTTGATATTATATTTTATCCGCTGCGAATGTGAGAATCTGCGATGTGTTTCTGTTTCTTCTTCTTCTATCTCTTTCTTCTACTTCTAACTATTTGAATTTTCGGGATTGAAAATTTCGGGTCGTTTCAAATAAACTTTATTAAAACAACATTTAAGTACAGATGAGTTTACAACAACATGAATATCGTAAATCACTTTCCTTTGATTTCAGTTTCGGACTGTGTATAAATACATTTTTCAGTTCCTTTTGCTTGAGGATTGCTCTTATTTTCTAAGGCCCTCATTTTATCTTTGAGACTCAAGCTTCATTTTTATATATGTCTAGATGTTTAGAAGAAATCAAGTTCAATCAAGTAGAGATGATTTTACAGCAGTCACTATTTGAACTTTCATTTCTTCTTATAATCCATCCTGTTCATCTCTTTACTTCAAGAAGAAGTATATTATGGAGAACAAGCAAGTACAATGGCTATCGAGCCGGCACTCATTTCAGTTTGAGTACTGATAGAGTAATAAACAAAAAAACACCATTAGTACTCAAACTAAAAAGGGCTGCCAACCAGACAAGGAAAAATACAGGATAACAGTAGTTAACCATAGAAGAAAATTTAAGATATAATTTTTTTTACTAAAGAAGAAGATGAAAAGCTACAAATTTGATCTACAAAGAAGAAGAAAAAGAAGAAGATATAGACACAAAAAAAAATCTCAGCCGTAGATCTACAAATTAGCCAACCAATCCCAGCCTTAGAAATTTGGTCAAGGGATAAGATCGAAAACTGATTCAACGACACCAATACTGGACGATTTTGTTTCTATATCAGGAATAGGTCAAAATATAACCTCTTTTTATGATTCAATGACAAACACATTTGACCAACATTTTAAGCTAATAGGCAAATTAACCAACTACATCTGACTAATGCACACATGTTGAATAAATATTAAAACAACTTACTAAATATTAAAATAGCTTACAGCTTACTAAATATTAAAACAGCTTACTAAATATTTTTTGAGATAGAAAGAAAACAAACAGACTAAGTGCTAATACTTTAAATCAAACTTGAAGCTACTAAATATTTATATGACAATTATAAACCGGGTAAATATTTTCCCTCTGATATATGCTATTTTATAAAATATTAGAATACCGATTCAACGACATCAATAGTGAAATGTTTTGTTTGAAATGATGAAGAACCAATTATACGAGATTTACAAAGGAAAAAAAGAGACTAACTACTTAAACTTTAAATCAAACTCAAAGCTACTATCATATGACAAGTACACGCTATCTGCCCTCTGATATTTGTTATTCTACAAAATATAAGAATACCGATTCAAAAACATTAATAGTGAAATGTTTTGTTTGAATTGATGCAGAACTGATTGTACCAGAATTGTTTCCAACATCTAATGAGTCTTTTTCAATCGCATAATTTTGTTATATTCTTAGATACCTAGAACAGTGAGCCAAAACATCTATGTTCACAAATATTTACAGGGCAAATATTTGCAAAAGATAGTTATCCAAAATTAACAAACAAATTTATATATTTGTTCTTAATTTTCAGGGAGATAATTTGATGAACCTGCTTAGAAACAAATATTCCAGAAATGGAAAGAAACAGTATCTACCTCCATTCCCCTATCATTGGCAAACAAGAAAACAGTCTCTACCTCCATAACAGCAACTATTATAACTCACTCATTTGAACAATTCATATCAATATTTACAACTAGGTGCATATCATGCCTATTATTGTGTGCATGACCCTTCTTCTAACTCACTTGCATTGACAAACAAGAACATACTTGAACTATTTTATGATCATGCACTAATGCAGCATCATTCTTTAATAGTAGAATAGCATGATTAAATTCAGAAACATATGCTCGGAAAATATTTGTCGGGCAAAATAGTCTCTACCTCCATTCCCCTATCATTTGAATAACAGTCCCTACCTCCACAACAAGAAAACAGTCTCTACCTCCATTCCCCAGTCACCGGCAAACAAGAAAACAGTCTTTACCTCCACAACAACAACTATTATAGCTCACTCATTTGAACAAATCATATAAACATTTACAACTTGGTGCATATCATGCCTATTATCGTGTGCATCACTGTTCCCCTAACTCCCTTGCATTGGCAAATAAGAACATACTTGAACTATTTTATAATCATGCACTAATGCAACATCGCTCAGTAATAGTAGAATAGCACGATCAAAGACAGAAACATATGCCCAACAAATATTTGCTCGACAAATATTTGCCAACCAAATATTTGCCGGTCAAACAAATTTATAAAAGTATTCTTTGAACGTTAAAAATACCATTTAGTTTGAAGTGATGTAGAATTGATTGTGCAATATTTGTAAAAGATTACTGCATTTGCTAATAACTGTATTGACATATAGCTATAATTTTCATACAAAAATAAACTTCAATAAAACAACAACTACAAACACAAATACAAATACAAAGTTCATACCAACTAGAGATGAGTTTATACCATTTTTCAGTTTCGGACTAGGTGTAAATACACAACCTAGTACACAACATGTTAATGCATTAATGTATTATTATATTTCTTATGAAAAAATAATGTGACGACCCGGATTTTTTAACGGTTGTTAATTGGTAATTAACTAGTTTAAAATATCGGAGTATTAATTTTGATGGGTCGAACAAATGAATTTCTGATATTTAAAATATATGAATATATGTAAATTGATTTAAAAACTATAACAAATATTGAATTATAAAATCTCTGAATATGGTAAGTCTTATAGAAATAAAGTATATATATTAACTCCATAATTTAAATGAAGATGAAATATCCATAAAAAATAAAATGAAAATACATACAAACTTATGATGTTTAACATGTATATAAGTATATAAATGCATATATATATATGTGTGTATGTATGCCCATATGAAAATCAAATATAGGAAGGTTTATATAATTGAGAATGTATATATATATACACATGTGTAATGACAAAATGAACATAAGTAAATATATGAAGAATGTGTGCAAAATGATGATAGGAATATACATAAGTAAGTATATATGTGGAACATATAAATATATATAACATGGGTGTATTAAAAAAACATATAGAAATATATAAGTATACTTATATGTATATAGGTTATATAAAATAGTGATGGTGGAAGATGTAAATATATAGTGAATAAATATTAATATGTATGGATATGAATATATATGTTCATGGTGATAACAAATGCAAGTGCAAATATATGCATACAAACAAATGAATATATATATTCATACATCAATTCACATAAATACTTGTAGACATATAGGGAAGCTTCATGACGAAGAAACTCCAACTCAAGCCACGAAAATAGCAAATCAGCGTACAAAATCTTAAATCATGGTCAACATTTGTACAAATCAAATAAACAAAAGGAAATAAAAAAATAAAAAAATGAGTTGGTGTACACAGGAAGCTACAGCCCATTCCCACTAAAAAAATATATGTACTTTGCTTTATACTTCTTCATTCGGACAAGAGAATAGATATATTGCAAGCTACCACTTAAAAACTTAAGTAAAACCAAATCACTCAAGTTCAAAAAAAAAAGAAAAGAAAAGAAGAAAGATCAACAGTGTGGATCTTCCTGTAACAGTGAGTAAACATCACTTTTAAATCCTAATCTGTTTTATAACCTGATGCAAGTGATAAATCCTTATAGATTAGTTATGAAATGTTTGCATGAAAGCATGAATATGCTTGCAAGTATATCAGTTTATAGTTGATGTGTATATATTTATATGCATGTCTATGTTTGGATATAGGAGCCTCTGTTCTTGTTTTACAAATACAAAACCTATTCAAAATTCAAATTCTCTTCCCCTAATCCCTTATAGGCTATGTTGTATAAAGGAATTATGTTTGAATTAACTAAATCTTAATTTTAAAAATATTTTTAAGAATAATTAGAAGGTAAGTTTACTGGAAGGAAGAAGAATAGTAAAATCATTTTTTTGTTCAAATTTTGATTGATTAAAATTTGGGTTTTGATTCCTTGATCCTGTTCATTTACATAAACCGTGAATTTTAAGATCAAAATCAAGATTTTTAGCATGGTAGATCGTGGGAAATTTCGAGTTGATCGGAAATTGTAAATTGGTCAAATTCTAGTGATCGGAGTAATGATAAATCTCGTGATCGAAGCTGGAGCATGCTTGGTGGTGGAGGAACTTCGAAAAAATATTGATTGAATTTATAAAGTGCCGTGGCGGCGTCACGACATTGAACTAGGGTTCGACTAGCGGTTTTTGTTGACTAAGTTTGGGTGGTTTCTGCTTCGTCGTCAAGGAAATTGAGGCGATTGGTCCAAGGGGAGAAGTAGCGTAGGTCAGTGGAGCAGCTTTGGTCGAAGTTGTGTGCTCATCGGTGGATGGTGGTGATCAGGTGAGGTGTTTTTCTTTGATAGTAGTTTGGTACCAGTGGTTTCAAGTTATTCGATTTTGATACTCCGGCGATCTTGTCAACCTGGGTGGTCGGGCTGGGTGGCGATGTCGTCGAGGATTAGTTGAGGGGATCGACGATGGTCGGAAGTTGTTCAGGCGACTATGCATGTGCATGTGGTATTGTTTGTGTCTGTTATTTTCAAAGGTTTGGGAAGAAGGTTTTGTCTCGGGGCGAACTCGAAGTACTTTGCAGATTTACTCGAAGTCAAGTGGGGTTGCGAGTGTCTCGGGGTTGGGCTCGAGTATTCCAAGCATTGGTTCGGGTTTTTGTTAAAGCTTAACTCATCAGGTTTTTTAAAGAAATAATTATATAACAAGTTTTAAAATTAATCAAGTTTATTCAAATAGGTTTCTTAAAACACTTTTCTTTTCTAAATAATCAATATTGTTTAATTTGAGATTACTTGAAGGTTTAAAAATAAATTATTTCAAATTTATCAAGTTAAAAGTGTTTTAATCTATATAACTTTTGTTTTAAAGTTTATAAACTTAATTTTTGTAATTAAGTGAATAATTGAGAAAATGAAATGTTTTATAATCCTTAATCGAACTTAAAGATTTTAAATTAATTAATGTATTGATGATGATTTATTCCCAAAGGTTATTAAATAAGGATTAAATGATAATTAAAATAATAAAGATAAATGGTTTATCTTTTAATTTGATTAAAGTCTTAAAAAATTAAATGAAAACTGCTTAATGAAAGTAATTTAAAAAGATAATTACCCAATGTAATGAAAAGGATTAATTATTTAAATTACTTAAAGATTTATTTATTAATGTGATTAATTAATTAAGGAGATTAATTAAATGTTAATGTGAATAGTTAAGGCTAATTAATCTATGGTGTAATTAAAGGTTAATTACTTAATATAATTAAAGGATAATTAATCAAGGATGATTAATTAAGATGGAAGGTTAAAGAATGATTTATTAATTGGGTTGTAATTAATAAATTTTGAGTATGCAGGATTAAGGTAATCTAAATGATTAAAGTTGTTAATTAATTTAATTGGAGATTAATTAAATTAATTAGGAATTATATATCTAATAAATCTTGTTATGGATGGTTGAATGATATTGGATGACTTGGATTGATTTTATCTCTAATGGGCGATTGAGATGTGCTGTGATATGAATGGGTTAAACTGTGATAATGTAGGTTATCTATCTGAGTTGAATTGTTGTATGATATCCTGGATATGAATTGTATTATTTAAAACTTAACAACTTTGATTAGAGATGACATTGAATTCGAAGAGACCGGGGTCGGGTATAAGTAAATACCCGAAACCACTTCGATTCTTTATAAACTTGAGTTTGGAAGCAAACAGGCTGGAATGAAATAAGTTAAGTATCATGGATATTTAAAACTGGATAACGATTCTTGGATATTATTTTGAGATAAATGATCAACTTAAATAAGATTAGAACTCGTAGAAAAGTACGAGTTACCCTGGTAATTCACTTAAGTTATATAGCTTGGTATTTCATATTATGGGTTTACTCACGCTGGTTTCCAGCCTGACCCGGGTGTTACTTTGATGTAATGCTCGGGTCAGACCGAGTATTACAGATTTTCAGGTAAGAACGTTCTGGAGCTCAGGAGGTGAGCTGGATGGCAAGAACGTATGGAGTGTTTCTACTGTGATATATTTATGTTTATCCGAGACAGGTTGATTTGTATATGTTCCATGTTTGTGTATGTGTATAACTCTGATGTATTAAAGTGAAAATTGAAAAATATGGTACTCTTTTGTAAACTGCTATTATTTGATATTATATTTTATCCGCTGCGAATGTGAGAATCTGCGATGTGTTTCTGTTTCTTCTTCTTCTTCTAACTATCTGAATTTTCGGGATCGAAAATTTCGGGTCGTTTCACTTGGTATCAAAGCAAAGGTTAAGCGAGAACCTTGGCTCTGGTGGGTGTACTCATAAGGATAGGGTCAATAGTACCCTAGAATGAGTTGAGTGTGTATATATATATATATGGGAGCGTACTTGTTATTTTCTTATATAAAGATTTTAAATGATTTTATATAAGAATATATTTTGATATATATAAAGCAATATTCCTTAACCAATAAATGTTAAGGTAAGTGGTTGTTAAATTATTGGAACTAAATTAAGAGGTAATAGAAATACAACCAAATTGGAATTAAATAAAGGTAAGTTTGAAATGGATACAAACTGAAATTAAATCTTGAATTTGGGGAAAAGTTTCAGAATAAGATAATAATGAATTGGTTTCCAGATATGATAATCTTGGTTATTATCATAAATGATTGTTGTGTTTAATAATAAATATGTATTAATGAGTAAGCAAAATGAAATGTTTTAGGGAAGTAAAACATTTAGGCAAGTATGACTTATAAATTGGAACTGAAGATGATATAAATTGTGTAGTTTTAAATCTGGGTCCAGAATTTGAAAATTGTTTCAAACTGATAAAGAAATAATAAGTAATGTTATTTAATATATTTAAATGGAAGGGTCCTATTTCAACAAAAGTTGTTTGAAGATTTGCTTTAAACCAAAGGTGGTTTAAAATTTAAGGATAACTTGGTGTGTAAAGAAAATGTATATATAAGGAATATACATAATATCAAAGATGGTTTGAAATAAACTCTAAATGTTGAGTTTTAAATTTGGAATGAGATGTGATACCCAAGGTGATAAGTTTTTGAACCTATAGGATTATTAATGTGAAGTTTAAAGTTTGAAGCAGGAATTCAAATTGGGTAAGGTTGGCTGGATTAATTAAATTGAATTTAACTTTGGGAAAGTTAAATAAGTTAACAAGCAACCTAAATTGGAAATTTCATGATGAAATTGAGATTTAACTTGGGAAGTTAAATGGTTAATTTGAATTGGGAATTTGTGTGATCTCAAAATGGGTTTGAGATCTGGAAATTGGAAATGGGTGGATGGTTTAAAAATAAATTGGATGATGTCATCCTATTGTTGTTAATAATCTTTAAAGTGTGAATTGGATTTGTTTAAATGAATGAAGAATGAAGTGTGGTAATATATCCATTATTGAGATAAAGAGGGAAATTAAACTTTAATTTGAAATTAAGGATATGGAATTACTTTGAACAGAAAATTTGAATCATTGAATTTGTAAATTAAAATTATTTTGAACTCTTATTTGAATTTTGAAATAAGTTAAGTAAGGATGATTTAAAATGGAATTTTGAGATTCGGACTCAAAATTTAATTGTTTAAAGATTTAGATTGTTGATTTAAAGATAAGGTTAATTTGATTTAAGGGGTTAAATCAACATTTGAAAATTTAACTCGAATTTATATAATTCGAGATGGTTTAAGGTTGAGATTTAGATTTCATTAGTTCAAATTGAAATTAGTTTGAATTAACTAGAATTGAGGATGGATAAGTATAAAATTCAAATGGAAAATTTGAATTGGACTAATTTGAAATAAAATTGAAGATTGAATGAGTTCAAATTCAAATGGGAATTGGGATTAATTCATATAGAAATTGAAATGATTTGAAATTGAAGTGGATTCAATTTGAAATTAGTTTGAATAATTTGAAATTGTAATTGAAGTGAATATGTTCAAATTCAAATGGAATTTGATTTTAAATTTGAAAAGAAATTAAGGATAATTCAACTTGAATTGGGGATAAATCAAGTTCAAGGTAAATTGAAGTTATTCAAATTAGAAGTGGGTCAATTTAAATGAAAGTGGAAATTTAAATTGAATTGATGGGGAATTGAATAGTTTGACTCTGGACAATTTTCAAAATAAATTGTTTTGATATAAATCTATTTTTCTAAACTATTTACTACACAACTTTTCTTTTTAAACCTAAAACTATCTTAAACTTGTTTTACAATTACTTTTGGAATTATTTAACAATTTTACAACTGATTTGTAAACTAATTATTGTTTTTCAATTGTTTTATAAATAATTACTATTTTTCAACTATTTACAATTTCATAACTATTTTACAAGCTAATAATTATTTTTCAACTACTTATCTATTTTTTAAATTTTTTCAAGCTATTTTCTAAATATAAACTGGTCGGAGTTCAAACTGTTATTGATTAAATACCCAATTGAGATAAGAATTGAGTGATAATCCAAATGGGGATTAAGGCAAATGTGAATAAGTGAATAAATCAAAGTGAGGATGAATAGAAAAGGAGAAATTGATTTGGATAATAATCAATGAAGATAAATACGTAGGATGTACGTATATTATTCTATTCACATAGTGATTTGATCCAGATTCAAGCACAGAATTTCGAGATAGTATTATCAATCCGAGTTGAGATTTTTCGCTCGATTTTCGACGGCGAACCTGGATATGGATTTTTGATTGGTTCTGGATATTCTCTATCATAGTTGTGACTATGCAAGGAGAATGACGGTTTCTGATCAAGAAACCAGATCTGAGTCCGCACTAGGAAGTCGGGAGGACGATACTAGTTCGGAAGTGGAATTGTGTGATCGAGTGAGCGATCAAATTGATATAGCATACTGATGATATGGGTACATCGTACGGGTTTGAATGAAATTGATATTGAAAATTTATGGATAAGAACTGTAAATGGTCTTTGAAATGAAGAGTATCTTTTGTGAAATATATGATGAGGTAAAATGGAAATTGGAAATTTCTATGATTTAAGATTCACTTTATGAAGAAAAGTAATGTGGTTAATAACTTTATAAAAGAGTAATCAAATTTGAATATTTGATTTGGAATAAACAAAGTTATTTATCTTTGTTACAAATGGTAAACTCCCCTTGTTGAATCTATTGCCTGAAGAAAAGGGTTTTGAAAATATTTTAAGTATAAAAGGAAATTTATACAAGTATGAAGTGATTCAAAAATTTATCAAGGTTATTATATATATATATATATACGTATATATAAAGGATTTTGTGAAAATGATTTTGGAAAAAGGTTTTGGGAACCTTTGAATTTGGAAAGGCTTTGATTTTTGAGGAAAATCAAATTTGGAAAGCCTAGTTTGTGAATTATCGATTTTGGGATAATCGATTTTGAGAAAGGAGATTTATATGAAATTCATACTCGGTGTATGATTTGAAAAATACTATATGTGTATAGTATAAAGTGTTTTGAAAGTGGCTCTGGGGAAAAGGGCGCTCCCTTGAATGAACTTCTCAGGAGTGCCACAGGGTGGTACTGCCTTGAGCCTCTAAGGGGAGGTCTAAAGTTGATCCTGTGAGGAGTCCGGACAAAACTAGTTCTTGAGGATTATTTGGTAGCGAAAGTCGAGGGTGCTGATGCCTACAGGGGCATTTGGGTTATGCTATGACGACAGTGTAACTCGATGTCACTGCGATCTACTGCAGACCATAGCGAAAGTCGTGTGTGCCGCTGAGAGCCAACAGTCTACGTTTGATTTTATATCGGTAGACTGCGACACTATGGTAACATAGCGAAAGTCATGTGTGCTGCTGAGAGCCAACAATCTGCGTTTGATTTTACATCGGTAGACTGTGACCTATGTGGGAGTGGAGAAGTTTCATTTTTGACAGCGAAAATCGAGGGCATTGATGCCTACAGTTACATGGACTTTTGCTGCGATGGCAACGTAATCCTGGAATGTAACTACGATCTATTGTGGGTTCCATGGCGTAATCGAGGGGCGCGGAGTGCCTACAGTTACATGGACTTTTGCTGTGATGGCAACCAGGCTTTTAAATCTCCCCGAGATGGCCGAGATGAAAAATCCGAGATATCAGCCAAAATCCGAGATTTGGCAGCCTATTTAGTTATAAGTGTTTTAAATATCGCCCGAGATAGCCGAGATATTTTCCCGAGATATTGGCCAAAATCCGAGATTTAAAACTCTGATGGCAACGTAATCCAGGATGTAACTGTGACCATGGATGGGGGTGATGATTTCCAGAGCATTCTCACCAAAGATATTTCCTCTATTTTTGAAACTGTTTTCTATATTTTCAATAAAATTATTTTCCAAAGTATTTTCACTGGATGTTAAAAACGGGTTTACCAAGTACTTACAGATTTTCAGTCCTACGCCTGATCAACGTATGACCGAATTTCTGTGAGAACGAGGATGGACTTGTTGAGACATCGAGTTATAAAAAGTATGTTTGTATAAAACTATTTTCGTAATATTATGTAGATTTTGAAGTGTTTTAAAATTTTAATATAAAAGGGGTAAAAGAGTTAAAAATGTTTAAGGAATAATTGAACTAAAATACAGTAAATTAATATTATTGCTTCGTTCCTTTTCGAGGACGAAAAGTTCTAAGGGGGGAGGAATGTGACGACCCGGATTTTTTAACGGTTGTTAATTGGTAATTAACTAGTTTAAAATATCGGAGTATTAATTTTGATGGGTCGAACGAATGAATTTATGATATTTAAAATATCTGAATATATGTAAATTGATTTAAAAACTATAACAAATATTGAATTATAAAATCTCTGAATATGGTAAGTCTTATAGAAATAAAGTATATATATTAACTCCATAATTTAAATGAAGATGAAATATCCATAAAAAATAAAATGAAAATACATACAAACTTATGATGTTTAACATGTATATAAGTATATAAATGCATATATATATATATATATGTGTGTGTATGTATGCCCATATGAAAATCAAATATAGGAAGGTTTATATAATTGAGAATGTATATATATATACACATGTGTAATGACAAAATGAACATAAGTAAATATATGAAGAATGTGTGCAAAATGATGATAGGAATATACATAAGTAAGTATATATGTGGAACATATAAATATATATAACATGGGTGTATTAAAAAAACATATAGAAATATATAAGTATACTTATATGTATATAGGTTATATAAAATAGTGATGGTGGAAGATGTAAATATATAGTGAATAAATATTAATATGTATGGATATGAATATATATGTTCATGGTGATAACAAATGCAAGTGCAAATATATGCATACAAACAAATGAATATATATATATATATATATTCATACATCAATTCACATAAATACTTGTAGACATATAGGGAAGCTTCATGACGAAGAAACTCCAACTCAAGCCACGAAAATAGTAAATCAGCGTACAAAATCTTAAATCAAGGTCAACATTTGTACAAATCAAATAAACAAAAGGAAATAAAAAAATTAAAAAATGAGTTGGTGTACATAGGAAGCTACAGCCCATTCCCACTAAAAAAAATATATCTGTACTTTGCTTTATACTTCTTCATTCGGACAAGAGAATAGATATATTGCAAGCTGCCACTTAAAAACTTAAGTAAAACCAAATCACTCAAGTTCAAAAAAAAAGAAGAGGCTGAAGCTTGAGGAAGATCAACAGTGTGCATCTTCCTGTAACAGTGAGTAAACATCACTTTTAAATCCTAATCTGTTTTATAACCTGATGCAAGTGATAAATCATTATAGATTAGTTATGAAATGTTTGCATGAAAGCATGAATATGCTTGCAAGTATATCAGTTTATAGTTGATGTGTATATATTTGTATGCATGTCTATGTTTGGATATAGGAGCCTCTGTTCTTGTTTTATAGATACAAAACCTATTCAAAATTCAAATTCTCTTCCCCTAATCCCTTATAGGTTATGTTGTATAAAGGAATTATGTTTGAATTAACTAAATCTTAATTTTAAAAATATTTTCAAGAATAATTAGAAGGTAAGTTTACTGGAAGGAAGAAGAATAGTAAAATCATTTTTTTTGTTCAAATTTTAATTGATTAAAATTTGGGTTTTGATTCCTTGATCCTGTTCGTTTATATAAACTGTGAATTTTAAGATCAAAATCAAGATTTTTAGCGTGGTAGATCGTGGTAAATTTCGAGTTGATCGGAAATTGTAAATTGGTCAAATTCTGGTGATCGAAGTAATGATAAATCTCATGATCAAAGCTAGAGCATGCTTGGTGATGGGGGAACTTCGAAAAAATATTGATTGAATTTATAAAGTGCCGTGGCGGCGTCATGACATTGAACTAGGGTTCGACTAGTGGTTTTTGTTGACTAAGTTCGAGTGGTTTCTGCTTCGTCGTCAAGGAAATTGAGGCGATCGGTCCAGAGGGAGAAGTAGCATAGGTCAGTGGAGCAGCTTTGGTCGAAGTTGCATGGTCATCGGTGGATGGTGGTGATCAGGCGAGGTGTTTTTCGATGATAGTAGTTTGGTACCACTGGTTTCAAGTTATTCGATTTTGATACTCCGGCGATCTTGTCAACCTGGGTGGTCGGGTTGTGTGGCGATGTCGTCGAGGATTAGTTGAGGGGATCGGCGATGGTCGGAAGTTCTTCAGGCGACTGTGCATATGCACGTGGTACTGTTTGTGTCTGTTATTTTCAAAGGTTTGGGAAGAAGGTTTTGTCTTGGGCCGAACTCGAAGTACTTTGCAGATTTACTCGAAGTCAAGTGGGGTTGCGAGTGTCTCGGGGTTGGGCTCGAGTATTCAAAGCATTGGCTCGGGTTTTTGTTAAAGCTTAACTCATCAGGTTTTTAAAAGAAATAATTATATAACAAGTTTTAAAATTAATCAAGTTTATTCAAACAGGTTTCTTAAAACACTTTTCTTTTCTAAATAATCAATATTGTTTAATTTGAGATTACTTGAAGGTTTAAAAATAAATTATTACAAATTTATTAAGTTAAAAGTGTTTTAATCTATATAACTTTTGTTTTAAAGTTTATAAACTTAATTTTTGTAATTAAGTGAATAATTGAGAAAATGAAATGTTTTATAATCCTTAATCGAACTTAAAGATTTTAAACTAATTAATGTTTTGATGACGATTTATTCCCAAAGGTTATTAAATAAGGATTAAATGATAATTAAAATAATAAAGATAAATGGTTTATCTTTTAATTTGATTAAAGTCTTAAGTAATTAAATGAAAACTGCTTAATGAAAGTAATTTAAAAAGATAATTACCCAATGTAATGAAAATGATTAATTATTTAAATTACTTAAAGATTTATTTATTAATGTGACTAATTAATTAAGGAGATTAATTAAAAGATAATGTGAATGGCTAAGGCTAATTAATCTATGGGGTAATTAAAGGTTAATTACTTAATATAATTAAAGTATAATTAATCAAGGATGATTAATTAAGATGGATGATTAAAGAATGATTTATTAATTGGGTTGTAATTAATAAATGTTGAGTATGCAGGATTAAGGTAATCTAAATGATTAAAGTTGGTAATTAATTTAATTGGAGATTAATTAAATTAATTAGGTATTATATATCTAATAAATCTTGTTATGGATGGTTGAATGATATTGGATGACTTGGATTGATTTTATCTTTGATGGGCGATTGAGATGTGCTGTGATATGAATGGGTTAAACTGTGATAATGTAGGTTACCTATTTGAGTTGAATTGTTGTATGATATCCTGGATATGAATTGTATTGTTTAAAACTTAACAACTTGGATTAGAGATGACATTGAATTCGAAGAGACCGGGGTCGGGTATTAGTAAATACCCGAAACCACTTCGATTCTTTATAAACTTGAGTTTGGAAGCAAATAGGCTGGAATGAAATAAGTTAAGTATCATGGATATTTAAAACTGGATAACGATTCTTGGATATTGTTTTGAGATAAATGATCAATTTAAATAAGATTAGAACTCGTAGAAAAGTATGAGTTACCCTGGTAATTCACTTATGTTATATAGCTTGGTATTTCATATTATGGGTTTACTCACGCTGGTTTCCAGCCTTACCCGGGTGTTACTTTGATGTAATGCTCGGGTCAGACCGAGTATTACAGATTTTCAAGTAAGGACGTTCTGGAGCTCAGGAGGTGAGCTGGATGGCAGGAATGTATGGAGTGTTTGTACTGTGATATATTTATGTTTATCTGAGACAGGTTGATTTGTATGTTCCGTGTTTGTGTATGTGTGTAACTTTGATGTTTTAAAGTGAAAATTGACAAATATGGTACTCTTTTGTAAACTACTATTATTTGATATTATATTTTATCCGCTGCGAATGTGAGAATCTGCGATGTGTTTCTGTTTCTTCTTCTTCTATCTCTTTCTTCTACTTCTAACTATCTGAATTTTCGGGATTGAAAATTTTGGGTCGTTTCAAATAAACTTTATTAAAACAACATTTAAGTACAGATGAGTTTACAACAACATGAATATCGTAAATCACTTTCCTTTGATTTCAGTTTCGGACTGTGTATAAATACATTTTTCAGTTCCTTTTGCTTGAGTAGATTGCTCTTATTTTCTAAGGCCCTCATTTTATCTTTGAGACTCAAGCTTCATTTTTATATATGTCTTGATGTTTAGAAGAAATCAAGTTCAATCAAGTAGAGATGATTTTACAACAGTCACTATTTGAACTTTCATTTCTTCTTATAACCCATCCTGTTCATCTCTTTACTTCAAGAAGAAGTATATTATGGAGAACAAGCAAGTACAATGGCTATCGAGCCGGCACTCATTTCAGTTTGAGTACTGATAGAGTAATAAATAAAAAAACACCATTAGTACTCAAACTAAAAAGGGCTGCCAACCAGACAAGGAAAAATAAGGGATAACAGTAGTTAACCATAGAAGAAAATTTAAGATATAATTTTTTTTACTAAAGAAGAAGATGAAAAGCTACAAATTTGATCTACAAAGAAGAAGAAAAAGAAGAAGATATAGACACAAAAAAAAATCTCAGCCGTAGATCTACAAATTAGCCAACCAATCCCAGCCTTAGAAATTTGGTCAAGGGATAAGATCGAAAACTGATTCAACGACATCAATACTGGACGATTTTGTTTCTATATCAGGAATAGGTCAAAATATAACCTCTTTTTATGATTCAATGACAATCACATTTGACCAACATTTTAAGCTAATAGGCAAATTAACCAACTACATCTGACTAATGCACACATGTTGAATAAATATTAAAACAACTTACTAAATATTAAAACAGCTTACAGCTTACTAAATATTAAAACAGCTTACTAAATATTTTTTGAGATAGAAAGAAAACAAACAGACTAAGTGCTAATACTTTAAATCAAACTTGAAGCTACTAAATATTTATATGACAATTATAAACTGGGTAAATATTTGCCCTCTGATATATGCTATTTTATAAAATATTAGAATACCGATTCAACGACATCAATAGTGAAATGTTTTGTTTGAAATGATGAAGAACCAATTATACGAGATTTACAAAGGAAAAAAAGAGACTAACTACTTAAACTTTAAATCAAACTCAAAGCTACTATCATATGACAAGTACACGCTATCTGCCCTCTGATATTTGTTATTCTACAAAATATCAGAATACCGATTCAAAAACATTAATAGTGAAATGTTTTGTTTGAATTGATGCAGAACTGATTGTACCAGAATTGTTTCCAACATCTAATGAGTCTTTTTCAATCGCATAATTTTTTTATATTCTTAGATACCTAGAACAGTGAGCCAAAACATCTATGTTCACAAATATTTACAGGGCAAATATTTGCAAAAGATAGTTATCCAAAATTAACAAACAAATTTATATATTTGTTCTTAATTTTCAGGGAGATAATTTGATGAACCTGCTTAGAAACAAATATTCCAGAAATGGAAAGAAACCATCAGAGTTAAAAAACAATACAGTCAAATTCTTAGCTTCCCTACAACAGGAGTCTCATTCTTAAGTAATACTTATTATTTACAAAAGTACTTTTCAAAACATTAAAAATTTCAATTTTTTTGAAATGATTAAAAATTGATTGTGAAATATTTGTCATGAGATTCATGGAAGATGTTTCCGAAGACAAAAACATTAAAGACAATCCTAAGTTGAATAATTTTGATTCCATACAAGGTATTGAAGCTTTGATAGTATATGATATAGTTGTAGATGAAAAACATGGATGGAAATCTGATCCTGATACACAGAAATGTCTCAAAGATTTGCTGACTAAAGGCAATTTTGGATAATGAATGCAATAAACTTCTTAATGTAGGATTTTGTTTATTAGCTTTTAAATGTAGGTATTAGATATTAGACATTGATTGCTTTAAAAACACATGTTTGATTTAGATTGTGACTATTGTATGTTTATATACATTGTTTGATATTAGATTTTGAATGTTTCATATGTTTTTTTAACTGAAATGTAATATGAAATATTCAAATAAAATGTTTTTATTTTTATACATTATAAAATTATAAAACATTATAATTTCATTTCAATATATGGTCAAATACTTTTGACCATGCAAATATTGGCCAAGCAAATATTTGCTGGGCAAATATTTGCAGGACAAATATTTTCTTAGCAAATGTTTTTAGACAAACTTTTAAAAATTAGAAAGACTACTGCATTTTCTAATAGCTGCATTGATGTATTGCTATAATTTTCATATAGAAAAAAAACTTCAATGAAACAACGTCTACCAACACAAATACAAAGTTCATATCAACTGTATAACTCTTATAGTGTAGCAATTCGAATTCCAGTGGGTCTGGATTTTTAGCAAAAATGCTAAAACCCAAGCCCACTTAAGCCCGAGTTGGGTATCTGGTAACCTGCAAATAGGCAAAGACAAATATATCATAGCTCAACTAAATATCTCACAGCGGAACTGACTAAAATATAATAGTAAGTAAATACTCATCAAGATAATAACACTTTCTAAACAAGTGTCTCAAAGCTAGAAAGCCTCTGCCATATACCTAACCCGTGGGATGTTATAAGGAGGGGGTCAAAACTAAAGTTTCGATGAACGGACAAATTATATACTTCAAAGCTTAATTCTACATATACTATTTTATTTTCATTTTCTGTTATGTTAGGTTTATTGGATTTATAATACTCTCGCCTCTGTGTGTGAATCATACTCGTCTACTCCCTAGTAGATTAAAACCTAATAACAAATATATATGTAGCAACATGCCCAATGACCTCATCGGTCCTAGGTACTACCCATAGTACCTTCCGTGTCCTCCTCGAAAAGGACTCCATCGTCTTGCTCCTAGAGCGTACTGTAACTACATCTGTAAAGGACAGCTTCGTGAGGCCTACAATACAGATGTTCCATCGTCTACTATGAAAACGTAAAACTGCGTCCGCACTAGCCTATACTAATGCTCGGACATCCACAATGTACCACCCAGTGCGTACCTTGAAGACTATACATAATCATTTTGTCTACTTCTGAATCCCGGCAATAAGGTCTACCTTGTACAGAACTCGGTCGTGGATTTTCTATATCTATAAAGGACAGCTTCATTAGGCCTACAATACAGATATTCTACTTGGTCTGTCTCTTTTCTCATCGTGGCTATGGCCCCATGCAACCACCCCTCAACTAATCGAAAGACCTCTAAAGAGCTAAGTGGCTGTGCCCTATTGCAAAAAATCTAAACATCCAATTGGCCACGCCCCTCATCCAATGTCTAGATAGTGAAAGAATCACTGGCCTATTGGTTTAACTCTAGTCTTTCCCGAACTTGTTCTTGATTGATGATGGCTTGATATCTGCATGCGACTATCCTTTTGGGTCCTGCCCACTAAAACCTATTCGCAAGTCAGAGTACGGTGTCATACGAATATCCTACTCCATTCATCAACCTTTTGACTGCCTATAAGGGTCCAGGCCTGCAATGCAAAAGCAGTCAAGGTATACTCTCTTTATGGAACACGTACAAACCTACCTCCGGGGATGTAGCTTCGTTAGGCCTACACTTGGGGCCATCCTAGAGTACCCTCACGTCCCGTTGAAGTCTCGTACTTCCTTCTAGCCCAAATTAACTAAGTTGGACGTGCTATTTCTGTGCTAAAAATCTGTGATGGACTACTTCGTTAGGCTCTTCATCCTTTGGGCTGCTCCAAATGTACCTTACCATTTTATTAGACCCTGCATCTAATCTTTTATTACGCATTTAGTTTACTTTTCTAATTTTGTTGGCTATTTATTTACTCTAATCAACATAAGTATGTCCCAGCCTCACCTAACTATTGTGAGACCGTCAGTTCTTGACTGAAAGGGAATGCTGCCGGTACGATCCACTTCTATTATTTTGCTTATTAACTTAATCCAAGATCTAAGTTTGATAAAATAAGCCTCTTCTATTTCTTTATTTTTAATTATAACCTATGCGTTACAATTATACTTGCAATTTGTTACTTTTATATTCTTTTATAACCTACATGTTATAAATGTAATTGCAAGCGTCTCTTTCTATTCTAGTCTGTCTCTTTAATTATTGGATAATGAAAAATATAGAAATGTTTCTATTTTACACTAATTCCCTTTTTCTTTATTTTATTCTTGCAATTACGTTTATCATTATTTTTGCAATATTAAACTATGGAAATGCATTCTCTTTTTTAAACCAACCAACTAATCTATCACTAACTACCAAATCAGGTTATTAGATTTACCCTTTTTAATTTATTTCTCCCGTTTTAGCATAATTTACTGTAAATTTCTTACTTTTAGGCTTATGCATTTCTCTATAACTGTTAAGCCTAGTATTATTCATATTTAATTGGACTCATATCTTTCTTTTCCATATAAATAATAATTAAATATAAACTCTCTTATAGAATTTACAGTTTCAACATAACTAATTAGCAGAACTAATTACTGAAATAAATGCCGAATTAAAATATTTAACGGAAATTTAACAATAATATATCATAAACGTAAAAAATATATAATTTAACTCCACTCACCTGTCGTCCTTAGCTTTTGCTCCATGGCCTTCCTGGATCCCCTTACAAGGTGTCTAATATTTTTATTGAAAAGATCTTCTCCCCAAAAATATTTTCTATTTAGGTTCCAGCCTCAGGCAATGAACCCAATTGGGAGAAAATCTAATTGTGATAAAATAGCTAGGCTTAGTGTCCTATTTATAGTGTAGCTTAGGGATCTCAGACCATTGGATTTAGCAGATTGAATCTGAAGCCAAAGCTGTGAAACTCAGGCTGACCTGAGCGTAAAGAAAAAACACAAAACACTCGAGTCAGGACATACATACTTATAAAATGTAAATCAACTCAAGTGAACTGTAAAAAAATGCATCAGTAACTTAAAGGATGCTTGGGATCGCCCATCCTCTAAGGATCCGTTAAACTATCTACTATGTAGTAATATACGCTATTATAATAATGTCTAAAGTAAAATAAACTATTAAAATAGCGTTAAGGGTTACCCATATCCCCCTTAACACATTTTATAATGCCAATAGTCTATACAGTACCGTAACTCCCCGTAAACTGGAGCCGCCAGAGGATACCCCATAGGTATGACATAAAACAAACTCGTAGAAGGCGCGCTAGGGTAGGTGACACGGCACAACTAGGCAATGCCAGGGTAGATATACCAATTACACTTCCAGACTGTTGGTAACGCATAGCCGCAATTACCGCCCAACTCGATCCACACTCCCGAATCAAAGGTGCGCACCAAATCAATCACAAAGTAATAGAATGGCTAACGATGAAGTGTGTCCGATCGGAGGAGCTACCTCCTTGGCCCGTAAATTGCTCCTGTTTTAGCCATCTTATACTAACTCACGGGAGTTAGGTCCACGTAAATATACCTTTAGGATCGTCGCCACCATCCTACTTCGTTCTGGAATCTCCACCACGTACACAGTTGTTAAAGTGGTTTTCGGTATCTACAAAGAGTATGCCCATATCCGATCCCGGTCTCTTTAACAACCAAACGTTATTATAACCCGTGGTTATTCAATTTCAAATGGTTTATATTTCATATCAAACATATTCCTTTCAAAACCATGTAAATTCCATATCATTATTCTTTAAAATATTATTCATTTTTTCCAAAGTCGTACACTTCCAAATTCATTTAATTATAACCCCATGAAACGTAAAAATTTAGAGATCATAGCACTTTAAAAATGTAACCTTTAGAACCATAACATTCGAAACTATAACCCATTAGAAAACTTTGTAGCATTCTGGAAATGTCACTTTTAAGAAAACGCAACAGTATAGAAATGCCACTGTAAGAATTCGCAGCGGTGCAGAATTGTTACTGTAAGAATTCACAACGGTGAAGAATTGTTACTGTAAGAATTCGCAACGGTGCAGAGTAAGAAATCGCAGCAGTTTTGAATTGTTACCGTAAGAAATCGCAGCAGTTTTGAATTTTTACCGTAAGAAATCGCAGCAGTTTTGAATTGTTACTGTAATACTTCCTACTACAATAGTTTATATAATCAAATAGTACATATATTTATAGTTTTTATCATAGTCATTATATCATTCTTATTATATCACTCAAATTTTAGCTATTTGGTCATTAAAGAAGCCCCACCTTTAGTTAAATAACTTTGTCACTATAATGTCAAATTTTAAAGCTGAAATCCTTATGCTAAGTTAAAAGTACGTTATTAATTTACACTTTATTTTCTTTTTAGTAAATAACATTTATCATTTTTATTACCCAAGTTATACCATTTATATTAGTTAAAACTTACATGTCAAATGCACGTCTTAACCTATAATTTTTTTCCACAAAAAAACCATTTATCATTTTAATCACTATTACATGAATTAAAACTTACAATTTATAGGTTAGAATAAAATATCATTATTAAGTCAAATCGGATTATTAAATTCAATTAACCTTCATTCTGTAAATTAGATTCCAAAATTTACATTTCCCACTATTTATTTCTTATAAAATTTTTAACTCATGTAAACAAATTCATAGAAATTATTACATTAAATTTTAGTTGCGATTCATATATAGAAATCCAAAATACTTAATAATTTTTAGAAAATCATTTTAAATCAACCACGGAGTCTGTATAAAATTCTCTACCCTAGGGTCAAGTAAATACATATATATATCATTTCAATCCGCAATTTATTAATTTTTCGGGTTTTATATCATTTTAAACCCGCAATCCCAAGTCAAATAAAATTGCTCAGGCCTATCATTTCAGCCCATAATAATTTTCCTTAATCTAAAAATCATTCGGGTATGTATCATTTCAACCCATAGTGAAGGAACTTGCAATGTGAGAACAGAATATTAAATAAACATAACAATATTCAATATATCATGGCATATGATCATAACAGGTAAAATATGATATGAAATAACATAATATAAACATAGGTGAAATTCTCAACTTGCATATACAAATCCATACAATTCCATTGTCATCAATTCACTAAAATATAAGTATGTTGTCAAGAGTGATTACTCACCTTTCTTTGGTTAGAGAAGTGATTCAAAACATAACACAATGACTACGACAAACACAACAAATTACGGACAAGCTTGAGTGAGAGGAGAATCCAAATCCGACGCTTTGAAAAATAAAATAAATTCCATACGTAAACAAATAATTCACATAGAAAAATAAAAGTAGAAAAATTATATATTTGTAAACATGTGAAGAGGGATTATCTAGGGAACACATAGGTTTGGTCTAGGATTTATTTGGGTTCGACCATAGGGTTTGGATTCGACCATAGGGGTTTGGACTAGGTTAGGGTTGGGTTTTGATGGAGAAGGCTCGACCTATGGTTAGGGTTTTGGTAGTGGAGGCTCGGCCTAGGGTTTTGGTGGTGGAGGAGATGGTCACGGCCAAGGCAAAGCAAGGGGAAGGGTTTGAGGAAGTTCAGCTATGGGGTTTGTGGTGGGAAGAAGAGGAACGGAGGCCAAAATTTGTGAAGAGGGAAGGGAAAAAGGAAAGAGGAGAAGTGGTTTTTGGCTAGGGTTTGTGGTTGGAGGGAGAGGAGATTGGTGTGGCTGAAATTTTTGAGGGGAGGAGGAGGAAAATTGTAGAGAAAAACAAAATTTTAGAGAAGAAGAAAAAGGTGAGGAAGAAGAAGAAAACTTACATCAATTTCTGCGGAGGCACAAATGAAAAATGAGGGTCTAGCAAAATCCTAGGATATTATATAGGCTACTCAATTATGTGGCTTCTCATCTACTAAAGGAATTCCTAGCCCATTAGTACAAGCCCAAAGTCACAATGTAAATAAGATGAATGTTAAGGGAAATAACTGCGTGTAATACGCCAAAAGTTGTAAGTTTTGAGAAGTAGAAATCAAAATTTTACAAAACGAAAAACAAAGAAAATGTTAGAATTAAATCCATCTTCATAAAAAAAAGTAAAAGCTCAAAATTAAAAATTTTCATAGAAAGTCAAACTTTGATCAAAGTTGACCAAAATTTGCATTTTAAGAAAAATCTTTATTTTATTAAATTTGGAGAACATTTCACATCAAATCCCAAAATATTACATTAATTTCCAAATTTATCAAATTGTAAAATAATTATATTCAAAGTTTCAAATGAATTTTCATTTAAAATATTTTCAAAATTTGCGGGTTGTTACAATGTCTCTTTTCTCATCGTGGCTATGGCCCCACGCAGCCACCCCTCAACTAATCGAAAGACCTCTAAAGAGCTAAGTGGTTGTGCCATACTGCAAAAAATCTAAACATCCAATTGGCCGTGCCCCTCATCCAATGTCTCGATAGTGAAAGAATCATTGGCCTATTGGTTTAACTCTAGTCTTTCCCGAACTCGTTCTTGATTGATGATGGCTTGATATCCGCATGCGACTATCCTTTTGGGTCCTGCCCACTAAAACCTACTCGCAAATCAGAGTAAGGTGTCATACGAATATCCTACTTCATTCATCAACCTTTTGACTGCCTACAAAGGTCCGCTTCGTTAGGCATGCAATGCAAAAGCAGTCAAGGTATACTCTCTTGATGGAACACCTACAAACCTGCCTCCGGTGGTGCAGCTTCGTTAGGCCTACCCCAGAGGGCCATCCTAGAGTATCCTCACGTCCCGTTGAAGTCTCGTACTTCCTTCTAGCCCAAATTAACTAAGTTGGACGTGTTATTTCTGTGCTAAAAATCTATGATGAACTACTTCGTTAGGCTCTACATCCTTTGGGCTGCTCCAAACGTATCTTACCATTTTATTAGACCCTACGTCTAATCTTTTATTATGCATTGAGTTTACTTTTCTAATTCTATTGGCTACTTATTGTGAGACCATCGGTTCCTGACTGAAAGGGAATGCTGCCGGTACGGGCCACTTCTATTATTTTGCTTATTAACTTAATCCAAGATCTAAGTTTGATCAAATAAGCCTCTTCAATTTCTTTCTTTTTAGTTATAACCTATACGTTACAATTATACTTGCAATTTGTTACTTTTATAACCTACATGTTATAAATGTAATTTCAAGTGTCTCTTTCTATTCTAGTCTGTCTCTTTAATTATTGAATAATGCAAAATACAGAAATGTCTCTATTTTGCACTAATTCCCTTTTTCTTTCTTTTCTTCTTGCAATTACGTTTATCGTTATTTTTGCAATATTAAACTATGAAAATTTATTCTCTTTATTAAACCAACCAACTAATTTATCACTAACTTCCAAATCAAGTTATTAGATTTTCCCATTTTTAATTTATTTCTCCCGTTTTAGCATAATTTACTGTAAATTTCTTACTTTTAAGCTTATGCCTTTCTCTATAACTGTTAAGCCTAATATTATTCATATTTAATTGGATTCCTATCTTTCTTTCCATATAAATAATAATTAAATATAAGCTCTCTTATATAATTTACAGTTTCAACATAACTAATTAGGAGAACTAATTACTGAAATAAATGCTGAATTAAAATATTTAACGGGAATTTAATGATAATATATCATAAACGTAAAAGATATATAATTTAAATCCACTCACCTGTCGTCCTTAGCTTTTGATCCATGGCCTTCATGGATCCCCTTCTAAGGTGTCTAATATTTTTATTGAAAAGATCTTCTCCCCAGAAATATTTTCTATTTAGGGTCCAGCCTCAAGCAATAAACCCAATTGGGAGAAAATCCGATTGTGAGAAAATAGCTAGGCCTAGGGTCCTATTTATAGTGTAGCTTAGGGATCTCAGACCATTGGGTTTAGTAGATTGAATCTGAAGCCACCACGACCTGTATTATCTTTGGGTCGACCTTAGGGTCGACCTGTGGCTTTGTGGGTGGACCTATATATATATTTCTGCTTTCTTGTTCCTTTTGTAACTTCTTCGTATCAACTCGGATTTCGACAAGTTATATATGGAAATTGATCAGAAAATCGCCACGGACACAATGGTATAAGTTTCGAGGTCATATTCTAACAATTTCAAAAATGTTTATTTTCATTGTTCGTCGTTATTTGATTATTTAATTATCTAAAAATGCAGGGTGTTATATATAGCATTGACTAAATTTGCGAAGGCTATCATCTAACCATATGCTAATCGTTTTCTCACTTCTTTCTCACATTTTAGCGATGGACAAAAATGAGGATCTTGAAAAAATACACGAAGCACTTCATAAGTAGACTCCACTAGTTTAATCACTTCGTCCTTTTTCTTTATGCTAAATGGAAAGTCTATCTTCTCTGACTGTATATTTGAAGCAGAATTACCTAATGGCGTCTCACATCCTTCAGATTTATCCTTTTCAAATATATTCTCTCGCTCACAAACATTGTCAATGTGCTTAATGAGACAATTTGATTCTCTTCAATGATATCCACTGAGCTTTGAGTAATGATGTCATTCAAAGGCAACTCCGCACTGATGTTATAATCTGTAATGGAAAATGTTTTTTTATTTCTTTCAAACTCTAAAGGAATTTGTAAATAAATTAGTCAGATGCAACTCATTTCCTAAAGCTTCATGATTAGATATAATTTCTTTTTGTAATACCAGGGACAAAAAATGTTGATAGGTATCTTACCCTTCGATGAAATGTTAATGCTATCTAGTGCCTTGAAATGATTAGAAGAAGTATAGCGGCTATCGAGCCGGCACTCCTTTTAGTTTGAGTACTGATAGAATAATACACAAAAAAACCATCAGTACTCAAACTAAAAAGGTTTACCAACCAGACAAGGAATAATATGAGATAATAGTAATTATCCATTGGAGAAAGCTTAAAGATATAATTTTTCACTAAAGAAGAAGATGAATAGCAAAGAATAAAAAACTGAAGAAGATATAAACACACACAAAAAACCTCAGCCGTAGGTCTAAAAATTAGCCAACCAATCCCAGCATTAGAACTCAGGTCAAGGGATAAGACTGAAAATTTATAATTGCTTTTTATGATTTAATGACAGACATATTTGACCAACATTGTAAAATAATAGGCAAATTAACCAAATGCATCTGACTAATGCACACACGTTGCAAAATTATTGAAACAACTTACTAAATATTAAAACACCTTAGCAAATAATAAACGTCTTACTAAATATTTTTATGAGATAGAAAGAAAAACAAATAGACTGACTGCTAATACTTGGAATCGAACTCAAAAATACTATATATTTATATGACAATTATAAGTTGGGAAAATATTTGCCTTTTGATATTTGCTATTCTACAAAATATCAGAATACTGATTCAACGACATCTATAGTGAAATGTTTTTTATGAATTGATGCAAAGTTGATTCTGTGAGATTTAAAAAAGAAAAAACTAACTAACTACTGAAACTTAAAATCAAACTAAGCCACTAAATATTCATATGACAAGTATAAGCCAAGAAAATATTTGCCCTGTTATATTTGCCATGGCCTGGTCATGGGTTCAGTCATGGATTCGATCATGGGCTCGGTCATTGGCTCTGTCATTGGCTCGGTCATGGGCTCGGTCAAGGGCTTGGTCAAGGGTTCAGTTATACGCTCGGCCATGCACTCGGTCATGGGCTCGGTCATGGGCTTGGTCATGGCTCGGTCATGCAATCGATCTTGAGCTCGGTATGGGCTCGGTTATGGCCAGGTTATGGGCTTTGTCATGCAGTTGGTCATGGACTTGGTCATAGGCCCAGTCAGGGCTCGATTATGGGCTTGGTCATGTGGCTTGGTCATGTAGTTGGTCACAAGCTCGGTCATGGGCTTAGTCATAGGTTATGTCATGGCTCAATCATGGGCTTGGTCAGTCATGCACTCGATCATGGGCGTAGTCATGCACACGGTTATGACCTCGATTATGGGTACATAACCAAGATATATTGTTTAACCAAGGATATAAAGGAATATAAAATTAACCAAATGCCAGATCGAATACCAAACTAAAAGCAAACTGGATGTCAAGCCTATTCGGGTATGTATGGGTGCAAAAGCTTACCAGATGCCAAGCCTAATTGGGTATATATGAGACAAATATATACCCTAGATATATTCTTTAACCGAGCATACCATCAAATGTAAAAGCGGACCGGATGCCAAGCCTAATCGGGTACATACGGATGTAAAAGCTAACTTGATGCCAAGCCTAATCTGATACATATGAAACAAATCTATACCCTAGATATATTGTTTAACTGAGTGTACCATCGAATGTAGAAGCTGACCGAATGCCAAGCCTAATCGGGTACGTATGGATGCAAAAGCTAACCGGATGCCAAGCCTAATCGGGTACATATGGATGCAAAAGCTAACCGGATGCCAAGCCTAGTCGGATACCTATGCATGCAAAAGCTAACCGAATGCCAAGCCTAATCAGGTACATATTGAACCAATCTATACCCGAGATATATTGTTTAACCGAGTGTACCATCGAATGTAAAAGTTGATCGAATGCCAAGCCTAATCGGGTACATATGAATGCAAAAGCTAACCGATCCCAAGCCTAATTAGGAACGTATGCATGCAAAAGCTAATTAAATGTTAAGCCTAATCGGGCACATATTGAACCATTCTATACTCAAGATGTATTGTTTAACCATGCATACCATTGAATGTAAAAGAAAACCGGTTGCCAAGTCTAATCGGGTATGTATTGATGCAAAAGCTAACCGAAAGCCAAGCCTAATCGGGTAGTATGGATGCAAAAGCCGACCGGATGTCAAGCCTAATCAGGTACATATGAAACCAAAATAAATCCTAGATATATTGTTTATCCAAGCGTACCATCGAATGTAAAAGCTGACCGGATGCCAAGCCTAACCTAGTATGTATAGATGTAAAAGTTGAAGTCCAATCGAGTACATATGGAACCAATCTATACACTTGATATATTGTTTAACCAAGCATGCCATCAAATGTGAAAGCGAACTGGATGCCAAGCCTAATTAGGTACGTATGGTTGCAAAAGCTAACCAGATGCCAAGCCTAATCGGGTACATATGGAACCAATCTATACCCTAGATATATTGTTTAACCGAGTGTACCACCAAATGCAAAAGCTTACTGGATACCAAGACTAATCGGGTACATATGGATGCAAAAGCTAACCAGATGCCAAGCCTAATCGGGTACGTATACATGCAAAAGCTAACTGAATGTCAAGCCTAATTGGTTACATATACATGCAAAAGCTAACCGAATGCTAAGCCTAATCAGGTACGTATAATGCAAAAGCTAACCGAATGCCAAGCCTAATCGAGTAAATATGAAACCAATATATACCATAGATATATTATTTAACCAAGCGTACCATCAAATGAAAAATCTAATCGGACGCCAAACCTAATCGGGTATGTATGGATGCAAAAGCTAATCGGATGTCATGCTTAATCGGGTACGTATGAATGCAAAAGCTAATCGGATGCCAAGCCTAATCGGATACACATGAAAACAGTCTATACCTAATATATATTGTTTAATCGAGCAAACTATGGAACACAAAAATGAACCGAATGCTAAACCTAATCGGGTACGTATGGAATGCAAAAGCAAACCAAATGCCAAACCTAATCAAGTATGTTGGATGCAAAAGCCAACCGAATGCCAAAACTAATCGGGTACGTATAAAAACGATCTATACCCAAGATATATTGTTTAACCGAGGAAACCATGGAATGTAATAACTAATTAAATGCCAAACCTAAATGTAACGACCCCACTGCAATACCTAGATTAACAAAGAACATTACAAGTAATGTCATCTGCTAATCCGAAGAATACGGCTTGTTAAGGGCGATCCAATGTGAATATATCTTTATACTAGCACTGACACGTCATTTATACCTTTTCACTTAATATCTGAACTAGATTTGACATGTACAATATTAATACAAAGTAATAGACACACCGATTTCTTAGAATTAGAACAATATATCATATAAATAACAGTCGTAGATCACAGCGGAATAAATCTCAAGTTACACATATACAAATTTTGAGTTTACAAAATGAAATACTAAACTTGATTGTTATACAAGTTTTACAATTCTCTAATCTTAATTGTACATCTTATAAACATATTCACAAATTTCCTAAGTGAGATAAACTAAAAAGTCAAAAGTGTTTATCTCCTTTCTAGACCAAACATCCAAAGGTTGTCCTGTAACCTGAAAAGTCACGACCCGACCCGAGCAAAATAACACTCGAGTCAGACTATCTCTAAATATCCAATAGGGTGAGAACATAATATAAGAAAAGAATAAGCAACATAAGTAAATTCAGATGTCCAGGGCATAACGAGTAAGGAAATTAATTTAACTCAGAACGGGGTTATAAGTTTGAGTTACAGACACGAACTAGTCACTAAACATGGAATAATAGAATTAACTTGATTTAACATCCATCACAAGACACAATAATATATATATTTATTTCATGAACACAAGACAAAAAAATATATATTTATTTCATAAACACAAGGCATAATAATATATATTTATTTCACTAACACAAGACATAAGAATATATATTTATTTCACGACCACAAGACCCAAGAATATATATTTATTTCACGAACACAGTATAGTCACAGAATCCAAATATCCAGAATCTTAGAGATCTTACTCAAAATGATTGTAATGATCGTACACAGAACCGTAGCAAACAAACAAACAATTTGGTATCATACGAACCGATCTGATACCGGGGATCGTACACAGGAAGGGAATCACAGGATCATAAGACGATCTCAAGGATAGCAGCCATGACCGAATCTTTCAGATTTATTGTAGATTATTATACTTGAAAATAAATCCAGAAGTAACTTCTTAAGGATCTAGCAGCCGCTTGCCACACACGAAAAGAGAGTAAACTTTAAAGTGCCAAATACTATCGCCTTCAGTAATTACTACGACTAAACCAATACGTCCCATACCGTATGGTGAAATCCAAGTATTTATTGAAAGCTAGTAAATATCACATATTATAGATACCATTGGAAAACCTGAACTACATCCTCTTAAGGATCTAGCAACCACTTTTCGCACACTAGAAGTGAATACAACTCCAAAGCGTTAAGTACTTTCCCAAATACGATCACAAAAATTTAACCAAGGCATCCCATACTACCCAGTGGAATTCGAGTATTCGCTATTAGGTTAGTAAATTCCACTCAAACATTCTATTCAATGAGTTATACCGTATTCAACGAAGCATTATTCGAAAGCATTTAAAACAATCGATAACATTAATTCAAATAATAGTACTTCCCAAATTATAGAATTAAGGTTCTCAAAACAATTTTTCTCTTTGATTTTAAATTATTTAAAAAAACACATGTTATGATTTTCCACAAATCCACTTATTGTTTAACTTTAAATAAGTGTTCAATTGTTTAATAAAATATTCTATAACCCCATATTGTTCCAAGATTCCACATATATACACAAAGTTGTCTCAAATTTCCATATAATTGTATTATTCACAAAAATATATTTTAAAACCATATTTAATTACTCTTCTAAATCCATATTAAAATATAACCATTTTATTTAAAAATAAATTAAGTTTGCAATTTTCAAATTTTATTTCCAAATTCCATGAATTCTATACTATTTATTTAATAAAACCATAATACTTATATTCCAAATCCATAATCACTTTTATGTAAAAATAGATAAAATTTGTATTTCCAAAGTCATGTTTCCAAATCCCTAAATATTTTACTAACCATGCTTAACATATGAAATAACTTGCTAAAATAATCATTTTTAATAATTATTAACTTATTTTAGAAATAATTCTAAGATTTATAAATATAAATAATTATCTTTTGTAAAATTACTTGTATATGAAGCTTATCAACATATTTCATTTAACTCAAATTTAGGGTCTAAAAATCTACAGTTACGACCACTTAAATATCATAACCTTACAAAACTTGAAACATGAAAGTTGTAAAAAAAAGTCTATGATTTCCATAACATAAAGAATTAACGAATTCCGATAAGTATCGAAAAAGTTATGACTAAAAGAATTCTTAGATTTTTAACTTCATTATCGCTGTCGTTTATTATCGTAACAACGACACTAAAACATATTTTCGACCATGTAAACTATAAAATATTACAAAACTTAAAACAAGAAAGTTGTAGCAGATAGTCTAAGCGTTCTCGAACATCAAGAATCATCTAATTCCGATAAGTAAAGAAAAAGTTATGGTCATTTTAATTCCAGGTTTTAACTCAGAAAATCGACATAGCAGAGCATGTATATCAGTTTCAAATCCAATTTCGACCCTTTAAACTGCCGAATTTTAAAAAGTGATTAAAAGATAAATTGTAGCTTATTGAAAGAAATTTCTACCACATATAGATTGAGTCAATTTGGTACATTTTACACTAAGATATCGCTGTTTTACTACAGCGATTTTCGTAATTTATTTTCAGCAAACAATCAAATAATCACCAAATTCGAATAACCAATTCACAATCAAATTGAAAGCAATTCAATCAACAAACCAACCAATTCAATCCAAACAACAATTAACAATTATTCTTATGGGTTAGAAATAGTCGTGCGAGTAATTAACTCGCCTATTATTTTCCTATAGCTTGCTAAATCCTCTTTTAAGCCTTGCTAACCTCCTAGCTTTTCCAAAATCACCTAAAAACTCAAGAATTTTTTTCTGAATAGCAAGCAATTTGATCAAAAATGGGATCAAAATCATTCTTTTAGAGTTCTATATGATAGAGATAGGGTTTAAAACACTTATTCTACATTACCGGACAAAATCCCTTTGATTTGAGTTTTGAATTTGGAAATTAGGAACTAGGATTTTAAATCTTTGAGAATGAAGAGTTTAGTTTTTGGTTTTCTCTTTTTTGACTTTAGAATGAACATAAATGTATACTAAGGAGAGATACTTTCTCTTATTTGCACCAATGGGTCAAGAGAGCTGAGATGAGGAATCACTAACAAGGTGTTGCCAATTCTCCTAAGTGTTACTAATATTTGTTTAGTTCTATCATTAATAAACCAAAATTTTCTCTAACAATGTTTTAATAAAATTATTCATTAATTTCTCAAATTTGAAAAAACCAATTAACAATTTAAAAATTGCATTTTAACAAAAATTCTCAATATTAATACTTTACTCTAAACACTAAATTCAAATAATTGATTTAATAATATTTCAAAATTTTAAATCGAAATCCTATTTAAGAAATGAAACTCATTTCTTAATTAAATCTAATCAATTATTCTCAATAGTAAATTTACTTCCACAATTAAATTTCATAAATTATAATTATAAATTAATTATCCTTAATTAATTTTAATTAATTAAGTAATTAACAACAGGGTTGTTACACTGATTGGGTATGTATGGATGCAAAAGCGAAGCAAATGCCAAACCTAATCGGTTATGTATGGACGCAAAAGCCAACCGAATGCCATACCTAATCGGGTACACACGAAAACGATCTATACACAAGATATATTATTTAACCGAGCAATCCATGGAATGCAAAAGCCAACTTAATATCAAACCTAATAAGGTGTGTATGGATGCAAAAGACCGAATGCCAAACCTAATCAAGTACATATGGATGTAGAAGCCTACCAAATGCCAAATCTAATCGGGTACACATGGAAACGATCAATACCCAAATATTAGCTTAATAAATATTTGTCGGGCAAATATTTGCTAAGCAAATATTTGTCGGATTTTTAATTGCAAAACTGTTACTGACCAAACAATGTAAATTACACTGGTAACAAAAAAAATAAATAAAATAACAATAATATATTTAATTCAGCAAAACAAAGCATGAAATCAAAGCATCCAACTCAACGCTGCTTAAAATTTGAATGGTAAATATAAGCAGGGCGAATATAGGCAGGGCAATATTTGTCAAGAAAATATTTGTCCTCTAATACTTCCCATTCATACAAATTTACTAGAATAACTTATAGTCGAAAAGAAAAATAAATAAATTAATAAGACAAAAAGGAACACATATTTAATTCAGTCAAATAGAATACGACAGTCAAAACATAAAGCATACAATGTGTTAGTGCCAAAATTGGTCACTAACCCCAAAATCCAAATGAAAGCACCAAATACCAATCACAGCTCAGAGATAGAATGTATGTAGAGAGTAATAATGTGAAGAACAGTTAAAACTGAAATGAAAGCAGTAAAGAACAACAGATTTTATAGTGGTTCGGCTAACTCCGGCCTACGTCCACTCCAGAAGTTTTCTTTTTATTGCTGTAATAATCGATTACAGTTACAAAATGGCAGAGTTGCCTTAGCCTTAGAAAAGAGAAAGTAAGAGAGCAGAAAGAAGATCCCCTTTTACTGTGCCCCTGCCTCTCTATTTATAGACAAAGATGGGTTGGACTTCCCTGGTGGGCCTGGTAGCCGAGTACCTCAGCCCAAATGGTGTGGTCTCCATATGCCGAACCATAGATGCCGAACAAGGTGTGAATGCCGAACGATCTCCTCATGTCGAACGTTGGGAGGTGCGAGGTATGGAGGTGCGGAGTATGGAGGTACCAAGATATGGAGGTGCGAGGTATGGAGGTGCGGAGTATGGAGGTGCGAGATATGGAGGTGCGAGGTATGGAGGTGCGGAGTATGGAGGTGCGAGATATGGAGGTGCGAGGTATGGAGGTGCGGAGTATGGAGGTGCGAGATATGGAGGTGCGAGATATGGAGGTGCGAGGTATGGAGGTGCGGAGTATGGAGGTGCGAGATATGGAGGTGCGAGGTGCAATGTCGAGCGAGGTGAGGTATGCCGAACGGCCCATCCAATGCCGAACGCTCCTTGATGCCGAACGATCCATCCAATGTCGAACGCTCCTTGATGCCGAACGATCCATCCAATGCCGAACGTCTCCTTGATGCCGAACGATCCATCCAATGCCGAACGTCTCCAGATGCCAAACATTGGTTAATGCCGAGCGCTCCATCCATTGTCGAACGTCTCCAGATGCCGAACGTTGGTTAATGCCGAGCGCTCCATCCAATGTCTAACGTCTCCAGATGCCGAACGTTGGTTAATGCCGAGCGCTCCATCTAATGCCGAACGACGAACTCTCTATGCCGAACGCTCGCCCAGTGCCGAACAAGATTTATGCCGAACACTCCTTCTAATGCCGAACCATCCCATCATACTTTAGTCTCGATAGTTGTGAAGTTGTTTAAGTTAAATCCGTCTGTCCGTGGCCTTGCCAAAAGGCGGGTTAACACTTGCCCCCCAAAACATGCCTTGCTGTGAAAGGTGTGTTTTGAATATCCTCAAGTCCAATATCCCAAGTATGTATGTTATCCACATCCATACTTTCCGATTCATAACCCAATCCATTACCAAGCCATCTTATCCGAGTACCACGGCCATATCTTGATCCATTTCTACGACTGTTCCGAGTCGATGTCTGATTCTTATCCAGTAACCAAGTCCTTACCCAATTCCACATCCATCTGAACCCGACTAATGAGTTCCAATCCATCCATATCCAATAACCTATAACCATATCCATGACCTCTCCGGGTCGATATCCAAATCCATAACCTCTTCGGGCTCTTGCCAAGTGCAATCCACACCTGATGACCGTGGTCCAGTGTCCCTGGACGTTGAGATAACCTCTCCGGGTTCTTGCCAAGCGCAATCCACACTTGACGACCGTGGCCCAGTGTCCCTGGGCGTTGAGCTAACCTCTCCGGGTTCTTGCCAAGCGCAATCCACACTTGACGACCGTGGCCCAGTGTCCCTGGGCGTTGAGCTAACCTCTCCGGGTTCTTGCCAAGCGCAATCCACACTTGACGACCGTGGTCCAGTGTCCCTAGACGCAAGTAATGCCGTGGCTTAAGTCCTAAGCCGAATCCTGGTCGCTCCGGACCTTTGTCGAGCATAGTCCATACTCGACGACCTTTAAGCCAAAATCCAGAGAAAATCCAATCAAAATCCAATCCGAAAAACAAACATTCAAACCAGAAAAACGAGAAAAACAGGGAGTTCAAACCAAACTCCAAAACCAAACCAGAAAAAGCAAACGTCCAAGTCAAAGGAAAAAACAGATTTCACAAACCCGGGCGTTTCGGTAAGCCATCATCTCAGAGCATGCCTGAGGGTTATCTCCGACCCCGTACATGAGTAAGTGATTTAACCATTTGCCCGGAGTTTGTTACTTATTCCAAACCATCAAGATTAGTTGATGACCAATCGGTCACCATTCCTGGGCCTCGCGCCCTCGTC
Source organism: Allium fistulosum (assembly GCA_030737815.1). Lineage (NCBI taxonomy): Eukaryota > Viridiplantae > Streptophyta > Magnoliopsida > Asparagales > Amaryllidaceae > Allium > Allium fistulosum. The sequence goes on from CM060908.1 coordinate 718,670,049, forward strand.
GTTCAAGGTAGGCGGAGGCTGTTCATGTTCCACCACCGCATTTCGAGTTCCGACATACTGTCGCAACTGACCATTCCTTATATGCTCCTCGATTATATCCTTTAGATGTCGGCAGCTGTTAGTATCATGCCCGTCCAGGTCATGAAAGAGACAGTGCCTTCCTGATGCCCTTTCACGTTCTGTGGGTTCCCTCCTTGATGGCCTTCGATAGGGAAGACGATCTCGAGTATCTAAGAAAATCCGCTCCAACGTTGCGTTCAATCCTGTGTAAGTGGAGAACTTTGGTTCTCCCCAGCGCTTCCATTTCCCTTTATCCTTGTCCCCACCTGAGCTTTCGCCGAGTAATCTTCCATCCTTAGTCATGTTTACTTCCTGTGACCTCATGTCCAAATATGCATCCTCTTGTCGAAGAAATCTTTCAGCTTCATGAAAGAATTCCCCAATATCCAACGGTGGGTCCCGTACCAACGATACTTTGAACTCCGAATTGTCTCTGACTCCTGATACCGCAGCCATCAGAACCATTGATGGATCTGGCCGATCCACCGAAGCAACTGCCGCATTAAATCGAGTTAAGAATGTCCTGAGCGATTATCTTCCCCCTGTTTGACTGATGTTAGTGTCATCACATTCTTTGGCCTGTTTATGTGAACTCGAAATTGACTTAAGAACTTGTCCACCAGTTCTGTCCATGTTCCAATGGATCCATCCTCCAGCTGTCTGAACCACATAGCAGCAATTTCAGTCAAGTACAAGGGGAAACATCGGGCCATAACCTCCTCCGTTGCCCCCAGCACTTCCATATGCCTAGTGTATCTCATCAAGTGGTCGGTGGGATCCGTCTTCCCGTTGTATACTTCCAGAGTGGGTAGTTTGAAATCGGACGGATTCCTAGCTGTCCTGATGTTCCGGGTAAACGGACTTTTGTTAACTCCCTCTGAATCCCTATTTGTCAGACCTCCACGAATAGTTCGCCTGATAATGTCAGCCAATCTGGTGTTTCCAACTAATCCAGACTGCCCCCCAAGTCCTCGAGGAAATTCTGGCACATATTCTTCATCACGTACTCCCGGTGGCGTGCCCCTGAGTCTAGGTCCATTTAGATTGTTAACTGTTTGTTGATTGGGAGCTGCCCCCTGCTGATTCACTCCATCTGTCCGTTGGTTGAGTTCCTCTAGTCCAGCTCCATGATCTTGAGCACCTGCAGTTCCTGGTTGTCCAAATTGCCTAAGAAGAGCCTGCATCATCTCCTCTTGCCGTTTCATCATCTGCTCTTGCATAGAATTCATCATCACTTGCATCTCGTCCCGTGTTATGTAGATGGATGCATGACCCTCTCCAGTTCCAGAAGATGCCGCTTGACTTCCTTCCTGATTGCTCCTTTCCACTACTTGCCTCTTCATTGGTGGTCTTGCCATTGCTTTCTAAGATCCAAGTTCCTAACTCCAAAATTCCTGATTGTTTCAATTTCTCAGTGAAAGCACCAAAGTGTTAGTGCCAAAATTGGTCACTAACCCCAAAATCCAGATGAAAGCACCAAATACCAATCACAGCTCAGAGATAGAATGTATGTAGAGAGTAATAATGTGAAGAACAGTTAAAACTAAAATGAAAGCAGTAAAGAACAACAGATTTTATAGTGGTTCGGCTAACTCCGGCCTACGTCCACTCCAGAAGTTTTCTTTTTATTGCTGTAATAATCGATTACAGTTACAAAATGGCAGAGTTGCCTTAGCCTTAGAAAAGAGAAAGTAAGAGAGCAGAAAGAAGATCCCCTTTTACTGTGCCCCTGCCTCTCTATTTATAGACAAAGATGGGTTGGACTTCCCTGGTGGGCCTGGTAGCCGAGTACCTCAGCCCAAATGGTGTGGTCTCCATATGCCGAACCATAGATGCCGAACAAGGTGTGAATGCCGAACGATCTCCTCATGTCGAACGTTGGGAGGTGCGAGGTATGGAGGTGCGGAGTATGGAGGTACCAAGATATGGAGGTGCGAGGTATGGAGGTGCGGAGTATGGAGGTGCGAGGTATGGAGGTGCGGAGTATGGAGGTGCGAGATATGGAGGTGCGAGGTATGGAGGTGCGGAGTATGGAGGTGCGAGATATGGAGGTGCGAGATATGGAGGTGCGAGGTATGGAGGTGCGGAGTATGGAGGTGCGAGATATGGAGGTGCGAGGTGCAATGTCGAGCGAGGTGAGGTATGCCGAACGGCCCATCCAATGCCGAACGCTCCTTGATGCCGAACGATCCATCCAATGTCGAACGCTCCTTGATGCCGAACGATCCATCCAATGCCGAACGTCTCCTTGATGCCGAACGATCCATCCAATGCCGAACGTCTCCAGATGCCAAACATTGGTTAATGCCGAGCGCTCCATCCATTGTCGAACGACGAACTCTCTATGCCGAACGCTCGCCCAGTGCCGAACAAGATTTATGCCGAACACTCCTTCTAATGCCGAACCATCCCATCATACTTTAGTCTCGATAGTTGTGAAGTTGTTTAAGTTAAATCCGTCTGTCCGCGGCCTTGCCAAAAGGCGGGTTAACACAATGCATTAAATTTACATTTTATTTCTTAACAAACGAGACCTTTTGTTATGTCTTAATTTCTTACATAAACTGCAGTAATTAGACTTATTCAACTCACCAGCCGACTTAATCTGGTCTGAAAATGGAGGCCTTCCTGCACCACGTCCTCTCTTAGGTGGATGAACTTCAGCATCTTCCATTAAAACATCTTCCATTCAAAAATTAACAAGTGGATGAATCAGATGAGAATAAGATGCTCGAAAAAGGATACTTTGAAAGCCCTCAGCGCACTAAAAGTTACAGCTACATCGTCGAACACTCAAACAGCAAGAGCACATCCAAATCAAAAGCTAGTATACTTCTAATAGCATGAGCACATGGAAAGTCCTCAATGTGCCATATGTTACAGCTACATCGTCGAATACTCAAATCTACATGATAAGTTTGAGTTGATTAAACCTCATAAATATCAATAGTAGATCTAGTAACGTTCCATTGAACACCCTAATGGTATAAATCCCTTATACATTTTTCCATAACATGACACAAATAACTATTCCAAGTTTTACTTATCTCACATCGATATGACAAATGAATTCTATCCAAACATCCAGTGATAGGTAAATATCTTTCCTCAAAATCCAATGGTTAAAGCTTTCAGCATAGTTAAAACTTATTTCCCTATAACGATTTCCAACAAAAAAAAACATTATCAAACTTTTCAAAAGACAAACCATTTAAAAAACTTGCTACTACAGCCCCATCTGCAAGCCTAAACTCAGATAAAGCATGATTAAATATATCTAATGTAGCAACATGGATAACTTTAAAAAATAAGGAAATGATCCATTTCCTTTTGCCTTAAGGACACATTTTTGTTAAAATACTCTTTAAATTATTTTTTAAATGATAGTAACAATAACCATGAGCTGAACTTGGGAAAACTTGAGGAATAGCAAGCAAAAGACCAGTATGGCGTTCAGATACAAAGGTGAAAACATGATCATCGTCATCTAACATTCACCTAACATTTCACTAAGCTTTATCAAAAACCGATGCCAATTAGGTTCATCTCTACTAGATACAATACAAACAACTAGTGAAAAAAACCCTAATATAAACAAAAACAGATATGTCATATTCATAAAATAAAAATTGATGAACATATCAAAATTACAACAACACAAAAATATCGAATATTTGCCTGGCAAATACATGCTCAAATTTTCAAAGATCAAAACAAGTAAAATGAGTAAAAAAAATTAAGAGTATATCATACCTTGATTACCATTCTTGACAGTAGCAGACATAATACAATCTTATCCTCTAACTTTTATGAAAGTCCCATCAAGAAAAATAAAAGGACGACAATCACCAAACTCATATTTGCATGCTTCATATCCAATAAAAACTCTCTCAAATTCAAGGCTAGTAGGATGACATCGACGTTCAACTATAATTCAATGACTGTAAACAAAAACCGCTCCATAAAAAGATTTCAAATGATGGTAAGAAAAAATCATTCCCATGGATTTCTTCAAGAGCTAATCTTTTACCAGTGTACGCATAGTAGTAACTTAAAACAATATTGTACTCAATCTTGAATAAATAAACAATGTCTTTCGTCTTCATTAAAGAATTCAATTCGAATAAAATCAACAACCAACTTCTTAACTAAATTGCTAGAAACGGACGGATGGTTACTATCAGCAATGCTAGCTCCACAAGAATGAATAGTTTTCGTAGTTTTAATAACCAAAAACATAGAAGATTGAATTTACAAGAAGCATGAACAAGAAATGTGCAACCTTCACGTGAACAAATAGATGTTACACGATCCCTATCATTCTTAACAACACTAACTTTGCATCCATTCTTAATACAACATATCATAAGATACAATCGAAATTCTTCAACACCGCCTGGAAATCTTTGACCTACTCCAGTAAACACTGGTTTGCTAGAATCATTTTTTAATAACTGCTTCAAAAAAGAACTGGAAACAAAAACAGAAACAACCATACAAGAATCACACGAACCACCTTCAATAAAAGAACTAGCAACTGATGAAAAATTAACATCAACCGAACTGCTATCAGACCTCTTACATATAGATAAATCCTTTGACATAATAGAAACAAATAGATAATCTTTAAGACTATGACCAACAAGCAACAATATACTATGAAAATTAGAATTAGTTTCAATTACTCTTTTTCTATCATCTCTTTCATAAACCAATTAAAGAGAACTAGGTGTTAATTCAGCCCAATGTTCACATGTATCTTCTTTTAATCTCAGCACAGAATCACTCAAACCAAGCTTCCTGCTATAAGTGTCAGTGGCCAACGTAAAAACAACAAGAATATCAACAGGAAAAGACCTGCACAAATACAAATACAATATATTAAAAGAAAAGAACATAAAAGAAAAACAAAACTAAATATTTGACATTCGAATATATATCAGGCAAATATATATATCGGGCAAATATATATCGAGAAAATACTTGCCTGATATATATTTGACTATCAAATACAAAATTGCATGACCATTCACTAAAATAAATACTTAACATTCTATCCTTTTTCAGAATTCAGTTCAACAAGATGCTATATACAAATTACAACAATGAACAATAAAACTACATCCATCAATTAAGAGTTACTTATTTGCACAACAATGAACAACAAACTTACAACAATTCACCAAGATGCTATATTCAATTCAGAAATACTTGTTTTCACAACTGTTGTCAAACAGAGATGACACCATCAATGAAGAAAGATTACATGATCCAATTCATCAAGATGTTACAAAAAATCAACACAAAACGTAGAAATAAAACAACGAACATTAAAATAACTGTTTAATCGGAATCAATTTGGTAAAAAAAATCTGAAAACGAAGAAATACCCTCGTACATAATTTGATAAAGACGATATCGACAATTCAATAAATCGGATCGAACACAATCTTACTTGTATGTTTCCGCGATGTCGATGTTGATTGACTACGAAGGCTATTCCACGAAGTCGATCTTGTTTGTATGATTCTGCTATGTCAATCTTGATTTTGACTATTTTGATCGAAATTTAGAAATCGATTTTAATGGAGGAAGAATAAACAAAAAAATAGGGACGTAAAAAGTAGAAGAAAATTTGAAAGGGGGAAACTTATATAACATTTCAAAATAGGGATGTCACCCTAATTTCCACCACTTTATTTTCTTTAAATCTTTTTGCCAAATTAAAATTTCTGTTTATAATTTCATATCTAATACTGTTTATAGCAAATATACTTATACTTTCGTTATTATTCTTCTTTTTTATTCCATTGATTTTTACAATGAACTTTTGTAAAATACCCTATTCAAATTTTAAAATATACATTGTTTCTTTTTAAAAACATGTTTTAAAAAACACCCATGTTTTTAGTTTCAATCAGACCGTAAATATTTGTAGTTTTTAAAATTGAAAATATTTGGACTGTAACTACAAATATTTGCAATTCCCAAGAAAATTCAAAATAAAGGAGTTATAATTTTGGTCGTAGAAACTTGTGGTTAAGTGCAGATTTGATTTTCGAAAAAAAAACGAGTTCAAAAATAATTTTGTAGGTGTACTTTAAAACATGTTTTAAGGAGGGTTTTTAGTGTGTCAGACGTGAAAATAAAAGACGGATCCAAATTTCCACTTATATATATATGTTGTAAACATAATTTTATTCTATTTTCTATATTCTTAACCATTCTCATATTTTTAATGCTAATGTTGGTTAATAATACATCAAAATTTCTAATATATGACATTTTAGTTGGAATTTGAGGGAATGGGATGTAGGTTAATAACCGGAAGAGAGTAGCAACCAACAGAAGTTTAATTGGTCATTTTTGACCAAGCAAAGAAACCTCCAAGGTTACTTTGGCAACCTCGGGGTGTTGACAAAGCCAACATTTATAATACCGGCTAAGTTAGTTAACATATATAATACCAGTTAATTTGGTGGTTGATGGTAAAAGATAATATCGTTGCCTACTTATCAAACATTGTAAGTGCCGGATAAGACAATAGTATAATTTCTGTCCATTGTTCAGTCAGTAATAATCCATACTTGGATTGGTACCGACCGACACCTTTTCTTCCTTATGATTTACTTGTTGGTATGTTGATTCTTGTTTCTTCAAGGAAATGCCTCCTACCATAGTTTTAGACCTTTCCCATCATTTTTTGCCACTACCCATCAATCTTAAGGATCAATACTAATCAAAGGTCATTTTCGTAACGATCCACAAGTTTTATGTTATTAATATTAAAGTAATTAAAAATGAATTTTTAATAAAACAATGAATTAAGTGTTATGTTTATAACCGTTGCAAAGGTCTTTTCGAGATGATTGGTTTGTTATATAATTTTGATAAATTTGGAGTTATGGTTTAGATGATAATGAATTTATAAAATTTAAATCTCCAACGAATGATTTTCAATGTTCTAGCATTAAAAATAAAAACATGTTCAGTACAGTTAGTTAAAAGAGTAGACTTCATTTGGAGAGGTTATGGCTTCAATCCTGGCTAACAACACATTGCCAATAATTCATTCAATAACGTATACATCTTCATTTTTGGTTATATATGCTTTAAATTTAAAATCTATTATAAATTATCTGTACATGGTTTTTTTTTAAAATATTTTGGCTTTAGAAAGAAAGAAATAAACTTTTAAATTTCATTCCATTTAGGTTATATATATAAACATTTACACGTTTTGGTTTTTATGAAGAAAAAGAAAATTGCCCATAGGCTCCAAATTAAAAAAAGAATTCTGAAATCAAATATTTTTAAATTCATATTTTTGAAAAGCCCAATATATACATATATACATATATATAAATTCATACAGATTATATTTAATATTCCACGGTTTTAAAGTTTTTTAATGTTAAAAAGGTGAAATTGTTTTAAATTTTAAATTATCATACACACACACACTAATTAATACCAATATATTGGAATTTGAATAACATTGTTGTACATGTATTATTGTATAAACATAACTTAATAAACTATGGTAATATTAATATTGATACAAATATAAATGTCTATGTACATATATGTATATGACATCATCGTTAAACTATAACATTTAACTTATTTATTAATTGTAGACCACAATGGTTAATTAAACACTTATGACATATATTCATAAGATTGCCATATTTAATATAGTTATAACATGCGTATGGTGAATACGAATATATTGTAATATAAAAATATAAAGTTAAAGTAAAATTAAATTATTAATGAAATATTATTATTAAACCATAACAAATAATCCTAAATTTTTAATATACAAATTAATTAAATTAAAATTATACCCTTAGCTCTTTTATTAACCAATGCTAAATAAGATTTAGTATAAAAACTTAGTTCACAAAAACATAAAATACGTCTTATGCAAATTAAGAAAATGAAACTTTTTTTAAATTTTTCCTTGTAATTCCATTGCCAATGCACCTGATCCAACGACATATGTGTATTTCTTCCACAAGTTTGTAAATAGAGGTTTGGAGAATGAAAGGGGGTGAGTTTGTTATTTTACCTCTATATGTTATATGAGTTTTATATACCTTTGTCAAGCAATGCGAGATTGTTCAACATATTAAATAATTATTAAAGTAATGTGAATGTAGTTTAACATTAGATAGGTCATTTGTAATATTGGCTATTATATGCAATGATGTGTATTTAAATGTTTATTGCTTAATTCCATTCTGAAATAAATTTGTTAAATAGTTATTTTAGTTTATTCTTCCAATGACCTACTTTATAAACACATGAGATTAGAGTACAAGCATATTTTCATAGCGTTTGACACTCATTTTAAGTGTTAATAAATAGTGTCATAAATGACCAAATTCTAAGGCAATGTTCAATAATTTTTTTAAGCACGTCAAAATATGAATCTTCCTCTCTTTGATTAGTAGGTCTTGATTGCCTACCACGTGACGATGAAGTGATATTGAATGTCCATCATTAAGTAGTAGCAATGGAACTAAAGAATAACTCATTCTATCCCTTAAGGATATCAGAGTATAACTAAATGACGAAATGGGTTGGAGATGTTGAAGGATGTTTTAAACACGCTTCTGGTTCTTTATTTTACCGCCATACATCTAATTAAGCTGCATGAATTAGGAGAGCATGACTTTTGATCGGTTTAAGAGGTACGTAGTTTTTTCCCACTTTTCTTCATCTCCTTGAACACAATTGAGTTTGATCAACCATACATCACCATCTATTTGTAGCTATTGGTTCCGTGGTAGAAAAAGATGATTCAAATTATCCATTTATATTTTATACGGATGACTATGAAATCATGGTTTAAGCATTGGTCGAACTCAGCCGCGATTTCTTCATACAAAATTGTAACTTGCCTATCGCCTGTAGCAAGCTTTGTATAGAAACTATCGATAAAGCCAAGAGTTCATTATGATTTTCAAAGACTATGGTTCGAATCGAAGAATGGATGTTGGATGAGGACTCTTTGAAACTTAAAAGAATTAACAAATTTCTTGAAAAAATGCGCCATGGAGAACATCAAAATAAACATAATTTTACAAGAAAAATACCTCATAAAGTGATTGAACATAATAATTAAAAGTTCGATTTGGATTGCGGTTGGGTGAAGAAGGTGATAAAAATATATAGAACAGGAGAAGATATAAAAAGACAATGATTCGTTTGAACAGTAACCATAGACACTTGATAGGTCATGATTAACGGTCTACTTCTCCTTGTTCGTTGGAATGGAAAAAAAGACGCGGTTGTTGTAATATTATAAAGTTTGAATATGCTATACAATGTTTGTTATATTTTTTTAGTCCCACATCATGGGATAGATTCAATACTATACTCCAAGGCCTATATATAAAGGAGTCTATGTAATGTAAATGTATGACCAATATCTGGGTGAATAACAATTTCTTCTTTCTCCTTCTCTAATGGCTTCTTATCTCCTTCTGCTTTATAACATGTTATGATCTCCAAATAAAAAGAGTTCAGATAATTTAGAAGACAAGATCTATTTTATTTCAAATGTATATTTTTTCAGATCTAATTATAGATCTCAAAATGATCTCATTTTATTGCAGATTTTATTTTATTCTTTTAATTTTGGTTTTTCAGATCTCTTGTACATGTTAATATCATGCTCAAATGATATATTTTTGAGATCTATATATTTTAATCATCATATCTATTCTTTTTCATGTGTATTCATCCTTTCCTCTTATTTAATTACTGAAATCAGGTATGACTTTTGAGATTACTTATTTTTACATCTCTTCTAGTTGAATTTTTTTTTTATTCCTTCAGAATTTGAACATGATAAATAATTAAATTTGAATTGATTCAAAATTTTTAACAAGTGGTATTAGATCCACTCATCTTTGATTTCATTAGGAATTTTTGATTTTTTGAGCAAGTTTGATTAACTTTCTTTATAATTCATTGAATTATTGTAATATCTTACTCAAATTTCACATGTATTTGATCTACATACGAAAGATTTTTTGTGATAATTTTGGACTTGGTTTGAAGCTAAAGTTGTTATTCCTAGACCAAAAAGGTAATTTTTGATGTGGAAAGCAAGATCTAATGACATGCATATGGTTTGTGTAATTGAATAAAATTCTAAAATGCTTTTATTTTTAGGAAATAATCTTTAATTCCCTAAACTTCTGAAATAACTAGCGTTGATTTGAAGATTTACATGTTTATTTTGATATATTTGGTAAAGAATTATGAAGTTAATTTTCTTATAAGGGAAATAATTTGGATCTGAGATGTATAGTTGTTTATAATTGTGAATGATATGGATAAATCTGAGATGATAATTTTGTTTATTTAGAAATTCTGATTATTGGGAAATAAACTTTCACTTTAAGATATTCATTTTAATTTTATTATTGAGTAATATTGAACCTAGATCTGAGATGAAATTGTGTTACTTTAAGTACTGTTTGTTCAATTGGTTCATATATTTGTAATGAAATCATTTTGCTATGATAGTAGTTATATCCTAGACCACGTAAAGGTTAATTGCAGTTATTTTTATCATAAATGAATTAAATGCAGGTGTTATGGTAATAAATTAAATTATTTATTATCATAAATGCATTGGTTATTGTAAATGATGTTGTATGTTTGTGTTTGGAATAAGAATCGACATATGATTTACTATTTGATGATTTATTTTGACAAGCAATGTTTGATGTAATGGAAGAAATAGGTTTAACAACAACCTGAAGTCGTACAAAGAAATTATTTTAACTAAAAGTTGTATAACTCAAAGTCCAAGATCCGAAGTCTTGAATTATGAAAAGCCTTTCTGATAAACTTTACAAGCTTGAATTCTTATCAGTATTTTTTTTAATTTGTCAAAATGTATAAGCTTCTAAAATGAATTTTACACAAAATTTGAGAACCTGAAGTTCATAACAAATTAATGAACTTGAAGTTCATGAATTAGAAGCCCAAAGCTCTATTGAAATTGTGTAAAATGATAAGATTGTACTTCTTGAAGAATTTAAAGGAAATGAATAAGTCATCATATGAGATAATGATGCTGCATTCAAGAGATTTCAAAAATCTCCAAATGAATTATATCTTACCTCATATCTTTACAATATATTGACCAAATATCCTGAAGATATTATGTTGTATGATATTTCAAACATCATCAGACTGAAAAAGTAACTATTAATTTAGTCTTGGAAAAGGACGTTCATTATTTATATGAATTCAAATAACATTACAGTTTATGTGTTGTAGTTAGTTTAAACTATTTTTCTCAATTATTTATCCAATTATGGAAAAGTATACATGATCAATTAACAGGTTTTGCGCAGTGCAAAGTATAATTTGATTTTAATGTGTAACTGTAATTTAATTATTTGCTTTATTGCTTTCTCATTGATAAATCTATGATAACTAAAACTTGATGTTTGATAAGTACTATAAAATAATTAATAGATCTGCCTCTTACTAATCATAAGAAAACCGATGTTTTGATAAATAACTTCTAGGTACATATGGCTAGCTATTTAGTTGAAGAAATACATTTTACTATTCTCTAGAATAAATAATTCATATGTCATACTATTTATATTTATGGATGTGTGTGTAGATATTAATCTCTTGAAGAGATGTTTTAGAGATTTATTTATATTTATATTGCAAATTCTAATGTCACAGAAGAGATGTTATAGGAATTTTATTTTTATTACATTGCAATTACTTAAAAGGAAACACTATATTCTCTAAAGAAAAATCATATAAAAGTTTTGAAGTAATAACAAAATTTATCCCTAAAAAAATGGTATTGTATACCAATATTACACTCCAGAAGTAGTGCTTTTATCTCTCGCATCATACTTTCATTTGGTGCATCTAATTTTGTTACTGTATGTAAAGTTTGATATGTCATTTCAAAGACAGTTACAACAAAAATCTAGAGATATTTTATGTTATTGTAAAAGTAGTAATTATGTGATTTGTATAAAAGAAATATTGTATATTGATATAGCACTCCAATAGTTCATATATATCTCTAGAAGAGATAAGTTCACTCCAGAAGTGGTGATAATAAAATATCTCTAGGAGAGACTTTTAAATTAGGAAATGATAACATATCTCTAGAAGAGATTTGTTAATATATTTGGTAATTTTATTAAACCAAATAAATGCATAGAAATTTTATTATAAAAGATTTTAATTGAGTTTAGATTTGATTCTAAAAGTTTGAGAGCTATGTAATGTGCATCATATATTTCATTATAATTATATCAAACCTCCCAAATAGATAAGAAATCAAATTATCTCTAGAATACACTATTCTATGTTCACGTGTCTAATTATATACTAAAGGTCGTGTTTCTAGTTATTATTTATAAGAAATATTATATGCTTAATCATTTCTTAAAGAAATATCTTTAAATATTCTTCTAAAGAGATAGTCTATATGTCATATATCATGAAAGATATAAATATCATCTTGAAGAGATCTATATGTGCAACAAATATAATTGAATATTTTTATAAAATTCCAAGTGTCTAGATGCAACTCTTATTTTTTTTTAAGTATATCACTTTTATTGAACTCTCCAAAAGAGATGTGTAGAAATATCTATATGCAATTATTAATTATTGTATGATAAGTAATCATAATTAATGTTCAAAACTGATATTTGAGATATAATTGAGGAATAAAACTTAACAACTTGAAGTTGTGTGTATATTTTGTTCGAACCAGAAGTTCGATATGGTTCCAAACCAGATGTTTTGAACATTATCATGCGGTTTTGACGGATTCACATTGACATTGATCTATAAATTGAAATTAATAGTTTGAATCCTTGTAATAGTTTGTTCTAAAAATCACTAATTCAAATGAGAAAGAATATGCAAATTTATAATATATATGTAATACGTGGACGCACATATATATCCATATATGTAAATATTCAGCTAACAACCTGAAGTTTGTTATGAGCTCATCTTATAGATTGTGTATAGATATTATTTAGTGATTTAAAATTCAATCAACATAAATGTTGAATGACCTGAAGTCTTGTTTGTATTCAAATGATCTATACAATAAGTAAATTCCTCCAATTGGCTATATTAATGAATGAGAACAAACTCTAATAAGCAATATCAATTGAATGCATCTTATCAACGAATAAAAGGATTATCCTCCTATAACTGATATACATATAATGTATTTGCTAGTAGCAATGTGATAATGGATCAAAATGAGAATCCAAAGAGGATTATTATTTAATGTGACAATGTTTGTCAACATTGAGGGGGAGGAACAAAGGATACAAGTTCATTTTGATCACCAGTGTTAAATATTTGTTAAAATATACAATGATGCAAAATATTAAGTAACTTGAATATATTATCAATAATATCCCTATTAGACTTTCTCCAATATAGATTTGAATCCCTGAAGGATCAAAAGGTGTAAACCACATCTAAAATGTTGTGCAGAAGTCAGTTCAAATATTTTTGGAGTAAGTAATAAAGATGCTAAATAAAGGAGGCGAGTGTTCTTGAAGAAACACTTAGGGGTGCTCTGAAAGAGATCCATGACATGATTATCAAATAACCGTAGAAGTGGTTTAGGTACCTAAAACATGATAAATAAAGAGATCTCAATAAATCATGTGCATAAGTCACAATAAATAATCATCGATGATAAATTTGTAAATAATAAAGCGCTTATGTTCATAAATGGATTAAAGATCCTAGATTAGAGAAAAGCATGATTGGACATCATGAAATTATCCCAAATGAGAAATGTGGATCTATAGTCCATAAATTATACTTAGAAACATGTATATAAAGTGGCAAAAGCACACAAAAATTACTAAAGCACATATAGTGTCGACAACATGTTAAGTGCCATGCGCATGATATTTTTAGAGATAATTGAATTGATTGAAGTAGTGAAAGTGTTTGAAACACTTAAAATACCATGAAGATATAAATATTATTTAAATCATACTAAACGATGAAAGTATAAAAATTCCTGAAGAATATAAATAACTTTGGTGGTTATAAAGAAGGTAAAAAACAAGGAGCATAGATTATAACTTATTTTAAGTATTGTTGTAATGATAATTTTGATATAATTCACGATGACTAGATTACTTTCTATTTTTAAGTATTTTTGTAATGAAACTCTTAATATCCATTGAAGTGGTAGTTGTGATATACAAAAATTTATTAAAGTATACAAGTTCCTGAAAAATATATATAACTTTTTGTGGTTATAAAGAATGCAAAAGACATGAAGTGTAAATTACAGCCTTCTTCTAAATATTGTTGTAATGAAAATCTTGATATACTTCAAGATGAGTAGATTACTGATGAACGTATTTTTTTGCATTTTAAACCATTTGTTTCATATATTTTTATTTTAATAAAGCGGTATTATACGGGTATTTTGTTGTGGTTTTTCAGATTATAGATTTCGAAGTGCAACGTTGAAATTAATCGGTTGTGGCGTCCTTAGGTTCAAAAGACAAGCGGCATGAAGTGCAACATTTTGAGCACCAAATAAATCAAAGCAATGTCACACTTCAATTTATGCGAAATGAGTCAGTTCACGTTTTCACTTCAGCATATGGGTGTAAGCAACGTGGGAAACATCTCATGTTTTCAAATATATAATTCTCAATTTACTTCCGTTCCAATTCCATAAAGCAAGTCACATTTCCAATTCCAAAGCATATATTATAGTTCAAAGTGCATCACGTGGACTTCAGTTCATAAAGAAATACATAGCAACTCACGTTCAAAGCAAGGCTACGTGCTGGCAATTCAATAAGTCATAAGAAAATAATTCAAAGTAGCAACTAACCATCACGTGTTCAATTCAAAGCATGGACCGAATATGATTAATTCAAGCAATGTGGACCAACCAAATGTTCAGCATATATTTTTCAAGCAGTGCCGTGGCCACATTATTCTCCAATTTCAAAGCTCAGCATAGTCATGTGAATGCCACCAGACTACTTTTACCAATTCAAACAATGACTACGTGCAACTCAAGTTTGATATATTCAAGGGCAAACCAATTCAAACAAAAACTTGTTGGACTTTTCTATTGGTTAGAGAAACACAAATTTTAATAAATTGTGCAAGCGCACAGGCATGTAGTATGCAGGTCGAACACAGGGAATTGTATTTTAAAACAATTGAAATCCATATTTAAATCTTAGGCATGTTAAATGAATTTGACAATGAATTTGAATAGAAAATGAAAACAATAATATACTCCGAATCAATTCCGAATCTAATCGGAGTTACAACCAAAATATAAAATTGTAAAGATCAAAATAGAAATTAAAATTACGGAAAAGGAAATGACAGGGTAAACAAGTGAAATAGAGAAGAACTAAATTTATTAACTAACTGAAATGAGTATCGAAAAGAAATAAGAACAGAAATAAATAAACTGCTAAAACTAATTAACAATTATATCTAACTCTGACTGAACATAAAAAACATTGCTAAAAATAAACTAGTAGAAAAAGTGACGGGGTAAGAGATGATATCCCTCTGGTTGCTATCTCCTTCTCTATTTATAGACTTTCATTCCAAAATAAGTCTTGTTGCCGAAAATATATGTGGCCCCGTTGTTTTGAATTGGTTTGCCCTTGAATATATCAAACTTGAGTTGCACGTAGTCATTGTTTGAATTGGTAAAAGAAGTAGTCTGGTGGCATTCACATGACTATGTTGAGCTTTGAAATTAGAGAATAATGTGGCCACGTCACTGCTTGAAAAATATATGATGAACATTTGGTTGGTCCACATTGCTTGAATTAATCATATTCGGTCCATGCTTTGAATTGAACACGTGATGGTGAGTTGCTACTTTGAATTATTTTCTTATGACTTATTGAATTGCCAGCACGTAGCCTTGCTTTGAACGTGAGTTGCTATGTATTTCTTTATGAACTGAAGTCCACGTGATGCACTTTGAACTATAATATATGCTTTGGAATTGGAAATGTGACTTGCTTTATTGAATTGGAACGGAAGTAAATTGAGAATTATATATTTGAAAACATGAGATGTTTCCCACGTTGCTTACACCCATATGCTGAAGTGAAAACGTGAACTGACTCATTTCGCATAAATTGAAGTGTGACATTGCTTTGATTTATTTGGTGCTCAAAATGTTGCACTTCATGCCGCTTGTCTTTTGAACCTAAGGACGCCACAATCGATTAATTTCAATGTTGCACTTCAGAATCTATAATCTGCAAAACCACAATAAAATACCCGTATAATACCGCTTTATTAAAATAAAAATATATGAAACAAACGGTTTAAAATGTAGAAAAATACGTTCATCAAATACCCCCACACTTGAACTTTATTCGTCCTCGAATAAATAAGAAAATAAAAACTAACTAAATCCTTTTTCGTAGGAAACACGATTGCACTGAGCGTATGCAACAAGCCGTTAAACCTCTAGGTGTCCCTAGTAGGACGAGTGGTGTCTCGTGAGGGTTTTCAGTGGATACTACCCACAAAATCCAAATGCAGTATGTGATGATTCTAATGTACTACATGAATGCAAAATTTTAAACAAATGGAGACTCAATTTACTTCAGAATAATTGCAACAATATAATGTATATCAGTTTTAGTCAACTTTTAGAAATTTTTGGTTCCTCAGTAAACAAAAATTTCAATATAACTCAAGTTTTCATACATTAGATTCTAGTTTGGCCAGTTGTTTCGGTCGATAACATAGTGCAGCCATGAAATAAATTCTTCACTGTTAATCACAGTTTTTTTTCAAAATGGTATTTTTCATTTCCATTTGTATAACAAGCCAAATCAACAAAGTCAAGAAGTGTTTGGGTTTCAAAGCTTAGTCTCTCTTTTGTTTTTTTTACACCTAACCTTTGGACCAAGGTATACCACCCATGCAATGCCTTGCGGGCTTACGTGAGAGTTGGGACAGAGCTTGGTGGATTGTGCAAACCAACGCTGACTATGTCAGAAAAGGTCGGTAATCCTTAGGTGATTATTTATTTAATTTCTTTATACACCTAACTCAGAATGCTGAGGCCAGATATACCATCCATGCACTGCCTTGCGGGCTTACGTGAGAAGAGTACAGAGCGTGGCGAGTGTACACACTTTCATAAGTGTGCACACCTATTGACTCTAGGTGTTTCTTATTATTATTATTATTATTATTTTTAACTAAAGAGAGTTATGCAAGTCAACTTAGCACCACTTAACTTTAATGATTTGAAATGTCAACGCATGTACTTTAAATCTACCATTTTTTTAAACAAAGACTACAGTTTAGAAAGGATTTCATAACCATCACCTACGAATCCCCTACATACTAACCTCACTATTATCGCTTGTAATTCAACTTCTCATTATATTTTACATTTGAAATTAGTGATTCACAAAAATTTCATCAATTGACTTCAACTGTTTACTTACTTTGCCTTGACTAATTAAAAGTAAATCAAAGTCCTGAAAATAATGGAAAATAAGATGAAGCTTAAAAAAATTAAAAAGAAATTTGAAAATAAACAATGAGATGATTTTTTTTAAGTGATGCCACATTGTGAAATATGAACAAACAATATGAGATATGCGTCCCCCCACACTGGAATGAGACAGTGTCCCAACTGTCAAATAGAATGCAATTGCAAAATAAAAGGGAAAAAATAAAACTAAAAACAATAAAAAAAAATACAACCTGATATGTACAAGATAGTGAGTGGCTCATGCCGAATAGCTAGGTTTATGGAGATCCACGAACTCATCGCCCTCGTGTTGTTCAAACTCTAGAAATGGCTTCAAGCATTGTCCATTGACCTTTGAAATGGAACTGTCCCTAGGATTTTCAATTTCAACTGCACCATAAGGGTACACCGTTTTCACAATATATGGACCTGTCCATCGAGATCTCAATTTGCCCGGAAATAAATGAAGTCTGGAATTATATAAGAGAACTTTCTGGCCTACTTCGAATGTCTTACGAAGTATGGATTTATCATGATAAAATTTAGTTTTCTCTTTATAAATCTTTGCATTTTCATATGCTTCATTTCTTAGTTCTTCTAATTCTGACAATTGTAATTTATGATGCGATCCGGCTTTTTCTATGTCGAAATTAAGGTATTTGATTGCCCAAAGTGCGCGGTGCTCGAGCTCAACGAGTAAATGGCATGCTTTTCCAAAGACTAATCGGTATGGTGACATTCCTAGATTGGTTTTATAAGCTGTGCGAAATGCCCAAAGGGCATCTATCAATTTAGATGACCAATCTTTTTTGTTGGAATTAACTGTCTTTTCAAGAATTTGTTTAATTTGTCTATTGGAAATCTCGACTTGACCGCTAGTTTGTGGATGATATGGAGTAGATAGTTTATGAGTGATAGAGTATTTCTTAATAAGAGATTCAAAAGCACGATTAAAAAATGAGAACCGTTATCACTTATAATAGCTCGAGGTGTGCCAAAACGAGAAAATATGTTTTCTTTCAAAAATTTGACAACAACTTTACTGTCATTCGTTCTGGTAGGAATGGCCTCAACCCATTTAGACACGTAATCTACTGCAAGTAGGATGTAAAGATTTCCAAAAGAATTAGGAAAAGGACCCATTAAATCGATGCCCCAAACATCAAAAATTTCGATGATAAGGATTGGGTTTAGGGGCATCATGTTATGTTTGGAAATACGACCTGTTTATTGACATCTAGCGCATTTGGAGCAAAATTCGTGGGCATCACGGAAAAGAGAAGGCCAATAAAAAACTGCATTATAACACCTTGGCAGCAGTTTTCTTTGCTCCAAAATGTCCACATGCTTGATTATGTGAAAAAGAGAGGATGCTATGGAATTCATGTTCGGGGATACATCTACGTATGATTTGATCGGTGCAATATTTGAAGAGATAAGGATCGTCCCAGTAAAAGTTTCGAACATTGGAGAGAAATTTTTGTTTATCTTGTTTCGACCAATGGGAAGGTGTTTCATTTGTGACAATATAATTTACGATGTCCGCGTACCATGGTGCATTGGAGAGGGAAATAATTTGTTCATCGGGAAATGATCATTGATTTGAGAGTTATCGATGTTTTCATGAACAATACGAGAAAGATGATCAGCTACGACATTTTCAGAACCCTTTTTATCCCGTATTTCTAGGTCAAACTCTTGAAGAAGGAGAATCCAACGGATTAAGCGGGGTTCGGCATCCTTTTTCATGAGTAAATATCGCAATGCGGCGTGATCGGTGTAAACTATGACCTTAGAACCTACGAGATATGATCTAAACTTATCGAGGGCAAAGATAACCACTAAAAACTCTTTTTCTGTGGTTGAGTAATTCAATTGAGCTTCATTAAGAGTTTTACTAGCATAATAGATGACTCGAGGAAGTTTGTCGATTCGTTGACCTAAGATGGCCCCAATGGCATAATCAGAAGCGTCACACATTAATTCGAAAGGCAAAGTCCAATTTGGAGGTTGGATGATAGGTGCAGTGGTCAAGATCGATTTAAGGGTATCAAAAGACGTTTTACATTCATTGGAAAAATCAAATTTCACGTCTTTAGCTAGAAGATTCGAAAGAGGTTTTGAAATTTTTGAAAAATCTTTAATGAACCTCCTATAAAATCCTGCATGGCCGAGAAATGAGCGAATGTCCTTGACGGACCTTGGAGAAGGAAGGTCAACGATAAGATCAACTTTAGATTTGTCAACTTATAAGCCACTTTTAGAGACAACATGACCTAAAACTATTCCTTGCTTAACCATAAATTGACATTTTTCCCAATTAAGCACAAGAGATTTCTCCTTACATCGCTTTAAGACACGTTCTAAACGAAGGAGGCATTGATTGAAAGATGACCCATAGATTGAAAAATAGTCCATGAATATTTCTAAGAAATCCTCCACCATATTAGAAAATATACTCATCATACATCTCTGAAAGGTAGCGGGAGCATTACAAAGACCGAAGGGCATGCGACGATAAGAGAAAGTACCGAAGGGACATGTGAACGTCGTTTTGTGTTGGTCCTCTAGTGCAATGGGAATTTGATTATAGCCGGAGTAACCATCAAGAAAACAATAATATTCATGACCGGCTAAGCGCTCGAGCATTTGATCAATGAAAGGAAGGGGAAAATGATCTTTTCCTGTTGCTGCATTGAGTTTTCGATAGTCGATGCAAACGCGCCATTTTGTTTTGACCTTTGTCGGAACAAGTTCGTTATTCTCATTTGTGGTCACAGTGATTCCAGACTTCTTAGGTACAACTTGTACCGGACTTACGCAAGTACTGTCAGAGATAGGGTAGATAATGTTATTGTCTAAACATTTGATAATTTCTTCCTTTACCACTTCTCTCATATTAGGGTTAAACGCCTTTGAGCTTCGCGAGAGGGTTTAGCCTCATCGACTAAATGTATTCGATGTTCAATGATTGATGGAATAATTCCCTTAATGTCAGCGATTACCCATCCTAATGCCTCTTTATTTTCCCTTAAAATTTTCAGAAGTTGTTCTTCTTGGTCCTTAATGAGATCGGATGCCAAGATTACAGGGAAATTTTCCGAAGAATCTAAGTACGCGTACTTAAGATTGTTTGGAAGAGGTTTGAGGTCTAATTTAGGACGTACTTCTTTTGAGGCTTCAGTAGACATCAAATGATTGAATTCTAGTGAGTTATGAAAAGAGTAGAGCATATCATTTAATTCATAAATGTATTCATATTCATTTAAATTGGAATTAAAATGATCTAGGCACATGTTAAGAGACTCTGTAGTATCATTAAAATCATTTTCTACAATTGTTTGGATCATGTCAACTTCTTCTGTTTCAAGATCCCTTGGTTGTTTGTTAAGATTGAAGATATTTAGTTCAATGGTTAGGTGCCCAAAGGAAAGTCGGAGTTGGCCATTCCTACAATTTATGATAGCATTTGATGTTGCTAAAAATGGATGACCTAATATCAAAGGAATCTGACTGTTAGGATTTGGGAAAGGTGCAGTCTCTAGGACTATGAAATCGACTGGGAAATAGAATTGCTCGATTTGTATCAAAACATCTTCAACTATGCCCAATGGTTTTTTGATCGATCGGCTAGTTGAATTGTGATGTTTGTAGGTTTTAATTCCCCTAGTCCAAGTTGACAGTACACAGTATAAGGCAAAAGATTCACACTCGCTCCAAGATCAAGTAAGGCATGACTAATGTGAGTGTTACCAATTTTACAACCGATTGTAGGACAACTGGGGTCCTTATACTTGATTGGGGAGGGATTTGAAAGAACAGAACTCGTGTTTGCAGTTAGAAATGCAGTCTTAGGAACGTTAGTGGCACGTTTTTGAGTACATAGCTCTTTCAGACATTTGGCATATTGAGGAATTTGCTCGATGGTATCAAGAAGTGAAATATTGATTCGAACTTGTTTGAAGATTTCAAGAATTTGGTCAAAATTAGCGGGCTTCTTCTTTTTGTTGAGTCTATGAGGAAATAGAGCTATGGGTTTATAGACTCGTTCGGTAGTTTTTTCATTTGAAGAAGAAGGTGTTATATTAGAAGGTGAAGATAAGGAAGCAGGAATGTTGGGGTTGCCAACATCAGAAGGTAAAGAGTGGTCGGGATTGCCAACCTTGGATGAAGAATGAGAGTCGATTGGATTGACAACAGCGGGTGTCAATCGAGTCTCAGAATTTTGAATATTAGTAGACTTAAGAAGGATGTCAGGGTTGCCGACGTGGTTGTCTACCTTCTTTCCAGACCTTAATGTGGTGACAACATTAACTGGATTTACGTTTTCATCCTCACATAGATTTACTCCTCGAGAGTTATACTTTGGATTCACTTCGGTTTGACTAGGCAATTTACCTTTCTCATTTATTTTCATGAGATCCTTCATCATTATCTACATTTGTTAATTTTGTTTGGTGATTTGCTCAATTCTTGCATCTTGATTAGTGATTTGTTCATTTTGTTTAGAGAGTTGTTTTTCCAATCGAGCAATTTCTTGTGAAGGCTGAGAAGGTTGGGTTGATGGATTGAAATTAGGATGCCTATATGGTTGATTCAAAGGTTTTGTTTGAGGAGTTGGTTGAGAATTTTGAACATTAGAGGTTGGGGCTCGATAATTCGGATTCGGTATCATCGGATACATATGCGATGGATTAGCCACATTGTTTGGATTTGACCATGAAAAATTTGGATGGAGCTTCCAGTTAGGATTGTATGTGGATGAATAAGGACTGTTTTGAGCTATAGCATTGATTTGGTCTTGTGTGTAGTAATGGGGTAGTCCTTCTCCTTCTTGAGGAGTTTGGGTATCTATAGGAAGATGTGATGGGTCAATGGCATGTACTCCTCTGTTTGGAGTACGAATTGGAACACGAATTGTTTCCCATTGCATATCCTTTTCCGAATACTCTTCTAGAAATTCCCAAGCTTCCTTGTCTGATTTTGCCATGAATTCTCCTCCGCACATTGATTCGAGTTGGGATCTTGTTTGATAGTTAAGCCCTTCATAAACGATTTGGCACAAAACGTGTTTAGGGATTGCATGATGTGGGCAACTATATAACAATTGATTAAACCTTTCAAAATATTCTGAAAAAGTTTCTCCTTCATTCTAAGAGAATTGATTGATTTCAGTTCGAATTTTAAAAGTTTTGTGGAAAGGAAAAAACTTTTTCAAAAATATAGTGACGAAATCGTCCCAACTTTTAATTGAATTTTTAAGAAGAGAATTAAGCCATCTTTTTGCACTTTCTAGAAGTGCAAATGGAATAAGCCTTAGCTTGATGGATTCATTAGAAAGTTGTTGCATTTTAGTTGTAGAAGCGTATAACTCAAATTCACTAAGAAATTCATATGCATTTTTAGACCCAGTGAATTTTGGTACCCCTTGAATAAAAGAATGTTTTAGCTCAAAATTATTTCCTTCGGCAGGTGGAAATGAAATAACCGAAGGTTGAATGGTCCTAGTTGGATAGCATCGGTCTCTAAGGGATAATGGTCGGTTCTCATGAAATTCATTATTTCTAACATGTGATTTAGGTGACGATTTTGGTGAACTGTGTTGCGAACCGTGATTACCCATATTTGTTTAATTTGAAATTTCCGTTGATTTGTTTAATGAGATATTTTGGCTTTCTAAACGATTAAAATTATTTCTTGCCCAAACGCGCATAAACAAATCAAGGTGTAATAGACAAAAGTAAATTTAAACCGTTTTTAGTTGGGCACCTATAGAGTAGAAAATTACTTACAAAGGGGTATGGCAGTCCGTCCAGTGCAACTGAGTAGTGCTAGTGATTCAAACTCCACCGTTTGTAATTGTTCGATCCCTAGATCCTTGTTGTTGAATGACTAAAATTTACTTAGCTGGAGTTATCTAGTATTAAAATTAACATTTGTTACTTGAGTTGAAATTTTCTCCGTGCAGCTGTTATATGAATCACAAGTTAAAAACGAAAAAAAAGCACAATTTTAAAACTGAGGAATAGGCAGCTCTTTTTGTGAACAAGCTATCAAATGCTGATGACACGTGCATTCAAATATTCACATGTACACTAGTGAAAGTCACAAACTAAGCTGCTAAAAAAAATATGTGTTGATGGACTTACGTGAGTTGAATGCAAAAATAGAGCCAAAAACAAGCTATGTGAGTTGTAAAAAAAATGAAACTTAAACAGAAACAAAATGCAACTACGTGAATAAGGTGAATGCGAACAAAACGGGTGAAACAAAATGCAACTGACGTGTGAATGAACCAAAATATCAATTGCGTGAAAACGAATTAAATATGTTTTGGATTATGTGGAAACCAAGATAGCAATGCAACTAACGTGTATATTAATGTAACTAATTGCAAAGTGAATGTAAAAAGTAAATAGAAATAAACCAGTAGCAGTAATACTCACAAAAATGAAATATATGAGACAGCATAAACGTGAGAAACTAAATAAGACTACGGTGAACTGCATATGTGAAACAGGAATGCAAATTGAAATGCAAATGACAGACGTGCAAAATAATGTGTAAAAGGTAAATATGAAACAACGAACGAAAGGAATTGAAGCAGTAAATATGCAGCGGAAGAAAAGAAAAAAAATGATTTTTTTTTGTTGAAAACTAATGCAACAATACTAAATTAACACGAATAGACTTAAAAACCAAAAATCAAAAATTTCAAAATAGCAATTCCCCGGCAACGGCGCCAAAAACATGTTGGACTTTTCTATTGGTTAGAAAAACAAAAATTTTAATAAATTATGCAAGCGCACAGGCGTGTAGTATGCAGGTCGAACACAGGGAATTGTATTTTAAAACAATTGAAATCCATATTTAAATCTTAGGCATGTTAAACGAATTTGACAATGAATTTGAATAGAAAATGAAAACAATAATATACTCCGAATCAATTCCGAATCTAATCGGAGTTACAACCAAAATATAAAATTGTAAAGATCAAAATAGAAATTAAAATTACGGAAAAGGAAATGACAGGGTAAACAAGTGAAATAGAGAAGAACTAAATTTATTAACTAACTGAAATGAGTATCGAAAAGAAATAAGAACAGAAATAAATAAACTGCTAAAACTAATTGACAATTATATCTAACTCTGACTGAACATAAAAAACATTGCTAAAAATAAACTAGTAGAAAAAGTGACGGGGTAAGAGATGATATCCCTCTGGTTGTTATCTCCTTCTCTATTTATAGACTTTCGTTCCAAAATAAGTCTTGTTGCCGAAAATATATGTGGCCCCATTGCTTTGAATTGGTTTGCCCTTGAATATATCAAACTTGAGTTGCACGTAGTCATTATTTGAATTGGTAAAAGAAGTAGTCTGGTGGCATTCACATGACTATGCTGAGCTTTGAAATTGGAGAATAATGTGGCCACGTCACTGCTTGAAAAATATATGTTGAACATTTGGTTGGTCCACATTGCTTGAATTAATCATATTCGGTCCATGCTTTGAATTGAACACGTGATGGTGAGTTGCTACTTTGAATTATTTTCTTATGACTTATTGAATTGCCAGCATGTAGCCTTGCTTTGAACGTGAGTTGCTATGTATTTCTTTATGAACTGAAGTCCACATGATGCACTTTGAACTATAATATATGCTTTGGAATTGGAAATGTGACTTGCTTTATTGAATTGGAAAGGAAGTAAATTGAGAATTATATATTTGAAAACATGAGATGTTTCCTACGTTGCTTACACCCATATGCTGAAGTTAATACGTGAACTGACTCATTTCGCATAAATTGAAGTGTGACATTGCTTTGATTTATTTGGTGCTCAAAATGTTGCACTTCATGCCGCTTGTCTTTTGAACCTAAGGACGCCACAACCGATTAATTTCAACGTTGCACTTCGGAATCTATAATCTGCAAAACCACAACAAAATACCCGTATAATACCGCTTTATTAAAATAAAAATATATGAAACAAACGGTTTAAAATGCAGAAAAATACGTTATCAATTACTTCATGCTTTATAGTATTGTTATAATGAAATTTTTAATATTCATCAAAGATGTATAGTTGCAATATGCAAAACTGATTTGAAGCACAAAAATGAAAGCACGTGAAGTGTTTTTCATAGAAGTAGCATACAAAATGCATAAAATGCAAATCATATTTGGAAGAAACAATCTTGGAAAATTTGATTGCATCGAAGGAAACTATTAATAAATTGTATTAATGAGATACATATTTATGGATCCAGAAGTATCTATAACTTATTTGAGTTATCGAAAGACGAATACGAATTCAGAGGAAACTTTTAAATCAGGGGGAGCATCCATAAGTATATTATATAATGCACTCTTTTTCCTTAACTAAGATTTTTCCCACTGGGTTCTTCTTAGTAAGATTTTAATGAGGTATTATCTTGATCCATAAGTATTAACTCCCAGTAACATTTGAAAATAAATTATAATGTACTTTATTTCCTTATTTAAAAAATTTCCCACTGGGATTTGCTTACTAAGGTTTTAACAAGGCATTATCCTGATCTAGAAGAATCAAACATCTTATCAAGAAATAACATCTCAAATATGTTATTAGGTTAAATTGTATTTTTATCCTTGACTAAGGTTTTTCCCATCGGGTTTTCCTTTGTAAGGTTTTTTTGAAGTATTGTATTGATCCAGAAGTATCTAACTCCATTTGATGTTATTATACTCTTTTTCCTTTACTAAGATTTTACCCACGGGGTTTTTCTTAGTAAGGTTTTAATGAGGCATTATCTTGTTGATCCAGAAGTATCAAACTTCATTGATGAAATGAGATACTAAAATATGTCATTGTACTCTTTTTCCTTCACTATGATTTTTTCCACTGGGTTTTTCTTAGTAAGGTTTTAGTGAGGCATTGTGTTGATCCCAAAGTATCAAACTCTTAGAAGGAATATCATATTTAATATGATATCTATGATTTCACAAGTTACACTCTTTTTCTCGTTTAAGGTTTTTCCCATTGGGTTTTCCTAACAGAGGATTTTATTGAGGCAACAGACAATATCTATATCAGCTAAATGGATATATGCAAGCAAGATAATAATGAGGAGGAGCAATTATCATATATGTTTCAAAAGTGACAACTTCAAGTTAGTAGAGCATTTAAGATTTTAAAGATGCATATTCAAGGTGGAGTGTTATAATATTATAAAGTGTGAATATACTATGCAATGTATGTTATATTTTGTTTAGTCCCACATCATGAAATAGGTTCAATACTATGCTCCAAGGCCTATATATAAAGGAGTCTATGTAATGTAAATGTATGATCAATATCTGAGTGAATAACATTTTCTCCTTTCTCCTTCTCTAATGGCTTATTATCTCCTTCTGCTTTATAACAGCGGTTCTATTTTCAAACATAAATGTGAAAGGAGCAAAAAAAACTGAAATAGCCAACACACCGTAGACTTGGCAAATTCTAGCTTCTCAAACGTTGCATCTATATTTACTTTCACCAACAATTTCCATGTGAAACCATATTTTTCTTAAGTCCACCATCAACATATCAATATTTATATTCGAAAAACATGTAAAAGCGTGTCATTGATGTATCCATATGGACCAGCCTTCATTCAAATTTCTAGAAATAAAGAATTCAATTTGTTTTTCCAAATTAAAGAATGACTGCAGATAAATTCTTCATTTACGAAAATGCACATTTATCTAAGATGCTTTTACCAGATCATTTTTTAATGTTAACTAACATGGTTTTCCTCTACATGTGTTAATTTAAATTAATAAATAAATTAGGTTGATTAGTTCTAAATGCGTTGCTGTATGTATTCTAAGAACCTCATGATTGATTGAACCTTTGTATGATTAAAAGTTGAAAAATACTCGATCGTTTCATTACACACTGTAATTTAGAGAATAAAGTTCACATAGCAGCTCTTTTAAAATAGATCTTGCTATCTTCGAAATCAAAGTTTGAACTAAAATATTCTTGCGGTAGTAACTTCCACGCAATAGTCATATAAAAAGTAAAAATAATTTTGGACTTAGATGGCGTTCTATCCACACTTCGTTGAAATCGATCTACTAGGAGGGGATATCTACATCAAATACTTGTGGCGTATTTGAATCAATCATTTTATCATAGTATTTCAGTTGGTTTGGCACATGCATGATGGTTAAATACATACATATTAGTTTTAGTTGAGGCCCTAACTCTAATACCACTGTTAGCATTTTGTTTTAGTTTAAATAACTACGTAGTCATTTATAAAACCAATTGGTCAATGTGAATGGTAGTTTCGTAATATTTATACAAGATTTTATTGTTATATTTTTCGATGTGAGACTATCATTTTCATCATCATGTTTGCTCATAATTAATAAACTAGAAATGTTACACCGAAAATTTTGGTTCAATATCGACAAATCATTTTCATCGATAATGTTAATATATAGATAAAATATTTAAAAATAAAATGATTAAAATCAGTTTTGTATGTTAAATATTTATCTATACACTAGTAATATAAATTATAATATTGATAAAATAGCAAATATCATAATTATAGGTACTAAAATTAGCATAATATCAAGTATTATCTTCACAAACGTAGCTGAATTATTTTATGGTTTTGTCCTATATTATTGTTCATATCTATATTTGAACATTTTTTGTTTTTTCAAATACGGATTGAACGAATTTTTTATTTTTCGACAAACCTACACATAAATTGAAGTCTTGGGCATTTTACATTTTTTCATGAAAAGCATACTTAACGACTCTTATTAAATTTTTGTAATTATTTTATTAGACCAATCTACTGTAACGACCCCGGATTTTATATATATTTAAATTGATAATTAATTTAGTTTTTGAATAAAAAATTGTAAATTTAATTGTAAATTGAAGCGAGTTTCCCCAATTCAAATAGAATATATATTAAATCATATGAATTTAAATATTGTATATACGTGATTTGGATTTAAATTTCAAGTAAATGGTTTAAAGATAGATTATAATGATAAAATTTGGAATTGATGGTCTATATTAGAAATAGAAATAAAAATAAATAAATAAAAATATAGACTTTGGACACAAGAAAATAAAAGTAATAATAAATATTTGAGCTAGAAATAAAAATAGAAATTATTTATATTATAAGATAATAAGACAATAAAAATGAAGTAACACTTAAATGATAACAACATGTAACAATAGAAATTTATCTATATTACAAGGCATAATACAAAAGGATATATATGAAAGAATGGTACAAACAAATGAAATACAAAAGACAAAGGAAACAAAATACGTTCAAGTAAGAAGACACTAAACAAACAGGATAAGTATGAACACTAATACAAATACATAAGGAATAGAACAAGACAGCAATAAACTATGTACATTTAAACTTGAAACAAAACTAGAAACAAAATTACAAATATCTATTGTACAAGCAAATTTAGATAAGTATGTACTCATGGAAACAAAAGACAGCAATAATAAATGCTTGAATCTCTAGCATACAAAATACATATCTAGCAGCCACCAACATCTGCATAGTCAATAAAACAAGTAAACATATATAAGACAATAAAATATATAAGTATATGTAGGCTTGTAAAAGAATGAAGCAAAAATAATATACATATGAATGAAGCTTGCAAGAGAAGGAACAAATAAATATATATTTTGTACAAAACAATTAATGCCATTATCTCTAGTACACCACAAAATCTCATCAGCCACCAAGCAATGAGAAATATCTCTGATGGTTGTACAACAATATAATACCTTGTAACTCATTTTATATCAAGCTTTTCATTCCAGTTCGTTCACAAACAAATTAAGCAAACCATAAAGAAAAAATATCACCATTTTACAAAATCTTAAACAAAATTCAACCTTAACAACAACCCAGATTTAAATAACAACAGTTTACTTCAATGCAAACCAGAGGAAGAAGATCTTCAGCTATCAATTTTATAATCAGTTCCAACATAAAGGAAGCTCTATCATTTTTCTCTGGAAACCACTGTGAGTAACATTCTTTTAAAACTTAAAAAGTATAAATCTGTTGAATATTTACCTGTGGATATGTATGTTTGTATATATATACCATCCTCTGTGTATATTTGAATAATAGATAGAAGGTGTGCAGGTTGATATTTGTATATGTCTCCGTTTTGAGTTCATAAACTAAAATTTTTGATTCAAAAATCAATTCCTCTTATTCGACTTGTTGTTTGAACTTCATGTTAAAAAAAAGATGTTTGTTTGATCCTAAACTAAGTTCTAAAAATCAATTTAAGTTAAAACAACATATAAATATCTCTAAAAAAATCAAAGAACTGAGTAAAGTTAATTTTAGTAAAATTTCGAACATCTTAAATCATGAATTCAGGTATGCAGACTAAATTCTCATACTTTAACTTGATTTTTAAAGCAAAAATCATGATTTTTAGATGCGGGGATCGAGAGCAGTTCTTAGTTGAATGGAAATTGCTTTTTAACCAATTTATGGTGATCTCGTCGATGAGGGAGGTCGTGGTTCTCTGGGGTGGTAGCGGAGTGAATGTAGTGTCGAGGAAAAATAGTGGGATGGTAGTCAGATGGTTGTGGTGGCGACGGTGAACGCGAGAAGTTCGTAAACCTAGCTTTTGGTCGAAGCTATTTGGTTGATTCGTTTGCTCTCTGTAGTTGATCGAGTGGCACATGGCCTTGGGGAATGATGGCTGGGTGAAGGACGAGGTCGTGACCGGAGTTTCGTGACCACTGATGACCTAAAGCGGCGGAGCGTGGAAGTTTTCTGGTGATCATTCGTTCCAGGAAGTGCATGGCACATTCGATTTTGATTTCAAGGTGGATCGAGGGTTCTGGGGGTTTTGCCTGGTACGAGTTGGTCGACGGTGACTAGCTGGAGGTAACGGTGATGGTCGGAGACGCCCCGACCATGTGTGCACGTGCACATGGTTCTGATGTGTTTGGGTTTGTAGCGAGGTAGGTTCGGGTACGAGAGAGAGCTCGGGGAAAGGAAGAGATTGCTCGAGTCGAGTTCGGGGTTTTCGAGTGGGTTAGTTTGTTTAACAGTTTTGAAGGTTTCAAAATAAAAAAAAACAAAGTCTGAGAAAAATTTGACTCGTGTTTTAGGGTGGGTTTTCCTAGGCTTGTCTCGGGTCAAATGTAAGGGTATTTTCAAGTTTTAAAATTTAACAAAAATCAAGTTTAACAATATTCTTAACTAATTCCTTTAAATAATAAGTGTTTATTTAAATGTTTGATAAATTAAGGTTGTATAATTTATTTTAACTTTAGTAAGTTAATTCTTAAAGTTTATTTAAAACATAATTAATAATGTAATTAAAAAGTTAATTAAGATAAAATGTTGTATTGATTTTTAATTAACCTTAATATTCTTGAATTAATTAATGTGTTAATAATAATTTATCATAAGTTTGATTAGTTAAAGATTTTGATAATAATTAAATGACTAATTAAGATAATTAATGATTTATAATTACTTAATAATTAAAGAATAATTAATTAAAGGTTAATTAATTTAAAGTTAAGGATTAAATAAATTAAGGTAATTAATTGAGGAATAATTAATTAATGAAGGTGATTAAGATTTAATTAATTAATAATTAAGGATAATTAATCATTGATTTAAAGATAATTAATAAAATTAATTATGTGATTAATTAATTCTAATCACACGATCAGTTCATCTTATTTGTAGATGATTGATTATTATTAAATGCCTTGAACTGATTTGATACCCATGTTATGTGACTGTGATACTTTGTGATGTGAATTGCTGTGTATTGATCTGTGATATCTGTGATTTGTTTCTATGTGAATGTGAAAACCCATTGGCCCGTAAAACAGCATTTGAATTTCGATGCGACAGGGAGTCGGATTCCAGTTTGTTATCCGAAACCCACATCGAATCGTAATGATGAATCTTTGTGATCGATAAATTTACTTTATCTGTGAATCTGTGAATGAAAAGATAAGCGTTATATTTCATACCGCTTATCAGTTATAT
This sequence comes from Allium fistulosum, assembly GCA_030737815.1. Taxonomy (NCBI): domain Eukaryota; kingdom Viridiplantae; phylum Streptophyta; class Magnoliopsida; order Asparagales; family Amaryllidaceae; genus Allium; species Allium fistulosum. Next base: position 718,701,728 of record CM060908.1, read on the forward strand.
TTCTGTATTCCGATCTATGATGATTGAATGATGATGCACTACTGTGTAAAACCCCTGGACCACTCTTTTTACCCACACAAATATGGATTTCATGAGGAAATCGGTTAAGTCACAGATGATTTAAATTTAATATTTTTGAAATTGAAATTTTAATTTTAATTGATTTTGGAAATGGATTTGGGTTAAATGTTAAAGCTTTTGAAAAGGAGTTTTTAGGATAAAAGTTATTTTGAATAACTTAGTAAAGTTTTTAAATTTAAATAATTTAATTTGAATTTAAATTCAAAATTTGGAATTGAATTCCATGGTTGGAAATTATGGTTAAAAATGTTATAAACGTGTTTATATGAATTTAAACCATTTTAAAAGTATGGGTTTGAGAATTTGAATTTAACCCAAGGACTTTAACTCGTATAAATGAATCAGATTTTCCGAAATGAAAACTGTTTGTTTTCAAATGATAAAAGCTTTCATATAAGAAATGAAATTCCAATTTAAATTGAAGGAATTTCAAGTTTGAATTGAAAATGGTTTCCCAAGCTATGAATAGATCTTTGTGAAACTGGGTGAACTTTGTGAGATAAATCTTTTTGTAAAAGATTGGAAACGGTAATGTGTTTAAACCATTTGAAGAGAAGTTTTGGGTAATAAGTTGTGACTTAATTGAAACCCCAATATCCATATGTTTTAAAATAATGCGCTCACTATTCGGTTTAGCCGGGAGAGGACTTTATGTCATATAACCCATTGCAAATAATGATATGACGTTATGGATAGCATTTGAAGACCGGTGGAGAAGACCAGATATTTTCGAAAATGAAAGGACAACTCGTCGAATGTCTCTGCATCGACTGGTCCCCGATATAGAGATTTGATCACCCTTTGTGATGGGAAGTCCGGACGTGATTAGAAATTATCCGGATTTGCAAGGGCTTCTTTAGAAGTGCCTTCGGTTCTGTTCGAACCCGGAACAGACTTATATGGTTATATGTCTGACACTACACTTTGAGATATAAAGCTGATTTCTTTCAAATACATTTTTGTTTGGTGGCGGAGATTTATTCTCTTAGCTTAACACCCTTCTCTGAGACGTACGAGCTCAGAGGTTATGTAGTTGAAGGTTATCAGTATTATACTCCCAATTTGGTAGTGTGGCATGCTAAGTGTTGCTGTGTGATTGCTGATCATTTGTTGATCATTTGTTGATCAAAGCATGGCTTTGTGAAAGAGCGTAGCTTTGTGGACGAGACCTCACCGAGCCTCACAAACCGGTAATGGTCGAAACAGGAAAGATGCAGCAAGGTTTCAGGGGTAGCTCCCCTAGGGTATGTCCATTCCTTCTGGAAAAAGGTGGTATCATGGTATGGAGCCCGGATATTTACCTGTGTGGTTGCTCCAATCTCATTTACTGTTTGATTGTTGCTGTGTGATCGAGGCGCCTCGGATAAAGGTCGCAAACGACTGGGGGTGGAATATCTCAGGTTTACTACCCGGGAAGGGGGTAACCGGCCTTGTGTTGGCAGAGATCCAGGTGGTTCTCGGGGCGTCCCTCCAGAGGCGTTCCCATGTGGCATAGGAAGTTCCTTAGCCTGACCATTTGTTGGAAAATCCAAAGAAACAATACGAGCCTTGTACGGATTTAGTTGTATAACCTGCTATGGAATGTGGCGGTAACCTGCTATTGAACATAGTAGCTATAGTAGGCATACAATAATGGTTGTATGCTGGCTAAGATTAATATTGTATTTTTGAAATGCTTTCTCACTATGCACTAGTGATAATATCAAAGAGTTTTTTCGTATTGAGCATATTTGACTATCATAAGAAGAAATCTCATCCAATTCTGCGATTGCATTATGTGTGTGGCGGGAGGTCTTATGGTAGTTTCATTTTCTAAAAAGCATTGCGGATTTCAATGTTTAAAGTTCTTTTGTTGTTTGTTTTAAAGATAAACTGTTTTTGTTACTCACACCAGTCTCATGACTGACCCAGAGTTTATTGTTCCCTTCCTAAACTCTGGGTGCCCATAATTTTCCACACGGGCAGTCTAGAGTTGGGTTTTTCAGATAGTCAGGTTTAGTAGATTATCTGGAGCTAGTTCACTTCATCGAAGTTGATGACTGCACCTACTTATCTTGGTGCATCGTGTTGGTGTTTCAAGCTTGATGTTGGAGTTGTTGGACTCATTCTCCTTTTCAGATCATTTGAAGTTATCAGTTCCATTGTTTCCGCTGTAGCATTATTATTTGTCTCTGATATTGTTGTATCATATTGATATCATTGTTGTATATCATTCTGGATATTGTATCATTTGTGTTGTATATGATATCATTCATTTCGTTCTTCCGCTGTGTTGTTATACTTACTGTGTTATAAGCTCCGGCACGAGTCGAATTTCAACGATTGAATCTACGACATTCGAGTACAAGTGAAGTACGGGTGCCGATTTTCGAACGCTGAAATTTGGATCGTGACATCTACTGTGTTATTAAAGCTGCAAGAATAATTTATTGTAAAGAGGCAATTAGTTTAAAGAAAAACTTTAACCTAATTTTTAAATCTAGGATCCAACTTTTCAAATTTAGGCAGAAGGACAGTGGTCCGTTTTTTCAATTTCCCGACTTCGACTTTTTTGTCCGCAACCATGATCTACCTTCAGCCACTGCTTTCCCTAGCCATCGCCACCCAAGCAATTGTTGTCTAAAACCGCCATCGTCCAAGCCGCCACCGTCCATGCTCCTCTCTTGCTGTTGCCATTACGAATCTCACCGAAACCTAGATCTCACCTCCTTTGCTGTTTTCAATCCACCGTCCAAGCAATCGTCGTCAGAAGCTGCTGTCGTCCAAGCCACAGTCCAACGTTTCCTGTAGTCGTCATCACCCTGAATCTCACCAAATGATAGTTAAAAATAACATTTGTCCTTTTAAAGTGCATTAGAATAAATGGAATGTGCCGAATGATAGTTAAAAATAGCATTTCTATTTTTAAAGTGCATTAGAATGAATGGAATGTGCCGAATGATAATTTAAAATAGCATTTGTATTTTTAAAATGCATTAAAATGAATGAAATAGGTCGAATGATACTTAAAAATATCATTTGTATTTTTAAAATGCATTAGAATGAATGGTATGTGCCAAATAACCGAACGATAGTTAAAAATAGCATTTTTATTTTTAAAATACATTAGAATGAATCGAATGTGTTAAATGGGAGTTAAAAATAGTATTTTTATTTTTAAAATACATTAGAATGAATCAAATGTGCTGAATGATAGTTAAAATAGCATTTGTATTTTTAAAGTGAATTATAATGAATCGAATGAGCTGAATGATATTTAAAAATAGAAATTTTATTTTTAAAGTACTTTAGAATGTATCGAATATGCTGAATGATAGCTAAAATAGAATTTGTAATTTGAAAGTGCACTACAATGAATCGAATATGCCGAATGATTATTGAAAATAGCATTTGTAATTTATTGTGCATTAGAATGAATCAAATGTTTCGAATGATAGTTGGAAATACATTACAAGAACAACAGTATATAGCGACACACAATTCCGATGGTAATTTCCGACGGCTAGCGATGGCCCGTCATCTTCGTGTCATTTCTATAATTAAAATACAATAATCGTTACATGCCATCGAAAGCCGATGCAAATTAAGCCATAGGAGACCGTCGATAGCCGACGGAAATAATCGTGTTTACAGGCCAGTTTGGCCGAGAGTTGTTTCATTATCTACTTTCACCCAAATCAATCAAAATCCCCAACTCTCCCACCTCCTCCCCGCGACAGCCAGCCCCCCACGTCTTCCGAAGCATCTCCAACATCATCAATCATCACTCCCAACAACTCTAGCCTGATCTCCATCCATCTCCAAATCAGGTTTTTCCTAAACCCTAATTGATTTTGATTTGTTAATTTAGGGTTAAATTGTAATTCTTGTTGTTTATAATAGCTGATTAATTGTTTATTTACAGTAACTAATTAGTAATTTGATTAGTTTATTTACATAAACCCTAAACCCTTATTAGTAATTTCCTAAACCCTAATTAATAATTTGATTAGTTTATTTACATTAACCAATTAGTGGGTATATACGTTGATTATTTAGTGTGTATGCGCATTTGAGCTAGCATTTGGTTTGCATTTGGTTAGTTAGGATTGATATGAATGATTGTGTTTATGGTTTGTAAAATTATGAAAATGATAATTAAAATATATTAATCATAGTTAAATCCTTGATCGTTTATATAAAATCAAGTTTAGTACAATATTGTGTGGCATGATATAAACTAGTGTATACTATAGTTTAATATTATTTTAAATAAAATATAATACTATATACGTAATTCTTTAAGTTGAAGACATGAATAATATATATTATGGAAATAGAAAAAATCATATAATATAGTATATATTTAATAAAACAGCAAAATGCAAATAAACTATTGTACAAATGCTAATATATGTTATATAATTAACTAATCGTGCACAATATTGATATATAATGCTAATATTGATAATCTATAAACAAATTAGACATGCATAATGTGTTTTATTTTTTATAAACCCCTTAGAGAGTTTTTGGCCCTGTTTGAGAAGTATTGTATATGATCGTTATATGGATATTCGTTTTTATTACAAAACGGACATGCATATTCATTTGATACAATATTTGTCGGATTTGTCCCTGTATTGGACAAGTTATAAACACTATAAAGTAATTACATTTCATAAATCATTTCATTTTAATTGGTTCACAAAATTCTGACAGCACTTCCTTTTTGTTCCTTGTGTACACGAATTTGTGTACGATACAGGGAACACGGGGGAATTGCTATCGAAATTTTGTAAAATCGTTTAAAATGAATTGATTTATGAAATATAATTACTATTGTGTTTGTAATGGGAAGTAGGATAACCAACCATCAAAGCAAAAAATAATATAAAAGCTAAAAATTTAATATTACAATCATTTCAAGGCGCAAAACCAATTTAAGGCGCAAGAAAGCGCAAAAAGGCGCAAAAGCAATTTCAATGCGCAAAAAGGTGCAAGAAGACGCAAAAAGGCACAAATGAGCAAATTCAATAACATTATAAATAAATACTTTTTAATTAAAAAATAAAATGTCAATCCATAAAATTAAATGAATAATACTAATTTTAATTTCTATCATAGGTTTTAAAGTAGGAAAAATGGTCAATTATTTTACTGATTGGAGCTGGATGTATGAGCAATGAAGGGAAATGGGAGGCTCAATAAGTGAATATTTTTGTAATGGGGTACATGTGTTTATTGAATTCTCTTTAAGTGATAATGGAAACGACAAAGAAATTCGTTGTCTATGTAGTAGATGCAAACTGTTGAAGCACTTGATACCAGATATGGTTAGAGCTCATTTGCGCCAATACGGTTTTGTGCCGAATTATTTGGTGTGGGATCGTCATGGATAAATTGTAGCACCTAATCAAGAACAATTAGAGGAGGAGGTTGGTGATGAAATTAGTACGACGAATCTCATAGAATATATGGTTGAAGATGCAGCATGATCAATGTTCCTTACCGTTGAAGTTGATAACGACGATGTTAACATGGAAGAGGAACCAACTGTTGGAGCAAAAAATATATATGATTTATTGGATGCTGCTAAGAAACCCTTATGGAATGGATGTACGAGCGGCACTCAATTATCAGTAACTGCAGAGTACATTGCGATTAAATCAAAATACAACCTCGTAGAAGCCGGATTTACAACTGTTGTACAAGCTGCTAAACGGCATATGCCACCCGATAATTTAATATGCGAAAATCATTATGAAGTAAAAAAACTTATGTCTGCTTTCGGTTTACCATATCAAAAAATAGACACTTGTTTAAATGGTTGCATGTTGTTTTGGAAAGAAGACACCATTCTTAGGAATTGCAGAATATGTAACTAGGAAAGATACAAACCAAGAAAAAAGAAGAGAAAAGAAGTTTCATACAAGCATATGCATTACTTACCTATCACTCCTAGACTTCAAAGGTTATATGCATCATTTGTAACAGCACATCATATGAGATGGCACAATGTGAGAACACAGGAAGAAGGTACGTTAACACACCCTGCTGATGGAGAAGCATGGAAGCATTTTGAAAAGAAATATTCCACTTTCGCAGCAGAGAGCCGTAAAGTTAGGCTTGCTTCATGTGTTACCCCGCCTTTTGGTCAAGACCGGGATACTAACAAATTGGCTAAAAAGGATGGATATCAGGATTGGAAATCGATTGGAAATAAGGCTATGATCGATACCGTCAAAATTGGACCAAGCTCCAATCAAAGGGGGATCGATCGGGAATGATAAATAAGGCTCGATGAGGCTACACTTCGAATTTCGAGTCAATCGGAGTTCATATGCTCAAGTTATGGATGGATCAATATTCGTATGATCGATTGGAAACAAGGCTATGATCGATACCGTCAAAATTGGAACAAGCTCCAATCAAGGTGGGACCGACCGTGAATGATAAACAAGGTTTGGTAAGGCTACACTTCGAATTTCAGGTCAATCAGAGTTCATATGCTCGAGTTATAGATGGATCAATATTCGTATGATTGATTGGAAGCAAAGCTATGATCGATACTGTCAAAATTGGACCAAGCTCCAATCAAGGTGGGATCGATTGGGAATGATAAACAAGGTTCGGTGAGGCTACAGTTCGAATTTCAGGTCAATTGGAGTTCTTATGCTCAAGTTATGGATGGATCAATATTCATGAAAAACTGGCCCGTATCGATGTTCTCGTATCCATCACTATGGATACCAGATGATGTATACCAAATGATGGATACCAGCTGATGGATATGAAGTGATGGATACCAGATGATGGATATGAAATGATGGATAACAGCTGATGGATATGAAACGATGGATAACAGCTGATGGATACCAAATGATGGATACCATATGATGGATGCGAATTGATAGATAAGAAATCATCAACCTGCACTTGCCATCTCAAACTTGGATTGATCATATCTCACAAACTACACACTGGAATTTCATGAAATTTGGAGAGCAAGGACTTGGCACTATTGTCTTTCACCATGACCGATCCCAGCCTAATCGGAGCGATTCCTGATCGATATGAAATTAAGAAGGATCGATTGGGGATCGATCTCTGCACTTGCAATTTCAAAATTCGATCGATCATATCTCACAAACTACACACTGGAATTTCATGAAATTTAGAGAGTAAGGACTTGGCACTATTGACTTTGACCATGATCGATCCCAGCCTAATCGGAGCAGTTCCTGATCGATATGAAATTGATATGGATTGATCTCTGCACTTGCAATCTCAAACTTGGATCGATCATATCTCACAATCTACACACTGGAATTTCATGAAATTTGGAGAGCAAGTACTTGGCACTATTTTCTTTCACCATGATCGATCACAGCCTAATTGAAGCTTTCCTGATCGATACGAAATTGATATGGATCGATCGGGGATTGATATCTACACTTGCAATCTCAAACTTGGATCGATCATATCTCACTAACTACACATTGGAATTTCATGAAATTGGGAGAGCAAGGACTTGGCCCTATTGTCTTTCACCATGATCGATCCCAGCCTAACCGGAGCGATTCCCGATCGATACGAAATTGATATGGATCGATCGGGGATCGATCTCTGCACTTGCATTCTCAAACTTGGATCGATCATATCTAACAAACTACATACTGGAATTTCATGAAAATTGGAGAGCAAGGACTTGGCACTATTGTCTTTCACCATGATCGATCGCAGTCTAATCGGAGCGATTCCTGATCGATACGAAATTGATATGGATCGATCGGGGATCGATCCCAAACCACCTTGGATCGATCATGTGGGCCCACCTACGAATGAGAAAAGGTATTTTGAGTTTTGGGGCAGATTTTACTAGATCTACTACTATAAATAGCGACTCCATGGCAACTAAAAAGGGGATCTTCTTTTGCTTTTCTAGGCGAGACTCTGCCATTTTGGTTTTTGATTTCAAAGGCTTGTAACTGTAATCCCAATATACAAGGAATAAAAGGATTAATTCAAAGTGGACGTAGGCCGAAGATAGCCGAACCACTATTGTAACGTCCCGGAATTTTCGAACCCGAAAATTCCAAATAATTAGAGAAAAAGAAGAAAGAGGTAGAAGAAGAAGAAAAACAAAACTCAGAATCACATATTCTCACATTCGCAGCGGATAAAATATAATATCAAATAATATTCTTTACACAAAGAAAGCTGTAATTGTTATTTTACATTCACTACATCAGAGTTACACCCATTTACAAATATACTAGACAGTTAGAATTAACATGTCTCAGATAAACAACAATAATATGCTCAGCGGAATACACTCCATACGTTCCTGCCATCCAGCTCGCCACCTGAGCTCCAGAACGTCCTAACCTGAAAATCTGTAATACTCGGTCTGACCCGAGCATTACCACAAAGTAACACCCGGGTCAGGCTGGAAACCAGCGTGAGTAAACTCATCTAACATGAAATTTCAATCCATAGAACTTATTTAAAACCTGGGGTAACTCGTACTTACTACACGTAAACAACTTATATAGTCATCACTTACTTTCACAAAACAATATCTAAGTATCCAACTTAGTTTAAATGGTCCATATTATCCAAATCCAGCCCATTGATTTCACATATCAATCTATAAAGAATTATAGAAGATTTCAAATCGAAGTGGTTTCGGATATTGCTCATATCCGATCCCGGTCTCTTCGAATTCAAATGTCATCCTTTTTAAGCCAAGATGTTTAAGTTAAACAATTTAATTTAAATTCAGGATATCATATTCATATAGCAATTCTATCACAGATAGATAACTTACATTATCACAATTTATCCAAAGCATCTCGTATCATAGAGCATCACAATCACATATCAGATATATCAAATAATCCAAGGCATTCAATATTATTCAATCATTCATAAGCAAGATTAATTAGATGTATATTTCCTAATTAATTTAACTTAATCTCCACATAAATTAAATTAATTACTTTAATTTCTTTTAAATCATGCTTACTTAACATTAATTAATTACAAACCAATTAATTAATCATCCTTTAATTATTCATCTTTATTAATTATCCTAAATTAATTATTCCTTAATTACATTAAGTAATTAGCCTTTAATTAATTACATGAATTAGTTATCCTTTAACCATTCATATTAATTTACCCTTAATTACACTTATTAATTACATTAATTAATGATCCTCTAATTACTTTCACTAATTAATTATTTCCTTAATTAATTACATTTAACAAAAAAATCTTTAATTAAACATATTCATTAATTAACCTTAATTAATCACATTAAATAATTATCATTCAATTAATCACTTAAATTAATTATCTCCTAATCACTGGTTAATGATCATCACATTAATTACATTCATTAACTATCCTTAAATTACCTTCATTTAGTATTTACCCTTATTAATTCATTAAGTAATTATCTTTTAATAAATTTTATTAATTATCCCTAATTAATCACAACCTTGACAAATTTAAGATAATTTCTTTATCTTAATTAATTACTTATTTAAATCTCATTAAATTGAATACTTAATTACATCATTTAATCTTCTTTAGAAAACATTTAGAAATCAATTATATAATTAAAAACTTACAAACAAAATAATTTAAACATTTAATTTTAACATTTAAAATATTTGAAAACTTGTTTAAACTTGTTAATACTTTATTTTGAAAACTTGATAATGTTTCCTCGATAACTTAGTTACTTTAATAACTTTAAAACTTGATAATACTTTTGTTTTTAACCTTAATAATCTGGTTAACTCAATTTTAATACAAACCCGGGTTCAAAGCCAAAGTACTCGAGTAAAACCCGAGTCACTAACGCACTATTCCTTCCTTCGAGTCGAACTACCATCTTCTTCGAGTATATACCCGAGACAATATCATTCTTCCCCAAACAACATCATCTCCCAGACAGAAACACACACGCGTGCACGTGTATAGGAATTCCAATCACCTTCGATCAAGTCTCCGACCACCACCAAGTCGCCGTTCCTCCCCTCAGTCACCATAAACAACCAGATCATCTAAACGATTACGAAATCAAAATCGAACTATGCTATTACGAGTCTCCGCCCGAAGCTTCGCCACGAACCCTAGTCTCGTTTCCCTTCTGTGATAACCCGGATTTTGGAACATCTGTTAATTGATAATTAACTGGGTTAATTAATAGAAATACTGATTTTTATTTGGATTAATAAATGAAATTTTGATAATTAAAAGATATCTGGATATGTAAATGAATTTGGAAATATAATAAAATTTAATTATAAATATCTGGATAGATATTTATTTGATAATCTCCTTTATAATTATTTAAAATTGATAAAAATTGTTGTTTCCAAAACAATAATAATGTATTATTTTTATTTATATAAATGGATTTTAAATAGAATTATTATTTACAAATTTAATTTGGATTTGTTAAAAATACATGTATATATCAAATTGATTTTTAAATTGAATTTGAAGTTTAATTTGAATTTGGATATTTAAATTGAAATTCAAAAGATAGTTATTTATATCTTAAATAATTCTTTGGTTTTAAATGTACTTTATTTAATTTTATTTAGAACATAAATTATTTATATTATTTTCTTTTTAAAGGAATTTTTTTTTATAAATTAAATTAGGGAATCAATTATAAAAATCTTTCTAAAACATTTAAAAATCTAATTTTGCATGAAAGTAACATGTGTTAACTTGTAATCATTCTTAATAACATGTGTTAGCTAATTATCTAAGGGAATTGACAAGTGTCTACTTTTATTTTAATTTCCTTTTTATTTTTAATAAAATTTAATTTAAACCTATGTTAACTTATACCATTCATCTCCATATCCATTTCCTATTGTCACTTTCTAAAAAAATACCTCTAAAACCAAATCTGGGAATAAAGAGAAAAATCAAAACAGTAAAGAAATTCAAAGCCTGGAAATCAAAATTAAAACCTGAAGCAAATCAAATGCAAGTTCAAAACAACTCAACAATGATTCAACTGAGCATGATTCAACAGTTTCAAACTGATTCCAAACCGAAGTCTTCAAACTGAACTAAAGCAGAGAGAGATCAATATAATCGAACAACTTCCAATTCAACTGAAGAAAGCAAGATTCAGGCTTCTAAATTCAGAAAAATAAAGATTCAGATCAAAGGGAAAAGCTTTATTCTCTGTTATCCAAATACAGGTGAGTAAAACTACTTTAATCTGGTCTATAACTTGATGTTTGTGATGAACATTTGATAAGAAACTGTGAAATATGGTTGCATGTATACAAAAATGAATATATACATTTGTGCATGTATGGAAATAGGCATGTTGCCTCTGTTTTTAAAATTACAGGTTACCAAAACCTGTTAAAAAATCCAAGATCTCTCTTTCTAATCCTCTTAAGGCTTTAAGGTTCAAGCAACATGTTGGTAAAATCAAGATTTAAGTTTTAAACATAATTTTAAGTAAAATGTGAAAAGTAGTTTTGACCTGGAACAAGAAAAATACAGTGAGTAAATTGATACACCCAAAATCTAAAAATCTGCCTATGTATATGATGTTTATGATATATATATTGTATGTTTTGTTGTGAAAGACATCTGTATAGAGGATCATTGTGCCTGTATGTGATATATATGTGTGAAAATAAGTATGCAAATTTAGTTACAGATCTTTGATTTTAGTTTACAGGCATAAGATGTATTCAAAACAAAAATTTAATATCTTTTCAGCTAATTCCTTTTAAGACATGGTGTATGAACAATAGGTGTTTGAATTAGCAAGATCTTAATTTTAAAAATAGATTTAAGTTGAAATATTTGGTAGACACTTAGGGACTGTAAAATAACAGTTGAAGCTTTTTGAAACATAAAAATCAATGATTATAATTTCAAGTTTGGATCTCGTAATCTGATTTATATGTGATAATAAGGAATTTTGGTATTAAAATCATTATTTTTAATCTTGGGAGTGTTGAGAAATTTGGGGTTGAACGGAATTGACTTTTTGGTCAAATTCCGGTGATTGGCGTTGATATGGGCGTCGTGGTTGTTACTGGAGTTGGCTGGAGGTTCGGAGATCCTCAGAAAAATGCCCGTTTGAATCCTAGGCTGCTGTGGTGGCTGGTCGGCGAGATAGTAGGGTTTAAGGTATGGTTTGGAATGTTGTCGTTCTCGATCTGTTTCCATTGTCATCAAAGTTTTAGGGTTGATCGCACCCGAGGGAATGAGAGCGTGGAGACGTGATGCAACTCTGGTCGAAGTTTCAGGATGAAAGGTGGTCGGAGGCACGATGGCGAAGCGTTTCTTCCAGGCGATGACGAGCTTCTGTTTCGAATTGAAGACTCGATTTTGTTTTAGACCAGATACTGTTGTTTGAATGTTTGTAGTCGATTGTCGAGTTGTTTTACGACTTGCCGGAGGTGGTGAAGTTCATCGGAGGGTGGCCAGATCGTTGTGCACGTGCACAACGATGATCGCGTGTCAGGGAAGATGGTGCGTGGGCAACTCGAAGGAGTTATCGGGGATTTTGGGGTCTGACTCGGGTACTTACTCGTGTCGAAGGGGAGTTGAATTAGCAGTTTTAGTTTTATATTAAAACTGAGGGAAGAGGAAGAAGATGCAAGGGGAAACTCGAGATCGTCTCGAGTAAAACGTGGGTTTGACCGAAGCAAGGATCGGAAGAGCAAAGGTGTTAAGCACGTATTAAAAGGTTTTATAAAAATAAAAGTTGAAATTTTAAAAATAGTTCTATGTTAAAACTTTTCTAAACCTTCTTTTAAATGATCTTAAACTTTATTTTATGGTATGTTTGATTTAATTTAAGTTTGTTAAAACTTAAATAAAATGTTTTAAACTTAATCATTTTAGAAATATAATTGAATGTTAATTAAAAGTTAAGATTAATAATGTGATTTAGTAATTAACAAAGGAAAATGATTTGTTAAAGATAATTAAGATTTTGATAATTTAATAAAAGGGTAATTAATTATTTTAATTATTAATTAAGTAATAATAAATAAATAGTTAAAGATTATAATTAATTAATTTAGAGTTTAATTAATTTATAATCAAAGATTAATTAATTTATAATTAAGGATTAATTAATTTGTAATTAAATTTTATTAATTAATAATTTAGGTTTATTAATTAATAGTTGAAGGATAAATTAATCTCTGATTAAGATTAATTAATTGACTTATAAAAGTAATTAAGGTATGATTAATTAATTTAAATGACTGTAATTAATTAATAAATTAATTAAGCAGGGTTAAGTGTTTAGTTCTTAAGTAATTAATTAAATTTAAGATAATTTAATTAATTATAATCAGGATTAATAAATTCTGTTTGGATAATTGTTTGAGTAGAATGTCTGGATTAATTGATATATATATTGGGTGATATTCTGTGATACTCTGTGATATGCTTGGATATATTTGAGATGAATGTATGGATTATCTATGATAAATGCTATGTGAATTCAAAGTGTTGAATTGAATTGTTTGATTTTAAAACAACTTGACCTTTAAGATACGTTTGGATTTCGAAGAGACCGGGATCGGGTTTGCTACATTACAGCGTGATAGGGGGTTCTCGCTTTGCGTTAGGTGGCGAACGGGAGACTCTTACCCCTACATGTCCCCGGGGGTAGTATAAGGCCTTTTGGGGTTGGTTGCGACTCGAGAGGGTGGCCGTAAAAGCAAACCCGAGGTATCACTGTGAGCCACAGCGGGGCTGGGATGGTTGAAAAGCCTACCGGTCGTGAACCGTTGCTGAAGGTTGAAAAGCCTAGGACGTTACAGTTGGTATCAGAGCAGAAGGTTAAGCGAGAACCTTGGCTCTGGTGGGATTACTCATTAAGGATAGGGTCAATGGTACCCTAAAATGAGTTGAGTGTATATATATATGAGAGAACGTACTTGTTATTTTTCTATATAAAGATTTTAAATGGTTTTAAAGGTAAATGATTTTATATAAAATTATATTTGATATATAAAGCAATATTTCTATTAAGATAATTGGTTGTTAAATTATTGAATTAAATATAAGTAGTAATATTAATACAACCAAATTTAAATTAAATGAAGATAAGTTTGAAATGAATTCAAACTGAAATTAAAATCTTGAATTTGTAGAAGTGTTATCAGAATAAAGAAAATAATGAAGAAAATAATGAATTGGTTTCCAGATATGATAATCTTGGTTATTATCATAAATGGTTGTTGTATTTAATAATGAAATTTGTTAATGATTAAGTAAAATGAAATGTTTTAGGGAATTAAACTTTTAGGTAAGTATGACTTATAAATTGGAATTGAAGATAATTTAAAATTGTCAAATTTTAAATCTAAATCCAGAAACTTGAAATTGTTTTAAAAGAAATTTGTTTTTAATTAAAATCAAAGGTGGTTTAAAAATTTAAGGTATAACTTGGTGTGTAAAGGAAGTAAATATGTATAAATGAGGATATACATAATATCAAAGATGATTCGAAATAACTCTTAGTGTTGAGTTTTAAATTGGAATATGATATGAAAACCCAAAGTGATAAGTTTTTGAACTTATAAGTGGGAATATTATTAATATAAGGTTTAAAATTTGAATGGGAATTCAAATTGGGTCTAGTTGACTAAATTAAATTGAATTTAACTTAAGGGAAGTTAAATGAGTTTAGAATGAACAACTTGAATTGGGAATTTCAAGATGAAATTGAAATTTAACTTGGAAAGTTAAAAATGGTGAATTTGATTAGTTTAAATGAATGAAGAAATGGATTGTGATAATATATCCATTATAGAGATAAATAAAAATTAAACCTTAATTTGTAATTAAGGATATGGAATCCCTTTTAAACTTAAGATTTGAATATTAAGAATTGAATTTGTAACTTAAAATTGTTTAAGAATCAGTTTCAAAGTTGGAAGATAAAATTGGGCAATAAATTGAATTTTGAAGATAAAATTTCTTTGAACTTCTAATTTGAACTTTAAAATAAGTTAAGTAATGATAATTTAAAAAGTAATTTTGGATTTTGGATCCAGAATTAATTGGTTTAAAGGTTGATTTGATTTAAAGGTAAGGGTTAATTTGACTTAAGTAATTAAATCAATATTTAAAATATTTAACTCAAATTTATATAATTCGAGATGGTTTTAAGTTGAGATTTAAATTTAATTAGTTCAAATTGGATTTGATTTGAATTAATGGGAAATTAATTGGAAATGGAGATTGGGAAATTAAACAGTTTGGCTCTGGATTATTTTCAAATTGTTTTAATACAAGTATATGTTTCCAAACTATTTACTATATAATCTTTCTTCTTAAACCCCAAACTATCTTATACTTATTTTACAATTATTTTAAAACTATTTAACTATTTTGAAAACTGTCTTATAAACTAATTACTATTTTTCAGCTACTTATATGTAATCACTATTTTAAAAAACTATTTTGCAATTATCTAACTATTTTTATACCTACTAAACTATTTTACAGCTATTTTACAAACTAATAACTATTTTTCAACTACTTATCTATTTTAAACTTTTTCAAGATATTTGTTTAAATTTAAATTGGTCAGAGTTCAAACTGTTTGTAATTGAAGTAATAACTCAATTGGAAATGGAAGCAATTGAGAATAAGTGAATGGAATTAAAGGAAATGTGAATAGAAAAGAGAATTGATTTGGATAATAACCAACAAAGATAAATACGTAGGATATACGTATATTATTCTATTCGCATAGTGATTTGATCCAGATTCGAGCACATAATTTCGAGATAGTATTATCGATCCGAGTTAGGATTTTTCGCTCGATTTTCGACGGCGAACCTGGATATGGATTGTTGATTGGTTCTGGATATTCTCTATCATAGTTGTGACTATGCAAGGAGAATGACGGTTTCTAATTAAGAAACCAGATCTGAGTCCGCACTAGGAAGTCGGGTGGACGATACTAGTTCGGAAGTGAAATTGTGTGATCGATTGAGCGATCAGATTGATATTGTGTACGGATGATATGTGTACATCGTACGGATTTGAATGAAATTGATATTGAAGATTTGTGGATAAGAACTGTAAAATGGTTTTTGAAAAGAAATATGGTTAATAACTGTATAAAATATTTATCAAATTTGAATATTTGATTTGGAATAAAACAAAGTTATATATCTTTGTTATATAAAATAAATCTTCCCTTGTTAAATCTATAGTCAGAATAGAAAAGGGTTTTGAAAATATTTGAAGTATAAAAGAGGTTTTATACAAGTTTGAAATAATCCAAAATTTTCAAAGTTATATATATCTATATATATATATATATATAAAGGATCTTATGAGAATGATTTTGGAAAAGGTTTTGGGAACCTATGGATTTTGGAAAGGGCTTTTGATTTTTGGGAAAATCAATTTTGGATTTTGGAAAGCCTAGTTTGAGAATTATCGATTTTGGTAATCGATTTTGTGTAAAGGAGATTTTGATAAATCATAAAGGGTATGATTTGAAGATACTATAAGTATATAGTATAAAGTGTTTTGAGAATAGCTCTGGGGAAAAAGGCGCTCCCTTAAAATGAACTTCTCAGGAGTGCCACTGGGTGGTACTGCCTTGAACCCCAAGGGGGGATTCTAAAGTTGATCCTGTGAGGAGTCCGGACAAAACTAGTTCCTGAGGATTATTTGTGTAGCGAAAGTCGAGGGGCTGGTGCCCACAGAGGCATTTGAGTTATGCTGTAACAACAATTTAACTCGATGTCACTGCGATCTACTGCAGACCATAGCGGAAGTCATGTGTGCCGCTGAGAGCCAACTGTCTACGTTTGATTTTATATCGGTAGACTGTGACACTATGGTAACATAGCGAAAGTCGTTTGTGCCGCTGAGAGCCAACAGTCTGCGTTTGATTTTATATCGGTAGACTGCGACCTATGTGGGAGAAGTTTCATTTTGACAGTGAAATCGTGTGTGCCGCTGAGAGCCAACAGTTACATGGACTTTTGCTGCGACGGCAACGTAACCCTGGAATGTAACTGCGATCTGTTGTGGGTTCCATGCTGTCATCAGTTACATGGACTTTTGCTGCGATGGCAACGTAACCCGTGATGTAACTGTGACCATGGATGGGGGTGATGATTTTCAGAGCATTTTCACCAAAGATATTTCCTCTATTTTCAAAAAAAAAAAACGTTTTCGATAATTTCAATAAAATTATTTTTCAAATATTTTTACCGGGTGTTGAAAACGGGTTTACCGAGTACTTATAGATTTTCAGTCGTACGCCTGATCAACGTATGACCGAATTTCTATGAGAACAAGGATGGATTTGTTGAAACATCGAGTTATAAAAATTATTTTTATAAAAACTATTTTATAATATTATATAGATTTTAAAGTATTTTAATATAAAGGGAGTTTATAGTTTAAAATGTTCAACAAGAAATTTATCTGATAATAAGTAAATAAGTAAATTTTGGCTTCCTTCCTTTTCGGGGATGAAAAGATTCTAAGGGGGGAGGAATGTGATAACCCGGATTTTGGAACATCTGTTAATTGATAATTAACTGGGTTAATTAATAGAAATACTGATTTTTATTTGGATTAATAAATGAAATTTTGATAATTAAAAGATATCTGGATATGTAAATGAATTTGGAAATATAATAAAATTTAATTATAAATATCTGGATAGATATGTATTTGATAATCTCCTTTATAATTATTTAAAATTGATAAAAATTGTTGTTTCCAAAACAATAATAATGTATTATTTTTATTTATATAAATGGATTTTAAATAGAATTATTATTTACAAATTTAATTTGGATTTGTTAAAAATACATGTATATATCAAATTGATTTTTAAATTGAATTTGAAGTTTAATTTGAATTTGGATATTTAAATTGAAATTCAAAAGATAGTTATTTATATCTTAAATAATTCTTTGGTTTTAAATGTACTTTATTTAATTTTATTTAGAACATAAATTATTTATATTATTTTCTTTTTAAAGGAATTTTTTTTTATAAATTAAATTAGGGAATCAATTATAAAAATCTTTCTAAAACATTTAAAAATCTAATTTTGCATGAAAGTAACATGTGTTAACTTGTAATCATTCTTAATAACATGTGTTAGCTAATTATCTAAGGGAATTGACAAGTGTCTACTTTTATTTTAATTTCCTTTTTATTTTTAATAAAATTTAATTTAAACCTATGTTAACTTATACCATTCATCTCCATATCCATTTCCTATTGTCACTTTCTAAAAAAATACCTCTAAAACCAAATCTGGGAATAAAGAGAAAAATCAAAACAGTAAAGAAATTCAAAGCCTGGAAATCAAAATTAAAACCTGAAGCAAATCAAATGCAAGTTCAAAACAACTCAACAATGATTCAACTGAGCATGATTCAACAGTTTCAAACTGATTCCAAACCGAAGTCTTCAAACTGAACTAAAGCAGAGAGAGATCAATATAATCGAACAACTTCCAATTCAACTGAAGAAAGCAAGATTCAGGCTTCTAAATTCAGAAAAATAAAGATTCAGATCAAAGGGAAAAGCTTTATTCTCTGTTATCCAAATACAGGTGAGTAAAACTACTTTAATCTGGTCTATAACTTGATGTTTGTGATGAACATTTGATAAGAAACTGTGAAATATGGTTGCATGTATACAAAAATGAATATATACATTTGTGCATGTATGGAAATAGGCATGTTGCCTCTGTTTTTAAAATTACAGGTTACCAAAACCTGTTAAAAAATCCAAGATCTCTCTTTCTAATCCTCTTAAGGCTTTAAGGTTCAAGCAACATGTTGGTAAAATCAAGATTTAAGTTTTAAACATAATTTTAAGTAAAATGTGAAAAGTAGTTTTGACCTGGAACAAGAAAAATACAGTGAGTAAATTGATACACCCAAAATCTAAAAATCTGCCTATGTATATGATGTTTATGATATATATATTGTATGTTTTGTTGTGAAAGACATCTGTATAGAGGATCATTGTGCCTGTATGTGATATATATGTGTGAAAATAAGTATGCAAATTTAGTTACAGATCTTTGATTTTAGTTTACAGGCATAAGATGTATTCAAAACAAAAATTTAATATCTTTTCAGCTAATTCCTTTTAAGACATGGTGTATGAACAATAGGTGTTTGAATTAGCAAGATCTTAATTTTAAAAATAGATTTAAGTTGAAATATTTGGTAGACACTTAGGGACTGTAAAATAACAGTTGAAGCTTTTTGAAACATAAAAATCAATGATTATAATTTCAAGTTTGGATCTCGTAATCTGATTTATATGTGATAATAAGGAATTTTGGTATTAAAATCATTATTTTTAATCTTGGGAGTGTTGAGAAATTTGGGGTTGAACGGAATTGACTTTTTGGTCAAATTCCGGTGATTGGCGTTGATATGGGCGTCGTGGTTGTTACTGGAGTTGGCTGGAGGTTCGGAGATCCTCAGAAAAATGCCCGTTTGAATCCTAGGCTGCTGTGGTGGCTGGTCGGCGAGATAGTAGGGTTTAAGGTATGGTTTGGAATGTTGTCGTTCTCGATCTGTTTCCATTGTCATCAAAGTTATAGGGTTGATCGCACCCGAGGGAATGAGAGCGTGGAGACGTGATGCAACTCTGGTCGAAGTTTCAGGATGAAAGGTGGTCGGAGGCACGATGGCGAAGCGTTTCTTCCAGGCGATGACGAGCTTCTCTTTCGAATTGAAGACTCGATTTTGTTTTAGACCAGATACTGTTGTTTGAATGTTTGTAGTCGATTGTCGAGTTGTTTTACGACTTGCCGGAGGTGGTGAAGTTCATCGGAGGGTGGCCAGATCGTTGTGCACGTGCACAACGATGATCGCGTGTCAGGGAAGATGGTGCGTAGGCAACTCGAAGGAGTTATCGGGGATTTTGGGGTCTGACTCGGGTACTTACTCGTGTCGAAGGGGAGTTGAATTAGCAGTTTTAGTTTTAAATTAAAACTGAGGGAAGAGGAAGAAGATGCAAGGGGAAACTCGAGATCGTCTCGAGTAAAACGCGGGTTTGACCGAAGCAAGGATCGGAAGAGCAAAGGTGTTAAGCACGTATTAAAAGGTTTTATAAAAATAAAAGTTGAAATTTTAAAAATAGTTCTATGTTAAAACTTTTCTAAACCTTCTTTTAAATGATCTTAAACTTTATTTTATGGTATGTTTGATTTAATTTAAGTTTGTTAAAACTTAAATAAAATGTTTTAAACTTAATCATTTTAGAAATATAATTGAATGTTAATTAAAAGTTAAGATTAATAATGTGATTTAGTAATTAACAAAGGAAAATGATTTGTTAAAGATAATTAAGATTTTGATAATTTAATAAAAGGGTAATTAATTATTTTAATTATTAATTAAGTAATAATAAATAAATAGTTAAAGATTATAATTAATTAATTTAGAGTTTAATTAATTTATAATCAAAGATTAATTAATTTATAATTAAGGATTAATTAATTTGTAATTAAATTTTATTAATTAATAATTTAGGTTTATTAATTAATAGTTGAAGGATAAATTAATCTCTGATTAAGATTAATTAATTGACTTATAAAAGTAATTAAGGTATGATTAATTAATTTAAATGACTGTAATTAATTAATAAATTAATTAAGCAGGGTTAAGTGTTTAGTTCTTAAGTAATTAATTAAATTTAAGATAATTTAATTAATTATAATCAGGATTAATAAATTCTGTTTGGATAATTGTTTGAGTAGAATGTCTGGATTAATTGATATATATATTGGTTGATATTCTGTGATACTCTGTGATATGCTTGGATATATTTGAGATGAATGTATGGATTATCTATGATAAATGCTATGTGAATTCAAAGTGTTGAATTGAATTGTTTGATTTTAAAACAACTTGACCTTTAAGATACGTTTGGATTTCGAAGAGACCGGGATCGGGTATCAATAAATATCCGAACCCACTTCGATTTATAACTTACATTGATTCTTTATAAATTGATTTGTGAAATCAATAAGCTGGTTTGGGAACAATATGGACCATTTAAATTAAGTTGGATACTTAAATATGGTTATGACTATATAAGTTGATTACTTGTAGAAAAGTACGAGTTACCCGGGTTTAAATAAGTTTTATAGATTGGAATTTCATGTTAGAGAAGTTTACTCACGCTGGTTTCCAGCCTGACCCGGGTGTTACTTTGATGTAATGCTCGGGTCAGACCGAGTATTACAGATTTCAGGTAAGGACGTTCTGGAGCTCAGGAGGCGAGCTGGATGGCAGGAACGTATGGAGTATATTCCGCTGTGATATTATAGTTGTCTGAGACATGTTAATTTTAACTGTCTAGTACATTTGTGAATGTTGTAACTCTGATGTATTAAAATGTAATTAACAAATGCAGTTTTTCTTTGTATAACTGATATTATTATTTGTTATTATATTTAATCCGCTGCGAATGTGAGATGTTGTGTCCTCTGTTCTTCTTTCTTCTTTCTGTTTCTTTCTTCTATCTCTTTCTTTTTCTTCTAACTATCTGGAATTTTCGGGTTCGAAAATTCCGGGTCGTTACACCTTCGGTCCGGTCCACCTCGAATCGCTACTGACGAAGAAATCGACCTGACAACATCCTCGACCAAAAACAGCCTCCAAACCCTACTTCATCGTCTTTCAGCCACCACGATCAACTATAAATGCTTCGAGCATTTTTCCTGAGTTCCCCCTGCCTCCACCTTCCTTCAGCCATGACCATGACTTACCCAACCTCGCCGATCGTCAGAATTTGCCAAGAAACCATTTTTCGTTCAACCTTGAAATTCTCGTGATTTACTCAACTAAAAAATGTGATTTTTCTTTTAAAATTCATTATTTCCAAAAGTAAAACATTTTATATAAGTAAATCAAGAATCTATGATGCTCAAGTTTTGACATTTATTTAAGTTTCACTGTAAATTTTCTTCCCAGTAAAAACCATCTTCAAATTCATCTTAAAACTATTTTTAGAAGTTAGAATTTGATTATATGAACATAGTTGGTTTAGAACTTGAAGCCTAAAATGGATCAGAGAAAGAAGTATTGATTTTTGATTATATTTAAACTTGTGAAACTGGAATAGAGCTCTGCAGACATGCACACTAATATTAACAACCATATATACAGGCAATCCTATCTAAACAAACATGCAATACATATATCACATTATAAATTCAAGGACTATTACATGCATCAGATCATCAGACAATTTTAGGCTTATTAAAGAAAAGTTTGCTCACCTTTTTTTTTTAAAAGTAGAGAACAGGCTCTGTTCAAATTGTTTTCCTGGAACTTTGTTTTGATCTGTAACTTGTCTTTAAATTTGAAATCCTAATGTTGTTTGAATCAGTGAAGTTGTTGTTGCATTCCATTTGATCTCAGGTTGAAGGCTGAAATCAAGCTGTTGCATTTACTTTCCAGGTTTCATTTGATTGCAGATTTGATTTGGTTTCAGGTTTTTATTTTAGTTTGAATTTTTGGTTTCTCAGGTTGGTATATTTTTAGTTTCTGGTTTGAGAAAAGTTGAATTGAAAAATGAAGAAAACAGGTTTCTTACTAAACATACATTATATAAATTAAATCTTAAATGAAAAATATTGTGCCACTTGTTATTTTTAATTTAGTCAAGTGTAATTTGCAAATCCATTTAGCTTACACATGTTAAAATAAAGCAATATTATGTTTATATCCTTATCTTACTAAGTATTTATGCTTTGTTAATTATGTAAATATGTATATATATTGTGATTTGAAGCTTTGTTTTAAATTTAATATTTTTCAAAAACTAATTATAAAGAAAATATATATAAAACTAATTATATTCTAATAAAAATCATATATTTATTACTTTTAAATCCAATATATTTTAAGGTGTTTATCTTTTGAATTTCCAATTCAAATTAAATTTCAATTTAAAATCAACCTAAATATATATAGATATAAATATCTATTATCAGATCTATTTGTTCAATCTATAAATCAGTATCTCAATAGTAAAAATCAATTAATTAATCCAATTATCAGACGTTCAAAAAAAATCCGGGTTATCACATTCCTCCCCCCTTTAAATCTTTTCGTCCTCGAAAAGGAACGAAGCCAGAATTTATTCAATTCTTAAAATCTGATAAATTTTTTCTTTTATCAATTTTAAAACACTTTTAAAATATTCATAATATTATAAAATAGTTTTTATAAAAAATAATTTTTATAACTCGATGTTTCAACAAATCCATCCTTGTTCTCATAGAAATTCGGTCATACGTTGATCAGGCGTACGACTGAAAATCTATAAGTACTCGGTAAACTCGTTTTCAACACCCAATGAAAATATTTGAAAAATAATTTTATTGAAAATATCGAAAACATTTTTGAAAATAGAGGAAATATCTTTGGTGAGAATGCTCTAGAAATCATCACCCCCATCCATGGTCGCAGTTAACCCGATGGTTACGTTGCCGTCCCGGCAAAATCCACAGATAACTGTAGGTCTCCGCGCTCCTCGATTACGCCATGGAACCCGCTACAGATCGCAGTTACATCCAGGGTTACGTTGCCATCGGAGCAAAAGTCCATGTAACTGTAGGCATCAGCGCCACCGAATTTCGCTGCCAAATAATGAAACTTCTCCCACATAGGTCGCAGTCTACCGATATAAAATCAAACGCAGACTGTTGGCTCTCAGCGGCACAAACGACTTTCGCTATGTTACCATAGTGTCACATCCTACCGATATAAAATCAAATGTAGACAGTTGGCTCTCAGCGGCACACATGACTTTCGCTATGGTCTGCAATAGATCGTAGAGACATCGAGTTAAACTGTCGTCACAGCATAACCCAAATGCCTCTGTGGGCACCAGCCCCTCGACTTTCACTACACAAATAATCCTCAGGAACTAGTTTTTCCGGACTCCTCACAGGATCAACTTTAGAAACCCCCCTTGGGGCTCAAGGCAGTACCACCCAGTGGCACTCCTGAGAAGTTCATTTCAAGGAAGCGCCTTTTTCCCCAGAGCTATTCATAAAACATTTTATACTATACTCTTATAGTATCTTCAAATCATATCCTTTATGATTTATATCAAAATCTCCTTTACACAAAATCGATTCCCAAAATCGACAGTTCCAAACTTGGCTTTTCAAAATCCAAAACTGATTTCCTAAAAATCAAAAGCCATTTCCAAATTCATAGGTTCTCAAAGCCTTTTCCAAAATCATTCTCATAAGATCCTTTATATATATAGATATATATAACTTTGAAAATCTTTGGATCATTTCAATCTTGTATAAAACCTCTTTTATACTTCAAATACTTCCAAAACCCTTTTTATTCTGGCTAGATTCAATAAGGGAAGTTTATCATATTACAAAATATAACTTTATTTATTGTCAAATCAAATATTCAAGTTTGATTTCTTTATAAAGTTATTTACCATTTACTTACTTCCATAAAGTAAATTTCAACCAAATAAATATCCAATTCCATTATATTTCACATAATATACCTTTCATTTTCGAAAACCATTTCAAATTTCTTATCCTCAAATTTTAAATGCCAATTTCATTCAAACACGTACGATGTACACATATCATCCGTACGCTATATCAATCTGATCGCTCAATTGATCACACAATTTCACTTCCGAACTAGTATCGTCCACCCGGCTTCCTAGTGCGGACTCAGATCTGGTTTCCTGATCAGAAACCGTCATTCTCCTTGCATAGTCATAACTATGATAGAGAATATCCAGAACCAATCAACAACCCATATCCAGGTTCGCCGTCGAAAATCGAGCGAAAAATCCCAACTCGGATCGATAATACTATCTCGAAATTCTATGTTCGAATCTGGATCAAATCACTATGCAAATGGAATAATATACGTACATCCTACGTATTTAACTTCATTGATTATTAGCCAAATCAATTCCCTTTCCTATTCACATTTCTTTTAATTCCATTTACTTATTCTCAATTGCTTCCATTACCAATTGAGTTATTACTTCAATTATAAACAGTTTGAACTCTGACCTATTTAAATTTAAAAATAGCTTGAAAAAGTTTAAAATAGATAAGTAGTTGAAAAATAGTTATTAGTTTATAAGACAGTTTCAAAATAGTTAAATAGTTCTAAAATAATTGTAAAATAAGTATAAGATAGTTTGGGTTTAAGAAGAAAGATTGTATAGTAAATAGTTTGGGAAAATATATTTGTATTAAAACAATTTATTTTGAAAATAAACCAGAGTCAAACTATTCAATTCTCATCAATTCAATTTAAATTTCCACCTCCATTTAAATTAACTCAATTCCAATTTTAAATAACTTCAATTTCTATTGAAATTGATTTAACCTCAATTCAAGTTGAATTAACCTTAATTACTTTCCAAATTCAAATCAAATTCCATTTGATTTTTAAACTTATTTAACTTTAATCATAATTCCAAATTATTTCAAATCAAATCCAATTTGAACAAATTTTATTCAAATCTCAACTTTAAACTATCTTGAATTATATAAATTCGAGTTAAATTTTTAAATGTTGATTTAATCCTTTAAATCAAATTAACCCTTATTTTTAAATCAAATCAACCCTTATTTTTAATTTAACAACTTAAATCTTTAAACCATTTAATTTTGAATTCTAAATTCCAAAATTCCATTTTAAAATTATCTTTACTTATCTTATTTCAAAGTTCAAATAAGAATTCAAAAAATTTTTAATCTTTAAATTCTAATTTATTATCCATATTCAATTTCCAGATCTCAAACCCATTTTGAGATCACTCATAACTTCCATTTAAATTAACCATTTAACTACCCAAGTTAAATTTAAATTCCATTTTGAAATTTCCAATTCAAGTTGTTCATTCTAAACTTATTTAACTTTCCTTAAGTTAAATTCAATTTAATCCAGTCAACTTTATCCAATTTGAATTCCCATTTCAAATTTAAACTTTATATTAATAAACTTTCCCACTTAAATTCAAAAACTTATCACTTTGGGTTTTCATATCACATTCCAATTTAAAACTCAACACTAAGAGTTATTTCAAATCATCTTTGATATTATGTATATCCTCATTTATACATATTTACTTCCTTTACACACCAAGTTATACCTTAAATTTTTAAACCACCTTGGTTTTAATTCAAAACAAATTTCTTTAAAACAATTTCAAGTTTTCTGGATTTAGATTTAAAATTTTATAATTTTAAATTATCTTCAATTCCAATTTATAAGTCATACTTATCTAAAAGTTTACTTCCCTAAAATATTTCATTTTACTTAATCATTAACAACTTTCATTATTAAATACAACAACCATTTATGATAATAACCAAGATTATCATATCTGGAAACCAATTCATTATTTTCTTTATTCTGATAACACTTCTTCAAATTCAAGATTTTAATTTCAGTTTGAATTCATTTCAAACTTATCTTCATTTAATTTAAATTTGGTTGTATTAATATTACTACTTATATTTAATTCAATAATTTAACAACCAATTATCTTAATAGAAATATTGCTTTATATATCAAATATAATTTTATATAAAATCATTTACCTTTAAATCCATTTAAAATCTTTATATAGAAAAATAACAAGTACGTTCCCTCATATATATATATACACTCAACTCATTTTAGGGTACCATTGACCCTATCCTTAATGAGTAATCCCACCAGAGCCAAGGTTCTCGCTTAACCTTCAGCTCTGATACCAAATGTAACGACCCAGAATTTTCGAACCCGAAAATTCCAGATAATTAGAGAAAAGGAAGAAAGAGGTAGAAGAAGAAGAAAAACAAAACTCAGAATCACATATTCTCACATTCGCAGCGGATAAAATATAATATCAAATAATATTCTTTACACAAAGAAAGCTGTAATTGTTATTTTACATTCACTACATCAGAGTTACACCCATTTACAAATATACTAGACAGTTAGAATTAACATGTCTCAGATAAACAACAGTAATATGCTCAGCGGAATACACTCCATACGTTCCTGCCATCCAGCTCGCCACCTGAGCTCCAGAACGTCCTAACCTGAAAATCTGTAATACTCGGTCTGACCCGAGCATTACCACAAAGTAACACCCGGGTCAGGCTGGAAACCAGCGTGAGTAAACTCATCTAACATGAAATTTCAATCCATAGAACTTATATAAAACCCGGGGTAACTCGTACTTACTACACGTAAACAACTTATATAGTCATCACTTAGTTTCACAAAACAATATCTAAGTATCCAACTTAGTTTAAATGGTCCATATTATCCAAATCCAGCCCATTGATTTCACATATCAATCTATAAAGAATTATAGAAGATTTCAAATCGAAGTGGTTTCGGATATTGCTAATATCTGATCCCGGTCTCTTCGAATTCAAATGTCATCCTTTTTAAGCCAAGATGTTTAAGTTAAACAATTTAATTTAAATTCAGGATATCATATTCATATAGCAATTCTATCACAGATAGATAACTTACATTATCACAATTTATCCAAAGCATCTCGTATCATAGAGCATCACAATCACATATCAGATATATAAAATAATCCAAGGCATTCAATATTATTCAATCATTCATAAGCAAGATTAATTAGATGTATAATTCCTAATTAATTTAACTTAATCTCCACATAAATTAAATTAATTACTTTAATTTCTTTTAAATCATGCTTACTTAACATTAATTAATTACAAACCAATTAATTAATCATCCTTTAATTATTCATCTTAATTAATTATCCTAAATTAATTATTCCATAATTACATTAAGTAATTAGCCTTTAATTAATTACATGAATTAGTTATCCTTTAACCATTCATATTAATTTACCCTTAATTACACTTATTAATTACATTAATTAATGATCCTCTAATTACTTTCACTAATTAATTATTTCCTTAATTAATTACATTTAACAAAAAAATCTTTAATTAAACATATTCATTAATTAACCTTAATTAATCACATTAAATAACTATCATTCAATTAATCACTTAAATTAATTATCTCTTAATCACTAGTTAATGATCATCACATTAATTACATTCATTAACTATCCTTAAATTACCTTCATTTAGTATTTACCCTTATTAATTCATTAAATTATTATCTTTTAATAAATTTTATTAATTATCCCTAATTAATCACAACCTTGATAAATTTAAGATAATTTCTTTATCTTAATTAATTACTTATTTAAATCTCATTAAATTGAATACTTAATTACATCATTTAATCTTCTTTAGAAAACATTTAGAAATCAATTATATAATTAAAAACTTACAAACAAAATAATTTAAACATTTAATTTTAACATTTAAAATATTTGAAAACTTGTTTAAACTTGTTAATACTTTATTTTGAAAACTTGATAATGTTTCCTCGATAACTTAGTTACTTTAATAACTTTAAAACTTGATAATACTTTTGTTTTTAACCTTTAATAATCTGGTTAATTCAATTTTAATACAAACCCGGGTTCAAAGCCAAAGTACTCGAGTAAAACCCGAGTCACTAACGCACTATTCCTTCCTTCGAGTCGAACTACCATCTTCTTCGAGTATATACCCGAGACAATATCATTCTTCCCCAAACAACAACATCTCCTAGACACAAACACACACGCGTGCACGTGTACAGGAATTCCGATCACCTTCGATCAAGTCTCCGACCACCACCAAGTCGCCGTTCCTCCCCTCAGTCACCATAAACAACCAGATCATCTAAACGATTACGAAATCAAAATCGAACTATGCTATCACCTCCAGGAACACAGACCATGGATGAAATCACCTCGCTCCGATGATCTAGACCACCAGATATTACGAGTCTCCGCCCGAAGCTTCGCCACGAACCCTAGTCTCGTTTCCCTTCGGTCCGGTCCACCTCGAATCACTACTGACGAAGAAATCGACCTGACAACATCCTCGACCAAAAACAGCCTCCAAACCCTACTTCATCGTCTTTCAGCCACCACGATCAACTATAAATGCTTCGAGCATTTTTCCTGAGTTTCCCCTGCCTCCACCTTCCTTCAGCCATGACCATGACTTACCCAACCTCGCCGATCGTCAGAATTTGCCAAGAAACCATTTTTCGTTCAACCTTGAAATTCTCGTGATTTACTCAACTAAAAAATGTGATTTTTCTTTTAAAATTCATTATTTCCAAAAGTAAAACATTTTATATAAGTAAATCAAGAATCTATGATGCTCAAGTTTTGACATTTATTTAAGTTTCACTGTAAATTTTCTTCCCTGTAAAAACCATCTTCAAATTCATCTTAAAACTATTTTTAGAAGTTAGAATTTGATTAAATGAACATAGTTGGTTTAGAACTTGAAGCCTAAAATGGATCAGAGAAAGAAGTATTGATTTTTGATTATATTTAAACTTGTGAAACTGGAATAGAGCTCTGCAGACATGCACACTAATATTAACAACCATATATACAGGCAATCCTATCTAAACAAACATGCAATACATATATCACATTATAAATTCAAGGACTATTACATGCATCAGATCATCAGACAATTTTAGGCTTATTAAAGAAAAGTTTACTCACCTTTTTTTTTTAAAAGCAGAGAATAGGCTCTGTTCAAATTGTTTTCCTAGAACTTTGTTTTGATCTGTAACTTGTCTTTAAATTTGAAATCCTAATGTTGTTTGAATCAGTGAAGTTGTTGTTGCATTCCATTTGATCTCAGGTTGAAGGCTGAAATCAAGCTGTTGCATTTACTTTCCAGGTTTCATTTGATTGCAGATTTGATTTGGTTTCAGGTTTTTATTTTAGTTTGAATTTTTGGTTTCTCAGGTTGGTATATTTTTAGTTTCTGGTTTGAGAAAAGTTGAATTGAAAAATGAAGAAAACAGGTTTCTTACTAAACATACATTATATAAATTAAATCTTAAATGAAAAATATTGTGCCACTTGTTATTTTTAATTTAGACAAGTGTAATTTGCAAATCCATTTAGCTTACACAAGTTAAAATAAAGCAATATTATGTTTATATCCTTATCTTACTAAGTATTTATGCTTTGTTAATTATGTAAATATGTATATATATTGTGATTTGAAGCTTTGTTTTAAATTTAATATTTTTCAAAAACTAATTATAAAGAAAACATATATAAAACTAATTATATTCTAATAAAAATCATATATATATTACTTTTAAATCCAATATATTTTAAGGTGTTTATCTTTTGAATTTCCAATTCAAATTAAATTTCAATTTAAAATCAACCTAAATATATATAGATATAAATATCTATTATCAGATCTATTTGTTCAATCTATAAATCAGTATCTCAATAGTAAAAATCAATTAATTAATCCAATTATCAGATGTTCAAAAAAAATCCGGGTTATCACAACTATAAACCTTGTGTTCTTTATTTTCTTGCTCATTTTAATTTTCTTATTTCTTCATTTCTGCTCTCTACATTGTCTGGATTTGAGATCTGTGTTTGGATATTGAGGATTTGTGCGTAAACATTGGTTCTTTCACTACTTCTGGGGTTTGTGACTAATTTTGGCGCAAACATTATGTATGGATGGATTTTCACCGTTTTCCCAGTTTAGTTCTAAATATTCATCTTGGTCTATAATCGTTACACCTTATAATCCACCTCCGTGAATGTGTATGAAAACTCCATGTATGTTTTTCACAATTGTTGTCCCTGGCCCAGATGATCCGACACAGGGCATCGATGTTTACTTACAATCGTCCCTGGCCCTATCTTTTTGATTCAACCATTCCTCCATTTTCATCATTGTTGCAGCACTTCGTCCATCTACTCCTCTCCACACCGTCGTAGTAGCTCTCCAACTCGATTTTCTCCTTATGGTGCCATAAATAGGTATATTTAGTTATGAATTTTATAAATTGATTTTGTGATTCTAAATTGGTTTCATTGACGCAGCTGTAGTTGTTTATGACTTTAATTACATCTTGATTAAATTTTATGCATGAAATTGTCTATGATTGTTTGTAATTATTCGTTAGGTTTATGTAGTTGTAGACGTTTATGACTTTAATTACATCTTGATTAAAGTTTATACATGTAATTGTTTATGATTCTAAAGGGTTAGTAAACGTATAAATGTATAATCAGCCTACACTGTCTAAATAAATGACAATCTCATTTTATTTACAACATTTTTGATTTCTATCTTTAGTTTATGCATATTTATAGTCAAAAGAAGAAAGTAATTGACTAGATGCGAAGTGAAAAATAAAACCAACTTTTTCTAATGAAAGTATTTAGCATTTTGCTTTACTCATGATATTCTCACTTTGCCTTTCTTCTTTAACCTTAAAAGAAATAGAAAATGGTTGAAATTAATAATTGCAAGCTGCAAGGGTTTATAAACTTCTTTAGATTAAACAAACTAACTAAAATAAACAACATACTCGATCTTTAATTGACTAGTGGTTAGATTGTAAAGTTATCATACTGCAAGTTCTTGTTTGAAATTTTCAATTAGTAATCAAATGATTCTTTTCGTTCAATACAAAACGAACAATACAGCTTAATGAAATTTTTATATATTTATTACAAATCTATTGTTAGCGGTATAAAAAAACAATGACAAGTAAATCGTATTTGGGTAATGGCAAACCTGACCCTGATGTGATGTAACAAATGTTAGCAATCCGTAAAGTATATATTCATGCTTCTCTACGGTAACCATGTCATAAAGAAGCGAAGGGGGTCTCAAACTTCCCATTCCTTACAAATTGCTTCATCATGTGTGTTTATGTTGTTTCTATGCTTTGATTTACCGCTCCTTATTTTCACTATTTTGCGATGAATGCACATTTATCTCTTTCTATTTTTGGGTTTGTAGTTCTGCAAATTCTCTTGTTCTTCCACCCTAAAGTACCATGCACACACTTAGAATGTGATTTTTGCGATGTCTCTGCCTTGGACCACTTTGGTTGCATTCGACCCAAAATTATTATTTTCTACCATTTTATTTGCCTTGGACCAAGGCAAGCCATGATTATACCAAACAGCAATGAATTTGTATTTTGGTTTCCTATGCTAAGATTAAACTTAGTTTCCTATGTAACAAAATAGAAGTTTATTTTTAAATGATTCTTCTTAGAAAAATCTCTGTGTATGAAATTTTAGCATGTGGGCTACGTGTATGAAACTGATGCACATTTAACAAAATTGAATCTTATTAGAGCTGATGGGCTATGTGCATGAAACTAATGCAGGTGCAACAAAATAGAAAACTAAAAGAAAGACTACCTAGTACAAGCACATAGCCTAAAAGAAATTAATACATGGTTAGCTACCTTAAAAAAATCTATAACTAGACTCTATTGAAAAACTACTAAACATGTAACAATTTGCTACTACCTTAATTACATAATTCATTTGAGCACAGAAACAGATCAAATGCATTCATCCACAAAAGGAATTATTTGGAATATACATGTGTACTTTTGTTATATCGGTCAACTTGCGACCTTCTGTCTGTCATACTACAGAAGAATATAATAATTACCTCATCTTACTTAATTATACTGTTCAATAATTACCTAACTATAATCATCAATAATTAATTACAATATTCGGTACTTACACACTAAAAATTTTTAACGGTACTATTCGGTAAGTAAATAACATTATATGAACATTTGTTTTTTCACGTACTTACAGTCTGCACCTTTTGTATTATACTGACTTGGTCTTTTACACTGTTTGGATCTGATTTTAAATTAAACATTTAAATATGAAGTAGATTCATACTATAGATGAATAAGAAGTTTTGTTTATTCCAAGATCCAAAACCTCATTCAATTTGCATTTATTATTAACACGGATTAATTTAAGTTTTCATGTATTGGGACTCCTAATTGTCCTCAGTTAGCATTTGTTTAAACTTCAGCTCTGTAAGTGTGCTAACAGTGATTTGTCCATTCAGTAGATGTTGACTATTCTCAGTTAGCACTCCTACGTAGTTTAACATTACACTGAATCTTAGGCAAAATAATATGATTTTGGATTATGGTTCAAATACAAAATAATACAATAAATTCGTATTTAAGAAGAAAGCAATGAAAAACTTACCAGAAAAAAGGAGTTTGTTGCACTCCCATGGTAAAGACTGATAGTTGCATTATGGATGTTAAATGTTGAATCATCAATTAATACATATTTAGCTTTCTTGAAAAAAAATCCACTGATTCACTATATGGATCTTTTAATTACTGTAAGATTGATGATCATAAACAATTTATGTTTACACTCCCTAACTTAACGTTGTAGACATATACCCAACATTCTAAAGTTATTTTTCACTTTTCTACATTATGTTCATCTTATTCAAAAGCAGGTATATAGCTATCATACATAAATTGTATTGTTCCTGGATTTGAACTGCCAAAAAATATATTTAAGGAATCAGTTATCTTTATAGCAGAACTAAAGTGATGTTCACTATAATCAGGGTTGTGCCTTTGAGTGAGTGTTGTATTTGTTTTTTGGCTTGTCTTTTATTGTTGAGCTTGTTGTAGTTGCATATTCAGTTGCGGCCAGTTTTATTTGTTGTGGCTTCAATATTATACAACTTATTACATACCTAGATGTAATAAGTTAACATATTACATACCTGGATGCAATATTACATGCCTAAGTGTAATAACTTCAATGTGTATAGTTATTTTTTTTATTACAACAGACAACCAATTTCTACGTCAAAGTTTGAAGACTTATTTGCCTTTATACATCGAAGATGGAAAAAGATTGGGTTTTTTTAAATAGGTGATAATACAATGCTTAACTTAATATGTATATTGAGAATTAAAACATGTAATCTGGTATTAAAACTCAATTTTTTCTTATATTTTTAACTTTTTTCATAGAACTAGTATAGAGTACCGACAAGAAGCATTGAATTCGTGCATGATGTAAAGAGGAATGTAAGAAATGTAGAAAAAAAATTATGCCCCTGCAAAGATTGTCGAAATCTTAGTCGTCATGATGACCCTGTCATCATTGAACGTTTAATTATGAATGGAATGGATCCTAGATACATGAGCAGTGTATGGTATAATCATGGCGAAGAGATAAATGTAGAGAAGAAAATATAGTCGTTTGACGTATATGATTTATTCAAGATGATTTATTCATTATGAAGATGAAGATTTTTTGAATCATGATTTTTTTTATGATGATAAAGATAATGTTGATTCTCAGAGAAAAGAGGATGAGTTACTAAAGAACTTGGAAAATTTAGAAACTCTATTGTACCCTGGTTGCATAGATCGCACAGAATTATCTGCCATCACTGTCTTGTATAATCTTAATTGCGAGACTGGCTTGTTTGATAATGGGTTCGATAAGCTTTTAACTGTGTATATTTTAGCTGAAGGATAATGTGCTTCCTAAAACCTTATATGAAGTAAAGAAATTTCTTAAAGCATTTGACATGGGTTTTGAAAAGATACATTCTTATGAGAATGACAGTTGCATATTCAGAAAAGAATATAAAGAATTAGATACTTGTCCAAAATGTGGTTCTTTGAGATGGAAGAAAAATCAAGATACCAAAGAGATTATACAAGGTGTTCCACTTAAAGTGTTGAGATACTTTCCAATAATTCTGATATTTAGAAGAATGTATGGATCTCAAAAGCTAGCAGAAGATTTAAGATGGCATTTTACTAATAGAAGAAACGATGGAAAAATGCATCATCGTGGATTCTATGACATGGAAAATGGTGGATGAAAAGTATAAATCTTTTTAATCTGATCCTTGCAATCTTAGGCTTGGTCTTGTTACACATGGATTCTATCCATTTTCCATGTTGAGTTTGAAATATAGTTACTGGCCGGTAATGCTTGTGACATATAATCTCTCGCCTATGTTATGTATAAGGAAGAAAATATTATGTTAACTTTACTTATTCCAGGCCCAAAGTAACCTGGGAATGTTAGTGATGTATATTTGGCGCCATTGGTGGAAGACTTGCATCATTTGTGGTGAAATGGAGTTGATGCATATGATGCATTTAATAAAACATTGTTTAAACTGGATGCAATTTTGCTATGGACAATTAATGATTTTCCTGCTTATGGAAATCTTGCAAGATGTCATGTAAAGGGGGGAAAAAGCTTGCCCACTATGTGGTGTCGATACCCATTCCCGTTGGTTGAATCATAGTCGAAAGAACGTCTACATAGGTCATAGAAGATTTCTACCTATTTCAAATTCACAGAGGAAACAAATGGCATTGTTTGATAACACCATAGAGAAAGATAATGCTCCCAGAATTCTAACTGGGAGAAATATTTATGCATCGTTGAAGGATTATTCAAATGATTTTGGAGAAGAAAATGAAAAGAAAATTAAGAAAAGGAAGTGTGCTCATGATATAGAAGATGAATATGATAAGATTAATAATCCTACAAAAATGGAGCTATCAAGGTGGAAAAAAGATCAATTTTCTTTGATTTGCCATATTGGAAAATTAGTGGTTAATTTATTTACTTTTCATTGTTTTAAAAGAAAAAAAATGTAGGAATATTATGGTTTTGATTTGCGTAGGAACTTCTATTACGTCACAATTTAGATGTGATGCATGTAGAGAAAAACATTGGTGAAAGCCTATTGGGCACGATGTTGTATGGTAATAAATCAAAAGATGGAACCAACTGTAGAAAGGATTT
Organism: Allium fistulosum; assembly: GCA_030737815.1. Taxonomy (NCBI): domain Eukaryota; kingdom Viridiplantae; phylum Streptophyta; class Magnoliopsida; order Asparagales; family Amaryllidaceae; genus Allium; species Allium fistulosum. Next base: position 718,737,593 of record CM060908.1, read on the forward strand.
AGAGGATTGGGGAATTCGACATGAGTTTCATGCACAACCTCGTGGGAATAAAACATATCTTCCACCGCCTCCATATATGTTGTCAAATTCTGAGAGAAAAATATTATGAGAGAATAAGCTTTCGGAGATGTGCAGGAGACAATCTATTTATAGAAACTTTATCTATTTCCGCTATGTAGTTTGGTTTTGCCTATTTGGTTGTAATGGTAAGTTGTATAATTGCTAAGTATTTCTGATCAACCAAGGGGGCATCTTCATATGTCACTCTTGGAGTACTTTGTATAGTTATATTTTCTCTAAATGTGGGATTATGAATGAGATTATGTGATGAATACGAAGTATCATTTGTGAAATGAGATGTGAAAATTTGTTATTAAACTATGTTGAAATTTTTTCCATATCCATGTGCTTCTGATTATTGATATTATTAACATAGCCGCATTTTATCGTCGAGAATTAATAACTATGGATGACTGGCATCCGTAACAGTTAGTTTTAGGCCTCAGAATGAGGGAGTTACACCTAAATGTGAGGTTAATCTAGAAATTTCGCAAGCTTGATGATTAAATCTACTCCTACAGAGTGGATTGAAGCTAGTCAAAGGTGAGACGCAAATCTAGTAAAGATTATTTCTAAGCCAGAGATGGGCGTAGATTCCAAGGATATGAAGTAGTACATATTTGACCATAGTGGTTGGAACCGCAAAGATGGGAGATTATATATTCCTAATGTGGATGGACTTAGAGATGAGGTGCCAAAAGGGTTCCATCACTCGAAGTCTACGATCCATCCAGGTGGTAATAAAACATATAAATATATAAAACAAACATTCTATTAGGAAAGCATGAAGAAGGATGTCAGGACATTCATCTCCATTTGTATGAATGGTTAGCTAGTCAAAGTTAAGCAAAAGAAACCAAGTTGTTTATTTCAACCGTTTGAAGTTCCATAGTAGAAGTTGGAGCAGATATCTATGGACTTCATCAATGGATTGTCTAGGACTAGAGGAGGGCACGATAGTATTCGTAGATAGATTGACAAAGAGTCTATTTTTTGCCTTTAAGGTCCAATAAAACAACAACAAAACTTTTTGAGTTGTTCATGCATTGGTGGTCCGACTCCATGTAGTACCGAACATCACTGTGAGCAATAGAATCATATTATTTAAGTGTGGATTTTAGAGAATAATGAATGAGGCATTGGGTTAGAAGCTAAATTTTACCATAGCTTGCCACCTATAGATGGATATTCGTACGGTGAGAGTGAATCATATACCCGGGGGTCTTTTATGAGCGTGCGTACATGATTTTGGAGGCTCATGGGAAGATCGTATACATTTAGTGGAGTTCACGTAAAACAATAGCTATCAGTCAAGCATTAATATGACACCATTTCAAGTGTTATACGACCGTCCATGCAATACCTTATCGTGTTACTAGGAAACGGGGGTGTAACTAATTCTTAGGCCAAATATGATAAGGGATACATCAGAGGAGGTAGAGGTCATTCAAAAACAACTAAAAGATGCACATGATAGATGAAAAGCTATATTGATAAGACATTTCTTGATCTAGAGTTCTCTTTTGGCGATATGGATTTGCCAAAATTTCTCCGTTGGTAATATGGAAAGATGGCACCAAGGTTAGTTGGACCATTTCTGATACTCTAGAGGATTGAGAATCATGTATATAGAGTCGATTTACCTTGGAAGATGGAGGGTGTGCACAACATCTACCATATTTAGCAACTTAGAAAGTTAGTGCATGACTTAGGCATGATAATTGGACTGGATCAACATGACGACTTGGAAGTTAAACCTGAAGTAGAAATACCTTGTAGGCTTACTTGTATAGTTAAGTATGGTACGGACAACTAAGGAGGAAGACTGTAAAGTTCATAGGGGTTCATTAGAGCGAGAACAAAGAAGGTTGTACCTAAGAGACCAAGGAGAGCATGTGGGCTGCGTATTTGTATCCCTTTGTTTGGTAAGGTTTCCTCTATTTTAGGTATAATGTGCATGATAGGACGATAGTAAAGGTTGGTCGCTATGCTTTTTTGTTATGCATGCATAGTTGCTTGTATGTTTTGGCTTTGTGCTTACTTGACGATGGAAATTTGGGGATGAAATTTTAAAGCGGGAGAATACAACGACGTACATTTTTTTGGGCACATTTTTGACTTTAGCCGAAAAGGTGCACATTTTCAAGATAGTAACCGTGTAGATACCATAACTTTTTATAGGAACTGAGTTTTAAGTTGATTCTTATGTCAGATAAAAGAATTATTGTATCTTTATTCTGTATAATAGTCATAATAGCGATTTGGCATGGCCGTTTGAGTGCTATGAATATTTTAAGTTTTAAGCCCGACTAGATAGATTTTGTGCTTCGATCTAAAGCTCAATAACTTGGCCTATATTTTGGGTTTTGGGGGTAAATGGTGGTTATAAAATCCATCGAATCACTTTATTTAAGATCCAAAAACATCCATAAATCTCCGTTAGCATTTCTTCACCAAAAGTCAACTAAAAAGCTTACAATTTTCAAACGAATTAGCAGAGTTAAGAGGCTAAAGCTTAGAGATATCATTAGAAATCAAATCATCATCATCTTGGAAAGATAAAATTAGTTTGATTTGTCACTTATATAAGATTTTCCTTCATTTGGAGCTATTTTGGCGATTATAATTAGGTGAGTGATTTATTTCTCTTAATCATATAAGTTATAATATATGTTTTTGAAATGCAGCCACTTTTCAAACTAAAAATCTATTTTTGCTTTATGAATTGATTTGAAAAGAAGATTTTAATGATGTTTTTTAAATGCATTAAAACATGTGTTATGATGATATAGTCCTATATGTGTAGTCTTGGTGTATGATGAAATGCTTGAATGATATGTTGTGTGTTTTAAACACATGTTTGTTTGTATGGACGATTAAATATATTTTGAGTGACTTGGGATGATGGGATGATGAATCTAATGGATGATTAAATGTGTTTTGAGTGATTTGGGATGATGAATCTATGGATGGAGAACTCTCATGTGTAAGGAGTAAACCATATATGATGAGCTCTTTCATGGTTACACAAAAAGGTAAAGTTTGAACCATAGTGCATATCGATGGATTAGTTTTAGAGTGCATAGAGCTAGTCGTTGTAGTTTGTAGAATGCACACAGATCTAAATTGAAAGATGTAAGATAGATTGACTGCTGGAAAAGGGGTAGAAACTTAGTGAAGATTTCGCTAAGTAATGGATCGGTACTATAACACCCTGCCTTTATACCCTTTACTCAAAGATTAATACTAAAGTAATGTTGTTTGATAATACAAAGAATGGGACTATAATCGTACTCCATCGTACACATTCGATTGGACCAACATGGATACATGATAATAATAGAAGATATACTTAGCGGCACATTCCTCATCCCAATACAAAGCAACGGTATGAGGAATTTCCCAAAATAGAACAATATAGAATCAGTAACATTAATAACTATACCCAACACATGAATAAGGATAGAAATAAACTATGATACATAACAACAGTTACGGTAGTCATTACATCACAAAATGAAACATCTCATGTCTACAAACTCGACTATGCAAAAGTGAAAAATAACTACACCCATATACATATACATCATAGATATATACGTAAAACATGACATAAAGTATCATCACATAAACATATATCAAACTAATCATAATGTATGCCTCTTGCATATTCTCCAAAATTTCTCCAAAAGTGCCATCAAAAACCAAAAAAAATGTCATACAAAACAACCTCAGGCTAACCCAGGTTGTTTTAAAAATAGCATACCTTAGGTCATGCTAAATCTAGTTATGAGTGTAATGGTGTAGAATAATAAAGAACAACAAATAAAATGTGTATATGTATGGTAAATGCCACAAACTTACTAATTACCTAACCATCTCATTGCACACACAAAATTTTATAACATTTGTGTCATGTCTATATTCTAGTGACTCACAATTTTAATTAGTTAAGATTTACACATAATCACATGTTTTAGTTATAACCTTTATTTTTAAGCACCCAACCGACAGGGTTAACAGATAAATTTGTAAGTAATTCACTCCTAGTTTAATTTATCTATGAGAAGCATAGTCAACACCAAGGGATTTCACCTCTCCCTAACCCGGAGTTGTTAGTGCCCTACATGATATTTTTTTGCACCATATTACTCATCACCTCATTGGCTCACCTTATTATCTATCAATCACACTATGTCACCTAGCCTCACTTGTTGTGCCTTTTTAGTAAATCGAAACACTTGTGAAAATGGGACGAAGTTGTCACTTCCCGGGGAGCTACTCCATAATAAGCCCAACTAGGATGGAATACTAGCCTACATGGTGTTTCACATCGATTCAATCAATATATTGTTATACACATACCCACTTACGACAATAACCCACCTAATTCTTGTTTCAACCTCTATCACTAAGAGGTTTTACAGGATAAAGCATAAAGACATAGCACATACACAACACGTCATATGATATGGAGCATGCAAAGTAAACTCTATACATTACATAAAGGAACATAAGAACAACACAACCATATCATACACAAGAATGATTTCATTTTATTTTTATAAGTGAGAGTAACACAATAATATAGACAGCTAATAAACATAATGATGTTCTCACTCATTGTTGATTTCGCATAATATATGTAACGACCCGGATTTTTAGTCGTTTGATTTTGAATATATAATTTATTTTAAATGTTGAATTTGAAATGTAGATTGATTTTAGAATATGAAGATTTTGATTGAAATTATAGAATGAACACAACACCAGAACTGTCATTTTGTAATAGTTATAACGTTGGTATTCAAATTCCCAATGGTTATAACCGTTGGTAGCAGGTACGTTATAATTTTTTTTACATATTTTGTAACGGTTATAACCTTTGGGAATTTTGGTTATTCCCAACGGTTATGGAAATTTTGGAACTTCCCAACGGTTATAACCGTTGGGAAAAACTGTAATTCCTAACGGTTATAACCATTGGAAATCTTGGTAATTCCCAACGGTTATAACCGTTGGGAATTACTGCACATTCCTAATGGTTATAACCGCTGGGAATATTTTAATTTCCAACGGTTATAACCGTTGGGAATTCCTTGCATAAGTAAATAGCAAAATTACCAACACTTATAAGTGTGACAAATTTGGTATAGCTGAACCATATCTTATTCAGCATCTAATAGTATTTCATTCAACTATATCTATACGAATTTATAACAATAGTAAACACAAGACTAAATTTCAAAACTAACATATCATCAAATCATTAAAATACATCAAACGTACGAAATAGAACATATCAAATTCTATAAAGTTCATTGTGACAACTTCAAATTTCTCTACTACAACATATCTAGAAGCTTACAAACAACGAATACGACACTCCGGCCAAACTACAAAACCACCATCAACCAACTCGGACCATGTATAATGACCATTTTGAGGTGCATCAAAAAGTGGCTCGTCCGGATTAAGAACATCCTCCACCCAAACAACCTTTTCCCCATCTCCAACCTTTCTACCTGTGAAATATTTTTACAAATCATTTGAAAGACATATAAAAATGCTTACAATAAGTATAATACATGATGCTACTAATTTAGGTTGAACTGACTACTACAAACTATTAGAATGTGCCTGATATTTTAGTTTGCATTCAATAATTCATTACTGAACTTGAAAACAAAAGTATAACACAAGAAATTGTAATACCCTTGCAAACATATGGCAAACAATGAACTAAATGGAGAAAAAGAGAGTAAAGATAGGTAAATCTAAGAGTTGACATAAAAAAGAATTCGAATATAAAATTGTCTTAGGGGCACATACATGCTTTAAATGCAAGTAAATTATATATGTAGAAATAAGAAGCTGAACATTTATAGAAATACATAGCTGAGTTGTATTTAGTCTGAATTCTCATTAACTAAAACGCGCTTACCTACAAAATATAATATTAGTATAGTAATCCTACAATGGGTAAAACAAATTAGTTTCTTTGCTCTTGCTCTATCACCAATCATGTCGTATTTAGTTTAAATTAACCATGCTTGTCTAGTATCATGCAAGAATACAGTATATTTTAAAATAACATAACTAGAATTTTAACTAAAAATTAGGCAATCATTTGATTCTTAAGTTAACTTGCAAAAGGAAGCCAGAATTGTACAAATATGTCACGTATTATTTTCTTTAATCCCTAAATCTAGCTAGCTTATTATCAGGTAGACATAAATGGAAAATTTTAAAGCTGTGATACCTTAACAGATCATTCGTTCTGCATATATTTTACTGTTTGATATAATGCTTAAAAATAAATGGAGTCATTAACAATTAATGGGATGTTATTAGTCAGTGTTATTGTATTGCCTAAAGGGCAAAAGGTAGAAGTAAAAACATTCAGGAGATGGACAGGCAGTAATCAGTTATGAAGAGTCAATAATTTATGATGTCCAACACAAACAATTCGAATATAAATTTCAAATATAACGATTTATCGTAATACGAATAGTGCAAATAATTGGAATTTGAGTTGAATATGAATTGAAATGATTTCTAATGTTGATATAAATTCTATTTGATTTTGAATTGAGTTAATAAGTTTTTAAAACTAAAATTTCAAGTGATTTCGTCAATTTGTGAAATCGTCGATTTAATCGACGCGTTAAAATAGCGATCCGGGGCACAGTCTTGGAATTCGACGAAACCAGTTATATTGGATCTGTAATAGTGTATTATTATCGGATTTCAATTTCCGTAGCATCTGGAGTTACCGTTTGGTCGTATGGGATACAAACGCGTTGAAATTAATACTGAAAATTTAATATTTTAATTGAGATTCAAAAAAAGCTATCTTCTCCATACGATTAAATTAGGCCTCGGAAATTGTTCCATCGCGTTGGAATAGGGATATAACATTAGGAACGCTAGGCGACACGCCTCGATAGGAGTTCGGGATTTCAAGTTATGTTACACGAGATATTTTGGATATAAAGTAAAATATAGTTATAATGTCAAACCCTATAATGTCTCCATCAGCCACCCTATCCTGTGAAGCCGCCCTCCCCTACGAACTTTCCCCCAATTTAAAAATCGCGTACGTTCCACTTTGTTCTTCATTTCAGCGAAAATGAATTCAATTCAAAAAAAAAAGATTCACGAAATCAAATCGTGAATGAGCAACGAACAAACTCGAGACTCGAGGCAGCAGGTGAGGAGATGTGAGGCGCACAAACAGACTCGTGATGGAGCCAGACGATCAACGCAGTGGTGTCGGTCGTGATTTCTGGGCAAAGGGTTCATACGCGATGGTCGAAGGCGTGATTTCTGGCTGGACATTGTGATAGAAGGTGATGTAATTGAGTTCTTTGAGTAGTTCGGCTATTTTAGAGTGCTGTGATACTATTGGTTGTTCGAACGGTGGTCTATAGGGTAGAGTTATGGACGGAGAGAGGGGAGGCTATGGTGGAGTTGGTGAGCAGCAGGTTAAACGGTCAGAATTGTTTTAAATAATGTTATTAGTTAATAAGATAATTAGTGTAATTTAATCTATCAATAACTTATAATTTTTATATCTAACCATACGAGGTCCGGTGCACACGTAACAAGTCACGCCTGGTTCGCAACAGCAAATACTATGCGATGAAACTGATGTGGGAATTTATTTGGAGTCAATCGGGAATAGGTGGAATTTTAAATTAAATTGAATGTTAGTTCAATTTAATTCAAAATTGGACGATCGGCAAATTAAAAATCAAAGTGAGTAAACCTTTCTCATTTGGATAACTAGTTTTATTTAAAGGTGTTAAAAGTTATTTATTGATTGATTGGATGAATTGAAATTTTTTTTATTATCAGTTGGATGTGATATTATATATATGTATTAGTAGTTGGGTATATTTCCCACCGATTAGAGCGGTTGAGACACTATGCGTCCTGCATAATAGCTGATGACCCTATACTACCGCTACATCCCGCCTCGAAGCGAAATTGGTATTTTATGTTATATAACATCTGTGGATGCAGGGAAACAGGTTGGAGGGATCCAACTGGATTTCTCAAAAGTATATTGATTGTTTTTCATATATAGCTATATACGATGTGATTGAATAATCTGTTATGGATTGTCATGTGATTTGATTTATTGGATGCTATAGTAGTACTGGCCTTAATTTGGGTAATTTAATTACCATAAATATTATTTTAGATTTTGAAGGAATTAAAAGGAGATTTTAGATATAAAATATTTATATCGAAATTTGGATTATTTTAAAGGAAATTGATTTGGATAAAATAATAATTTGATTTTGGGTTGTACTTAACTATTCGTAGAATGCTTTAAATAGAGATTTTAAAATAATTTATATAGAGGATTTTTAACAATGGATTTTTTTTCAAATGATATTTCTGAAATATGGAAAAGAAGTTGGAATCGATATTTAAAATAGATTTGTAAAATGAATGGGATTTATAAAGAAATAGATTCATAAATGAAATTTTATAAATGAGATTATTTTTATAAACGAGTGAATCCCAAATGAGTTTATAAACTTTTAAATGACGTTTATAAATAAGGGGAATGATTATCAGTTGATAAATTGGAAATATAAATTTATAGTGTGAATTTATATCGAGATATGGAAATCGGTTTTGGAAAAAAAAATAGTGGATTCTATTTTTGAAATGTGAGAATGGTTAGGGAATCAAAATGAAATCGATGTGTTATGAATCGAGAGATATTTATAAATTGGAATTGGCTATTGAAAACATAAAAATATATTTTTATCGAGAAGTTAAGTTTGTTTAAAAAGGAAAATTTTATTTATTTAAACTATGTAATTTAAAGCTGTTTAAGTACTGGAATACTTCAGAATGTGGATTTTTTGAAATATTTAATATTAATTGAAATAAATTCTAATTTTTATAATCAGCTTTGTAAATCGATTAGTTTCATTTAAAAATGATTGGAAATGAGTTATCGGTGTTTAATGTAAAGTGTTTGGTATTTTAAATAATTGCTTAAACGTGTTTTGAAAATAAATAACTATTCTTTAAAAATACTTATTTTATATATATAGAGATTTGGAAAGTGATTGAAATTGATTTATAAATGCTCTCGAGATTTGTAAACTGGGTTTTAACTAATGAAAGTGATTTTATAAGAGAAAATCTTATAATGGAATTCTGGGAACTTAAGGAAATTTCCAAAGTGTAAATACAGAAACTTCGAAAATGAATTAGAATTCATAAAAGAAGTTGGAAATAGGTAGCTGGAATTATAGACAAGTGAAATCGATTTTGGAATATTTAAAGAAAGTTAATTAATGAATTCCGGGAACTTATAGAATCCGTTATAAATGAGAGAAGGAATTTACAAGTAAATTGTAAAGGATTTGAGAAGTATGAAATAAATGTAATATTTCCTAATTAGTATTGAAAATAAAAATGATTTTAGGGAAATATACCTATAAATATTTCCAAAGTATTGAACCGGAAGGATTTGAAATATTTTAACTACGAGATTTATTATTATAGAAATATTTTCAAAGTGTTGGATTATAAATGGAATTGGAAAAAATAATAATTCTAATTGTTGATCTGGATTGAAATATTCAGTTATGGATTTAGGTATTTGAAATCATTTTCAAATATTGAAATATTGAAAGAGATTTGAATATATACCCTAGTAACAATATTTTGAAACAAATGTTTGAAGATTTATAATATGGGACTAGTGACTGCTTATGTGTGTAATTTGATAGTTAAATAACGACTATCAAATCTGGCCAAATTCGTCGATCGTTTCGAAGAGACCGGGATCGGATTTAATTATCTGAAAACCACTTCGATCCAATTTGTACGTTACGAATTGTAAGGTCTCAAATATAATGGAGATGGTGATCTCGAAGGAGGTTCGGTTTGTTCAGACCTAGAACAACTTGTATGGATGAATGCTATCATTTTCATCGTGGTATGGAAGGCAGTGTTAGCATTCCAAGTATGAATGCTATTCTAAAGGTAAAACATAGCCTCAAGCCTCATCAACTTGGAATGACTAAAACATGGGAGATGCTACAGGGCTAAGTGGGTCGCACCCAAGTAGGGTATGTTATCACCTTTCTAGATACCCTCGAATATATTATAACTATGGATATGGTTGTGCATGGAAGATAGAGCGCTCGATAGGGTGGGAACACCCGGGGTGATAACATATTCGGTACTATACAGTGAGAGGTAGGCCGATCCTGTGTTGGCAAGGATCGTTAGGTACGATCTCGGTACATTTTTCTAGAGATGTGCTATGGCGGGCGGTACCCCAGTAGCCCAGTCATTGTACAGAATCCAATATCCACTACGAGCCTGTATAGTTTTGATTCTGCCCAACTATGCTGAAACGTGAGATGCAAGCATTTCAACTATTTTATAGTTTATTTTCTATAGTAACTATTATAATATCAGATGATTTTGATATAAATGTTTTGGTTATCGTAAGGTAAAAACCTGTCATGTTTATGTATGGCATGGTCTTACGAGATACCTTTGTTTTTCAAAGGATTTTGATAACAGTAATAATTCAAATCGAGTGTGTTTCTCACGCTGGTTTTCCAGACAGTCTCGGGTGTTATTTTATTATAATACTTGGGTCGGACCGAGTATTACAGACTCAGGTTAGGATGATATGGAGCACAGAAGACATGCTGGAGGAGTCTCAGGCGTATTCCACGTATTTGATTATATTCCGCTGTGTGTGTATGCTATATATTCAGCACTTGTGAGGACAAGTTATTATAACTGTCCAAATTGATTTGTTGATTGTTGACCTCTGATGATTGTATGTATATTATAGTTACAGTTCTCTTTGTATAAAGGTATGTCATTATATATTATATTTTGGTTCGCTGCGATTGTGAGTTACTGTGTTTTTTTTGTTTTCTTCTATCCTTTTCTATTTTACCCCTAATGATCTGGTATTTTCGGCACTCGATTGCTCGTTAAAAAAAGCAGAACGTCCTCTTTTAAAACCTTTTGAATACAAAGAAAGCGACCTTTCGACCTTGCCGGAAGGTCTACTTCGAAAGCTTAAATCATTTCATTTAAAACAATAGACCTCCGCCTTATAAAGCAACTCCTTTGAAAGCTTAGGTTATACTTCAATTATAAATCAAGGGTAACTCATCTGAGTCGAAAGCTTTGAAACCTTTCGAAAGAAATGGGAGAAGCGGCTGGTTTTTAAAATAGGAAAACCTTTCGACTAAGCCGAAAGCTCCTGCTTTCGACCCCTTCGAAGGGTTTTAACAAAATAAAGGCGGTAGTTCTTTCCAAAACCTCTCTGAAACAACCTTTCAAAACAAACCTTTCGACCTTGTCAGCAGGTCTTATATATACAAAACAACTTATAAAACTCAAACCATTCAAATGTATTGGAAGGTTCAAAACAAACTATAAAAAGTGATAGTAACCTTTCTTTAACCATTTGACCTGGTTGAAGGCAACCAAGTCGAAAGCTTTAATTCGAAAAAAAATCAGGTGAAAACTTTAGTTTATAAAACAAACATATCCCAACCTCTTCGGCCATCAATCTTTCGAATTTCGGTTAGAGGGATCCAATTGGATTCCTCAAAAGTATATTGATTGTTTTTCATATATAGTGATATATGATGTGATTAAATAATCTGTTATGGATTGTTGTGTTATTTGATTTATCGGATGTTATAGTAGTACTGGCCTTAATTTTGGTAATTTAAACACCATAAATATTATTTTAGATTTTGAAGGTGTTAAAAGGAGATTTAGATATAAAATATTTATATATTTGGATTATTTTAAAGGAAATTGATTTGGATAAAATAATAATTTGATTTTGGGTTGTACTTAACTATTCGTAGGATGCTTTAAATAGAGATTTTAAAATAATTTATATAGAGAATTTTTAACAATGGATTTTTTTTCAAATGATATTTCTGAAATATGGAAAAGAGGTTGGAATCGATATTTAAAATAGATTTGTAAAATGAATGGGATTTATAAAGAAATAGATTCATAAATGAAATTTTATGAATGAGATTATTTTTATAAACGAGTGAATCCAAAATGAGTTTATAAACTTTTAAACGACGTTTATAAATAAGGGGAATGATTATCAGTTGATAAATAGGAAATATAAATTTATAGTGTGAATTTATATCGAGATATGGAAATCGGTTTTGAAAAAAAATAGTGGATTCTATTTTTGAAATGTGAGAATGGTTAGGGAATCGAAAAGAAATCGATGTGTTATGAATCAAGAGGTATTTTTAAATTGGAATTGGCTATTGAAACCTTAAAAAAATATTTTTATCGAGAAGTTAAGTTTGTTTTAGAAAGGAAAATTTTATTTATTTAAACTATGTAATTTAAAGCTGTTTTAGTATTGAAATACCTCGAAATGTGGATTTTTTCAAATAAATATTAATTGAAATAAATTCTAATTTTTATAATCAGCTCTGTAAATCTATTAGTTTCATTTAAAAATGAGTTGGAAATGAGTTATCGATGTTTTATTTAAAGTGTTTGGTATTTTAAATAATTGCTTAAACGTGTTTTGAAAATAAATTACTATTCTTTAAAAATACTTATTTTATATATATAGAGATTTGGAAAGTGATTGAAATTGATTTATAAATGCTCTTGAGATTTGTAAACCAGATTTTAACTACTGAAAGTGATTTTATAAGAGAAAATCTTATAATGGAATTCTGGGAACTTAAGGAAATTTCCAAAGTGTAAATACAGAAACATCGAAAATGAATTAGAATTCATAAAAGAAGTTGGAAATAGGTAGTTGGAATTATAGACAAGTGAAATCGATTTTGGAAAATTTAAAGGAAGTTAATTAATGAATTTCGGGAACTTATAGAATCCGTTATAAATGAGAGAAGGAATTTACAAGTAAATTGTAAAGGATTTGAGAAGTATGAAATAAATGGAATATTTCCTAAGTATTGGAAATAAAAATGATTTTAGGGAAATATACCTATAAATATTTCCTAAGTATTGAACTGGAAGGATTTGAAATATTTTAATTACGAGATTTATTATTATAGAAATGTTTTCAAAGTGTTGGATTATAAATGGAGTTGGAAAAAAATATAATTCTAAGTGTTGATCTGGATTGAAATATTCTGTAATGAATTTAGGTATTTGAAATCGTTTTCAAATATTGAAATATTGAAAGAGATTTGAATATATACCATTGTAACAATATTTTGAAACAAATGTTTGAAGATTAATAATATAGGACTAGTGACTCCTTATGTGTGTAATTTGATAGTTAAATAACTGACTATCAAATCTGGCTAAATTCATTGGTCTTTTCGAAAAGACCAGGATGGGATTTAATAATCCGAAAACCACTTCGATCCGATTTGTGCGTTACGAACTGTAATATCTCGAAGATAATGGAAATGGTGATCTCGAAGGAGGTTCGGTTTGTTCATACCTAGAACAACTTGTATGGATGAATGCTATCATTTTCATCGTGGTATGGAAGGCAGTGTTAGCATTCCAAGTATGAATGCTATTCTAAAGGTAAAACGTAGCCTCAAGCCTCATCAACCAGTAACGACTAAAACAGGGAAGATGCAGCAGGTCTAAGTAGGTCGCACCCAAGTAGGTTATGTTTTCACTTTTCTAGATACCCTTGAATATATTATAATTATGGATATGATTGTGCATGGAAGAGAGAGCGCTCGATAGGGTGGGGACACCCAGGGTGATAACATATTCGGTACTATCCAGTAAGGGATAGGCGGTCCTGTGTTGGCAGCGATCGTTAGGTACGATCTCGGTACATTTTTCTAGAGATGTACTATGGCGGGTGGTACCCCAGTAGCCCAGTCATTGTATGGAATCCAATATCCACTACAAGCCTGTATGGTTTTGACTGTGCCCAACTATGCTGAAACATGAGATGCAAGCATTTCAGCTATTTTATAGTTTATTTTCTATAGACACTATTATAATATCAGATGATTTGACATAAAATGTTTTGGTATCGTAAAGTAAAAACCCGTCGTGTTTATGTGTGGCGTGGTCTTACGGGATACCTTTGTTTTTCAAAGGTTTTTGATAACAGTAATAATTCAAATCGAGTGTGTTTCCTCACGCTGGTTTTCCAGACAGACTCGGGTGTTATTTTATTATAATACTCGGGTCGAACCGAGTATTACAGATTCAGGTTAGGATGATGACGCAGCGGATTAATCAAAACAAACTTCAATCGGTGAAAGTAGCAAACGGTGGATTGATTGATACTGAATTGCCCGAACTCGTTGATCCGAAGATGCCGAATTCTAGCTATCTCTGTCTCGTTGATCCGAAGATGTCGGGAAAGAGATCTACGATTCTTCGACGTTGATCTTACGCACAAGATACCGTGAATCGGCTTCAACAAACGATGATTCGAGCGCACTCGAATGACGTAAGTGGAGATAGGAGTTACACTCGACTACCAATTGAAATTGAAAGCACAAAGATAACAAAAGAGAATTTTATTCAATATTCAACAACCATTACAAATGAAGCAACTTGCCTATTTATAGGCTACAACACATATCCAGAAAATTTCCTAAGTCTTAAGTCGTTTCCGACTCATCATCTATGATCTACGACTCATCATAAGTCGTATACGACTTATCAGCTTACAATACAAATGTCACAACCAGGTACACGACTTAACGACTTAACAAATCAACACTCCTTATTTACAAAGCATACGACCCACGACTTATTACAAGAAAGCCTAGCGACTTAGCAAACAGAAAATACAACATAGAAAAATACATCTTTTAAGTCGTTGCCGACTTATCAACTCCAGTAGCGACTTAAGAAACAATGGCTCAAATTAACTCGGCAGCGACTCATCCCTTCTCTTAAGTCGTAGACGACTTATAGCTCTGTCTTTAAGTCGTGGACGACTTATGTTAGCCTCTTCCATAACTCGTGGTTGACTTACCTCCTCATCTTCGTTGAGTCGTGGACGACTCATACCTGTTTCCTTAAGTCGGAGACGACATATATCTTCCATCCAGTTGAGTCGTGGACGACTTATAGCTGCACCGTTAACTCGTATACGACTCATCAACACCGAACGACTTATGCTCTCCTTAAGTCGTAACTTCCTCCCATCTGAACTGGTAGGTCGTAGACGACTCAATGCCAATTCGTTAACTCGCCGCTTCCCCTCACATGGCTCCATAAGTCGTAGACGACTTATGCCTTCCCCTTTGGTTTTCCAGATGAGTCGTGGACGACTCATCACCGCCTCCTTAAGTCGTAGACGACTTATGCCTTCCCCTTTGGTTTTCCAGATGAGTCGTGGACGACTCATCACCGCCTCCTTAAGTCGTAGACGACTTATGCCTTGGCCAAATAAGGGTTGCGCTGCATCATCCTCCCTAGGTTGAGAGAAATTCGACCTCGAATTTGCACACTCTTCATCCCCAACAAACTCATTCCCATGATATGGTACGAGATGCTTAACATTGAATACGTCAGACGTATACACATCATCTGGCAGCCTTAGTTTATAAGCATTTTCATTGATTCGTTTCACAACTTCCACCGGACCAATTTTCCTAGCTTTCAACTTGTTATAAGCGCCCACTGGAAAACGATCTTTTGTTAATACTGCATAAACCATATCTCCTTCATTAAACTCAACATTTCGTCGTTTCAAGTCTGCAGCTCGCTTATATTTCTCATTTGCTTTCTCCAATCATTCTTGAACGATTTTATGACACTCCGTCAGCCCTTCAACAAAATCAGCAGCTTTCTTAATTGTCCCCTTTGATTGTGGCACTACCGTTAAATCCAACGGTCCCTTTGGTAAGCTCGAATAAACAATCTGGAATGGACTGAACCCAGTACTTCGATTCATAGCATGATTATGAGCAAATTCTGCCTGGCATAACTTCACATCCCTACTCTTCAGATTATCTTGTACAAGACACCTCAGCAAGTTTCCCAATGATCTGTTCACCACCTCAGTCTGTCCATCAGTTTGTGGATGATAAGCACTACTAAATTTCAGCTTCGTTCCGACCATTTTCCACAAACTCAACCAAAAATGATTCAGAAATCGAGTATCTCTATCCGACACAATAGATTCTGGCAATCCATGAAGTCGATAGATCTCCCTGAAAAATAACTGAGCAACATGAACAGCATCCGCCGTCTTTTTACAAGCAATAAAATGTGCTATTTTCGAAAATCGATCAACCACCACATAAATGGAATCGTTACCACGCTGTGTCCTCGGCAATCCCAACACGAAATCCATGCTGATATCAACCCATGGTTTGGTAGGCACAGGTAACGGTATATATAACCCCGCATTCGTCGATGTTCCTTTCGAAACTTGACAGATATGACACCTTTCCACAAATCTCTCTATCTCTTTCCTCATTGACGGCCAAAAATAAGATTGTGAAATTAACTGTAGCGTACGATCTCTACCCACATGGCCTTCTTCATGTAATTCTTTAACAATCTCCATTCTCAAGCTACAGTCTGGGATGCACAATCGATTTCCTTTAAACAGAAAACCATCCACCAACACAAATTCATCAGTGCTTCCTTCCTTTACCTTTTCAACAAATTTCACAAAGTAAGGATCTTCTTCAATCAATTCTGGCAATAATTCAAAACCTGTCACTTCAACTTTCATTGTCGTCAACAAATGACTCCTCCTGCTCAAAGCATCAGCCACACGATTGGTTACCCCTGACTTGTGCTTAACGACAAAGGTAAACTGCTGCAAATAAGCAATCCACGATGCATGTCTTGCTGAAATTTTGTCTTGTCCTTGTAAATGCTTCAATGCTTCATGATCAGTATACAGAACAAACTCTTTCTGAAATAGATAATGTCTCCAGTGTTTAATAGCTTGCACTACAGCATAAAACTCCACATCATATGTACTGTATCGCATCTTTGCTCCTGACAACTTCTCACTGAAATAGGCAATTGGACGTCCCTTCTGACTCAACACTCCTCCAATTCCCACCTTGGATGCATCAGTATGTAGTTCAAACACTAGTTGAAAATTAGGTAATACTAGAATTGGTGCAGTCGTCAGCAACTCCTTGATCTTCCCAAAAGCATTCCCTGCTTCTTCTGACCATGAAAATTGTTTGCCTTTCATACAATCTGTCACAGGTGCCATCACACTACTAAAGTGTGGAATGAACCTTCGATAGAATGAAGCCAACCCATGGAAACTACGAACTTCCGTTATCGTCTTGGGTTGTGGCCAATCTCTGATAGCTTCGATTTTACTTTGGTCAACCTGTATTCCTTCTTCCGACACAACATATCCCAAAAATAGAACACTCCTTGCCATAAAAACACACTTCTTTGTAGCAGCATAGAATTGTTCTTCACGAAGTATAATTAACACTTTCTTCAAATGCTGAACATGCTCTTCTTGACTAGCACTGTAGATTAGAATATCATCAAAGTAAACCACCACAAATTTCCCAATGTATGGCCTAAAAATTTGGTTCATCACCCTCATGAATGTACTTGGGGCATTCGATAGACCAAACGGCATTACCAGCCATTCATACCAGCCTTCCCTCGTCTTGAATGCTGTCTTCCATTCGTCCCCTGGTCTAATGCGAATCTGGTGATAACCGCTCTTCAAGTCAATCTTAGAAAAGATTACGGACCCACTGATTTGATCCAATAAATCGTCTAGCCTTGGCATCGGAAATCTGTATCTGACTGTGATCTTATTCAATGCTCTACTGTCGGTGCACATCCTCCACGTTCCATCCTTCTTGGGTACCAATAAAGCTGGTACAGCACAAGGACTTAAACTCTCCTGCACACGCCCCTGATCAAGCAATTCTTCTACCTGCCTCCGTAACTCTTCATGTTCCTTCGAACTCATTCGGTAATGTGGTCTGTGTGGTAAAACTGCTCCCGGAACAAGATCGATTTGATGTTGTATGTCTCTCAAAGGCGGTAACTCCTTTGGTAACTCATCTGGGAATACATCCTCAAATTCTTTCAAAACTGGCTTCGCTTCTTCTGGAATTTCAACCTCTTCATTGCTCTCACGCCCAATCAACAGGTATACTTCAGGCTCCTCTTCAACCTCCTTAACAAATTCCTTCAGAGATAATAAAGTTTTCAACTCTTCAATCTCCTCCAACTTACTCTCTTTCTGTTGTTGCTTCTTGGGAATCAAAGTGATCTTAGTACCCTCAAACATGAAACTGTAACTGTTAGCACGACCATCATGTTGTACTGCTCTATCAAACTGCCATGGTCTGCCCAACAACAGATGACACACATCCATGTCGACTACATCACACCAGATTTCATCTTTGTATTTCTTCCCAATTGAAAACTTCACACAAGCTCTACGTCCAACTTTCACTTCACCACCCTTCCTCAACCAAGCTAACTTGTACGGTTTAGGATGTTTCTCGGTTTTCAACTCTAACTTCTTCACCGCTTCTGTAGAGATAATATTATCACAACTCCCAGCATCAATAACAAATTTACAAACTCTTCCCAGAATAGTGCATGTAGATTGAAAGATATTGTTCCTCAACTAACTACTTTCCTCCTCTTGCTTCGGTGTTAAACAACTTCTTCTCATCATCAATGCGTACCCGTCATCTCCCGACAGTAAGTCTTCCTCCTCAACTGGTAAAGAATTAGAGCATTCAGCTTCTTCATCCTCATCCTCAACTTCTGCAATCATGGTTCTCTTCTTTGGCTTTGGACACTCACTGCTTTTATGACCCAATTCCTGACAATTGTAACATTTGAAACCATTGTTAACCCTTGCCTTCTCAGCCTCCTTCACCACTAGTCTACTGATAGGTTTAGAAACATTAGAACTTCCACCAACACCCTTCGCTTGATTGTTAGAATTAGTAAACACACCACTTCCTCGTCTCCCTTGTTTTTCCCAAGCCAACGCTTTCTGATGTGCTTCTGCCACAGATCTTGGATCGAACATATTAACCATATCCTGAATCTGCATTCTCAATCCCCCAATGAACCTAGATGTCAGCTGCTCTTCTGTTTCCATAATATCGTTCCTTGCAATAAGTTGATAGAATTCATCAGCATAGTCATTAACTGTCTTTGTGCCCTGCCTCAAATTCTGCAAACGTTGATACATCAAAGATTGATAATTGTATGGTAAGAACGTTGCTTTCATCAATTTCTTCATCTTCTCCCAAGATTCAACTTTTGACTTTCCCATTCGTTCACGTGTAAGTTTGGTTTGCTGCCACCATGCCAAAGCTCTACCCCTCAGCCTCGTAGCAACCAACTTCACTCTACGATGTTCTGGAACTTCTTTGAAGTCAAAAATCTCCTCAACATTAGCCACCCAATCTAGAAACTCCTCCGCTTGCATACCACCTTTGAATTCAGGAATTTCAGTCTTCATCCCCGACTCCCACTTGTGATCATACTCAGAGTAATTTCTTCCTTGTCCTCTTCCTTGTCCTTGAACACTACCACCATCATACTCCTCTTCAAAATCAGATGTATATCGTTGTCTATCTCGTCCACCCACATCTCTACTACCATTACGCCTTCCACCTTCATCCCTTCTATCGACATTCCTCCGTTCACGATCATTCACGTTCCTCCCACGCCTTTGATCATTTTCAACACTTCTGTCTCGATTGGAATGTGGCGAGACTCTACTACCCCCATGGTTAGATTCAGGTGAAACCCTTCTCCGATTTTGATTCATTTCTGTCATAAGCTTCTCTAACCGGCCAATTCCTTCGTTAAGCTTTTCACTAAAATTCTCATTGATTCTTTGCTCCATCTCATCAGCCTCTTCTCTTCGATACAAAGCTTCTACGTTTTGGTGGCGATTAGCTCTTCTTGGCGGCATACTTGAAAACTTCACAAATTCTTCAACACTTCAAATTCAAACACTTTCCGGATTTTGATCCAAAATGAAACGGATTGACAACTTCCACTTTGTAGCAAATCGCGATGAACACGATGGACAAAGTTTCGGCCTCCAATGCAAATCCGAACTTCAATCTTCAAATCAATGCACGACCCAATTCTTCAAACTCTCGGCCGTGAATAATGAAACTTCAAATCTTCAAAATGAATAGGTTCCAAGTCTCGATCTAACTATGATTGGTTAGAACAAGCTCTGATACCAAAACTGACGCAGCGGATTAATCAAAACAAACTTCAATCGGTGAAAGTAGCCAACGGTGGATTGATTGATACTGAATTGCCCGAACTCGTTGATCCGAAGATGCCGAATTCTAGCTATCTCTGTCTCGTTGATCCGAAGATGCCGGGAAAGAGATCTACGATTCTTCGACGTTGATCTTGCGCACAAGATACCGTGAATCGGCTTCAACAAACGATGATTCGAGCGCACTCGAATGACGTAAGTGGAGATAGGAGTTACACTCGACTACCAATTGAAATTGAAAGCACAAAGCTAACAAAAGAGAATTTTATTCAATATTCAACAACCATTACAAATGAAGCAACTTGCCTATTTATAGGCTACAACACATATCCAGAAAATTTCCTAAGTCTTAAGTCGTTTCCGACTCATCATCTATGATCTACGACTCATCATAAGTCGTATACGACTTATCAGCTTACAATACAAATGTCACAACCAGGTACACGACTTAACGACTTAACAAATCAACACTCCTTATTTACAAAGCATACGACCCACGACTTATTACAAGAAAGCCTAGCGACTTAGCAAATAGAAAATACAACATAGAAAAATACATCTTTTAAGTCGTTGCCGACTTATCAACTCCAGTAGCGACTTAAGAAACAATGGCTCAAATTAACTCGGCAGCGACTCATCCCTTCTCTTAAGTCGTAGACGACTTATAGCTCTGTCTTTAAGTCGTGGACGACTTATGTCAGCCTCTTCCATAACTCGTGGTTGACTTACCTCCTCATCTTCGTTGAGTCGTGGACGACTCATACCTGTTTCCTTAAGTCGGAGACGACATATATCTTCCATCCAGTTGAGTCATGGACGACTTATAGCTGCACCGTTAACTCGTATACGACTCATCAACACCGAACGACTTATGCTCTCCTTAAGTCGTAACTTCCTCCCATCTGAACTGGTAGGTCGTAGACGACTCAATGCCAATTCGTTAACTCGCCGCTTCCCCTCACATGGCTCCATAAGTCGTAGACGACTTATGCCTTCCCCTTTGGTTTTCCAGATGAGTCGTGGACGACTCATCACCGCCTCCTTAAGTCGTAGACGACTTATGCCTTCCCCTTTGGTTTTCCAGATGAGTCGTGGACGACTCATCACCGCCTCCTTAAGTCGTAGACGACTTATGCCTTGGCCAAATAAGGGTTGCGCTGCATCAGATGATATGGAGCACAGAAGACGTGCTGGAGGAGTCTCAGGCGTATTCCACGTATTTGATTATATTCCGTTGTGTGTGTATGCTATTCAACACTTGTGAGGACAAGTTATTATAACTGTCCAGATTGATTTGTTGATTGTTGACCTTTGATGATTGTATGTATATTACAGTTACAGTTCTCTTTGTATAAAGGTCTGTCATTATATATTATATTTTGGTCCGCTACGATTGTGAGATACTGTGTTTTGTTTTTGTTTTCTTCTATCCTTTTCTTCTTTACCCTTAATGAGGTGGTATTTCCGGCACTCGATTTCTCGTCATGCTATACTGTGAATGTATTGATGTCGATTTTCGAGGATCGAAAATCCCGGGCCATTACACTTTGTATAAGAGCTGATGGTTAAGCGAGAACATTGGCTTTGGTGGGGATTACTAATTAGAGATAGGGTCAGTAGTACCCTAGAATGAGTTTGAGGGTATTAATAGATATGAGCGCTTATTTGTTAGTGAATATAAAATGTTTTATATTGTGTTGATTTATCTGTTGAGTGTTATTTTATTATAATACTCGGGTCAAACCGAGTATTACAGACTCAAGTTAGGATGCTATGGAGCACAATAGACGTGCTAGAGGAGTCTCAGGCGTATTCCACGTATTTGATTATATTCCGCTATGTGTGTATGTTGTATATTAAACACTTGTGAGGACAAGTTATTATAACTGTCCAAATTAATTTGTTGATTGTTGTACTCTGATGATTGTATGTATATTACAGTTGCAGTTCTCTTTGTATAAAGATCTGTTATTATATATTATATTTTGTCCCGCTACGATTGTGAGATTCTGTGTTTTGTTTCTGTTTTCTTCTATCCCTTTTCTTCTTTACCCCTAGTGATCTGGTATTTTCAACACTCGATTACTCGTCATGCTATACTGTGAATGTATTGATGTCGATTTTCGAGGATCGAAAATCCTAGGCCCTTACACTTGGTATCAGAGCTGAAGGTTAAGCGAGAACCTTGGCTTTGGTGGGGATTACTCATTAGAGATAGGTCAGTAGAACCCTACAATGAGTTTGAGGGTATTAATAGATATGAGCGCGTATTTGTTAGTGAATATAAAATGTTTTATATTATGTTGATTTTTCTACTGAGTGGCATATAAATTCTGGTCGAGTAGTGGGATGCATTGTCATCGATAGGAGTTTCTAAACACTTAAACACGGTTAACCGACACAGTCTTGTTTTGAAGCGGGTAAATGAAATAATTTTACCCAAATTATATTTGGATATAAAAGAAATAATTTTCTAAAATTATTATAGTATATTGATGTGTTTGGTTGTTATTATCCTAATCAAAACAAGATTATAAAATTGGAATGGTTATATATAACCAAATTAAATGGGTATAAGTATGAATTACACAAATGAGTTAAAACTAAAATTTGATTCAAACCGGAATTTGGAAATTTAAATCCCGAAAATTTCGGAGATGTTTTCCAAGTGTTTTGAAATAAATAATGGCAATATTATTGTGAAAATGTATTTGAATAGAAAATGTTTTTGAATGGATTTTGGAAGTAATAAAGCACTAAACTCACTTCAGTCGCTGGAAAATAATCATGGCGATGACTGCACAACATCATCAGTATTCATTTTCGAGTTTATAGTGACGAATTGCTACTGTGATTATTTGGCTTTAGAATTGTTTTGGTAAAATCAGGTTTTGAATTAAAAATTCGAAGGGTAAGATTTGATATACAGAAAGGAATATATATTTATATATGGGATTTCAAAATGATTTGAAATGAAACCGAATGCTTGAATTCTGGAATATTCATTTGAAAGTTTTATGAAACTTATGAAAAATAAGTTTTAAACCTATAACCTGGAATTGAGAATTTCAATATGAAATTAAAATATAACTTATGCAAGTTAAATAAATTGAATTTGTAAAAGAAAAATTGTATGGGTTAGAATTTAACTTGAGATAAGTTAAATGAAAATTGGATTGGATTTAAACCCATATCAAATTGAATTGAATATATAAATTTGAATTGTAAAGTGACTATATAACTATAGGTTATAAATCTTGAATGGAATAAAATATAAGTGGAAAATTATGGAATTGTGAATAAATAAGTTTGAATAGCTTACAAAAAGGAGTTATATATGATTTCAGAATAATTTGATATAAAACCTAGTTTTAAAGTGATTAAGTAATTAGTTGAGATGAGCAAAGCTAGATTTGAATTACAAATGGAATTAACTCAAGTCAAGTTAAATTAAGTGGTTTCTAGGGTGGAAATCCGAATTTGAATCACATAATGGAATTGGATATGATTTGTGATAAAGTGAAGATGCACCCAAGTATATATATATATATAAGAAAAGAGAGAATTGGACTTAAGTAAAATTAGATGGAATGGAATTTGATTACAATAAAAATGAACTTAAGTATATAGTCGAAGTGTTTATATAATAACAAATTAACTTAAGTTAATATAAATATTTGAAGGGAACTTGACTCAAGTAAATTCATGGGATGGGCCATTAAATGGAGTTGAATTCAAATCAAGATAAATAAAGGGATTTTTGGAAATGAAACTTAGCTTAGTTAAATAAATTGGAAGCAAACTAATTAGAGAATTAATTAGTGGATTGAATGTTGAAAATGAGAATTGAGTTATAAATGGAATTCGAGTTAGATATATCTTGAAATGTTGTCGAATAAAATAGAAAAGGATTGAGTTGTGGTGACTTAAGTTATAAATGAATTTAATTTAAGTATAAATTGAATGTGGTTGGGAATATTGTTGATGAGAATGGAATTCAACTTAAGAAATTAATTTATAAGATGATTCATAAATAAATTGGCATGGATTGGTTTGTTGTTGAATGTAAAATTAAGTGAACAAGATTTTGTAAATAGATTGGATGCGAATTAATAGAAAATTGATAAATTGATTTGGAATCAATTTAAAATAGCTATAGACTGGGATGATTATTTTATTAAATGAATATCACCGAATTTGCATGAAAAAAAATTATCGTTTGACATAAAAGGAAGTAAACAAAATTATGCAAATAAATAGTAAGTGAATAAATTGGTTTAGAACCAATTTGTAGTGGATATGGATATAACGGATGTGAATATGAATTGGATGCAAGTAAATTTGGTTATGAATCATTCGAATTGAATGAGATGGTATATGAATCGATTGAAAGTAATTAAATTAGTATTGGAACCTTGTGATTGCTTATAAATACATGTTTAACATGTTTAGTTATGCAAAGTATGAGTTTAACTATTTAAATAAATGAAATGTTATTAAATTTCATGTTTTTCGGACTTACGTGTTTTAATTGAGTAAATACAGGTACAAGAAGACCATTTGGCTATACTTTGGTTGTGCAATTTCATATAAATTGGACGAGCTTGCTTAATAACGCTAAAATAAGGTACGCTTACGATTTAGCGCGCGAAAATATAAAAATATTGATATATATTGTGTTTTCCGACCAATGGAGCCCATGTATATCTTTTTATCATATTTGTCATATTGCAAAAGGGTCTCTGTACAAGGGAGGTTCTGCCAAAATTTTCGAAAATTTAGGGCGTTAGAATTTTTTTTAAAATTTTGGAAAATTTTTGTTCACCGAAATTGATTTTAAATTATAATTAAAATAAGGGGTTTTGATTCGGAAATGAAAACTAATTGTTTTAAATGGAACTAAAAGATTTTGGGAGAATGCTATATCAAATTTTAACTAAGTGAGTTTTGATAAGTTAATGGGTTTGGAGCATTTTTCCTACCTTAGCAATTCCGGGGACGAAATTCTTTTAAGGGGGAGGAATGTAACGACCCGGATTTTTAGTCTTTTGATTTTGAATATTTAATTTATTTTAAATGTTGAATTTGAAATGTAAATTGATTTTTGAATATGAAAATTTTGGTTAAAATTATAGAATGAATTTAAATTTCAAATATAACGATTTATCATAATGCGAATAGTGCAAATAATTTGAATTTGAGTTGAATATGAATTGAAACAATTTCTAATTTTTATATAAATTCTATTTGAATTAGAACTGAGTTAATAAGTTTTTAAAACTGAAATTTCAAGTGATTTGTCAATTTGTGAAATCGTCGATTTAATCGACGCGTTAAAATAGCGGTACGGGGCATAGTCTCTGAATTCAACGAAACTAGTTACATTGGATCCGTAATAGTGTATTATAATCGGATTTCAATTTCTACAGCGTCTGGAGTTACCGTTTGGTCGTACGGGATAGAAACGCGTTGAAATTAATATTGAAAATTTAATATTTTAATTGGGATTCAAAAAAAAGCTATCTTCTCCATACGATCGAATTAGGCCTCAGAACTTATTCCATCACGTTCGGAATAGGGGTATAACATTAGGAACGCCAGGTGGCACGCCTCGATAGGAGTTTGGGATTTCGAGTTATGTTATACGAGATATTTTGGATATAAAATAAAATATAGTTATAAAGTCAAACCCTATAATGTCTCCATCAGCCACCCAATCTTGTGAAGCCGCCCCCACTACGAACTTTCCCCCAGTTTAGAAATCACGTACGTTCCTCTTTGTTCTTCTTCAATTCAGCGAAAACAAATTCAATTCGAAAAAAAGATTCACGAAATCAAATCGCGAATGAGCAACGAACAGACTCGAGACTCGAGCCAGCAGGTGAGGAGATGTGAGGCGCATGAACAAACTCGTGATGGAGCCAGGCGATTAACGCGATGGTGTAGGTAGCAATTTCTGGGCGAAGGGGTCACACGCGATGGTCGAAGGCGCGATTTTTGGCTGGAGGCAGCGATAGAAGGTGATGCAATGGAGTTCTTTGAGTAGTTTGGCTGTTTTGGAGTGCTGTGATACTATTGGTTGTTCGAACGGTGGTCTATAGGGTAGAGTTACGGATGGAGAGAGGGGCGGCTAAGGTGGAGTTGGTGAGCAGCAGGTTAAACGGCGAGATTTTTTTAAAATAATGGTATTAGTTAATAAGATAATTAGTTTAATTTAATCAGTCAATAACTTATAATTTTTATATCTAACCATACGAGGTCCGATGCACACATAACAAGTCACGCTGGGACTACACGATGAAACTGATGTGGGAATTTATTTGGAGTCAATCGGGAATAGGTGGAATGTAACATCCCCCTACTTGGAGGCCCAAAAATAACGGCTACGATGCTGCAGTTATCCATAGTTATTAATCTTCGGCGACCAAATATGGCGATGTTAGATTCATTGATACACAGATCATAGAAATATGGAAAAAAAATTAACAATTCAAAAATACATTTCCATATTCAAATCAAAATATTTCATGTTCATACATAATCCCAAATTATGTTAACCACGTTCAGCAAAATATAATTACTACAAATACGCCAAGAGCGACATATGAAGATGCCCCCTTGGTTGATTAAAGTATATAGTAAGGCTCATAAATCTGCCTTTACAACCAAACACACAGCGACAAGAAAACCTTAATTAACTATCGGCCTCCTGCATGTCTCCAAAAGCTTTATTCATCTAAGAAGAGGAAATGAAAACCTTAAATCTCAAACTACTCAAAATCAATTGAGTACCCGAGAGTTTATGGTGAAAACAAAAACTTCGAGTCAGTCATAAAGCCTGGTATGAATAATAATCTAACATCTCGATCCTTTTGGAGATTTAGTGAGACCATACCACTTAGCGGAACGGGTTTTCCCCTCACTAGTATCCTAAAAAAATTTATAAAACCATATACTGAGCTCCTGCATCCACAATGGTTAAAACATACATTTTCAAAATATTATGATGATATGCCTACTTGAGAATAATTAAGAATTTCCATTCCCAATTTAATCTGAAGCCCTGTCATAATTATAGTTTCTAGGGTCACTATTAACCTTTTTAGTTTTCATGGGTTTACTAATAACCTTGTTATAGTTAATAGACACTCTGTCTTATTTATAGTTTTCATGGGATCACTGAGAACCTATAGGCCCCTGCCAGATAACTTAATCAATTCATGGGTCCTCCTAAACCTATTGGACTTTCAAATAACAAATCACCTTATCCTATTTTTCATTGGTTTACTAGGAACCTATGGATTTATCCAGTAACCCACTTCACATCCTAGTTTTCATGGGTTGACTAGGAATCTACTGATATATCCATTAACCACTTACTTATCCTAGTTTTCATGGGTTTACCAGGAACCTATTAATTGTTGTCAATTCTTAATCCGGATATAGTTTTCATGGGTTCACTACAAACCAATTGGCCCCTGCCAACTACTCTTACTACATAGTTTTCATGGGTTAACTATGAACCTTTTGGTATGCACCAATAACTACCTTATGATAGTTTTCATGGGTTTACCATGAACCTTTTGGTATGCACCAAAAACTACAAAGTTTAGGCATTCTATATTTTTGGTCACTTTGACTCCATGGATGCAATTCTACTCATTAAGGAGTTTAAGCAATTTATATTCACTATTGAGTTAACCTAGCCGGTTCTTCTACCTCATTTCCCCAAAATACAGTTATGGGTTATCATGTGAATATACTCATAGTTGAAGAAGCAAAACAACAATTTAGCAATAACACTCCCGTGGGCTTAAAGTCCTTGAAATATATATATATATATATATATGTATATCATAACATAGTTAACCTCTTTAACTTATATCTTCATCAAGGAAATACTTCTTCAAAATCACATACTTAAAACCATTATAAAACTCCTTTATACAAGCCATGGGTTTTCCTTTAAAAATTAGAGCAGGGGTTTTCAAACCTTCAAAACCAAACCTTTTGACCTTGTCTAAAGGTCTACAAAACAACCTTTCGAAACCATTCGGCAATTCAAACCTCTCGAAAGTATTCAACTCTTATAACATATACCATTCAAAAACTTACTCGGTTCAAGTTAAAACATGCGGTAGGTCTTTCGAATACAAAGGAAGCGACCTGTCGACCTTGCCGGAAGGTCTACTTCGAAAGCTTAAATCATTTCATTTAAAACAAAAGACCTCCGCCTTATAAAGCAACTCCTTCGAAAGCTTGGGTTATACTTAAATTATAAATCAAGGGTAACTCATCTGAGTCGAAAGCTTTGAAACCTTTCGAAAGCAATGGGAGAAGCGGCTGGTTTTTAAAATAGGAAAATCTTTCGACTAAGCCGAAAGCTCCTGCTTTCGACCCTTTCGAAGGGTTTAAAAAAAATAAAGGCGGTAGTTCTTTTCAAAACCTCTCTGAAACAACCTTTCAAAACAAACCTTACGACCTTGTCAGCGGGTCTTATATATACAAAACAACTTATAAAACTCAAACCTTTCAACTGTATTGGAAGGTTCAAAACAAACTATAAAAAGTGGTCGTAACCTTTCTTTAACCATTTGACCTGGTTGAAGGCAACCAAGTCGAAAGCTCTAATTCGAAAGCAAAGCAGGTGAAAACTTTAGTTTATAAAACAAACATATCCCAACCACTTTGACCATCAACCTTTCGAATTTCGGTTGTAGGGATCCAACTGGGTTCCTCAAAAGTATGTTGATTGTTTTTCATATATAGTGATATATGATGCAATTGAATAATCTGTTATGGATTGTTATGTTATTTGATTTATCAGATGTTATAGTAGTAGTGGCCTTAATTTTGGTAATTTAAACACCATAAATATTATTTATATTTTGAAGGAATTAAAGGGAGATTTAGATATAAAATATTTATATTGAAATTTGGATTATTTTAAAGGAAATTGATTTGGA
This sequence comes from Allium fistulosum, assembly GCA_030737815.1. Taxonomy (NCBI): domain Eukaryota; kingdom Viridiplantae; phylum Streptophyta; class Magnoliopsida; order Asparagales; family Amaryllidaceae; genus Allium; species Allium fistulosum. The sequence goes on from CM060908.1 coordinate 718,766,858, forward strand.
TAAAATAATAATTTGATTTTGGGTTGTACTTAACTATTTGTAGGATGCTTTAAATAGAGATTTTAAAATAATTTATATAGAGAATTTTTAACAATGGATTTTTTTCCAAATGATATTTCTGAAATATGGAAAAGAAGTTGGAATCGATATTTAAAATAGATTTGTAAAATGAATGGGATTTATAAAGAAATAGATTCATAAATGAAATTTTATAAATGAGATTATTTTTATAAACGGGTGAATCCAAAATGAGTTTATAAACTTTTAAACGACGTTTATAAATAAGGGGAATGATTATCAGTTGATAAATTGGAAATATAAATTTATAGTGTGAATTTATATCGAGATATGGAAATCAGTTTTGGAAAAAAATAGTGGATTCTATTTTTGAAATGTGAGAATGGTTAGGGAATCGAAATGAAATCGATGTGTTATGAATCAAGAGGGATTTTTAAATTGGAATTGGCTATTGAAAACTTAAAAAAAATATTTTTATCGAGAAGTTAAGTTTGTTTTAAAAAGGAAAATTTTATTTATTTAAACTAAGTAATTTAAAGCTGTTTTAGTATTGAAATACCTCGAAATGTGGATTTTTTCAAATATTTAATATTAATTGAAATAAATTCTAATTTTTATAATCAGCTCTGTAAATCTATTAGTTTCATTTAAAAATGAGTTGGAAATGAGTTATCAATGTTTTATTTAAAGTGTTTGGTATTTTAAATAATTGCTTAAATATGTTTTGAAAATAAATTACTATTCTTTAAAAATACTTATTTTATATATATAGAGATTTGGAAAGTGATTGAAATTGATTTATAAATGCTCTCGAGATTTGTAAATCGGATTTTAACTAATGAAAGTGATTTTATAAGAGTAAATCTTATAATGGAATTCTGGGAAGGGGCATTTCACCAGAAGGACAAACTTTCCAGTCCAATTAGTTTCTAGGACACACATCCACACAAATTAATTTCAAGGCCAAAGTCAGCAGAATAATTACTTTTAAGGACAAAGTCAGCAGTCCAATTACATTCAAGGACATAATTTCATAGGTGTTTAGGCCTTAGAAACTAATTATTTTGCATTTTGTCCTTAAAAGTAATTATTTCAGTTGTGTGTCCTAAAAACGAATTGCGCTTGCTAAAGAGGCCCTTATGACTAATTTCCACTTCTGGGAACTTAAAGAAATTTCCAAAGTGTAAATACAGAAACATCGAAAATGAATTAGAATTCATAAAAGAAGTTGGAAATAGGTAGCTGGAATTATAGACAAGTGAAATCGATTTTGGAAAATTTAAAGGAAGTTAATTAATGAATTCCAGGAACTTATAGAATCCGTTATAAATGAGAGAAGGAATTTACAAGTAAATTGTAAAGGATTTGAGAAGTATGAAATAAATGGAATATTTCCTAAGTATTGGAAATAAAAATGGTTTTAGGGAAATATACCTATAAATATTTCCTAAGTATTAATCTGGAAGGATTTGAAATATTTTAATTACGAGATTTATTATTATAGAAATATTTTCAAAGTGTTGGATTATAAATGGAATTAGAAAAAATATAATTCTAAGTGTTGATCAGGATTGAAATATTCTGTAACGGATTTAGGTATTTGAAATCGTTTTCAAATATTGAAATATTGAAAGAGATTTGAATATATACCCTTGTAACAATATTTTGAAACAAATGTTTGAAGATTAATAATATAGGACTAGTGACTGCTTATGTGTGTAATTTGATAGTTAAATAACCGACTATCAAATCTGGCCAAATTCATTGATCGTTTCGAAGAGACCAGGATGGGATTTAATAATCCGAAAACCACTTCGATCCGATTTGTACGTTACGAACAGTAATATCTCGAAGATAATGGATATGGTGATCTCGAAGGAGGTTCGGTTTGTTCATACCTAGAACAACTTGTATGGATGAATGCTACCAGTTTCATCGTGGTATGGAAGGCAGTGTTAGCATTCCAAGTATGAATGCTATTCTAAAGGTAAAACGTAGCCTCAGGCCTCATCAACCGGGAATGACTAAAACACGGAAGATGCAGCAGGGCTAAGTAGGTCGCACCCAAGTAGGGTATATTATCACTTTTCTAGATACCCTCGAATATATTATAATTATGGATATGGTTGTGCATGGAAGAGAGAGCGCTCGATAGGGTAGGGATACCCAGGGTGATAACATATTTGGTACTATCCAGTAAGGGGTAGGCGGTCCTATGTTGGCAGCGATCGTTAGGTACGATCTCGGTACATTTTTCTAGAGATGTACTGTGGCGGGCGGTACCCCAGTAGCCCAGTCATTATATGGAATCTTATATCCACTACAAGCCTGTACGGTTTTGATTGTGCCCAACTATGCTGAAACTTGAGATGCAAGCATTTCAGCTATTTTATAGTTTATTTTCTATAGACACTATTATAATATCAGATGATTTGATGTACAATGATTTGGTATCGTAAAGTAAAAACCCGTCGTGTTTATGTGTGGCGTGGTCTTACGGGATACCTTTGTTTTTCAAAGGTTTTTGATAACAGTAATAATTCAAATCGAGTGTGTTTTCTCACGCTGGTTTTCCAGACAGACTCGGGTGTTATTTTATTATAATACTCGCGGCGGACCGAGTATTACAGACTCAGGTTAGGATGACATGGAGCACAGAAGACGTGCTAGAGGAGTCTCAGGCGTATTTCACGTATTTGATTATATTTTGTTGTGTGTGTATGCTGTATATTCAGCACTTGTGAGGATAATTTATTATAACTGTCCAGATTGATTTGTTGATTGTTGACCTCTGATTATTGTATGTATATTACAGTTATAGTTCTCTTTGTATAAAGGTCTGTCATTATATGTTATATTTTGGTTCGCTGCGATTGTGAGATACTGTGTTTTGTTTTTGTTTTCTTCTATCCTTTTCTTCTTTACCCTTAATGATCTTGTATTTCCGGCACTCGATTGCTCATCATGCTATACTGTGAATGTATTGATGTCGATTTTCAAGGATCGAAAATCCTAGGCCATTACACTTTGTATAAGAGCTGATGGTTAAGCGTGAACCTTGGCTTTGGTGGGGATTACTCATTAGAGATAGGGTCAGTAGTACCCTAGAATGAGTTTGAGGGTATTAATAGATATGAGCGCTTATTTGTTAGTGAATATAAAATGTTTTATATTGTGTTGATTTATCTGTTGAGTGGCATATAAATTCTAGTTGAGTAGTGGGATGCCACGACATCGATAGGAGTTTCTAAACACGATAAACCTACACGGTACTGTTTTGAAGCGGGTAAATGAAATAATTTTACCCAAATTATATTTTGATATAAAAGAAATAATTTTCTGAAATTATTATAGTATATTGAAGTATTTGGTTGTTATTATCATAATCAAGACAATATTATAAAATTGAATTGTTATATATAACCAAATTAAATGGGTATAAGTATGAATTACACAAATGAATTAAAACTAAAATTTGATTCAAACCAGAATTTGAAAATTTAAATCCTAGAAATTTCAGAAATGTTTTTCAAGATTTTTGAAATAAATAATGGTAATATTATTATGAAAATGTAATTGAATGGATTTTGGAAGTAATAAAGCACTGAACTCACTTCAGTCGCTGGAAAATAATCATGGCGATGACTGCACTGCATCATCATTATTCATTTTCGAGTTTCTAAGTGACGGATTGCTAATGTGGTTATTTGGCTTCAGAATTGTTTTGGTAAAATCAGGTTTTGACTTAAAAATTCCAACGGTAAGATTTGATATAAAGAAAGGTATATATTTATATATGGGATTTCAAAATGATTTGAAATGAAACCAGGTGTTAGAATTCTGGAATATTCATTTGAATGTTTTATGAAACTTGTGAAAAATAAGTTTTGAATTTATAGCCTGGAATTGTGAATTTCAATATGAAATTAAAATTTAACATATGCAAGTTAAATAAATTGAATTTGTAAAAGAAAATTTGTACGGGTTAGAATTTAACTTGAGATAAGTTAAATGAAAATTTGATCGGATTTGAACTCATATCAAATTGAATTGAATATATAAATTTGAATTGTAAAGTGACTATATAACTATAGGTTATAAATCTTCAATGGAATAAAATATAAGTGGAAAATTATGGAATTGTGAATAAATAAGTTTGAATAGCTTACAAAAAGGTGTTATATATGATTTCAGAATAATTTGAAATAAAACCTAGTTTTAAAGTGATCAAGTAATTGGTTGAGATGAGCAAAGCTAAAATTGAATTACAAATGGGATTAACTCAAGTCGAGTTAAATTAAGTGATTTCTAGGGTGGAAATCCGAATTTGAATCACATAATGGAATTGGATTTGATTTGGGATAAAGTGAATATGGACCCAAGTATATATATATATATATATATATATATATGTAAAAGAAGAGAGAGAATTGGACTTAAGTAAAATTAGATGGAATGGAATTTGATTACAATAAAAATGAACTTAAGTATATAGTCGAAGTGTTTATATAATAACAAATTAACTTAAGTTAATATAAATATTTGAACGGGAACTTGACTCAAGTAAATTCATGGGATGGGCCATTAAATGGAGTTGAATTCAAATCAAGATAAATAAAGGGATTTTTGGAAATTAAACTTAACTTAGTTAAATAAATTGGAAGCAAACTAATTAGAGAATTAATTAGTGGATTGAATGTTGAAAATGAGAATTGAGTTATAAATGGAATTCAAGTTAGATATATCTTGAAATGTTGTTGAATAAAATAGAAAAGTATTGAAATGGTGGCGACTTAAGTTATAAATGAATTCAATTTAAGTATAAATTGAATATGGTTGGGAATATTGTTGATAAGAATGGAATTCAACTTAAGAATATAATTTACGAGATGATTCATAAATAAATTGGCATGGATTCATTTGTTGTTGAATATAAAATTGAGTGAACAAGATTTTATGAATAGATTGGATGTGAATTAATAGAAAATTGATAAATTGATTTGGAATCAATTTAAAATAGCTATAGACTGAGATGGTTATTTTATTAAATGAATATCACCGAATTTGCATGAAAAAATTTGTCGTTTGACATAAACGGAAGTAAACAAAGTTATGCAAATAAATAGTAAGTGAATAAATTGGTTTAGAACCAATTTGTAGTGGATATGGATATAACGGATGTGAATTTGAATAGGATGCAAGTAAATTTGGTTGTGAATCATTCGAATAGAATGAAGTGGTATATGAATCGATTGAAAGTAATTAAATTAGTATTGGAACCTTGTGATTGCTTATAAATACATGTTTAACATATTTAGTTATGCAAAGTATGGGTTTAACTATTTAAATAAATGAAATGTTATTAAATTTCATGTTTTTGGGATTACATGTTTTAATTGAGTAAGTACAGGTACAAGAAGACCATTTGGCTACATTTTGGTTGCGCAATTTCATGTAAATTGGACGAGTTTGCTTAATAACGCTAAAATAAGGTACGCATACGATTTAGCGTGCGAAAATATAAAAATATTGATATATATATTGTGTTTTCCGATCAATGGAGCCGATGTATATCTTTTATCATATTTTTCATATTGCAAAAGGCTCTCCGTACAAGGGAGACTCTGCCAAAAAATTTCAAAAATTTAGGGTGTTACAAACTTACATAGTTTTCATCATCAAAAAGGGGGAGAATGTTAGAACTTTATATTTTGATGTTTTGATTGTGACAACTGTATAATTAAATATTATGTGAACTAACCATATTTGTAGGAAAAGATATTGTTTTACTCGACAAATAGATTGCAGACTAGGTTCCAGATAGAAGCTTCAACATTATCTATGGTTAGTCTATGGTCTAAGTCTAGTAATTAATTTTTGTTAAAATCTCTCCAAAGTGGTATATGCATGCACACGTACTTAAAAATCTTTTAAATCATAGTTCATATATCAAAGTTTTTAGTACAAGTGTTCACACACAGAAACATTATTGGAAAATAATGAATATGGCAGAAAACAGGTAATTAAGCCGACTGAAATGCATAAGTCAGTCGACTGAATACCTGTGCACGTACACAATAACATATGAATATTCAGTGGACTGAACCATACAATTCAGTCGGTTGAATGACTTGTCTTTTGCATTGTTCCTTCTCTGATTTGAATTTTACACATTTCAGCTGGCTGAATTATTTATTCAATCGATTGAAATTGCATAACGGCTATATTTCTGAAAAGTCACTTCACTTCGTCGAATAGAAACAACCCTTGATTCAATAGTTGTTTCCGTATCTTTTGATCGCTACTTTTCACGAATAATTACAACTCTTAAAAACTATGTATACAGCCTTCAAATCATTTGTTTTAATCATCTAATTTTATATTATATTCTCTTATTCTGTTTGTCTAAACTTTCTTGCCATTTGCATTCGAACTCTCATTCTAATTACTTGTACATTCAAGTAAAATTTAATTAGTGATTTATTAAAATTCATATCTTTACAAACTACATGAAATACCACGAATGAGAAGATTATAGGAAGGGTGTACGTTATTGACTTATCAGTGCTACTCAAGAGCATACTTAGTCAGAAGCAATTTTACTGTTTTTATTAAAAGTCCTATTCGGTTGCACAGGCAGTTGAAGTCGTATTCTGTTTCTTAGGCGGTAGAAGTCTTGTTCGGTTGCTCAGGCGGTGTAATACCCGTTCCTCCGGGTTAAGAGAGGGTTGATAGTTAAACTTCAGAAGGAGTCTAGGACTGAACGTAGAACTGGAAGTTCGAACCAGTATAAAAATCCCTAGTGTCATTTATTTTACTATTAACTTTTTATATTTATATTTCGCATTAGTAGATAACTTATATAATATTCCATATTATGATCCTTAGACTTTCATTTGGTATCAGAGCAAGGTCATCATATAACCATAACACAGTTATTTGCTATTCAGTTAATATGGAAAATAAAACTAACACAATTTTTATTAAAGGTCAATCTATTGCACGACCACCACTATTTAATGGTTTGAATTACAACTATTGGTCAACTCGGATGAGTATTTATATGCAAGCAAATGGATATGATACTTGGAATATCACTCAGAATGAATACACTATACCTACCATGCTATATGCACAATGGTCAAACACAAAAAAATAGATGCTACTTCAAATGGAAAAGCCGTGAATATGTTATTTTGTGCTTTAGATAAGAATGAATTTAATAGAGTTAGTATGTGTAAAAGTACTAATGAAATCTGGCGCAAGATTTCTATGCTTAAAATCAGTTCCAAAATTTCAGAATGAAACCGGATGAAACTATAAATATCATGTATTCTAGTTTCCAAGACATATATCATTCACTATTAGCACCAGGAGAAAAATATTCAAATTTTGATATTGTCTCGAAAATTCTAAACTCTTTAACGCATGAATGGGAACGAAAAGTCTTAGCTATTGAAGAAGCTAATGACATTTCTGCCATCAAACCTGAAGAGTTGATAGGAAATCTCATGTCCTATGAAGTAAATTTGCAGGCAAAACGAGATCAAGCCCAAGATAGAAAGAATATAGCTTGTAAGGCTGAACAAGAAGACTCGGACTCAGATGAAGATGACATGGCATTTATAGCAAAGAACTTCAAAAAAATTTTGAAATTTAGAAAGAACAAGAAATTCAGTAACAATAGAAGAGACAATATCAATAAACCATCAATTTCAAATCTCGAGTGTTATGAATGTCATAAGAAGGGTCACATAAAGAAGGACTGTCCTGATCGAAAGAAAGACATATACAGGAATAAGAAGGACAAGTACAAAAAGAAGCAAGCATTATCTGTTACATGGGATGATTGAGAATTGTCTTCATCATCAGACAGTGACACTAACAGTGATTCTGAACAAGCCAACGTCTGTTTTATGGCTTCGACTAATGATGTAAGTGATCTAACTTTTGACGATTTAGTAGATATAAATTTAGAGCTTTTGGATAAACTAAAAGAAGTCAAAAGAAAGTACAAAGATGCTCTAGAAAATTAAACATAAGTGAAATAGAAGTTGATATGCTCAGAGATGAAAAGAAAATCTTAGAAGAAGAACTTGTTAAAACACAAGAATCTTTGTCTGACGTTTCTTCTCAACTCATTATACTATCAAATGAAACTAAAGTGCAAAAAGAAAAGAATATGACATTAGCTTTAGAAAATCATGATTTAAAATCAAATGTCAAAATTCTTAAATTAAACAATATCAGTCTCAAAACTGAGTTAGATAGTATCACTAAATATGTATCTAATTTTAATAAAGGTAGAGAAACTCTTTCTAAGATTATTATTAATTCTCAAACTACTTTTAATAAGAAAGGTTTAGGATATATAAATTCTTCAAAATCTATTTCAAAGAAGAATAACCCACTATATAAATATTTCAATTTACATAAGAATTTTGTAAAAGCAGAACCAAAACCAAAGATTTTCACCCAAAAGAAAGAAGTTTACAACAAAAATACTATAAAGAATTAGGTACCGAAAACTAATAATAATATAATCAGAAATAAGTATATTAAGTCTTTTTATGAATTCAGTTCATAAAAATGAAAATTTTACTTATAAAGGGAATTCTAAACCCTCTTGTGTAACGACCCGTAAATTTTAACGATTTTATAACGTAATTAACTGAATTTTTCTTGAAAATAAAACGATTAAATTTGACAATGAAAATTTGATATTTGGAATGCGTCTATTTTAACGTAGCAAATGTCAGATTTTCGTTAGAAAATATGAAAGTTAGTTATGTTGTGTAATTTTCAATTTCAATACAATTAGTTAATTTGATGAAAATAAAATAATTTCTAAATCTAAATATTTTTATATAATAAAAATATAGACTATTTTCTGAGTGAGACGTCATATTTCGTTTCATCAAATTTGGACTACTCTAGCCCCGTTTATCTTATTTTCGGCAAAATGACAGCAGTTTGGCAGTGAAATATCTACTTTTGATAGGATGGTCATATCGTTGATATTTGTGTACCATTCTGTTCGTCTCGTCGTACTGATCTCCGCAGTATATTCATCTATGTGTTTCAGTGTCCGGTACGCGGCGAAAATCGTGAAACGGTCAGCCATATCGGTACCCGTTTTTGAATCTTTGGTGTTCCTTTTGTCCTTTCGTGTATCCAACTTGAGAAATCGAATAGCCACTTACATTTATTATTTCCTGAATTCAACTAGCGACTATTACTATTTCCAATATTCAATTTATTGGTTGGTTCATTTCATTCATTTTGGTTCCTCGGCCTTCCTCATCATTCTGTTTTTTTTGTTTCCATATAGTTTATTTAAAATAATATATATATATATATATATATATATATATATATATATATATATATATATATATATTATAAAGTTTTTCTGCCACTGCTCATTTTCTTCTTGCTCGTCCACTCCCTTTCTATTTTATTTTCCATCATTCTAATCTTTAAAAAAATAATGAAAAGCATGCATATAATTTAGGTCTGTTCGTATATAATGGAGCTTCCCATGGCCTTGACCCCTCTTCGCCATGCACGCCATCAAGCCGAACCCCCCTTCAGTTCACACGCAACTGCCGCCTTCTTTGTCGACATCATCCTCCATGCCCGACCCATTGCCGACCCAGCTTCCGTCACACTCTCCGACCAACAACACCCGCACTACCCTATCAAGGACGAACAAAACCTTGTCCCACAAACCCACATCAGCCCATCCATTACCCATCCCCTTCAACACCGCATCACTCAACACCGCATAACTCATCTCCGCCATATTTTCCAGCCCACGTCCATCAGCTCCTCTGCCTGCTCTCTCTATACCACCGAAACCCGGCTCCTTTTCCGTTTGCAAACTGCTCTGCTTCCTCTCCGCCTGACAGAGGCGCAACATGCAAGCAACTTCCTCTAAAAAACTATAAAGGTATACAAACAAAACAAATCTTTTACGTATATACGTACACGCATGCATACAACATATAAATAATAATCAAATAAGATTTAAGTTGAGTGAACACATTTATGCTTACTTACCAGTTACCAGATGCTTGTAACCTGGTTGTGGTAGCATAGTTTTGTCAACATGTACAAATTATTAAATGGTCGATCCTGATTTCTGTCTCGTAGTTCTCTACTTTTTTACAGATGTTTTACAGTAGAGTGAATACCTTCTGCGTACCGAGTCTTGTCTACCTGCAGATTAGATAAACAGTATATTCTTTGTCAACCAATTTCCCATTGTCCAAAATGATTACGGTAAACAGTGCAGTTGAATGTATTACACTTTCAAGTTGATTATCGTTATCATTTGTATATACTGGCAGCAAATTTGTCTAATGATTACTCATAGGATGAGACATTTTTTTCCTTGCATGAAAGTACAGCCTACCTCTGTATTTATCTCACATTTCATAAAATGTCTTAAATTTTCCCTATTCAGAATTTCCAATCTTTCCGGTATCCTGCAGTTTCTCTTCTTATATAAAAAGGAAAAAAAGGAAGTATATATATTTATATATTTTGCTTCCATCATGTTTAAGTTTGTCATTTTTCCACCGTCGTATTTGTCGCAGCCTTCATTGTTTGCTTTGTCACTGTCTCGTAGTGTGTGCATGTCCGTGTGCACTAGCCCGGGTTCATTTGCTTATCCGTGTGCTTGTCATGCTTTCTCTAGCCTCGAAAGGTAAGCAATCATTCACGATTAACATTCTTATATTTAGTCAATTGATTTCACATGAAATAACGATTGAAATATGCTGTTAAATTTGAATTGTTAAGTTATTTAATCGTTAAATATAATATGCCATTATCTGAAATTGTTCACCTATGACATATGACACCATAACCAGTTGTATATATTATATTTAATTTGTTGTTGATAATATATGCCTCTTGCTGATATGCTATGTCATTTTATGCTATTATTTATTGATCCTCGCTCTGCAAGTTCCTTGTAGTTTAGAAATTTTCTATGGGTTGAAATGATACATACCAGAAAGATCTTATTGATTAGGGGAAATGTAAGAGTCCTGAAACTCGACCTTCGAAAATCGGCACCCGTACTTCACTTGTACTTAAATGTCGTAGATTCAAACGTCGAATCTGGCTCCCCGGAGCTTATAACACCATTAAGTATAACAACACAGTGGAAGAAAAAAACGGATAATATCATATACAACTCAAATGAATACAATATCCAGAATGATATACAACAATGATATCAATATGATACAACCATATCAGAGACAAATAATAATACAGCGGAAAACAGAAGTGATAACTCCAAATGATCTTCAAAAGAGAAATAATCCAACAACTCCAACATCAGCGAGAACCCCCATCACGTTGCACCAAGATAAACAAGGTCAGTCATCAACTCCGATGAAGTTAACTAGCTTCAGATAATCTACTAAACTTGACTATCTGAAAAACCCAACTCTAGACTGCCCGTGTGGGAAATTGTGGGCACCCAGAGTTTAGGAAAGGAACAATAAACTTCGAGTCAGTCATGGGACTTGTGTGAGTAACAAAACAATTTATCTTTAAAACAAACAACAAAAGATTTTTTTTTAAACATTGAAATCCGCAATGTTTTTGGAAAATTAAACTACCATAAGACCTCCCACCACACACACAATGCAATCGCAGACTTGTAGGAGATTTCTTCTTATGATAGTCAATATGCTTACTACGCAAAATTCTTTTGATATTATTAATAGTGCATAGTGTACAAAATCGTTTCAAAAATACAATATTAATCTTAGCCAGCATAGGTACCATTATATTATGCCTACTATAGCTGCTATGTTAAATAGCAGGTTCTACAACTAAAACCGTACTGAGTTCGTATTGGGAATTGAATTTCCAATAAATGGTCAGGCTAAGGAACTTCCTACTGTCAATGGGTACGCCTCTGGATGGACGTCCCAAGAAATAACTAGCTCTCTACCAACACAAGGCCAGGTTACCTCTTACACTAGGTAACTACTACACGAATATGCCACCCCCCGGTCCTTTGGGACCTTTATCCAAGGGCCCTCGATCACACAGCAACAATCACACAGTAAATGAGATTGGAGCAACCACATAGGTAAATATCAGGGCTCCATACCATAATATCACCTTTTTCCAGAAGGAAATGACATACCCTAAAGGGCGCGACCCTCATAACTTTGCCGCGTCTTTCCTGTTTCGACTCATTTCCGGGTTATGAGGTCCGATGAGGTCTCGTCCACAAAGCTACGCTTTGTCACAAAGCCATGCTTTGATCAACAAATGACCATCAACACACAGCAACACTCAGCATGCCATACTACCAAATTGGGAGTATATCACTGATAACCTTCAACTACATAACCTTTGAGCTCGTACGTCTCAGAGAAGGGTGTTAAGCTAAGAGAATAAATTCTCCGCCACCAAACAGAAATGTATTTGAAAGAAATCAGCTTTATATCTCAAAGTGTAATGTTAGACATACAACCATACAAGTCTGTTCCGGGTTTGAACAGAACCGAAAACACTTCGATAGAAGCCCTTGCAAATCCGGATAATTTCTAATCACGTCCGGACTTCCCATCACAAAGGGTAATCAAATCTCTATATCGGAGATCAGCCGATGTAGAGACATTCGACGAGTTGTTCTTTCGTTTTCGAAAATATCCGGTCTTCACCACCGGTCTGCAAATGCTATCCATATACGACGTATCATTATTCATAATGGGTTATCTGACACAAAGTCCTCTCCCGGCTAAACCGAATAATGAGCGCAATATTTAAAACATATGAATAATGGGATTTCAATTAAGTCACAACTTATTACCCAAACTTCTCTTCAAATGGTTTAAACACATTACCATTTTAATCTTTTAAATAAAAAGATTCAATTCACAAAGTTCACCCAGATTCACAAAGATAGATTTTCCAAATCAATTTCCATTTCAATTGGATTAACTCATTAAATCTTTAAATCAAAGATTTAACTTATAGATTTCAAAAAATATTCACTCATAACTTGGAAAACCATTTTTCAATTCAAACTTGAAATTCCTTTAACTTAAATTGGAATTTCATTTCTTATATGAAAGCTTTTATCATTTGAAAACAAATAGTTTTCATTTCGGAAAAATCTGATTCATTTATACGAGTTAAACCCTTGGGTTAAATTCAAATTTCCCACACAATATTTTAAAATGGTTCAAGCCCATATAAACACATTTATAACTTGTATAACACTCTTAAACCATAATTTTCAACATAGAATTCAATTCCTTATTTTGAATTCAAATTCAAATTGAATTATTTAAATTTCAAGATATTCAAAATATCTTTAAAACTCCTTTCAAAAGATTTTTCATATTAAACCCCAATTTCCAATTTCAAAATCAATTGAAATTAAAATTTCAATTTCAAGAATATTAAATTTAAATCATCTGTGACCTAACCGATTTCCTCGTGAAATCCATATTTGTGTGTATGGTATGGTCCAGGGGTTTCACACAGTAGTGCAACATCATTCAATCATCACAGATCATAATACAGAAATATAGTTGATAAGCGGTATAACTATAATGCTTATCTTTCATTCACAGATCACAGATATATATAAATTACAGATAATATATTACATTCATCCCAGATAAATAAACTACAGTACAGATCACACACAAATCAGAATATATCACATAGCATCACAGATCAAGGGATATCAATAATTCAATCATTCAGTCAAGTCTAAACATTCACAGATAAACTTATTAATCAACTGATTAATTTAAATCAGATGTCTTAATTATTAATCCGGGTTAATTATCATAAGTTAATTACAAATTATTTGAAATAATTTCCCTTTCATCATTTATTAGTTAACCTTCAATTATTAACTAATCAATCTTAATTAATGAATCGATTAACTTTTAATTATTAAATTAATCTTAATTAATCACATTCATTATTTAATGCTCAAGTTTCAAATTATCATTCAATTTATCACACCCAGAAATCATCTATTAATTACTTTTCAAAGTAATTATATTTCCAAAATTTCCAAGTGATTATTCTGAATTAATTAACTTGAACAAATTCAATTAATTCAATTAATTACACCGAATAATTAATTCCTTAATTACATACATTAAGTAATTACACTTAACAATTCCACAAATGGTTCTTATCAAATTAATTTATTGTTAAAATTAATCACATTGATTATTTATTTAAATAATCTTAGTTAATAACCTTTATTAACAATTAAAATCCTTTAATTACTTTTCTAAAGAAATTTACTTATATTAATCATTATTGATTATACATTGATTAACCATTGAGAACTCATTCTTTAATGAAATTATAAATCGTTAAATCTTCATTACTTAAAGTAAAGCTCATTCATATTTATAATTTAATTATTATTCACAATATGTTTGAAACATTGTTTCAAATTTTCTTTTAAATTTCATTTTTAAACTTATTTTAAACACTTAAGATATAAAACTTAATTAAATTTCAAAATCTTGAAATCAGATTTAGAATTAATTCCAGATTTAAACTTTTAGTTTCAACTTGTTTAAATTTTTCATTTTTCATTTTTCATTTATTTTAAATTCAAGTTTTTCCCATACATTTAATTACTTTTAAATTATTAAAACAAATTGAATTTAAAACTTTATTCGTGTCCAAACTAAATTCCAATTCAACTTGAATTTATATTTACATTTTGATTAAAACCTCAGTTTTAAAACCTTGCTTAATAAATTTAAATTTAGTTTAAAATTTCAAAACAGAAAACAGGTTTCTAGTTCAAAAGCCTGTAGCCATACTTGACCCGAGACTACCCATTCCTGCTTCGAGTAAACAACTCGAACCACTTGAGTCCAACGCGAAGATTTCCTCTGTTTTTCCCAGGCAACTCAAACACCCAGGCACAAAGTGCTCGTGCACGTGTACAAGCAACTGCCGCCATTCTGATCACCTTTGACGATGCCTACAAGTCGCCAACAACTCTCACCCACGCTCCGACCACCTAGCTTTGGTGATCTCACCGTGTGTCTAAATCGAACATATTCGAGCACGTTGAACAACTGGAACCCAAAAACTGATCATCTGACAATGCCTCGTGCCGACCAATTCGATCGCCAGAATTCACACCGTCACATCCCAAGCAGCGCCGCACACCTACGTTTCGATTCCCCCGTACTGGTCGCCTCTAGTTCACCCACGACGACGCAGCAATCACTAAACCCAGTCGACCCAAAACTGCACACAAAACCCTAAATCATCGTCAACCCACCACTCCGATCATCTAAAAAATCCCCGAGCATTTTTCCCGAGATCGCCTTCCTCCAAGCGAGCTTCAGCCACGATCTCGAGATCCCAACATTCTCCGATCACCAGAAAACGCCCAAAACCCAAACTTCGTTCAACCCGAGAATTTCCAACAATTATAAGCTTAAAAATCATGAAACGATTATCTAAATTCATGATTTTGTAATACGAATCTATTTGTAAAGTCAAAGCATGAAATCGAAATCATTGATTTTTGACTTAAATTAGATTATCACTGTAATTTATCTCTTTCCACCATGATTACTAAATATAAACACTTGAAACCATTTTTATAATTGATGTTATAGTCTTATGATCATTTCTTCTTTAAAGATCATAGCTTGATATTGATTGTATAAAGAGAAATCAAATTTTGAACTTGATTTAAACCTGAAATCTTTAGAACAGAGCAAGTACCCTGGTACACAAACATGCACACCCATATTTACATATATATACAAACATGCAGGCATATACAAACATTTTTTTCATAACATACTTCAGGTGTCAATCCAAACATCAAGATATATAAGCAAGTTCAAGTTTTAATATATAGATTACTCACAGTGTTTTTGTGAAGATGAACAGAGTTTCTCTTTTGAACCAGGCTTTCAAGCTGAAATCCTTTTCTTTGATCTCTGATTTGAATTTGTATTGTTGTTTAGTTGAAGTTTGTTTAAGTTTAAGTTTTTTTTCTTTTCTTTCCAGATGTAAATGGACGAACTGAAAATGAGAAGGCTGATAAAAGAAAATGAGTTTACAGGTGATATTTTAGTTTGTACAGGGTAATATTTTTTTTCTTGTTTGTACAATGTTTAGCAGAGATTTTTTTCATTTTGGAGGTTGATAACATTTCGAGTTGACCTTGTTTATGCTAGCATTAAATGCTTAAGTCCTTTATGTCTTCATATGTTTTGAAAACTTGAACGTATTTGTCCTTTTTCTTATACATTTTCATATCAAATTTGATTTGCTTACAAACTTACGCAGGCTGATATAACTCTTGTTTATAGATATGAATGCATGTGCATTGACTTGTTTCGCAAGCTTCATAGATATGTTGCACTGTCTTGAGTATATATTTTCTTTTCTTTAGTCATATTGGTTTGCTTTGGCCCCAAATTTCCAACCCGATTTAGTATCAAAAGAGGATTTAGTATATATTGTAACGACCCCAAATTTCCGACCCGATTTAAAATTTTAAATTCATCGTTTCAATAAAAATTTTGAAATTATAAACGATCTAAATTAACATCCAAATTTATTTATAGGATACGTCCAGATAGATATAAATATAGAAAAAATTTCGTCGTAAAATATCACTGAAAATTTCGTTCGCGTTTTACAGCATAACAGTTCATTTTAAAGCGCGAAAATTTTTATCTTCCGAACCCGAATATTTTTACATAAAAAAATTCTAAATCCTCTTTTGATCAAGGCGCCATTTTTCGTTTTTCAAAATTCGGACTTCTTTAGCTCCGTCGATCTTATTTTTCGACGTTTTTCCTGCATTTTTCCCGATAATATAAAATTCGAAATTTTGTAATACAAATTGTACCACCATTATCTGTGCACCGTTAGAAGCGCCTCGTCGCGCTGATCATAACTGTATATTTATTTGCAAATCGGAGTCAGACGTAAATATAGTCACGTTAAGTTAACGGTTCCGGACGGACCGGGTATACAATTTCAACCCAAAATCCTTTAACCCGTTTACAAAAGAAGTTTGAAAATAAAGTCAGCTGAAGCATTTATGGGGTAGTTGGAAGATGAGTTTAACTTGGAAATGTGCGTGGCCCTTCGTTTCCATAAAAGTTTACGTTCACGAAATTGGAATTTAAAAGAAAAAAAACATAAGATAACCCTTCGTTCCTATTAACTGTCCCATTCTCATTTCACCATTTTCTTCAATCTGCAATCACCAGGTAACGTTCTCCCTTTTCTTTCTCTTCTTCTTTTCTTGTATTTCTTCTCATACTTTGCTCTGAAAATCAAACAAGGCCAAAGAAAAAAAATGATGAGAGCACTCATGCACCTCTGTCTTTTCCCTTACCCCAGACCATACGCACACCCTCCATCCGCCTCAGCACGTCCACCCACGTCACCACCCCTTTCTGTCGCCTGTACCATCCCTCGGCCATGTGTTCACCACCTCGCACACCTCCCAAACCCGGCTACACCAAACCTGTACAGGCGTGAGTGATGAGAAGGGAAGAAGTTGCAAATTTTTGTCTCGGCCGTGTTTTTTTTTATTAAAAAAAAAGAAAGAAAAAAATGAAGTGGAATCTGCGTGTGTGTGCATTTGTGTTTGGTTGCGTGTGTTGTACTGTATGCGTGCGTTTCTGGGTGCAAAAAATTTTAGTTTTGTCTAAAAAAAATGAGTTACGTAAGTTAGAGGTTGCAGCAAGTAGAGGGAAGGGATGAGCTATGTGCATACCTTGTATGATTGCTGTTTTGGATCACGGCTAAAAAAAAAAGTGGCAAAGGAAATGTGCGTAAGGAGGGAGGTTGCTGCATTGTTATGTCTGGCTGGGGAAATTGACAGTAGGAGGATTGTTGCATGTGTTATAAGGGGGAATAAAAATGTTTGGCTGTGTGTGTTGTGTGTAGTGTTTTAGTGAATGTGTGTGTTGTGTGTAGTGTTTTAGTGAATGTGTGTGGAAAAAAAAGGAAAAGAAGAAAGAGTTAAAAAAAATGAAATCGAACGGTATCGATTTGTTGTGTAATTAGTAACCGACTTTTCTTTGCTTGTTGTTGCAGCGACCGACTGAGCGTCTTTCGCAATAGCAAATTTTCAGCTCCGTTCTTTTCTCCGTCTTAGTGATCGTTTGTTCGTAGCGGACCGACTTCTTTCGTGCTTCTTTCGCTTCGCCGTCTAATTTCTTTATCCACGAAAGGTGAATTAATTTTCACGACATATATTCTTATGCCAGTTTGTATTGTTGAATGATTGTTATGTGATTTAATTGGATGTTAATTATTATTGTTAAGTGACAAACAAATTGCAAGTTAAATTTGATATAGGATAGTTAACGAATTAAATTTGGATTATATATGTCGAACTTTGATTTGTTAAACCTGACCCCTTCATATGTTAAATTTGATTGGTTAAACTTGACCCTTTGATTGTTAAGTTAATGCACACGTAGAATTTTATAAATTACACTTTGAACCATTGATCGTATATTAGATTAATTGTTGTAGTATAAAAATTTGAAATTAAACGAAGTGCAAAACCGTAATGTAATAATCTTTAATCTACATGAAATGATAGTGTAGATTCTAGGAATAATTATATTAATTTGCATAAATAACAAATGCAAATTAATATGATTATTTCGGGATTATTTTAATTGTCGAATTGTTGTGAATGGATGCTATTGTTTGTTTATTTACTTTGACACCATCCCAGTTATCACACTGCAAGTTCCCTTTGTATGCTTTGATTTTTGAATTGTAATGGAATCGGGTTGAAATGATAGATACCCAAATAACTTTGACTTAGGATAAATAATTAAATTAAAACCGATTGGTCAATGTTTTGATTTAAAATAAAATAAGTTTTATTTGACTAATAATATGGTATTGAATAAAATTTGGAATTTAAATTCGAATGAATGGAAATGTGAATATTTGTAATTGAGACAAATATTAACGTAGTAATTGACGAAGAACATTGTTTAAATTTAAATTGATTAATAATGAAGTTTGGAATTGTTAAAAATTAAGTTTTGAAATTTGTAATAATTAAGTTTTGGAAATTATTAATAATTAAGTTGAAGTTAGAAATAATTAAGTTTTGAGATTTGTTAATAATTAAGTAATAATTAAGATTTGAAATTATTTGATAATTGAATAAGATTGAATTATTTAATGGTTAAACTAAATTGAATATTTTATTTAAGTGAAATTGAATTTTGAACAAGTGTAACTAAGTAAATAATAAGTGAAATGGATTTCTTTAATAAGAAATAGAATGTGTTTTGTTAACAAATGAAAGACTTGTAATTTAAAGATTTGGATTCGACAAATTTAATTTAAATAAATTTGTAAAGTTGATATAACAAGTTGAACTTAAGTAAGTAATGTAATGAATTGGAAATTTAATTGAAATTGTTTTAATGATAAATTAATTGAATGAATATCGAATGAAATCGATAATTGAGTTTAAATCGATTTGAACGTTAATTAAATTAAATGATTTTGGAATGAACTTATATACGAAATGCAATGAATATTTGAATTGTTTTAAAATCGAAACTTTGAAATTGAATTATAGAAATTTTGAAAATGAAATTGGGAAATTATGAGATGTAATTTTGGAAATTGATTTAGAAAGACTAACGAATTGTCGATTACGAATTCCAATTGAAATTGAAATTGATTTGGTTTTGAAATATATTAACGACCAATCGGTGTTATAATTACGAAGGTTATTAAAGGAACCGGAATCGGTTAGGGACATACTCACTGTCTAAACCGAAAACCACTTTAATAACTACGCGCGGAGTGTGATCCAGAATGAAGTGGTTGGATTGACGAGCGTTGATGATTGAAGAAAATGAACGATAATGGATAGCCTTGACACTTGTGTCAAAAATTGGAAATGACTAAAACAGGAGCCGTGCCGGGCCAATGGAGGTTAGCTACCTCAAGCGAACACACTTCTTCGTAAGCTATTCATTTACTTTGTGATTGATTGGTGCGCACCCTTGATTTGGGAGTGTTGTTTCGCGGTGTTGCGGTCGCTGCGGCGATGCGTTCTCACCAGTCCGGATCAGGCAAACGGTAGTGTCACTACCTTGGGTATTGCCTCATGTGCCTTGTCATACTTGTATTCCCATATACGCGACCACTACGAATTTGTTTTGTATTATACCTATGAAGTACTCCTTGATAGCCCACTAGTTTACGGTGGAGTTTATAGTGCTGTATAGTATATGATGCTTATATAAAATGTGTTAAGGGGAATAATGGTGACGCCTTAACACTATCTTGATATTTTACTTTACTGTTAGACATTATCTATTTATCGTACACTACTATGTATAGATAGTTTATCGGATCCTGGAAGTTGTTTATTCCATTCATCTATAAGTTATTGTTGTTTCAAATTTTGAACCATATTATCTATATAAGAATATATGTCCTGATTCGAGTGTTTGTTTGTGCATATGCTCGGATAAGACTGAGGATTGTTGTTGCTGTTCTACTTGGAGCTGAAGACCGAAGACTATCTTATCTTATCAGTATTGTTTTTTCTATTTGGACTATTGGACATCTATGTTGTTCTATTTCTTTTATTTGAGACATTGTTGTATTTACTTAGTAGCTTCATGAACTACTATTACGACATTGTTGTAATTCCGCTGCACTATTCTGTTATGATGTATTTTCTGTGATTCTGTGATGATTCTCATTTATGTACATATACTCCATTAATGATTCGTGTTTTGTACTATTTAAGTTGACATGTGTGGATTATTGTCAATTTAAATGGTCCAAATATACGGGTTGTTACAGCTTTGGCCTTATCTCATTATTTTACAATGTAAGTGAATTCTATTTTTACTTTATTTTATTTTCCTTTTATTATTTTTGTTTGTTTTTATTCTATGTGTATTACTTTGTATTGATTTATTAAGATGAGATTAAGATATATATATTTACTTTATATTGTATAAAACTATATATATGTATTTTTGTAATATAGATGAATTTCTAGATTTTAATTTGTTGTTAAAATTTTAAGCTAATGTTCTACTTTCTACTTTTATTATAATTTATCTTATATTTATTTCTATTTCTAGTTTAAATATTTATTATTATTATTTTACTTTAATACTTATCGTCTTGTATTTATTTTATAAATTCAAATCATTATTAACCATTTACTTGAAATTTAAATCTAAATCACATATATACAATATTTAGATTTTAATTGATTTAACATAGAATTTATTTGAACTCGAGGAAACTTGCATCAATTTATAATTAATTTTATAATTTTAATTCAAAAATTTAATTAATTATCAATTTAAATATATATAAAATCCGGGGTCGTTACAGGAAATTCGTTATGGGTTGAAATGATAAACCCAAGTGATTTTCATTTATTTTGAATTTTGGGATTGCGTGTTGAAATGATATATACCCATAAATATTTAAACTGTGGATTGAAATGATAAATATCCATATCACTTGACCATAGGATAGAAAATTATATACGGACACCATTGGTCTATATTTTGAAAATGATTTCCAAAGTTTGAAAGGGAATATATGAGTTTTAATAAATATTGATTTTTAAAATATAATATATAAATGTTATTTTTATATGTGTAAATTTAGATTTTTAAAATTATATGTTTTGGAAATTTTAAATTTATAAGTTTGTTTTGAAAATAGAATTTTTAAGAATTTTCTTATAACTTTATTATTTTAAAAATATAAAAAACAAGATTTAATTTAATAAAAATTTAATTTAATCAATATATACATATTATGTTTAAGTATTTATTTAAAATATTAATATTTAAATAGATTTTGTAATAATTTTTAATAAATAGAGGTTGGGAAGATATATTAAATAAGAATTGATTTATAATTTAAGTGGGTTAATACTTGAATTTAAATAAGAATTGATTTATAATTAAATTTGTTTATAATTGAACTTAAATAAGGATTGATTTGAACTTATTAATTTTTGAGATTTTGGAAGGTATGGTTTTATAACTTGATTTGATAAAAAGTGATTAAATGAATATTTTCAACATTAAATAAAATTGAGACTGAATATTTAATATTGATTTAAATTTATAAATTGAGATTTTATTTAATTGTTATTAAAATGATTAAGTGAATATTTTTCCAATTTGAAAAAATATTAAAGTTAAATGTTGAAATATAAATGAAACTTATATTGTAAATGTTTGAATATTTAAACTTTCAATCGTATTGGAATTGAAGTGATAGTTCAAACCTGGATTTGAAATCGATATAAATTGAAATGGTTTATTGCGAATTTGAATTGAATCTTTAACCTTTTAAATTGAAATTGTTGAACTGGGATTGATTTAAATTGAATTTTGGAATTTAAGTTGATTTGAATCGATTTGTGGAATTGGACGAAACAATTCTAATTTAAAACTATTTTTGATTAAACTCTTTTAATATAAACTATTTTAATACATAAACTATTTTAAATCTATAACCTATTTTTAAATATAAACTATTTTTAAATTATAACTATTTTAATATGTATAAACCTTTTAAACTGTTTAAGTTAGAATGGTTATGACTTAGATTTAATGGATTTAAATACGAATATTTTGATATGATGGCTTAACCTATTTATAGTTATGGTTTTGAAAATAAATATGGTTTCGAAAATGAATATGATTTAAAAATGATGTATGATTTAAGGTGATATGATTTCAAAGTGAATATGATTCGAAAGTGATATGATTTTTAAAATGAATATGATATTTTGATATGAAGTATGAACTGTTTGAAATGTTTAAAAAGTGATTTTTATAAATGACCACGGTGCGAAATAAGCGTTGGTTGTTAAAAAGACCAGGATCAGATATTGTCATACTCTCTGCTAATACCGAAAACCACTTTAACAACTGTGTACATGGTGGAGATTCCAGAACGAAGTAGGATGGTTTGGCGACGATTCTATATGAGGTATTAGCGAAGCCCTGACTCCCGCGAGTCAGCTTGATGTGGCTAAAACAGGAGCTATACCGGGCCAACTGAGGTCATTCCTCCTATCGGGCACATTTCTTCAAAACCATTCTTTTGCTTTTGTGATTTGATTGGGTGCACCTTTGATTTGGGATTGTGTCTCGAGGTGGGCGGTAGTAGCTGTTATGCGTTACCACCAGTCTAGGAGTGCAAACAGTAGAATCCTACCCTGGCATTGCCTCACGTGCCGTGTCACATGCCTTATCATGCCTTCTACAAGTTTGGTTTGTACCATACCTATAGAGTTCCCTCTGATAGCCCTCCAGTTTACGAAGGAATTACGGTACTGTATAGACTATGGGAATATATAAAATGTGTTAAGGGGGATATGGGTAATGCCTTAACGCTATTTTAATACTTTATTTTACTGATAGACATATTATAATAGCGTATATTACTACATAGTAGATAGTTCCATGGATCCTTAGAGGATGGAAATCCCAAACATCCTTTGAGTTACTTGTATTTCAGTTGACATTTCACTTAAGTTGAATTTACTGGTATAAGAATGTTAATCCTGGCTCGAGTGTTTTGTGTTTTGCTTTATGCTCGAGTAAGACCGATTGTCAAAGCATTTGAGACTCACCTTTGGAGATTGGAGCTTTGTTTGAAGATCTGTCTATCCAGCTTTCTGTCATTTCAGTCTATTCCAGTTGTTTATGTTCAGACTTGTCATTTGTTTCTGTATTAGAGACTACTCTATATTTGAGATTTTTGTTGTATTTTGTTTCAAACTCTGTTGTTTATATAGTAGCTTCATGAACTACTATTTTTCTATTCCGCTGCTTATTGCTATATTACTTTGTGTCTGTGATTCTGTGATTGATTTATTTACTGTATATGCTGAGTTTTGCCAAATATAAATTTACAATCTGTTGTTTTGAACAATTCAAGTCTGACATGTGTGGATGCGAATGGTTCGAAATACCAGGTCGTTTCACTTGGGTTTGGTTTCCTACGATCTAACTCTTAGGACCCTAATAAAAAGTGGGTACCACCATTATCTCTATATGTTTTGCACGTAACAACTAAGAAAAGAAGAATGTGGATACTTGATAGTGGTTGCTCAAAATATATGATAAGAAACAAAGATATGCTGACTAACATTATCTACTCAGACGAAGGATCTGTCACATTTGGAGATAATTCCAAAAGCTATATCATCGGTAAAGGCGATGTGAGCAATGATGGTAAATCTAACTTACCTCTTATTACAAATGTTTTACTAGTTAAAAATTTAAAACATAATTTACTTAGCATAAGTCAACTATGCGATAAAGGTTTTAATATTACTTTTTTAGAAAATAAATGTAACATATTTGATCAAAACAATAATCTTATATTTGAAGGATCTAGAGAACGAAATGTATACATATTAAATATGAAAGTTAATCATAACACAAATATGTGTCTAGTAGCCAAAGTAAATGATCCTTGTTATGGCACAAAAGATTTTGTAAAGCAATAAGCAAATTATCTAAGAATAATTTAGTAAAAGGTTTGCCAAAAATGAATTTAAAAGTAAAAAGTATTCATGATGCTTTCCAGTTAGGAAAATTAACTAAATCTTCTTTTAAATCAAAGAAATAAATTTCTACATTACAACCACTTGAGGTATTGCATACAGATCTTTTTGGACCAACTCAAGTTCAATCTATGAACCATAATAGATATGTTTTCATAATTTTAGACGATTTTTCAAGATTTACTTGGACAATATTTTTGAAAAGTAAAAATGATACTTTGAAAATTTTAAAATATTTTCTAAAAGAGTTCAAAGCATTAAAAATTTAAAAACTAAAAATATTCGGAGCGATTATGGTGGCGAATTCGATAATGAACCTTTTGAAAATAAGCAACAAGAAAGGAATTGTTCATAATTTTTCATTTTCTAGAATTCCGTAACAAAATGGAGTCGTCGAAAGGAAAAATAGAACACTTCAAGAATGTGCTAGGACTTTATTAAATGGAAGCACTCTAACTAAACACTTTTGGGCAGAAGTTGTAGCAACTACTTGTTATGTTTTAAATAGAGTTTCCATTAGACCATTGACAAGACATACTCCATACGGACTTTTTAATGGAAGAAAACCTAACATATCATATTTTAAAGTTTTTGGTTCAAAATGTTTTCTTTTAAATACAAAAGATAAACTTGGTAAATCACTCTAGAACTAAACACATTGATATTAGACATTATTTTCTTCGCGATAATATAGAAAAAGGAATTATTTCACTAGATTTTGTATCAACGGAAAATCAAATAACCGATATATTTACTAAACCCTTAAGTAGATTTACTAAATTAAGAAAAGAACTAGGAATTGTGTCGTTAAATGAGTTATAATTCGCTATTAATATATTTTTTTTTTAAATTATAAAATAGTTTTTTTTTCCAAAAAATTGGAACTAATGGCTCTCGAACTCTGATCTCATGGAAGGAAGTTGCATGTGTTTCCAATGTTCTAATATGTTTCTTGAATACAGACCTTACATATTTTTAATTTAACCTACAATCATATTTTCTTCATAGTTCTAACCTCTAATTTTACTTGGCTGAAGTTCTCTAAACTTTTTTAACCTCAAAAACAAAAACCCAGCAATAGCAAATAACTCAGTATATATATATATACAATCAACTTTCATATTTTCCTAAACAATACACACTTACAAATACATCGATCTTCAAATAATATACAATCATTACAATGTCATCACAAGAAAGCTCAATCCAATCATCAATTGTATTTAGCATTCTCTCATCAGATTCTTCAAACAATTCAACTCCGGTGTATATCCCAGTAAAGATTACGACTTCCCCGAATCATCACACTAGGTATACACCAAAAGGAAAGTGAGCTAAAAGAAACTTGGGTTTTGACTCTCCATCAACCAAAGAAAAGATTGACGACATCCATCATTATCAACGGGAAACGTTAGAACTTCAACGTGAAATGTACTATGAGCAAAAAGTCAATGCAAAATGATTAAGTTTTCTAGAACAATTTGCTATGAAATTCTACGGATCATCTTCCAAGCAATGTGTACACCAACCATCTCCTCAACATCCTCAAGTGTCTCCCAACGCTTGGGAACGAGGTGCTCAAAGTAATGAATGGTCTCCTATCCATCCATTTCAAGAAATCACTATGGTTGAACCACATTCAAATGATTCCAAAAATTTAGAAAATTAAATCATTTTTTATTTATTTTTCATAAAAATTGTAATATGCATAAGTATTATGTTTCTTGAAATAATAATTACATGTTTGTGACTAACATCAGATTAAAAACACACAGATATATATATATATATAGTGTATAAACTAAATAAAGGATAGGCTAGAAGAAAGACCTACCTCAGAACAAACAACAAATTCAGCCGACTGGAAGAAGGCATTCAGTCGATTGAATCATCAAACTCACTTAAATTTTTAACCTAAAAACAGCCGACTGAATCACTCCAACCAGTCGACTGAAATGCAACAAAAATGAACTATATATATGCGAGAAACAAATCTCTACACATCAGTCGACTGAACTCTCCAAACAGTCGACTGAATCTTCAACGTATTTGAATTTTGACTCAGAAACCAGTCGAGTGCCACCATAGATTCAGTCGACTAAATTTTGAGCTTTTACACTACAAAGTTGCAGGATGAAAATCCCTGCATATCAGTCGACTGAGCACCCCATTTCAGTCGATTGCCCCGTGTATTTTCTATTTTTAAAAATAAATCTACACTCTTTCCAACACAACCTTTCAACCTAACACTATTTAACTCACCTCTCTTCTTCATATTCCACTCACCTAAACCATTTTACTCCAAAA
The DNA here is from genome assembly GCA_030737815.1 of Allium fistulosum. Lineage (NCBI taxonomy): Eukaryota > Viridiplantae > Streptophyta > Magnoliopsida > Asparagales > Amaryllidaceae > Allium > Allium fistulosum. The sequence goes on from CM060908.1 coordinate 718,793,808, forward strand.
GAAACCCTAGCCTCCTCTTTTAAAAACTCCATTTTTTCTCCAAATATATTAAAATCAATGGCACCCAGATCCAAACGTGCTCGTGAATATCCTGCCGGCCCTTCCGAGAGCCAAATTCGTTCTTGGCTTCACAATGAGACAGCGGTAACTAGGTTCAATTCAATGAAAAACTCATGGATTTTTGAAGGCGCTTTCGTCAAATTTGCTGATTTTAATGGCTATGCTATACAAGAGCTTTCCGGAGCTGGTGGCATCAACCATCTCATTGGGTATGGTTCAAACAACATCAAAATATATCCTTCTTTGATTAAGTTATTCTTCGCTAACATGAATCTCGACCACCAAGATCCACGTAACAAGGAGGATTGTATTTGGACTTGGGTTTGCGGAGTTAAAATCTATCTACCACTCTAACGAATTGGAAACATTTTCGATGTCCATCCGAAAGGTTGGATATTGATTATTTAGAGGTAGACATGAATAATCGAGACGAAGTTTCTCATCTTTTTCTCTCAGATGATTTGACTATTCTTAAATCTAGTGCCTTACGTCTGAAGGCACATATTCTTCACCGTGCTCTCCTTCGATTACTGAAACCTCGTACCGGTAGCAACGAGAAGGTTTATAAGAGGGATTTCCAAGCCCTCTATGCTATTTACTCATCCCAAAGAGTAAATTGGGCAAAAAATCATTTTGGACGAGTGTCTCACAGTCAACCACAACAAATTATAAGCTTCCAACAATGGGCCACAAATCGCGAACAAGCGGTTCGTCAAACAAGGGATACAAACATCGCACCTTCATCATTTCAACCTCCTCAAGGAGAAGAAGAGGAAGACGCCGATGAGATTCATGAACTCCATGGTGACATTACTCCAAAATAAGCACTTGTTACACTTTCTCAAAATCAAAGTAAGCTTGGACGACGTTTGCTACCATCGAGAAAAATGTGTCAAAATCTAATAAAAAGCTAAATTCAATAAAAGGATTTTTAAACAAAATTTGGGGGAAAGTATCATGTACCGGCTCTACTTTACCGGTGTTGTTGAAAACCCCGCTCCATTTACTTGGTCAACCTCCGAAGAAGAAGAGGAAGAAGAAGCCCACGATAGTGAGGATCTCTAGTTTTTTTTCCACTCATGATCGTCTTATCATTTTTAAAACATTGTCTTATGTGTGGTGATTGGGTTTTGATGTTGTTATGTAATATTGTTCTTTGATTCTCGTATTAAAATGCTCATGTTTATTTGTTTACTATCTATGATACTAAGTTTATTTGCTTCCCTAAACTATATTTGTGCTTATATGTTTATTATGCTCATATGTTTCTTTTTGTCGATGACAATGTGACGACCCGACTTTTTCTCCACTGAAAGTCGCATCATCAATAAGAAAGAAAGGGGTGAGAAAAGAGAAAAGAAGAGAAGAAAGAAAGAAACAACAATAACGATCTCACAGCGGAACGAATAAATTATATTAATAACATAAACTATTACATAGTATACAACACTTTACAGAGTTACGCAGCATATACATCACTAAACTAGACAGTTATAAACATCTGTCTAGACATTACAACTCAATACACTACAGAGATACAGACACAGCAGAACTACTATATATATCTACAACGCTGAAGCCTCCTGCTCCATTGCTCCTCCACAATTCGTCAAAGCTAAACCTGAATCCCTTGGCTACTCGTAAAAATTTGAGTACCCAAGAGTTTATAAAACAGAAATAAACACTTGGGTCAGACATGGGTCTGGTGTGAGTAACAGGTTAAACTTGTTTAACTTCAAAACCTTTTGAAAGAAAAGGTATCACGTAAGACTCCCCACAAATAAACATGGGTAAGTTTTTTCCTTACGCTAACCAAAACATTTGATAGGAAATTCGATTGTATTATAATAGGGTCTAGGGTTTTCAAATAAATATGAAATAGCCGAAATTGTTACATTATTAAATTCCAGCATACATAAGTATACAATCAAGTCCGTTATCACTTATTGGATTTTGGATTCCATACAATGGCAGAGCTACCGGGGTACCGCTCATCACAGTACGGGGCCTAGATCACCGTACCGAGGATCACTCCCAATCCCCTGCAACACAAAGCCGGAACCATCCCTTACTGGATAATCCCGAATAAAATCACCCCACAGATGGCCGTCGCCAACTGCACCACTAAGCCGAAATAAAAGGAGGAACTCTCTAGACAGGGATGACCTTACTCTCAGTGGGTGCTACCCACGAAGCCTTGCTGCACCTCCCCTGTTTTAGCCATTCCCGGTTGATGAGGCTTGAGGTCACGATTACCTTTAAATAAGATCACATCTCTTAGAATGCTCATCATCCACCTGACGATGTTCTGAAAGCATTCAATCCATTCAAGTTCGTTCCGGGTTCGAACGAAACCGAAGGCATTATCTCGCTACACTCGTTTTGGAATCACCCTCAGAGTTAACGACAATAACCCTTGCACTCTGAATCTTCATCTTCACTTGAGATTCACGACCTATCGTAAATTTGGATCGATGTGGTATTCGGGTCTCCAGACCTGGTATCCCGGTATACGGAAACCCGATCCCGGTCTCATCGAAATCCAAAACGTATCTTTTAAGGGCCAAGTTGTTTTAAGTTTAAAACAATTCAATTCTTTATCTATATACACAAGGATAGATAATTCAATAGATAATCTACATTATCATCCCAAACAGATAATTCACATTATCATTATAATTCAACCAAACATCCATATCATATATCAATCATATCTCATCAGAGATATCAAACAATGAAATACATTCAATCTCATTCATCCATCCTTAAGCAATGATTTATCATCTAATTAATTTAAAGTGAATTAAACTAATTACTTCATTCTATAAATCCTGCTTACTTAATTATTAATTAAACCAATTAATTAATCATTACTCTAAGTATCCATCTTAATTAATCATTCCTGATTAATAATCCTTTAATTACTTTAAGTAATTAATACTTAATTAATTTCACACATTAATTATCTTAAACCATTCAGTAATTAATCTTTAATTACTTCATTAATTAATTAATTATATTTAATTACATTAATCCTTAACTAATGACAATTAATTAATTACTTTAATCACTTATTATTTATTAATTAATCTTAATTAACCAATCCTTAATTACATCATTTAATTTAATTATATTTAATAATTAATTCTTAATTAAACCACATTTATTAATTACCTTTGATAAATCATATTTAGTAATTAACTACCCTTAATTACTCTTCCATAAATTAATTACTCATTAATTAATTATCCTTTAATTAATCCCTTGATTAATTATTCAAAGTAATTAAACTCAAATTACTTTCATCTTTAGTTAATTACATCCACTAATTAACTTTAATTACTTTCCTAAGTAATTTATACTTCCACTAATTACATTTATGTAATTATCAAATCACCAAGTGATTCCTTAAATTAATTAAACAAATTAATTTAAACTTATCAAATTTATTTAATTAATTACCTTAAGTAATTAATTCATTTAATTATTTCCATTAAGTAAATTATACTTAACCAATTTATAAATGCTTATCATTAGTTAATTAATCTAATTGATTATCAAGATTTATCACATTAATTAATTATTCAATAATTCCTAATTAATGAACCCTCATTAATTATTAACAATTCTTATTTAAGTAATTAAACTTAAATCAATCATTATTAATTACCAATTAATAAATTCTTAATTACCATTTAATTAATTTCAAATTAAATTAATTGCTAAATAAAGCTTTAATCACTTGATTAATTAATTCCTAATCATTTATTAAAAATCTATACTTATTTAAATAAATGATCCTTAATTCTTAATTAATCAACTTATAATCGTAATTATTTAATTAATTAACACTAAATTATTAATTAATTAAATTATCAAATTATTCTTTAATTATCTTATTACTTTAATGAACCTAAACCTTAATTAATTGCTAAATTAAAGTATTTATCCTTCAACTACTTTAATTATTATTAACAAAGACTTTAAAATATTTTACTTTAAAATCTTTCTTTAAATTCATTTTAGATTAAGGATTTAAAATAAATTACAATTTTACTTTAACCAAATTTAAATCTAATTTACAAAATCTTCTTCAATTCAAATGTTTAAAAAAAACACTTAACATTTATATAAAGGAAATTTATAAGATTTTTAAACAAATTCATTTATTCAAACTTTTTTTTTTATTATTCTTTAAACATTTAAATTTGTTAAAATCTTTATTTTTATAAACTTTATTTATCTCAAATTCTAGGATACAAATTATAACTTGAACTCGAATGAAAACTGGATTTAAATCCTGTTTTCAAAGTTTAAAACTCAATTTAAATTTACAAACACTGTCAGGCTTTAACTTTAGTTACTAAAACTACCCGAGACAACTTGATTTTACTTCGAGTCGAATCCCTCCTTGCTTCGATCAAACCCTCGAATAACTCGAGACAACTCGAGATTTTCCCTGAGTCTACCCGTGTCCACTCGAATACCCCCTTGCTTCGAGACAAAATCCAAATTGCACGAGCTCAACCCGAGTGCCTTCATCTTCTCCAACGCCAGCAACTACCAGATAGCACAAACGTGCACACGTGCACGTGCACGTCGTTCGACGTCGCTCCGACCAATCATCTGAACGTCGACCAGTCCCCCTTAGCCTTGACATTCCAACTATCAACCCAGAAACCCATCTTCATCATCGAAACGAAAACGAGCTTCCTCGTCAAAAATAATCTGGCACTAATCTGATCGGAATCACCAACCACCGATGGTCACGACCTCGAGAACACTCGCCAACTTCGCCGCAGCTTCGCCACGCCTCCAGCAATCTTTTCCCCCTATCGCGAACGATTCCGGTCCCCTATCCACGTCGAAACTGCTTCGACAAACCAGACGATCAAAACTCCACCTAAAGCCCTAGTTCATCTCGTTCCGATCACCACAGCCAAAAATAAAATCAACTACAATTTTTCCAGTGATCATCAACCTATAAGCTACCTTCGATATCAAGCACGAACTTCAATTCATCGTTGATCGACGCAGATTGACGATAAACCCAAATTAGCCCAACCCAGATTATCTCAACCAATGCAAAACTAAAAATCAAGACTTTTATCTCTAAATTCATTATTGACAATAATAAATCAGATTATAAATTAAACTCAGGAAATTAAGATGTTTTAATTTTCTGGTTAAATTGATTTCTACTGTAAAAACAAAATTTCAAACTATAAACTAAATAATTTCACCTGAAAACTATTTTGTTAAACAAATTTGCATTGTAAAATCATTTTCTATTTTATGTTCAAAGCCAGACACAGATTGAGAAGAAAGATATTTGTTTTTTTCTTTTTCTTTGAACTTGGTTCCTAGTCTGTTAATCAAAACAGAGAAATGAATATCCGTTTACAGGCATGCATCCGGATATATATACACATCACATCATATATATACATGCATTCATACATATAAACATAAGCATCCATATTCCTATACAATCCATCACAAACATCTATATATAATCACAGTTTTTAAACTGTTTTAAAAGAGATTTACTCACTTGATAAATAACAGGGAATAGGTTTTTTATGTGTAAACTGACAGGCTCATACATATATTTATACTAATTCATATAAATTCAAATTAAAATCTAAAATACAAGCCAATATTATCACATGCAAACATATATCATATGCTTTAAGTTTTAAAAATGAAAGTTACTCACGTTTTAAAAGTGAACAGAGAAACTTTCCAGGTTTTAACTTGAAAAGCTTTTGAATTTAAGATCTGAATGTCTTTGCTATTAAAACTTGAATGCTTGCTGGAAAACTTGCATGCATGCTTTGATTATTGAGATGTTGCTCTAAATCAGGTTGCTTGCTTCCAGATTTGAAAAGATGCAGGCTACAGACTTGATTCCAGATTAAAGAATTTGCAGGCTTTGATTTAGATTTTTGAAAATGAATTACAGGAGACTAAAAGACTTTGATTTGGAAAATGCATTACAGATCTTTGTTTGAGGAATTTGGTTTTGAGGAATGTTGATTACAGATTTCTTTGGAGACTTTGGTTACAGGTTTTGTTTTTGAGAATTTATTTTCTGGTTTTGCTCTTAGAAGTGGAAATGAATTTCAGATTTTAGAATTGAAGATTCGAAAGAAAGGAAGAGATGAAAATATGTATATGTAGGCTGAATTGATTCAAAAAACAAAAATGACACTTGTCTTTCTCATGCCTTAATCTTATAACACATATTATATTAAAGCCTTAGGAGCTAACACATGTCCTTTTAATTAATTAGTTTTATTTATTTTAAATATAAAAACCTTTTTCTTAACTTATTAAATACATATCTATATATATTAATTATAAAGAAACAAAACTAATTATTATAAATAAAAGTTTACATATATTTTGAAATCCAAACTATTTGAATATTACCTCTTTTGAATTCAAAATTAAATCTAAATTCAAATTCAAATTGTATTTAAAATCCAATTTAAAGTCAATTTAAAAGAACACATTCAATTTGAAATAACAATTTTATTTTATTAATGTCTATTCATATTTATTAAGCAATATTTAAAAAGAAAATAAAATAACCTTATTATTAACCTTACTTAAAACCATATAGTTATTTGTTTAAAATAGCTTTGAAAAGCTTAATATTAAATAAATCATAATTTCCAAACTATCAAAATATATATATTAGAAATTTAAAAACAATATTTTATTTATTTATTAAATTTCAAACCAAAGCTTATCTATTTACAATATATACACACATATATATACACATTATAAATAGAAATCATTTTATTAGTAAAATTCACTAATTAAATATTTATTTAATTAGATTATTAAACCAATTCAAATATTTTTATCAAAGATTAACAAATCAATTTAATTATTTAAACAGATTGTTAAATTGATATTGTCCATAAATTTCCGGGATATTACATTCCTCCTCCCTTAAAATAATTTCGTCCCCGAAATTTAAAACAAAGGTAATTTAATAATCTTTTTAAATCACAAAGATGTATTATCATCCATATGCTAACAATCATAGCAACCAATCATCCAAACAAACAATTCTAACTATCCAGCGAAAAATTCTGGATAGAATTTCCTCGAGTTTCCCCAAGTATATATATATACCGGGATACTCGCTCTACAAACAATCCAAACAACCAATACTACTAAGCTATAGAGCTCCTACTCATCTAGATCTACAAAACTAAACAGAATATCAGACTACAGACGAGTCTGACTCAACAACCAAATACTCCAGAACTGCTGGTTCCAAAACCAGAGATAGATCAAACACGTACTCCTTCAAAGATACGTAAAATACATTGAATTCCAGTTATCCAAACTGACAATTCAACCTTGTAGATCAAAGTACTTATCAAATTAGATCACAGAAAAGATCCAAAATAACTCGGAGCTAACTTCCCAGACTTACCCAATCTTATAGCTCCCTTTAACCAGAGAAGAACTTCACAACCACGAAGTCTCCAACTCCGAATTTCAAATTCCATTGTCTCTTATCCACAAAATCCTTCAGATGATCCTGGGCTGACTACAGATCCTTCCTGATCAACTCAACCTTCGCTGATGCTTCTGGAAATAAACAGAACCAAAAACAACTCAACAGAATGATCCTCTCAAGATCTATCAATAATCCAAAACACAACTCTACTACCAAACATCAGAAGATCGAACTAACTTCTCCTATCTGGAAAAGACAACAAGAGCACTCGCCAAACTGCTTCTGCTGCACCATTCTGATCTGAAGTAGAATGAAAATGCTGATGAGGAATACAAGCACAAACTGGACAACACATCCCAGAAAATCTCAGATACCCAAAAGAATACTCAAACTATCGCAAGTCACTTTTGCGATCAACCCAGCCAAAATGCAAAGAAACTGTTCTCTCTTTACCAATCAGAACAGCTTACGCTTATCTATCCAATCCATTGAAGAAATGGATCCACTCTGTTGCTTCTGAACTCCACCTTCAGAAAAATGCTAAGCCGGAAGAACTTTCTGCCAACGCAAAGAACACTCCGAGCTGCACTGCTGCCACAGATGCCAAAGACTTCTCAATCCAAAGCTCTTCGAGAAACTCAGACCTTAAACAAAACACAAACACCATGCTGAACTCAGCCACAACACCGAAACAGACATACTTCATTAACTTATTCCAAAGAAAACATCTTCGGGAACATCCATAGTCACTGCATCTCATCACGCAGCTACAATTTCCTGAGATACCGAGATACCATCACTCGCTTCTGCATAACCGACAGATTCAACTTTACTCATCCAAACTACAAAGATAAACTCTGAACCTTAACAGTTTCCTTCGGAGATCGATGAAATCCTTCATCACAGTAAAATTCACTCGAGACAGTATTAGGTTTACAGTCTCGACAAATACCCTTCCAACCTCAACACTCAGACTCCTAATCCTAGATGATAAATTATTATCATCTCAACCAATCATTACAAATACCATATACATTTAAAATGATACTTTTTATATATAGAAATTATATCTGGGTAAAATTATTTCATCTATCTTTTTAAAACAATATTGTGTCCGTTGGCCTGGTCCAAGTGTTTAGAGATCCCTATCAATAACGTTAGCTACTCGTATTGACCAGAATCCATATACCACCCAACCGATCAATTAACACAATATAAAACCATTTTATATAACTAACAAATATGCACTCTCGTATATATATACACTCGGACTCAAACAGGTTGCTACAGATCCTGTCTCTAATGAACAACCCTTCCGAACCTAGGTATTCACTCAACCTAGTGTTCTGATATTCACTTAACCAAAATCTTAGGCATTCGCTCAACCTATGCTTTGATACCAACTGTGACGTCCCGACTTTTTCTCCACTGAAAGTCGCATCATCAATAAGAAAGAAAGGGGTGAGAAAAGAGAAAAGAAGAGAAGAAAGAAAGAAACAACAATACCGATCTCACAGCGGAACGAATAAATTATATTAATAACATAAACTATTACATAGTATACAACACTTTACAGAGTTACGCAGCATATACATCACTAAACTAGACAGTTATAAACATCTGTCTAGACATTACAACTCAATACACTACAGAGATACAGACACAGCAGAACTACTATATATATCTACAACGCTGAAGCCTCCTGCTCCATTGCTCCTCCACAATTCGTCAAAGCTAAACCTGAATCCCTTGGCTACTCGTAAAAATTTGAGTACCCAAGAGTTTATAAAACAGAAATAAACACTTGGGTCAGACATGGGTCTGGTGTGAGTAACAGGTTAAACTTGTTTAACTTCAAAACCTTTTGAAAGAAAAGGTATCACGTAAGACTCCCCACAAATAAACATGGGTAAGTTTTTTCCTTACGCTAACCAAAACATTTGATAGGAAATTCGATTGTATTATAATAGGGTCTAGGGTTTTCAAATAAATATGAAATAGCCGAAATTGTTACATTATTAAATTCCAGCATACATAAGTATACAATCAAGTCCGTTATCACTTATTGGATTTTGGATTCCATACAATGGCAGAGCTACCGGGGTACCGCTCATCATAGTACGGGGCCTAGATCACCGTACCGAGGATCACTCCCAATCCCCTGCAACACAAAGCCGGAACCATCCCTTACTGGATAATCCCGAATAAAATCACCCCACAGATGGCCGTCGCCAACTGCACCACTAAGCCGAAATAAAAGGAGGAACTCTCTAGACAGGGATGACCTTACTCTCAGTGGGTGCTACCCACGAAGCCTTGCTGCACCTCCCCTGTTTTAGCCATTCCCGGTTGATGAGGCTTGAGGTCACGATTACCTTTAAATAAGATCACATCTCTTAGAATGCTCATCGTCCACCTGACGATGTTCTGAAAGCATTCAATCCATTCAAGTTCGTTCCGGGTTCGAACGAAACCGAAGGCATTATCTCGCTACACTCGTTTTGGAATCACCCTCAGAGTTAACGACAATAACCCTTGCACTCTGAATCTTCATCTTCACTTGAGATTCACGACCTATCGTAAATTTGGATCGATGTGGTATTCGGGTCTCCAGACCTGGTATCCCGGTATACGGAAACCCGATCCCGGTCTCATCGAAATCCAAAACGTATCTTTTAAGGGCCAAGTTGTTTTAAGGTTAAAACAATTCAATTCTTTATCTATATACACAAAGATAGATAATTCAATAGATAATCTACATTATCATCCCAAACAGATAATTCACATTATCATTATAATTCAACCAAACATCCATATCATATATCAATCATATCTCATCAGAGATATCAAACAATGAAATACATTCAATCTCATTCATCCATCCTTAAGCAATGATTTATCATCTAATTAATTTAAAGTGAATTAAACTAATTACTTCATTCTATAAATCCTGCTTACTTAATTATTAATTAAACCAATTAATTAATCATTACTCTAAGTATCCATCTTAATTAATCATTCCTGATTAATAATCCTTTAATTACTTTAAGTAATTAATACTTAATTAATTTCACACATTAATTATCTTAAACCATTCAGTAATTAATCTTTAATTACTTCATTAATTAATTAATTATATTTAATTACATTAATCCTTAACTAATGACAATTAATTAATTACTTTAATCACTTATTATTTATTAATTAATCTTAATTAACCAATCCTTAATTACATCGTTTAATTTAATTATATTTAATAATTAATTCTTAATTAAACCACATTTATTAATTACCTTTGATAAATCATATTTAGTAATTAACTACCCTTAATTACTCTTCCATAAATTAATTACTCATTAATTAATTATCCTTTAATTAATCCCTTGATTAATTATTCAAAGTAATTAAACTCAAATTACTTTCATCTTTAGTTAATTACATCCACTAATTAACTTTAATTACTTTCCTAAGTAATTTATACTTCCACTAATTACATTTATGTAATTATCAAATCACCAAGTGATTCCTTAAATTAATTAAACAAATTAATTTAAACTTATCAAATTTATTTAATTAATTACCTTAAGTAATTAATTCATTTAATTATTTCCATTAAGTAAATTATACTTAACCAATTTATAAATGCTTATCATTAGTTAATTAATCTAATTGATTATCAAGATTTATCACATTAATTAATTATTCAATAATTCCTAATTAATGAACCCTCATTAATTATTAACATCTTATTTAAGTAATTAAACTTAAATCAATCATTATTAATTACCAATTAATAAATTCTTAATTACCATTTAATTAATTTCAAATTAAATTAATTGCTAAATAAATCTTTAATCACTTGATTAATTAATTCCTAATCATTTATTAAAAATCTATACTTATTTAAATAAATGATCCTTAATTCTTAATTAATCAACTTATAATCGTAATTATTTAATTAATTAACACTAAATTATTAATTAATTAAATTATCAAATTATTCTTTAATTATCTTATTAATTTAATGAACCTAAACCTTAATTAATTGCTAAATTAAAGTATTTATCCTTCAACTACTTTAATTATTATTAACAAAGACTTTAAAATATTTTACTTTAAAATCTTTCTTTAAATTCATTTTAGATTAAGGATTTAAAATAAATTACAATTTTACTTTAACCAAATTTAAATCTAATTTACAAAATCTTCTTCAATTCAAATGTTTAAAAAAAACACTTAACATTTATATAAAGGAAATTTATAAGATTTTTAAACAAATTCATTTATTCAAACTTTTTTTTTATTATTCTTTAAACATTTAAATTTGTTAAAATCTTTATTTTTATAAACTTTATTTATCTCAAATTCTAGGATACAAATTATAACTTGAACTCGAATGAAAACTGGATTTAAATCCTGTTTTCAAAGTTTAAAACTCAATTTAAATTTACAAACACTGTCAGGCTTTAACTTTAGTTACTAAAACTACCCGAGACAACTTGATTTTACTTCGAGTCGAATCCCTCCTTGCTTCGATCAAACCCTCGAATAACTCGAGACAACTCAAGATTTTCCCTGAGTCTACCCGTGTCCACTCGAATACCCCCTTGCTTCGAGACAAAATCCAAATTGCACGAGCTCAACCCGAGTGCCTTCATCTTCTCCAACGCCAGCAACTACCAGATAGCACAAACGTGCACACGTGCACGTGCACGTCGTTCGACGTCGCTCCGACCAATCATCTGAACGTCGACCAGTCCCCCTTAGCCTTGACATTCCAACTATCAACCCAGAAACCCATCTTCATCATCGAAACGAAAACGAGCTTCCTCGTCAAAAATAATCTGGCACTAATCTGATCGGAATCACCAACCACCGATGGTCACGACCTCGAGAACACTCGCCAACTTCGCCGCAGCTTCGCCACGCCTCCAGCAATCTTTTCCCCCTATCGCGAACGATTCCGGTCCCCTATCCACGTCGAAACTGCTTCGACAAACCAGACGATCAAAACTCCACCTAAAGCCCTAGTTCATCTCGTTCCGATCACCACAGCCAAAAATAAAATCAACTACAATTTTTCCAGTGATCATCAACCTATAAGCTACCTTCGATATCAAGCACGAACTTCAATTCATCGTTGATCGACGCAGATTGACGATAAACCCAAATTAGCCCAACCCAGATTATCTCAACCAATGCAAAACTAAAAATCAAGACTTTTATCTCTAAATTCATTATTGACAATAATAAATCAGATTATAAATTAAACTCAGGAAATTAAGATGTTTTAATTTTCTGGTTAAATTGATTTCTACTGTAAAAACAAAATTTCAAACTATAAACTAAATAATTTCACCTGAAAACTATTTTGTTAAACAAATTTGCATTGTAAAATCATTTTCTATTTTATGTTCAAAGCCAGACACAGATTGAGAAGAAAGATATTTGTTTTTTTCTTTTTCTTTGAACTTGGTTCCTAGTCTGTTAATCAAAACAGAGAAATGAATATCCGTTTACAGGCATGCATCCGGATATATATACACATCACATCATATATATACATGCATTCATACATATAAACATAAGCATCCATATTCCTATACAATCCATCACAAACATCTATATATAATCACAGTTTTTAAACTGTTTTAAAAGAGATTTACTCACTTGATAAATAACAGGGAATAGGTTTTTTATGTGTAAACTGACAGGCTCATACATATATTTATACTAATTCATATAAATTCAAATTAAAATCTACAATACAAGCCAATATTATCACATGAAAACATATATCATATGCTTTAAGTTTTAAAAATGAAAGTTACTCACGTTTTAAAAGTGAACAGAGAAACTTTCCAGGTTTTAACTTGAAAAGCTTTTGAATTTAAGATCTGAATGTCTTTGCTATTAAAACTTGAATGCTTGTTGGAAAACTTGCATGCATGCTTTGATTATTGAGATGTTGCTCTAAATCAGGTTGCTTGCTTCCAGATTTGAAAAGATGCAGGCTACAGACTTGATTCCAGATTAAAGAATTTGCAGGCTTTGATTTAGATTTTTGAAAATGAATTACAGGAGACTAAAAGACTTTGATTTGGAAAATGCATTACAGATCTTTGTTTGAGGAATTTGGTTTTGAGGAATGTTGATTACAGATTTCTTTGGAGACTTTGGTTACAGGTTTTGTTTTTGAGAATTTATTTTCTGGTTTTGCTCTTAGAAGTGGAAATGAATTTCAGATTTTAGAATTGAAGATTCGAAAGAAAGGAAGAGATGAAAATATGTATATGTAGGCTGAATTGATTCAAAAAACAAAAATGACACTTGTCTTTCTCATGCCTTAATCTTATAACACATATTATATTAAAGCCTTAGGAGCTAACACATGTCCTTTTAATTAATTAGTTTTATTTATTTTAAATATAAAAACCTTTTTCTTAACTTATTAAATACATATCTATATATATTAATTATAAAGAAACAAAACTAATTATTATAAATAAAAGTTTACATATATTTTGAAATCCAAACTATTTGAATATTACCTCTTTTGAATTCAAAATTAAATCTAAATTCAAATTCAAATTGTATTTAAAATCCAATTTAAAGTCAATTTAAAAGAACACGTTCAATTTGAAATAACAATTTTATTTTATTAAAGTCTATTCATATTTATTAAGCAATATTTAAAAAGAAAATAAAATAACCTTATTATTAACCTTACTTAAAACCATATAGTTATTTGTTTAAAATATCTTTGAAAAGCTTAATATTAAATAAATCATAATTTCCAAACTATCAAAATATATATATTAGAAATTTAAAAACAATATTTTATTTATTTATTAAATTTCAAACCAAAGCTTATCTATTTACAATATATACACACATATATATACACATTATAAATAGAAATCATTTTATTAGTAAAATTCACTAATTAAATATTTATTTAATTAGATTATTAAACCAATTCAAATATTTTTATCAAAGATTAACAAATCAATTTAATTATTTAAACAGATTGTTAAATTGATATTGTCCATAAATTTCCGGGATATTACAGACAAAGTGGGAGAAAATGTGTAATGGGGGGGATATTTATTCAGGGGGAGTAAATTGCTTTTATAAATTTACAAACTTACATAGTTTTCATCATAAAAATGGGGAGAATGTTATAACCTTATATTTTAATGTTTTGATTGTGACGGCTATATAATTAAATATTATTTGAACTAACCATATTTGCAGGAGAAGATACTATTTTACTTGACAAACATATTGCAGACCAGATTCTGGATAGAAGCTTCAACATTGTCTATGGTTTGTCTATGGTCTAAGTCTAGTAATTTTTTTTTAAATCTATCTAAAGTGGTATATGCACGCACACATACTTAAAAATCTTTCAAATCGTAGTTCATATATCAAAAATTTTAGTACACGTGTTCACATACAAAAACATTATTGAAAAATAATGAATATGGCATAAAACAGGTAATTCAGCCGACTGAAACGCATAGGTCAGTCGACTGAATACCTGTGCACGTGCACAATAACATATGAATATTCAGTCGACTGAAACATACAATTCAATCGGTTGAATGACTTGTCTTTTGCATTGTTCCTTCTCTAATTTGAATTTTACACATTTCAGCTAGCTGAATTATTTATTCAGTCGACTGAAATTGCATAACGGCTATATTTCTGAAAAGTCACTTCACTTCATCGAATAGAAACAACCGTTGATTCAATAGTTGTTTCTGTATCTTTTGATTTATACTTTTCATGAATAATTACAACTCTTAAAAACTATATATAGCCTTCAATTCATTTGTTTCAATTACCTGATTTCAGATTATATTCTCTTATCCTATTTGTCTAAACATTCTTGCCATTTGCATTCATACTCTCATTATAATCACTTGTACATTCAAGCAAAATTTTATTATTGATTTATTAAACTTCATATCTTCACAAACTACACGAAATACCAGAAAGGAGAAGATTATAGGAAGGGTATACGTTATTGACTTATCTATGCTACTCAAGAGCATACTCATTCAGAAGCAATTTTACTGTTTGTATTAGAAATCCTATTCAGTTGCTCAGTCGGTCGAACTCCTATTCTATTGCTTAAGCGGTAATAGTGCTGTTCGGTTGCTTAGGCGGTGTAATACCTATTCCTCTAGGTTAAGAGAGGGTTGATAGTTAACTTCCAGAAGGAGTCTGAGACTGGACGTAGAACAGGAAGTTCAAAGCAGTATAAAAATCCCTATTGTCATTTACTTTACTATTAACTTTTTATTTTTATATTCCGCACTAGTAGATAAATTAGATAATATTCCATATTACGATCCTTAGTCACTTTCAATAAGGGCAAAGTAGGAATATGTTATATTCTTATACCCTAAACCCTCATTCCAATTGCATTTACAATATTCACAAACAAAACTAAATATAAAGTTTGGCTGGCCACTATTAGAAGTAATCTAAAGGAAGATAAGCAAGAATTCAAGAAGGAAGCTCAATCAAATCAATTCAAGAGCAAATCTCAAACTCCTTAACAACAAGCTAAGATAAATAATAGATTACATCTCATTTTTATTGCTTTCGATTTCTAGATAAGATCCGAATTTTTTTGCAAAAAAAATGCCATGTTTTAATTGTTTAAATGGTTATATATGCTTGTTGATGATTTAAGTTGTTACGTATAGATTTTATGATAAGATTTGATTTGAAAAACATATTACATGACATCCAAATAGCTTGCGTTTTTGATATAAGGTTAGAAACATTATTTTAGGGATGATTTTAAAGTTTCATAATTTTATAAGTTGTGGTGGATTTATTATGAATTTTCTAGTAAAGAAAATGGTTAAATTGGGTTTAAATTATTTTCGGCTATTATAAGTTAGTTTTGGGTCAAAAATTTAAATATGTTAGAAAACATATTAAAAGTGATTTATGGGAATTTTTGGAGAATTTTCCTAAGTATTTTATTAAAGGTATAAAATTATTTAAGGTATGGGACTTAAATGTTTTATATGTTTAGAAAAGGAGAAAAGGTAATTTGCTAAATGTTTTAAATTGTTAATTACTGAATTCAGCAGCACTTTTAGAAAAGATTTTGAAAAAGAATTGGCAACCAATTATATGTTGACAAATAAGGCAAGTTAGTTGGAAAGGTATTACTTTAAAAGGTTAAAAATCAGTTTTGTAAAGGTTTATTGCTTCGCCACTTATAGCAGCCACCTTTCGACCCCATACATCCGCCTCCAACTAAGTCGAAACCAATACCCATGGTATCAATGCCTTGGTACATAGTGGATTGGAGTTAGGCGGAAGGTATAGAGTTGAAACATGCTTTCGAAGAAGTTGGAGCTTTCGACTTAACCGACTTGCTTCTGTTTATATAAAGAAAGGGCTTTTGAATGGGTTGCCGCCTTTTGTTTTTGAAATAAACTTTCGAAGGGGTCGAAACCCCAACTACCGCATTTAACCCTTCGAATCGATGATTTGAAAGGGTACTATTGCCTTTAAACTTTAAAGCCGCTTCTCCATGCTTTCGAAAAGGTTGGTTTCGAAACCATCAACTTTGTTTTATTTAGGAATAATGCTTTCAAAAGCAATGCTTTCACCCCAATTCTTTTAAGACCCATAAATATATTGAAAGCTAAACCCAAAGTTTTCGAAAGGAATAGTTTTAAATGGTTAAGTAGCTATGTTGCACAAACTTTTACTTGAACTCTGTGCTTTCGAAAGGTTTGTTTTAGTAAAGGACTTTAATTCTTTCGAAAGAAATATAATGAAGGTTTCGAAAGGGTGATTTCTCAATGTTTTCGAAAGGTCTACTTTTAGTATTTGAATGGAAGGTTTCCAATGCTTTCGAAAGGCAAGTTTGAAGTATTTTGAAAAGAGGATGTCTAAGGTTCTATAAAGCTTTCGAAGGGATACTTTCAATGATTTCAAAAGGTCTATTTTTAAAAATATTTCGAAAGGTATGTTTTGGCCTTTCGGCCTAGCGTTTCAAGGTAAAGTAGTTAACCTATTTTGAAAGGGGTACTTTCAATGGATTCGAAAGGGACTATTTAAAGCTTTTAAACAAGGGTTTCGAAGGTGATATCTTGGATTTAAAACCTAATGTTTTCTAAGTTAGAGAAGGGCTTTAACTTGTTTTAATGGGATAGGTAACCCTATTGTTTTAGGTTTTCATCAACATTGTTTTGTGTAAAGCATATTTCATGGCAAAGATGTTTGAGTAAAGCAAAGAGTATATTTTCCTTGTTTAAGTATGATTTAAAGGATTAAATCAATTTGAAAGAAATGTTTTCAAGGAAAATTTAATGGGGTAGTTAAGTAAATGACTCAGATATTAGAATACCAGATGGGACTGGTATAGGGTCGCACCCTATAGTTTAACTAATAGCCCCTAGCTAATATAAGTCCAAAATTCTAGTGTGTAGGGCTTTATCACAAGTATGACTAAAATGATGTTACACGCAGAAAGGAATATACATAGAAAGATAGGTTATTGGTGAGCCCGCGAAACCATTAGGATCAGTTGACCCTAGAAGAAGTAAGTTAAGGACAGACCGTCCATGAGTATGTCTAACAGAAGTTAGATTATTTATTTTGTCTGGTAGGCCCGAGTCCGCCAACGGTTAGTAGTTAGTCAAACAAAACTACATTGTTCGGACATATAGTCCATTGATTACCTGATTTATGTGCATATATGATATTGCTATTATTGCTTTAATCAGTTTGATTGCAGGATTTTGATTTGCAAAAGATATGTTTTTAAAGGGATATTAGTGAGGGGAAACTCGCTCTGCTAAGCGGCGTGGTCTCACTTAATATCTAAACCGAGATGAAATAGTATTATTCACACCAGGCTTTATGTCTGACTCAAAGTTTATGTTTTCCCCTTAAGCTCTCGGGTGTTAAAAATTAATTTGAGTAGATTGAGAGTTATGGTTTTACAGGTTTAGTAGGTTGGACGAATAATCTTTCGAAGACGTGCATGAGGCAAAGTTAGGAGCTATTTAGTTTTATTTCCGCTGTGATGTATTATGACTGATATATCTATTTAGTACTCCGATCATCCAAGGGGGAACCTTCATATGTCACTCTTGGCGTAATTTGTAACAATTATATTTGATCAAAACCTGGGAATCGTTTTTGGATTATGCATCTGAATATGAAATATTGATTTGAAATGTAATCAAAAAAGTTGTTTTTAAATCTGTGTTGATTTTTATTTTATATTCATGTGCTTCTAATATTATGGATAACATTAACATTACCATATTTTGTCACCGGAAGTTAAATACTATGGATGACTGCAGCATCTGTAGCACTTAGCTGCGGGCCTCAAGATAAGGGATGTTACAACTTGGTATCAGAGCATAGGTTTATGAAAAATTTAAAAGGAATTTCAAACTTAAAATGATTTTGAAAGCATAATCCTAAGGAATTAGAGAAAAGATTGGAGTATAGGATAACGCTATAGTAACGTACTTGTAATTTCTATATATAAGTAACATTTTATCTCTATTCTCCCATCTCTCTTAGGCTATTCTTCTATATCTTACAAAGGTTCGTATGTAGATTTTATGGACGTAAAATATGGATGCTCGAAGTGGAAGGGTTAACATTGGTGGGGGAAGCACCGCAACTAATGGGAATGACAGACCAAACACAAGAAGGAATCTAGGTCAGGCTCAAGCTGCTAATGTGGGTGTTGGAATGCCGCAAGTAGATATAAGAGCTATGTATCAGTTCTTCTTTAACATGATGCAGGTTGGAGTTGTTGCGGGTTTATTTGGAGGAAACGCTGAAGAAGGAAATCAGGGAGCTCCAATGGTCAATAATTATGTTGTGTTGAGTAGAGATTATGTCAAGTTGGGAGGAAAACCGTTTATCGGGACTAAGGACGCAATTGAACTGGAGAATTGGTTAATTCTTTACGAAAGGATTTTTGCTGATTTGGGACTTAATGATGAGCAAAAAAGGAGACTCGCTTCTAGGCAGTTAATGGGAGAAGCACTATACTGGTGGAACAGTGTTACGGTCGGAGTCAATGAGGAGACTATGACTTGGGCTGAGTTTAGGAGAAGGTTTGATGAGAGGTTTATGTCGGAGATTTCGAAGTCAACTCTGCTCAGAAAGTTTGCTGAGTTGGAGCAGGGAGATATGACAGAGCTTGAGTATGCAATTAGATTTGAGAAGCTATCGATATACAGATACGCTACGGTTGATACTATTACCAAAAGGAACAAGAAGTTTATCCGTGGGTTGAAGCCTGAGCTTGCTAAGGCCACATTATCGCATATTAAAGATCCATGCGATGTAGTTGTTGAGATGGATTTAAGGCAGGAAGAGATGCTTGCTTATCTTGAGGGTAATAAGGCAGGAGGAGCTCAAGGAGGACAGAACTAGAAGAGGAAGTTTTTCCATAAGAAGGGTGCTTAGAAGAGTGAAGCTGCCAAGAAGGCCCACAAGATAGGGGATGTTACACAAACAACCAAACTTCACATTCATTATTATGTTAAATTTTATTCAAAAAAATCCATTTGGACATTTTAAATATATTCTAATAGGATTAAAAGTTCATTTATACATAATTATATATTGTCTCCGAATAAAATTAAATAACCACCATACATTAAAATTTCATCGTACACATATATCAATATGAATATACACACACCCCAGTATTCTTTTGTAGTAAATTATCTCTACCATGTAATCAACTAATACACACATACACACACATATTCTCTCATAGAACTATATATTAACTTTAAAAATTAAGAATAAATATTATTTTTCAACAAATTATTCGCTGTTAAATGATACTTATTTTAATTATTACTTCATACTATTATGGTTGCAAATAAAACATCTCAATTTGTTACTTTAATATGATATTTTGATTATGATTACATGTAATAAATCTTTTATCTACATTAAATCAAAGTTTTCACATGAAATTAATTTAACACAAGTGAATATAATTTTTATCACTAACATGCATTTATAAAAAAATACATGCATTTAAACTTTTATTTAAAATATATAATCATTTTTAAATAGACTAATGTGAAATTATTAACAATTTCGCACACTAATTCTACCTCAAATTCGATTAACTACCATTCATTGGTTTATTCAATTATTTAATATTTAATTCACATCAGTTTTGATTAATATATTTTAATTATAAAATATTAATCATTTTATTTACTAATCTTACAACTTATCTCATCTCAAACAACCATTTTTTCCCTTCAAGTCAATTACCATATGATATATATATATATAAGCAACTTAAATACCATAATTTTTAATCAAATATGGATTTATATAAGACAAACACTCAGCTGTAGTTCTCTACATGCATTAAAATCTCATCATGAATTTAATTTTTGTATTCAAAATATAGATGAAATTAACTACATTTTCACTCGCACTTTAATTAATACATCATTCAATCCATAAGCAATCAATATTCATCAGTATTAATTCAACCAATTATATTTATATTTATAGCATTTCTATAAGCAACCATCAATCAATCTAACCATGTCAGTTCATCATATAAATTGTAGTACCCCACAATTTTAATGACTGAATATTTAAATGATTAATTTAAATATTTAATCGTTAATCTGTTATATTCAATTTTCAAAGATGAATGAAATGGGACTCGAGACACTCGCCATTGAGACCGAAATTCCATCATGACAAAAATAAGTGTAAACTTTACTATGTTTGGATTTGTGCAGTTAAAGCGCTTGGCAGATTCAATGCGGCGGAGGTGCAAAAAGTCATAGCGGGAATACAACAAGAATATAGCGCGATATAGCGGATGACTTCAAAATAGCATATAAAACTCATACTTAATGTTTTTACAAATATATAAATGGTTATTAAATGAAAAATTAACATTCAATTGAATTATAATTAATACATAAATAATTTTAAATAAAAACATGTGCGAATATACTGTAAATAAACATAAAACTATTATATAACATAATTGAATTTAGTAGAATATTAGAGTATTTCTTTTCTGAAAGTATAAAAAAAGTCTATTAAATAAATTAATTTCATAATTTTTATAATGTATAAATGTAATGTATAAATGTCAATTTTCAATTCATTTCTTTTAAAGAAGATATAGCGGAATAGTGAAATATAGCGGGAATAATGAGATATAGCGGAAATAGCGGGGCTTAAAGCGGAAAGGCTATATTTGGGGCTATATAGAAAAATCATAGCGGTAGAAATCCGCTATGAGATATAGCAGGGTTATAGCAGGGCATCAACTACACAGGTTTGGAGTCGATGAATTTTTAGAGTGAACGTTGTTTTCAATTAGATGAAACGTAATTGGGCTAAGCCCATTAGCTTACCCATAAGTTAGCTTATACGTAGTTAACTGCTCATTCATTTTTTCAACATTACATTTCCTTTTCTTCTCTAATTACTTCTCTAATATCCTCTTAATCTCCTAACCCTAGATCGACTAATCCAAGCTTAAATAAATTTCCTAAATTCAAACTAAAATCACAACAATTCTTCTCTCCTCATTCCTGTCAAAACCCATCATTGGATTCGCTTGAACTGCAGTTTGGAGCTAGATTTCAACTTTAAAGAGATCATTGATTTAGGTTTTTATAGTTAAATCTTGATTTGATGAAAGAAGAAGGTGAGTGGGATGATTCTCCTACTTAAATTACTTGTTAAACTTCGTATATTAGTTTATTGATGATTATGGAGTAAAATTAATGATTTAGGGAATGTTGGATTTGATTTAGGCTTATGTTCATGTTATAAACATGATTATATTAACTTAGGGGTAGGCGCGGTCAGTTAACCGACTCAATCGGTTAAAATTTTTGATTAACCACTATAAGGGCTTTGGTTCAGTTAACCGGTTTCGGTTAATATCACCTATGGCCTACTGACCGAACCGGTCAAAAGTAATCATGGTTAACCAGTTTATTTAACCGGTTAACCGATTAATTTGAACGGTTCGGTTAACCATCCAAATTAGTCGGTTAACCTGTTAAATAAACCGGTTAACCGACCAAAACAACATGTCAAGTACCAACAAGGCAACGACTATAAAGTCTGTTACAATGCAAGTTCTCACTTTGTTACTCTCAGTTCATAGTTGCTTCATAGTTCATACATTCATAGTTCATAGCATTAAAAGTTCATAGCATTACAATAGTACCTTAAATTCAAATTACATTACAATAATACTACATGTCAAGTGCAATAACCACAAAGTCAAACTCCTAGTCTATAGTCTCCACTCTCCATTCTTCAGCTCAATACTTTAGTCTCAAGTGACCCAGTCTACACTTTTGGACCTAGTCTGTCCAAATAAAAATAATTATTTAATATTTATATTAGCAAACCTGCACTGTAACTAAATATGAATTTCAACATATTAATTATAAATATGCATAGTATGCACAATTACTAAATATGAGTAATATGCACTGTAATTTTATATAAGCAAGCTATTATATTCTATGAACATGAATACTGACCTGAATATGAATATTAATGAACATATTAATAAACTGAATAAGTGAATATGTATATAATTATTTATATTAGCTAGTGACATATTTAATGAACTGAATATTAATGAACATATTTAATGAACTGAGGCTGCTTGAAATGAACCTTTCATTTTTGTACTAGCAGTTGAGTTACAAACATGGACTAGCAGTTGAACATACATGAAATGAATTTGATGTATTTGAAATGAATCTTTCATGTTTGTACTTGAATTGAATTGTATTAAGGAACCAAGGAAGTCATTTTATTAATTAGCGCACACTATCACATACATCAGGAATTGAACATCAGTATTAACTGAGTATTATCACAAACTAATGAGTTACAAATATCAAGTTTATCACAACTAATGAGTTACTGTTACAAATATCACAGAGACACACACTCTGCAGAACCATCTCAATAATCTACTGATCATAATCTATTAGAAGTCTATTTATAACATCGAGTTTCATTTACAGATTTAAACTATTGATCATAATCTGTCGGATGTCTATTTATATCATATTAAGTTTTAACAAAATCTAGATAAGATCAATAGATCTGAAACAATTTGTTTTGATCAAAACAGTAACTTAATGTACAGAAGCAGTTAACATTTAACAGTAGCTGATATGTGGATTACTAACCATGGTGAAAATAGCGATGATGGAGATGGACTATCCATGTTGAAAATAGAAGATGATGGTGATTCACATTGACGTCCATGTACAAATTCTACATGGCAAACAAATTAGTTAGAGTATTGTATGTAAAATTAGAAAATGTGAAACTAGATTATTTTACGAATGCTAATATCACCTGAGAAGGCTTCATCATAATAATAAACATTATTGAGAGGAACCTCAATCCGGTGATCGACAAAAATTGGTTTGGACCTTAACCAATTTGGAGTACAAACTAATGCCTCAACCATTCATGGGCTCAAAAAGTACTACATAAAGGGTCTATAACCCTTCCTCCAATGCTAAAAGCGGATTCAGAAGCAACCGTGGACATCAGAATAGCAAGGAGATCTCGAGCGACTAGAGATTAAACACGATATTTGGAACTATTTACCATCCATATAGTAAAACATCAAAATTATTTGGTTCATCCTCAATCGGTGCATTTAAATATTTTCTAGTTTATTGCCTTCATTATCTCATTATCGAACTTGTCTTAGAAAAGTATTCCTTTTTCTAGAAAGTACATCACTAGCATTCGCACTTTCACTATTAATGGATGTATTAGGTCGTGGTTCATCACATGTTGTGTTCCAAATGTAGAATCGCTCACATAGAAGTCAAACAACCTTATCAAAATATCTTTCACACTTTTTAACATGTCTTCCTCAACTACTTTTTCATACATGTCTTCAACACATAACTTCAAAAACTGAAATTTATATCTTGGAACAAGCACACACTTAATAAGTAAAATTTTGTTCATGTTACCCATGCTTCCCCAATATTTTTCAAACTTAGCTTTCATACTATGTGCCATTCCTCTAAGATATGGTTTCATTTGTGCAATCAATACTTGATGTTCTTCTTGAATTCCACTTAGCTCAGCAAAACAATCATTTGTGGTAATAGATAAAGTTTTTCTAAATTTTAAAGTAATATCATAAAAATACTTTAAGAATTTAACAAATAATTCAGCATTTTTTCAATCTATACAACCCAGAGGACGAATTTCATTATCAAAGTAGGCAACAAAAATACCATCATTTTCTTTCATATCATAAAAAACCCTTTTGTATTTTAAAGCCGCTTCCAACATAAAATACGTTGAATTCCACCTAGTGGGTACATCTAAAAACAACATGGATTTGTTCTCAATTCCCAAACTTAAAAACATCTCTCTAAATTTAGTAAATCGAGCAGGAGACGGTCTTATAAATCTAACTGTAGTATGAATTCCAGCTATAGTACTACTAATTTCTATTAGCCCATCATTGACAATTAAATTGATTATATGAGCACAACAACTTATATGAATGAATTCACCATTCAAAACACAACCACCATTATATTCATTTAATTTTTTTTCACATAATTAATTGCCACTTCATTTGCACTAGCATTATCAACCGTGATAGACACTATTCTTTTGAGTTCCCATTTTTTGATACATTGGACAATAAGTTTTCCAATATTTTCTCCTTTATGACTAGTAATCACACAAAAATTTATTATCCTTTTATGTAAATTCCAATTTCCATAAAAAAAGTATGTGGTTAAAACCATATAATTCACATTTTGAATAGAAGTCCATGTATCGGTAGTTAGACAAGCACCATGCAATGATTTAGAGAACATGTTTTTAAGAGAATCCATCAAATCCCAATATAATTGAAGCACATCCCTATAAATTTTTCTACATGAAGGAACTTCAAAACTAGGACAATATTACAGACAAAATTCAAGAAAACCTTCACCCTCCACAAAACTAAAAGGGAGTTCATCAATAATTATTATTCGAGCTAACGCTTGTGTACATTCCTCTTTGTTAAATGACCATGTGGTAAGATTACAACTACCTTCACTATCGCTATTTATTCCAAAAGATAAAGTTTTTTGTCTCTTATCACTATCATGCAGAATTGACTTACAAGACTTTGCTATATGATAATTCAAATGTGTAGGGCCACTTGATCTAGAATCACATGCAAATTGTTGACCACAGTAGTTGCAAATACATTTCTGAACATTGCAATTAATATCTTTAGTAAAATGTTCCCATACCGGAGAAGGCTTTCTAGAAGAAGACTTGCGATTCGGATGTAGAGGTGGTTTTCTAGCATTGATGTCCTCGTACCCGGTTTCCTCATTATCCGCTTCTTCCACATACTCATCATCGTCTCTTGTTTCTCTAGATGATCTACCTATTTGTACCTGTTATACAAGTTAATACTATATCAGTTGCTTATATGTCTAACTTGCATATATGTCTAACTGATACATGGTATATGCTACTAATCAAACCAATTTAATACATATATGGTGCATGAACTGATATTACATAAACTAAAATAGTAATACATGAACTGATATTACTAACTGATATTACATGAAGTCATGAACTTATACATAAACTGATATAACTGACACAAAGCAAATGCATACTGACCTATGTTTTGTAAATCGAATATATGTATGTATAACTTATAACATATGAATTGATATTTCATCACATATGAACTGATATGAGCATATTACTCACTTCATGAGCATATTACTAACTTATATCATATATCATGTATCAATTCATATATTAAAATGCTAAAAAATACTATATTTAGCTGAACTTATCAAGTTATTACTATATCAGTTGCTTATATGTCTAACTTGCATATATATTTAAGTGATACATGATATATGCTACTAATCAAACCAGTTTAATACATATATGGTACATGAACTGATATTACATGAACTAAAATAATAATACATGAACTGAAATATCAGATTGATGAATTGGTACTTTATTTAGATTTCCCCACCGTCCATTTTTGGTCCCATTGACACAATATTCAGTTGTTAACATTACCCACTAAAATATTTATAGTTCATTTGCTGAACGAAATTTAAGCAAGAAATGAAGAAACTGCATTTTAGAAGAAGAAGAAGAATCACTAGATACATGTTAAATACCAAAAAAAAGTATCATGAAAAGTGCATTGCAAAAGGGTAGTTAACCAATGTATTATTACATTAGATACATTTGCTTGATGAGTTGATGTGGCTTATTTCATATAACAAGCACTTAGACTGTTAATATATGCACATTCAAAATTGTATATGAATCCCAATATAGTTTATACACAGTATATAATAGGAGTAGGACATACAAAATATCCCAAATCAAAATGTTGATAGCTAGCTAGCTGCCTACTTCCATTCCAACTTGAAGAATAATGCCATTATAGTTTATACGAGGATGCATTTCAAATGTGGTTTGAAAGAAAGCATTATTCCAGTTCTTAAGAAAACATCAAACTAATATACATCAAACCAATACACATAAAACACCAAACTAAAATAATTATGATAATATTACTGCGCCATCAAACACCAAACTAAACTAATACATAAATATTACTTTATTTCAATGTGGTTTGATGTATATCAGTGCGCCTTTCTTCCTATTGCACACATATCATTTCAAAATTCAAGATAAACAGTAAAACTACACAAAAAATATCATACTCATGTTTTTCCTCTTCCTTCTAGCATTGCCATTCACCATCGCACAAAATTCAAACGACGATTTGGATAGCAAAATACGAAAATCAAGGAGGCGGGGGATCAAGATCTATTTAGATTCGAAGAATTGAAGGTTTAGTATTTGTTTGGAACGAAAATGAACGAGTTTGGGAACGAATTATGAATATTGAATAGCAGCTGAACTGAAGGAAAGATCGATTCGATTTGGATTAGGGTTAGGGAAAAATGGGTGGGCCTAGGTTGGGTTGCAAAAGCATTCGATTTGGCCTTTGTTTAAAATTTTAAAAATAGATTCGGTTAACGGTTAACCGATGTATGAACCGCGGTTAACCGTTAACCGACCCCCTTTTGGTCGGTTAATATGGGTCGGTTAACTGAAAGTTCGGTTAACCAATTATTTTGGTTAAAGCGGTTCAGTTATGGTCGGTTAAGTTGGTTAGGTCAGTTAACTCGGTTAAATGCCCACCCCAATATTAACTCATCATTCATTAAAGACCTTAACTACTGATTTTGGGGAAGTTAGTAAGCCATGAAATGGGTTTGAGGTTAATTGGACGATTATGTTTGATGTCATGGTTTGATTGGTGATTAATTATGAGATATAACGATGTACATATAATTAGAAAGTATTAATTAAACCATTTAAATGAATTTAGAAAAGTTAGTAAGCTAAATAAGTAAGTTAGTAGTTCTACAATTCTTATTAAAATGATTAGAGGCCTCATGAAGTTAATTAATATTTATAAATATTATTTAAGAGGAGGAATGATTTTATAAGTACATGGAATATTTTATAGAATGAAGTTAGTAAGCTAATTAAGTGAATTATGAGCTCTACACTTAGTATTAAAAGGATTAGAGGCTTAATGAAGCTCAATTAGTATTTATAAATATTATTTAGATAAAGAAATAATTTTATAAGTGATTGATATATTTTATAAAATAGAATGAGATTTTATAAAATATCATAAAAGAAATATTTTATTTAAGTATGAGAATTTATAAAATAACATGAAGGAATTATTTTATAAAAAGGTTATAAGGTTTTATAAAATAATTATACGATGAATCCTTGATTTTATTAAAGGAGTTATGTGTTATAAGGAGTTAAAATTATTTATAAGCTGGTTTTGTATTTTATAAAATAATGGAATGATTTTATAAAATAGTAGAAAGAGATATAAGACTTTTGTTGAAAAAGTTTAGTAAATAAAAGTAAGATTTGGTTAAGTAATAATTGAATCACTTATTTAAATATACGAGTATGTATATGTATATGAGAAAGTACACATATACGTCCATTTGAAGATATATAAAAATAAAAATAATTTGTATATTGTAATTAGAATTGTTGTGTGTATAAATATATGTGTACAATTGTATGAGTGAATTTTGAATTGATGTACATAAGTGCGTTGTGGGCATCTCACATAGCCATAGTGACTATCGTGTGCGCTAAGTTGCGTAAGAGTATACCAGGTCGAGTAATCACTCCGGTAAAGTCTGAAATTTGATTTCTGTAGTGAAGTGTGTTTGTGTACATGTGTATAAATATTCGCAAATGAGTGTATTGGCATGTTTAGGCATCACATAAGGCAGGATGGCTGGTTGAGTACGTTTGAACGTGATTAGAGGAATCAAGGTCACCAGAGTTGACTATTGAACTCTATGCATGCAAAGAGTGCGTTTCATGTTGATATCGATTTTCGAACACATAAGGAACCACTTCCAAAACATCCACCAATGAACTCCGATGGAGGTCTCATGTGGTGGAGGTTGGCTTGGGAAGCTATGCGGCCCATCAGGAGAAGCAATGGAGGAAACGATACAAGATACGTTGACTGTTGTGGGCAGATTGCACCTGCCTAGGTTTACTTCTTGGGACAGGCTACCACCAGTCCACCGATGGTAGACCACCGGTGCACTGGTAGTGCATGGACCTGGGTAGTAAGCCTAAACCAGGTGCCAATTAATGGGGTTTTTTCCCTTAGATCCGGATGCAACTTGATGTGAGACTTCAACATAACTTCAAGGATGCTTCGGGCTGCTCGAGAAAGTGGAATGCAAGACAGGGGTCGGGATTCAGATGCAAAAATAAAAGGTGTGTAAGTAGTCGAAAATAATCACTAAGGCATTCGGGCAAGCGCTGGAGGAAAAAATCGAGGCGAGAGATGTAGGGCACGGACTATCCTACACATGAATAGTAGGAGATCAAGATAGCAATCGAGAGCCAATCGGATACGAGATCAGGATGATGATCAGGTTCACGATCTTGTACAATGATCATGTACGATTGAAGGGAGTACATAATAGCAAGAATTCGGTTCTAGACTCACGCAGATGTGCAAGCATGCGACCGCAACGATCGGTACGAGATAAGGCAGACTTGTAGATAAATGGTTAGCATTGATTACATGGTTCGAAGCATTGTTGTGCTTGAGTGATCTATTCGGCTCAATGCAAGTGCATGGTAAGAGATTCATGGAGTAGGCGATTAGATTCGTGTCGTAGTGCAGTTCCAGTGCTATGCATCCGTTTACACATTCGTTTTATGATTTTGGGCCAAGCCTTCGAAAAGGCCCGGAGCAACACTTAAGGGGTACTTGTACCACTTAACTGTGGTGTATATATATATGCTATAAAGCATTGCAGTGGTAGGGGTTTTCATTATTACCAAGAGAGCGATCTAGGTCTATATGGGAGCACCTGTACAATAAAGAGATCGTATGAGGACTCTCAGTTCTGTTCGCGGACACTTGGGTAAGAATGTATATATAAATCGAAAGATCGCATAAGGTGTAGTTGCTTCATTTATGTTTCATTTAGTACGGGACAACATTAAATATTCTCTATTTGACACATTGTCATGTTGTGCTTGTGTTGTACTGGTTGATTGACATTGTTATTGCGTGTAGCATGATAGTATTATATTATGACACTTTTATTATCCTTACACTTGTATACTGGGTACCATCATCATAGCATATTATAATGTGGCAGTCACATTATATTAGTTGTGTTGACTCGTTTATGACAGGAGAAGAGTAGGTTATGGTATGAAATCTTATCATTTTGAGATAGGTTTGCTTCACTTGCTTATGGATAGTCCTGATTACTCCTGAGCCACGTTGGTGGAAAGGATCGGCTATACGTTAGTTGTTTCCTGTTTTATTTGTATATAGTTTTGATATACAATACTTTGAGAAATTACCCCTCACGCTAAACTTTATGTCAGACCTGTGTTTTGTCTTTGTCTATTTATGTTGTGACAACTCTTGGGTACTCGATTGAGTAGTTTAAGAGTCAAGTCTTTTGGGGATATGCTATCTAGATGCGGAACTGGAGCATTTTGGAAGCGTGGCATCAATACCATGGATATGTATACTTGATATTTTAGTAGTACTTGATAGACATGTTATTATGTATATGAGGCTTGTTGTATCAGATATTACTCAAAACTCCGTGTAGTTAAGAGTTATATTTTGATTCTCTATATTGATATTTATTTATCAGTTGTTTCTTCTAGTGTGATCCCTTATATGTATTGTTTATCCTACTCTGTTCATGTATATTTGATATATTATATGCTATCATTCCGTTGTGAGATCTTATCGATGTCTTGGTATGGTGTTTTATTTTAATTTTACCTCGACAGTCTGTCTTTTGTGGTATTCGCAAGTTAGACGTTAATTTTTGGGTATTATGAAGGAAGGGTTGGTGTATATATATATATAATTTATTTCATCAACCAAATAAATATAAAGAATATACATTATCACATAACTATAATCAAATAAAAATTTGTGAAAATTTTAAGGATACATGAACAGATTCACTCACCAAAACTCCAGCAACCACCAGCCCAGTACCGACCTTCTCCTTCTCTAGCCACGCCATATAGCAACCACTAAACATCTCAACCCACCTCGCCAGGAACATAACTAGAACTCAAGCCACCTTGACCTCACCCCAAAAGCACCATCACATGTCTCAAGTTGTTGTTGCATGCCTCCATACCTAGTTCTGCACCGTCAGGGTTATATACGCTTCCCGATGAGCATGCTTTGCCACATCATTCTAGGTCATGACCTTCCCCATCTGCACGTGATTCTTTTTTATTGTGCTTTTGCAATTATAGGGAATTTAGGGTTTTTATCATTTTGATCAGGTTTTTTAATATCTGAGAGGAATGAGTTTGGGCATGAAAAATGAGGTGAAAGAAGGGAGTAAGCGAATGTTATGTTAAATGAAGTTTTATCATTAATTCCTTTTTATCTTCAAAAGAAACACATTCCCTTATTAAATTATTTCCAATTTAAACCCTATAAATTACTCTATTATTTATTTATAACCGTATTCTTCTTAAAGTTAAGTTGATTTACCATATATTTTATATAATATATTTCAATATCATTAATTATTTAGACTCGTTAAGTATTGAATTATTTGATATTGAACAGTACTTTATTCTAGTTACAATAATATATTATCGATAATCATATTATCACTTAAATATTTTTCAAAATAATTTCCATTTATAAATTTTAATATTTACTTCTTAAATATAGTCAATAATAAAATAAGAAAGTTTTCTTAGAATATTGTTATTTCAGTTTTCAGAAAAATAATTTCAACAAAACAAAATTTGTTTTATTGATTCCTCTATTTTTTTCATATAAATTTTCATTTCATTTATTTTAGTCATACAAAATTTATTTACAACACATAACGCTTATTGTAAATTTTATTCAAACTCATTTTATTACTAAAAAGGAACTAAATTATTTAAACCATTAAAATAAAATATCTTTAATTCAATAAAATTTAAATTAATAAAATATTCTTAAAAATTCATCCTAAAATTAAGCTTAAATAATTTATTTATAATGAAATTTAATTTATTATTAGTATATCGAAAGTTGAGTAATTGTAGATACATATCCATATCGATCGGTGGCGAACCATATGGATCATTGCTGGATCAAGACAGAAGCTTGGTAAAGGAATCAACTAAAATATGATTGGGAGAAATTTGGCTAAGTAAATGGATCGATATCAATCCATGATGTATTAGTACTTAACCAAACTGGATGCAAATTTGGGTACTCTAGAGTTGATGCATGAAGAAGAGATGTCTAGAAGCAAAAATTTATCTAAGTCATAGACCAATACTGATTGATGATTACTATAGGGAATGTTGGTTGGAGCATCTCGGGTTCATCCGAGCAGACAGGTTCTATATGATGATGACCTATAGAGTGTAACAAAGGGGTTCAATGATCAGTTCATGTGCCAAGTGACCATTGATGACTAAAGGCATGATGTATGCCTGTAAAGAAGGATTAGTTAGGGACTATCAATGATGATCATATGAGTGGATCTGTATCTCTGGACTATCTGAGTGGGTCTAGTTCCCAACCATCTAAGTAGGCTAATATTCGAGCATTGATGAAGTCTCGACATGAGTAGTCATTAACCTTCCATGGTCACTTGTGTCATCATATATCTAAGTGCATTGTAAGTATCAAAAATGTTTGATTGATAGTTTCTATGGTGTCTTTAATGACAAATACTATCAAGTAAACACCTTGGCAACCTAGTATGTACTAAGATAGATTAGACATACTGACGATGTTGTTGCACATAATGTTTATGTGTGTTAACTTTTTGGATGTAGGAGCACGTGAGTTATGACTTTCCATGCCATATTATTCTTATTTTATGATATATCGAGTTTATAACAATTGTTTTAGGCTTATAAATCACTTATATCAGACTGTTGTTTGAACTTGGTTATTAATATTTCTGTTTCTTATAACTCTCATGTACTCTTTAATGGGTAAACAGAAAGTCGAGTATGATGATAGTGCATCGGCTTGTATAAAGGATGAGCATGGGGATTATGTTTTTCTCATATTACTATCATATGGAGATACTACTTATGTCGTTATGCACTATTATGGAGTTATCGACACTTATGCATATATTAGAGACAGTTTTCATATTATGCAGTATATGATGTACTCAATATGTGGTGACTCATATATGTGTTGTAGATGTATTATCATGAAACATGCTTCACTGAGATAATTATGCTACAATCTCGCCTCTTTTATATCTATGTTTGTACTATATTTTACCCATGTGTTATGAGATATATGATAGGTTATCGATTCATCGCTTTATTCTTTTTACCTTTACGCTTGTCCCTATCGATATGGTACCATTACAACACAATAGGATGTCTTCTTTTGGGTATAGGATACTGAAGGTGGAAGGGGTCGTCACATGACCACTTACAAGACATAAACTTATGATCCCGCTAAAATGACTATTCTAATTCAATGCCTTATAATCCTATCTTAGCTTAGTAACCCTAATTCGAGAAACCTGGAACCACAAAACATGTAGCTTGTAACAACCCGTAATTTTACCACTTTGAAAATGGAATATTCAAACTTAAATAATCATGTCTTATATAATAAATAAGAATGGTGAACTTATTTTTAGAATTGAATAAAGATTTTGGACTTTTACCGTAACATTGACAAAATTAACAAAAGCTGGTTTTCGAAAAAATTGAATATACAGTCCAATAATTGTTTTAAGGGATAAATAATTGCTTTTAAAATCATCATATAATGATAATAATTGGTTGATAAAAGGTTTGACAACTATATATATACTTATGTTATGGTGATTGACAAATTTCGTCGCGCATTAACAAAATCAATGTCATATTTTGCAAATGAATTTCGATATTATTTTATGTTATTTTATAAGCCAAATATACTTGTTTTAATTATCTAAAAATGATAAGAAATTTATTTTCAAGTTTGGTTTACATGAATAAATAGTTTAACAAAAACGTCAAAATGTGACTGTATAACATTTTGTCGGAAATCAATGTTTTATTGAATAAAAGTTGCCGCAATGTTGTTGCACAATTATGTATATATACATGTACATATTTTTAAATATGTTAAGTATTAACAATTAACTAATCAAGTTTACTTTTTATAATTAAGGTTAGAAATTTCTAGAAAATCATTAAGAAAATGTAAACAAAAAAGGACAAAATCATGTCAAATCAAATCGAATAAAATCTTTACTTTATTTTCTTTATGCATTAAGTGATTAAGACATAAAGTAGTGATGTGATGAAGTGATGGTAAGTCTTGAAAAAGTAAGATAAAGTAAGGATATTTTGGTAATTTTGTAAAGGGTTAATTTTGTAATTCACCACTCCTTAATTTTCCTATAAATACCGATCCATTCTTCTCACTTTCTACACAATTCTCATTCTTCTTCTTCATTTTTGAGCTTTCTTTTTCTCATTAATGGCTTCTCTTCTTTAAGAGAGGTGGGAGAGTTAAATATAGTGGAGCGCTTAAGCACCAATCCACTAATTACTCTCTAACCTCTTCTTAATTCACTTCTTCTTCTTCTCTTCTGTAAATGGCCTTAGGCCATGAATATTGGGATGAGGAAGCTATGGCAATGAGCTATGGAGGTGGGAGGAAGGTTTGGGTCGAGAGCAAAGTGGAGGAGGAAGGATGGTCGTGAGAATGGGCAAGGTGGTGGAGTTGTTTATAGATGTATTAGTGAAGTATAGGTAAGTTTAGGTGAAGTGTGGATTTATAAGAATGTTGGTAGGAAGAATCGATTAAGTTAAAGGTGAGTACTCAATGTTATTAAAAAATAATTAATCTCTATAAATATTTTTTAGTATGATAATATGACTATTTAATCTCTTAACGATTTTTATGAATAGTTGATAACTTGAGTGATTTTATGATTGATTATATGAATGTTGATATGGTTGATAACTTGTTTGTGATAAATTATGAGAAATCATAATAAAATGGTTAATTAATAGAAATGAATTCAAATAATATGTGTGTGGAGTTTATTTAGCCTCTTAATGATTTTGAAAATATAGAAAGGTTGAAAATGAATATTATAATAATATAATATTATGAAATGATTTAAAAGTGAAAAAGAGATTTAATATGGAAAAATATTGTTTTAAATGTTTGAAAATGATTAATAAATGTTTTATAAACATATGAAAGTGTTTTGGTGAAGTTTGAAAGGTAAATGAAAATTTAGTCAAAAGTAGGCGCATCGCGTAATGGTAGTTCGCGATTTCGCGCCATTAAAGTTAAATAAGTGTACAAAGTGGAATATAGCTCGGAATCCTTTGAGGAAAGAAATTTCCAGACTATTATATACATCGTTTTCCAACAAAGAAAGAAAATCAATATTTCATTAAATAGATTTTGAAACATGTCCAAAATAATTTTCTAAAAACATCGCGGTTTTGCGATTCGGAATCCAAGAAGAAATTTCTTTATAAATAATATTTTTAAATGATTAAAAATATGAAATAAATTTGATAAACCTATTAAAATGGTCTGAAAGAGATTTTAATTGGAAAATAAGAATTTTCAAACATTAAAAAAGTTGTTTTAATCAAATAAGCTGTTTTAAGCACTTTTCGCAGCACTTTTCTGCTGTAGTTTCTATAACTTTTGAAATAAAGATTTAAACTTAAAGACTCTTTCTAGAATCATTTATAAATGTTTTTAAATGAATAATTAAGTGTTTTAAAGATAAATTGGAAGTTTTATAATTATTTTAGAAAGAGTTTAAATAAATGGTTATTATAACACTTAAACAATATAATAGAAATCATTTCCTTGAATGTAATAACAAACTGAGTATGCGGAAACGACTAGTACCTTTGTCCCGCTTGTGAGATCTAAACGGTAAAACAAGGTGTGTAAATAAGGTTAGAAATGGAGCAACCAGTGTCCTGAACTTACCTGACATTTGTTTTCTCTTTTAGACGAGGGGTGGAACCAATCAAAAGAAAAGCCCGGATGCTCTAAAAAGGTTTTGCCAAACTAAAAAGTGAAGAGTTTTCCAAGTGTTAAATAAGGATTTGAATAAAATGGTTTTGGGGTTTGTTGTAAAGATGTTTTACATAACATCGGTTTTAACCCATTTAATTGAGGATTTGGAAATAGATAATCTTTATTAAAGGTTTAAATGTGATTTTAGATAAGATGACTTGGTATTTCCCAAGATTAAAGAGGAGTTTTAAATGAAAGATTTAAAGGAATAATGTTGAATTGTTTTCCTAAGTAGAAGAGAAAATAATTTGGAATTATTCCAAGATTTAAGAAGGTTTAAATAAACCAAATGATTTGATAAATGAGGCTTAAAGATTACATATACTCTTGAAAAGGAAATGGAATAAATTGAAAAGAATATATCTTAGATAGATATTTGATTTAAATAAAAGACGAAGTAATTGATTGATGATTGATATCCACATATAAACTAAATAATTTTTTTATTGATAATTTATTTCAAAGGAACCGGGGTTGGATTTGGGTGATTCCTATCCGAAAAACCACTTTAAACCAATGTATACGTTCGAAAGTGAAGGCGTGTTGAAGATGATGATTATTGAAGACCCGAGATCTTCATAGCGGAAGGACTGCTTATTGACATTCTTTGGGTAGCTCCAAATATAGAGACATTTATTATAGCAGTGGTCCTATCGTATTTTGAAATCTTTAGATTGCAAGGACTACTCGCTACTAATGGTAGTAGGAGGAGTGCCTTTGGTTTCATTCAGTTCCAGAATGAACTTGTATAGATGAGTGTCTGACAATGCATTTCTGATCACATAAATTGATCTCTATCAATGTATTATCTGCTTGGTAGAGGAGAAGGCAACTTCTCTTAGCTTACCACCCTTTTCTGAGATGTACGAGCTCAAGAGTTATACGTTGGTAGAAATTAGTTGTGTAATTAAGGAATGGCAATGTGGCATTGAAAGTGGAACCTGTTATGATCAAAGCATGGTTTTGTATGAAAAGCGTGGCTTTGTCTAAGTTGAGCGTAACCTCACTCTCAAGGATCACATTTCGGAAATGATACGGGAACTATGTTACATATTTCAGGCTTAGTATGACGAAGGTGGCATATGATCCCTCAAGGTCTCCTGATGGGACCCTTATTTTTATGATATAATTACATGTGAGTCCTTGCATGAGAAGCCGTCGAATATCAAGAAGTTTGGCAATATGAGGAATAGTGGTGTGTGAGTCCTTTCATGAAAAGCCATCGGGTTTCGGTTGCTATGCGTGGCTATCAAGGTTCCCTATTGTGTTGGAAAATCCAATTCCAATACAAGCTTTACGGTTTTTGATTGTAGTCCCAAAATAGCTGTAATGACTTGCAAACATTTCAGCTACCCCTTTTGGTATCACATATTCCATCCGGTATATTCTGTTTGACCCAGTCCGGATATATTCCCTTCGACTTAGTCTGGCTATTGATACCTTATTGGAATAAGTTTATTTGAAAGATGTTTTAAAAGAATGTCATTAAAGATAATATCAAATTATTTTGGTAATAAAAGTGTTTTGGTTATCATATGGTAAAAACACGTCCGTATTTATGTGTGGGTGTGGTCTTGTGAGATATCCTTCTTTTCAAAGGTTTTGATAACATCGTCATGAGCCGTACATTTAAATTTTCGAGTATCTCATGCTGGTTTATCAAGCCTGATCCGGGTATTTTTAATACTCGGGTCAGATCTAAGTAGTTTCAGGATTAGCTAAAGACGATTGGAGTTTCCAGAGGAGAGCTGGAGATCTTCATCATTGTATGGACGTATTCTATTATCCCCCGCATCTATTGCATTTGTTTTGTTGTTTTTAGCATTTGTGAGGACAGAGGTTTATAACTGTTTAGGCTGAATCTAGGTTAGACTCTGATATTGTATTTTAAAATTTTCCACTGTAAAGATTATTATTGAAATAATATATGTTATTCCATTCGTGTGAGATTCTGTTCCGTCTTTATTTTCTTTCTACCCTTAATGATCCGCTTGTTCGTGCAATTTGAGTTGGACATGTGTGGTTTATTGTCGATTCAAAGGGTAAGGGAAAACATGCCATTACATTTGGTATCAGAGCTTAGGTTGAACGAACATATAGGCTTTGTTGTTGTAAGACTCGTCAGAGATAAGGTTAGTAATACCCTAGGACGAGTAACTCATTATAGATAGGGTTAGTAACACTCTAGAATGAGTTTTGAGTATTATATATGAGCGTGTATTTGTTAGTAACTAATAAAATATTTTGTGTTGATTTATCTTGAGTGATTTATGAATCCTGATCGATGCGCCTGATTACCATTATCGATGAGGGTTCCTAAACATTTAAACAAGGTAAACCGACACACTGATTTTGAAAAATTTGGGTAAATGAAATAATTTTACCAAAGCTTATGTATTATTTATAAAGAAATAACTTTCGAAAATCGTATAGTTATTAATAGTGTGTTAGCTTGTAATTAAGGGAATGATAACCTTTAAGTATTATCATCCGTTGATTTAACAAACACCTTGTGAATTAAGTTTCATGATTTGACTATAAGATGTTTGATAATAACGATAGGTTAAGGTAAATGAATTAATATAAGATAATAAATGAGCATGTCTTATTAAAAAAGGAGGTATTTTACAAAGATAAGATAATTTTATAAAAGGTATATAGGGAAGATATGAAAATTTAAAGGGGATTAAAAGAAAGTAAGTTAATATAAGATGAATTTATACAATAGATTTTATAAACAAAGTAATCTCCAAAGGATTTTGAAAATAATAATGGTATTATTTCAAATAAAAAGAAATATTTTATGATAACTAGTTTGAGCGGCTCGAAAATAAACTAAAAATGGGCAAGAGATGTGTTCAGATGGTAAACACTTCTCTTAAGTATTACTCTTCTTGTTAAAGGGATATGTGATACTATTGGTAGTACCCAGTTCTTTGGTGTGGTTTTGGAGTTACTCAATCTATATAATTTTCTTAAGTCAAAGAGATCATGTGAATCGTTAATTGATAAATTGATTAGTAATCTTTATAAAAGTATTTAAACCAAAGATAAATTGGGACCGCTAATTGATAAGATAAAGCGGAATTTTCGATGATTTTGGACAACTGGAAATTTCTGACGCATTCCTAACTCAGAGCTAAGAAATTGATGAAAAGTTTTGATAAAAGATTGTGAAATATGTTGAGTAAATGAAATTAGATAAGTATAATTTATAAATATGATTTATTGATAAAAGTGATTTAAAAGCTGAGAATTTGATGATTTAAATACGGGTAGTTTTAAATTTTATTTTCAAAGCCAGAAAAATAATAATAGTATTAAATAAGAAATAAGTTGTATAACTTGCAAATTTAAGATAATAGTAAATTACAACAATGTTTAAATTTGTTAAACAGACGGATTTAAGTAAAATGAATTTGAAATTTGGGATTTTTATATACTCTTAAGATGTAAAGGTATATCATACAAATATAGATTTAAGTCACGACCTATTTATACACTTAAGTAAAATAATGACTCTTTAAAAAGATAATTATAACTTGGAAAATGTTTTCTAGCATGAATTAAGAATTTGGACTTAAAAGTGATTGATTTGCATAAGTTGTAAGATATAATAAACTTAAGTAATAGTTTTATGAAATGGTTCATAAATAATATTAGTATTAAAGGAAATATACTAAGTAAAAATGATTGTGAATAAAAAAACAAAAAACAATTTTTTTTATAATAATATAATTATCTGTTGAGTGAAAAATGGTTCCTTTGGAATATTTTCCTTTAATAAAAATATTTGGAAATAAATAAATAAAGGGATTATATAAAGAAACATCTTTATAAAATATTTGAACTTAAGATAAATTTTATGAAAAGTTTCTGGAAGTTAATAAATACATATGTTATATGTAGATCATTTCATTACACGAATTTGATCTGAGATTCAAGTACGGAACTTTGAGGTGTTTGCACCGGTCCGAAAAAGGATTTATCACTCGATTCTTGGCGGTAGACATTGATTAGGTTTTTTCGTTAGGTACTTGAGTTTTCTATCGTAGTTGAGAACTTTGCAAGGAAAGCAAAGATTTCTAATCTAAAAGCCTTATTAGAATCCGCACTAGAGGATTGGGGGATTGATACTAGTTCGGAAGAAAAGTTGTGTATTCGAATAAGAGATCTCATATATTACATACGGATGGTCTATGTATATCCTAAAGAATTAAGATTAAAGATAAATATTTTCGGTAAATACCTTTGGGGTTTGTTTTGGGTTGATTTCAAGGACGAAATTCTTTTAAGGCGTGAAGTACGTAACGACCCGTAATTTTACCACTTTGAAAATGGAATATTCAAACTTAAATAATCATGTCTTATATAATAAATAAGAATGGTGAACTTATTTTTAGAATTGAATAAAGATTTTGGACTTTTACCGTAACATTGACAAAATTGACAAAAGCCGGTTTTCGATAAAATTGAATATACAGTCCAATAATTGTTTTAAAGGATAAATAATTACTTTTAAAATCATTATATAATGATAATAATTGGTTAATAAAAAGTTTGATAATTGTATATATACTTATGTTATAGTGATTGACAAATTTTGTTGCGCTTTAACAAAATCAATGTCATATGTTGCAAATGAATTTCGATATTGTTTTATATTATTTTATAAGCCAAATATACTTTCTTTAATTAAAATGATAAGAAATTTATTTTCAAGTTTGGTTTACATGAATAAATAGTTTAACAAAAAGTCAAAATGTGACCGTAAAACATTTTGTCAAATAAAAGTTGTCGCAACATTGTTGCACCATTATGTATAAATACGTGTACACATTTTTAAATATGTTAAGTATTAACAATTAACTAATCAAGTTTACTTTTGCTAATCAAGGTTAGAAATTTGTAGAAAATCACTAAGAAAAATTAAACATAAAAGGATAAAATCATGTCAAATCAAATAAAATATTTACTTTATTTTCCTTATGCATTAGGTGATTAAGACATAAAGTAGGGATGTGATGAAGTGATGGTATGTGTTGAAAAGGTAAGATAAAGTAAGGATATTTTGGTAATTTTTCAAAGGATTAATTTTGTAATTCACCACTCCTTACTTTTCCAATAAATACCCATCTATTCATCTCATTTTCTTCACACTTCTCATTCTTCTTCTTCTTCTTCATTTTTAAGCTTCTTTTGCTCATTAATGGCTTCTCTTCTTTAAGTGAGGTAGGAGAGCTAAAAATAGTGGAGTTCTTAAACACCAATCCACTAATTATTCTCTAACCTTTTCTTAATTCACTTCTTCTTCTTCTCTTCTTTAAATGGCCTTAGGCCATGAATATTGGGATGGGGAGGCTATGGCGGTGAGCTATGGAGGTGGGAGGAAGGTTTAGGCTGAGAGAAAAGTAGAGGAGGAAGGATGGTCGTGAGCATGGGCAAGGTGGTGGAGTTGTTTATAGATGTATTAGTGAAGTATAGGTAAGTTTAGGTGAAGTCTGGATTTATAAGAATGTTGGTAGGAAGAATCGATTAAGTTAAAGGTGGGTACTCAATGTTTATCAAATAATAGTTAATCTCTATAAATATTTTTAAGTATGATAATATGACCATTTAATCTTTTAATGATTTGTCTGAATGGTTGATAACTTGAATGATTTTATGGTTGATTATATGGATGTTGATATGGTTGATAGTTTGTTTGTGATAAATTATGAGAAATCATAATAAAATGGTTAATTAATAGAAATGAATTCAAATAATATGTGTATGTAGTTTATTTATCCTCTTAATGGTTTTGAAAATATAGAAAGGTTGAAAATGAATATTATAATAATATAATATTATGAAATGATTCAAAAGTGAAAAAGAGATTTAATATGGAAAAATATTGGTTTAAATGTTTGAAAATGATTTATAAATGTTTTAGAAACATATGAAAGTGTTTTGGTGAAGTTTGAAAGGTGAATGAAAATATAGTTAAAAGTAGGCGCGTCGTGTAATGGTAGTTCGCGATTTCGCGCCATAAAAGTTAAATAAGTGTACAAAGTATAATATAGCTCGAAATCCTTTGTGGTAAGAATTGTCCAGACTATTATATCCATAGTTTTTCAACGAAGAAATAAAATCAAGATTTTATTAAGTAGATTTTGAAATATGTCCAAAACAATTTTCTAAAAACATCATGGTTTTGCAGTTCGTAATCCAAGAAGGAATTTCTTTATAAATGATATTTTTAAATGACTAAAAATATGAAATAAATTTGATAAATCTATTAAAATGGTCTGAAAGAGATTTGAATTGGAAAATAAGAATTTTCAAACATTAAAAAAGTTGTTTTAATCAAATAAGCTGTTTTAAACACTTTTCGCAGCACTTTTCTACTGCAGTTTCTATAACTTTTGAAATAAATATTTAAACTTAACGATTCTTTATAGAATCATTTATAAACATTTTTAAATGAGTAATTAAGTGTTTTAAATATAAATTGGAAGTTTTATAATTCTTTTAGAAAGAGTTTAAATAAATGGTTATTATAACACTTAAATAATATAATAAAAATTATTTCCTTGAATGTAATAACAAACTAAGTATGCGAAAATGACTAGTACATTTGTCTCGCTTGTGAGATCTAAACGGTAAAACTAGGTGTGTGAATAAGATTATGAATGGAGCAACCAATGCCCTGAACTTACGTGGCCTTTGTTTTCTCTTTTAGACGAGGGGTGGAACAAATCGAAAGGAAAGCCCAGATGCTCTAAAAAGGTTTTGCCAAAGTAAAAAGTGAAGAGTTTCCAAGAGTTAAACAAGGATTTGAATAAAATGGCTTCGGGGTTTATTGTAACGATGTTTTACATAACATCACTTTTAACCCATTTAAACGAGGATTTGGAAATAGAAAATCTTTATTAAAGGTTTAAACGTGCTTTAAAATAAGATGACTTGGTAATTCCCAAGATTAAAGAGGAGTTTTAAATGAAATATTTAAAGAAATAATGTTGAAATGTTTTCCTAAGTAGAAGAGGAAATAATTTGGAATTATTCCAAGCTTTAAGAAAGGTTTAAATAAACCAAATGATTTGATAAATGAGGCTTAATGATTCCATATACTCTTGAAAAGGAAATGGAATAAATTGAAAAGAATATATAATAGATAGATATTTGATTTAAATAAAAGACGAAGTAATTGATTGATGATTGATATCCACATATAAACTAAACAATTTTTTTATTGATAATTTATTTCGAAGGAACCGAGGTTGGATTTGGGTGATTCCTATCCGAAAAACCACTTCGAACCAATGTATACGTTCGAAGTGAAGGCATGTTGAAGATGATGATTATTGAAGACCAGATATCTTCATAGCGGAAGGACTGCTTGTTGACATTCTTTGGGTAGCTCCAAATATAGAGACATTTATTATAGCAGTGGTCTTATCGTATTTTGAAATCTTTAGATTGCAAGGACTACTCGCTACTAATGGTAGTAGGAGGAGTGCCTTTGGTTTCATTCAGTTCCAGAATGAACTTGTATAGATGAGTGTTTGACAATGCATTTCTGATCACATAAATTGATCTCTATCAATGTATTATCTGCTTGGTAGAGGAGAAGGCAACTTCTCTTAGCTTACCACCCTTTTCTGAGATGTACGAGCTCAGGAGTTATACGTTGGTAGAAATTAGTTGTGTGATTAAGGAATGGCAATGTGGCATTGAAAGTGGAACCTGTTATGATCAAAGCATGGTTTTGTATGAAAAGCGTGGCTTTGTCTAAGTTGAGCGTAACCTCACTCTCAAGGATCACATTTCGGAAATGATACGGGAACTATGCACACTACAAGAAAAATTTTGTTTAACAGCTCTATATAACAGCCTTTAAGCTAAAAAGCTGTAATTATTCAATTTTACTTCTATTATATACAATAAAAATCGCTGTTTAATTACAAAAATCGCTGCCTTATTGATTTGGCGGGGCGTCTGCAAATTTTCGCTCCATGTTTTTGGCCTTTTTTCATTTCCCCTCCCAAACCCTTCCTTGTTCATTTCCAAACGAAATACCTTCCCTCCTCAGATACTTTCGCTCACGCTCTTAATTGCTTCCTTCATTTCATTGCCGACCTACCCTCCCTCCTCAGATACGTTAGCTCGCACTGTTAATTGCTTCTCCGACCTCCACATCACATCGATGACACTTCGTAGATTCGTGTAAAAGCTCCATCCATAATCTTGAATTCGGTCCACTCACGTCGCTACGAGTTCTCAGTTGCAATCCTTTTTTAGGTTAGAATTTGTGAATTTCTTTCTGCTCAATTCAGAATTAATTTTTTTTACTATTGTACTGTTAGGTTTACTATTGTAC
Source organism: Allium fistulosum (assembly GCA_030737815.1). Taxonomy (NCBI): domain Eukaryota; kingdom Viridiplantae; phylum Streptophyta; class Magnoliopsida; order Asparagales; family Amaryllidaceae; genus Allium; species Allium fistulosum. The sequence continues at coordinate 718,838,451 of CM060908.1, forward strand.
TGTTAAGGAATCCGACTATTATGTAGGCAAATGAATAATTCATGTTTACTTTTTCTAATTGATGTTTCCCTATTAATGTTTTTCAAATTCATTTCCCTTGATAAATTAGGTTTATGTTTTTGCTAGTCAGTTATTACATGATATTATTCTTCACTAAATAGTTATCAGTGGTAGGATTCATTATATTATTGTCAAACTCTTTAAAAGAGTTTATGTTGTTACCATATCCTAGTTTAGATGAAATTGTCATATTATTTTAGTCTCATGGGATCCTCCAAAAAAATGCATGTTCAGAATTTGGGAGATGAAGTCCAATATTTCAGACTAAATGTTTGAAATTTTGTCCAAATTAGGAATGACTGATTTTGGTATTTCACTCAATTACTGTCAAAATATTCCAGCTTCCAATCCCATGATTATTTCAAAAACATAAATTAACAAAAATTATCAAACAATGGATTAAAATTAAACACTTTTTTTCATATTATTGAATATGCCATTGTCATGTGCCTCTGATGAACTTTTTGTCATTCATATTTTACCTTTTGGTTTCTCTTTAATCAATATTGCAACTCTTTGAGATATGGGGCATTAAGCAGTTGGGTGTTAGATTGGCATATCTCTCACCGCTTATAGGATTTATTCCTTCCCAAACGAAAATGATTATCAGAAGAGAGATTGATCATAAAATCTATAAGTGGCATGAATATTGAAGTTTTGAAGTTCAATCACTAGCTGTGAACTTGTATCTCATCAGTTATGGTGTAGATTAACTTTAGATTATAAATATTTGGTCACAGTTTTAAAACTGTTGTAGGAGAGAGAGAAAATAGCAGAGGAACACAAGCAATGTATTGCTGAATTCAGATCGTTTCTCGAGTCATGTGATTTCATTAAGGTGCTGAACATATAGACCATAGTTATTCTTTATTTTTGTATTTTTTTATATTATAGCACTGATTATTTCACTTTCATGCTTAGTTCAACACTACATGGAGGAAAGTTCAGGTTCACATGATGGATGAGGATAATGATAGATGTCGTCAACTTGAATTACTGGACCAATTGGATGTTTTCCAAGTAAGCCAAATTTATTTATTTTCATTTGTAATATCACTTATAATGTGATACTTCCTCTAACTTGCATATGTTTTCAGGAGTACATATATGATCTTGAGAAAGAAGAGGAGCAGCACAAAAAAGTAAGTTTATATCATTATTAATATTTTAACAAAATGGTGATTACAAAAAAGGATAGCTATATTTTGTTTTCAGTTCTGAATATAATTGGAATGTTCTCATTAACCCTTAAAATTCTATTAAGGTGCAACTAAGGCGTGAAGAGCGTAAAAACCGCGACGCATTCCGCAAAATAATGGAAGAAGATGTTTTGTTTGGTTGGCTTACAACTAAAATGCATTGGCGTGATTATTGTGTTAAGGTATGTTAGAAATAACATAGAAATTAGTATTCAAATATATTCCTTTATTTGGAAACATCTTTTTGTGTATTATGATTTTCAAGGTCAAGAATTCAACACCCTATCTGGCAGTAGCATCAAATACTTCAGGTTCTACACCAAAAGACCTTTTTGAGGATTATTCGGAGGATCTTGAAAAGCAGGTACTCTTTACATTAAGTTCGCATACTCTGCAACTTTATGATAAGTTAATTAAAATTATTTTTCTTGGCTTTTGACTGGAAAATGCTATCGGTTTAATTGTACATGTTAGAAAAACTCATCATGGTTTCTTATTTTATTTTATTTTTCTTAGTTTCTTATTTTATTTTATCGCTCAGCTTTATAAACTTTATAACGAAGGTAGACCATTCTTTTTAACTGTTTTCGAGAGGGAACTTTTTTTGTGTTTTGATCTAGTGACCATTTGTATCTATAAGTGCATTCTATACTAAGGGTCGGTAATGATTTGTTGTGTGGTTTCACCTTTTTATTTTACCTTAAATAGCATTCAGACTTCATCGATTGGAAAGGAGATGTTCCTTTCCGGCACATCTTATTCCATTCTTGTATTTTGGTATTTAATTCAATTTTCTTGTCTTTTGGAAAATAATTATCATTCTTAACTTTTCTATAGCTTGAAACTGCTGAATACTAAGTTGAATTTTTTTCAGGAAAAAAAACAATCATTCATTCACAGTAGATGACTCACCAATATTGTTATCTAACAAATTTATGACCTTTAGTTTAAGGGTGTTAACTACAAGTCTACAATCTACCTCCAGAGATAATTTATTCATAAACATGGAATGAATGACCCACAATATTTTCGAAGCTCGGTCTGCATGTATGCTTATATATTTAGAGCTTCTTTAGTTTTTTTTTCTTGAAAAAAAAATGGGTGAAAAGGGAACTGTTTGTGTGACAGGAGCCTCTGGTTTCGTAGCTTCATGGCTCATAAAGAGACTTCTCGAATCTGGGTATAGCGTCAAAGGAACCGTTAGAAATCCAGGTTTCCTTATATTCCTCTTGTTAATTTTAGTTATTTGTGATTACCAGGTTTTTCTTCTTTTGTACAAACATCGACCAAAAGCTTCTAAACTGACCTTCATATTACATTATGTTAATTATTATACAGGAGATCACAAAAAAGTAGCACACTTATGGGAGCTAGAAGGAGCAAAGGAAAGGCTTCAGTTGGTAACTACTGATCTCATGAAAACAGGTAGTTTTGTTATCTTGAATTGCAATTGGGTTTTCGATTTCTGTTTGAATTTCAATATAGGTAGTTTTGTTATCTTGTTCCAATTGAATTCCACCAATCTTCTTAAGAGGAACTAAAATTCATTCCCTGTAGGGAGCTAGAGGTTTTAGAGGACCATTGGTGGTATTAGCCAAGCCTTGCTGCAATCCCCCATAGTAAGTTTATGCTAAATTTCCACCAGTCTTCTTAAGAAGAAGCCAGTGGCTCTAAGTATCTTTCTTTGAATTATGGACACTGAGCTAATCTTTGTATGTTAACACAAAGAGACCACTCTTTATATAATTTTTGATAACAGTGTTTTCTAATGATATAACCTTATTTTTGTCTTTGTTGCAATCTGTCATGATAGGTACGTATATTTTTCTCGTACGTTATTTTGTCATATTTCATTTAAGAGTTGGCAGCTACTAAATTGGATAATTTTTTGCACTTGATTTATTTGCAGCACCTAATGTGACCGGAGACTAAGTTCAGTGGATGTTCTGCTAAGAGTTGTAGGAGTAGGTAAGGTTAAGTACTCTCAATCATAGTTAGTCATCTTGCTATTTTGTTATTTGTTATAATTTAATTTTGTAATATTATTTCAGTACTTTTTCTTGTAACGACAGTATATATGCTCTCTCTCATTAACTTTTTTACTTTTTAAAAGAACAAGTAGAGGAATTGGACATGTGCAGTGGCAGCCTGAGCCATCTTGGTTGACAAACAGAGGCATTACATTGTTATTCTGGGCTAAAACTCATAGGTTGTATTTCTAATACTATTTGAGAATTATGGAGCGGTGTTCATCCACTATTTCTCTTTTTTTCCTCCTACTTAATTTATTGCCAAACGAAAATTTGCATATGTCTAGTTGATAGTTCGACCATGTCAGTCTTTACCAATCTGGTTTGAATTTTTCATTGTTTTACTGAAGGGGTAAAAGTGAATTTAATGTAACTTGCATGATACGTACTAAAGAATTATGTATCGACCTGCAGGATTTGAGAAAATGTTACAATCGATTAGTTTAACTAGTATTTGTCTTAATTTAGTCCAAAATAAGTGTGATGTATATTAACTACATATATAAATCTTATTTGATTTATCACAGCCTCACATGCAGGGCCGGCTCCATAGTTCAGGTTGCCCTGTGACGCCTTTCCTACTGATTTTGTAGCCCAACCAACTGTACTAAAGGTGACTTTCATCAGCTTTACATATTATCCTTTATATTTTCTGAATGTGGTCGTTTCTACTCCACCCACCATCGGCTATGGTTGCTCCGTCCGGGGGTTGCCTAGCCTAAAACCGGGCCTGCTCACATGCTACGAAGAGTCAAAAGATTTTGAGGCAAAAGTTTAATTGATAAAGTTGCATAAATAATCAAATCTTGTTGTTCAGTGAGTAAATATTTATAGGCTTGGTGCCTTTTTCCTTCATTTTTGTCACATATAAAAATTATTTCTGTGTGGATACCTGAAAAAAGACAAAAATTACAAAATATTTTGCATTCAGATTAAAAGTAGGCCACAGTAATATCACTCATAAAATATAAACAGAATAGTCTAATCAAGTAGTATATAACTAGTTTCGAATATTAAATTGCCAAGTTAAAGAGATATATCTAATGTTCTTCTAAGAGCATTGGATTAGTTCGTCACGCTCATTCGTTATCTTAATATAGCTTTATTACTTGAGCAATTTTTGGAGCTCTACCGACAATTGAGGAAAAAACAATCGAGTTGTTAATTTTTGGCAACTTGATTGCTCAAATAATTTGTTTATAAGTATAGACATAAAATTAGATCATTTTGTCCAAATACAATCGAATTATGCATAAAGTGTTTTATAAATCATTATAGGACATTCAGAAAAGTCTGGATAATACAAAACATCTTATGTGTTCTCAATTTTAAGTCATATCGTAGAGTTCAATATGGTAATTATGCATAAAGTGAAATATGCAGCTTTTACACTGGTTTTGGAAAAAGTTATAATTACATTGGCATACCAGAAAGTGGACAATAATTGTTACATATATTGAAACTATGCGTAACATGTGCCCATCGAGCACACGTTTATCTCAACTCAGCTAAAAGCATAGATTCTTCTTGTTCCTTTGTTATTTACAATAAATTTGTTGTGTAGATTAACCCGTTTGAAATATTTTTCTTGATAAACAAACTTATATGGAAGATGTTCTTTTACTTTCCTACATTCAAAAACATGGGCCGCGTAATTGGAGATTAGTCCCAGCTAACACTGGTATATATTTTGCTTAATTTTGCAATTGCTTAATTATGCATGCTTTTTGTGTATATACCATGTATGAATTGATGTGTATATGAATTAATATGTATGCATGCAGGATTGCTAAGATGCAGCAAAAGTTGTAGATTAAGATGGACAAATTTTCTCAGGCCTGGAATAAAGAGAGGCAATTTCACACCTAATGAAGAAAATTTGATTATACAACTTCAATCTATGCTAGGGAACAGGTACCTATAAATAAACCCACACATTTTTCCTACATGTAGCTATACGCATGTCAAACAGCTATAAAACATAACTGATTGTGATTTTCTGACCTGTTCTTATGTTTGGAGAAAACGACAATTTCTAAACATGTAATGCAAATCTTGTGTAGGTGGGCAGCGATAGCTTCATATTTGCCACAAAGAATAGAAAACGACATAAAGAATTACTGGAACACTCGACTCAAGTCGGTTATAATAATAATCTAACTAATTTAACTAATTACCTATGTTTTATAAGGATTAATAAGTTTATAATAATATAATGATGATTAATTAAGTTTATAATAATAATAGATTATAAAATATTAACTAAGCTAATTAAGTTTTATAAAAATTAACTAAATTTAAAATAGTAATAATAATAATTTAACTAAGTTAACTAAATTTTATAAAAATTAAATAAGTTTATGAAAATGAACTAAGTATTATAAAGATTTAACTAAGTTAACTAAATTTTATAAAAATAAACTAAAATTTATAAAAATTAAATAAGTATATAAAATTAACCAAGTATTATGAAAATTGAACTAAGTTAATTGAGTTTTATGAAAATTATCATGTTTATAATAATAATAACGACGACGACGATGATTATAGTTAGAAAAATTAAACGAGTATATAATAATTGCAATAAATAAGTTTATAAAAATTATTTAAGTATTATAAAAATATAAAATATAGCTAAATCTATAATAATAATTAACCAAGTTAACTAAATTTTATAAAAATTAAGTACGATTTATAAAAGATAATAAGTTTATAAAAATTAACTAAGTATAATAAAAAATCAACAAGTTTATAATAATAATTATGATGATTATAGTTAAAAAAAATAAAAGACTGTGGTTGGGGTGTAGTGCTTGACAACAGGCAATGTATTTGGGTTTGAGGAGGAAGTAGAGCAATGATCAGGTACTGGTATGCAGTAAGTGGTTTGGATGTAGAGTTATGAAATGTGTTATGTAGAGTGGTTTGGATGGTGCCCGATAGTAAGTGGTTCAGGCAATAATGTAGAAGAGTGGTGTAAAGATTTTGATTTTGATGGGTGCGATATGAGGATGGTAGTGCGGTGGGTTGATGAAATTGTTTGGAAGTGGTCTGTTTGAAGTGGCAGCAACGGTTCTGGTAGTGGATGGTTGTGATGGTCTGGGGATGTTGATGAATGTTTTGACGGAGGGGAGTTGATGGATGAAATGTGTTAGGTGGTGGTATTTTGACGGTCTGACAAAGGGTAAAATGGGTGATTAGTATGGCAGTAGCAGTGCACTATTATGGCAGTTTTATATGTGCAGTGTACTATGTTTGTATGGTGTTGATGAAGGTAGGATATGTGATCGGCAATAGTGCAGCAGTGGTAGAAGATGTATGTGCAGTAAGTTGGTGATGATTGAGGGGTCAGTTGATAGTTTGAAGATGATGGTAGCAATGATGTCAAACAGTGGTATGAGTTGTGCAAAATGTATCAGTGAGATATGGATATGGAGTAGTGCTGGGCACTTGTATGATATGTTTGTTGTGGTATGGCAAGTAATTGATGGAAATTGCAAGTATGAAGGCAAAAAATGAAGTGTAGTTTGTCAGGGGGAGAATTGGTGAGTTATGCTGATTGTTTTGTTTGTGTAGTAGTGCACAGTCAAGTGCGGGCAAGTGGGAAGGAGGCAGAGCAGTTGTGATGTTTGTTGGGTGGTGAGAGGAAGAGTTTCACAATTATGATGTGCAGTAAGAATAGAGTGTGGTTTTGTGCAATAAGAATTGATGTGCAGTAAAAATTAAGGGTGAGAGGAAATTGTTTGATTTTGAGAATGTGGTGGTTTGGGGTTGTTTGTGGCTACTGACGAAAGTGGGTTGGGTGATTGATTGGTGAAGCAATGAGTTTGCTGTGTGAATGATACAGTACAGATGGTGACTGGTTTGTGGAACTGAAGTGTGTGAAGTTGCTTTTGTGATGGTCAGGGGAAGGACTGATGGCGCACTGTTGTGAATGGTGGAGATAGTAATATATATATATATATATATATATATATATATATATACAGGGGAATGAAGTGATTGGTGATTATAGTTGCTTGTGGGTGGGTCTGTGGAACAGGGTGGTTAAAAGTGGGTATGTGCACTGGTTAGAAGGTCAAAGGGGGTTTTGTGATGGCAATGTTGTAGTGTAACAGAGGAGATGATGGTAACGGTGCAAAGTTGTAGTGTAACAGAGTATGTGTAAATGCAACAGTGTATGTGTAGTTGATAGTTTATACAAAGAAATATGTAAATGTAAATGCCAATAATAAAATATTTTTGTTTCTGAAATTATGTATATATATATTATTATTATTTTTAAAATATGAAAATGAAAATGAAAAGGAAACTAGAACAACAAGCACACAAATAAAATGCCACAAAAATTTATTTCTCAAAAATTTCACACTTACACGTACACGAGCTTAACAGCTTACAACTGAAATTCATTATTTAAATCTAAATGCATATTGCTGGCTCAAATGGGATTGTAATAATCTTGCAGTTTTGTGCATGTGCATAACTGACAATTGCACATTTTAATAATTTCTTCAGTTCTATCTAATCTGGTACCCCTGACTAATCCTTATGTTTCTCACTCAAATTATCGTCATGCCATTCCATACATGCTAATTAGTTGCTTCCATCTTATGTCACTTAGTTAGCATTCTTTAGTTCAGTAGTTTGATTGATCATCATGATATTCAGTTCACATTTCATATTCAGTTCATAGTCCGTTGGCTTTAGAATATTGCTGCTCCAGTTGTCATTATTGTTAAACGCTATTTTATTGCTTCATTTTCTATTCAATTTCTTTGTGAAAGTCATTGCTTGCAGTTGTATTAGTCTTTGTTTCAGCTAATTGCATATGTCAATGCATACTGCCAATACAACAGTCTAATCCTTTTTTGCATTATATTCAGCTGGATACGACAGAACTGGTCACCATTGTTAATTGGTTGCTTCATTCATCTCCTCAGCCCACCTGCTCCATTCTCGAACAAAGGATTATTCAAGGCAAAATCTTGGAAAAATATTTGGTGTTGTTGGAAGGTTTTGATATAAACTTCAACGATTCATATCCCAATAAGTAATTTTGTTGGCCATAATTTATTATTTTCTGCATTATGTTTAACATGGTAAAGAATATAAGAACAAAGTATTATAAAGATATTATGTAAATATGGATATGTTTATTATATATAATGTGTTGAACTATTTAAATGTGTTTATATGATTAATGTTATTGTTTCATTTGAATATGTTTTATACATCTCAGCTAATTCAAGGGTCTGTTCTAGAAAATTAATAAAAATATATGGCTTTCTACAGGGTTTTATCTATGCTGTGAAAAATATTTTTGCAACGTTTTAAAAACGTAGTAATTTACTTTCGCAGCGTTTTAAAAACGCTGTGAAACACATTCGCAGCGTTTTAAAAACGCTGTGAAACACATTCGCAGCGTTTGAAGAATGTTGTTTAACAACGAACTATAGTAGGGTTAGGACATATTGCAGCATTTCTGAAACGCTGCAAAAAGGCAAAACGCTGCAATATGGAATATTTCTTACAGCGTTTTCAAAACGCTGCAATATATTCCGACCCTATTACAGCTTGTTGAAAGAGAGCGTTCTTCATAACGCTGCGAAAGCATTTCACAGCGTTTTTAAAACGCTGCGAAAGGCCATTTTTGTTGTAGTGATATGTTACATATTTTCGTAGTCGTCCTATCATATTTTGAAATCTACGGATTGCAAGGACTGCTCGCTACTAATGGTAGTAGGAGGAGTGCCTTCATTTTTGTTCTGTCCCAGAACGAACTTGTATGGATGAGTGTTTGACAATGCATTTCTGATCATATAAATTGATCTCTGTCAACGTATTATCTGCTTGGTGGCGGAGAAGACAATTTCTTTTAGCTTAACACCCTTTTCTGATATGTACGAGCTCAGGAGTTATACGTTGGTTGAAATCAGTTGTGTGATTAAGGAATGACAATGTGGCATTCAAAGTGGAACCTATTATGATCAAAGCATGGTTTTATATGAAAAGCGTGGCTTTGTCTAAGTTGAGCATAACCTCACTTCCAAGCCTCACATCTCGGAAATGATACGTGAACTATGTTACATATTTCAGGCTTAGTATGACGAAGGTGGCGTATGATTCCTCAAGGTGTCCAGATGGGACCGTTATTGTATGGTATAGTGGCGGTGAGTCCTTGCATGAGAAGCCACCGGATATCAAGAAGTGTGGCAATATGAGGAATAATGGTGTGTGAGTTCTTGCATGAAAAGCCATCGGGTTCCGGTTGCTATGCGTGGTTATCGAGGTTCCCTATCATGTTGGAAAATCTAATTCCAATACAAGCATTACGGTTTTTGATTGTAGTCCCAAAATAGCTATAATGACTTGCAAATATTTCAGCTACCCCTTTTGGTATCACATATTCCATCTGGTATATTCCATTTGACCCAGTCCGGATATATTCCCTTAGACTTAATCTGGGTATTGATACCTTATTTGAATAATTTTATTTGAAAGGTGTTTTAAAAGAATATCATTAAAGATAATATCAAATTATTATGGTAATGAAAGTGTTTTGGTTATTATATGGTAAAAACACGTCCGTATCTATGTATGGGCATGGTCTTATGAGGTACCCTTCTTTTCAAAGGTTTTGATAACATCATCATGAGCTATACATTTAAAATTTCGAGTACTCATGCTGGTTTATCAAGCCTGATCCAGGTATTTTTAATACTCGGGTCAGATCCGAGTAGTTTCAGGATTAGCTGAAGACGCTTGGAGTTTCCAAAGGAGAGCTGGAGATCTTCATCATCGTATGGACGTATTCTATTATCCGCTGCATCTGTTGCATTTGTTTTATTGTTTTCAGCATTTGTCAGCACAAAGGTTTATAACTGTCCAGGCTGAATCTAGGTTAGACTCTAATATTGTTTTTTAAATTTTTCTGCTGTAAAGATGATTATTGAAATAATATATGTTATTCCATTCGTGTGGAATTTTGTTCTATCTTTATTTTCTTTCTACCCTTAATGATCCGCTTGTTAGTGCAATTTAAGTTGGACATGTGTAGTTTATTATCGATTCAAAGGGTACGGGAAAATGGGCCATTACATAGCTCAATCATAAAAATCTGGAGAAAAACAAATACAAGTACAAATCAAAGAAACCCTATATGCTAAACAACTATTCAATGTAAGAAATATAAATTACATTGTGCGACTCAATTTTTTCTGTTCTCTTTTTAGTCATGCATATTTGAATTCGATGTATCACTCTTCTTTTTCCCTTTGTAGAAAATAAAATTTTACCTTCTCAAATAAAAATAAACTATAGCTTTGAAATAGTAAACCACTACAACCTATTGCATTTAGAGCTACCTTTATCGATCTGGAAAAAGTTTAGGATGGAGTTATTTGCTATCGTTGTTGATACTTTTTGACTTGGTTTTGGATATGTATTCAATGATAGATCAATAATATTACTAAAATTTGAAAATATGGATGATTGTCATATGTTGTTGATCTCCTCTATTGTAGTCGTATCGAATTTTAGTTTATCGATGTCTTTTGATGTGTCATTGTTGATCATGTTGAAGTCATCGATTTGCCTTAAGCTATAAATTGCTTTAGTTGATGATTGGAGATCGTGACTACTTCTAGAGTTAGGAGATTCATATCAATTTTACATAAGTTAAAATGCATCTAATATAAGGGATATGACTGGGGTCATTAAGGGACCAATTCAACCTGTTAAAAAATTAAGGTTCACAAAGGACATAACTTATATGCCCAACATAAGCATTATCAAATCAAACATAAGGTTTTATTTAAAACTTTCCATTATAAATAAACCATATCATTCTTGAATCAATCACAAACCAAACAAAAAAATCGAATCATAATTAGTAAATTGTGCATGGCATCCTCCTTTTCTTCATCGAGCAACAAACCCCTAATTTAGGTATGGTTAGGTGTATTAGTCTTAGCTTTTGTTGAAGCTTTTATAACATGAAAGATGTAAAAGCTAAAGATAAGTCAAAGAATGTCTATCTTAATATTTATATTTTTCCTAATGAAAGCATTGCAAGTGCATCGTATACATCGTTATGATGATTAAGTTTGATCATGAGACCATGAAGTATAGAGAATTTTAGAAATTATTAATGATGGATGGTGCTTGATGGAATCATATTTTGAACTTGATACTACTGATGGTCAGTTTTAGGTGGAGGAAAATGACCACGTTACTCATGATACTACTTTCAGAAAGTGATCTTCCATCAAATGCAAACTATACCACTTTATGTACAAAAGTATATGTTCGATAAGGCAATGTCCATTTGCTGATGCTATCGAGTTTAAACTTCATAGAAACAATCATATGTGGCAACTAAGATAATGGTTCATAAGAAGGTAACAATGGAGATCTCAAAGTTCCTCAGGGAAGTTATTCAAGGGTTGTTTGAGATAGTTATTTGTAATTTCAACAACATTACATTCACCCCTACAATGCTTAATTCACATTATCACTAGACTATTGTACGCCATCATAGTAGATGAAAGTCTATGCAGAAGATGTTGCATGTAGATGATGAACTTGCTGCTTCTCCAACTCCAAATTATCTTATTCATGTTTGTTTTGTGCCTTACACAATTGTTTTAACCTTTCTTAAATGATTAATCTATCTCATTTAACAGGGAGTGAAATTTGTAGATTTCAAAAAAAATCCAAATTAGACCTTAGTGGGCCAATGAAATCTAGTGTTTAATACAAAATCCAATCTTGTGGTTTAGTAAAATAATACTTTATTGAGATTGTTCCATTCTTGAATAATTAAATCTTTGTTCATTAATTATGTCATTTGATTGGGTATGTACTGTTAGAGAAGGGTTGAAAGTTTGGTTTGGATGGTGGAATGATGTATTGAAGTTTGTGGTGGAATGGTTGGTTTGTATGCAGGCCGATGGTTCTCGTAGAGGAGGCAGAGATGGTTTGTTGTGCACTGGAAGGTGCGGTGGAGAGGAGGAGCAGCACTGTGTGTTGATGAAGTTGACGGGCAGTTGGCAATAAGGTGACAGGGAGGTTGTTGTTTTGTTTGATGTGTGGCAGTAGAGATATTGAAGGCTGAAGTGCTTGGTGGTTGTGATGAAATGAGGGGCACAGTTTGAAGAAGTTTGTAATAATGTAATAGTGAAATGAAATGGAATGTAACAGAATGTAATAGAGGAACAGTAAAAGTAACATGCACAATGTAATAGAGGAACAGAGAGAGGAACAGTAAAGGAGAGATCAGTTTGTAACTGTTGAATGTGAATTTTTTTTTTAAAAAAAGTTGTAAAAAGATAAGTTGTAAATGTATTGCAAAACGAAATGGAATATATTATTTTAGAAATGAAATTGTGTATTTTTTTAAAATATGCAAATGCAAATGCAACCAGAAAGCAATAAGCACACAAACAAAATAGAAATAAAAATTACACACAAACACACAAAAAGTACATTTTTTTAAATGCAAATTAACACACAGGATGAAAACACACTAAAATCAAACAAAAATAATAATTCGAAGAGTAAAAATTAAAATCAAATCTATTCCCCGGCAATGACGCCAAAAACTTGTTGGAATCGACGGTTTTCTAATTCGATAGAAAATTAGTCGTTGTATTTGTAATAAAAATAACCGCAAGTGCACGACGTACAATTTTAGTACATGGCGAGTACGGGTCGATCCGTAGGGAATTGAATTGATTTAAAAATTATACTCAATCAAATTAACCAAGAGTTTGAAGTTGTTTAAGCTAAAAGATGTAAAAAAACTAACAAAAGAAAGTGAATAAAAATATGAGAGTAGAAGGCAATTTAGAGGTAATTTACTTCTCATGATCACATAAATGAACATAATGAAATTATGATCTCTCTTTTTTGGTCATTAGTAAATTTAGTTTATGTGTTCATCATAAGTATTGTCTATTTGTGCTATTAATTAGCCCAACATAAACCATCAAACTTTAAAAACCCTCCAAACCACTTGTTAACTCTCATGAAAACGATAATGAAATCAAAACTAAAATCTATTCTAAGCATGATCTATTTTCCATTGATTGGTAATATAGACCATCAAATTTTGATTCTAAAATCTACTTCATTACCATAATCATATGTAGATGAAGATGTAATTTGTATTTATGTTTGTTTAAACATAGCCTATTTGGTGTCAAAAATATAGGCTATCAAATTCAAAGTTAAACAACAAAATTTTACCACATTAAAACTTTCATGAAGCACAAAGAGAGCTCAAAATTAGCAAATATGTTGAATCTACATGATTAAGAGAGCTTTATTACCCATAAATTGAAGGGGTATAGTGTAACGACCCGATATTTTCAACCATTCGCATCCATTATAAGTGTATAGGTAGACACTCATGTCGGAATTGAATTGCTCAAAATACCGCGTTGTAAATAAAATTTGGCAAATCTCAGAATATGCAGTAAATAAATATAATCACATATCACAGACACAGAGTAAAATAATGCAGCGGAAGTAAAAGAAATAGTAGTTCATGAAGCTACTATATAAATATATCAGAGTACATAAGATACAATAGAAGAAATAGAGTACAACAGAAGTATAAATAAGATAACCAAGTACAAGCTGAACAGAGCAACATAACTGAAGTAGATAGAACAAGACTAGCAGATAATCTCCAGCGATTCAAATCTCCAGAAGGTGGAAATCCAAATCTGTGAATACTCAGGCTGACCCGAGCGTAAAGCAAAACACAAAACACTCGAGTCAGGACAATATATACTTATATAATATAAACCAACTCAAGTGAACTGTAATAAAGGTACAAGTAACTTAAAGAATGCTTGGGATCGCCCATTCTTTAAGGATCCGTTAAACTATTTACTATGTAGTAATATACGCTATATACAGTAGTGTCTAATTAGTAAAGTATAATCATATAGAAAATAGCGCTAAGGGGATGGAGAACCTTAACGCGGTCGGATCTTAAAATCATAATCGTAGTAAAGCTCGATATGGTAGGTGACACGGCACAACTAGGCAATGCCAGGGTAGATATACCAATTACGCATCCGGACTAGTGGTGACGCATAGCAGCCACTACCGCCCACCTCGAACAACACTCCCAATCAAGGGTGGCCACCAAATCAATCACAAGTAATAGAATGGTATCGAAGAAGTGTGTCCGATCAGAGGTGCTACCTCATTGGTCCGTCAATCGCTCCTGTTTTAGCCACCTTATGCCAACTCACGGGAGTTGGGTCCACGTATATACCTTAGGATCGTCGCCACCATCCTACTTCATTCTGGAATCTCCACCGCGTACACGGTTGTCAAAGTGGTTTTCGGTATCGACAGAGAGTATGTCCATATCCGATCCCGGTCTCTTTGCCAACCAATCGTTATTATAACCCGTGGTTATAACTTTTAAAAACAATACTTTACTTCAAAATAAAATATCATTTCAAACCATATCTTTATCAAAATAAAGATTTATCATTTCCAAATCATTTCAATATTCCAAAATATCGTATCCTTTCAAACTTCTTTTCAAATCATTTCAATATATCAAAATATCATATCTTCCAAAACTTAAATTTCAATCATCTCAATATCAAAATATCATATCTTTGATAGTTATACTTCGAAACCAAAAATCATTTTTATTTCAAAACTATACCCATTTCAAAACAATATCATTTCCATTTCAAACATATATTCACCTTTCAAATAGTCTATACTTTCAAAGTTATAATTCTTTTGAAACTAAAACATTTGAAATCATTATACTTTAAAAATCACAACATTTCGAAAACATATATTTGAAATCATCTTTTAATTCTACAAATTTACAAATTTATTAAATTAAACCCAAATTCCAAATTTTTATTTTTATTTCAAACCATCATTTTCAACTCAAATTCAGTTTACTAACAAACCATTTCAAATCTTATAAATTTCAAATATAGGTTTAATTCACAAAATACAATATTCAATCTTTAGTATATTTCAAAGCTTAAATATCCCACATTTCATAAATTCAAATCATATATATACATTTCAAAATATCAAAATATTATTCAAAACATCATTCATTTATATTTCATTTAAATACCATTTGAATCCATTCTTTTTATTAAATTTAAATACCATTTTAAACTCACATAAAAATCAAATTCTTCCATTTAAAACCATTTAAATGTCTCTTCATTATCTTTAGCATTTTTAACATTTTATTTCCAAAATTATATCATTTTCCAAAGATTATTTTTCATTAAAATTTATTAAAACAACAAAATATAGTTTCCGTAGCACTTACAAAATGCTATGTAAAGTTATAGTTTAAAATAGTTCATTTAACAAAACGACAGCACTTAAATGCTGTAATATATTTCCATTAAAATTAAAATAAACTTAAATGTTAAGTTTAACCACTACAGCACTTACAAAGTGCTATAATAGCCTTTATTCCAAATTAACTCTTTAGTTCATTTAAACAACTACAGCAATTACAAAATGCTATAATATCTTTTACATACATTTCAAAAATGCTGTCAAATCAAATTTAGAGCTTAATTACCATTTCACAAATTTAACTAAATTTCCAATTTTATTTAATTAACTTAAACCTTTAATTAAAACCAAATTTCACATTTCCTAGTCAAGTTATATTTTAAAAGATCACTTTTAAACATTCATTTATTTAACCACTTAAATTCATAGAAAAATCAATAATACTTTAATAAATCACTTAAATTCAAATTTAATCAAATTATTATATTTACCATTTCCAAATAAAATTTAATATCCATTTTATTTATATAACTTAAATATCATTTTTAACCAAAATTCCAAATTTCCACTTAAATTATATTTCAAAAATCCAGTTAAACCATTCATTAATTTCATTTTTTAACACATAGAAAAATCATAATTTCTTTAATTCAAAATATTTCAAAATCATTTTAAATCAAATTTCCTAAATTTATATTTTTAAAATACTTAAAAATATCCAAAACACTTTATAAAATAACCACGGGCCTGTATATAGTTTTCTAGCCTAGGTCAAGTGATACGGATATGTATCATTTCAATCTGCAGTTTAAAAAGAAAAATCTGGGTTCTATCATTTCAAACCCACAATCCCAAGTTAAATAAAATAAATAAAAACCATTCAGGCCTATCATTTCAGCCCATAACGATTTTTCCCTATTCTAAAGTCCGTTCGGGTATGTATCATTTCAACCCATAGTGATTCTAATCTACAGGGAACTTGCAGTGTGATAAACAGATATAAATAACAGAATAGCATGAAATAACAGTAACATATGATATAATAAGTGTAATAACAGGTGTGAACATCATATGATAATAATATAAACATATATAACATGATGATATACATTACAGATTCAAATGGTGTCGGTTTATCAGTTATATAGGTACATATTGTCTGGTGAGAATAACTCACCTGTTAAAGCTGGAGATTAGCGATCAAACACACAGAATAGATTCCAGAAAGCACAACAAGCACGATATAACATGACTTTTGATTTGAATGAATGGAGAGCCTAAGCTAATTGCCTTGAATACATGAGACAAAACAATGCAAATATACATGAATAAACACTTAACACAATTTTAAACAACACAAAAGATACATGCACAACAAGTCACCAAATCACTTGCACTTGCTTTCAACTCTCTTTGGGTTCGGCCTTAAGTGGAATACAGGTCTAAGTCAAGGGTTTGGATCAGGTTTGGGTCGGGTATGGCATCAAAACAAGTGGAGATGAAGGTGTAGTGGTGCTAACATGAAGCATACCAAAGACAATGCAAAAGAGGCAAGTTGTTTAACTTTTTGGCTCGGCTTAGGTCAATTGGAGCTCAGCCATAGGGGGTTTCAGATCTGGTCAGCGGTCATGTGGCAGCCAAAAGTGATGTAGATGATGGTGGTGGTGGCTAATGAGTGGCCAAAGGCAACTATGAAGGTAATAGTGGAGTATAGGCATGGCTAGCATTGTTTTGGTGAAGTTTGGCAAAGCTTTGTAATGTTTTTGTGGTGATGCTTCATGTGAAGGGTCATGGCCTGAATTTTTGGTCAGAGGAGGGGCTAATGGCTGCTGTAGATGGAGGAGGTGATGGTGGAGCTGATGGAGTGGAGAGGTGCCGAGCCTAGAAGGTGAAGAAAGCAATGCAAATAACATAAGAAATAAGAAGGAAAACATGGAAAAAGAAATAGAAATTTTACCAAAACTTTTTCTCAGGTTGATGGCCGATTTTTTTTGGAGTTGAGAAGCTTAAATTTTCGTGAAAATGATGAGGAAAAAGTTACGGCTGAAGCAATGGAGTTAAGGCAGCAAAAATGAAAAGGTAATGGTTGATAAAGAAAAGGTGAGAATACAAAGAGGCTTAAGCAAATAAAGAGTCACAAACCTTTCAAATTTCCACCATTTCTTTTTAAATTTTAAATACATGTAAAATATGTATAAATACAGATAAAACACGAAAATATAGTAAATAAACAAAAATAAATAAATAAATATTAATTAAATATAATTAAATTAAGAAAATAACAAAGAAAATGTAAATTAGGCTTGAAAATTTGAAAATAAATGAAATGAACTTTGGGAAAATTGTATGTACATGAAAAATATTTATAAATAAAGATAAAAACATAATAAAAAAATGCATACATAAAAATGAATAAATAAATTTTAATTAAATATAATTTAAATGAAGAAAATAGCAGAAAAATGGAAACTACCTTTAAAAATAGAAAATAAATTCAATGAGCTTTGGAAAAATTCAAACATCACTTTATAAATATTTAAAAGACAAAATATACATAAAATAACATATTAAAACATATTAAAATAAAATATGACAAAGAAAAATATAATTTATACAATTTAAAATAACAAAATTGCAAAATAAACAATTTATACTCAAAATTGAAATGTACATATCTTTTGCAGTTTAACTCCGTTTTCAACGAAACGAAAAGCGGTATTCATGTTATTAAATCTATTTTCATAATAAAAGATAAAATTTATAATTTCAAATATTTAAAATTTAAATTTAAAAGTCAAAGTTTGACTATTTTAACCAAAATTCACTTTTTGGAAAATTATTCTATTCAGTCATATTTGGAATTCTAATCCATATCAAAATCAAAGTTTATATTTAAAATAACAAAATTTATTCTTTTTCATAAATAAAGCTTTTTAAATCTGGAAATATCAATTTAAAAATAATTGTAAAATACAGGGTTGTTACACTCTCCCCCACTCAAAGCTTTTCGTCCCCGAAAAGGAACGAGGTACGGGAAAGCACAGAAAAAGATAGAATGAAATAGAATTAAGACAAGATGATAAGAAGATTGGAATTACACCTGATAACTATTGTTATAGGTAAGTTTAACAAGATGGAGGTGATCAAATAAAGAATATATGCACGAAAAAGATCCTCTAGAGTCTGAATCTCCCTTTTCACTTGACCGACGGTCTATGAATGGAAAAACAGTGCTCAGGGTTAAAATGAGTACCAAAAATTTTCAAAGATTACAGAAAGATTTCTAAACAGACTGGTATAAGCAATAGCCTTCCCATTCTGTAACAAGATAAGAGAAATAAGGACAAACAGAAGATAGTTTGAAAAAAAACAAAATAAGATAATAGATTTGTAACCATAATGTTTTGAAATCATAACAATTTAGAGATGTTATCATTTGGAAATCATACTACTAAAAATCATAACACTTTGGAAATGTTATTCTTAAAAAAAACATAACACTTAGAAAATCATAACACTTTTAAAAAAAAATAAACTTCATTTAAACCATTTTAATTCAAGGTCAAATAATATTCATTTTAAAGTTGTAACATTTCTAAGTTCATTCAATTATAAAAATTTCCAAAACACTGTCTTTTCAAAATAGCAGCACTTATAAAATGCTAAGTAGATATATTAATATTTCAAATCAGTTTAGTTCCAGAAATATTTATTTAGACATCATTTAACTTATGACTTATTAAAACAAACTTTTATGAATGGAATATCTAAATTAAACTATACTTCGTTTATTAAGTTAAAAGTTCACTATTTTAGTTAGCTCTTAATTTAACACATAACCTAACACTTTAGTTAAAATACCCATTTCACAAATAGATATTCCTTTAATAAGTTACACTTAAAATTCCATTTAAAAACCAAATTCTCAATTATCAATTTTTAGTGATGTTAAAATACATTTTAACTATTTAAATCATAATCATTCATTTTTCAAGACATATCTATTACATAAATAAAATATTTATATAGCAAATATAACAATCAAATTTCTTTACACATTTATTCATTTAGACATCAATTAAACTATGAATTCAAGTTAAATAAACTTTATTACAAAATGTCTAATTAAAATGTATTTTATTTTATCTATCCAAAGATACATTATTTATTATACAACATATTCATTTAGGAAATAACCTTTATTAAAATTCCTAGGTTAGACTTAAGGTTCCATAGTAAATCAAATTTGATTATTAAGTTATTTAAATAAAATCTCTTTAAATTCCCTTTTCACTATTTACCTCTGTTAATCTTTTATAACTAAAATTTAAGTGTATAACATTTATCATAACCACTCAAAAAAAATCCTTTCTATATTGTATATTATCCAATTTCATATTCAACTTCTGTATAATTTAGGTAAGTTATATTGGAATGAAATTGTGTGTTATACAAGTAAAACTTTCCAATTCAATTATCTCAAGTTTGAATCATTTATTCAAATTTTTGATTTTCTTCTTATAACTGAAATTATTCTTTAAGATAAAATGTAAGAATTAAATTTCCGATTCCCTTCAAACCATTAAGAGATAAATAAATATATGTATATAATATGTCAAATCAAATTTAAATCATATATCTATATATATTATAATCCAGTCATATTTAAAAATTCAAATCAATTAGATTTTCCAAAACAAAGCTGTAGCAAGACTACAGAACGGTCTCTTCACTTCGAAACTCGAAAATGAACGTCGATGATGCTGCAGTCATCACCGAAATTATTTTCCAGCGACAAAGAGAAGAGCACTTAATTTTTAAACTTTAAAATCCTTTAGAGACAAATTTTTATTCAAAATACCTTAAATAATATCCTTTTAAAAATTTTAAACACAAGGTTTGAAACCATCGGAAATTAAATTCTTTAAATTTCTTGTTTTTAAATTCATTTCAGTTCCCAAATAAATTTATAAACAACTATTTATAAATTCATTTGTAGAACAATAAATGATAAATCAAGTATTATCATTTCAAATTATCAATTTAAATCAATTTATTAAGTTCCATAAAATTATATATCCAAATTTATTTCATTAACCAAATTTTAAAATAATATTGTGTCAGTTTGTTCTGTCAAAGTGTTTTAGAAATCCAATCGATAGCGTTGATCAGACGAATCGATCGGAAACCCAAATCAACATCAACAACCCAAACAACACAACATATAAAACAAAACATAGATTTACCAGTACAATTCAAAATGTTTGGAGATAGTTTAGAAACAAAAGACAAGATGGTTAAACAGAGTAGAGAGATGGGTAAGCTTAGATAAAACGCGGACAACCTTAACCGGGTCAACCGTGACTTAATGGATAAGATCAAATGTGGATTTTCTGGGGTAAATCTACATTCGATCTCAAGAGATAGAGTTTGGAATAATAAAAGATATTAGCATCTAAACCAAGGATAAATATAAATCTCTGGTGAATCGATGCTGATTATAAAGGATTTTCACCCTTTTACAAGAAAATTAGAATATTGGCGAGACCGCCAATTCACTATAAAGATCATTGGAAGTGGAGTCATGGGATACTCCAGAATCAAAAGATGATGAATAGTGAGGGACATGAATGAATTTCGGAACCGCAGGGAACGTTCCAAAATTCAAAGGAAAACGAATCAAAAGGAAGAGATTCAAACTCGAACGAAAGTGATTCTGTAAATAAATTTACCATACATTCTAAGTTTTGCCTCAAAGCCAAAGCTCTGATACCAACTGTAACGACCCGATATTTTCAACCATTCGCATCCATTATAAGTGTATAGGTAGACACTCATGTCGGAATTGAATTGCTCAAAATACCGCGTTGTAAATAAAATTTGGCAAATCTCAGAATATGCAGTAAATAAATATAATCACATATCACAGACACAGAGTAAAATAATGCAGCGGAAGTAAAAGAAATAGTAGTTCATGAAGCTACTATATAAATATATCAGAGTACATAAGATACAATAGAAGAAATAGAGTACAACAGAAGTATAAATAAGATAACCAAGTACAAGCTGAACAGAGCAACATAACTGAAGTAGATAGAACAAGACTAGCAGATAATCTCCAGCGATTCAAATCTCCAGAAGGTGGAAATCCAAATCTGTGAATACTCAGGTTGACCCGAGCGTAAAGCAAAACACAAAACACTCGAGTCAGGACAATATATACTTATATAATATAAACCAACTCAAGTGAACTGTAATAAAGGTACAAGTAACTTAAAGAATGCTTGGGATCGCCCATTCTTTAAGGATCCGTTAAACTATTTACTATGTAGTAATATACGCTATATACAGTAGTGTCTAATTAGTAAAGTATAATCATATAGAAAATAGCGCTAAGGGGATGGAGAACCTTAACGCGGTCGGATCTTAAAATCATAATCGTAGTAAAGCTCGATATGGTAGGTGACACGGCACAACTAGGCAATGCCAGGGTAGATATACCAATTACGCATCCGGACTAGTGGTGACGCATAGCAGCCACTACCGCCCACCTCGAACAACACTCCCAATCAAGGGTGGCCACCAAATCAATCACAAGTAATAGAATGGTATCGAAGAAGTGTGTCCGATCAGAGGTGCTACCTCATTGGTCCGTCAATCGCTCCTGTTTTAGCCACCTTATGCCAACTCACGGGAGTTGGGTCCACGTATATACCTTAGGATCGTCGCCACCATCCTACTTCATTCTGGAATCTCCACCGCGTACACGGTTGTCAAAGTGGTTTTCGGTATCGACAGAGAGTATGTCCATATCCGATCCCGGTCTCTTTGCCAACCAATCGTTATTATAACCCGTGGTTATAACTTTTAAAAACAATACTTTACTTCAAAATAAAATATCATTTCAAACCATATCTTTATCAAAATAAAGATTTATCATTTCCAAATCATTTCAATATTCCAAAATATCGTATCCTTTCAAACTTCTTTTCAAATCATTTCAATATATCAAAATATCATATCTTCCAAAACTTAAATTTCAATCATCTCAATATCAAAATATCATATCTTTGATAGTTATACTTCGAAACCAAAAATCATTTTTATTTCAAAACTATACCCATTTCAAAACAATATCATTTCCATTTCAAACATATATTCACCTTTCAAATAGTCTATACTTTCAAAGTTATAATTCTTTTGAAACTAAAACATTTGAAATCATTATACTTTAAAAATCACAACATTTCGAAAACATATATTTGAAATCATCTTTTAATTCTACAAATTTACAAATTTATTAAATTAAACCCAAATTCCAAATTTTTATTTTTATTTCAAACCATCATTTTCAACTCAAATTCAGTTTACTAACAAACCATTTCAAATCTTATAAATTTCAAATATAGGTTTAATTCACAAAATACAATATTCAATCTTTAGTATATTTCAAAGCTTAAATATCCCACATTTCATAAATTCAAATCATATATATACATTTCAAAATATCAAAATATTATTCAAAACATCATTCATTTATATTTCATTTAAATACCATTTGAATCCATTCTTTTTATTAAATTTAAATACCATTTTAAACTCACATAAAAATCAAATTCTTCCATTTAAAACCATTTAAATGTCTCTTCATTATCTTTAGCATTTTTAACATTTTATTTCCAAAATTATATCATTTTCCAAAGATTATTTTTCATTAAAATTTATTAAAACAACAAAATATAGTTTCCGTAGCACTTACAAAATGCTATGTAAAGTTATAGTTTAAAATAGTTCATTTAACAAAACGACAGCACTTAAATGCTGTAATATATTTCCATTAAAATTAAAATAAACTTAAATGTTAAGTTTAACCACTACAGCACTTACAAAGTGCTATAATAGCCTTTATTCCAAATTAACTCTTTAGTTCATTTAAACAACTACAGCAATTACAAAATGCTATAATATCTTTTACATACATTTCAAAAATGCTGTCAAATCAAATTTAGAGCTTAATTACCATTTCACAAATTTAACTAAATTTCCAATTTTATTTAATTAACTTAAACCTTTAATTAAAACCAAATTTCACATTTCCTAGTCAAGTTATATTTTAAAAGATCACTTTTAAACATTCATTTATTTAACCACTTAAATTCATAGAAAAATCAATAATACTTTAATAAATCACTTAAATTCAAATTTAATCAAATTATTATATTTACCATTTCCAAATAAAATTTAATATCCATTTTATTTATATAACTTAAATATCATTTTTAACCAAAATTCCAAATTTCCACTTAAATTATATTTCAAAAATCCAGTTAAACCATTCATTAATTTCATTTTTTAACACATAGAAAAATCATAATTTCTTTAATTCAAAATATTTCAAAATCATTTTAAATCAAATTTCCTAAATTTATATTTTTAAAATACTTAAAAATATCCAAAACACTTTATAAAATAACCACGGGCCTGTATATAGTTTTCTAGCCTAGGTCAAGTGATACGGATATGTATCATTTCAATCTGCAGTTTAAAAAGAAAAATCTGGGTTCTATCATTTCAAACCCACAATCCCAAGTTAAATAAAATAAATAAAAACCATTCAGGCCTATCATTTCAGCCCATAACGATTTTTCCCTATTCTAAAGTCCGTTCGGGTATGTATCATTTCAACCCATAGTGATTCTAATCTACAGGGAACTTGCAGTGTGATAAACAGATATAAATAACAGAATAGCATGAAATAACAGTAACATATGATATAATAAGTGTAATAACAGGTGTGAACATCATATGATAATAATATAAACATATATAACATGATGATATACATTACAGATTCAAATGGTGTCGGTTTATCAGTTATATAGGTACATATTGTCTGGTGAGAATAACTCACCTGTTAAAGCTGGAGATTAGCGATCAAACACACAGAATAGATTCCAGAAAGCACAACAAGCACGATATAACATGACTTTTGATTTGAATGAATGGAGAGCCTAAGCTAATTGCCTTGAATACATGAGACAAAACAATGCAAATATACATGAATAAACACTTAACACAATTTTAAACAACACAAAAGATACATGCACAACAAGTCACCAAATCACTTGCACTTGCTTTCAACTCTCTTTGGGTTCGGCCTTAAGTGGAATACAGGTCTAAGTCAAGGGTTTGGATCAGGTTTGGGTCGGGTATGGCATCAAAACAAGTGGAGATGAAGGTGTAGTGGTGCTAACATGAAGCATACCAAAGACAATGCAAAAGAGGCAAGTTGTTTAACTTTTTGGCTCGGCTTAGGTCAATTGGAGCTCAGCCATAGGGGGTTTCAGATCTGGTCAGCGGTCATGTGGCAGCCAAAAGTGATGTAGATGATGGTGGTGGTGGCTAATGAGTGGCCAAAGGCAACTATGAAGGTAATAGTGGAGTATAGGCATGGCTAGCATTGTTTTGGTGAAGTTTGGCAAAGCTTTGTAATGTTTTTGTGGTGATGCTTCATGTGAAGGGTCATGGCCTGAATTTTTGGTCAGAGGAGGGGCTAATGGCTGCTATAGATGGAGGAGGTGATGGTGGAGCTGATGGAGTGGAGAGGTGCCGAGCCTAGAAGGTGAAGAAAGCAATGCAAATAACATAAGAAATAAGAAGGAAAACATGGAAAAAGAAATAGAAATTTTACCAAAACTTTTTCTCAGGTTGATGGCCGATTTTTTTTGGAGTTGAGAAGCTTAAATTTTCGTGAAAATGATGAGGAAAAAGTTACGGCTGAAGCAATGGAGTTAAGGCAGCAAAAATGAAAAGGTAATGGTTGATAAAGAAAAGGTGAGAATACAAAGAGGCTTAAGCAAATAAAGAGTCACAAACCTTTCAAATTTCCACCATTTCTTTTTAAATTTTAAATACATGTAAAATATGTATAAATACAGATAAAACACGAAAATATAGTAAATAAACAAAAATAAATAAATAAATATTAATTAAATATAATTAAATTAAGAAAATAACAAAGAAAATGTAAATTAGGCTTGAAAATTTGAAAATAAATGAAATGAACTTTGGGAAAATTGTATGTACATGAAAAATATTTATAAATAAAGATAAAAACATAATAAAAAAATGCATACATAAAAATGAATAAATAAATTTTAATTAAATATAATTTAAATGAAGAAAATAGCAGAAAAATGGAAACTACCTTTAAAAATAGAAAATAAATTCAATGAGCTTTGGAAAAATTCAAACATCACTTTATAAATATTTAAAAGACAAAATATACATAAAATAACATATTAAAACATATTAAAATAAAATATGACAAAGAAAAATATAATTTATACAATTTAAAATAACAAAATTGCAAAATAAACAATTTATACTCAAAATTGAAATGTACATATCTTTTGCAGTTTAACTCCGTTTTCAACGAAACAAAAAGCGGTATTCATGTTATTAAATCTATTTTCATAATAAAAGATAAAATTTATAATTTCAAATATTTAAAATTTAAATTTAAAAGTCAAAGTTTGACTATTTTAACCAAAATTCACTTTTTGGAAAATTATTCTATTCAGTCATATTTGGAATTCTAATCCATATCAAAATCAAAGTTTATATTTAAAATAACAAAATTTATTCTTTTTCATAAATAAAGCTTTTTAAATCTGGAAATATCAATTTAAAAATAATTGTAAAATACAGGGTTGTTACATATAGCTTCTCATATTTGTTATCATTTCAAAAAATGTAGATTTCAACATAGAAAATAAAAGAAAGTGCATGCTAATTAAAAATAAAAAGAGAACTAAACTACTTGCATAAAAATAAAACTAACTACTAACATGAAAGGAAAAAGAGCATGTAAATAGAAATGAGCACTAAAATAAAATAAAAGTAAAGAAGAATAAGAAGAAAAAGAGGCTTGGGAAGCCATTTTATTTCTCATATAATTTGTGGCTACCACTAAACTAAACTAGAAGGTAGTGCTAAGATCTTTCTATATGAAATATAAGGTGTATTTATACATGCCTAAAACCCTAATCATATTTTAGAGGACTTCCCAAATTACCCCTCTAGGAAATGTAACCTCCATGTAATCATTAGCATGAGCATAATCCTCTATCAAATGTTCATGTGCTTTTAATCTCCACTACATGTACGTTAGATCCTAATTGAAGATCATGGTAAGTGGGTAGGTGGGGTCCTCCATGTTGCATGAATTGATTTATTTCTTCATTCTTTTGTTTCCTACTCTTGTGCATGCATATTTTCATGAAGCCTCTTCCATTTTTCGTCCAATTTCCTACAAATAAAAATAAAATGTGCAAATAAATATTCTCAAAATTAATACGTGCACAAAAATGACAATTTTGCCCATATATGAAGATGAATAAATGATGATTTGAAAATAATTTAAATTTTGGTTTAAACAAGTAAAATACCCTATATGCTCATTTATTTAATTAAATTAGATTAAATGTGAAAGTAAAAATATGCACATTTACGTGCACATCAAATACTCCCACACTTATCTTTTTATTCGTCCTCGAATAAAAAAAACTGAGATAAATCTGTTTTCATAGGAAACATGATTGCATTGAGCATATGCAACAACCCGTGAAACCTCTAGGTTCCCTAGTAGGACGAGTTTTATCTCATGAGGGTTTTCAGCGGATACTACCCACAAAATCCAAATGCAATATGAAAAATTCCTAAATGCAAGATTTATTTACAAAGATATGGATGCAAGTTTTTGAAAATATTTACAAATGAAGAATTTACTTTTAAATTGACATGAATAAGTTAAATATAAATTTTGGTCATCATCATGAAATTTTAGTCCATTTACTTATCAAAATTTCCAACAAAAATTAAGTTATCATCACAAATAGACTCTAGTTTGGCTAGTTGTTTCGGATGAAAACATAGTGCAATTATGAAATGGATCCTTAGTTGATTATCAAAGTTTTTCAAAGTGGTATTTTTTTTGAATAACTAGTCAAATCAAATAAGTGACAATAGTTCTTGGATTTCAATTGCTTACTCTCTCTTTATTTGAATTTTTTTTAATATTAATAATATTTACATATGCCTAACTTAGATAAACTGAGGCCAGATATACCACCCGTGCACTGCCTTGCGGGCTTATGTGAGGGGAATACAAAGCATGGCGAGTGCTCACCCGAGTGCGTAGACCTATCGACTGTAGGCGTTATTAATGGAATAATTTTTATATACATACACCTAACTCAGACAAACTGAGGCCAGATATACCGATCATGCACTGCCTTTCGGGCTTACGTGAGAAGGGTACAGAGCATGGCGAGTGTACATATTTGCGTGTGAACACATGACTGTAGGTGTTAATAAAATATATACATATATACAACAAGATTTTTTTCAATTTTTTATTTATTTTTATGAAGAGAGAGTTTTACAATATCATTTTAGCACCATTTAACTAAGAAGATCAAAAATGTTATCGTTTTTACTTTAAATCAACCACTTATTAAACATAGATTTCAATTAGGATATACTTCATAATTATCACCCATGAACCTTCCTATATACTAGTTAAACCATCGTTACTTATAATTAAACTTTATTTTTATTTTTGTTGAGACAAATAAATTTTCAATTTAATAACCAAAACTTATACTTATCCTATTGTGTTTCTTCAAAAATAAATCAAAATGCTAAAAATAAAATTTGTTTTGAGAGAGAATTTTTTTTTTGGAAATTTTATTTTTAAGTTTTGGAAAGAAAATGAAAAAACTAAACCATGAAAAATAAAAAACAAAGATACTCCCCCACACTTAATTTTGACTGTGTCCCCACAGTCAACCCAAGTGAAAGGAGAAAAATAAAATAAAAATATGACCTATATTTACATGAAAATGAAACGGTTATTATTTACACGACATCGGAAAATATACTGTTAAAGAGTAAATGAAACGGTCTTCCATAGACCAATTCATTTGTCTTGTCAAGTTTGAGAGACATAGCATAAGCATAGAAAACCAAACCATAAAAGATTTCAAAATTGAATGTTGATTTTAAAAACCGAGTGTCGTTTTATTAAAAATCGTGTGAGCTATTTTATTTTTGATGATTTTTGGGGTAGATAGAACAATTGGTTGAATTTCAAGTTTATTTTTACCAAATTGAATTCAGACTTATCATTGAAAACTACTTCAGAATTATAGATTTCAAAATCAAAATGGTGATTTAAATCTATCCCTTCAGAATTCAACAACTCATCATCGAAAATTCCAAAAAATTTATGTTCACTAAATTCATCTTCCTTTGTTGGATTATCAACAACATCATTGCATGTATCAATTTCAAAATCTAAAGTTGTTGTATTCAATTTTTTAAAATCGAAAAAAGGAAGATCGAATTTTAAATTTGGTTCCATACTCTCAAAACAATTGAAATCCAACCCAATTATCACATTTTCAACAACTTCATTAAGATTATCATTTTCAATTTCAAAAGTTGTTATTTGAAAATCGTCAATTTTGGTAAAAGATGGATTATCACTTGACTCATCACACGTTGGGATTTGATTTTGTTTCTCACGTTGTTTTATATATGTTTCAAACAACAAATCCATGCGATCTTTGTGAATTTCTTCCATTTGCTCAACAAAATCCAATTTATAATTATTAATTTGAGAATTTTCAATTTGAATTATTGAGGACAAAAATTGTTCATTGCACCATAATCGAGATTATTCCTATTGCCAAAATCAATTTAATAGTGATTCACGTTTCCATTTTGATTTTGAAATTCATTTTGGAGTTCAAAGTTGTATTGGCATGAGTTATAATCGAAATCATTTGAATTTTGAAGTGAATTCAAATTTTGGTTATTTTGAAATCCTTGACTTGAGTTATTGCAAAGATTACTCGAATTATTTATCATTTGATTTCATTGTTCAAGTAAAGACCAAATCATTTCAATACTACTTTCAAGAGTTGAGGGTTGGTCATCATTTTGAAAACTTTATGGTGAAAAATCCAAATTGTTTGTACAAGAGTTGTCATTAAATATCCATAAGAATTTGGCATAAAATTATATGGATTATATTGATTTCCACAACTATTGTAAAATTTTTATGAGTAGGGAAACTCAGACATTTTCAAGAATGTTTTTTTAAAGGAAAAGTATTACCAAGGAGAATTTATTTTTCAAAAGGAAGATTTGATTTTTTTTGGATTTTCAGTTTTTTTTTTGAAAAGATTATTATTTTTTTCTAAAAAAAACTAACTTAATTTTTTTTATTTTGGAGTTTTGATTTGGATTGAAAAAATTCAAATGAAAAGATTCAAAAACTAAGTTAAGGAAAATTAAAAAAAAAGTAGTTTCGGATTTTGAATTTTTTTTAAATATGCATGAGCTAATGCAACTAAATTAATGCAAGGACTTATATACAAATTTACTATCCTTAGTAGCTCCTAACCCAAAATTGTATAATCACACTTTGTCTTAATCCAACAAAACATTTCTTAGCCAGGTAACGAGCAGGAGTTATCGGTACACCACGAATCACCGTAGTAATGCAACCGAAGGTTTAAGTACCTTCAGAGAAACAATCAGTATAATATTTACGAATCACCGTAATATTTTAACTGATTATTGCTCTGCCGTAGCCTAGACACCAAGAATATAAATTGTCGAAAGAAGACAACTTGTCAAGATACAATTAAGCCCTAGGTGAGCTCGCGACTCCCTTAAGTCTGAAGTCTAACCGTTATTATTAACAAAATTCTAAGATGAAATACGATTAGTGGGCCAAGGAAGGGGTGATGAAATTCCCCACCTTATGTGAATTTGGGTATTGCCCTTAGAAAAGAAAATAAGATGATATGAATGCAAAGCAGAAAATAAACGTGATTTAAATAATGCAACAACGAATGGATTTTCGTTTTCGTTTTTGAAATTTTTTAAAATGCAAGCAACCAATAGTGCAAAGCAAAAAAAACATGGGATAAGGGAACGATACTAGAGCATGTAGAATTATTAGCAAATTTATTTTTAAGCGGCAATTTTTTTAAGCAAGCAAGCGGAGCAGTTTTAGCAAGCAATTCTTCCTTTTGAATTTCTGCTTTTGCAACCTGAAAATTTGATCAACACTTGAAAATTGAAAACAACAAGAGAAAATTGGAAACAAAGCAAATCCTTTTTTTTAAATTAGGATGGAACTAAAAACAAATTATACAAAAGAAAACAAATTAAAAGAATTTTTTTTACTCGGGCCTTCAAGCTAAGCCGGCCCAAACAACTGAACCATGTTTTTCTTTTTTTTAAACAAAGAGAAAGGATGCCGCATAAAAATACCAAACCAAATTCTTGTTTCACAATTAAAACATTTTTTCACTTCAAAAATCAGAATCAAAAATCGCCAATTAAAACAAAATTCGATATCAAATCAGAATCGAAAATTGATAATGTTGAAATTTGGGGGTTGAGGGTCGCAATGACATCAATTTGGTGAAGGAGTGGTCAGAGATGATGGTGAATAATGAAGCAGTTAAGGTGCAGTGGGAAATGTGTTGTGCAATATACAGAAGTGGATATATGCAACTTTGATGTGCATAGAGCAGTGTCATGAGTGCAGCAGAATTTGATATGGTTGGGTAGGGAGTGTTGTGGTTGATGAGTATTGGATGTCAGTGAAGTTGAATGGTACTGTTATTGATAAGGAGGTGGTAGCAGCACTGTGGATGGGAAACATAAGGCAGTAGACTGTTGCGACAGTTGTTGTATGTATGTTGTAGAGGAGATGGAAGGCAGTTTGGTATGGATGGTGATTGCAGACAGAGTTGCAGTGATGCTTGAGTGGTAGATGTAGATTGGGGAGTAGATTGATGTAGATGTAGATTGGGGTAATGAACTTGTTCAGGTTGGGGAGGGAACGCATGTTAATTGATGTTGCTTGTAGTGAAGATATGCACTGTGAGGAGTTGAGGTAGTTTAGCAGTGAAAGTTGATGAAGTCTATTGTATAAGTGGTTGATGATGCTTGATGATGGTGCTAATATTGCTGCAGAAGTGATAGTGTGGCAGAGATATGGCAGTGTATGGAAATATGCAGAAGTGTGGAATGTAGGCAGGTTGTATGGTGGGATGATGGAGGAAGTGTATGCATAGTGGTGGTATGTGTTGTAGAATGTGAGATGATGGAGGAGGTTTGTGGTGAAGATTATGTGGAAATTGTTTGACAGAGATGGATGTTGAAGTAATGAAATGTTGAACGCAAGCTGTGAAAATGTTGACAGGGATGATATACTGATGGTTTTGGATGGCCAAGCAATGAAGTAGAGTGTTGTATACAGTGAAATGTTGAAGGTGTTAAGTTGTATGAAGTAGGGGGAGTGAAGGTGACAGTTGGCTATGATGACAGTATGTAGTAGTGGTGGATGGGAAGTGTAACGACCCCAAAATTTAAATTTATTTAAATTAATAATTAAATGAATTTTTGAATTAAATTAAGTAATTAAATAAATTTTTGGATAAATATTTGTAATTTTAATTAGAGAATTGGAGCGAGTTTCCCCGATCGTAAATAAATTTGATATAAATCATTTAATTTTGAATATAGTAAATATGGTATATATGTGTGAATATATACACACGATATAAAAGTTATAAAATAAACGAATGAAAAATAAATGAAAATAAAATAATAAAAGCAAACACAAAATACTTAAGCTAATAAATATAAGACAATAAATATGAAGTAAAATAATTATAGAATCTCATTTAAAATAATAAAACAAATAAACATCATCTCTAATACGAACAAATAAACAAAACTAACATATTAACTTTAGAACCTCATTTATATCCCTAAGTAACTAAGCAGACATAGTCAAGTTGAACAAAAGAAGGAAACATAACAAAATAAACTAAGTAGAACAAATGTATACAAACAAGTGTAGGCAAGATAAAAAAAAGAAAATTAAATAAAGTATGTAGCCTGGAATAGACGTGCAGGCAAGTAAAAGGCAATTAATGCCACATCTCTAGCATCAAAACCAGTAGAGCAATGAATGCAAGCATCTCACCCATGCTATTGTACAAACTATACATCACCAGTACAAATAAAAATTATAATAATCCCTGTACATTCTTTTTTATACAACACTCTTATCATCAGTTCGATCATTTTTTATAAATCTGAGCAACCTCTAAAATGAACCCCATTTTCAAACTTAAACAAGAAAAAAAAGCTTCAATTTAAAACAACAACTAAATCAAGTCAAGCCAAAACTTCAGCAAATACAACTTGAAGCCTAAGATCAAAATCAGAAACATGCAAGTGAATTCAAGCTGCTCTTTCAAGTCTCAACTACAACAACAATCCAAATTTAAACAACAGTTCAACATCATTTCAAGTTCTCCTCTGTTCTTCTTTACCAGGTGAGCAACTCCTTGTTTTTAGAAGCTTAACTGGTTTTGTTTTCTTGATGCTTGTGAGTAAACTTGCTTTGTTTTAAAATTGAAAACTGAGTATTTAGTCCATAGAAAATTTTGGTGTAGTTGCATATGGAAGAAATTTATTCTGTAAGTTCTTTGAGATGCAGGAAATTGCTTTATAACCTGTTCTCCCTGTTTTGGCTCTCAGAGTTAAGTAAGTTAGAAAGAAAACAGACGAACCTTCATACAAACATGTTAAGATTGGGATTCTTAAACAAAATAAGTTGTTTAAATTTGTCTCACAGTTTACAATTTTGTTTTAAGCTTGAAATGAAAACTTTTGACTCTGTAACCTAAATATACAGTGAAAACAAAATTTAAAGATAAAATTCAAGCATTCTAAATCATTGAATTGATTTTATAATCTGAATGAACATATGAAAATAAGATTTTTAAAGCAATAGTGATGATTTTTAGTTGAGAAATTCGAGGGCAGTTCAAGTTCGAACAAAAACAGCACTTTGATCAATTTCTGGAAATCAGAGAGATATTGGATCTTGTAATTTCGTTTGAAGCTAGTTTGAAACTCAATAATGTTAGGAAAAATATAAAAAAAATTATCTATTGCAAGACTTTTGGGGATGAGTTCAAATCAGGATTTAACCCTAGTTTTTAGTGAGGGGGGTGAAACTGGTCACCGTGATTTCGTCAAGACTTCGGATTACATCGGTCGTGGGGGAAAGACTTGTGGGTGATCGAGGAAGCTTCAGCCGGAGTCGCAAAGCTTCTGGTGGCAGCATGTGGTGACGCGAGTTGTTTTGGGTTGGTCATGTTAGTGCCAGGAATGGGTGGTATGGTTCGATTTTGATTCTCTGACAATTTCGAAAATCTGAGTACAAGGGATTGTATGAGTGATCGCTGGTGACAGGGGGGTGATCGGAATGATGGTCGGTGGCGCTTCGACCCACTGTGCACGTGCACACGTTTGAATGTGTGTCAGGTCGTTAAGTTGGAGAAGAAGAAGGTCTCGGGGAAAGGCTCGGGTAAATAGGGTTATGGCTCGAGTTCAAGCTCGTGTCGTTTTTGGGTTTGCCGGGTCAACACTTGAAAATTTTTGAAGTTAAAGAAAAAATGCATACGGGTGGATTTTTGGGAAAACTCGAAGAGAGTCTCGGGTAAAACTGCATCTGGCTCGCGTTTCGCTCGAGTTGCCTGGGGTTCATGATTTTTTTTAGTTAAAAAGGGGTTAATTAATTTAAAAGTTTAAGTTGAATAAACTTTGTTTTGAAAGTTTATTTTAAATAAACTTAGTATTGAAATTAAGTGATTAAATCAAGAATGAAGTGTTTTAATCCTTAATTTAATTTAAAGGTTTAAAGTGATTAAATAGTTAATTACTTAAAAGGATTTAATTTATGTGATTCATTAATTAATGTGTTTAATTTAAAGATTTATTATGTGATTAAAGGTTAATTGCTTAACAATTAAAGGTTAATTAAATCATGATTAAAGGAGAATTAATTGATGATTAAAAGTTAATAAATTCATAATTACTTAATGTAATTAAGGGATAACTAATTATGTAATTAACATTGAAGGTCAATGTAATAAATGTGATTAGTTAAGGAATAATTAATTAACTAAGATAATTAATTCAGAAATAATTAATCTAAGAAGGTGATTAAGATTTAATAAATTAATTAATACTTAAGGATTAATTAATTTAAATTAAGGATAATTAATCATTAATTAAAGGAAAAAAAATATATATTTATTTAATTATGTGATAGATTTATTTAAAATCACACTATTAATTCATTTGGGCGTTAGATGATTGATTATTATTGAAATGCTTTGAGCAGTCTGATATCCCTATTTGTGATTGTGATGCTTTATGATATGAATTACTTTGTACTGAGCTGTGATTTCTATTTCTGTGATATATTACTATGTGAATATGAAACCTTTGGCCCGTAAAACGGCACTTGAATTTCGATGCGACAGGGAGTCGGATTCCAGTTGGTTATCCGAAACCCACATCGAAGTGTAATAGTGAATCTTTGTGACCGATAAATTTATTTTATCTATGAATCTGTGAGTGAAGATAAGCGTTGTCGATTATACCGCTTATCGATATATCTGTGATGATTGATGTTGCACTATTGTGTGTGAAACCCCTGGACTACACCTTTACACACACCAATATGGATTTCACGTGGAAATCGGTTAAGTCATAGATAAAGTTAAAATTTGATGTTTTTGAAATTGAAATTTTAATTTCAATTGATTTTGAAAATTGAAAATCTGGGGTTTTAAAATGAAAAGCTTTTGAAATGGAATCTCAAAGATAAAAGTTATTTTGAATAACTTAATCGAGTTGTGAAAATTTAAATAATTTGATTTAAATTTGAATTCAAGTTTGAAATTAAATCTATGATTGAAACTAGGGACTAAAGATGATATAAAATGTGTTTGTATGAATTTAACCATTTTAAAAGTATAAGTTGGGAATTTGGATTTAACCCAAGGATTTCAACTAGTATGAATGAATCAGATTTCCAAAGTAAAAACTGTTGTTTTTAAATGGTAAAAGCTTTCAAATAAGAAATGAAATTCCAGTTAATTAAAGGAATTTCAAGTAAATTGAAAAATGGATTTTCCAAGTTATGAATTGTTTTGAAAGCTATGAATCAAATCTGTTATTTTTAACAGATTTAAAATGATGTTTTGTTTAAACCATTTGAAATGGAATTGTTTTGAAAGCTATTAGTTAAATCTTTGATTTAAAGATTTAACGAATAAATTAAACTGAAATGGAAATCGATTTGGAAAATCTGTGAATGAATCTTCGTGAAATTAAGTGAACTTTGTGAATTAAATCTTTTTGTTTAAAAAGATAAAAATGGTAATTTGTTTAAACCATTTGAAGAAAGATTTTGGGTAATAAGTGACTTAATTGAATTCCCAATGTCCATATATTTTTTAAATTAACGCTCACTATTCGGGTTAGCCGGGAAAAGACAATTGTGTCATATAACCCATTCCAAATAGTGATACGTCGTATATGGATAGCATTTGAAGACCGGTGTTGAAGACCGGATATTTTTCGAAAATGAAAGGACAACCTGTCGAATGTCTCTGCACTGAGTCGCGCCGGTATAGAGATTTATATCACTCTTTTGTGACGGGAAGTCCGGACGTGATTGAAAGTTATCCGGAATTGCAAGGGCTTCGTGAGAAGTGCCTTCGGTTCTGTTCGAACCCGGAACAGACTTGTATGGTTACATGTCTGACATTACACTTTGAGATATAAAGCCGATTTCTTTCAAATACATATCTGTTTGGTGGCGGAGAATTTATTCTCTTAGCTTAACACCCTTCTCTGAGACGTACGAGCTCAGAGGTTATGTAGTTGAAATTTATCAGCGATATATCCCAATTTGGTAATGTGGCATGCTGAGTGTTGCTGTGTGATGATCAGTGTTTGATCATTTGTGATATGATCATTTGTTTGATCATTTATCTTTGTGATCATAGGTTGATCATCTGTTGACCCAAAACGTGGCTTTTTTTGAAAAAGCGTAGCTTTGTGGACGAGACTTCGTCGAGCCT
Source organism: Allium fistulosum (assembly GCA_030737815.1). Classification (NCBI taxonomy): domain Eukaryota; kingdom Viridiplantae; phylum Streptophyta; class Magnoliopsida; order Asparagales; family Amaryllidaceae; genus Allium; species Allium fistulosum. The sequence continues at coordinate 718,875,096 of CM060908.1, forward strand.
CACAACCCGGTAATGGTCGAAACAGGAATCGTGCGGCAAGGTTTTCAGGGGGAGCTCCTCTAGGGTATGACCATTCCTTCTGGAAAAGGGTAGTATCATGGTATGGAGCCCAGATACTTACTCATGTGGACACACTTTATTTATGACGTGTGATGTTGGATTCGAGGCGCCTCGGTTAAAGGTCCCAAAGGACCGGGGGTGGCATATCTGAGGTTTCTTTTATCCCTTGGGAAAAGGGGTTGCCGGCCTTGTTTGGCAGAGAACAGTTGGTTCTCGGAGCGTCCCGCCAGAGGCGTTTCTTTCGTGGAATAGGAAGTTCCTTAGCCTGACCATTTGTTGGAAATCCAAACAAAACAATACGAGCCCTGTACGGTTTTAGTTGTATTACCTGCCATGGAATGTGGTGGTAACCTGCTATTGAACATGGTAGCTATAGTAGGCATAAGTGTGAAATGTCTATGCTGGCTAAGATTTATATTCTACTTTCGAAATTTTTTCTACACTATGCACTAATAATAATATCAAAAATGATTTGATTTTTTGCGTAGTAAGCATCTTTGACTATCATAAGAAGAAATCTCCTCCAATTCTGCGTTTGCATTGTGTGTGTGGTGGGAGGTCTTATGGTAGTTTCATTTTCCAAAAGCATTGCGGATTTTAATGTTAAACAGCCTTTTGTGTTTGCTTAAAGATAAACTGTTTTTGTTGCCCACACCAGTCCCATGACTGATCCGGAGTTTATTGTTCCTTTCCTAAACTCTGGGTGCTCATAATTTCCTACACGAGCAGTCTAGAGTTGGGGTTTTCAGATATTCAGGTTTAGTAGATTTTCTGGAGTTGGTTCAGTCTTTGGATCAGACTGCACTTGCTTATCTTTGTGCCTCGTTATTGGGAGTTCGAGCTATTTCTGGATCGTGCTTTGGAGATGAAGATTATCCGCTGCTGATGTTATCTATTTTTCTTTCCGCTGCAATTTATTGTATCATATCTCTGATGTATATAGATATTCATTGTATCATCATTGTATCGGGATATTGTATCAGATGTTGTATATCTATATTCTTTTTATTCCGCTGTGATATTTACTTAAATGTTGTTATAAGCTCCGGCGACTCGGATTTGAACGATCGAATCTACGGCATTCGAGTACGATGTAAAGTATGAATGTCGATTTTCGAACGTGAAAATCTGGGACGTTACAGGAAGTTTTGGCAATGAGTATGGTAGCTATATGCACTATATGTTTACTGCAGTGTGTATGTTGGTTGTTTGGTATGTGATGGCGGTGAATGGTGAAAGTTTGTAGGAGATTGAGTGACTATTTGGAGTTATGAGGGTGGTTATGTTGGAGAAGTGGGATGTTGGTAGAAATGTATGGTGGAGCAGTTGTGTTTGGATGTCGGTAGAGGGGTATGGGGTGAAGTTTGGAGTTTGTTGAAGTAGGGGGATGGTGGTGGCAGTTTGATGAGGCTGTTGAATGGTTGCTGTGGGAGTGTGACAGTGGTGAAGGATGGCAGATAGGTTGTTGGAGGATGTGCATGGATGTGCACTAATATGTTGTCAGAGAGAGTAAGTAGTGTTTTTTTTGGAGGTGGAAGTTTGAGGCAGAAGATGGTGAGGTTTGGTTTGCAATGCAAGTATGTTTGCAGTGGCAGTTGGCAATTGAAGGTGGCTGGAGGCAGTTCTAATGGAGCGTGCTACTGTTTAAAGGCAGAAGGTTGGAAGTGTGGTGGTTAGAAGTTTGGATGTGTTGGCGAGGGGAGTCGATGGTTGAAGTGCTTGGTGGTTGTGATAAAATGTGGGGCAAAGTTCGAAGAAGTTTGTAACAATGTAACAGTGAAATGAAATGGAATGTAACAGAGGAACATTAAAAGAAAAATGCTCAATGCAACAGAGGAAGAGAGAGAGGAACAGCAAAAGGGAGATCAGTTTGTAACTATTGAATGTGAATTTTTTTATTTTTAAAAAAAATTGTAAAAGGAAAAGTTGTAAATGTATTGCAAAATGAAATAGAATATATTTTTTTAGAAATGAAATTATGTATTTTTTTTGTTTTTTTTAAATATGCAAATGCAACTAGAAAAGCAATAAGCACACAAACACACAAAAATAATTTTTTTTAAATGCAAATTAACACACAAAATGAAAATACACAAAAATCAAACAAAAATAATAATTCGAAGAGTTAAAATTAAAATCAAATCTATTCCCCGGCAACAGCGCCAAAAACTTGTTGAAATCAATGGTTTTCTAATCCGATAGAAAATTAGTCATTGTATTTATAATAAAAATAACCGCAAGTGCACCACATACAATTTTAGTATGTGGCGAGTACGGGTCGATCCACAGGGAATTGAATTGATTTAAAAATTCTACTCAATCAAATTAACCAAGAGTTTGAAGTTTTTTAAGCTAAAAACTGTATAAAAAACTAACAAAAGAAAATGAATAATAATATGAGAGTAGAAGGAAATTTAGAGGTAATTTCCTTCTCATGATCAAATAAATCAACATAATGAAATTATAATCTCTCTTTTGTGGTCATTAGTGAATTTAGTTTATGTGTTTATCATAAGTATGGTTTATTTGTGCTATTAATTAGCCCAACATAAACCATCGAACTTTAACACCCACTCCAAACCACTTGTTAACTCTCATGAAAATGATAATGAAATCAATAATAAAATCTATTCTAAGCATGATCTATTTACTATTGATTAGTAATATAGACCATCAAATTTTGATTCTAAAATCCACTTCATTACCATAATCATATGTTGATGAAGAGGTAATTTGTGTTTATGTTTGTTTAAGCATAGCCTATTTTGTGTCAACAACATAGACTATCAAATTCAAAGTTAAACAACAAAATTTTACCACATCAAAATTTTCATGAAGCACAAAGAGAGATAAAAAATTAGCGAATATTTTGAATCTACATGATTAAGAGAGTTTTATTATCCCTAAATTGAGAAGGTTTATCTTCTCATATTTGTTATCATTTCAACAAATGTAGATTTCAACATAAAAAATAAAAGAAAATGCAAGCTAATTAAAAATAAAAAGTGAGCTAAACTATTTGCATAAAAATAAAACTAACTACTAACATGAAAGGAAAAAGAGCATGTAAATAAAAATGAGCATGAAAATAAAATAAAAGCAAAGAAGAAAAAGAAGAAAAAGAGTCTTAGTAAGCCATTTTATTTCTCATATAATTTGTGGCTACCACTAAACTAAACTAGAAGGTGGCGCTAAGAGCTTTCTGCATGAAACATATGGGGTATTTAGACATGTCTAAAATCCTAATCATATTTTAGGGGACTTCCCAAATTACCCCTCTAGCAAATGTAATCTTCAAGTAATCATTAGCATGAGCATAATCCTCCATTAAATGTGCATGTTCTTTTAATCTCCACTAACATGTGCATTAGCTCCTAATTGAAGATCTTGGTAAGTGGGTAGGTGTGGTCCTACATGTTGCATGAATTGATTTATTTCTTCATTCTTTTGTTTCCTTCTCTCATGCATGCATATTTTCATGAAGCCTCTTCCATTTTTCATCCAATTTTCTACAAATAAAAATAAAACGTGCAAATAAATATTCTCAAAATAAATACATGCACAAAAATGGCTATTTGCCCATATATGAAGTTGAATAAATGATGATTTGAAAATAATTTAAATTTTGGTTTAAACATTTAAAATACCCTATATGCTCATTTATTTAATTAAATTAGATTAAATATGGAAGTAAAAATATGCACATTTAAATGCACATCAAATACATGCAATATATTCATCTGTACATACATATGGTTTGACATGCATGTAATTGTTAGTCCTTTAGAAGTTAGTTTGATGACAACAACCTTAGAATAAGATTATAAAATATAAATACTAATATTATAGTTTAGATATATATGTATATGCATGATTTAACCATGCTGGTACCAAGAATGAAGACTGTACAATATAGAGATTCAAGATATCAAGATTGAAGACTCATGAGTATCAAGATATCAAGAGTTCAAGATTTCAATAGTACAAGATAAGTATCAAGTCTAGAATTATGTTAAAACTCCTAGAAAAGCACTGACATCTTAAAATCCATTTTATTCGTGGAATGGAATCCACTTCGAGCTTGTTAAAGGGATGGAACCCTAAGTAGGATGGAACCTACGAAAAATCTAATGGAACATTGTTTTGTATCCACTAACTTTTATTCAAATGTTTTACAAAATTATATCTTGTTTTCAAAATGATTTCAAAATCTTCCTTTTAAAATAAAAAACATCTATCCTGGTTTTTAAATATTTTAGCCTCAAAATAATCTTTATTTTCAATATCAAATTATCCTTGATTTTAAACTATCTTTTAACTATTATATATTTAACTTTTAATATTTATACTTAGATTTAAATATGAAATTATAGTAAAATTTTATATATATCAAAATATTATTCTCTATACTTATTTATGTATTTTAACTATAGTAAAGTATATTTATAAAGTTTAGAATAGTGTTAATACAAGATAAAAGTTATTTTCAAAGAAAAACAAATTATCAAAAATTCCTTAGGCATGTCGACAACCCCTAGGGACCCTTGTCGACATGGTGTCAGTTAACTTCAAAAGTTTGAATTTCAAAAGAAGTGTCTATTCGTCATAACCTTTTACGAATGGACATGGCTGTTGTTCTACTATAAATAGGGGATGTTTTTAACGAATTTATATTCATAATTTTCTAATTTCACTTCTCTTCTTCTTCCACATTTCTTTATATACATTTTTACTATTACTCTGTTGAAATCTCCATTTAATCTAACTAGATCATCTCTGGTTTGATTCTCTATCACTATCTCAATAAGATCCCAGTGCTATTCAGAGTTATAGGCTTATTTGTAATCAATCGAGCGAGTAAAGGTGTGATTGTAGCCTGGAAAATCAATCAAGTGAGAGAAGGTGTGATTGTAGCCTAGGAAATCAATTGGGTGAACTTGTTTCCCATAAAATCAAGTATCTCTACCCAGAGGATTGTGAATCCGGAGCGGTGTACCTTGTGGCCTTGAAATCGAGGGTGTAATTGTAAGAATTGATTTTGAAAGGAAATCGTACTTGTGTTGCGGGACTGGATGTAGGGTAACTCCGAACCAGTATAAAATCCGTTGTGTTCTTTCCTTTATTGCTTTTACTTTATATTTGCATCTGTGTTTGATTCTGTGATCATATTTGTGTCTGAATATTGCATAGATTTGTGTTCAAATTAATATAAACTCAAAAAGAATTAGTAATTCCTTAAAACACTATTCACCCCCCCTCTAGTGTTAATTCTAGCCTTAAGATCCGTAATCCGCATTTCTCACATTTGGTATTGGAGCAAGGTTTACAAAGCTTCATAATATGAATTTTGAAAACTTCTTTAAAATGGCTATGTTTGAAAAACTTGTTAATACTAGTTTAGAAATATTCAAATCATCATTGCATCATGAGGCTGCATTTAATCTATATACAAATTCAAGTTGTCTACAAAAAAATTATGATGTGCAGGAAACATGTTTTATGGGTGTTGAGGAATCAATCCACAATGGACAAATTGTGCAGATCAAAAAGAATAAATGGATACTCGATAGTGGATGCTCTAGACACATGACTGGTAATCCGGATATGCTGAATGATATAATATACAAAGACGGAGGACTGGTTAACTTTGGAGACAACTCAAAAGGATATGTGATTGGCTTCGACAATGTCGGTAACTCTGAAACTCCTATTATTACTAATGTTCTGCTAGTTAAGAATCTGAAACATAATCTGCTAAGTATTAGTCAACTTTGCGATAAAGGATAAAAATTAAATTTGAAAAAGATAAGTGTCACATTGAAGATAATAATTCAACCATAATATTTGAGGGAATTAGGAAAAAGAATATTTATATTCTTAGTATGGAAGTTTCAAATGATAACCTGTGTCTTTTGGCAAATACAAGTGACCCTTGGATTTGGCATAAGAGATTTGGACATTTGAATTTCAAACTCTTATCTAGACTATCAAAACATGATCTAGTAAGAGGTCTCCCTAAAATGATTTTAAAATAGATAGTTTATGTGATGCATGTCAATTAGGAAAACTTAGAAAAAGTTCCTTTAAATTAAAAGATATGATTTCAACTTCAAAACCTCTTGAATTACTTCATCTTGATTTATTTGTTCCATCTCAAATTCAGTCAATAAATCACAGTAAATATATTTTTGTAATTGTAGATGATTATTCTAGATTTACATGGACAATATTTTTGAAACATAAAAGTGATACTTTTGAAAGTTTTAATAACTTTACAAAAAGGATTCAAAATCAACTTTCTGTAAAAATTATAACCATCTGTAGTGATCACGGTGGTGAATTTGAGAATGAAAAGTTTGAGGAATTCTGCAATCAACAGGGAATAACTCACAATTTTTCATTTCCAAGAACTCCACAACAAAACGGAGTAGTAGAACGTAAAAATAGGACAATTCAAGAGTGTGCAAGAACTATGCTTTCAGATAGTAAATTACCAAAACATTTTTGGGCAGAAGCAGTTGCTACCGCCTGTTATATTTTAAATAGAATTTTAATTAGACCTTTAACTGATAAGACATCTTATGAACTTTTTCATGGAAAGAAACCTAAGGTATCTTATTTTAGAATTTTTGGAAGTAAATGTTTTATTTTAAATACAAAAGATAACTTAGATAAATTTGATCCTAAATCTGACAAAGGTATCTTTATCGGATATTCTAATAGAAGTAAAGCATACAGAGTGTTTAATTTAAGAACTAACACCATCGAAGAAACAATGCATGTTTCGTTCGATGAAAATCTCAAAAATTTTGAAGATACAAATGATGAAGAGGATTTAATTACTCAAAATCAGGAGTCAACTGAAACTAATAATGAATTTAATGATCCTAATAAAAAGATTAAACTTTTAAAAGATCATCCTATAGAAAATATACTAGGAGATATGCAATCTGTTGTTACAACTAGAAATCAACTAAGTAAAATGAGAAATGTAGCCTTTATATCGACTATTGAACCCAAAAATCCAAAAGAAGCATCAACTGATGATTCATGGATTTTGGCTATGCAAGAAGAACTAAATCAATACACTAGAAATGATGTTTGGGAACTTGTTCCTAGACCTGAAAATAAAATTATAATTGGAACTAAATGGGTTTATAAAAATAAAATGAATGAACCAAGTGAGGTCGTTAGAAATAAAGCCCGGTTAGTCGCTGAAGGTTATTGTCAAGAAGAAGGAATAGATTGTGATGAAACCTTTGCTCCCGTAGCAAGATTAGAAGCCATTAGGATTCTACTTGCTTTCGCAAATCACAATAATTTCAAATTATTTCAAATGGATGTTAAAAGTTCCTTTTTAAATGGATTTGTAAAAGAGGAAGTATATGTTGAACAATCACCACTTTTTGAAGATGAAAAATTACCAGATCATGTTTACAAACTTAAGAAAGCTCTATATGGTCTAAAACAAGCTCCTAGAGCCTGGTATGATAGACTAAGATCTTACTTATTACAATCAAACTTTGAAATTGGTAAAGTAGATAATACTCTTTTTACTAAAAGAAATAAGAATGATATTCAACTAGTACAAGTTTACGTAGATGATATCATTTTTGGATCAACTAATTTTGAAATGAATAAAGAATTTTCCGAAATAATGACAAAAGAGTTTGAGAAGAGTCATATGGGTGAATTAAACTTCTTTCTATGGTTGCAAATAAAACAATTAGAAAATGGTATCTTTACTAGTCAAGAAAAATATGCTAAAGACCTAGTTAGTAAATGTGGTTTGACTACTGCAAGTGGAAAACCCACTCCCATAGCAACCAATGAGTACCTAAGTAAAGAAGATCTCTCGAAAGATGTAGATCAAAAATTATATAGAGGAATGATTGGATCAATACTCTATATCACTGCTAGTAGACCTGATATCATGCATAGTGTTTGTCTCTATGCAAGATATCAATCCCAACCTAAAGAGACCCACTTAAAAGCTGTAAAACGTATCATAAGATATGTTAAACACACCTTTGATTATGGCTTATTTTATCCTAAAAATGTTTCTTTTGAATTAATATCTTACTGTGATGCTGACTATGCTGGTTGTAAATCAGACCGAAAAAGTACAAGTGGTAATTATCACTTTTAGGGGCATTCTCTAGTTTCCTGGTTTAGTAAAAAGAAAAACACAGTTTCTTTATCAATAACCGAAGTAGAGTATATTTCTGCTACTTTGCTTTGTTCTCAAGTAATATATATGCAACAAACTTTAAAAGATTTTGGTTTAAATATCTCAAAATCACCAATTTATTGTGATAATACTAGTGCAATAAATTTATCCAAAAATCCTACTCATCATGCTCGAACTAAACATACTAATATCAGACATCATTTTCTCAGAGATAATATAAGTAAAGAAGTAATTTATCTCGATTATATTAGTTCCGAGAATCAAATTGCTAATATCTTAACAAAACCCTTAAATGAATCTATATTTACTAAATTAAGAAGAGAATTAGGTATTTGTTTAATAACTGAAATATAAAATATAAATATATAACAACAATAATTAAAATTAAATTAAATTAAATCAAATAAGAAAAACTACAAGTACCCTGTCGATATCCCCCCTACACCCCTGTCGACATACAACGTTTTTTTAATTTTAGTTTTTTCCCACCAAAATTCAAAATGAATGGTTATATATTCTTCCTATTTCGAAATTTTGTTCATTCCCTCTGTTCTTTCTCTGATTCTAACTTCTAAAAAATTAAAAAAATGGCCTTCTCCTCCAAATCAAACAAAAATTCAATCTTTTCGTTCCCTTCTCCTTCAACCGGACCATTTCAACGTACTACGCTTGCACGGGTGATGAAAATGGAAGATTCCTTGAAGGATGCACTGCAACTTATGACTGAAATTCAAGTGGTGCAAATCAGAATGGCCAAAGAACAAGAATGGCAAGGCAAAATTCTTAGAAACTTGCAAAAGTTTCTAATGGACAATCACACCAATCCCATCTTGATCGATGAAGAATCTTCATGTGTTCAAGTGCAAGAGGAAGCAAGGAAGAAGAAGAAGAAGAAGCCCTCATGGACGAAGAGCACACTGAAAATGACGACAAAGTTGTTTGCGTTGGCGAAGTGTGCTTTGACAAGGATGGAAATCTAGTCGAACAAAATGGAAATTTCTGTTTCCATTACCCAAATTGCTCGATTCATAGATCTCCTATTGTCAAGAATACACATTAGTTTCTTTTCGTTCTTTCTTATTTGTATATAATCTTACTTATGTTTTCTACACAAATGTAAATATAACATTATATAATAAATGATTTGTGTTTATCACATTATCATATATGGATTCTTAGTTAGGAGAGTTAGTTATTAAGGGCTAAATTTTAGATTCAGAATTAAGTATTGATTATTTATGATAACACTATCATTATAATCACATATAATACAGTACTAGATTAAGGGGGAGTTCTATAGTTTGGAGTTAGTTTGTTTTTGTTGATGACAAAGGGGGAGAAGTATAAAATAGGATAGTTAGGCATAGATTAAGGGGGAGTTATTAGAGAGTCAATAAGATAGAAGTAATATTTTATAAAAACAAAGGTTGTCATCATCAAAAGGGGGAGATTGTTAGTCCTTGAGAAGTTAGTTTTGATGACAACAACCTTAGAATAAGATTATAAAATATAAATACTAATATTATAGTTTAGATATATATGTATATGCAGGATTTAACCATGCAGGTACCAAGAATGAAGACTGTACAGTATAGAGATTCAAGATATCAAGATTGAAGACTCATGAGTATCAAGATATCAAGAGTTCAAGATTTCAATAGTACAAGGTAAGTATCAAGTCTAGAATTATGTTAAAACTCCTAGAAAAGCACTGACATCTTAAAATCCATTTTATTCGTGGAATGGAATCCACTTCGAGCTTGTTAAAGGGATGGAACCCTAAGTAGGATGGAACCTACGAAAAATCTAGTGGAACATTGTTTTGTATCCACTAACTTTTATTCAAATGTTTTACAAAATTATATCTTGTTTTCAAAATGATTTCAAAATCTTCCTTTTAAAATCAAAAACATCTATCCTGGTTTTTAAATATTTTACCTCAAAATAATCTTTAGTTTCAATATCAAATTATCCTTGATTTTAAACTATATTTTAACTATTATATATTTAACTTTTAATATTTATACTTAGATTTAAATATGAAATTATAGTAAAATTTTATATATATCAAAATATTATTCTCTATACTTATTTATGTATTTTAACTATAGTAAAGTATATTTATAAAGTTTAAAATAGTGTTAATACAAGATTAAAGTTATTTTCAAAGAAAAACAAATTATCAAAAATTCCTTAGGCATGTCGACAACCCCTAGGGACCCTTGTCGACATGGTGTCAGTTAACTTCAAAAGTTTGAATTTCAAAAGAAGTGTCTATTCGTCATAACCTTTTACGAATGGACATGGCTATTGTTCTACTATAAATAGGGGATGTTTTTAATGAATTTATATTCATAATTTTCTAATTTCACTTCTCTTCTTCTTCCACATTTCTTTATATACATTTTTACTATTACTCTGCTGAAATCTCCATTGAATCTAACTAGATCATCTCTGGTTTGATTCTCTATCACTATCTCAACAAGATCCCAGTGCTATTCAGAGTTATAGGCTTCTTTGTAATCAATCGAGCGAGAAAAGGTGTGATTGTAGCCTAGAAAATCAATCAAGTGAGTAAAGGTGTGATTGTAGCCTAGGAAATCAATTGGGTGAACTTGTTGCCCATAAAATCAAGTATCTCTACCCAGAGGATTGTGAATCCGGAGTAGTGTACCTCGTGGCCTTGAAATCGAGGGTGTAATTGTAAGAATTGATTTTGAAAGGAAATCCGTACTTGTGTTGCGGGACTGGATGTAGGGTAACTCCGAACCAGTATAAAATCCGGTGTGTTCTTTCCTTTATTGCTTTTACTTTATATTTGCATCTGTGTTTGATTCTATAATCATATCTATGTCTGAATATTGCATAGACTTGTGTTCAAATTAATATAAACTCAAAAAGAATTAGTAATTCCTTAAAACACTATTCACCCCCCCCTCTAGTGTTAATTCTAGCCTTAAGATCCGTAATCCGCATTTCTCACAGTAATATATATATATAGTGAACATGATTGTTTAGTGTTTAACTTGGATATATCTAATATATATTCATAGCATAACTTAACAACAAATAGATATAAACATGTGCATAACCATATGTATATACATACAAATTTTGGGATCTATATCTATTATATTATGTATACTATTCATACATATGTATATGACAATTTCTCATACATATTTGGAATATAAATGTCTAAGTATATACATATGTTTAAATGCACTATAATATATGTAAATAGTTTGTGTACACATATTAATATAACCATATATATATAGTTTAGACGTTTATATGTTTATATATATTATTTATTGTCATTTTTTCTATTTGTATATAGATATATATAGTTGAGGAAGTAAATTTATGTAATTGAATTAGAAAAGGTTTGTAATTAAAGAGGAAATGGAAAGGACTTTCAACCTTCCCCTTTTGCAGACTTCTAATTAAATCTAAAGTAATCTCTAAGTAAAATTGGAAATGTGATTCCATAGTTATTTATAATCAAAAGGTTTAGACATTAAATATTGGATTTGAAGCATCACATAAACATATAAACCAAAATCACCTTAAAATAGTATCATAATTAAAATTAGTACAACAATTGTAAATTCATATTCATGTTCATATCAAAATCAATGTTTTCTCACATATGTTAAAAAAATTGAAAGGAGCAAAATTGAGTTTAAACTTGAATGTACATATATATTTATGTATGTATGCGTATATACACATATATGTATGTATGTATGTATGTACATATGTTCCAAAAAAAGAAACAAAATTAAATTCAAACATCAAATAGTTTAACTATAAATATATGTATATACTTTACATACGACAAATTTATTATTCAATTGCAACACAACACACCATGACATGAAATATAAAACATATGTAGATATGTGTGTGTGCACGCATGTGGATGTGTGTGTATGTTAAGTATGTATGTGTGCATAAATAAATTTACTTTTCTGGAACCAACCTTAATTAAAACAAGTTTAAATCCATACTAACATGAATCATTATGATCTAACTCAACATCTATATATACGTGTGTGTGCGCTTACGTACGTATGTATTTATGTATATTTTGTACTTTTGTAATTGTAATGATCTAAAGTTTGAAAACAAATCAAAAACTCACAATTAAATTTTAATTACTAAATAAAACATTTTGAAAAGGTATTGATAATACAAATATACATACAAAGGATGATGATATATGTAAAATAAGATATAAAGAATTAGCTAAGTAGATCCGGCCCTTTGTAACACCTTGATCTAACAATTCTTCCCTAGATTTCTGGAATCAACATCCGATTTCACACGAACCAGATGAAATGCTTGTTTTAATTTTAAATGATTCTATTTTGGGCTAGAGAAACAAAAAAATTCAGCCATGACTAGGGCTAGGAGGTGAAAGCCCTGGATGGAGCAAAGAAAGTTCAAAGAAAAAAATAAATGAGAGGGTTTGTTTTAATGAGGGAATAAAAAAATTTCTCATTCTCTCTTTCAAACATCCTCTTTTAATTTTCAATTAGCCAAGCATTTCCTCTCTCTTAGAATGTCCAACTATGATTTCCTTTATATAGAATTATTTTAAAGCTCGTTGATAATGATATTTATTTAAATCCAATTAAATAAATACTAATATTGTATATCGATACGTGCATATATAACTATTATTTATAAATCCAAATAATTACAAACATCACCCAAAAAATTAGATAAATCAATAATTAATATTTCATTAATATTCATTAATTTATAAAATTTTGCAAACTAATTAAATTATGTGGTTTTTTAGAGAATTCAAAATTTTGGTTATGTGACTCGGATGTGTGAATTCAGTTAGTGATTAGTATTGAATCATTAAAATACTAACATTCACACATCACCTTAGCTACTAATGTGACATGCCGAATTCATCGCTTATAGACCTTTTCAGTAAAAATTATATTTTATTTTATCTTTAGCAGTACCAATAGTGGCAATAATTAACACATGTTCTCTTAGTCAACACTAGATCACTTTAGGATGTATGGAATTTGATATTGGTCAAAACTCCAATATTATCTACATTCAACTTGATTAGTCCATAAAAAAATTCTTTGGTTCAACAATAATATTTATTATTAACCATTCATCTGAATAGAGATTTTGACTTTGAGTTGGCTATAGTTGACCATGGTACTAAATTTTTACAACTGAGGAGACGAATTCTATTGAATAGTGCTTCATTTTGAGTGCTTCAACTCAGACCCAACTATAATCGCCCGATGGATTATCATGCCATGATTTAACTGTAATCAAAGTAGAGTATTCACGTTTAAGTTCCACGGTATTTGTAACCCCCCATATTTTTAGTAACATTATTTAGAGTAATTAATTAGCTAAATAAAATAATGTAAGATGATTAATAGATTGAGATTTGATTTAATTAAGGGTAGTCGTACTATATTAATGAATAAACAAATGAAGTAAAATGGACTTAAGTGTTAGGAAATAAGGGAGGGCAAAATAGGAAAATGACTGAAACTTATACCCTAAACCCTTAGGAAGATGAACACATGTTCATTTCATTTTTCTTAAGCAAAAATACCCTAAGGTTAGCTACCATTTTCACTCTCAAGGGAAGATAAAGCTAGGATTTTCAAGAGAAAGAATCAAACCACATAATCAAGATCAAATCTCACATCTTTAATTACAAAGCTAAGGTGAATGGTTACTACATCCCATTTTTTTATTGTTGTCGGATTTAAGGATAACCCGAAATGATTTTTCATGATAATGCCATGTTTTGAATGATTTAAAGTTTATATATGTTTGTTAATAATTTATACATGTTCATATTGGTTTTTATGATATGTTTGATATGAAAACCCTATTAAATGACATCCAAATGCCTTGAAAATTTAAATGTAGATCAGAAATGATACTTTAGAGATGGTTTCAATTTTCATAATTTTATGAATTAATGTGGATTTTGCAAATAATTTAAATTTAAATTAATTAATTCTAAAATTATGGCAGCACTTTTAGAAAAGAAAAATTAGCAACCAATAAGAGTTTGACAAACAAGGCAGGTTAGTTAAAAAGTTTAATTAAAAAGGTTTAAAATCAGAAATTCATGTAAAAAGCATGTTTCGCCTCTTTTGGTTTCCTCCAAGTAGCTTTCAACTAAGACCCTCCGCCTCCTTCCACAAACCAATGCATATAGTATCAACATGTTGGTATACAGTGAATTGGACAAAGGCGGAAGTAAGAGTCAAAACCAAGGGGTTTCGAAAGGGTCGAAATGCGTTTTTGTTTTAAATGAGAAAAGCGCCTGCTTACTTTCGACCAAGTAGATTTCGACTTAGTTGGCTTTCAACTAGGTCAATTAATTTAAAGAAAGGTTTTAAGGTTGTGCCTTTGTTCTAAGAAATAGCTTTCGACTAAGTCTGTTTTTGACTAAGTCAATGGTTTTAAAGGTTGGTTTCGAAATTGAAACACGCCACACCCCTTAATATACCCAAAAAGACACATTAAAAGGCATGGTGCGTTGTAGGTATAAAAAAACTAACAGAGACTAAGATTCACAAGAAAACATAGGTAAAATAGCGGAAACTAGAATAATAACTTATTTAAAATAAAACTTTCATAATTTCTTTATAAATAAGTCAAATACCAAATATAACATCCATATCTCAAAAACCATCATGTGTTAAAAAATTCATAGTCTCAAAATCAGAGTACATAATATCCCTCATAATAAGCCAGTACATAGAAAGAACAAAAGCTGAAAGAAAAGAAATACATGGTAGCAAACTCCTCCAAGAAATCTCCAAGCAACTGCAATCTACCGACTTCTCCCTTGATTACCTATGGGGGGAAAGGGGAAAATAGAAGAGTGGGTTAGACTAAAAGTCTGGTGAATGATAGTAGTTACTAGAGTCTTTAAGCAAGATAAAAGTAATATACTCTACAATAGTTCTAGCATAAAGAAGGATAATAAAAGGAAATAGGAAAGAGATAAACTGAAAATAAGTACGATTAAATATTGCTCAATTTATAGGATAGGTTAACTTTGATTATTTGCACTTGTTCCTGATTTCTGCTTTGATTAGGCTGAATTTCTAATCCTGTAATTAGGATGTAACCTTAATCCTACCCTTTTTGATCGGCCTGCTACTCCATAGACCTTATTGTGGACCAGCTGCTATATAACTCCCTACACAGCAGCCAATGGTATCTACGAAAGATGCACAAAGCAACCACTGTGGCTCCGAAAGACATAGCTCCCTACACAGAAGGCAATGGTGTCTACAAAAGACACTCATACTAAGCGCTTGGAACTCATAGCTATTACTTAGCACCCGAATGGAAGTCGCACGCGTAACTGCCACCATGCCCATCGTACCTTTTGCTCCACCTATTGGGTCTTCTTATTACCTCCAACGTCCATCATAGCGTGCCCCTCATCTCACTTTAGGCTAATGTGAGATCACCGTGTATCTATAGAAAAATAAGGGAAATACTGTTGGTACTTGCTCTTCATCTAAATAATATCTAGTTGCACCCCTTATCCAAATCCCCCATGATTTAGACTTCTATTTGACCAATTACTACCATTCTTAGCTTAAGCGTGCCTTCTTCTCACTTCAGACTAACGTGAGACACCGTTTTGTCTAATAGGGAATGCTATTTGGTACAGGTCTTACTTTCATTTTTGCTTATTAACTTAGATAAATTATTTAAATAAGCATTTATTATCATTTTTACTTTCTACGCTTATTAGTTTATCCCAAGTCTTAAAATAAGCCTCATTTGTTCTTTTTCTTATTATAACCTACGTTATAATCATACTTATTACTTAACCCAAGGCCTAAGTGTGAAAATAATCTTCTTTCATCTTTTACTCTATTCGGTTATAATTCTAAGTTATAACTATGCCAACTATCTTTATTTAGTCCAATTTCTAATTATAATTAGGCGTAATCTCAGTCCAATTCCATTATTTATTACAGTCCAATTCCATTATTTATTACAGACTTTATAATTTACATCTTATTTTCTTCATTCAATATTCTTACTTATATAATCCATATTCGCGTTTAATTTATTATAATCCATACGCGAAGAAAATGAGGATGAAGAGAATAGACGCTTGCATAAAATCCAAAACGTTGAAAAAGATGTAAATAAGAAATAAATAACAGTAAATAAACTTAAATACTGTAAATGAACTGTAAATAAATAAAAAGCTATGCTTAACAGTAATAAACTATAATTAACAGAAATAAACTAAAATTACTAAAAAGAATAGCTGAAAGGAAGTAGACTGAAAATAATTCTAAAAACTGTAAATAAAACTGCTAAAAAGGTTATTCCAAAAATTGTAGTAAAACTACAACTACTGGAAACCCTGTTATTTTAATTTACTTAAAGAAATCTTAAAATAATTACAATCACTCACCTCCGGTCCTAAGCTTTTCCTTTGTTCTTCCTGAATCCACTTGGAATTATAAAATAATTAATTTATAATGATTTTCTCCTTTGGAAAAATTATTTCGTTTAGGGTTCTTCCTAGAAAGGTGAACCCAATTGGAAAAAAACCAAGAATGAGAAAAAGTGATAGGTCTAGGGGTCTATTTATATGTGTAGAAGTGGATCTCGGACCATTGGATTTGGAGATTGAATAGGATGCAACCACGTCATAGGCTGAATAGGAGCCATCGGATGTAGAAACGGAGGGCCGGATTAAACTAAAGGATGCAAATGATGTGTTCGGTGGCCTCTAATTCGTTCGAACGAATTGACGTTCGTTCGCCTGCCAAAATACAAGGCGAGGCGACCGCCCCCTTGCCCAGGTCAACCGGCCAGTCGACCTGATCACACACACACACACACACACACACACACACACATATATATATATATATATATTTCGTTTTATTTTTGCTTATTTTGTTTATTTTATGACTTGGTCATATTAGCTCGGTTTCTGACGTTCTATATATAGAAATTGACTAGAAAATTACCACGGTGCAACTTTCGTGGCTTAATTCTAATAATTTCACGAAGTTATTTTATTATTTAATTAATTAATAAATTAATTATTACGGGTTAAATTTCGGGTTGTTACATTCTCCCCTCCTTAAGGGATATCATCCCCGAAATCTCTAAGGATAAAAGAATGTACTAAATGTTTTCATCCAATTCTACAACCAACTACTTAATCATCAACCGTTCATCCATTGTCCTTAAGTTTTTCTAATGCATTTTATGATACTTATGCAATTAGTGTAGTGTAAATGTCCCTAACTAATGCAAATGATTAGGCGGTCCACTGATTCAGTTGACCTCCTTTTTATGCAATCATGTTTGTGCCATGTATCCAAATGAATGCGAAAATCCCTAATGATAACGGATGGTTCTATATGCATGCTACAACCATTATCCAAATGCAACAATCATGTGATAAACATCCACTTATGGCAACCATGGAAATAAAGTAAAAATGCACACACATCCATATGCATATGCTCTAGTGTCCTAATTAGGCTGATCCCTAAAGAATAATAGTGCCTAGTGTACCTATATGTGTCCATTAGCATCCACTGGCAAACACTTGCAATAACTAGCATACATCATTCATAACATGTTTTATTAACATGTTTGCATCAAATCCTACCATCCATAGGTTAAATCCTAAGTTCTGCCTTCCCAAAGGATAATAAAGGAAAGAACCTATTCAAAACTAAAGATGGAAAAAGAAAATTCTAAAACCTATTATCAAAGAGACATGGATATGAGATACGAATTTTCCCCTAATCAAATTAGTCTTCTCCGAAATCTCTCTAACCATGCCGGAACCAAGAAGCAACCTTTTCGTAGACTCCAACCAACACGAAGACGTCTTACATGGCCTTCCCAAAAAGTGCTTCAAAAGGTTTCATTCCAATGCTAGCTTGAAAGCTACTACCATATGATTTACACTAAAGCAAGATGCTTTTCCCAAGTTCTTCCAAAATCAAGAATACTCATTCTCAACCATGCTTGTCTTACTATCCTACAAATTCCATCTTACTGTTCTTCATGAATCAACATTCCTAGGTTCTTACTAGTGTCCTATACACTTTACGGAAACTTCCATTATTACTTCTAAAAGTAATTAATGCCATATCCTTACACATTTTCCATTACTCCTAGGAAATGATTTTTATCTACTCCACGTTTAAGAGTTTGGTTTGGTATTTATCACCTTGTTTTAAAAATTAAGGTTTCTAAAAAATTTTAAAACATCAAATCCTAAAATCTTAATCTTTAAAAGTATTATCTTTACAGTTTCTATTAATTTCAAAAATACTTACTCAATTAATATTATTTCCCAAATCTAGAGGGAAAAGAATCCAAATTTTTAAGTCTAAAACTTATATCTCTCTTTCTTTTCAAGAATTTTATAGTTTTTTTATAAAAAATTGAATTTTCAAATTTTACTTTTACTAAGTTTTTCATTTCAAAAACTTTTTCACCAAACCATTTTCTTTTAAAATATCTTTAAAATATCGTTTATGTGTTTTCAAAACAGCTTCTTATTACACCTAACAGTCTCATATCTTAATGTATTAGAACTACTTTCTCTTATGAAAAGTTATTAACGCTAAAATCTTCTATGAACCTTTTAAAAGAGAATTTCATGTTTATGTGAAATTACAAGGAACTTATTTTATATTTTTTGAAATAGGCTATACAAAATATGGTGCTTTTCATACCTTGTATATCTCTTTCATATATTCCTTGTAACTTGCACAAAACATTTTTATTGGTTTCATAGAAAATCATACCATTATTCTTTTCATTCCAATAGATTAAAATATGTTTAAATTATATTCTTCCATGATAAATATTTTCTAATATCTAACTTCCACATTTTCCTTTCAAAAAAACTCTTCTTCAAAACTGTTTTAATATTTCCATAACTGCAAAAATACTTCCTTATACTTATTAATAATAAGTGTAATTTACAAACCATTTTGTTTCTATACTTAGAAATTAACTTTTAAAAAACATGTTTATTTGGGTTAAAACGGATGTTGCATAAAACACCATTACTACAACCCAAGAAAAAATACTAGTGCATGGATTCAATTAAATAAATACCAATAAATCTCATATACCTATGTAAAAATATTTGTATTGAGAGTTACTTACTGTAATAATAGTGTTATAGCCTATGCTCCACTTATTTTCCTCGAAAACATTTATTACAACAATAAAAGCTGTAATCTTCGTTTTCGATACTTGATACACTCTAGGTTTTTATGTTTAAAATCTTTGTTTACTTCCAACGAAACTATTGAGTTATATATATATATATACTCCATAATTCTTCAAAAAGAATTTCAATTTTTCATTATATAAAAACCAACTTAAATTTCATACCATTCTTCAAAAACCCCATGTTTATTTTTTGAAAGAAAATATTAACAAAGAAAATTTTCAATTCCAACAATTATAATTTTTTTTTCAACTTTTTAAATCTCGAAAATTTCTGTTTATTGGGTTTAGCATAAAATGGGTCTTTCTACTTACTACCCTCGGAGTACTTTTCCTAAACTAAAGTCTTTTACTCCTATTCCTCTTGTATACTCATATTTATTCTAAGGCATCACCGTCAATCCACTTGTCTGAGACAATTATAATTTCTGTAATTACCTACACATGGACTTTTTTCTCTGCTTATCTACTGAATTTTATTATACATCTCTAACCTTTACCTGCCTCTTGGATTCGGAGATTGAATGGGATGCAACCACATCATAGGCTGAATAGGAGCCATCGGATGCAGAAACAAAGGGACCGGATTAAACTAAAGGATGCAAATGATGTGTTCGGTAGCCTCTAATTCGTTCGAACGAATTGACATCCGTTCGCCTGCTGAAATACAAAGCGGGTCGATCGCCCCCTTGCCCAGGTCGAGTCGACCTGACCATATATATATATATTCATTTTATTTCTGCTTATTTTGTTTATTTTATGACTTGGTCATATTAGCACGGTTTCTGATGTTCTATATATGGATATTGACCAGAAAATTACCACGGACACAATGGTACAACTTCCGTGGCTTAATTCTGATAATTTAACAAAGTTATTTTATTATTTAATTAATTAACAAATTAATTATTACGAGTTAAATTTTGGGTTGTTACAGAAACAGCTGCACCCTTGTTTTTAAATAATAGCCTTCGACTATGTCGTAGCCTTTATTGTCGCCTTCTACCTTTCGAAACAGAGCTTTCGAAAGGGGTTGTTTTGTTCTATAAAAGCTCTATCGCTTCTCCAATGCTTTCGGAAGGTATGGTTTCGACACCATCACTTCTCTACTTAGTTTTAGTTTTCGAAAGAGTAAGCTTTCGACCCTTTTGCTTGTGACCCTTAGTGATTTTTAAAGAATAACCCAAAGATTTCGACTAGTTAGTGTTGAATGATTTCGAAAGGTGTTTTCCATATGTTTTAAATTGAACCCAAATGTTTTCGAAGGGTTTGAGGATTTTAATACCTTCAAAAGGTTTTAAAGAAGGTTTCGAATGGGATAGTTCCCCAATGGTTTCGAAAGGTTTAAAGGAAAGGTTTTTCCAATGGTTTTGAATAAGTTTAAAGGAAAGGTTTTTCCTATGGTTTCGAAAGGCAATGTTTATTGATTTCAAAGAGGGATGTCTAAGGTTTTTAGCTTTCGAAGGAAAAGGAATTTTCAATAGTTTCGAAAGGTTTATATGAATGGTTTCGAAAGAAGGATTTGGCCTTTTAGCCTAGATAAAAGAAAGGGTTTTACATAATTTCAAAAGGGGTACTTACAATAGGATCGAAAGGGGTACTTTCAAATGTTTAAAGGTTTTCATCAACAAAGATTTGAGTAAAGTATATATAGCATGGCAAGGTGATTTTGAGTAAAGCATAGAGTATAAATGTTTTCCTTTTTTAAGTTTGGTTTAAAGGTTTTAAACCAGTTTTAGATGAAAAGAGTTTTCAAGGAAAATTATGGGAAGGTATTCCTAAGTTAAAATGACTTAGATATTAGAATACCATATGGGACTGGTATAGGGTCGCGCCCTATACATTAGCTATGGGCCCCAGCTAATATAGTCCAAAGTTCCAGTGTGTAGGGCTTTGTTACAGGTAAGACTAAAATTATGGATACACACAGAAGGGAATATATATTTGTATATAGATAGGTTAATGGTGAGCCCGCAAAACCATTAGGATCAGGTGACCCTGGGAGATGTTAAGTTAGGGACAGATCGTCCAAAAGAGAAGTATTTAATAGATAGTTAAGGATAGACCGTCCAGAAGAGGAGTGTCTAACAGATGTTAGATTATTTTGTTTATATTGTCTGTTAGGCACAAGTCAGCCAAAGGTTAATAGTCAGCCAAACAAAACTAAAGTGTTTGAACAAATAGTTCTTTTATTACCTGATATGTATGTTTACATAATGATGCTTTATTGTATTTAACCAGTTTTGGTTGCAGGAAATGATTTTCAAAAGATATGTTTTAAAAGGATGTTAGTGAGGAGAAACCCATTCCGCTAAGCGGCATGGTCTCACTTAACATTAATAACCGGGATGTATAGTATTGTTCACACCAGGCTTTATTCTGACTCAAAGTTTATGTTTTTCCCCTTAAATTCTCGGGTGCTCAAAAATTGATTTAAGTAGGCTGAGGGTTGAGGTTCTTTCAGGTTTTTAGTAGGATGATGAATAAAGCTACCGCAGGCTAGCAGGAGGCTAACGGATAGCTATTAGGAGTTGCAGTTCTTTGTTTTGTTGTTTATTTCCATTGTGTATGTATTAAGTCAATTATGACTATGATCATCCAAGAGGGCATCTTCATATGTTGCTCTTGGCGTATTTTGTAATAAGTATATTTTATCATTGCCTGGGAAACATTTGGGATTATATAATATGAATATCAAACATGTGTTTTGAAATGTAATAGAAAATTGTTGTTTTGAAATCTATGATTTGTTTCATATTCAAGTGCTTTTAATATTATAGATACTATTAACATAGCCATATTTAGTCGCCGAAAGTTAATACTATAGATGACTGCGGCATCTGTAGCGCTTAGCTTTAGGCCTCTAGATATGGATGTTACAGTATTCCAAAGTCAAGAGAACCATGTAACATCGTCACACTAAGATTTCCTATTTGGACTTGTTATTATCAACTAACAAGAAACTCTCGGATGAGCCATTTTATTGTTATCTAGTAAATACAAGTGTGTAACTTGTTTTTGCCTCTAGTAGCCATAATACAATACCCAACATTTGGAGAGCATTACAGATTATGGTCTCAATGGATGAATCGGTATCTTTTCCTCAAAACATATTAACCAGAAATATTTAAAACGAAATGTCATTTTATTTTGTAATTAATGACTCATGATTGCAACTATTTGCAACTATAATCACCTAACATTTCTATTAAGTATTGTCATATTATATAATTTAAATTAACTACTTTATTAATTATATCATGGTATAATTGGCTACAGAGTTAGATATATGTATAATTTCCCTTAGGGCATACCACTAACTCTTTCACTCTCCCACTTGTATGCGGGGTCAATTATGGAATCTTAATCATATTCCTCCGACCAGTTCAAAAATAATCGAGCAGTCCTTTAGTGAATGGATCGGTTATATTATTTTATTATTATCTACTATATCAACCGACATCTCTCCATCATTGATAAACTGCCTTTATCATGTTGAACTGTCAAAGCATATATCTAGATATTTTGTGCGCCCTAGTTTCTTTTATGGTCTTTATCGCAACATTGTTTTCACAAAACAATGTCATGAATATCTCAATATGGAATCGCTCTTTGTTCAGTTAGAAAATTGTGCATTTATATTTAAACTGCTTTTATTATGACGTTACTCGGGCGATGTACTTAGAATCTCGGATGAATTAGCAACCATCTCTTATTTGGAACATTTCTAACTTAAAGCTTCTTAACTAATGTTGAACATGAATTTAGGATTGACAAACTATATTTGATATTAATTATGAAGTTCGAGTCCAACCTCACTTTTATAGGGAGTTCATTATTTCCATAAACAATTCTCTGATATTCCATATATACTCGAGAACACTCATAACTACCATTTAGAAAATTTAATTCGAATTTAAAACCCACTCAATGTACGGATTACATAAGTGAATTGCGATATAGTAGATAGTATGGCACATACGATAACTTTTATTGCTGATGCATAAGGAATCCACGTCATATGTTCTATATAAAACATTTTAATATGGTGCATGTACATATCGCTGGGGACAACCCCAACATCCTTGCTTGTTATCCAGCATTTTAACCTAGCTATATTAAACTAATTGCACGAGTTAGACTCGATTGCCATCAAGGCCAATGACTCCAGAGTGAAGATTGTGGGGCCCAGAAGTCAAGTGCAGATGATAATATGAAGTCAATGTTGAATGGAATTGATAGATATTCAAGATAGAATGTTTGAAGTATGAAATATGGTTCAATACATAGGAGGTATCGGCATAAAATTAGCTCCAATAAGAGGGATCGATATGTTTCAAGGTGTGGAAGCATTCTTATAGAAAACAATTAATATCTCAAGATCCACAAGCCCAATGCATATGAAATTTTGTGAGCAAGACATAGGGACCCTAGGAAGCCTACCATAAGGATTGCACCTAAAAGGAATAAAGTTGGAGGGATCGGTATACTTCCCTTGGAAGGATTGGCATAAAATAACATGCAAACTATGTTGAAGCAATGATCAAGCAATAACTCGAGCTCTACTAATCCAATTGGCATGAAATTTGGAGGCTAATCATATTTTAGCATGAGGAAGCCACCATAGGGATCACACCCCAAAATTCAACCAAAGAAAGGATCGGTACCGATCCCTCTTCTTTGGAAATTAGGCCATGCGACCCCTCCTGTAGGCCCATATGGTTTTGAGGGTCCTTCTACCGAGTTTTCAAAGAGATATTTGGCCATCTTCATCTATAGATACCGGCTTGGTTGTTCATTTTCAGGACTTTTTCTACAAGTTGCTTTATACTCTTTTGTAACTAAGGATTTTGATCTGATCCCTCTTATACCCATAATATAAAGTAATTAATAAAGCAATCTATCCAATGTGGCGTAGGCAAACAATGCTGAACCACTATATATTATTGTCTGCATGTTTTTCTTTCAATTAATTACTATTTCTTTATTATTATCCATTGTTTCCATTTTATTCTTCATTTAATTCCCTTCAAAAAGTTTTTATTGGGTGTTTGTGCCAATTTTTGAAAGAAGAAACTCCTTTTCGTTAATTAAGAAAATGGCGACTGCTAATGCTTCATTCTCATCTTCTTCTTTTTCTTTTTCGCATCCACTCTCATCTAGTCAATGCAATTCAAATTCTTTCATTGGTTTCAACACTATTTCTAATCGATCATATGCTAAAGTTTTATAGGATTCTCCATTTCCTGCATCTAAATCTTTTTATCGTAAGTCTTCATAAAAAAAACTATTGATTCCAGAAGAGGGAAGAGATTTTGTTTTAGATGCGGAGACTTATCCTATTTGGCCAATGCTTGTCACAATCCCATTAGATGTTTCGATTGTGGTATCGCTTGTCATAAAAAATACAACTGTTCGACGAAATTTAAATCTTCCTCTAGCAATTCTATCGTTGGGAATCGGAGAAATCTTTCTATAAATGATCACCGGTTTCTATTTGTTTTGAAGTATATGAAACAAAAGCGGATTTTATTAGATAATCTTTGGATACAGAGAAATGAAGGGATATAATTGTTGGAGGATTTATTCAAACACTTTGGGGGTGATCAATGAGGTTAATATTGGAAGTAATTATTGAGAGAAATTTTGAAATCCTATTGAATATATTGATGATTCCGATTCTTCTTTGAAAGGAAATGATTATGTTGTTGATGTAAAGATTCTTTCAAATGAAGAACATGATTAGTCTTGCAGTCTGATTGAAGATAATTTTGGGCTATCAAGTGATAATCAGATGGATTTTGTTCGTTCAGATCCAATGTTACTTCACCCTGAGATATTGGTGTTAAACTTGAATTCTAATTGTCAAAAGGAGTTGTCGAATCTTGTATTTGATGATGCCAATCTTGTGCAGGAGGATGTTCATAGATTTGTTCAATATAAGAACAATAAACATAAGGATATATATTGTAAGAAAGGGTGTCTGGAGATTGTTACATCCAATTGTTTTGATAGTGTTTGTGATTTGGACGATTCTTTTTTTGCTCAAAGCAGATTCAAGAAACAGTGGATATCAATATTAAATCTAAATGCTTGGATGATGAGGTGGCTTCAAACAGAGAATTGCTCAATTCAGATGGTAAATCTAATCTTGGTTTGTGTAAGCAGTTGAACACTGGAGTGATTCATAAGGTTGATAATGTTGATATGGATGGTATGACTAGAAATGTAGCGAAGCCAGGAGGTTTGAATGTTGATTTGGTTTACTGTGTTGTTGATATGCACAAGGATATGGGTGTGAAAAGTTTGTATATTTGTGATGTTTCATTGGTTGAGGAGGACATGCTCACGGATTTAGGTGTGGAGGAGGTTCTATCATAGGCAGAGAGGTTCCAGAATGCTGATGATAATCATTTAGTGATTTTTGACAGTTTTTAGGCAGTGAAGGACATAAGTGTTTATGTAGATATGGATGTGTTCATAAAAAGTTGTGTCTTAAGTGCAAAGTCAGTCTATGATATTGATTTGCACAGTGTTATGACTGAAAATAGATTGCCCAATTATGGTATGTTGATGAATGGGAATGACATGCACAAAGTATCTAGTATGATTTGTACAGGCAGTGAAAACAGGGAGGACATTCAAACAGATACTGATATGATTGACCTTCAACCTGTGACAATGGTATATCAAAGTAATGATGGTATTCTTGCTATAGATTTGGTTAGATTTCAAACTGATGATGGCTTAAATGTTACTGTTGATGATGGTTTACAACACTAATCAAGAAATTCTCCAGTTATTTGTTGTGATGTGGGGTTACTGAATGTAGTTGATAGCCATGTTGTGTTATCTGATTTTCTTTGTCTAATGGATGGCAAAGATGTAAGCTTTGGGGATGTTGATTTCAAGGAAGACATAGACTTAAATGCAAATGCAAGTACTAGTATGCTTAATATTGGGGATGTGAGAAGTTGTATTGTTTCAGGTGTTGGGGAGTCTCGATCGGAGGTGGTGGTGACTCAGTTAGGTGATGGAAATCATATCATGGATGTTGTTAAGAGTAACATGAATTTTGGCACTGGTGTGGATGGGTTCAGAGTTAATAAAAGTTTTAATGTTACTAAAGAGGATGGAAATTTAATCTTTTCTGGAGTTGTTGGTTTAGAGAGTGGTGATGGTGTGGATGTTATGATTCAGTGTACATCATGCACATTAACTAATGGTATCAGTGACTTTATTATTGGCAGTAAATCTTCTTCGTTTTCTTCATCGTCTAAGAAAGGTAGACATGGGAAATCCGTTGCTGTAAGTGGGTCTGTTCGCTATAGTGCCAGGTTCCGTAGTAGTCATTAGTCTTTGGGTGAGATACCTGATTCGAGTGCCATGAGTGGCGCTACGAATTCAGACTCAAGTATGATTTCTGATTTAGGCAGTACTTACTCTTCTTATGCTCTAGGTAGTTTGTCTTCCACTGAGTTATGTCAGTTAGCTAGGGATACCGCTTTTGTTTTTTCTGATGTTGAATTAGATACTACTTATATTAGGAGTAGGGAAATAGAGAGGGCTAGATCTATTGGTTTATGAGGATTATTAGCTGGAATATTAGAGGTCTGCATGATTTAAATAAATGTGATAAAATTAGAGCATTTTTTAAGGATTATTTTATTGATATTGCACTCTTACAGGAAACTAAAATAGAGTGTCTGGATATTCGTTTTTATAGAAGATTGGGTGGTTATTACTTTAGGAATTGGACAAGTTTATCTTCTGTTGGAGCTTCAGGGGGTTTACTTATAGGGTGGCAGGATAACTCTTTTAAACTTCTTCAATGTATTTCTAAGCAACACTCTTTATATATTACTCTCATTAACCTTAGTGATAACTCTTTATTAAATATTTCTAATATTTATGGTCCAAACTCTAAAATTGGTCGTAGAGTTCTATGGAATGAATGTATGGAATTTAGATCATTCGCTCCTGGATCTTGGGGGTGGGGATTTCAACGTTACGCGTTTTTTAGGAGAACGTTCACCTCGGGAGGGGGACTTCTCTTCTATGGAAGAGTTTGACCAATTTATTATTAATACTAATTTAATAGAATTACCACTTTCTAGTAGGGAATTCACTTGGAGTAATACTAGAGAATCCCCGTATATGGCCCTTCTAGAAATATTTTTCATTAGTGACGAAATTGGGGATAAATTTCCCATTTGTAAAGTCTCTAGTTTGCCTTATACTTATTCTAATCATTGCCCTATCATTCTTACGTGTGATCACCATAAAATTGTTAATAAAACTTTTAAATTTGAAAAATTGTGGTTATTAGAATCCAATTTCTCTAATCTAATTAAAAATAAATGGATTTCTATGAATTTTTACAATATCAAAAATGTGGATAACTCTGCAAAAAAATTATTTTAAAACTTAGGGGTCTTAGGAATTTCCTTAAAGTTCGGAGTAAGAATGTTTTTGGCAGTATCAAAATTAAAAAAGAAATTTTACTTTCTGAAATGCTTAATATTAACAAGATAGAAGAAACTAGACAACTAAATTTTGGAAAGCGTAATGTTCTTGCTAATTTAAAAGAAGAGCTTAATTCAATTTTAGAAAAAGAAGATGTTATGTGGAAACAGAGATCCAGAATTCAATGGATTAATGAAGGCGATAATAATACAATTTTTTTTTCATAATATTGCTAATGGTAGAAAACATAGTAACACAATAAATTCTATTTTTGTGAATAATGTAGAATTGGTTGATCAAAGTGATCTTAATAAGGCTTTTACTGATTATTATAGGATATTCTTGGTAATAAGAATAAACGTAGAATTAATGTTAGATGGAATGATCTTTATCACATTGAATCTAGAATTGACCTTTCTGATTTTGATAATCCTTTTTCTAAAGAGGAAATTTTGAAGGCCATTAATGACATGCCTAGTGATAAAACCCCGAGTCCTGATGGATTTCCTATTTTATTTTACAAATTATTTTGGGATGTTTTAAAGTTTGATTTAACTAGTATGTTTAATGAATTTTATTATGGGAAACTGTAATTAGGTAGATTAATTTTGCTAACGTCATTCTGTTACATAAAAAAAAGGTGCTGGTAATTTAAAAGATTTTAGACCTATTTCTCTAATTAACCGTTCTGTTAAAATTATTTCAAAAGTTTTAGCTAACAAACTTAGAACAAGAATGAATGATCTAATTGATTGTTCACAAACTGCTTTCATTAAGGGTAAAAATATCACAGATGGAGTGGCTGATGTTCAAGAATACATTAATCATTGTTGTAAAAATAACATTACATGTGCTCTACTAAAACTGGACTTTGCGAAAGCTTTTGATTCGGTTGATTGGGATTTTCTAATCGATATGTTATTGGCTAGAGGTTTTAGTCGCAAATGTATTGGTTTGATTATGACTTTGCTTAAAACTGGTAATTCTAGTATAATGGTTAACGGTATTTTAGGGAATAAAATTCAATCTGAACGAGTATTAAGGCAGGGTGATCCTTTATCGTCTCTTTTTTAACTTAGCCGCAGATGTTTTCGTTATGATAATTAAAAAAGCAGTTGATAAAAGATATTTTGGTAGTGTTGGTAGTAAAATCTCGCACAATGGTCTCTCTGTTCTTCAATTTGCGGATGATACCTTATTATTTACCTCTTATTTGCCTAATCATGTCATTACCTTTAAATTTATTTTAGAAAGCTTTGAACTTCTTTCAGGACTAAAAATTAATTTGGATAAAAGTTCGGTTTTAGTATTAAATGGTATATCTAAGGTTGAAGGTTTAGTTGCTAATACGCTTAATTGTAAAACCATGAATTTTCCTTTTGATTACCTTGGTTTTTTTATTAGACCAACTAAACTTAAACATGACGACTGGCTAATTATTATAGATAAAATTAAAAATAGAATTTCTAATTGGTATGGGAGGTTTTTATCTAGAGCTGGTAGATTAGTTCTCATCAATTCTGTTTTATCTGCTCTTCCAATTTATTGGATGTCTATGCATCTTTTTCTAGATTGGGTGATTAATAAAATTGATAAAATAATTAGGGACTTCTTATGGAGTGGTGATAATTCTAACAGTAGCCTTAAATGTTTAGTTAATTGGGAAACAGTTTGTAAATCGAAAAAGGAAGGTGGTTTAGGAGTCATTAATTTACATAACATAAATTTGTCTTTATTAGGTAAGCGGTTATGGAAATTTAAAGATATTAATGATAACTCTATTTGGAAAAAAATTATTTCTAAACATTATTATAATGGTAGTAATAATTTATACCAAATTACACCTTCTGTTTTCAATAAATTGTCTAATTATTGGAAATCTATTTTAAAATGTCATGAGATTTTTAACCTTGGTACTAATACGATTGTTCATTCAGGAAATAATACTTCTTTTTGGCATGATCATTGGATGTATGTCATTCCTCTTAGGGTAGAATTTAAAGAGCTTTATGAAATTATAACTTTAAGAATGCTTTAATTTTAGATTTTTTTTCTTCGGAAAATGATCCCTCTTGGATCTTTAGTTTTAATAGATTATTAGAAGTACAACTCTTAGACAATTTTCTTTATTATGTTCTAAATTGAATCTATATAATATTGATAACGAGAATGATATTAATAATTGGGAATTGGATAAAAGTAAGAAATTCACTTTAAATTCTTTTTATAAATTTCTTAATTTCTCGGGCGTAACTAATAACTCTTTTAAACTTATTTGGAAAACAAACGCTCCTCCTAAAGCTAAGATTCATATGTGGTTAATCATGCATGGGAAACTAAATACTATTGAATTTAAAAAAAAGAATATGCAAATTGATAATAAATTTACTTTTGTAAATTGTATTTTGAAGATATTAAGCATGTGTATTATGATTGTATGGATACTTGCTACATTCTTAATAATACTCTGAATATTTTTAACTTTAGGCTTACAAAGTTACTGATTGTGATTATTATTGGAATAATTTAAGATTTGAGTTTAAAATGGAAAATAGATTTTTACTAGATACTTTATTCATTATAATATGTTGGTATATTTGGTTTGAGAGAAACCAAAGACTTTTCCATAATAATAATAGTCATATTAATAGATTGATATTTATAATATCATCATTTTTTTAATTGGATCTCAAATCCTAAATATAGATTAGCTAAAATTAATCATTTTAAAGAATATATTAATAAGGTTAGTAATAGTATTAAACTATTTAAACATAATAACAATATTTTTGACATTAATAATAATAGCATTAACATTTTCTCAAATTGGAATGACGATTTTACTGATTATCATAATGTTCTTTTGATTAAAGGAGCATAAGGATAAAAAAATTGAATTTATAGTTTATAGGTTTTTAAATTCATATTTTGTTAATTGTTTACTTTTTTATTTCAAAATCTCTATTTCACATTTTTAGAGTTGGTTAAGATGTTACATAATGAGCTTGGATTCTTTTTTAGGCTGTCTCTTATTTTAGTTTTATTACTTTTACTTCATTAATACACATATATATATATATATGTATATAAATTTAATTTATATACATATATGTGTCTTATTCTTATATTTTTGTTTAATACCATCTTCAGATACAGGTTTAGATCAGATATGGTGTTAGATTGCTATTTGAAGGTTTCCAGGATTGTTGTCGTCGGGATTTAGCGAGGCGTTCCTTCTAGATCTTCAGTATAGGCAGTGAGGCATTCTTCCTTCCACGTTTGCAGCAAGGCGTTCTTTCTCTAGTGGAGCTGCTTGTATGTGCACTTGGTTAAACCATGGATCATTCGAGTTTGTAAAGGGACATTCATTCTGGATCATTCGCATATACAATGAGGCTTGCTATTTGATTTATCCGCGTTTGTAGTGAGGCGTCCTTTCTTTGGTGGAGTTGTTTACATATCTCTGTTGCTGATCTTGTTTGGGTTCTTCCAACAACTCATTATTGGGTGGTGTCCTTGCTTGAGCTCGATATTGAGGTGTAATGGGCGGTGGCTTTCCCAGAGCTCATTTAAGAAGTTCCCTGAGTTTGTTTTACTTTGTTTCTGTATTATGATTTGTCACCTGCCAGGCATGTTGGCAGCTCCTTTGTTACATGTGTTATATATATATATATATATATATATATATATATGTACATGTGTGCTCTCCTCTATTTTAGAGGATCACACATTTCTCTCAAAAAATGCTTTCACTGAGAACCTTGATTCTCAGCTTATTAGGATCCCTTTTGTTGCTACTGGATTACATAAGTCACCTAAAAGCGATCCATAGTTATCTTCAGGAAGTTTGCTCATACTACTCAGATTTACAAAAATCTAAGCAAAGCTATCAACAATGGTGAGGAACACTAGATCTACTTCTCAGAATGTAGAAGGAAACGAGAACACTAGTATCCAGCAAGGAGGTCCGAGCAGTCAACCAATGGATGCAAATGCTGAGCCAGTTGAAGTCTAGAGTCCAACTGATTCTATTACAAGAGCTAAATTCTAGAATCTGATGAGAGAACTAATGGATAGTTGTCGATAATTAAATCAACAAATTCAGACCAATATTAACCTAATGAACCAACTCACTCAACAACAGCAAGGAAAATCTAAGAGGGACCCTACCTCTTACTCGGCATCGGAGAGTTCTAGTTCATCGGACGAGTATCACAGGCATAGGCACCATAGAATAGTCGGATTTCGTATAGAAACTTCGGGGAGTTAACAGGACGACCATCGTGGTATGCCAGGATCGATCGGTACTGATCCTTCCAGAGGAGGGAACTTACCTATGCACATTGGGATTCAAGCTGGAGCTAATGCGGCCAATTTGGATAATGGAGTTTAGTTAAATGTTGACAAAGTGCTTCCCCAGAATGATGATGAAGTGAATTTATGAGATACACATTGAGAAGATGTTGAACCAAGAAGGCATGGGACGACCCATAAACATCGACCGAACCATTCATGTGAGATTGAACACGACCACCGCTTGGCACCAACTATCAAAACACCGAACTTGTCGGCTATGGTCAGACAACTAGTGAGAGAGAGCCAATGCTTGACCAATGATGACTGGGGAATCTAGATAAGCCATACCCTGTTCACTAATAATGTCCTACATGTAGAGTACCCATGGAGGTTCAACATGTAGTCGATGCCTGTCTACGAGGAAAAAACTGACCCCAGGCAGCATATCATGAGATATGAATGGCTGATGGATTCTGCACGAGCAGATGATGCAACGAAGTGTAGATATTTTTTCCCATAGCTCTTTCTGGAATAGCAATAATGTGGTTTAAAGGGTTACCCTATGATCGATCTAGAGATTTGATAATTTGGCAATAAGGTTTGTAGAGCAATTCCGAATGCACGCAACTCACCCCAAAGATGTGATGTCCTTTTCCAGTGTGATTCAGGCTCTGAGAGAATCATTGAAAGATTATTTGGAGAGATTTTAATCAATAGTCTGAATGACCATGCAATATTGATGGCCGTGACAAGAGGGATTGATGCAAAATCTGATTTTTGCGATTGGTTAGTTGACAAACCACCCGCAACATTGGAACGCTTTTTGCAAAAGCAGCTTAGTATTTGGAGAAGGAGGAAGCCCGATCCTCCAAGAAGAAGAGTGTTATAGGACCAAATGGAGAGGGAGTACAGAGTAATATTATTGAAAAGTAGTTTGACGAAAGCTCTGAAAAAGTTCAAGTGAATGTCCCGAACGAACCGAATCAACAAAATAAAGGCAGAGATAGGAGCCAAGAACGAAAGAGGGATTCTGGAAGAGGGAAGCCTAGGATTCTGATGTACAATATTACATGCCACTGAATACGTCTATGGAGAATATCTATTTGTCTACCTGCAATACCGTGCAGTATAGGAAGCCGCCTCCAAAAGAATCAACAGAGAAGTAGAAACTAACTGGGAAATATTATCGGTTTCACGAATGCTATGGGCATAACACAAATGAATGCAGGCATCTCCAGAATATTATCGAAAAGCTGATTCGAAAAAGGAAATTATAGTATTTTGTGAAAACCTCGTAGGATGGTGGGCAGGGAACATCTGTCCCCAACCGAGGATAAGCACCACACAGGACTAAGGAGCCAGTCGGACTGGTGGAAGATTGGTGATCAATACAATAGTCAAAGGACCGCATTCGGCTGATAAGATTTGGCATAAAATTGAGCGCTATGCTAGCGCGATTAAGCACGTAGATTTTGAATGCTGTTCAGATATGGAAGATGGAGCTTCGACAAAACAGCAACGTACGATGGCAGATGATATCGTGTTTAACAACAGAGATGCAGTCAAGGTGGAGGCTCCAATGATCGACCCAATAGTCATTTCGACCATGATCGGCCCTGCTTTAGTGAGAAAGATATTTGTTGACTGTGGAAGTTATATAAATATAATTTTCGAAAAAGCTTTTGATCATATGAGGATTGAAGCCAAGGACTTGAAACCGTCTAAAACCTGCATTCATGGCTTTTACAGTGCTGCAACAGAAGCTGTTGGTTATGTTGAATTACCTGTAGAGTTGGGAGAAGGTGACCGTAGGAGAGTGTGGATTCTACCTTTTTTGTTTTGGATGCTGACTCTCCATACAGCGCTTTTCTGGGCCGACTGGCCCTAGCTGAGCTCTCGGCAGCTCTTGCCCCATGGTGCTTAACTTTGAAGTTCGCGACAGATAATGATGTCGGAGTTGATAATGGTGATCAGGTGGCTGGACGTGCTGTTATGTAGCTGAGTGAAGAGATGCTCAATGAAAGGAGAAGGGTAAGGGCATAGACAAGTCAGCCCGCACCCAAGCCACTAAAGATTGACAACTAGTCCTGAGCCTTGGCTCGGGTGCCATAGTCGGCTAGATATATAGATCCGAGAGATGATGAGGAAGAGCCTAAAGAGACCAAGGCAGCACCGGCTGAGCTGACAATTGACGTCACGGTCAGCCACGACGACCTGTCACGGGTCCTAAAGATTGTATCGCAGCTCAGCCCCCCGATGGTGAAAGAACTTGCTGGATTTCTTCGAGCGAATCTCGACGTGTTAACTTGGACTCACTCTGACATGTTGTAACACCCCTGATTTTTTATAACATTATTCAATAGATTTAATTAGATAAATTTAATATAATAATGTAACTGTAAGTGATATGGGGATTGAGACTTGAATTAATTAATTAAGGCCGTGCCCAATAAACTAACTAATAGGCTTAAGAATGGTTTTGGGTTAATCAAATTACATAAGGGTATAATTGGAATTTGTCGCCCAATGACCCTTACCTTTATATATATATCGTTCTTACCATTTTCTTCCCATTCACGTCATTTTAAAATGCAAAAATCAAAGCATATGAACGACCGGTCATTAAGAGATCAAGAAGAATTCAAATTAAAAGCTAGAGAATTAAGCTTAGGGGAAATCAATCTCAATCCAATCTCCTTATCTAGATCTAGGTGAATAATAATTCCATCTTTATTTGGTTTTGAATTATATATTTTCAGATTTAAGGGAAAATTCATTTTTATGATATATTGGATGATGATATGCTTGATTCATGATTTATTTGATTTAAACAAGATTGTTTAAAAGAGTTATTGCACGGTTTTAAGGTAAAGTCGAGATCTAATGATGATTAAATGCCATGGGAAAATTTTTATGTTATGAGATATATGATTTTGGAGTTGGGTTTTAATTTTGATAATTTTCTAAGCTATGGAATGATTATAATGAATTTTCAAAGGAAAATAAGGTTATTTGGGTTTATAAATTTATTTTGGAAAATATTAAGAATTTGGGTCTAGGTTTTGATATGTTAGATAACATGATTAAAGTGAATTTCTATAATTTTTGGGGATTTTTCCAAAGTGAATTGCTATGCAAATTAAATTATTTAAGAAGAGGGACTTCTTTGCAAAATTGGTTTTGTCTAGTGGAAGGGCTTAATTGATTAACTTAACCATGGTTTAGATCTGATTAGCGGCGGTTATTTTTAGAAAAGAATTTGAAAAAGTTAAGGCAACCAATCTGGTGTTGACACGTCGTAGGTTAGTTAGAGAAACTTTACTTTATAAAGAGCTAAACCGGGTTTACATCAGAATTTTGGTTCCGCCTAATTAGGAAAGCACCTTTCGATAAAGAAGCTTCCGCCTTCATCCTTGTCGAAACCAACTATGCCTAAACCAATTCACATGGTAACACCATGATGGTACACAGTGGATTGGAGATAGGCGAAAGGTTAAGTGTCGAAAGCATAGCTTCCGAAGGGGTCGCAACCTTAGTTTGTTTTAAAATAAAAAGCGCATGCCTTTGTTTTAATTTTGCCTTCTACAGAGTCGAAGCGGTTGGTTTCGAAAGAATTTTTAAAAGGTTTCGAAAGGGTTGACGTTAACTTAAGATTTCTTTCGATTGGGTTCCTTTACTTATGAAAGAGTGTTTTAAAAGAAGGGGTTCCGACCTAGTCGAAATCCTGTTGTTGTTCTTTAACCTTTCGATGGAGTTGAAGATATCAATACTGTCGAAAGGGTACTTTGTTTTATAAGCTAAAGCCACTTCCAGTAGCTTTCAAAAGGGGTTGAGGGTTTCGAAGGTGATGGTTTCGGAAAGGGGTTTCGACACCAACCTTCTAATATTTTTACCCAGTTGTTAAATGCTTTCAAAAGAGATGGTGCCGACGCCATCAAGTTTTCCCCAACATTTTTATATAATAAAGGATGGTTTCGAAACAGATGCTTTCGCCTATATTCACTTTGACCCAAATAATATTTTAAGTATAAACCCAATGCTTTCGAAAGGGGGGCTTTCAAAGATTTCGGAAGGGTTACTTCCATTGGTGTCGAAAGGGGTACTTTCAACTGGTTTCGAAGCTAAGCTTCTAAAGTTAAAAGCTAATACTTTAATATAATCGAAAGGTTTCGAAAGGTTGATTTTAAAGTACTAAAAGGGCAGGAGCCTAATGTTTTTGAGTGCTTTCGAAGGAGGTCATCCTATGAAGTCGAAAGCTAGGTTTCGAAGGTATCGAAAGGTTTTATAACCCAAACTCTATTTTTAAAGGAAAAAAACCCATGGCTAAATTTAAGGAATTTTTATAATGGTTTTAAGAAGAAGCCATCTTTGATAAAGTAATAAGTTAATGGGATTAACCATGTTTTATTTTAAACCCATAGGAGTGGTAATGCTATGTTGTTATGTTGCTTCTTCAAATATGAATATATTCACTTTATAATGGACCCATAACTACATTATGTCTGACTCGAAGTTTATGTTTTCCCCTTAAACTCTCAGGTACTCAATTAATTTTGAGTAGTTTGAGAGTTGAGGTTTTCAGGTACCCCTTAAGACGAATAAGCTTCAGGAGACATGCAGGAGGCATGATAGCTATTTAGAGTTCTCTTTTCTTTTCATTCCACTGTTAATTTGTAAATTCAAAGTTGTTATATAGCATGTATATACTCCGATCATCTAAGGGGGCATCTTTATATGTCTCTCTTGGTGTATGTTGTAATAAATATATATTCTCTGAACGTGATTAGCGAATTGGGATTATGTAATGAATTAAAAATATTTTGGAATGAAATGAAATTTTTTTTGAAGTATAATTTTTTTTCCATATTCATGTGTTTCTGTTTATTAATGAATCTAACACCGCCATATTTGGTCACCAAGTATTAATAAGGATGACCGCAACATCCGTAGCCATTAGTTTTGGGCCTCCAAGTAGGGGGATGTTGCAAGTTGGTATCAGAGCATAGGTTTATGAAACTTTAAAAGAAGGACAGACCTAAATTTTTTTGAAACATAATCCAATGAATTTGAAAATATGATCGGAGTTTGGGTTAACGCTATAGTAATGTACTTGTATTTGATATACTAATATATATATATAAGTACGTGTTCCTCTCTCTCTCTTAGACCATTCTTTTGTATCTTACTAAGGCTTGTATGCATATTTACGAGAAAGAAGATATGGAAGCAGGAAACGGAAGAGGAAATCTGGGTGGGGGAAGCACCACAACCAACGAAAATGCTCGACCTAATACTAAAAGGAACTAAGGTCGACAGGCTAATGCTAATCCAAATGTTGAAGCCAATGTAGGTGTTGGAAATCCGCCAGTAGATGCGGGATTGGTGTATCAGTTGTTGTCCAATCTTTTGCAAGCTGGAGTAGCTGGTAATGTTGGAGGAGCTAATCCTGTGGCTCCAATTAGGAATAACTATGCTAAGCTAAGCAAAGACTACACCAGTCTGGGTGGAAAATAGTTTGTTGAAATGGAGGATGCAGTTGAAGTTGAGAATTGGCTACTGAGTTGTGAAAGGATCTGTACTGATCTAGGCTTGGATGATGGGCAAAAGAGAAGGCTAGTCTCTAGGCAGTTGCAAGGGGCAGCGCTTCATTGGTGGAACAGTGTGACCGTCGGAGTTCCGGAATGAGAGCTGACATGGGCTGATTTTAGAAGGAGGTTGGAGCAGAGATTTCTTTCTGAGATTGCTAAGTCGGCATTGATAAGGAAGTTCATGGATCTAGTTCAAGGAGAGATTTCAGTGATCGAGTATGCTGCTGAGTTTGATGAGCTATCTCGATATGGATATGCTACGGTTGACACTCAGAAGAAATGAAAGGTTCTTTCGAGGACTGAGGCCCGAGCTTGCTAGAAAAACCATGACCCATATCCAAGAACTTTGTAATGTGGTGGTGGAGATGGCCATTCGCCATGAAGAGATGCTTCTTATTTCTGCTAGAGAGAAGACAGTTGAATCCCAGGGTCCTCAGGGAAAGAGGAGGAAATTCTTTAAGAAAAAGGGAGCCCAGAAAGGGGATGCTGCTAAGAAGGCAAAGGCTAATTTGATTTGCTACAAATGTTATAAGAAGGGTCATTATGCAAATGAGTGCCGGTCAGGCAAGGGGAAGAAGGCTACAGATAAGAAGAATGTGAAGTGCTTCAACTGTGATCAAGTGGGGAATTACAAGAACTAGTGTCTAGAGCCAATCAGGGCGAACAAGGGGAAAGTTTTTGTTGTTGGATCATCAGGTGCCTATTGCAGCTAATAAACGAAAGACTGTGATGGAAGGTACGTTTTTGATTCAGAGTATACCAGTTAGGATACTTTTTGATACCGGTGCATCACATACATTCATATCCCAGTATTTGGTTGATAGGTAATGCTTAGAACACACATACCTTGTTACTTCCTTAAGGGTTGCAAATCCGATAGGAGGGTATGCAACTCTGGGGTTGAGATGTGACCAGTTAGAACTTGAATTGTTAGGTCATAAGTTTGCATGCAGTTTGTATGTTTATGATCTCGTAGATTTCTGAATCATTTTGGGTATGGATTGGTTGAGGATGTATAAGGCCACGATATTTTGCCAGGATGGGGAGATATCTTTGAGGCACTCTGATAGTCATAACCGAATTATATTCTCAGTAGGGAATTCCGATCAGAGTAGTTGTGCTTTGTTAAGTGCAATGGAAGTGGGAGAAGAGCTATGTCAGGTTCAAATGGCAAGAGAGTTTGCAGATGTCTTTGAGGCAGTCACAGGACTACCACCGAAACGAGCTGTTGAGTTTTGGATAGATCTTGTGCCAGATGCTGAACCTATGAGTAGACCACCTAGCAGGATGACACAGATAGAGATGAAGGAACTAAAGGTGCAACTAGTGGATCTAGAAGGAAGGAATATTATTAGACAAAGCAGTTCGCCTTGGGGAGCGGCCGCGATATTTGTAAAAGAACTAGATGGGTCGTTGAGGATGTGTATCGACTATCGTAAGCTAACCGAAAGGACGATAAAGGATAAGTATCCTTTGCCAAGAATTGACAATCTGTTTGATCAATTAAGTGGAGCTAAGGTGTTTTCCCGGTTGGACTTGGCGACAGGGTTCCATCAGTTGAGAATGGCGGAGGATAGTATTCCTTTGACAGCATTTCGAACTAGATATGGTTTGTATGAGTGGTTAGTGATGCCATACGAGTTGACGAATGCACCTGCTTACTTTGTGGATTTGATGAATCAAGTCTTCCGAGTGTATTTGGATAGATTCGTGTTGGTGTTTATAGATGACATTTTTTTGTACTCTATGGATGAGAAAGAGCATGAAGATCATCTTAGAGTTGTGCTAAAGATGCTGAGGCAGAATCAGCTAAAGGCAAAGTTTTCCAAGTGTCAATTTTGGAAGAAAGATGTTAAGTTTCTTGGTCATGTGGTTTCAGAGAAAGGATTGTCTATCGATCCAGATAAGATCCAAGCTGTGAACAATTGGAATAGACCAGAGACGGTGACCGAGATCAGAAGTTTTCTTGGACTTACTGGATATTACCAGAGATTCATCAAGGATTTCTCGTGGATAGCAACGCCTTTGACTAAGCTTACCAAGAAGGAAGTGAAGTTTGTTTGGTCCGACAAATGTGAGGAAGCATTCCTTAAGTTAAAGCATTTGTTGATGCATGTGGGACTGGATTGGGAGTAGTGTTAATGAAGAAGGGCAAAGTCATTGCTTACGCATCTAGGCAACTTAGACCGCACGAAGTTAGATATCCTACTCATAACTTGGACTTGGCTGCAGTGATTTTTGCCTTGAAGATTTGGAGGCATTATCTCTTGGGGGAGAGATTTGAATTGTATACCGATCATAAGTCTTTAAGATACTTGTTCTCTCAGAAAGAGTTGAATATGAGACAGCAGAGGTGGCTAGAGTTTTTGGCTGCTTATGATTTTGGTATAGAGTATGCACCTAGGAAAGGTAATAAGGTAGCGGATGCTCTCAGCAGAAGACATCAGAATGTGGTGGTTGCTATGTTGGTAGAATGGAAGAATCTAGAAGTTTTGGCCAGTTGTGGTGTGCAATTAAGATCAACTGCTAGTTCTAGTCAGATTACTGCCATGTTGTCTTGTTTAGAAGTCTGACCGATGTTGATCGAGAGGATAGCTTCTAAATGGAGAGAAGATCCATTATTAGCCTAGAGGATCAGAAAGCTTGAGGTTGGAACGGTCGATGATTTGAAAGATTTTTGTCTTGGACAGAGAGGATGGTTGAGAAAGAAGAGACGGGTATGTGTTCCAGATGTTGAGAACTTGAGAAGTGAAGTTATTGAGGAATGTCATCGATCCAAGTTTACGATTCATACTGGAGGGACCAAGATGTATCAAGATATGAAGAGAAGCTTCTATTGGGAAGGCATGCAGAGGGATGTTAGCTTGTGGGTTAGGCAGTGTGTAAACAGTCAACAAGTTAAAGCCGAACATCAGAGGCCGAGTGGGTTACTTCAGCCTCTAGATATTTTAGTTTGGAAATGGGATTCGATATTCATGGATTTTATAGATGGGTTGCCAAGTTCAAGCAGAGGAAATGAAAGTATGTAAATCATAGTGGACAGGTTAAGCAAGAGTTCCCATTTCATTCCAGTAAAGTCGACCAGGACGGCACCTGTTTTGGCGAAGTTGTTCAAGAAGAACATAGTTAGACTTCATGGAGTTCCTAGTAGCATAGTCAGCGACAAAGACGCTTTATTCACTTGCGAATTCTGAAAGAGTCTACAGGATGTGTTAGGCACTAAGCTCAAGATGAGTACCGCATATCACCCACAGACAGATGGGCAGACAAAGAGAGTCAATAAGGTGCTCGAGGATTTGTTGAGAGCTTGTGTGTTGAATTTTGGTGGACCTTGGGAGGATCACCTGCATTTGGTTGAGTTTTCCTATAATAATAGTTATCAGACTAGTATAGGTATGGCGCCTTTTGAAGCTTCGTATGGAAGGCCATGAAAATCCCCTGCATGTTGGTTGGAGACTGGAGACAGATTGGTCTTAGGTCCAGATTTGGTTAGAGAGGCGTCAGAAAAGATTGAGTTGATCCGAGAATGGATGAAGGAAGCTTAATCCAAACAGAAAAATTATGCAGATAAGAGGCGTAAGGACCTAAAGTTCTCAGTTGGAGATAGGGTTTTTATAAAGGTATCACCGATGAAGAGTGTATTACGGTTTGGGAAGGCAAGAAACTGGCATCAAGATATGTTGGTCCATTCCAGATTATAGAGAGGATTGGAAAGCTCGTGTACAGAGTAGAGTTGTCGAGCAGTATGGCAGGTGTCCATAATGTATTTCATGTGTCTCATCTTCGCAAGTATGTGCATGATCCAGAGTCTACCATTCCTCAGACAGAGTTGGAGGACTGGCTAGTAGAGCCTGATCTAACTTTTGTCAGACAACCAGTTTGGGTTGTAGCAAGAGATGAGAAAAGATTGAGGAACAAGACAGTCAAGTTG
The DNA here is from genome assembly GCA_030737815.1 of Allium fistulosum. NCBI lineage: Eukaryota > Viridiplantae > Streptophyta > Magnoliopsida > Asparagales > Amaryllidaceae > Allium > Allium fistulosum. Next base: position 718,916,893 of record CM060908.1, read on the forward strand.
GTGAAAGTTCAGTGGAGCGACAACGAGAAAAACTGTACTTGGGAGACAAAGGACAGGATTCAAGATACTTATACTAATCTTCTTTGAGGGTATGGTTATATTAGATTTGTATAGATATATTCTAGTCAGGTAGACTAGTATGGTTGTTAGGAGCCGTTACAGATGATTGTATGTTTAGTACTTAGTCCTTACTGAATTTCGAGGACGAAATTCTTTAAGGAGGGGAGCCTATAACACCCCTAATTTTTGATAATATTATTCAGGAGATTTAATTTGATAAATTAAATAGAATAATGTAAATGTAAGTTACAAGGGGATTGAGACTTGAATTAATTAAGGTCGTTCCTAATAAACTAACTAATGGGCTTAAGAATGGTTTTGGGTTAATCAAATTACATAAGGGTATAATAGGAATTTGCCGCCCAATGACCCTTACCCATATATATATTTCGTTCCTACCATTTTCTTCCCATTCACGTCATTTTAAAATGCAAAAATCAAAACCATAGGAACGGCCGGTCATTAAGAGATCAAGAAGAATTCAAATTAAAAGCTAGAGAATCAAGCTTAGGGGAAATCAATCTCCTAATCTAGGTCAAGGTGAATAATAATTCCTTCTCTATTTGGTTTTGAAGCATATATTTTCGGAATTAAGGGTAAATTCGTTTTTATGATATATTCTATGACCTAAAAGTTCAATTTTTGAAATCGACGGAAATTGAAATAAAACCTGAAGCTTTCAAGTTCGAGGCTGGATCAAATAACCAAAGATTGTTAGTCTTATAGAACCAAACTTATATATATCTACTAATGGAGTATAACCGTGGAATTATACTATTGGAAATCGACCAAGCATCGTGACGATCAATGAGAAATATAGCACCTTGGAAAAATAATTCGACAAAGGGATAACAACTATTCAGGAAGCTGGATGGATTTCTTTTCGACGACACTAACTTATTTTGATTCAAAGCATTTCATGTTCATCACAAAACATACTTGGGGGGAAGCATTAGCCGACATTTTAACCCAGCTATATTGAACTAATTGCACGAGTTAGATTTGATTGCCATCAAGGCAGATGACTTTAGAGTGATGATTATGAGGCCCAGAAGTCAAGTGCAGATGATAATATGAAGTAAAGGTTGAATGGAATTGATAGATATGCAAGTTAGAATGTTCGAAGTATGAAATATGGTTCAACACATAGGAGGGATCGGCATAAAATTAGCACTAATAAGAGGGATCAGTATATTTCAAGGTGTAGAAGCATTCTTGTAGAAAACAATTAATATCTCAAGATCCACAAAACCAATGCATATGCAATTTTATGAGCAAGACATGGCGACCCTAGGGAGCCTACCCTAGGGATCGCACCTCAAGGGGATAAAGTTGGAGGGATCAGTATACTTCCATTGGAAGGGATCGGTAGAAAACAGCATGCAAACTATGTTGAAGCAAATGTCAAGCAATAACTCGAGCTCCACTGATCCAATTGGTAGAAATTTGGAGGCTAAGCATATTTTAGCATGAGGAAGCCACCATAGGGATCGCACCCTAAAATTCAAGCAAAGAAGGGATCGGTACCAATCCATCTTCTTTGGGAATTAGGCCACGCAACCCCTCCTATGGGCCCATATGGTTTTGAGGGTCCTTCTACCGAGTTTTCAGAGAGATATTTGGCCATCTTCATCTATAAATACTGGCTTGGTTGTTCATTTTCGAGACTCTTTCGACGAGTTGATTTATACTCGTTTGTAACTAAGGATTTTGATATGATCCCTCTTGTAACGATCCACTTTTCAAACTGACAATAAAAACCACACATGTCCACTCCAAATTGAATGGAAAGGCAGATAGTTAAGCAAAAGAAGATAGGAAGAAGACAAGAAGAAAAACCAACAACACAGAATCTCACAGCGGAACGAATAATCTATAATATATAAAAAATCTTTACACAAAATAAAACTGTAATGTATATATGTACAGATATCAATCAGAGTATACTAACCTATTTAGCACGGACAGTTATAACAACCTGTCCTCACAGTTTCTGATAAACACAACCATATATGCAACAGAAATATAATCATCTACATGAAAACGTCTCTAGGCCTCCAACTCCTCTCCCGAAGCTCCAATATCCATCTAAACCTGGAAACATGCTAGGTCTTACCCGAGCATTTAGGAAAAACCATGCCCGGGTCAGTCTGGTAAAACCAACGTGAGAATTTAAATCACAAGGAATTTTATTCATTTAACTTTTAAAAATCCTTTAAAATCAAAGGTATCCCATAAGTCCACACCGCATATAAACACGGATGGGTTTTTAGCTTAAGGTAACCAAAACCTTTTATATTAAAATCCAATGATATTATAATAATGTCTAGAGGTCAAAGTAAAATATTAAAATAGCTGAAATGCTTGCATCTCCCATTTTAACATAGTTAGCCACAATCAAAACCGTATGGCGCTTATTGGAGAATGGATTCCATATAATGACTAGGCACTTGGGTACCACTTATCACAGTACACGTCTAGAAAATGTACCGAGGACCTCACCGGGATCCCCTGCTAACACAAGATCGGCCTACCCCTAATCTGGATAGTACCGAATATGTTACCGCCCCGGGTGTTCCCACCCTTATCGAGAGCACTTTTTCCATGCACCATATCCATAATTTATATATATCCGAGGGTATCTAGAAAGGTGATAACATAACCTAATTGGGTGCGACCCACTTAGCTTTGCGGCATCTCCCTTGATTTTCTTTCATCCCCGGTTGATGAGGCTTCAGGCTACGATTACCTTTTAAGGAATTTTTCACTTAGAATGCTCATTGTTCTCCAATGACAATGTGCTGATAGCATTCAACCATACATGTCCGTTCTGGGTCTGAACGAAACCGAAGGCACTATTCCTACTACATCCATTTTGGAATCATCCTCAAGATTAGTAGCGATTAGCCATTGCACTACAATGCTCCATCTTCGATTTCATGCTCTTCAGATGTCTTCATCTCGAAGCGTTAAGTTGGATCGAAGTGGTTTTCGGATAACTTATCCGATTCTGGTCTCTTCAAAACAACTTTCGATATTTTTGGTAAACTCAACCTCGGTTCTATAGGAAATAAACAGACGAAAATAAGATCGAAGATCACCTCCTAACCGTTAGTGGACGGTTTTCCTTATCATCGTCCTAGAAGAACGAAACGAGTTTATACGTATAGTGTAGCACCTTCCGACGGTAACTGTACCATATAATTCACATGTTTCTCTTAGATATTTCCAAAGTTACGTTTTGGTCCAGGTTTGATAGTCGGATATTTAACTATCAATAAACAGCCATTCACAATACAACAATTTCCAACTGGAAATTCTAAGCCTCGTTTATTTAGATTTGAAACCACTTTAAAATTTTAATTCATCAAAATGAATATATTTGGCTGATATTCGTTCCCAAAATACTTAACTTGTAAAACAAGTTTAACAGTATTATTCAATACCATTCATGGATTTGAACCTGCTTAAGTATTATACTAGTCTTAAGTTAATAACAAATCTTTGTTTCAAAATAACCTCTCATGATTGATTATAAACTCATTTCCAAAAACCCAAGGTTTAACTTAAGTAAGATATCCTTTTAGAAGTATTTATATTATTTATAACTTCTACTACTATCTTACTTCCAAATTATTTTAAAACCTTTGTTAAACATTTTTTTCAAATCAAGTCCATTGATTATCTATCCTGAATGCGTCTCCACTTTTTATTCATCACTTGAATAATTTACTCCTTCCATTTTGCTTCTCAAAGATAATTAATGATATTTAAGATAATTAATAACTTTAAAATAAAATGATTATATTACTCATTTGTTGTTAACAATAATTATCTTTTAACAAAACATTTCAAATGACTTTAATTATGCATTAAAACAATAATTTAATCAAATTAAAATAAAATAACTTTTAAAATAATAATCATATATTCTTAAACAATTCTTTAATAATATATTAAAAGGGTAATTTACTTTAATTTAACTTGCAATTAAACCAAATAATAATATAAAATTATTTTTAACAAATTAAATTGATAAATCATTTATTATTACAAAAGAGGCTCATTAATTCTAGTGGTACTTAATCAAGCCACCATTATTTCATAAACAATCCAGAATAACAGATTTAGATATTCACATATAGAATCAGTCCAATTAACAATCAATTTGACATCTCATTGTCCAATATAATTAATAAAAAATAAATAGATGTCCATACAAATATGATAGCAGAACAGGGTTTTATTTCTGCTATTCAATGTCCAAAAACACACATATTCAGGGATAGCGGTAGAACGGTGATTTATTCTGCCAATAGAGGTCCAATTTAATACAATTAGCGGAACGGCGTTTTATTCCGCTAAACAGATGTCTAATAATTACAATTTACTTAAATTAACTCATCACTATTTTTATCTAGGAAAATAACTTCAATGGACAGGTCATATAGATTTAAACGATGTCATTTGTTTAAATTGGGTAATTAAATTTCTTTCCATTTTAATATACCATAAATTTTCACTTATTCAAACTTGACAATAGATTAGACAACGACGGAGTGCTCAACGATACGAACCCATTGCAACAAGTTTCGCGTTAATCGAGTTTCGTATGGACTAATTATAGCCTTTCAATTTTTCCTTCTAACTTATATAAATAATTTAAACATTTAATATATTAACCTTCCCCTTCACATCGCTTTGGGCCGAAGCCCATCCCCGAAAACAACCCAAACCCTCTTTATTCTTCTTCCTCCAAATTCCAAACGGAACCCTAGAAAATCCAACCCAAATAAATCGTCCTCGATCAACTTGCTGCCTGCGCCGATCACCCACCCCAACTCCTCCCTCACGACTTCGAGACCCAAGCCCAAACTTCAGCAACCCATCGCCACGATTCAATCGTCTTCCCCAACCTAAAATTCCCCTATACATGCGTGTATGTGTGCACGTACACGAACCAACCCAGCCGTCGATCGACCAACCAACCTTACCACCAATTCCCTCTTCGCCTGCTCCTCACAAAGCACCCATCTCCCTGGCAACTGCATCGTAGAGGCCAAAATCGATCATTGCCATTTCTAGGTTTCAAAGCACAGCGTACGCAAATCAACCTCCTCTCGTCGCCCTGCTCCTCGCCTACCCCAGCCACCTTCACCATTAGAAAGCCCATCCACCCTAGCACCTTCAGTCAATGACCGAACCTCCCTCGTCGCCCCTCTTCGCCGTAGTTTGACCGCGTTCGAGTGCCTAGAACCCACCATCCCAAAACCCTAAATTCCCACGCCAACCCAAATCAAGGCAAAAATTGAAATTTGGCCACGGTGAACTCTTCAACCACGACGCAACGCTCCTCCTCGGCCCAGCCTCGCCTTCCCTCGTCGACGACTTCACCAAAAATTTATTTTTAAATGATTTCTGATCATCTCTCGATTTCTCACACCCTAGGCTATTAAAAATCATGATTCATTCGCTAAAAGTCCTATTTTTATATGATAATCATGATGGCATACTTGATTCGATGTTTCAAATATGTTAAATTTTTATCAAAACCTGAGTTGTCTACTGTTATTTTGAAATTTCTCACGATATCTAGCATGAACAAACTTCAAACCATTTTTAGTAGGATCTAGACTCAAAAACAAACACTTCATTAGTTTACATCAGTAGCCAATTCGAATCGAGGGGAGAAATATTGATTTTTAAAGCTAGAGTATCATGAGATTTTTACTCTGTTGAATGAGACAGAGTGATACTTGAACATGTACGGGCATACCAAAACTAAATTCTCACCTTAAAGATTGTTGAGATCCTTTAAAGCTTCCATTTTGAATCTAGATGATGATCTAAAATCTTTGATTATTTGCTTTACTTTGGATTTTGAAAGAACAGGTTGTTCTTTTCTTTTTTTCTTTTTTTTCTTTATAGTGTTTTGGTTTACAGGTTTTTAAAACCTAAAGCTACACACACACATACCTATATATATACATGTTGATACAAAGAGTAATGATGTATTTGGTACATAATTTTGGGGCTCAAAAGATTTGTAGGCTGCTGTACAAGGTTTTTGTGATAGATTGAAATGAAATGTTGGTGGTCTGAGGTTAAGTTTTTGTGGCCTGATAGGAGGTTTGAGATAAAGTCTAATTTTCAGCATGCCTTCTTCTTTGACTAGGCAATGTTTTTAATTTTTCTTTCCTTCATTTGACTTGTGAATTTTTGATGTTAACTCCTCGTTCCATTTGATTCTAAAAGCATGCTTCACTATATTTTTGAAAATAAGATAGTATTGAAATAAAAAAAACTTTTAGTCTTCATGTTCGTATAATTTTAATTTTTTTTAAATGTATAACTTCAAGATATAAAAATTTTGCTATTTTCTTTAAATATATGAAAATAACATTTTTGGTTAAAATATATCTTTGTCAAAAGATTTCTCTTTTAAAATGGTTTAAATGTTTTTGTTAATTTTTCTCATTTCTATCATATATTGTTTTTCTAATATATTTGTTTGCTTCCTTTTACTTAGCAATTCCATATACTATTTTTATTTACTTTACCAATATTATATATCCCATTTTTGAACTTATAGACACACACACACACACATTTTTCTCATTAATTTTTATTTGCTATGCACTTTTTTTCAATTTACATATAAATTCTATTGCTATAAATTTATATAAGAAATTCCAAACTAAATCAATTTTCAATTTTATAAATAAAACCTTGGAAATTCAAAATATTATCTTGGTTTTAAAACTATTTATTATTACAAATAATTATTTAACAGAGGTTTTAATTTGATTCAAAGACCATATTATTAAATATTAGAATAAATATTCATAACTCAAGACGATAAAAATCCCAGGTCGTTACACCTCTTGTATTCAGATTATAAAGTAATTAATAAAGTAATCTATTCAAAGTGGATGCAGGCAAACAACACCGAACCACTATAAATTGTTGTGTGTGTGTTTTTCTTTCAATTACTTGATGTTTCTTTGTTATTATCTACTGTTTCCATTTTATTCTTCATTTAACTCTCTTCAAAAGGTTTCTATTGGTATTTGTGCCAATTTTTGGTGCAAACATTGCCAACAGTTTTAGCAATATTTTAGTACCTCTTAATATTCTTTTTTATAGGCACATGCTTCCTTCATTTTGGCTAAAAATCAAATTATTTGATTTTTTCTGTCAAAATGTTTGATAAACACTGAATTTTGATGAACAGTACTATCATATTCGTTCTTGGATCTTATCCAACATTTACAAACTCAGTTGCTACACTCAATAACATCCTAACATTTTCGTTATCCTATGCAAACAGTCATTTTAAATCATTATTAATAATTTCTATTTCATAAAATATTTATCGTAATTCAAAGTCATATAGGGAAATAATTTTGTGAGTAGAATTAGAATTAACTCAAACATGTTGACTAATGAATCTACCACGTTGATTTCAAAATTGAAATTTACCAGGTTATTCTCATCAATGTTACCTATTGTATTCCAACTGCATTGGTATACCTTCTAAAAACACAACTGCGACTGATCGATCATATCCCTTCAGATACAATGATCAAAATCATATTTTGATAATCTACGTGTAATCTCTTCTGAATTTAAGCATCCTGCTATATAGTATAGTCTATACTCTTTATAGCGTATTGATAATTGGGAAAATTATTATTACTAACAGTTCTTTTTCTCGACATTGAAAAGAAACTGACGGTGCCTCTTTAAAGCGCGAGAATTTTTATTATACATTCAAATGAATTATGTTTGATTAGGCTTAGTTAATTTCATTTCATCTTATATAATAAGTTTTTATGTTAGAGTCTTTGTATCATATTTAATGCTTACATAAAACTGATTCAATTTTGAATTCATGAAACTTATGTTCATAACGTAAATTAGTCGACCATTTTTGGTTGGTCGCAAACTCCATTGGAGTAGTCCATACAAGATCCCTTATGATCATATTTTACGTGCAACTTCTTAACTCACACAACATGTCAACTCCTTGACCTAGGACATGTAGTTGCTTCTTATTAACTCATATCTTATAAGATTTTGTAAACTTTTCTTGGATTAAATTAACATATGTGGTTACTCTTAATTACATATCCCTATATTATAAACTAACTCAACATCAATTATATTATGCCCAACAAAGCCTGATTACTCCTTATCGATATATCATGATATATCATAGGGAGGAGTGATTTTGAGATTGAATTTTATTCATGTTTAGGTACTTTTGGAATGTTTTTCAATATACTCACATATCAGAACAAATTAAATTATTTTATTTCCATAAATTGTTATTTTCTACTTCTGTTTTATATTCTATGAACTTATCACAGATATACTACTTGTGTATCAAATACACATGTTTATATCTATGATGATTGATGAATTTCAACAAAGTAAGTGGATTTGTTATGGCATTATTTGACATTTGATTTCATATACCTATATGTATAAATATGAAGAGTTCATTAACTCTTCTGTTACTTCCACAAAATAGGCATTTAGAAATCAATCCTTGAGGTATAATTCCCCAGTATCATGTGGTTCATAATAAGATGATAAAGAATTATTCCTCTAAGATACGAACTAGACTATAATCCCAAAACTAATTGTTAAAATTTTAGATACTTCTATATCATGTAGCTAATGCAAGAAATATGTTCATTCTAGATTTATTTTGCAATGATCATTCACAATTTCATAACAAAATAAAACTATATACATGTACACAGTCAATGGAAAAAACATTTATTATTTCAAAAATAATATTTAGTATATATATATGATCACAACCATTCATATCTTGATGCATCCATGTATAAGTGTCATATAATATGCTCTCTCTATATATGACCTGGAGTTGTTGCCTATTGTCTTTGCATTGAAAATGTGGAGGCACTACTTGCTCAGCCTCTTAATTTCTTTCTAATCTTTAGAGATTCTAGGAGTAAATTTCTTTCCTTAATTAGGTGAAAATTTCAAGCACTTCATGAATGTTAGAGTTTCTTGCATCCTACGACTTGGATATTCTTTATATGCCCTAATGTGGTGGGGGATGTCTTAAGTAGGAATGTTATTTTGATCTCTTGGAGGTTACCCCGACACTTCAGGAAAGGATTATGAAAAATCAAAGGAAGGATGAGATACTGGAAGGGTTAATTTAAGGAGTCAAAGGAGGTAGAAGTTTGGATTTTGAGATGGATAGTCGTGGTTTAAGGATGAACGAACGATTGTGTGTTCCAGATGTGTATGGGCTGAGGCAGGAAGTTTTGTCAGAATGCCACAAAACTAAATTGAGTATTCATCTGGGGTTCACACAATGTACAGAGTCATGAAAAGAGTTTTCTGGTGGTCAGGAATGAAGAAATACATTTCGGTTTATGTTAACAGATGTTTATGCTATCAACAAATCAAAAGGGATCATCAGAAGACAACCAAATTATTACAACCATTGGAAATATCTAATTGGAAATGAGAAATGATACCAACGGATTTTATCGATTGTTTACCCAGAACCAGAAAGGGAAATGAAGGAGTATGAGTTATCTTGGATGGGCTAATAAGAGCGCACATTTTATTCTGGTAAAACCAACAAGGATCGCTATTGTTTTAGCTGAAATTTTTATGGGAGAGCGATAGTCAGGTTGCATGGAGTTCCTGTGAGTATAGTAAGTGATCGAGACCCCATATTTACTAGTCAATTTTGGAAAACAGTGCAAACAACTCTAGGAACAAAGTTAAGCCTAAGCATAGCATACCACTCCCAAACAGATGGATAGATGGAGCGAGTGAATCAGATTCTAGAGGATCTCTTGAGAGCGTGTATTTTGGATTTTGGTGGATCATGGGAGGATCATTTGCATTTAGTTGAGTTCTCCTATAATAATAGTTTCTAGGTGAGGATCAACATATCACCATATGAAGCCCTATACGGAAGACCGTGCAAGTCACTGGCGTGTTGGGTTGAGACAGGAGACAGACTGGTACTAGGGAAGGACCTGATCCGAGAGGCTGCTGAAAAAGTTGCAGTGATTAAGAAAAGACCGAAGGAAGCCCAAGATCGCCAAAAGAGTTATGCTGACAAGAGGCGAAGAGAATTAGAATTTGTGGTTGGAGACTTGGTGTTCGTAAATATTTTGCTGGTAAGAGGAGCTATTAGATTTGGGAAAGCAGGAAAGTTAGCTCCAAGGTATGTTGGACCCTTTCGTGTTCTTGAGAGAATTGGATCGCTTGCTTATAGGGTCGAGTTTTCAGAGAGTTAGCAGGTGTTCATAGTGTGTTCCATGTGTCTCATTTAAGAAAATATGTTCATGACCCATCTTTGATTGTGGAGCCATCGATTTAAGAGGAATTGGAGATAGAACCGAACCTGACAGTGGTTAGACATCCATTTTATGTTGTGGATCAGGATGAAAAGAGGTTGCGTAGCAAGGTGGTGCGACTAGTCAAGATACAGTGCAGTGAGGATCCAAGGGACTGCACTTGAAAGATGTGGATCGTATGAAAGAAGCCTATCCCGAGTTAATGTTAAGATAGCTAGTTGTTTGTTTATTGTATGTATAATGTATGCATGTTTGTTGCTATGGATGCTTAGTGTATGTGTTTTATGATATGAATATATAGCTTTTCATTTAGTTTGAATTATCTCCTTGTTTGCTAATTTCGGTACGAAATTCTTTTAAGAGGGGAAGAGTGTAACGATCCAGAATTTAATCACTATTTAAATGAATATTTAATTATATATTTAAAAAATAAATAAAATGAATTTTTATTAATAAATAAAACTATTTTAAATAATAATTAATGATGATAAAATCATTTTCAAGTTTTGTTTACTAATATATATATATATATAGTTCATAGAGAAATAGAAAATGTGACCGGAAATTTATTTTTAGAAATCTTGATTTTTCATTGGTTAAACATTATCTAATATTTCATAACACTATTGTAAACACACATGCACACACTACAATCTATTTTAGCATGATGAATACATGTATATATGCATGTATATACTTCTCTTTAAAGCGTGTGTATATATATATAAAGATAAGAGAAAAATATTTTTATAAAGAATAATGTATATATTTTATTATATTAAAATGCTTCTTTCAACACATAGTACATGAGATCATGGCATGAATAGTTGCATGAGAGGGGGGTACAAGGATGGATAGAAATCATGGGGATGGAGAAGGAGTACATGCATGTATACATATTTAATTATAAGTATTTTATATATTTTTTAAATATTTTCCTAAGCCTATATATACTCCTTACTCTAATATTTCTCATTTTACAATCTCCATCTCTACTTTAAATTTCCTGTAAGCCTGAGCAAACATATCCATGGCCTCTCTTCATTTTTTCTAAATTGAGAAAAAATCACTTTTTTCCACTTAGATCACTTCCACTTCTTTCTAAAACACTTCTACAAGCTCTACAACACCTCCTCTTCCAAAACCAGCACCATCCTCCACTAGCCCACATGGCCGAGCCCAAACTCCACCAGGTCGAGCCCAACCAGTCCCTAGTAGATCCCATTTAGGGTGTTCAAGCATTCAAAGTTTTCAATTTTGCAAGATCTAAGTTTTTTTCAAGTTTTAGCAAAAGTTCGCCTTGAGTTAGAAAAGTTTCGGTGAGTAAAACTCATATTTTTGGAAAATAAAATAACTTGATTTTGATTAACAATATGTTGTAAAAATATAATATTTGTTGTGTTGAAATATCATGTTGTTTTGATGGCATATGATTACAAGTTTGTGATTGAGCATGGATTTGTGATTTGGATGTTAAATGATATGTTTGGATATGAGAATGGGTGATTATGATATGATGGTAGTGCATTTATGAAACAAAAACCAAGTTATGTGATGAAGTGGTTATGAAGTTAGCACCTTGAAAAGTCGCAAAGGACTTGAGATCCGATTTGAAAATAAAAGCTTGTTTTCTAGTTTTGGATGTAGGAAATGCTTTCCAAGTTTTCACCTTTTTTTTAAAGTTTTCAAAACTCTTCCATTTGTGTTTTCAAACAAGTCATAGCAAGTATTGAAGTAAGATAATCACCTAGAAATCAATTCTAGCAAACTGCGCTCATAGTGATAGTTGCTATGGATGCACTTCGAAAATTCCACGATTTCAAGCTTTAAAATGTTTTCTTTTGAATTGCTTTTGAAAAATATCATTTCAAACCAATTAAGTAAGTAATGAGTTAAGTTTATTATTTAATAATTTATTTATTTAATTTATTAATTAGGGTAATTATTATTTAATTAATTAATTAAGTAATTAGGTTAAGTAATTAGAGTTTAGGAAATTATCAACCAAGTTAAATATTTTTAATTAAGGAAGTTTTAAATAATGATTAATTAAGATAAAAGAAAATTAATTTTTATTTATTCTAGTTTATTTTCTTTAATAATTATTTAATTAGAGTTAATTATTTAATAAATTATGATATTTGATTTAATTAAGATTAATTAAAGTTTAATTAAGTGTTTAGACTTATGATTTAATTAAGATTTATTTACTTTAAAGTTCTTTCAGAACTCTATCGGTTATTTATTATTAACCAACTTTCTTGTTTAAGTAAATTATTTTAAAACTAGAGGATCTCTTGTCCATGCTATTAAGTAGCCAAATGAATTAAAGTAGGTATTATAAAACATTGTCATATTTTATTGAAATTAAGTCGACTTGTACTTATCACAAATACCGCACTTCGGGAACGTGATGAATACAAGGGGATTAATTTCGATAAGCGGGCCATGATAATCTAAGCATATGGAACATATGTTCACATGTAAATCTTACACCCTGATAGTGGAATGGTCCACTATAAACAACTTGACCTTTTAAATTATCGAATGTTGGTTTGGAGAGACCGAGATCGGATGAGCAGTTGTTATTCAAAAACAACTTCGAATCAGCGTTAGAGTTTGGATTGGAACTAGTAAAGGCAAGGTCCAAGATGAAGACTTTGAACTGCAAGGACTATTTTCTACTAACCATAAGGGTGATTCCAAAATGGGTGTAGTGGAAGTAGTGCCTTCGGTTCGTTCATCTCCTGAATGACTTATATGGATAAATGTTGACATTATGTCAACATCTGGAAGACAATGTTAGAATTCCAAGAGGGAAGTTCTAAATGTAAAAAGGTAAAGACGTAGCCTCAAACCTCATCAATTGAAAATGACTAAAATAGGGGATATGCAGCGAGGCTAAGTGGGTCACTCCCATTAGGGTAAGGTCACCCCTATCTAGAGTCCCTACTATCAATTCATGTATGCTTTGATACGATTTCTGATCCCAACCGAAGGGTGATCATATCCGGTACTATCCAGCAAGGGCTAGGTCGGTCTTGTGTTGGCAGGGGATCCCGGTGAGGTCCGTAGTGTTATTTTATCTAGAGATGCACCGTGATGGCCGGAAACCACCGTAGCCCAGTTAGTGTATGGAATCCATTCTCCAATAAGTGTCGTACGGATTTAGTTGTACCCAAATATGTTGGAATGTGAGATGAAGCATTTCAGCTATGTTCTATTTTACTTGAACCCTAGACATTATCATAATATCACTGCATTTCTATATAAAATATTTTTGTTATCGTAAGATAAAAACACTTCCATGTTTGTATGCAGCGTGGTCTTACGAAATACTTTTGATTTTTAAAGTATTTTATAAAAGTCAAAATTAAGTTGTTTTGAATTTACTCACACCAGACCCTTGTCTGACCTGGGGTTTATTTTCTTTTCATAAAAATCTTGGGTACTCAAATTTATATGAGTAGCCAAGTGATCCAGGTTTCTCACAGAAGCATTTTGGAGGAGTTAGAGCAGGTGGCTTCACCATTAGCTAATTATTTCTATTTCCGTTGTGTATCCATGTATAATCTACGTATTTTGTATGGGCAGGTAGTTATAACTGTCTAGTTGAAGGTTGTAATGCAATGACTCGGATGTATTATTATTATGGAAATGGCTATGTAATATCCTATGTTATCTATTATACGTTGTTCTGATTCGTGGTGAGATTTGTGATTGTGTAGTTTCTTCTTATCTTTCTTTTTCTTCTACCCTTAATGACTCGTCTTTCTGAGTAAGAAATGTGGTTCGTTACATCATTATGAGAATATACCATAAGACGAGGGGCCTGCTTTGGGTTCTTGAGGTATTAAGTGGTTGGACCCGCCTCTTTTCCCAAATGAAGTATTAAATGGCCAAGGGAACACTTTAGGTGGTATCTCTGCAGGGGTCCGCTTCTGAAAATAGGTCTTAAATGATGGGGTCTATCTTAATTAACGTATTAAAACCAGGGTCTGCCTATTTTCCACTTGGATGTATTAGTGTATGAGATTCCATATGATGTCAGCTAGATAGTACCATTGAGGAGCAGGCGTCTGGAAACAGGTCTTAATTGATGGGGTTTGCCTTAATTAAGGTCTTAAATGACCAGAGTCTGCCTATTTTCCACTTGGAAGTATTAAGTGGTTTGAGTACCGTCTCTCACATTATTAGCTATAATTGGGATATGAGATTTTAGAGACCTAATTCTGAGATGGAAGGTATTAAATGGTTGGACCCGCCTCCTTCCCTTATAAAGAAGTATTAAATGGTTTTTATTAGTTTTATGTTCATAGACATATTCTTATTTTGAAATATACTGCCCAAGTATTGAAAAGATAAGACTCAAGGTTTTTATTCACCAAACACTTGTTGTTCTGACTCCCTTCTCATTACAACACAGGTGAAGAACGGAGTGATTGCGATGACGATGCTTAGGGATGGAGAAGCTTGGCTTGTGGCAGTATTTGTTATTATTACCTGCTTTTATGTGTACCCATGTACTTAAACAATTGTCATAACGAAAATTATGTTACGGTTTTTATGGAATTTTGTATTGTGACAATTTTATGGTTTTAAAATAAATGGGTACACTTTGCTATTATATTTTGTTGCATCCGCTGTGAGTTCTGAAAGTTTAGTTATGCCTCTATACTGTTATTTTCTTAGTTCTACCAACAACTTACCATAGAATGGATCTAAGTTTCGATGGGCCTTTTCTGGGTTGAAATTTAGGCATGTTCCAAGGTAGGTTGTAACAACCTGGGGTTTCATAACCGATGATTATCGTCAAATGATGATTTAATTTGTAAGACAATTGCAATTGGAATTTTAGTCGGGTTGAAATTCGTTCGTAAAAAAATTGTTAAGTGCTTTTATCAGTGTCAATTCTTTTATAAAATGGTTCTTGAAGTTTTTAAATTAACTTGAAATTCTTTTAATTGTTAAAAGGATTTGTGGGCTTTGAAATAGTATTGTGGCCCATAATTGTGTTGCCGTGATATTTATTATAACCCATTCCCCTTTCTTTCTTTGATCATTTCACTCGAACCCTAAAAATGAAAAACGAGAATAAATGGCGGCACTAATTCATTCTCCTTCGTTCCTCTTTTCAAAATAAAGAGAAGAAACTGACCCCCCCCCCCCCCCTCTTTCATCTTCAATTCGATTCGAAACCTAAAGCATAACGAACGAGAAAAATCAATGGCAGCCTCGTCTACCTTCGTTCGTCTCTTCCGCCGGAGTAGGGCTTTCGACTTGCGTTCGTCAAACTGGAGTGCGTTCGGCTACTTCAATTCGTCGAAGAGGGATTCGTTGCTTGCCTCATCGAAATAGGTGAGTAATTCTCACATCTAATTCATGCTCGTTAAGGTGCTTCTACAATTCGATTTTTATTCGATATTGTCTATCTTGGCCATTGGTTTTCGTTCGATGTTGATAAGCGATGTTGTTATGAGAATTCCTACTGTGCTTATTTCGTTCGACTTTATTTGTTGTTGATGATTTCTGTCTTGTTTAAAATTGTGATTTTGGCTGTTGATTAAGTGATACTCTCGGCTTTGAATTTGTGGACCCTGGTTGACTTCGGTCCCTTTGATTTGTTAAGTTGGTTTGCTGTGATGATAGTTTTTGGGTTCATTTGTTTCGAATTTCTGGCAAGTGAATTTGTGTCGACTTCGACGTTTCCGTGGCTTTGGCCCTAGCGATTAGCGATGATAGTTTGCTTTCTGACTTGTTTACTGTTGATGATCACCTGACTATGGCTTCTTCTTTTAATTTGTAAACTCTGCGACCTTATTCTGGGTTGACTTTTATGCCATGACTTTGGCCTTTACTTGAAGCATCATTGATGACAATTGTGGTTGTGCACTTTGGTTTCTAGATGCATGTTTGCAGTGTCATTGTGGCAATTGCTTACCCTGTCACTTGTTCATATTGTCGGTTGCATCTCTTTCTTCTTTGATCCCTGTTGCACTTCACCTGTGATATTTGTGTAGGCTGTTATCATCTGAATTTGCAGTCTTCATTGCTATGTCTATTTGTCACTTGAACCTGTTCCTCTGACTTTTGTGTCTATGTATTACGTGCTGTTGAGTTGGTTGTGTTGACCTGAATTTGCATTATTGCACATCTCTCTATTACATTTGGGGTTTTAGTTATTGATTCCTTTGATACTGGAACAATTTGTTGTTCAGTTTGCATTCATATCCCTGTCTAATTAGTTCAGATTTGCACTGAATTAGTTTTTGTGTCTCACTTCCACTTTTCATCTGATTAGTGAGTTGTATTCATGAACCTTGTCGAGTCTGATTTTCTGGAATGCCACTGTTTCAAGTATTGTGGTCTTCACATATGTTGTCTGCATTCACTACTTCATTTTTGTATTTGTTTTGAACCATGCTTGCTTTGTTTGTTTGATTTGTTGAAGCTTTGCATCCACATACTTGAGTCTTGAGTCTTCGCATGTGCCTATCTTTGATGGTTCAGTGGTGCACTGGTTTGGTCAATTTGAACTTCAGGATGTATTTGTCTGATTGTCTGGACAATTTTTTTATCACGTGAGCTTTGATGCTGTTTCATTTGTGACCTGTCATGCTTCAGTTCATTTTCCTTGTGCAGTTTGTTATGTACCATCACTAGTGTACATATTTCGTATCCTTTTAGTTGAAGCTTTATGCTGCTACACTGCCTTTGTTCTTGAATCTGATACATTGCATTGATGCTTTGTATCCATTTGCATTTGGTCATTGTGCTTCACTGGTGACCTTACTTTCTAATGAGGCTGATTTGAGTCTTTTTCTGTTGAGTGTTGTAGTGCCATATCCTTGGTGCTCTCACCTTCAGTTTGCTATTTCACCGTGCCTTGCTTTGTGACATGTTGAACTTGTTTCAATTGTTGCCTCTGATCTTGTTTAGTATTGTTTTGAGTTGTTTTGGAGTGGCGAGGCAGTACACGCGTGCGTGTACTGCAGCCCTAGCAGGATTGACAGATTTAGCTGATATTTCGATTGTTAAACTGTTTCGTTGGTTCAATTCAATATTTTGAAGTTGTATTTTGAAATGGTTCATTTTGATTTGAGTTGGATCCGTTGGCTTTTGGATTCATTGACCTTCTGAGTATTTCATAGACTGTATTGGCGAGGCAGTACACATTAGCGTGTACTGCAGCCGATCAGCAGTGTTGTTTTTAAATTGACATTTCAATTGTTTAAATTTTTTTGGATTGCTGATTTGTTGCTTAACACTGTTTAGTGTTATATCAGCCGTTATTTGATTCTTTTATCGAGGAGTCGGATATACGAGATTTCTGTGACTGTCGTCTATTTGATGTTGATTATTATTGCTTCTATGCACTAATAACTGAGTTTGAATTAGACTGACCCGTGTATTATTTTCTTTTGAATTTAATACTTGGGTCAGACCCGAGTTATTTCAGGTTGTAGATTTCCTGCTTTGAGTTGTTGTTCGGGCTATGAAGACTTTTTATATCTTTTGAAGTAGTTTTCGTCGTTTTGTAGAAGTCGTGTCATTGTATAGGATGATATGTATTCATGTATATTAGTTGATAATGTACTTGTATATATAACTTCCAGAGTCGACAGTTGTAGTTGTATCATATGTACTGTGTCAACTATATTGTAACTGACATCAGTTATATATATATGAGACTTTTGTTTTATCTGTGTTCCGCATTTATATTATCTGTGTTATTATTATATCTAATGTCCTAAACTATTATGAACCATCGTAGCTTGTTTT
The DNA here is from genome assembly GCA_030737815.1 of Allium fistulosum. NCBI lineage: Eukaryota > Viridiplantae > Streptophyta > Magnoliopsida > Asparagales > Amaryllidaceae > Allium > Allium fistulosum. The sequence continues at coordinate 718,935,096 of CM060908.1, forward strand.
ATACTGATAATTGGGTATGTCGATGGGAGTAAATAAATAAGATGAAAATTGAAAAAGTATATACCACTCCTATCGAGGTAACCAATATTAGTGTAAGGCCAACTACGGATGGCCGCTCCTATCCAGCTTTATTCTTCGCGATAACAGACAGTATTTCTTTTAATACTCTTTGTTATTGTGAGCATAGAGGTGGGGCGTCACATAGGTTGTTACATAATGCCTTTTCCATGTTGTCGGATCCACAGCTTCAAAAATCACATCCTCCTAGTCAGTAGTCAACCGATCCTGTCTCAATCCCTCAAGCAGCTTCTCTTGTTGTTGTATAAATTTTTCCTGCAATTCCAAAAAAAAACACAATTGAAATTAACACTACATTATTTTAATTCTTTATAACTAATAAATTAAACTGATTATTAATAACATATAACTTAAAATATGCTTGCATAGACCTGTTGTGATTTTGAGTCATGCCATGTGTATATGACTGTGCCATTTCATTTTCATGTTCGATGGGATGAGTACGTGCAAACACGCCCATGTCAAAGACGGGACCATGGCGCTCTCTTTCCTGAAATAATTATTATGTATTATTATTATATATACAAAATTATAGAATGTAATAACTGTTTATAATCGCAATTAATAAATTTACCAACATGATAATGCTAGAATGACTTAGAACCACCGTGGTGTGTGTGATTGGATTCTTATTTCTGTTCGCAGAGTTCCTCTCTGGCTTGGCCTGTAAATTTAAATTAAACATTATATTTTACATTTGTAAATTATATATTGTATATGGAATAAGTTAAAGTGATATTTTGACTTATCAAAATATACTCTATATAATGTGTGATAGATTGTATATGAAACTTCAGTTTAAATAATTGGTAAGAAATTAGTAAACGTACCTTCCTTTCATCGCTATTCCAGTGAGCAACCCAAGCTTTCCACACGCTTGCGCCCATCAAGTCGGGCTTCTTCCCTGCTTCTTTTATGGCTAACATCATGGAGTGGTAGTTCTTCCTCAATTTCTTCATCCAGTAGTTTCTTCAAAGGAGATGGTCAATTTCTTGCAAGTCTACCACCCCTTGCATGTTGAAAAAATATATGTTATACATTTATATTTAGTCAACAAATTATACGGTAGATACATATAATGATATACAAATTTACACTTACGAGGAAGTCCTGTCAGATACACTCTATGATTTAGGGTGGGACATAATCCCACTTAGACCAGCAAGCGCTCATTCTACTCCTGTAAGCAAGCTTGGAAACAACAAGAACAACTTCTGATGGCTCTAGCTCAAATCCTCGGTGTTAAATATGATACAAACCTTTAATAAATTATGACTAATATATCATACATAAAATATTTATGATGCTAAAATAAATTTAATACTTACCCATTCGCTTTGATGAATAACGTCACTATGGGACGTTGTGCCTACTCTGATGGGCCACTACCATCACCTCATGCGGCGGTCACTCTCTGACTAGAAGAGGGGGAACCTGATGAATGGGAAGAACCCAGACATCGAAACGACATAATACCTGTCACATACATATCATTTTATTATGGCAAAATATATCATTTAATTATGAAAAAACATATCATTTTTTATGAGAAAAATGCAACATTAATAATCACATAAATTACCTTCTACCAAAATTTACATTATTAATCAATTCTCGTCGTTTTCTGATTCAGATTCGATCTTGTACTCTATATTATTTTCCTCTGTAGTTTCAAATGCTTCTACTAAAACATTTTGATTCATCACACTACAAAAAAACAGCCATTTTACAATGAGCAATGCCTGTTGTAATATGGATTTCACAACGGGTATGCGCCCGTTGTATTAGGTCTCGTTGTAGTAGGTCAACCATATTTTACAACGGGCAATGAACGTTGTAATACACCTTTTTACAACGGTCATCGGCCCTTGCAATAGGCTCTATGACAATAATTAAAGCCCGTTGTAATAGACTATAATACAACTGACATAGCCCGTTGTAATACATGATATTGCAACGGTTTCTGACCGTTGCAAAATAAATGCAAATTTAAAAAAAAATTACAGCAGCATCCATGCAGTACATCCATACCAATAATGAATAATTTAACGAGTAATAAATATTATCATAAAACAACCAAAATCACATAAGAAAAGAGTAAAAGCTAGAGTCATAAAATTCCAACACATTCCAAAAAGTTAGATAAGTTTACATCGACATAGTTCTAATATACACATGACAATTGTTTCATAACAACCAAATACATAAAGCATTAACACATAAGCATAAAGCTTTTGTCAACGAACTCATCTTTCTTTGATTGTCGCTTTCTCTTTTCACGCTCTCTTTCTCTTTTCCTTTTGTTTTCTTCTTGCTTTTATCCATATAATCTTCCTCTCTTTCTTCTTTCGTCTATATGGATGGGTGAAAAACACCAGTAGCAATTGCATATGTAAGCAGGTTTAAGTGATAGAAAAGGGACACACATACCAATTATATAATAGAGTAGTCGAAGCAGTGATTCATCTGTATGTCCTTGAATCATAATAACTAAGTAATGTATGCTACTTGAAAGACAATAACCATTTATCAATAGCTAATAAGCTGGCGTTATCCAAAAGTAAGTGTTAACTGGAAATCATACACCCACTCGATAAAATGGATGACGTAAATAACGAAATGGTACAACTACATAATATAGTTATCGTAGTCATAGTAAAGCAGCAGTCACATAACATATTTTAAATGTATTTTGAAAAAATTGGTATAATACAAATATACCAATTTATTATTCTTTGATATCAAATAACACAACGGTCGGTTTCCCCACTGTTGTGCGGTTATACTAGTATTTATAATATACACATGCTAGAATGAAGTATTCAGTGCACTTAGGTCAATCTAGATGTAGGAAATCATGAATAGTCCAATGTTTGGTCTCCTATTAAATCTATGTCTCCTCAAATGTTTGAAAACATTTGCAGTACTTAGTTATGTACTTGGAGAGGCACAAGTGGATATATAGGCATACTTGTGTCATCATTATCAAATTAGTTGCAGGATTTAAGGCTTTAGAAGTGAGGAAAAAAACACTCTATCTAAATCCTATGGAACTGCTAAAAATATCTAAACCAGAACTAGTTCTACTTATTATCCCTTCTTCCTAAAGTAAATAGCACTAACCATAAGTCTAAACAGTAATCATACATACTATAAGGTACTTTATTGGTCAGTATGGGAAATTTGAATTGACACTCACACAGGCATGACATTATGTGCAGATTTTGTATGCTGTATGTACCACTTCAATGCAATGTATAGTCATTACAGGCTGACAAATTAATTTTCAAACATATATGTGATGAGCTCAGGCACATCACCATTAGATAAGAAGAAAACTTTTATAAACCAATACTAATACCAATTAAGTAACGGTTATTGTTAACATTTTATGTTTTATAACCATCCAAAACTAAAACTAAGTGACCAAAAATGTCCACATTGTGCATGCCTAAGAAATTTGACCACATATAAGCATGAAAACTAAGTGACCAAGAATGTCCACATTGCTACTATTATCTTTACAACCGCTTACAAGTAGCTTGTAAGTACTTACAAGCTACTAACTGCTATGCATATGTTTACCAACAGTTTATAAAGAAACAAAATAAGTGAATTAGAAGTTAATAAATCACGGTGAATAAATATTTACTTATGAATTGTTTGAAATTCATGATTATAAATTTTAATAACAATTTAATTCATCACTATAAATAAGTTTTTCACAAGCAGACTTTAAGTAAGAGAATGACTTGTGAAATATGAACCCTCACATATCATTACTTAAAAGCATTCCATGGGGTAGTCTATTGACTACGTATAAGTTACTACAATTACTCACAATCTACCAAAAGCGTACTAATATTTATCAACTAGCGAGTAGTAAACTAAACTACAACTTGGGTAAGTCGAGTTATTTGTCCAAGTCAATTTGTATCAGTTGAAATTTTGGTGTTTTGGCAGAACTACAATTAGCTAATTGAACCAATGGGCAAAGACTAAAATAAAACTGATCTTGTTGGTTTCTGCAGTAGAGTTAAGAAGACGAATGAAATGTTGGATTTGAAGTTTATCTTTTGCCACGTTGAACAATTGTTCTACAGAAATGATTAAAGTAAAATTTACCCAAAAAAAAATTAAAGCAGCAAGGTTACTAAAAATTTCCAATATCAATGTTATGTTTATAATGAATCTTGAAGAAGAAACATACTAGCAGGATATGTAGCCGATTTGTCCCACTCAGACGTGCAAACTTCAGCATCATATCCAATTAGTTTCAAATTTTTCACAAACATCCTTCTTAATTCTTCTTTGGATTTTACATTCACAAACATCTCCATTGTTTAATTTGTACCAGCTGTTAGATTCCATTCCGTGCTACTAGAGCATACTACCAATCCCTAGAACCCAACAAAAATAAATTAAAATTCTAAATAAATTTGGGATTAACAAATTCGAAGTAGGTACCACCACCTTCAGTAAGTCACCTGCGTCGGAAACAAGTACAGTTCCTGGAAGTGGCAAGATCATCAACATCCGAGAGATCATCACAAGCGCCTTGAAAACAATTATACATGTTTCCCCTTCCATTGCTATTGTGCTCTAAATAGCATCTGTAACAACCCGAGGTTTTATAATTGTTGATTATCGTCAAATGACGATTTAATTTGTTTGACAATTGTAATTGGAATTATATTCGAGTTGTAATTCGTTTATCAATTGCAAATTCTTTTAAATAATTTTGTTAAAGGGTTTCGGGCTTTAAATTTTATTCATTTTGGCCCACATCTTCAATTGTGTGTTGATATCTACCCAAGAAAACCCTACCTCCCTTTTTCATTCGACAACCCAAAACAAAAATAAACGAAAAAAAAATGGCGGCGATTATTTTCTTCGATCTGAAAAATTAGGGCTCTCGTCTTTCTTCCAAAAAGTTAGGGCTTCGATTTCAACATTTGCTCGATTCCTCGTTTGGCCACGGCGTCGACTAAGGAGGAATCGATGGTAACTCGGCATTGAGTTCGTTCTGGCTTCGTTCGACTCGTCAATTTCGTGCTCGTCAAAATAAGTGAGTAAATTATTTACTCACATCTAATTCGTATTTGGTATAGTGCTGCAACAGTTTGATTTCGTTTCGAGTTGTTGTTTTCTCTGTTTTAATCAAATTCATATGAAATGATATTTGTGATTCTTGACTGATTCATACATATGATTTTTGACTCCATCACTTTATTATCTCGGCCGTATGATCTTGTTTGAAATCTGCAATCGTGATTTTGAAAAAAAAAATACATATTAAGCTTTGGCCTTGATTTCATGAGTTTGCTTTGTTTTGGTTGATAATATTAAGCTTCGGCCTTGATTTTGTCTTAACGATTTACTGTGGCATTTGTTTGTCCAATTGGTTTTCAGTGTTGCCTATACTAGATGCTCTCGGTTTTGATTTTGTGGCTACTATGACTTCGAGGTCTGTTGAACATTGGTTTCAACTTGATTTTTGTGAGAACTATTCTGGCTTCGGCTTTGGCTGAGATTTCGTTTAACTGTACTTCGGTACTCGATTTTAATTCGAATTTTGCGATGATTTTGGTTTTTGTTCGATTTTCGAACTTGTAACTGCAGTTTGTTGTATTGACCTTTGGGTCGCAGACGTATGTTAACTTGTTTACCTCGTCTTTGCCTTGGTTGCGATGTTGGTCTCTCGGCCATGAATCATTTTGTGATACTGGTATTGACTTGTAGCTTAAACTATTTTGAGATGAGAATTTTTGCTCCAATTTCTCTGATGATTTCGGCCACTGTTTTGCTCAATTTGAAATTCCTGCATCGATTGTTTTGAAAGTGGGTTGACCTTGTTCTGCCTTTATTCATTTGTTTGCATTGCTACATCACTGATGCTTAGATGTTTTTGATTTATTGGTGCATTTTGTAGTCACTTGGGCTTGCTCTGTAGCTTGCTTCGAGTTGAACTTTCTAGTTGATGTACCTGAGTTGCATTTTCACGTTCATGTGTTAACTCGAGACTTTGGTGCTGCAGTTGTATGCATTTGTATGTCTGTACTTGAGTCTCTTGACTTTACTTCCTTGTTGTTGCATTTGTACAGGCATTCATTCTGTTCTTTTGAGTCACTCTAACCTGTGCATTTTTGTATTTGAAGTTACTTGAACTTGTTTGTTCACTTATGTTGATGACGCTTTGTTGTACATATATGTGATCAGTTGCCTTCATTCCAGTCTTGTTGAGTACTGGTTCATTTGGACTTGAAACACTTCATATGTGTGCATGCTTGCTGTAGTAACTTGTACCTGACTTTGAGTTGTCTAACCTGTGGTTGATTCACCTGTATACTTTGACTCTGTTTAGTTACTGTTTTGTTGTCTAGTTGCCTGTTTCATGTTTTCACTTGTAGCTTGACCATATGTGTTCACTGTGTATACTGAACTGGTGCACTTCTTATTGTATATTGATGAATTTCACTGTTTCATTTCTGTAGTCCCTTGAGTCTAAAGATGATTCACTGTTGTATGTTCATATTCATTGTTGCAGTGTTGTCATGCTGATGGTCTTCACTTTTCACTTTGATTCGTTTCATGTTTGAACCATTGCCCAGGTGACATTGTGGCGACTGCAGTTTAGTTGCAGCCTGCCCTTGTCTTTGTACCAGTTTGCCACTGCAGTTTCATTGTGGTGGTTGTTTTGTATTCGTTTTGTATATTTTGACCAGATCTTGCTATCCAGTTGAGTTTGACACTTGAGTTGTCATTGCTTGACTGTTTAGTTTCCTGGTTAATCGTTGGTTTCAACTGCAGTTTTATTGTGCAGTTGTTGTGGTGGCGAGGCAGTACACGCGTGCGTGTACTGCAGCCACACAGAATTGATAGACTTTTAATTGGAATTTCTTTTGTTCTTGATTCATTGGTCTGTTGCTTATTTCGTGTGCCGTATTGGCGAGGCAGTACACGTTAGCGTGTACTGCAGCCAATCATTGGTAATTTTGTGGTTTACTAAATTATCTTCATCGATGGTCTTTTTACTTATCTTTGTTGATATTTCGAATCCACTGATTTGTGGTTTAACACTGATATGTGATATATTTATCGATATCCAACTCTCATATTGAAGAGTTGGATATACGAGATTTCTGTGATTGTCGTCTATTTGACTATCTGATTATTATTGCTGCTATGCACTAATAACTGAGTTTGAATTAGACTGACCCGTTTATTATTTTCTTTTGAATTTAATACTCGGGTCAGACCCGAGTTATTTCAGGTTGTAGATTTCCTTCTTTGAGTTGCTGTTCGGGATTTGAAGACTTTTCACATCTTCTGAAGTTGTCATTGTCCTTTTGTAGTAGTCGTGTCATTGTATAGAACGATATGTATTCATGTATATTAGTCGATAATGTACTTGTATATATAACTTCTAGAGTCGACAGTTGTAGTCATATCATATGTATTGTGTCAACTATGTATTAACTGACATCAGTTATATATATATGAGACTTTTGTTTTTATCTGTGTTCCGCATTTATATTATCTGTGTTATTGTTATATCTAATGTCCTAAACTATTATGAACCGTCGTAGTTCGTTTTATACTAGTATTGGGTGTGTCGATGGGAGTAAATAAATAATAGATGAAAAACAAAAAGTATATACCACTTCTATCGAGATAACCAATATTTGTGTAAGGCCAACTACGGATGGTCGCTCCTATCCAGCCTTATTCTTCGTAATAATAGTCAGTATTCCTTTTAATACTCTTTGTTATTATGAGCATAGAGGTGGGGCGTCACAGTTGGTATCAGAGCTTCAGGTTTATGGACATAATATAAAACATAACTTGGATGGAACATATGTTACAACTATTGGTTGATGTTTTATCTGTGATTTGAGTCAAAACTAAAGTTTTGAAATTTTGATGAAATTTTAAATATCTTTATTTAAAAATAAAAGTGGAGTTGTGTTTTGTTGTTTTGATGAAATTTTGTTCTGATGATTTAATTGATTTGTGTTCTATTTATCAGAGTGCGCAGCGGAAACAGTGAAACTGTCTTCGCTGAGTACAACTGATAATCTTTTTGATTTAAAAATCGAAATACGAAATTGATATGAATTTCATTTGTTGTTTACATAGCTGTAATAATTTTGTTTCTTTGAGAATTTCGAATTCGAATTGAGGATTCGAAGAAATTGCAAATATGTGATTTTTGTTGAAATTTCCGTTGGCTTTCTTTAGTACTAATCATCTATTGATTAACTTTTGCTGTTTTGAGTTGTCTTCATTGAAGATACACTCTAATGATTTCCTTGTTTATATTGTAATGTGCATGCAATTGAATTGCACGTTACTGTATTTATTTTACGTTGAACCGATGCTAGGTTATGAAACGTATTTTGTTGCCGTTATTTTTATAACGGGATTTTTACACCAATGCTAAATTTTTGAAGCACGGTGTTTTGTGGCATTTTGATGAATGAAAATTCTCTGATATTACATTTTGATGTAAATTATTTTGATGTGATTTTGACGTTTTAAAATTACTGTCGCTTTGGCTTCAGTAACTGTCAAATTTTAAAAGTGGATTTTCAAGCGGTTATTCCGCAATGCTGTTTTGTGACCGTTTTTACGGTATTTTGAGAAGTACGATTTCCTTACCGAAATTGTTACTGATTTGCTGTTTTAATCACGTGATTGGAAAATCGTTTTAAAATGAAAATTGTTTTATAAAATTTTAGCAGTTTGCGTTTTCAAAAGAATGAGAAACTGATTTAAACGTTTCAGCAAAATCGAGGACTATGACCCCTTTCTTTTACTGTTTCGCTTAACTCCGGACTTGTTCAGTTGAGAATGTGAATTGTTATTTTTACAAAATAAATAAAATTGTTTTCAGAAATTTTACAGTTTGCGATTTCAAAAGAATGAGAAAGCGATTTAAACGTTTCAGCAAAATCGAGGACTATGACCCCTTTCTTTTACTGATTCACTTAATTCCGGACTTGTCCGTTTGAGAATGTAAAGTGTATTTTTACAAAATACACAATTTTGCACTTTCAAGGAAACGATGAAGAGATTTAAATGATTTAGCAAAAGTGCGGAGTATGGAACCACACTTTTACTATTTCGGTTAATTCCGGACTCGTTAATTGAAATATCTGTTGTTTGATGATTTTGATGAATTTTGCACTTTCAAGGAAACGATGAAGAGAATCAAACGATTTAGTAAAACACGTGGTATGGGACATGTGCGTTTGCTATTTCGGTTAATTCCGGACTCGTTAATTGAAATATTTTGATGCTTTCGTGTGCTTTCGAGCCACTATGAGGACCTTCGGGTCATTTGTTGGACCTTCGGGTCATTTGTTGGGCTTTCGGGCCACTCTGATAGACCTTCGGGTCAAATACCAGTACTAGACCTTCGGGTCACTCTGCGGACCTTCGGGTCAATCTGATGGGCGCCAAAATTTTGTTGAGTACTTGGTAGGCTTCAGCCATTTGTTGATGCACGTGCGGCGAATTAAAAACTCGCCATCTGATGAGATCGATCCAAGCTTTTATGTTGATTTTCTAGTCTTCTTAATTGATTTCTAGATATTTGTCGTTTCTAATTATCTGCAGGTAATTAGATATCTGATGTTATGAGATTTAATTATCGTATCGATAATTAAATATTTGTTGTTTCTAATTATCGTTTTTGATAATCGGATATTTGTGCTTCTAATTATCGCCTGTGATAATTAGATATTTGTTGATATGAGTTCTGATTATCGTTTTTGATAATCGGATATTTTTCATTTCTAATTATCGCTTGTGATAATTAGATATTTGTTGATATGAGTTCTGATTATCGTTTTTGATAATCGGATATTTGTTGTTTCTAATTATCGCTTGTGATAATTAGATATTTGTTGATATGAGTTCTGATTATCGTTTTCGATAATCAGATATTTGTTGCTTTTAATTATCGCTTGAGATAATTAAATATTTGTTGATTTGAGATTTAATTATCGCTTCAGATAATTAAATATTTGTTGATTTGAGATTTAATTATCGCTTGAGATAATTAAATATTTGCTGATTTGAGATTTAATTATCGCTTGAGATAATTAAATATTTGTTGATTTTAGATTTAATTATCGCTTGAGATAATTAAATATTTGTTGATTTTAGATTTAATTATCGCTTGAAATAATTAAATAATTGTTGATTTGATATTTAATTATCGCTTCAGATAATTAAATATTTGTTGATTTGAGATTTAATTATTGCTTGAGATAATTAAATATTTGCTGATTTGAGATTTAATTATCGCTTGAGATAATTAAATATTTGTTGATTTTAGATTTAATTATCGTTTGAGATAATTAAATATATGTTGATTTTAGATTTAATTATCGCTTGAGATAATTAAATATTTGTTGATTTGAGATTTAATTATCGCTTGAGATAATTAAATATTTGTTGATTTTAGATTTAATTATCGCTTGAGATAATTAAATATTTGCTGATTTGAGAAATTTGATTATCGTTTTTGATAATCGAATATTTGTTGAATTTGAAATTTGATTATCGTTTTTGATAATCGAATATTTGTTGATTTGAGAAATTTGATTATCGTTTTTGATAATTGAATAATTGTTGATTTGAAATTTTAAATTACCGATTGTGGTAATTAGATATGTGCTGATTTGTCTTCTGATTATTGTTTGAGATAATTAGATAATTGATGTTTGCTGATTTTATTGATATGAAATTTTCTAGTCTCCAATTGATTCTAGAATAGGTTGATTTTATTGAATTGCCATTTTATATCTATCACTGTTGATAGTTAGTAATTGCTGATTATGAAGTTCGTGTTTTCTATTTATCCGTTAGACAACTAGATATTTGCAGTTTTGCGAATGGTGATTTGTGCTTTCTAATCATCTCTGTTGATAATTAGCTTTTGTTGTTTTTCTAATTATCGTATCGATGATTAGACATTGTTGCTTTGTGATTCTCTGAATTTTAATTATCTTGTTGATATATGAATATCGCTGATGATTGCATTTATTCAGTTTCGTTGTTTTCTGATTATCTATCTTGATAGTTAGATTTTGTTGAAAATTTGTAAATCTCTTGTATGCATTTGAAAGATTTCTTTGGTATTAGGTTCTCGAACTTTATTTTTCTAACGTAACCAGTTTATGTTAGAAGAATAATAATTCTTGACGACCTTAATTATGAAAATTGCAGGGACGCAATTTTTATAAGGAGGGGAGTCTGTAACAACCCGAGGTTTTATAATTGTTGATTATCGTCAAATGACGATTTAATTTGTTTGACAATTGTAATTGGAATTATATTCGAGTTGTAATTCGTTTATCAATTGCAAATTCTTTTAAATAATTTTGTTAAAGGGTTTCGGGCTTTAAATTTTATTCATTTTGGCCCACATCTTCAATTGTGTGTTGATATCTACCCAAGAAAACCCTACCTCCCTTTTTCATTCGACAACCCAAAACAAAAATAAACGAAAAAAAAATGGCGGCGATTATTTTCTTCGATCTGAAAAATTAGGGCTCTCGTCTTTCTTCCAAAAAGTTAGGGCTTCGATTTCAACATTTGCTCGATTCCTCGTTTGGCCATGGCGTCGACTAAGGAGGAATCGATGGTAACTCGGCATTGAGTTCGTTCTGGCTTCGTTCGACTCGTCAATTTCGTGCTCGTCAAAATAAGTGAGTAAATTATTTACTCACATCTAATTCGTATTTGGTATAGTGCTGCAACAGTTTGATTTCGTTTCGAGTTGTTGTTTTCTCTGTTTTAATCAAATTCATATGAAATGATATTTGCGATTCTTGACTGATTCATACATATGATTTTTGACTCCATCACTTTATTATCTCGGCCGTATGATCTTGTTTGAAATCTGCAATCGTGATTTTGAAAAAAAAAATATACATATTAAGCTTTGGCCTTGATTTCATGAGTTTGCTTTGTTTTGGTTGATAATATTAAGCTTCGGCCTTGATTTTGTCTTAACGATTTACTGTGGCATTTGTTTGTCCAATTGGTTTTCAGTGTTGCCTATACTAGATGCTCTCGGTTTTGATTTTGTGGCTACTATGACTTCGAGGTCTGTTGAACATTGGTTTCAACTTGATTTTTGTGAGAACTATTCTGGGAAATTGCTGGCTTCGGCTTTGGCTGAGATTTCGTTTAACTGTACTTCGGTACTCGATTTTAATTCGAATTTTGCGATGATTTTGGTTTTTGTTCGATTTTCGAACTTGTAACTGCAGTTTGTTGTATTGACCTTTGGGTCGCAGACGTATGTTAACTTGTTTACCTCGTCTTTGCCTTGGTTGCGATGTTGGTCTCTCGGCCATGAATCATTTTGTGATACTGGTATTGACTTGTAGCTTAAACTATTTTGAGATGAGAATTTTTGCTCCAATTTCTCTGATGATTTCGGCCACTGTTTTGCTCAATTTGAAATTCCTGCATTGATTGTTTTGAAAGTGGGTTGACCTTGTTCTGCCTTTATTCATTTGTTTGCATTGCTACATCAGTGATGCTTAGATGTTTTTGATTTATTGGTGCATTTTGTAGTCACTTGGGCTTGCTCTGTAGCTTGCTTCGAGTTGAACTTTCTAGTTGATGTACCTGAGTTGCATTTTCACGTTCATGTGTTAACTCGAGACTTTGGTGCTGCAGTTGTATGCATTTGTATGTCTGTACTTGAGTCTCTTGACTTTACTTCCTTGTTGTTGCATTTGTACAGGCATTCATTCTGTTCTTTTGAGTCACTCTAACCTGTGCATTTTTGTATTTGAAGTTACTTGAACTTGTTTGTTCACTTATGTTGATGACGCTTTGTTGTACATATATGTGATTAGTTGCCTTCATTCCAGTCTTGTTGAGTACTGGTTCATTTGGACTTGAAACACTTCATATGTGTGCATGCTTGCTGTAGTAACTTGTACCTGACTTTGAGTTGTCTAACCTGTGGTTGATTCACCTGTATACTTTGACTCTGTTTAGTTACTGTTTTGTTGTCCAGTTGCCTGTTTCATGTTTTCACTTGTAGCTTGACCATATGTGTTCACTGGGTATACTGAACTGGTGCACTTCTTATTGTATATTGATGAATTTCACTGTTTCATTTCTGTAGTCCCTTGAGTCTAAAGATGATTCACTGTTGTATGTTCATATTCATTGTTGCAGTGTTGTCATGCTGATGGTCTTCACTTTTCACTTTGATTCGTTTCATGTTTGAACCATTGCCCAGGTGACATTGTGGCGACTGCAGTTTAGTTGCAGCCTGCCCTTGTCTTTGTACCAGTTTGCCACTGTAGTTTCATTGTGGTGGTTGTTTTGTATTCGTTTTGTATATTTTGACCAGATCTTGCTATCCAGTTGAGTTTGACACTTGAGTTGTCATTGCTTGACTGTTTAGTTTCCTGGTTAATCGTTGGTTTCAACTGCAGTTTTATTGTGCAGTTGTTGTGGTGGCGAGGCAGTACACGCGTGCGTGTACTGCAGCCACACAGAATTGATAGACTTTTAATTGGAATTTCTTTTGTTCTTGATTCATTGATCTGTTGCTTATTTCGTGTGCCGTATTGGCAAGGCAGTACACGTTAGCGTGTACTGCAGCCAATCATTGGTAATTTTGTGGTTTACTAAATTATCTTCATCGATGGTCTTTTTACTTATCTTTGTTGATATTTCGAATCCACTGATTTGTGGTTTAACACTGATATGTGTTATATTTATCGATATCCAACTCTCATATTGAAGAGTTGGATATACGAGATTTCTGTGATTGTCGTCTATTTGACTATCTGATTATTATTGCTGCTATGCACTAATAACTGAGTTTGAATTAGACTGACCCGTGTATTATTTTCTTTTGAATTTAATACTCGGGTCAGACCCGAGTTATTTCAGGTTGTAGATTTCCTTCTTTGAGTTGCTGTTCGGGATTTGAAGACTTTTCACATCTTCTGAAGTTGTCATTGTCCTTTTGTAGTAGTCGTGTCATTGTATAGAACGATATGTATTCATGTATATTAGTCGATAATGTATGTGTATATATAACTTCTAGAGTCGACAGTTGTAGTCATATCATATGTATTGTGTCAACTATGTATTAACTGACATCAGTTATATATATATGAGACTTTTTTTTTATCTGTGTTCCGCATTTATATTATCTGTGTTATTGTTATATCTAATGTCCTAAACTATTATGAACCGTCGTAGTTCGTTTTATACTAGTATTGGGTGTGTCGATGGGAGTAAATAAATAATAGATGAAAAACAAAAAGTATATACCACTTCTATCGAGATAACCAATATTTGTGTAAGGCCAACTACGGATGGTCGCTCCTATCCAGCCTTATTTTTCGTAATAATAGTCAGTATTCCTTTTAATACTCTTTGTTATTATGAGCATAGAGGTGCGGCGTCACAGCATCTGACCATCTTATCAAGCGCTACCGAGCTTGGATCTGCAAAATCGTCCCCACTACTGGTGATCGGAACGTCCTTTATATCTCCGGCGCTGTCGAGCTTTTCGGATGAGCTGCTCCGTCGGACGCTAGTGAACAGACGTTTTAGCATCGATTTTTGCTTTGATTTGTTGATTCTGGTAAAAATATAGGGGTTTGAACCAACAAAGGAAGCACTAAATCATCATTCGATCGAGCAATTGAAGACGGCAGCTTCAATTTTTCCCAAAGCCCTAATTTCGAGCAAAAAGGAACGAGCGGCCAACATTTTTACAGAGCAAAGTAGAGGAACGAAATAAAAGGGTCAGCCTTGTTTTTTTAATTGAAAATTAGGGTTTCGATTGGCACATATTAGAATGGACGTTTTTAGCCCGTTGTAAAATTGGCACCTATTACAACGGGCCTGAATGGACCGTTGTAATAGCCTTCTATTACAACGGGCAACCGATGCTCGTTGTAAAAAGGGCGTTGTATGTGGCATCTTTTACAACGGGCCTGAATGGACCGTTGTAATAGCCGTCTATTACAACGGGCAACCAATGCCCGTTGTAAAAAGGGCGTTGTAATAGGGTATTTTTGTTGTAGTGTCATTTAAAGGCCCAAAATCAGTGTTACCCGGCTACTTGGCCCGACTACAAAGTGATAGTTGCAGAAGATATGGTTGAAGCTAGACAAAACTCGAACTAGAAGGAGATTGGGGATATAAGGGATTGATGCAACCTGTGTGGTTTGGCATGTCTATGTGGATCGGTGTTCGATGGTGGTTTGCTTGGAGTAGGATAGCTCTTATGGAAGGTCATGGATGGATTGGCCTTTGTGGGTCGGCATGTGTTGTTCGGTCAGGGGAGACAAGTCAATGTGGGTCGGCACGTAGTGTTTCGGCCTAGGAGGCTCGGTGTAGATGTGGGTCGGCTTCAGGAGGATTGGTATATGTGGATCGGCATTCATATGCGGTTCGGCCTATGTATACGGTTCGGCACGTATGAGTCGACATGGGTGGCTCGGTCAAGGAAGGAAGCTCGGAGTGGGTCGGTCAAGGTGGTTCGACCCTTGTGGTTCGACCTTGGTTGTTCGACACATGTGGATCAGTGCGTGTGGGTCGGCATGCCTGGTTCGGCCCACCTAACCTACCAGCTATGGGCCAAGCTATCTTGGTCATGGGCCTGCATGGGGGATCCAGCCTATCCTCGTCTATAAATAGAGGGGTAGGGGTCCAGTTTAAAGGATTCTCTTTTTTTGGGAAAAATGAGGGGGAGACTCTGCCATTTTCTGTACTCATTTCCTTTTATTCCAAATTGAATTCAAGCTCCTCTTTGTGGATTGTATCTGTATTTAAACAACTGAAAAAGCAATAAAGATCATATTCAAAGTGGATGTAGGCAGTTACGCCGAACCACTATAATTCTGGTGTTCTTGTTTTTTGCTGTTGTTTTTGAATTATATTGTGCTATTCCTCTATTCCAATTTACTGTCTTTATTAATCTCTCTATACAAATCTATTCGATAGTGTTAGCGACCAATTTTGGTGCTAACAATCAGTATGATTGTCGATTATTATTATTATTCTATTTTGCTCAAGATCTGCCAGATAAGCTTGTTCGTTTGGAATATTCTTTCCATCGAATGTAAATGTTGCCTTTGTTTTAAAAACTGCCAACTAGTCTGCTTTACTTCTTTTTAAAGATGGATAAGGAGCATAATAAACTTGTAGTACTTATTTGTCTAGTACAAAAGGATCGTACTTATGATAATGCGAGGTATGATTTTTTTTAATAAGATTATAATCTTTGTGCACGTTGATTCTAGAACCTGGAACATTGCTGAACAAACCGCATCTAAACAAAAAAAACATCCTCCGTAGGTTGTGTGAAATATGTCAACTGCAAAACTTGGGTTAACACTCCGTACAAATCATTTATATGATTATCTGGATCATCGCCAACTTTAACAAATTCACCGGTATTGTTAGTTAATTTTTCAACACCATATTCTTTGGTACTGAATTTATATCCATTGACGAAGAATATTGGATGTGTCTTGATATTTTTTTGGTCCCAACGCAAGATGTTTCAATCCTTCATCGACCACCCAATTTCTCGGGTCATAAACATAGCTTGAATACCAACCAGTGAAATCTTTACTGAAATCGCCGCGCGAATGTTGTGGTTCATAAACACTGCAGATATACTAATACCTATCACAAACATATCTTTGGATGTTGCATGTCTCTTGTCTATTAGCTGTAAAGTTTTTTCTAACTCTTCTAAAAGATTGATTAATATGAAAAAAACACCGATGACAATCAAACTGTAACGACCCGATATTTTGGACCATTCAAATCGACAATAAATCCACACATGTCGGACTTGAATAATTCAAGATAATAGATTGTTAATTTAAATTTGGCAAACTCAGCATATACAGTAAATAAATCAATCACAGAATCACAGACACAGAGTAATACAATAATACGCAGCGGAATAGATAAAATAGTAGTTCATGAAGCTACTATATAAACATCAGAGTTAAAATAAAATACAACAGAATATCTCAAATACAATGAAGTCTTCAGTACGAATAGATGACCTCACTACAAGAAATTTTATTTTTTGTAGCGCTCAAAAAACGCTACAAAAACTTTTGGTGGCGTTTTGATAATCGTTACGAGAAAACATGCCACTAAAAATCCATGATTTTTTGTTGCATTTATTTTAACGCCACTATAAATGCATTTTTGGCAGCGTTTTTCAAACGCCACCATAAATCTTTTTGTAGCGTTTAAAAAACGCCACCAAAAGATTTTTTGGCGCTACTAATAGAATTTCCAACTTTACTCCTGTTTTACGGTTGCATTTACTCAACGCCACTATATATATTTCGGTAGCGTTTTTGAAACGCTACTAAAAGTTGTTTATTATTTTACACCATTTTTTCATGCTATTATTTCATGTTAATGGTCTATTTTGGTTCTATTATATCAATCAACAATCACTCACATAATCATCATATTCAAATAAGTTAAAAAACACATTAACCATATAATCAAATAAAATATCCATAACCATTCCAATACAATAGTTTTTCGACAAAATGACCTAACTCACATACAATAACCATTTGTATACAAATTTACACATCGGGTACTAATAAATGTTATATCTAACTAGTGCTAACAAAACGTTTGATTACCCATAATTCTTTGTTGCATACACAAGTGAAAGCTAGCATCATCAAGTCCAAATTTGCTCTCTTCAAAAGTCCGATGCCTACACAAGTGAAAGCACAACAGATAGTCAAACAATTACGTTAACTCGTAGGACTTCAAATATGAGATCAAACATCTACAACATTATACAAGTATATCCTACTATAAATGATGTCATATAAATTATCAAAGTTATAAAAAAATGAAATAAAGTTCTTTCTTAAGCTTAAATAGTAGGAATCAATTTTGCACACTTACGAACCCACCTTTGATAGAATGGTGAATCCAACAACCTGAATTTATAAACTATTAAAAGTTAATTTAATTTTGAGTTTAATTTTTAAAAGTTAATTTATTTTATATGTTTTAAGTTTTAAATTGACATGAAATGGAACAACTACCAAATGGAATGATGTTTTATTTTATATGTTTTAAGTTTTAAAAGTTAATTTAATTTCTCAAACTTCTTTTGAAATTTCTTTGAAATCATTCGAAACTTATTAAAATCATTTGAAACATTTCTTATTCGGAAAATACTTTTAAATCATATTATTATTATATATTTCAAAATCTTAAACCAATTTCAAAATACCGGAGTTCAATTCTCGAATTTCAAATTTAAAATCCTTCAGTCATAAATCATTTTTAGATAAATCAAATTTCTTATATAATTTTTCAAAATTACAAATCCTTTCGAAACCTCAAATTCTCATTTTAAAATGGGTATATAATCATTATCAAAAACATTTCACTTATATATATATATATATATAATATAATCATAATTATCAAAATAATAATTTCGATATATAAAACAAATTCAAAATACAAACAAACCCGATTTTTCAAAAGATGATTTAAGAATGGAATTCAAACAAAGATAGAGAATCAAATTAGAGGAACTCTTAATCAAATAGAATTAAGATTTGAAGATAAGCTCAAACGAAGATGCGATAATTAAATTTCAAAATAGAAGATGAATATACTTATATAAATCGCGGGCGACCTTAACCGGGTCAACCGTAACTTCAGGAACAAGATCGATGCAGAATTCCAAGAAAAACCAACATTCGATCGTAAGAGATAGCGGCATCTAAACCAAAGATATAGAAATCTCCGGTGAATCAATGCCAATTGTGAAGGAGTTTCACCCCTTCACAAATCATTCAAAGATTGGTGGGATCCTATTCTTATAGAGATCATTCGAAGTGGAGTTATGGGATACTCCAGAATCAAAAGAATACAAATAGGGAGAGACAAGAATGAATTTTGGAACCGCAAGAAACGTTCCAAAGTTCAAAGGAAATCGAGCCAAACGGAAGAGATTCAAACTCGAACGAAGGTGATTCTGTAAATAAATTTACTATATATGCTAAGTTTTGCCTAGAGCCAAAGCTCTGATACCAACTGTAACGACCCGATATTTTGGACCATTCAAATCGACAATAAATCCACACATGTCGGACTTGAATAATTCAAAATAATAGATTGTTAATTTAAATTTGGCAAACTCAGCATATACAGTAAATAAATCAATCACAGACACAGAGTAATAAAATAATACGCAGCAGAATAGATAAAATAGTAGTTCATGAAGCTACTATATAAACATCAGAGTTAAAATAAAATACAATAGAATATCTCAAATACAGTGAAGTCTTCAGTACGAATAGATGACCCCTCTGAACAAATCAACTGGAAAAGCTGAAAGCTGAATCGATAGTTGGATCTCCAAATGAAGCTCCAAACTCCAAGGGTGAGTCTCAAATGCTGTATCACTCGGTCTGACTCGAGCGTATAGCAAAACACAAAACACTCGAGTCAGGATTAACGTTCTTATACTAATAAATCCAACTCAAGTGAAATATCAACTGAAATACAAGTAACTTAAAGGATGTTTGGGATAACCATCCTCTAAGGATCTGCGGAACTATCTACAAGGTGGAAATATACACTATAACACCGTGGTCATTTCAAATAAATTTATACTTCAAAACCAAAATATCATTTTCATTTCAAAAATATCTATTTTCCAAAATAGTGTATATACATTAAATAATTTATAAAGTAAAGTATTTATAATTTCCTCAAGTCTCACAAATCGATTCAAATTAACTCAAATTCCAAATTCAAATTTATTCAAAGCTCAATTCATCAATTCAATTCAGTTCTAAATATACCATTTAAATTTTCAATATATTTCAAAGCTTTAATATTCAACATTTTCAAAGTTAAATTTAACAGTTTCATATAGCTCTTGATTTAACTTTATTATTATTTAATCAGGGAATAATCACTTAATAAATTCAATATCATTTAACTAGCCTTAAATTTCATTTTTACTAAATATTTCCTTAAATTTATTTAAATAAGAAATATTCATTAAATTATTTAAATTAAACCCAAGTTATAAATCATATCTTAAATCTTAATTTCAATAAGTTTTAAATCGGTTTAATTAAATAAAATTCTTTACTAAATTCAAATTATCTTCCCAACCTTAACTTATTCAAATTATTACTGAAATCTATTTTGAAACATAAATTTAAATACTCAACCATATTATATGTATTTAATCAATCTTAATTAAATTAAATATCATTATTAAATCTATATAAATCATTCCCATTTATATATAATATTTTAAGGCTCAACATTTATTAAAACCATATATTTCTTTCCAAACCATAGAATTTATTTTCAAAATATTTATATATATGGACCAACGGTGTCTGTATATATATCTATCATACGGTTAAGTGATATGGATATTTATCATTTCAATCCGAAATTTAAATATATACGGGTAGATATCATTTCAACCCGTAATCCCAATTTCAATTCAGATGAAAATCGTTTGGGTTTATCATTTCAACCCATAACGATTTTCTCCTATTCTAAAGTCCGTTCGGGTATGTATCATTTCAACCCATAGTGAATTCTATACTAACAGGGAACTTGCAAAGTGATAACAGATACTAATATAAAATACAACAACAGCCATATATCATCAATAACAATATAATATAAACAACGGGATATGGTGTCATATCCCACAGGTGAACAGTTACAGATAATTAGCATATATAACAATTTAAATAACTACAGCAGCATATTTCAATTGTTGTTTCAATTGAAATCAAATTTAATAAATATAATAACGCTTAATCGTGAGTGATTACTCACCTTTCGAGGCAAGAGAGATTTGAAATGGGTTACGAATCCAAGAACGAATTTCCAAAACGAACAAGATTGACATGAATCACGGATAAGCTGATAAATTGGAGTAGATGAATTCAAATCAAAACGGGATCGATGAAGAAGATACATTGCATATATAATTTTCAGAAAAATCAATTTAAAACGTATATTTTTAAATCGATATTTAATTCAAACACAATAAAATTTTACATATATATATATATATATATTATACACTGAACAGTTAAAATAACTTTTAAAACTTTTTTTTTAAAACTTTATTATTATAAAGTAACTTTTAAAATATACATCAATGGAATGCTTTTAACCCACACATAAAATATATGCTTCCTTATACATATTATACATATCTAATTTATTTATTTTTATTATTATATATATTTTTTTATAAAACATACGGTTTCATATAAAATAAAACATATAAATATAAACGAAAACCCAAAATTAGAAAATGAAAACAAAAGAAAAATAAGAAGAAGAAGAAAAAATAAAAATAAATAATTAAATAAAGGAAAAGCATGCGGCCATTTACCTGATGGATGAAGCTCACGCGAGAGATGGAGATGAAGAAATTTGTGAACGTGAGTTGAAATATATATAGGGAAGTTCGCTCAAACAAGGGATGCAGGCACTGACGTGGTAAAGGAGAATTAACTGTCACAATTAAAGGTACTGATATAAATGTAAAGTAATGTGATTAGAAACTATTTGTTTCTTATTTATTTATTTCAAATATAGTTTGTACAATATACGCTAAATTTATAACAAAAGTAACGTATCTAAATTTATACATTACTTATTTATTCTCTACCTATTTTTAGTAAAATATACGTTTTTAAAGAATCTTCATTAGCTACGAACCATTTATATGCTAACTAAATAAATCAAAACGTATATAACGTACAAATTAAAACGTGTATTTTAAATAGCCTATTTATACTCTATTAACTTTAAAATTTATTACTTAATTCACTTTTGATTTGTTTACATTGGTTTGATTTACTTAACATTTAACAAATAACTGATGTATATACGAAAAAAGAAAACGTAAAATTTATTTCCTATATATTATTCAATTTAAAATTTTATTTATTAATCGATTAACTAAGAAACAAATGTGTATACGTATAAAGTTTATTTCTTTTACAGAATATTAATTACTTGATTTAAAGGTGTATAACCAAAAAAGAACAAAAGTGGAAATAAAATGTTGTTACCAATATATTCAGTTAAATTAAAAGATTTGGAAGTTAGAATTTAAAAGATCTAAATTCCAATAAATTTTAAACTTTAACCAAAAATAAGAATTTATAGAATTGGCTTATATTAATAAAATTTTGGTGACTATTTATAAAAAGAATTCAATTTTTTTTTGTAAATTAAAACCCCAAAGTTTATAAATAAAAGAAAAAAAATA
Organism: Allium fistulosum; assembly: GCA_030737815.1. Lineage (NCBI taxonomy): Eukaryota > Viridiplantae > Streptophyta > Magnoliopsida > Asparagales > Amaryllidaceae > Allium > Allium fistulosum. Next base: position 718,957,519 of record CM060908.1, read on the forward strand.
CTTCTTAAAATTTTTTTGGGTTGTTACACTCTCCCCCACTCAGAACTTTTCGTCCTCGAGAAGGAACAAAGTAGGAGAATAGAAACAACCAGATGAAAAATTAGACTTTGGAAAACAAATTAAATGATTTATTTAAAATCATATAATTTTTTTTTAAAATTAATTAATATTTAATAGTTTGGTTAAACTCATTTTATTAAATCCATTCAATTATTTATGAGATCAATTATTTATATAAAACACTAACAAAAATTTTATTAAACTAGGTAGTATATAAATAAACAATATTTTAAAGGATATATTCAAACGAAGGAAAGAAGATAGATTCAAAAAACATAATATAGGTGAATAAATAAAGCTGGGCAGATAAGGTAGATTCAAAAGAATAGTATCGTGCATGAATAATTAATTCAAACCATAAGTATTTCAATTTCAAATATTAATACAAAATTCCTTTGTTGAAAATACCTTTATAATAAAATACTTTTATAACTCGATGTTTCAACAAGTTTATCCTTGTTCTTGTAGACTCTGGTAGTGCGTTGATCAGGCGCAAAGCTAGAATTCTCCAGGTACTTAGTAGACTTGTTTTAACACCTAGTGAAAATACTAGAAAAACTTTTTAAAAAAAGATATGGAAAGTACAATCCAAACAAAAAACAAACAAAACCTTTGTCTAACCATGGTTCGCAGATACACAATGGTTACGCCTGGATCCCCCAGGAAACAATCCATATCCGTAAGCTTTCTCAGCCCTGCGAGTTACGCCATGATGACTAGTAGAATGCAGGATACACAATGGTTACGCCTGGATCCCCCAGGAAACAATCTATACCCCTAGGCCATCTCAGCCAGGCGGTTTCGCTACTAATGCGACCTACATAGAGTGCAGGATACACAATGATTACGCCTGGATCCCCCAGGAAACAATCCGTACCCCTAGGCTATCTCAGCCAGGCTGTTGCGCTATGCAGTCGCGCTCGTAAGACTATGGGTAACGCCATGGAATTCGATGGAAACTCGAGTATCATATCCGGAAAACCAAAATCAAAGAGAATAATATCGATAGAATGAATCCACAATGTGGCCACAAAGCGGATATCAAGCAAAAGGCACTTTCCATATCTTTACTTCGAAAATATATATATCATATAGTACCTTTTCAAATCACTTTCAAATATCGTACTTATATAAAGTCCATTATATATAAGATTAAATTTTCAAATCAAATACCTTTCCAAAATTAATAGTATATCAAATCACACTTATATAGACTTCAATTATATAAAATTTCACTTTTCAAATTGAGTACCTTTTCAAATCTATAGTTTTCGAATCAACCTCATACTTATACAAACCAAAATTTTTTTATATAAGTTCGATAACTCCCAAATCAGGTATTTAGAAAAAATAAGGTTCTCAAATTTTAATTTGTTTCAATATTAGTTTAGTTTCAAAATCATATACAATCCCACCAAATTATTTCTTCTCAATTTAAATATCTTCAGTTTTAAAGTTTCCAACATAATAAATTTAGAAAATAAATCCAAATTTCCAAATCAATATAATTTAAGTCAACCAATTCATTTCCAAAATCAAATGTTTTCAAAATCATCTTATACTTACATAAGGTCCATCTTATATAAGGATCAAATTTTACAAAATAAATTTCGTTGTATGAAGAGCCATATGGGATTTGAATATCTTTGCTTTTATGGGTTATATATCTTTGTAATTTAAATTGGAAATTTTCTTTTAGTAAGCAAAGATATTCTAACCCGATAGCTTTCAATTTCAGCGTCAAAATATATCAATGATATTAGAATATAAGATGTACATACGTCATCATTTCGCAAAATCACATTTGATCGCTCGCTCGATCACACAAGTTCACTTTCAAACTAGTATTATCCATTTGACTTCCCTAATGCGGATTTCGATATGGTTTCTCGACTATAAGCCATCAATCTCCTTGCATAGCCATATACTATGATAGAGAATTCTAGAATTGAGCCCAAAATCCATATCAAATATTCGCCATCAAGAATCGAATGAACAATCCTAACATGAAATGGTGTAATTCACCTCGAACTTGTGTACTCAAACCTAGATCAAATTAATTATGCGAATAAAACAGCATATGTACAACTTATATATTTATTCTAACTTGTTAAATATATAGTTTCATAAAGATGTTACTAAGTTAAAACATTTAAACTAAATTTTATTCAAAATATTTCGAAAACCAAATTCTTTTCAAAACATTTCAAATCTAAATTTCATATTAGAAAATTTTAAAATTGCCTTATTCATTTACTTAACAAAACAGTTTCAATTTATTTAAACCATATTACTACATACTTTAACATACATACCAAACTTATATACTTTTCAAAATTTCTTAGCTTTGAAATGTTAACCTTGATTTGGAAGTGCTCGAACCTTCAAAATAGTTGAAGAAATCATTTTCAAATTCAAGAGTTGGAAATCAGCAACAAATCAGTAAATCAATTTTTAATAGATGGGGTTATATCAAATCCGAACCTCAAGGACTGAACACCGGCTTACTTCAAATCATTTCAAATATATATCCATATATCCTTTGAATATCAAATCTTACTTCGGAATTTGAAATCAAAATTGGTTTCGCAAAATCACTCGCGTAGCAATGCTACTAAAGTGGCCTCTCCCCCACTCTGAAACTCGAAAATCAATGTCGATGATGCGTGCACTCATCACCGAAATTATTTTCCAGCGACATAAGTGAGTTCTAGACTTATATTTTCTCAAACTTCTTTTGAAATTTCTTTGGAATCATTCGAAACTTATTAAAATCATTTGAAACATTTCTTATTCGGAAAATACTTTTAAATCATATTATTATTATATATTTCAAAATCTTAAACCAATTTCAAAATACCGGAGTTCAATTCTCGAATTTCAAATTTAAAATCCTTCAGTCATAAATCATTTTTAGATAAATCAAATTTCTTATATAATTTTTCAAAATTACAAATCCTTTCGAAACCTCAAATTCTCATTTTAAAATGGGTATATAATCATTATCAAAAACATTTCACTTTTATATATATAATATAATCATACTTATCAAAATAATAATTTCGATATATAAAACAAATTCAAAATACAAACAAACCCGATTTTTCAAAAGATGATTTAAGAATGGATTTCAAACAAAGCTAGAGAATCAAATTAGAGGAACTCTTAATCAAATAGAATTAAGATTCGAAGATAAGCTCGAACGAAGATGCGATAATTAAATTTCAAAATAGAAGATGAATATACTTATATAAATCGCGGGCGACCTTAACCGGGTCAACCGTAACTTCAAGAACAAGATCGATGCAGAATTCCAAGAAAAACCAACATTCGATCGCAAGAGATAGCGGCATCTAAACCAAAGATATAGAAATCTCCGGTGAATCAATGCCAATTGTGAAGGAGTTTCACCCCTTCACAAATCATTCAAAGATTGGTGGGATCCTATTCTTATAGAGATCATTCGAAGTGGAGTTATGGGATACTCCAGAATCAAAAGAATACAAATAGGGAGAGACAAGAATGAATTTTGGAACTGCAAGAAACGTTCCAAAGTTCAAAGGAAATCGAGCCAAACGGAAGAGATTCAAACTCGAACGAAAGTGATTCTGTAAATAAATTTACTATATATGCTAAGTTTTGCCTAGAGCCAAAGCTCTGATACCAACTGTAATGACCCGATATTTTGGACCATTCAAATCGACAATAAATCCACACATGTCGGACTTGAATAATTCAAAATAATAGATTGTTAATTTAAATTTGGCAAACTCAGCATATACAGTAAATAAATCAATCACAGACACAGAGTAATAAAATAATACGCAGCGGAATAGATAAAATAGTAGTTCATGAAGCTACTATATAAACATCAGAGTTAAAATAAAATACAATAGAATATCTCAAATACAGTGAAGTCTTCAGTACGAATAGATGACCTCTCTGAACAAATCAACTGGAAAAGCTGAAAGCTGAATCGATAGTTGGATCTCCAAATGAAGCTCCAAACTCCAAGGGTGAGTCTCAAATGCTGTATCACTCGGTCTGACCCGAGCGTAAAGCAAAACACAAAACACTCGAGTCAGGATTAACGTTCTTATACTAATAAATCCAACTCAAGTGAAATATCAACTGAAATACAAGTAACTTAAAGGATGTTTGGGATAACCATCCTCTAAGGATCTGCGGAACTATCTACAAGGTGGAAATATACACTATAACACTGTGGTCATTTCAAATAAATTTATACTTCAAAACCAAAATATCATTTTCATTTCAAAAATATCTATTTTCCAAAATAGTGTATATACATTAAATAATTTATAAAGTAAAGTATTTATAATTTCCTCAAGTCTCACAAATCGATTCAAATTAACTCAAATTCCAAATTCAAATTTATTCAAAGCTCAATTCATCAATTCAATTCAGTTCTAAATATACCATTTAAATTTTCAATATATTTCAAAGCTTTAATATTCAACATTTTCAAAGTTAAATTTAACAGTTTCATATAGCTCTTGATTTAACTTTATTATTATTTAATCAGGGAATAATCACTTAATAAATTCAATATCATTTAACTAGCCTTAAATTTCATTTTTACTAAATATTTCCTTAAATTTATTTAAATAAGAAATATTCATTAAATTATTTAAATTAAACCCAAGTTATAAATCATATCTTAAATCTCAATTTCAGTAAGTTTTAAATCGGTTTAATTAAATAAAATTCTTTACTAAATTCAAATTATCTTCCCAACCTTAACTTATTCAAATTATTACTGAAATCTATTTTGAAACATAAATTTAAATACTCAACCATATTATATGTATTTAATCAATCTTAATTAAATTAAATATCATTATTAAATCTATATAAATCATTCCCATTTATATATAATATTTTAAGGCTCAACATTTATTAAAACCATATATTTCTTTCCAAACCATAGAATTTATTTTCAAAATATTTATATATATGGACCAACGGTGTCTGTATATATATCTATCATACGGTTAAGTGATATGGATATTTATCATTTCAATCCGAAATTTAAATATATACGGGTAGATATCATTTCAACCCGTAATCCCAATTTCAATTCAGATGAAAATCGTTTGGGTTTATCATTTCAACCCATAACGATTTTCTCCTATTCTAAAGTCCGTTCGGGTATGTATCATTTCAACCCATAGTGAATTCTATACTAACAGGGAACTTGCAAAGTGATAACAGATACTAATATAAAATACAACAACAGCCATATATCATCAATAACAATATAATATAAACAACGGGATATGGTGTCATATCCCACAGGTGAACAGTTACAGATAATTAGCATATATAACAATTTAAATAACTACAGCAGCATATTTCAATTGTCGTTTCAATTGAAATCAAATTTAATAAATATAAGAACGCTAAATCGTGAGTGATTACTCACCTTTCGAGGCTAGAGAGATTTGAAATGGGTTACGAATCCAAGAACGAATTTCCAAAACGAACAAGATTGACATGAATCACGGATAAGCTGATAAATAGGAGTAGATGAATTCAAATCAAAACGGGATCGATGAAGAAGATACATTGCATATATAATTTTCAGAAAAATCAATTTAAAACGTATATTTTCAAATCGATATTTAATTCAAACACAATAAAATTTTACATATATATATATATATATTTTATACACTGAACAGTTAAAATAACTTTTAAAACTTTTTTTAAAAAAAAACTTTATTATTATAAAATAACTTCTAAAATATACATCAATGGAATGCTTTTAACCCACACATAAAATATATGCTTCCTTATACATATTATACATATCTAATTTTTTTTTTATTATATATTTTTTTTATAAAACATACGGTTTCATATAAAATAAAACATATAAATATAAACGAAAACCCAAAATCAGAAAATGAAAACAAAAGAAAAATAAGAAGAAGAAGAAAAATAAAAATAAATAATTAAATAAAGGAAAAGCATGCGGCCATTTACCTGATGGCTGAAGCTCACGCGAGAGATGGAGATGAAGAAATTTGTGAAAATTTGTGAACGTGAGTTGAAATATATATAGGGAAGTTCGCTCAAACAAGGGATGCAGGCACTGACGTGGTAAGGGAGATATTGCGTGGTTTCGAAATTTAAACAGAAGTAATTGCGTGATTTAGGCGAAAGAAAAATATGGCAAGCAAAAATTGATTTGGAACGTTTCAGTGTCAATCAAAGATTTTATTTTATTTTTATTCTAAATTTTTTTTCCTTCTCTTCTTGCCGAGTGAAATATGAAGATGGATTTGTCAAATATATTGAAAGCAGAGGATAGGAAGGGAGAAGCAAAGAAATAAAAATGGGTAAAGTGGAAAAACTGAACTGCCAAAAGTTAAAAAAAAGAAGAAAAAAAAAGTTTCAGCGGTTAAAACAAGTAACGTATGAAAAACGAATAGGCACAAATTGAGAAACGTATCCCAAAAATAATAAATACAAAGTAGAAGGTGAGGATTTTAGGAAATAAATATTCCCGTTGATTTATACACGCAAATAAAATATGAGCTATAGCCAAATCAAATAATGAAAAGAGGACAAACGTACGTACGTTATACATTTCTTCCAGTGATCGTGCAGAACAATAGATAAAGGGAGAACTTTGCGCTGAGGAAAGAAACAAAATGGAAGATCTCATAAATAAATGCGAATATTAAATCAAATCGAATAGTTTCAAACAATGAATAGTCAGATGAAGATAAACAAATAGCAACTGTCAAATCCCTTGATTTGCTGAAGGTTAATTAAAGCAACAAACAATGCTTTTATCAATTAATATATACAAGGAATGAACTGATTAAACAGCGTAGAGGAGAGAGAACGACCGTATATGAATTGAACAAGGGTGAAAGTTGCACGAAAATTTTTAGAGTAATGAAACTAAACGTTTGATTTTGTACTGTTGGCAATAAAATAAATGAAAAGTAACAGAAAACACTTGATTGACGTAGATAATTAAAGCAATTAATATGTGTGCAGCATGTTTCAAAATTTGAAACGGAAGGAGAATTAATTGTCACAATTAAAGGTACTGATATAAATGTAAAGTAATGTGATTAGAAACTATTCGTTTCTTATTTATTTATTTCAAATATAGTTTGTACAATATACGCTAAATTTATAACAAAAGTAACATATCTAAATTTATACATTACTTATTTATTCTCTACCTATTTTTAGTAAAATATACGTTTTAAAGAATCTTCATTAGCTACGAACCATTTATATGCTAACTAAATAAATCAAAACGTATATAACGTACAAATTAAAACGTGTATTTTAAATAGCCTATTTATACTCTATTAACTTTAAAATTTATTACTTAATTCACTTTTGATTTGTTTACATTGGTTTGATTTACTTAACATTTAACAAATAACTGATGTATATACGAAAAAAGAAAACGTAAAATTTATTTCCTATATATTATTCAATTTAAAAATTTATTTATTAATCGATTAACTAAGAAACAAATGTGTATACGTACAAAGTTTATTTCTTTTACAGAATATTAATTACTTGATTTAAAGGTGTATAACCAAAAAAGAACAAAAGTGGAAATAAAATGTTGTTACCAATATATTCAGTTAAATTAAAAGATTTGGAAGTTAGAATTTAAAAGATCTAAATTCCAATAAATTTTAAACTTTAACCAAAAATAAGAATTTATAGAATTGGCTTATATTAATAAAATTTTGGTGACTATTTATAAAAAGAATTCAATTTTTTTTTTGTAAATTAAAACCCCAAAGTTTATAAATAAAAGAAAAAAAATACTTCTTAAAATTTTTTTGGGTTGTTACACAAACTATGAAATTTTCTTCTCATGCGATGAAGAAAATGCTCGTGTTTCTTCCATACAATAAGGACAAGCTACACGACCGGTCGTACACCAACCTGAAAGCATTGCATACGTAGGTAAATCACTAATAGTCCATAATAAAGAAGCAAATATACGATTTTTTTTTAATTTCATATGTTTCAACTCTTCATACCATTTTTTCAACTCTTCAACCAATTATTGTAAATAAACATCGATTCCTTGTGTCGGATCATCGAGGCGAGGGACGACAATAGTGAGAAACATATACGGACTTTTCATACACATCAACGAAGGTAAATTATAAGGTGTAACGATAATAGGTCAAGATGAATATTTAGAACCAAACTGAGAGAATGGTTAAAATTCATTCGTACATAAACCAAGTATAACATTCCGGCTCTCCGTTGCAAAAATTGGATATGTCTTATCAAAATGCTTCCATGCTTCTCTATTAGCTGGGTGTGTTAACGTACTTTCTTCCTATGTTCTCACATTGTATCATCTCATATTAGACGCGGTTACAGAAGATGCATATAACCTTTGAAGCCTAAGAATGATGGGTAAGTAATGCATATGCACTAGAACAAAAAACATTTTTTACAACTGTTAAAATAAGTTGTAGTAGGTAGTTTACAACGTTTTGATAAACGTAGTCTTATCCACAGTTGTAATAAGGGTATATCTATTACAACTTTTAAAAATAGTTGTAATAAAACGTTGTAATAAATGTTTTACAACTTTTTAGAGCCGTTGTTATCTGGTTACATACATCCAAATGCCGTTTTTACAACTTTTAGTTTACGTCGTAAAAGACTTTATTACAATTGTTAGTATTAGTTGTAATACATTAAACCACAACTGTATATTCAAGTTGTAATAAACTCTTTTACAAAAATTGAAAAACGTTGTAATTTGGTGAGCATGGACCAAACCCCTTTTACGATGATAATACATTGTTGTGAAAGTATTTACTACAACTATTAGTCTTCATTGCGAAATATATATTCTACAACTGTTTGTATATAGTTGTAAATATGGTATGACTGTTATTTAGAACAGTTGTGGTACATCTTTTACAACTTTTATGAAAAGTTGTGAAATATTTATGACAACATTTTAATAATATTGCGTAGGTATTTCTGCCTAGTCTAATATGCTAGTATACACACAAGATAAACACAATAATAATACCATTTTAGTAATTCAAATAAAATTCAACGATTAAACAGCAAATAACACATTTTCAAGTTACTTCGATTCAAAATAAGTTAACAATTATTCAAACACAAAATACAATACATGTTCCAACACAACCAGTTTCTCAAAAAAGATAACACAAGTTCTTGACCGTATAATACAAACGATAAGACATACCAACAGCAAAACGATCTAGTCAACAACAACGAAATTCTTATGCCAAACAACCGTTGTTCCTATGGCTTACTGAATAGTACAATCTTCAGGAATCTCCCTCCACAATGGAGTTTGTGATTCCAATGGAACATCGACAAAAACTTTCTAAGCATCTACCCCAAGTGGAACATGATGTACCAAAGCAACAGGATCAACAAATGCAAGTGTCCCTTTAGCAACAACTTTTCCTTGCCAGTTAAGTAATTTGCATTTTTTGGAAGTCGTAGATCATGTGTACCATTAGTTGCAAAATTAGTGCTACCATGTTGTGACTGAGACTGCAAGGAAATGTAATTTATCAATACAATATTGAATCTAAGAGTTAAAATAGTTTTAAAAAAAAATTGTCCAAAAATCCCATGAAATCTCTAGCATGTACACACCATTAATAGTCAACAAAGTATAAATCGAAATTTAAATGGTCTATGAAAAAATAGAACGTGTGACAATTTGAACTAAAATCTCAGCACTTCCCTTTTTAAAGCAATGTGACTGAGACTGCAAAATATGGAGAAAGTATGACTGAACTAAAATTGTATTACCTGAGGCGTATTAACAAGAGTTAATGGGCTATCCACGTGATTTCCCTTTCCTGTCATTGACTATAAAAGGAACAAATTTTAAATATACATGTATTAGTTAGTTATTAAGATGACTAATTAATTTATAACTTACAGTCATGATCAAATTTGTCTACTCTAGAACTTTATTTTGCTATCTGAAAACTTGGTTTTCAAGTACAGATACTTTCTTCGAGTTATGTATGTGAGCCCCAAATTGAGAAGGTGTAACCCCAAAACCAAGGCCTCTTATTCTTCCACATCATTCTTTGCCGAATGTCTTTGTCACACCATCTTCACTTAATGAAACCATTCCCTGAGAACTTTGACTGATGTTGTGCTCTTTTATCTTAATCTACAAATAATAAAAAGTTCCAATAAGAAGTAAATATTGTATTTGTATTATGTAGTAGACAATATTTGTATACTTACTATGCATTCAGCAACAACCGGTTTGGTGGTTCCCCCTTTTTTTTGTATACCCTTTGCACCATAACTCATCTCTAGTAATATCATATGCACGTTCCTTTTTCTGCAAAAAAAGTATGGAAATAAAGCTCAGCAATTTTGCACAACAACGAAATTCGATTATTTTTTTAACACAAAACTAAATACTTTTATCATTTTAACTAAATGCTAAATGACTATCTTTTTGAAAAAAAATACACATTAACCCAGTAGTCAATAATATTACCAGGCACTTCGATTATTACTAGGTTTATAAAATTGAAAGGTAAATTAATCTAAAAAATGAAACAATAATCTTACCAATTCCTCCTCCAACCTTGCAAACCCCTTTCTACTCATCATGTGCGGAATCTTATTCTTTTCACTAATCTCTTTGTATTTCTTACTCTTCAACAACATAATAGAAATTTACAAATTAATAGTATATGATAAGTGTTGTTTACAAGAATCTTATTCGAAAAGGATTGAACGATACCTCAAATTCTTCGGACAGTTTCTCCCTAGTAAAATCCCTCCATTCTTGATCAGTCTTTATATTATCGGGTTTCAGCATCGCCAATCTATTGGTAGAGTCGGGGCTTTTGGAGGCATTTCTTATGGCTGAAATCAATTTTGATTTTGCTTCTTTCCACCTAACACCTAACATCATCATCAACAAACCCTTGTAGTCTACATCCACAACGAACTGTGTCTGGAGGAAAAATCATTAATGCAGTATAAGCAAACTTCAATAGAGACATAAAGTCATCGTTTTCTTATTGTAGTCTGCACTCACAGAAATTAGGAGATGATAATAGGTTGAAATAAACTTCAATAGAGACATAAAGTCATCGTTTTCTCAATCAAAAAATAAATAGAAACACAAAATATTAGAAACAAGGAAAGTTGGAGGGTTTGATGATTGTAAATCGGTTCCTAACTTAACATTATTAGTGAGATTGCGCTATATTACAATTCAAAAATCTTGTTTTTGATTGATTCTCTTGTAAACTCTCTTTTATAGTGAAGTTGCTGAAAGCTGGATCCATGGATATAGATCGATTTTGATCTAAATAAAATGTTGTCCCATATATTGTAATTCTTTTACGTTGATATAATTGGATTATTACTAATTATTTACCAAAACAATATAATGCAATTTAGAAGAATACAAACTAGGACATCATACATGAGCTATTTACACGAATTCTAGACTATAAGCTGTCATCTGTAAGTTTCGGTCGATATTACTGCACCAGATATGCAAATTGCAAATCACATTAGTCTGAAGTGTATCAAAATTGCTGTTAGGAAATGATTAATTTTGATGAATGGTTATCTTTTATCATGTTTATCATAAATATGCAACACGGTATTATCAAACTTGAATGGAATATCATATGCAAACAAAATACTGTAGATAGAAAAAAGTACATTTTTTTGAAAAAACAAAATAACAGAACATAAAAATTAGTATTCTGTATTATTGCCTTCAATTTTTTTTACTGTTATCCAATAGTGGATAGAAAATATAGAGAGTTTATGAAACGGATTGAAAAACCAAAATGAACCAAAATAAGTGTGTTTGGATTAAAACATGAAGATAAAAATTAGACTGTAAGGCAGTCAGTGCTATAATTAGTACATTATACATGCACCGTTAGTTTTGGAATTTCCTGGTAACTAAACCGCATTAGATAGACTACTTTTCCACTTCGATTTCTATATTTTTTCTTAACTTCTGAAATCTGAAAGATTGAGACTAGATTGACCTTGAAAAAGGTGGATACTGAGAATGTGTAACGTTTCGATTTTTCATCGCTCGAAAATCGACATTAATACGTCCACTGTATAAACTGCCGAGCAATCGAATGCCGGAAAACCGAATTGTTATGAAGAAAAAGAAGAGGTAGAAGAAGACAGAAGAAAAAGAAAGAAGAAACAACAGAAAAACACAGAAACAGAAAACAATATCAGAATCTCACATATCGCGGTGGAACAACATATAATAGATAAATGAATAATCTTTAAATCAAAGAACTATATCATTTTATACATTACATCATCATCAGAGTTTACAACAACAATATACAACGCACTGGACAGTTATATAAACTTGTCCTCATACAGAATACACAGCGGAATAAATAATATCATATACAAGTGATACGTCTCGCCATCGAGCTCGCCACTGAGCTCCACAGCATCTCCTGAATCCAGAATGACCTAATAACCTAACTCTAGACTGCCCGTGTGGAAAATGATGGGCACCCAGAGTTTAGGAAGGAAACAATAAACTCCAGGTCAGTCATGGTGACTGGTGTGAGAACTAAAACAGTTTATCTTTAAACAATCAACAACAAAGAAAATAAAACAATTTCGCAATGCTTTTGGAAAATGAAACTACCATAAGACCTCCCGCCACACACACAATGCAAACGCAGAATTGGAGGAGATTTCTTCTTATGATAGTCAAATATGCTTACTACGCAAATCATTGGATTATTATTATTAGTGCATAGTGCAGAAAACATTTCGAAAATATAATATTAATCTTAGCCAACATACAACCATTATTGTATGCCTACTATAACTACTATGTTCAATAGCAGGTTACCGCCACATTCCATAGCAGGTAATACAACTAAAACCGTACAAGGTTCGTATTGTTTCTTTGGATTTTCCAACAAATGGTCAGGCTAAGGAACTTCCTTTCCTACTGCCGAATGGGATCGCCTCTGGCTGGACGTCTCGAGAGACAAACTGCTCTCTGCCAACAAAGCCGGGTTACCCCTGTAACTAGGTAACTCACGAATATGCCATCCCCCGGTCCTTTGGGACCTTTAACCGAGCGCTCGGTAACATCATCACACATAATAAATAAAGTGTGTCCACATGAGTAAGTATCTGGGCTCCATACCATGATACTACCCCTTTCCAGAAGGAAATGACATACCCTAAAGGGCGCGACCCTCATAACCTTGCCGCAACATTCCTGTTTCGACCATTTCCGGGTTGTTGAGGCTTTGACGAAGTCTCGTCCACAAAGCTACGCTTTTTCACAAAGCCACGCTTTGATCACAAATGATCAATAAATGATCATTATCACAGCAACACTCAACATGCCACATTACCAAATTGGGAATATATCGATGATAAATTTCAACTACATAACCTCTGAGCTCGTACGTCTCAGAGAAGGGTGTTAAGCTAAGAGAATAAATTCTCCGCCACCAACAGAAATGTATTTGAAAGGAATCAACTTTATATCTCAAAACGTAATGTCAGACACGTAACCATACAACTCTGTTCCGGGTTCGAACAGAACCGAAGGCACTTCCAAAGAAGCCCTTGCAATCCGGATATTCACAATCCCGATAAAACTTCCCATCACAAAGGAAATCTCTATACCGTAGCTAACGGTGCAGAGACAATCGATAGGTCATCCTATCGTTTTCACAAACACCCGGTCTTCAATATGATCCATATCATCGTATCACAAATTCGGAATGGGTTATACGACACAAAGGTCCTTTCCCGACTAACCCGAATAGTGAGCGCTTATATTCAAAACATATGGATATAGGATTTCAATTAAGTCACAACTTATTACCCAAATCCTTTCTTTCAAATGGTTTAACAATTTACCATTTTAAATCTTTAAACAAAAAGATTTACTTCACAAAATTTCATTTACAGATTTCCAAATCAATTTCCATTTTCATTGAATTAACCCATTAAATCTTTAAATCAAGATTTAATCTATAGCTTTCAAAACTATTCACAAATCAAGTCTTTTATAATATAAAAGATACACCTTTTGAAATACTCCTTTATTTCAAAATAAAGTTTAATTATCGTCACAAAGGTTAATTCATAGTTTTCCAAACTATTTACAATTTCATTTCAACTAGAAATGTTTACAATACAAAAAGGAAATCTTTACACTTTATGAAAGCTATTATCATTTGAAAACAAATAGTTTTCATTTTGGGAAAAACTGGTTACATTTACACAGGTTAAAGCCATTCAAATATAGACTTGAATATAAATTCAAATTTCCCCCAAGACCGTATTTTAATTGGTTAAAAACCATAAAAACACCTTCTATACTTAATAAATCTTTTAAACCAAAATTTCCAATTCATTGAATTCAATTTTAAAATATCGAATTCAAACTTAAATCAAATGATTTAAATTCCAATTCTACTAAGTTATTTAAAAATAACTTTTATTTCTTTTGAAACTCATTTCCAAAAACTTTCAATTCCAATTCCAAAATCATTTTGGATTCAAAAACTCAATTTTTTTCCAAAATTGATAAAATCTGTGACTTAACCGATTTCCACGTGAAATTCACTTTTGTGTGTGTATTGTGTAGTCCATGGTTTAACACAATAGTGCACAATCATTCAATCATTACAGATCAAATATAACTATATAATTGATAAGCGGTATAAACTATAACGCTTACCTTCATTCACAGATCACAGATAAATAGATCACAAATCACACACAAATCAGAATATATCACATAGCATCACATATCAAAGGTGTCAAACAATTCAACATCCAATATAATCCAAACATCCATAGATAGGATTAATTCGATTATCTGATTAATTTAAATCAAATAAATTTCTAAACATTTCCAAAATTATTTCCTTTTTAAAAATAAATTCCTTTAGCGCTTCAAATCTATTTAAAAATACAAAATCCATTTATTAAGCTCTTTTTCCCAAATTTGAAATTAAATTCAATACGGCTCAAAAATAAGATTTTTATCCTTTAAAACTCCTTTCAAATTAATCTAATTATCAAAATAAACTTTTCGATAAAATTTCAACTTATATTTTCAAAAATTCAATTTCTAAATATTTCTGATATCCATCGATACCAAAAATATATACGGCTAAATTACAGCCTTTTACAATCCCAGTTTCACAATTATAATCATACAGCGATTATAAATAAACAACACACAACATATGAAATAAATTCAAATGTTTGAGGAATCCAGTTGGATCCCTCCAACCTGTTTCCCTGCATCCACAGATGTTAGCAAAATACCAATTTCACTTCATAGTGAAATTATCGCGGTATATGGGATTTATAAATATTATCCGCTATTATGCGGCGCAATAGGGTCTCATCCGCTATACAATGCGGGAAATCAACTCCAATATATACATATTCCAATATATATATATATATATATTGCTATATACATATATAATACCAATTCCACTTCAATGTGAAATTATCGTGGTATATGTTTTTAATAAATAACATCCACTTAATATACGGCGTATAATGTCTATTTATCACAATAAATAGCAATCATTATTCAATCCACAAAATCAAGCAATTTTAAATCTAACTATTTAAAATTTAAATCGAAACAAAACATTCGATTGAGTGAGGAGTTCTCACCTTGATTTCAATTCCATTCCAATCCAGCTCCATTGCGTAGTGCTCGACAAAACGATTCCAACGCAAAAAGTTTCGTCGAATTCCGACCTCGTATCAACAAGTTATGGCATTATAAAGTTAATACAATTTACAATATAATTTAAATTTAAATTTTATTTTTATTTTACAAACCCCTGTCATCCAAACCGTTCGTTCTGGCCTCTCCACATCTGGCCGCACCTTCCACCTTCTTCCCCATACGTGAAAAGCTTCCCAGGTCATCACGTTTGAACCCATGCCGCCACTTTAAACCAAATTTTCGCAACCCCTACTCGCAGTTTCAAGACGATCGAACCTTGCCACTTTGAAGCTCCAACCTCCCTCAACCTTCGGCTGCAACATCTTAAAACTCGGTCAACCCCTGATCTCCAAATGCGTGCACGAACGTGAGACGAACGCGGCCATCTTTTGGCCTCCACGGTGTTCTGATGATCATCATCACCGTATGGATCTGAAGGCATCGTGAAGCTCTACGATTTGTTAGTTGAAAGTAGTTGCTAATTGTTTGTAGATTGGGAGAGATTGAGGAAGAAAGTTTCGAGCTTCCATGGCCATTGAAAATTAGGGCCGGCTGAAACAAGAAGAGGGAGGGTTTGATTGTTAACGTGTATATATATATACGTATATAATAATATTAAATTCATTTTAAAACAACTTTTTCAAACGATCTCCAAATCATACGTGCCGCCTGGCGTTCGTAAGGTTTACCCCACGTTCCGAACACAATGGAACGTGTTTCGAGAGCTAATTCGATCACCTGTGCGAGTTACGGCAATAAACGATAAATTTTAAATTAAATCGGTTAATCAAATTTCTGTGCGTTTTAGCTTGCCCCGGACAAACGATAAATCCAATTGACACGAAATTTGAAACCATACAATAATATCACATTACGGATCCGATGAAACTGGTTTCGTCGGAATCCGAGACTTTTTGAAAAATAACTATTTTAACCTGCCAAATTAATATTAAAACAATTTCGATGCGTTTCGAGCTGCCACGGTCAAACGACAACTCCGATTGCTACGAAAATTGAAATCCGATAATAACAAACTATTACGGATCCAATGGAATAAGTTTCGTCCAATTCTGAGACTGTCCCAAAAATGGCTAATTTCACTAGTCGATTAAATATTAAAATATTCAATTTTCACAGATTAACTTTAAATTCAATTTTAAAAGTTCTATAACATCACTATAACTTTAATATGATTTGATATAACTTTATAAATCATTTTTAATCACATTAAATCTAGATTTCAATTATTTCTGGAATTTCACTACTACATTATTGATTTAATTATTCAATTAAATCCAGATATTCGAATTTTAAATTATTCGACTTATTAATTTCATTTGTTAATAATTAAAATCAATTAAATATTCAAATTTTAATTAATATAAATTCTGAGTCGTTACAAAATGTATGTTCCTTACAACTCTATGAAAATTTGGTGCAATCTTCAAGTTCAGGGCACTATTAGCATGGTTGGCTTTTGCCACTTGTTTCAAATTATTCAAAAAGGATATGGTATCGTTTTATCAAAGACCCTTACTTATCTCTTGCCTTAAGCATTTAAGCATAACGACATGAATATCTCAGATTATCATTTTGGCAAAGGGAGCATACATCTCCAATATCTAAACACTATCGTATTATCACTTATTACATCATTCATCTTCAGCTACATCTCATCTGTAGGCACCCACACAAACCTAAGCCATCATCAACTCACAAGATCCTACATCTGCAGCCTCCATTTACAACCATACCACCTACCTCAAAAACAAACTACAGCAACAAAGTTATCTTAGTATATGTCATGACAGCACAACATCATTAACCATAAACTAGTCTACTCTTTATATAATCGACCACAAAACCATAATAACATTTATCGACACAAGCCAGAAGGGTTCAAGTAGCAATAACCTTAAGTAAAGTCATCAAGCACTTTGAGACTTAGACTCATCACTGCCATCAAATTTGTTTCCCTTTCATCAAAACTTAGTTCTAAAAACTGAATGTACACATTAAAAAATCAAAAATCAAATACTTATTGTAATTGAAGGTAATTTGCTGGAATCGTAGAAAATATTTGAAAACGTGAAATTT
This sequence comes from Allium fistulosum, assembly GCA_030737815.1. Lineage (NCBI taxonomy): Eukaryota > Viridiplantae > Streptophyta > Magnoliopsida > Asparagales > Amaryllidaceae > Allium > Allium fistulosum. The sequence goes on from CM060908.1 coordinate 718,975,466, forward strand.
TACCATGTGGCATCAATCCAAAGTACAACAATTCTATAAATTGGGAAAGTTTCGACCAATACAGCAATTCTATTAAAACAGAAAAGACAATTTTGTACTAAAGTGGGAAAGTTTCAACCAATACAACAATTCTATTAAAAAAATGATTAGGAAAAGGTGATGAAGGGGTAATTGAAAAAGATGAATATTTGTATCCATAAAATTAATCCTAGCTACTGGGCTATCATTCAAGAACCAAAGTAATTAGCAGCTGTTTTGTGTCATTCAACATGTCATTCAAGCAAATTTAGATATTTTTGTGAAAAATATATTTCTTTTTATACATGCCATACATGTCATCCTTCAATTTGTTATCGACATTCTTCCAACGGTCGATGTTCACAGGAACCATTTCCCTTGCTAAAACGCCAAGATATGAAGACAAGTGTGTCGAATTTTTACCTATAGGTTGTCCTCGTTCATTGAACTCGATTGTGACCCTTTCACTCGGTGTTAGGGAGAATGTCTTCATCAGTGTTTTCCCCCTTTTTCTCTTTGGTGCTGATTGCGCTTAATCTTGAGCAGAAGAGTTAGGAGGAGTGGGTGAGTTTGTATGGGAGATTGAATTATGAGGAATGACAGTAGGGAGAGGTGTAGTATTTAGATCTTGAAGTGCTTGAGCAACATCGGCCACTCCAACAACTTCTTCGTTCGAAATTCTACCATCACTGTTTTTGTTAAGAGTTCTAGCCAATTTAGCTAGACGCAACTGCTTTGATTTTCTTTCCCCAACATTCGAGCACTGAAATTATCAAATAGATGTTAGAAACTGAAAATATCAATTAAATCCATCTTTTTTACTTCTAATTTCTTGAATAATCAATTATATTGCATCCATGTGTATTGTAGGTTGCTTGCTCAATGTAAACCAAATTTTACATATACATAAATTATAAAGCTGCTGGTTTCGAAATGCAATTCAGAAGATTGCTGTAGATGAGCCATATTAAATTTGTAAAACTTGATTTTGCAGTTACATATATACATATTTTTCCAGATATACATATATTTCTCTGCATTCAATTATAAACATCTATAAAACTTGATTTTGCAATTACATATGCACCTTGAATATGATTCCAGTATGGACTTCCACTATTTCTATTAATGTAAAATTTATCGGATTTGAACTGTATGTTTACTTTTAAGCTTATAATTCTGGCATGTATACTATTATCTGCAATTTAGCTGCTTTTTATTTAATGTAAATAATATTTTTTCAAAAGGATTATTAAAATATTAGTTATATGATATATCCAAACGGCCAGCATTAGAGCAAAAATCATATTGCTTATAACATATTTAACACATGCTCTTGCAGTCATATGAAAAAGGATGGAATGAAACATGTGTGTCAACTAAACAAAAAACAACTTTGTTTCTGGTGCCTGCGGGCATATCTTACCATCTCAAGCCAATTAAATTTCAGAGTCAATGCAAATCCAATGTTATTTTTCAAGTGATACATTATATAAATATAAGTCATGCTGATATAAAACAGAGGTATCATCCTTTTCTTTTTTTGTATAAATCAGGGGAAAAAATGAAGCTACTTCAGACCAATCTTACTGGATTAACACAGATCGAACAATATGGATTGAATTCAACCAATTGAAAATTTTTGTGGCAAATGATGGAAGGGAAGTTGACGGTAATGGACAAATTTTGTGGGAACATTCTTGCAAGAGAAACTAAACTCTGGTAAACTATAAAATCATTTATCACATATATATACCATGGAAAAATGATAACCAAATTGTTTAATTCTTTGGTTATTGTTATCCCGCCTTTTGGCAAGGCCGTGACACCAAAAAGTTGACTGGAAAACTAAAGACAGTTCGTCGTAAAAGATCGTTATACACTGATTCACCATGGATATCGATGAATTTTGCCCAAGTCCGGATCGGGCTACAATTGATAAGACACGTCAAGCAAATTCATGAAAGCCAACGTTCCAAATTTCAAGTCAATCCGAGTTCGTACACTCAAGATATCATCGATGCAAGTTGGAGGTAATGACCCTAAGTTCGAATCCATCCGGCTGAAGCCACTCCGTATCCATCGAGTTAGAGTGCTTCGAATCCATGGAGTCATTCCACTTCGCATCCATCAGCTTGGAGTACTTCGAATCGATCAAGTTGCCCCACTTCGTACCCAACTGGGCTCGGTGGTTCGTATCCCTCACGATGGAGTCCTCCGAATCCATGAAGTCACACCATTCCGTATCCATCCCCCGAATCCATATTCGAATCCTCGTGATATCCTGTTTCGTACCCAACCAGATGCTCTGCTTCGAATCGATCCATTGGGATGCCTTGCATCGAATCCATCCAGCTATGTTGACTTCGTATCGATTGAACCATATCACTATCGATACGAGCAAAGTATACTTCGAATCCAGGGATTACTGAAGCCTTCGAATCCATCGAGTCAAAGCAGCAAAATCTCTGGGACGACTCGATCAAGTAGGCGAATAAAGTGGATCAAAGCTAAAGTTTCGCTCCATGTCATCACGAAGCCACAAGCCACCATCGATTCGAAGTAATCGATTCGAATCGTATCGATTTGAACGAACCAACCTACCGAGAAACATCAATTCGAATCGATCATAACTCGAGATCCACAAGTCCAAATGCTATGAAATTTTCACAGAAGCTTAAGCACATGATGAAGAATGTCCATGCCAAATTTCATCTCGATTGGACGATTTCTTAATCGATTCGAACCAAGGGTCGAATCGATCCCAAAATGGGCCCAGATCTCCAGATTTTGACCATGTGGGCCCCCTCACGTGCCAGAACTGGTCTCCCCTCAATTTAGGCAAAATATCAGCCTCCTACACCTATAAATAGAGCCCCTGATCATTCAGAAAGGGGTCGGATAATTCTAGGAGCGAAAGAGCACCCACACTCTGCCAGATTCACTCAGAATCACCACTGCTTCCTTAGATTCAGATTGTAATCAGATAATCAGTTGTACTACATCAGAAGAAATTGTAATCATCAAGTGAACATCAATAAAATCATCAACTTCAGAGTGGACGTAGGCAAGATCGCCGAACCACTATAAATCTCGTGTTTATGTTCATTATTTCTGAATTGTGATACTCTGTTTGCTTAGATTTGAGATTTGTGTGTGAATATTGTTGATTTATATTCATACACTGGTGCTTTCACAACATTCGGGGTTTGTGACCAATTTTGGCACAAACACTTTGGTGCTTTCATTGAGAGCTGAACTCAGGGATTCTACCGCTTGGAAGTTGAATTCGAAGGTTTAAAAGTTCAGATTTGAAAAGCTATGACGAGACAATCGAGCAGAAGGCTAGAACAAAGTCAGCACGAAGGGAGTCAAGAGGCTTCCTCAGGAGCAAGCCAAGCATCGATCTTCATCACCAGGGATGAGATGGAGACAATGATGAAGAGACAGGAGGAGATGATCCAGAATTTGCTTCAACAAATTGGACAACTTGGAGCGCAAAATCAAGGAACAACCAGAATCCAGAACGGAGCAGGACCATCTGGCGCAGCACCGGAGCTAGGGGGCATACTCTTAGGACATGTTGATCCGAACCTGGGAAGAGAGACAAGGACATCCGAGCAACCTGGCGGCAATAGAGGGATGAACGCTCAGCCAGGGGGGCAGACACCCGAAAGCTCACACGGACTCGGGGGGCAGATCGAAGGTAGCGAACGAGGACTACAGCTTGGAGACAATGATAGATTGGCAGAGATGGTCAGGCGAGCCATGAGAGGCGGATTAGTAAACAGAGATCTTGAAGACGTGAACAGGAGTCCCTTTTCTCCTGCAATTAGGTTGGCTAGGAACCCACCAGAATTCAAACTGCCAACAGTGGAAAGATATGATGGAAGGACGGACCCTACGGTCCATCTAACAAGGTATATAAGGCACATGGAAGTGCTGGGGGCATCACAGGAAGTCATGGCCCGGTGCTTTCCATTGTATTTGACAGACATAGCAGCTTTATGGTTCAGACAGCTAGAGAGCGGCTCCATTGGGACATGGACCGATTTGATTGAGAAATTTATGAGGCAATTCAGGGTTCACATTTCAAGACCCAAGAATGTGATGAGTTTGGCAACGCTAAAGCAGAAAGCTGGAGAGTCTTTGAGGAATTTCCTGACGCGATTCAATGCGGCAGCAGCATCGGTGTATCGGCCAGATCCATCCATGGTTATGATGGCAGCTGTGTCCGGAATAGCTGACGGCACAGAGTTCAAAAATTCATTAACTAAGGATCCACCTATGGATCTAGGGGAATTCTATCACGAGGCAGAAAAGTTTTTGCGATTGGAAGACGCTAATGCTGAAAGAGAAGAAGGAGAGGGAATAGAAGTTTATGCACTTAAAGACAAAAAGCCTCTCGAAAATGATTCAGGCAAGGATAAAGGAAAACGAAAGGCTGAGGATAATGGTGATGGGCCAAAGCGACTGCGGAGAGAGCCATGATTCACCACCTACTCAGAACTGAATGAGAGTTTGGAGCGAATCTACCAAGATACACGAGAGCAAGTTCCCTACCGAAGGCCAATACGAAGGGACCCCACTGTTGACGAAAGAAAATCAGACAGATATTGCTTATTCCACAAACTAAATGGTCATAACACTAACGACTGTAGACATCTGAAGGATGAGGTGGAAGGGCACATCAGGAACGATATGCTACATCAGTATGTGAGGAGGCGAGCTCCAGCGGTGGAGCCAGAGCGACCACCGTCTACATCAGCCAGGGGTGCCCCCGAGCCAGGACATCGTATGATTATCAATTAGTTGAAATAACGATGGACAAGTTGTAAACCTCTCACCAACACGGGTAAGTCATTTACACATGTGCGAGATCACGAACGGTCCATAGGCATGCTGTGAATGACTACTAACCCTATCGTTGTGGGAGTTTACACTTTGACATCCTTGCTTTGCTTTTGTTTCATCTTGATTTGAATATTTGAACTTGACTTTGTTTAACATTTCTGCTAAAGACTTATTTTCAATGAAAAAATGCTACTTGTGATTTCATAACGGCTAAGCCACTTACACATGTACGGGATCATGAACGGTCCCTAGGCATGCTCTGAGATGGCGATAAACCATTGCAAGAAATAATCCGGGAATTCACCCGAACGTGAAACCTGGTATTGATGATACTAAGTCCCTCCCCGGGCACACTCAATTCGCCTCGAACGGCACCCGACCACGAACGGTCACAATTCGCCTCGAACGGCACCCGACCTCGAACGGTCACCATTTGCCTCGAACGGCACCCGACCGCGAACGGTCACACTTCATCTAGTATAACATTCGATCACGAACGATCACACTCTGCCTCGTACGGCACTCGACCATGAACGGTCACAATTCACTTAATATGACATTCGATCGCGAACGATCACATTTTTGCCCCGTACGGCACACGATCGCGAACGATCACATTCCTCTTTCCACGTCACCTGACCGCGAACGGTCATAATTCGTCTAGGACGACATCCGATCGCGAAAGGTCACAACTCGTCTAGAACGACACCCGACCATGAACGGTCCCATTTCGTTATTTGCCGCGAGCGGCATCCGACCTCGAAAGGTCACATATCACCTCAAATGACATACGGTCACGAACGATCGTCAATCGTGGTCAGGAAAAACTATCAATTTCTTTGCAGGTCATCAACAGGATATGAACATCCAGCTTATGGCATTACAAAACACACCTTCCTATCGCAAGGCATGTTTTGGGGGGCAAATGTTATCCCGCTTTTTGGCAAGGCCGTGACACCAAAAAGTTGACTGGAAAACTAAAGACAGTTCGTCGTAAAAGATCGTTATACACTGATTCACCATGGATATCGATGAATTTTGCCCAAGTCCGGATCGGGCTACAATTGATAAGACACGTCAAGCAAATTCATGAAAGCCAACGTTCCAAATTTCAAGTCAATCCGAGTTCGTACACTCAAGATATCATCGATGCAAGTTGGAGGTAATGACCCTAAGTTCGAATCCATCTGGCTGAAGCCACTCCGTATCCATCGAGTTAGAGTGCTTCGAATCCATGGAGTCATTCCACTTTGCATCCATCAGCTTGGAGTACTTCGAATCGATCAAGTTGCCCCACTTCGTACCCAACTGGGCTCGGTGGTTCGTATCCCTCACGATGGAGTCCTCCGAATCCGTGAAGTCACACCATTCCGTATCCATCCCCTGAATCCATATTCGAATCCTCGAGATATCCTGTTTCGTACCCAACCAGATGCTCTGCTTCGAATCGATCCATTGGGATGCCTTGCATCGAATCCATCCAGCTATGTTGACTTCGTATCGATTGAACCATATCACTATCGATACGAGCAAAGTATACTTTGAATCCAGGGATTACTGAAGCCTTCGAATCCATCGAGTCAAAGCAGCGAAATCTCCGGGACGACTCGATCAAGTAGGCGAATAAAGTGGATCAAAGCTAAAGTTTCGCTCCATGTCATCACGAAGCCACAAGCCACCATCGATTCGAAGTAATCGATTCGAACGAACCAACCTGCCGAGAAACATCAATTCGAATCGATCATAACTCGAGATCCACAAGTCCAAATGCTATGAAATTTTCACAGAAGCTTAAGCACATGATGAAGAATGTCCGTGTCAAATTTCATCTCGATTGGACGATTTCTTAATCGATTCGAACCAAGGGTCGAATCGATCCCAAAATGGGCCCAGATCTCCAGATTTTGACCATGTGGGCCCCCTCACATGCCAGAACTGGTCTCCCCTCAATTTAGGCGAAATATCAGCCTCCTACACCTATAAATAGAGCCCCTGGTCATTCAGAAAGGGGGTCGGATAATTCTAGGAGCGAAAGAGCACCCACACTCTGCCAGATTTACTCAGAATCACCACTGCTTCCTTAGATTCAGATTGTAATCAGATAATCAGTTGTACTACATCAGAAGAAATTGTAATCATCAAGTGAACATCAATAAAATCATCAACTTCAGAGTGGACGTAGGCAAGATCGCCGAACCACTATAAATCTTGTGTTTATGTTCATTATTTCTGAATTGTGATACTCTGTTTGCTTAGATTTGAGATTTGTGTGTGAATATTGTTGATTTATATTCATACACTGGTGCTTTCACAACATTCGGGGTTTGTGACCAATTTTGGCACAAACAGTTATTTTATGTCAGTTCGTGCAAGTGTAAGCTTGTTATTTTAGATGGTATGGTATAAATAAATCTTTAAATTGTACCACAAATACGGTTTGCTCTCTAAATCATTACATGTTCTTTTACTTTGTTTTGGTTTGTGTTTTCTGGAAAGTGACAATTAAATTTAAGGCCATTTTACCGTATATACTTGTTTATTACTTTTGAGAAATGGCTGATTATCTTTTCTCCATTTTGAACAGCCAATTGTTCGGTACGAATTTTTGACAATTCTTGAAGGCTGGGTTTTGATCAGCATAATGAGTACGAGATGCACAAAAGAAGAAAGTTATATGTTAAATAAAACCAATTATGACATCAGATAACTACAAACAATATCAAGTGACTACTTATATTTTGTATCTATATGTGTTCAGTAAAGTCCAGAATATATCTATGGTGTATTGTATTAATCTAATTGCATATAGTCATATAGATGTCTGCACTAAAGGTTGCTGAACTTTGATTTTCAATACTAGCTAGTGACCTTCTCATATTACTTGGATACCTTATCTTATAATTACTGGGAGGTTGCAGATGGTTGGTTTTGAATCCCTGCTCCATTTGATTGGCTTATAGAACATTTTTAAGAAATATTGCAAAAGTATATTCTTTTTTAGTTTTAATTTTATAAGATGTGTAATATGATAATTGTGATGACCGGTATTTTGGCAATATTATTTTAATAAGCGTTTAATCTAACTAAATAAAATACGAACTCATTTTTTTTAAAAAATGAATAAATCTTTTGGAAATATTCGCCATTTGTTTATATAAATTTGTATTTTTGAAAGGGAAAATTTGAATTGGAAATTTAAAATAAATTTCTTAATAATATTTACAATCAAATTTATCTTATATAATTGAATTAAAGTACTCTGTCTTATTAACATTGGTAAATAAATATATACGAATGATAATGTTTGAAATAAAATCAAAGTCTATCAATATAAAATAAATATAAAACATAAGTAAAACTTATGTATATAATTTAAATGTTGATGTCTAAAATACAAAATAGAAATGAATATAATTAAAAACAAGTGTATAAACAACTATAACAATTTTGAGAGAAACACAAAATATAGAATAAGTATTTATACTAGAAATAAATAAATATGAATATATATATATATGTAGACATACAAGACACTAAGTATTGGAGTTAAAATAAATATTTAAGTTAGAAATATAACATAGAAACAAAACTGGTAAGAAGAAATGCAAAGTACAAGTAGGCAAGAATATAAAGTGATAAACAAAATTTGTATGTATAATAGTTACTGTGTGTATTGCAGTAACATGAGTTAACCTTTAACAATACTTTAGTCAAACTATATGTGAAGTATGCCAGGCAAATAAATATGCATGTATAAGGGATGCAAAGGTAAGTTTTAAAATGCAAAGCTAAAGTAATATAATATCTATGCATAAAATAAGCTAAGTAGGAGACATAAAGTACTCAACATTTAATGCAAGCAACAAGTAAAGTCAAATTCGAATTTGTTAAAATCAACTCAGCCCCCAATTGAAGAAAACATCACTGATCAAATTTGTACAAAACAAATATATTACCTGTACAATTCCTTAGCCTGGTTTCTTCCACACACTTCCTACGTATATACAAACACATACCTTTCTCTCAAGCAAACAACTCAAATTTAAACCTGGAAGCTAAAGTAAAAAAAAATCAGCAAACAAGTCTTTCAAAACTTCAAGACTTCAAACTGAACAAAGCATAGCAAGCAGTTCAGATTCAAGAGAGATTAGTCTCAAATAAAACAATCAGGTTGCAAATCAAAATAATAGCCTCTGTGTCCATTGTTCTCTGTTCAAGTTTAAAAGGTGAGTAAACCATTTATGTTTAAGAAAGTTTTAAATTTGTTTAGAACTTTGTTGCATGTAGTAAAATTTAAGTAATTTGTAATAGGTGTTTGCTTGATTGTTTATGTGTGTGTGTGTGTATATGAATATCTTTGTGTGGATTTGCTCTGTTCTTCACTTCCAAGTTACAAATAAAAGAAAAAGAGGAAAATGTTAACAGCTCTTCACTTGATATCCTTCAGACTTCAATATATAAAAAATCAGTTTGTTATATCAAGATAACTTTTTTTAATGATTCAAGTGAAATATGAAGCCAGCTTAATGAAAAGGGAGAAGAACAGTAGAATTTTAATACTCAACAAACCTCGACATTTTTAATTTATTGTTTCAGGGTTATAATCAGTTTTGATAACAAAAACTAGGATTTTTAAAAATAAAATCATGATTTTTAGGATTAAAAATAAAGAGGAAATGTAGCTTGATCAGGAATTGGGTTTTTAGCAATTGTGGGCAATCGAGGTGATGAGGTTGGTCGGGGTTCATGTCGGAGGTGGTTAGTGGGTCTGTGATGATGGGAAAAATAGTGAATGATTTTTTCTATGGCCGTGGTGGGCACGGTGGAGATAATTAGGGTTTTACGCCTGTTTTGGGTGGGTCGTTTTAATCAAGGCATCTCGTGGTCAGGGGAGGTTGGAAGTCGATCGCGAATCGTCCCGGAGATGCTGGGAGACGTGGCAAAGCTTCGGTGAAGGTGGCGTGGCGTCTCAGGTTAGGGATCGTCGGTGGCGATCGTTTTGCCGATGGCGTTGGTTCAAATCGTGTGGGTTTGTGAGCTCGATTTTGATTCCCGTTTGAATCGAGTATGTTAATGATCGAGATAGGTTTCGTGGATCGCCAGTGAGATGTCGAGGTCATCGACGGTGGACGAAGTGCAGTATGTCGTCGTCGTAGGTGCACGTGCACGTTTTTGTGCACCCTGTGAAGTTATTCTAGGAAGTTGTTCGTGTACTCGGAGTTTTGTTTGGGAATTCTCGAGTTTTACTCGAAGCAGGGAAGGGGTTGGAAACATGGGGTTTCCCTCGAGAAATTGAATGATTTGCTCGAGTGTGATGTGATGTGCAGGGTTATGTGAGACAGGTTTAAATTTTACAGGAAGATAAAGTTTAGAAACAAAGAAGGTTGGTTCGTTTGAAATGCCCTAAGTTTTAAAACAAAGGTAAAGGTTAATTAATTGATTATAAAAGTAATTAAGTATTGATTACTTTGTATTAAAGGAAATTACTTAATGGTAAGCAATTAAAGGATGATTAATTAATTAAGAATAATTAACAAATGGGAAAATTTCTTGATTAAGGAATAAATGGGTATTACTTAATGGGATTAATTAAAGATTTATTAAATTAAAGGTTAGTCAATTAATGAGTGTGAGTAAGTAAAGAATAATCAAAGTGATTGTAGAATAATTAATTTGAGTAATTAATTAAGAGTAATGGAACTGCTATGAGTGATAAAGGGTTAATTAATTTTTGTAATTAATCAAAGGCTAATTACTTAACATAATTAAGTAATAATTAATCAAGGATGATTAATTAAGAAGATGAATTAAGATGGTTAGTTAAGGAATGATTAATTAACTAGATTGAAATTTATTATTGGTTAAGTGAGAAGGATGTGTAGTGATGGAAGTAATTAATTTATTTATTTATTTAAATTAATTAGAAATGGTATGATTAATCTTGCTTATGGATAATTGAATAATATTGAATGCCTTGGATTATTAGATATATCTGATATGTGGTTGTGATGTTCGGTGATATGAGATGTTTTGTATGAATTGTGATAATATCCATCTACAATAGAATTGCTATGTGAACATGATATCCCGAATTCAAATTAAATTGTTTAACTTAAACATCTTGGCTTTAAAAGGATGACATTTGATTCGAAGAGACCGGGATCGGATATCTGCGATATCCGGAACCACTTCGATTTGTAATATATAATTCTTTATAGATTGATATGTGAAATCAATAGGCTGGATGGAATGATTTAAGTGAATTGGACCATTTAATCTAAAGTTTTGGTACTTAGAAATTGATATGTGAAATAGGTGATGTCTCTAACAAATTGTAAATTGACACGAGTTACCCCGGGTTTATGTAAGTTTTATGCTGTTGTATTCCATAATTAGATGGGTTTACTCACGCTGGTTTCCATCCTGACTCGGGTGTTACTTTGATGTAATGCTCAGGTCAGACCGAGTATTACATATTTTCAGGTAAGGACGTTCTGGAGCTCAGGGGACGAGCTGGATGGCAGGAACGTATGGAGTGTATTCTGCTGTGATATATTGTTATTTATTTGGGATAAGTCATTTTACTGTTCCGTGTATGTATAAATGTTGTAACTCTGATGTATTGATATAAATTGACAGATACAGTATTCTTTGTAAATTGTTATTATTTGATATTATATTTTGATCCGCTGCGAATGTGAGGTTCTGAATTTTGTTTTCTGTTTCTTCTTCTTCTATCTCTTTCTTCTTTTCTTAACTATTTGGAATTTTCGGGTTCGAAAATTCCGGGTCGTTACAGTTGGTATCAGAGCCAGGTTAAGCGAAAACCTTTGCTCTGGTGGGTCTACTCATTTAGGATAGGGGCAATAGTACCCTAAAATGAGTCGAGTGAATATATATATATGAGAGGGCGTACTTGTTATTTCCTTATATAAAGATTTTAAATGATTTTATGTAAGAATATATTTTGATATATATAAAGCAATATTTCTTACTAATAAATGTTAAAGTAATTGGTTGTTAAAAATTATTGGAATAAAAAAAATATAATAATAATAATAATAATGAGAATTAAGTGTTAATAGTGGTACAACCAAATTGTAATTGAATGAAGGTAAATTTGAAATTTGTTTCGAAGTGATAAAGAAATAATAAATAATATTATTTGAATGAAAGGGCTTGATTCAGATAGGAGTTGTTTGAAAATTTAAAGGAATTTGTTTGAATTAAAAACCCAAGGTGGTTTAAAATTTAAGGATAACTTAGTGTGTAAAAGAAATAATATGTATATATGGGAAATATACATAATATCAAAAATAGTTTGAAACAAATTTTAAATGTTGAGTTTTAAATCTGAAATGAGATGTGATATCCGAGGTGATAAGTTTTTGAACTTATAAGATTATTAATGTGAAGTTTAAAATTTGAAATGGGAATTCAAATTGGTAAGGTTGTTTAGATTAAGAAAATTGAATTTAACTTTGGGAAAGTGAAATAAGTTAACAAGCAACCTGATTTGGAAATTTTAAGATGAAATTGAAATTTAACTTGGGAAGTTAAGTGGTTGATTTTAATGGGAGTTATGAGTGATCTCAAAATGGGTTTGAGATCTGGAAATAGAAATGGATGATGTTAACTGGTGTTTGGATAAATTTGGATTATTTATCCTGATATCATTCTATTGTTGTAAATAATCTATGAAACTGGGGATTTGTTTTGAAGTTAGAAATGGATAATAAATTAGAATCTGAAGATTAAATTGTTTTCGAATTCTTATTTGAACTTTGTAATAAGTTAAGTGAAGATAATTTTAAAATGGAATTTTGAAATTTGAATTCAGAATTAAATGGTTAGGCTGTTAAATTAAAAGTAAAGGTAAAATTTGACTTAAGGGGTTAAATCAACATTTAAAATATTTAACTCGAATTTATATAATTCGAGATGGTTTTAAGTTGAGATTTGAATAGAATTAGTTCAAATTGAATTTTATTTGAACTAATTAGAATCGTGATTGAAGATGTATAAGTTTAAAAATTCAAATGGTAAATTAGAACTGAAATGATTTGAAATTTGAAGCTGGTTCAATTTGAAATTAATCCAAATTGATTTGAGATAATTTGGAATTGTAATTAAAGTTGAATAAGTTTAAAAATCAAACGGAATTTGATTTGATTTTGGTAAGGAATTAAGGATAATTCAACTTGAATTGGGATTAAATCAATTTCAATGGAAATTGAAGTATTAAGTCAAATTTAAAAGGAAGTGGAAATTTAAATTGAATTGACGGGAAATTAATTGGAAATGGAGATTGGGAAATTAAACAGTTTGGCTCTGGATTATTTTCAAAATAAATTGTTTTAATACAAATATATATTTCCAAACTATTTAAACCCCAAACTATCATATACTTATTTTACAATTATTTTGGAACTATTTAACTATTTTGAAACTGTCCTATAAACTAATTACTATTTTTCAGTTACTTATATCTAATCACTATTTTAAAAACTATTTTGCAATTATCTAACTATTTTATACCTATTTAACTATTTTACGGTTATGTTACAAACTAATAACTATTTTTCAACTACTTATCTATTTTAAACTTTTTCAAGCTATTTTTAAATTTAAATAGGTCAGAGTTCAAACTGTTTGTAATTGAAGTAATAACTCAATTGGAAATGGAAGCAATTTAGAATAAGTGAATGGAATTAAAGGAAACGTGAATAGAAAAGAGAATTGATTTGGTTAATAATCAATGGAGGTAAATACGTAGGATGTACGTATATTATTCTATTTGCATAGTGATTTGATCCAGATTCGAGCACAGAATTTCGAGATAATATTGTCGATCCGAGTTGGGATTTTTTCGCTTGATTTTCGACGGTGAACCTGGATATGGATTTTTGATTGGTTCTGGATATTCTCTATCATAGTTGTGACTATGCAAGGAGAATGACGGTTTCTGATCAAGAAACCAGATCTGAGTCCGCACTAGGAAGTCGGGTGGACGATACTAGTTCGGAAGAGAAATTATGTGATCGAGTGAGCGATCAGATTGATATCGCGTACGGATGATATGTGGACATCGTACGGGTTTTGAATGAAATTGGCATTGAAAATTTATGGGTAAAAATTGAAAAATGGTTTTTGAAATGAAAAGTATATTTCGTGAAATATATGATGAGGTAAAATGGAAATTGGAAATTTCTATGATTTAAGATTCACTTTATGAAGAAGGTAATGTGGTTAATAACTTTATTAAAGAGTAATCAAATTTGAACATTTGATTTGGAATAAACAAAGTTATATATCTTTATTATATATGGTAAACTCCCCTTATTGAATCTATTGTCAGAAGAAAAGATTTTCGAAAGTATTTGAAGTATAAAAAGTGAATTTATACAAGTACAAATTGATTCAAAGATTTTTCAAAACTTTTATATATATGTATTTATAAAAAAAATTTATGGAAATGGTTTTGAGAAAAGGTTTTAGGAACCTTGGGATTTGAAAACGGCTTTTGATTTTCGAGGAAAATCAAATTTGAAAGTTTGGAAAGCCTGATGTGTGAATTATCGATTTTGGGAATCGATTTTGTGTAAAGGCGCTTATATGAAATTCATACTAGGTGTATGATTTGGAAAATACTATATGTGTATAGTATAAAGTGTTTTGAGATTGGGCTCTGGGGAAAAAGGCGCTCCCTTAAAATGAACTTCTCAGGAGTGCCACAGGGTGGCACTGCCTTGAGTCTCTAAGGGGGAGGTTCTAAAGTTGATCCTGTGAGGAGTCCGGACAAAACTAGTTCCTGAGGATTATTTGTAGCGAAAGTCGAGGGGCTGGAGCCCACAGAGGCATTTGGGTTATGCTGTGACGACAGTGTAACTCGATGTCACTGCGATCTACTGCAGACCATAGTGAAAGTCGCATGAGCCGTTGAGAGCCAACAGTCTATGTTTGATTTTATATCGGTAGACTGCGACACTATGGTAACATAGTGTCGGTCGCGTGAGCCGCTGAGAGCTAACAGTCTGCGTTTGATTTTACATCGGTAGACTGCGACCTATGTTAGAGTGGAGAAGTTTCATTTTGACAGCGAGAACCATGTGTGCCGCTGAGAGCCAACAGTTACATGGACTTTTGCTGTGATGGCAACGTAACCCTGGAATGTAACTGCGATCTGTCGTGGGTTCCATGGCGTAATCGAGAGGCCGCGGAGAGCCTACAGTTACATGGACTTTTGCTGCGATGGCAACGTAACCCAGGATGTAACTGTGACCATGGATGGGTGTGATGATTTCCAAAGCATTCTCACCAAAGATATTTTCTCTATTTCCAAAACTGTTTTCTATATTTTCAATAAAAGTATTTTCCAAAATATTTTCACTAGGCGTTGAAAACAGGTTTACCAAGTACTTATAGATTTTCGGTCCCACGCCTGATCAACGTATGACCGAATTTCTGTGAGAATAAGGATAGACTTGTCAAAACATTGAGTTATAAAAGTATTTTTATAAAACTATTTTCGAATAATATTATATAGATTTTAAAATAGTTTAAAAATGATCAAAGAAATTTATCTGATTTTAAGCATTTTAATAAAACTGGCTTCGTTCCTTTTCGAGGACGAAAAGATTCAAAGGGGGGAGGAATGCGATGACCGGTATTTTGGCAATATTATTTTAATAAGCGTTTAATCTAACTAAATAAAATACGAACTCATTTTTTTTAAAAATGAATAAATCTTTTGGAAATATTCGCCATTTGTTTATATAAATTTGTATTTTTGAAAGGGAAAATTTGAATTGGAAATTTAAAATAAATTTCTTAATAATATTTACAATCAAATTTATCTTATATAATTGAATTAAAGTACTCTGTCTTATTAACATTGGTAAATAAATATATACGAATGATAATGTTTGAAATAAAATCAAAGTCTATCAATATAAAATAAATATAAAACATAAGTAAAACTTATGTATATAATTTAAATGTTGATGTCTAAAATACAAAATAGAAATGAATATAATTAAAAACAAGTGTATAAACAACTATAACAATTTTGAGAGAAACACAAAATATAGAATAAGTATTTATACTAGAAATAAATAAATATGAATATATATATGTAGACATACAAGACACTAAGTATTGGAGTTAAAATAAATATTTAAGTTAGAAATATAACATAGAAACAAAACTGGTAAGAAGAAATGCAAAGTACAAGTAGGCAAGAATATAAAGTGATAAACAAAATTTGTATGTATAATAGTTACTGTGGTATTGCAAGCAAGTAAAGTCAAATTCGAATTTGTTAAAATCAAATCAGCCCCCAATTGAAGAAAACATCACTGATCAAATTTGTACAAAACAAATATATTACCTGTACAATTCCTTAGCCTGGTTTCTTCCACACACTTCCTACGTATATACAAACACATACCTTTCTCTCAAGCAAACAACTCAAATTTAAACCTGGAAGCTAAAGTAAAAAAAATCAGCAAACAAGTCTTTCAAAACTTCAAGCCTTCAAACTGAACAAAGCATAGTAAGCAGTTCAGATTCAAGAGAGATTAGTCTCAAATAAAACAATCAGGTTACAAATCAAAATAATAGCCTCTGTGTCCATTGTTCTCTGTTCAAGTTTAAAAGGTGAGTAAACCATTTATGTTTAAGAAAGTTTTAAATTTGTTCAGAACTTTGTTGCATGTAGTAAAATTTAAGTAATTTGTAATAGGTGTTTGCTTGATTGTTTATGTGTGTGTGTGTGTGTGTGTGTGTGTATATATGAATATCTTTGTGTGCATTTGCTCTGTTCTTCACTTCCAAGTTACAAATAAAAGAAAAAGAGGAAAATGTTAACGGCTCTTCACTTGATATCCTTTAGACTTCAATATATAAACAAATTAGTTTGTTATATCAAGATAACTTTTTTTTTAATGATTCAAGTGAAATATGAAGCCAGCTTAATGAAAAGGGAGAAGAACAGTAGAATTTTAATACTCGTCAAACCTCGACATTTTTAATTTATTGTTTCAGGGTTATAATTAGTTTTGATAACAAAAACTAGGATTTTTAAAAATAAAATCATGATTTTTAAGATTAAAAATAAAGAGGAAATGTAGCTTGATCAGGAATTGGGTTTTTAGCAATTGTGGGCAATCGAGGTGATGAGGGTGGTCGGGGTTCATGTCGGAGGTGGTTAGTGGGTCTATGATGATGGAAAAAATAGTGAATGATTTTTTCTATGGCCGTGGTGGGCACGGTGGAGAAAATTAGGGTTTTACGCCTGTTTTGGGTGGGTCGTTTTAATCAAGGCATCTCGTGGTCAGGTGAGGTTGGAAGTCGATCGCGAATCGTCCCAGAGATGCTGGGAGACGTGGCTAAGCTTCGGTGAAGGTGGTGTGGCGTCTCAGGTTAGGGGTCGTCGGTGGCGATCGTTTTGCCGATGGCATTGGTTCAAATCGTGTGGGTTTGTGAGCTCGATTTTGATTCCCGTTTGAATTGAGTATGTTAATGATCGAGATAGGTTTCGTGGATCGCCAGTGAGATGTCGAGGTTATCGACGGTGGACGAAGTGTCGTATGTCGTCGTCGTACGTGCACGTGCACGTTTCTGTGCACCCTGTGAAGTTATTCTGGGAAGTTGTTCGTGTACTCGGAGTTTTGTTTGGGAATTCTTGAGTTTTACTCGAAGCAGGGAAGGGGTTGGAAACATGGGGTTTCCCTCAAGAAATTGAATGATTTGCTCGAGTGTGCTGTGATGTGCAGGGTTATGTGAGACAGGTTTAAATTTTACAGGAAGATAAAGTTTAGAAACAAAGAAGGTTGGTTCGTTTGAAATGCCCTAAGTTTTAAAACAAAGGTAAAGGTTAATTAATTGATTATAAAAGTAATTAAGTATTGATTACTTTGTATTAAAGGAAATTACTTAATGGTAAGCAATTAAAGGATGATTAATTAATTAAGAATAATTAACAAATGGGAAAATTTCTTGATTAATGAATAAATGGGTATTACTTAATGGGATTAATTAAAGATTTATTAAATTAAAGGTTAGTCAATTAATGAGTGTGAGTAAGTAAAGAATAATCAAAGTGATTGTAGAATAATTAATTTGAGTAATTAATTAAGAGTAATGGAACTGATATGAGTGATAAAGGGTTAATTAATTTTTGTAATTAATCAAAGGCTAATTACTTAACATAATTAAGTAATAATTAATCAAGGATGATTAATTAAGAAGATGAATTAAGATGGTTAGTTAAGAAATGATTAATTAACTGGATTGAAATTTATTATTGGTTAAGTGAGAAGGATGTGTAGTGATGGAAGTAATTAATTTATTAATTTATTTAAATTAATTAGAAATGGTATGATTAATCTTGCTTATGGATAATTGAATAATATTGAATGCCTTGGATTATTAGATATATCTGATATGTGGTTGTGATGTTCGGTGATATGAGATGTTTTGGATGAACTGTGATAATATCCATCTGCAATAGAATTGCTATGTGAACATGATATCCCGAATTCAAATTAAATTTTTTAACTTAAACAACTTGGCTTTAAAAGGATGACATTTGATTCGAAGAGACCGGGATCGGATATCTGCGATATCCGGAACCACTTCGGTTTGTAATATATAATTCTTTATAGATTGATATGTGAAATCAATAGGTTGGATGGAATGATTTAAGTGAATTGGACCATTTAATCTAAAGTTTTGGTACTTAGAAATTGATATGTGAAATAGGTGATGTCTCTAACAAATTGTAAATTGACACGAGTTACCCCGGGTTTATGTAAGTTTTATGTTGTTGTATTCCATAATTAGATGGGTTTACTCACGCTGGTTTCCAGCCTGACCCGGGTGTTACTTTGATGTAATGCTCGGGTTAGACCGAGTATTACAGATTTTTAGGTAAGGACGTTCTAGAGCTCAGGGGACGAGCTGGATGGTAGGAACGTATGGAGTGTATTCTGCTGTGATATATTGTTATTTATCTGGGATAAGTCATTTTACTGTTCCGTGTATGTATAAATGTTGTAACTCTGATGTATTGATATAAATTGAAAGATACAGTATTCTTTGTAAATATTTTATTATTTGATATTATATTTTGATCCGCTGCGAATGTGAGGTTCTGAATTTTGTTTTCTGTTTCTTCTTCTTCTATCTCTTTCTTCTTTTCTTAACTATCTGGAATTTTCGAGTTCGAAAATTCCGGGTCGTTACAATAATGGTACGTTGAACTTAAAGGTAATTGCCCCAAGGCACGATAAAATTGTGCTTACTTGCACAGATTGTAAAACACAGTAAATGAAAAGGCTTTCAAATATTTTGGAAATTTAACGCACAGACTCTGTTAATTTACCAGATGGTAAAACACATTTTGATGGTACACTATTAATTTACCAGACACCGTTAATTTACTAGATGGTACACTGTTAATTTACCAGATGGTACACTGTTAATTTACCAGACAAAGAACGTATCTCTCTCTCACACACTATGCATATACACACACGCACACAGGCGTGCGTGCATAAACTTTAAAGTGACTATGTAAGGTATATGACATCGATTTGATATCAAATTAGCATCTCTTCAAAATAGACTTTGAACTTAAAAGGTCCCTTTTTTGTTATTTACATTGCTAAAGCTTACAAGGTTCAGACATTAGAGTTGATGCGTAAATTTAAACTGTCATTGGCTGATTTATTTAGTACTTTATCTTAGTTTTGTGCCTATTTTCAGAACTTTTGCATACTCCATGCTGTAGTTTATTGACATTACCATTATCGATTAAATTCTTAACAACTTTCATCTTACACTTTTCACTACTGCTATTCTTTCCTAAAACTGCATTTCTGGCTTTGTGGTTAAAGAAGCAACACCAACATATCAAGCAATATCAACATATCAAGCAGATTTATTGGCTTTATGGTTACTACTATTGATATTGATTGACTTTGTTACCTATATGGGCAGATTTATTACATTATTGGCTTTGTGGTTAAAGCAGCAACACCAACATATCAAGCAATATCAGGATCAAACTACGTAGAGCTTTATAAAGGGATTCACTAGCCTATGAGTTTACTGTACATATGGAAAAAATGACTTTACAATGACCAAAGGTGATTAAATAAAAAATAATGATAATATTAGTACAAATATTTACCTCTACTTGTTCCCGCCCACCCTTGCCCATAGATGTTGAAAATTCAAGTTTCTTGTAAATGATTGACCTGGAAAAAAAATTAACACAAACTACATGAATAAAATATAAGATACACGATTTATATGAATGAATGGCAAAAAGCAATATAAAATAGAAATTCAATAAATAAAGAACTTTTAACATTTTTTGTTATTTCATTGCAACTTCGATCATGTAATTAAATAGTTTAAGGAATACTAATTATAAATGTTTGCCTAAAAATTACATGATGTATGTAAATGAGCAAAGTCATATATTATTATATGTATAATAATAGTAATTACCATAATCCCATCACAATCCTTCCTCATATAACTTTCATCCCCGATATGGATCTCTTTATCGTCAAGTAGTGACTCATCTAGTGGTTTACTAGTCGACTCTTCACCCTCATCGTATTTGTCTGATTCATGAAAACCTCTCGGAGGTGCTCTAAGCACAGCATACCAATTTGAAGAACTACTTTCTCTTAAAAAGAACACTTGTCCATCTTGTGTTGCAAAGATGAAAGGATCGTTTGCAAATTGATTTTGAAACAAATGTAAGTTGACTAATGTAAATCCATCTTCAATCTTAACTACATGATCAATATTAGCCCAATCACACTTAAAAAGGCAACTTGAAATACGCGATAGTCTAGCAAAATAATCTCCCGTAAAACTCCATAATAAACTACTTTTTCAAAAGATCCATCTTCACAGATTGTATTTTCCTCAATGGAAACACCACTATTTCGCGTAGAATTCTCACAATCTTTAGTATGAAAACGCCGACCATTGATAATATAGCCAGTATAAGAAGTTACTTGTAAGCGAGGCCCATATGAAAGCCATTTTATTGTATCACTAACGTTAGATGCATTTCTTTCTTCCTTAACCTGTAAAAATATATTTTTATATACAAGGACTTAATATGATAATATGTACATTGTATATCAAATTTAATTGTTTACAAATAAGAAGACATAATCCTTATAACCTTTTCTTCAAACCAGGAACAATAATTCTCTGAATGCAGCCTTGCAAGTTCCACACCATCTTTTACAAGTTGAGGAAGCATACGTTTCAACTCCTCTTTGTGCATTCTATATACGCGAATATACAAGTCAAAATTTAGTTTCCTTCATACATAATAATTGGATGCAATTGATATTTACTCTATATAGTGCTCCACTTCCTCGGTATTAATAACACATAAGGATGAACAACAACAATCATGTCCTTGGTGGCTATCATAGGGATTCCTTTGGATATAGGACGCCCTTCTAGTATGAAATCATTATGATGCACTTCATTTCAATTCTTCCTTTCTTCAATTTTAGATGCATTTTTAATATATCCTTCGCAATACTTCATACATTCTTCAGCAAAATAGCGCTCAGCTATGCACCCTTCAGGTCGTGCTTTATTTTTAACGTAGCCTTTCAATACTTTCGTATATCTACAACTAAAACATGTAGACAAGATATTTTATTTAAGTGCAAACATTATTGACTAATTTTAATATCCATAATAAAGTTTACCTTTCAAATGGATACATCCAACGATATTGCAATTGCCCACAAGTTCTTGCTTCCCTCGCTAAATGTATTGTTAAGTGAACCATGATGTCAAAATATGATGGGGGAAAAAAATCTCTCTAGATTGCATAAGGTTAAAGCGACCTGATTCTCCATAGTTTCTAATTTATCTTTATCAAGCACTCTTTGGCATATGTCATTATAAAAAGAACATAGTCATAGTAGTGCATTCCGTGTCCCTACAGGTAAAAGTTCTCTCGATGCTACAGACAACAATTGTTGCATCAAAACATGATAATCATGGGACTTAAGACTTGAAATCTTGGCTTCTTTTGCAAAGAATTTCCCAATATTTGAGCAATATCCATCAGGTACCTTTAAAATTTTTCATTCTATAATAAAAGAGACCCTTCTCTTGATCACTTAACGTGCATGGTGCAGCTGGAAGTAACAATTTACTTCCCATGTCTATTGGATGTAATTTTTTCCTAATACCCATTGCTTCCAAATCTTAACATGCATTAATTCCATCTTTCGATTTTCCTTTGATATCGAGTAACGTGCCAAGAATACTCTCGCAAACATTTTTTTCAACATGCATTACATTGAGATTGTGGCGCAAAGGGAGAGTCTAAGCAGAAAACAAAAACAAAAATACCTAGTGAACAAAAAATTATTAATTGCTACATACGAATAAATAAATGAAAAACCTGTAGCTCTTTCTTACCTTCCAATAAGGCAAATCAAAGAAAATGGATTTCTTCTTCCACATTAAAGTTCCTTTTTTCTTCTCCTCTCCCCTTTTCCTTTTCTTCTCGCTTTCCCCTTCCATTTTTCCCTCCTTTTGTGACTTTCCCCACACATTACAAATATCTTTGACATCTTCGAAGACTTGAGCACTAGTTTGTATTGGGGGGCTTCGTTTATTCTTTATGGTTCCATCAAACAAGTTTTTTCGTTGGTGATATTCATGGTTAGGTACTAGGAATCGTCTATGGCCTAAGTATGCACATTTCTTACTGAATGGTAGTGATGCAGGCCAGAATGAAGACTTAGGTCGAATACGACCTAACAAGTTGATAAGTCGAGACCGACCTAAAAAGAATACCACCGAGTTAAGATTGGGTGAGCAATGTTGGGAGAATGAAGTTCTAGGTCGCAACCGACTTATGGAAGAATGCTCGCGACCTAATGAAGATGATAAGTCATCCCAGCGACTTAGTATAGGTCGGCAGCGAGTTAACTTGAGTTCGCGACCTAACGAAGGCGCTAAGTCGTCCCAGCGACCTAGTATAACTCGGCAGCGAGTTAACTCGAGTTCGCGACCTAACGAAGGCGCTAAGTCGTCCCAGCGACCTAGTATAACTCGGCAGCGAGTTAACTCGAGTTCGCGACCTAACGAAGGTGCTAAGTCGTCTGAACGACCTATGGAGCTACGCGGTGAAGAGGCAGAACAATTTGATGAAGTGTTAGGTCGTGAACGACCTAACGAGTCAATGGATAGATCGGTGAAGACTGGAGGCGTGGATCTTCTCTGCCGACTTAATCTCAGCTGTTGATTTCTTAAGTCGTTGATGCCGCCTATTCTTAAGTCGCGCGAAGCCTGGTGCGTTGATTCTGCTGCGAGTTAATCTCCACCACTGGTTTCTTTAAGTCGCCACATGGTTTAAGTCGCTGAAGGCAAGTGTTGTAGCTGTCTGTCTTAAGTCGTCCCCATGTTAGGTCGTAGGTCGTTTCCGACCTAAGTACTTGTAATATTTTTAAGTTTTTCGGAACTGTGTTGTAAGTAGTATACGACTTGTGTTAAGTCGGAGATGTTGTTAAGTCGGTTGCCGACTTAGGAGTTGTAGTTTTTTTCTGCTTTGCGTGTTGTAGCCTATAAATAGGCAAGTTGTTTCATTTGTAAAGGTTGTTGAATATTGAATAAAATTCTCTTTGATTGCTTTGTGCTTTCATTCAAATTGGTAGTTGAGTGTAATCTCCTATCTCCTCTTTCGGATAATCGAGTGCGCTCGATTCAACGATTGTAGAAGCCGATTCGCGGAATCAAATGCGCTTGATCAACGCTTGAAGAATTGAAGATCTTTGAACCCGGTATCGTGCGCGATCAACGAGTTCGAGATAGCTAGAGTTCGGTATCTTCGGATCAACGAATTCGGGCAATTCAGCATTCATCAATCCATCGACTGCTACTTTCACCGATTGAAGTTTGTTTTGATTAATCCGCTACGTCAGTTTTGGTATCAGAGCTTGTTCTAACCAATCATAGTTAGATCGAGACTTGGAGCCTAATCATTTTGAGGAGTTTTGAAGTTTGAAGTTGAGCCGTGAGCAAGTGAAGTTGTTCGCATTTATTTGAAGATTGAAGTTCGGATTTGCATTGGAGGCCGAAACTTTGTCCATCGTGTTCATCGCGATTTGCTACAAAGTGGAAGTTTTCGATCCGTTTCATTTTGGATCAAAGTCCGAATTGTGTTTGAATTTGAAGTGTTGAAGAATTTGTGAAGTTTTCAAGTATGCCGCCAAGAAGAGCTAATCGCCACCAAAACGTAGAAGCTTTGTATCGAAGAGAAGAAGCTGATGAGATGGAACAAAGAATCAATGAGAATTTTAGTGAGAAGCTTAATGAAGGAATTGGCCGGTTAGAGAGGCTTATGACGGAGATGAATCAAAATCGGAGAAGGGTTTCACCAGAATCTAACCATGGGGGTAGTAGAGTCTCGCCACATTCCAATCGAGACAGAAGTGTTGAGAATGATCAAGGGCGTGGGAGGAACGTGAATGATCGTGAACGGAGGAATGCAGATAGAAGGGATGGTGGTAGGCGTGAAGGTAGTAGAGATGTTGGTGGTCAGAATCGACATCGTTATGCATCTGATTTTGAAGAGGAGTATGATGGTGGTAGTGTTCAAGGAAGAGGTCAAGGAAGAAACTATTCTGAGTATGATCACAAATGGGAGTCGGGGATGAAGACAGAAATTCCTGAATTCAAGGGTGGTATGCAAGCAGAGGAGTTTCTAGATTGGGTAGCTAATGTTGAAGAGATTTTTGATTTCAAAGAAGTTCCAGAACAACGTAGAGTGAAGTTGGTTGCTACGAGGCTGAGGGGTAGAGCTTTAGCATGGTGGCAGCAAACCAAGCTTACACGTGAACGAATGGGGAAATCAAAAGTTGAATCTTGGGAGAAGATGAAGAAATTGATGAAAGCAACGTTCCTACCATACAATTATCAATCTTTGGTGTATCAACGTTTGCAGAACTTGAGGCAGGGCACGAAGACAGTTAACGACTATGCTGATGAATTTTATCAACTTATTGCGAGGAATGACATTATGGAAACGGAAGAGCAGCTGACATCTAGGTTCATTGGGGGATTGAGAATGCAGATTCAGGATATGGTTAATATGTTCGATCCAAGATCTGTGGCAGAAGCACATCAGAAAGCGTTGGCTTGGGAAAAACAAGGGAGACGAGGAAGTGGTGTGTTTACTAATCCTAACAATCAAGCGAAGGGTGTTGGAGGAAGTTCAAATGTTTCTAAACCTATCAGTAGACCAGTGGTGAAGGAGGTTGAGAAGACAAGGGTTAACAATGGTTTCAAATGTTACAATTGTCAGGAATTGGGTCATAAAAGCAGTGAGTGTCCAAAGCCAAAGAAGAGAACCATGATTGCAGAAGTTGACGATGAGGATGTTGATGGAGATTGTTCTAATCCAGCTGAGGAGGATGAGCAGGATATTGCGTCAGGAGATGAAGGTTGTAATCTAATGCTAAGAAGATCGTGTTTAACACCGAAGCAGGAGGAAGCTAGTTGGTTGAGAAGTAATATTTTTCAGTCAACATGTACTATTCTGGGGAAGGTGTGTAAGTTTGTGATTGACGCAGGAAGCTGTGATAATATTATTTCAACCGAGGCTGTGACAAAGTTGAAATTGAAAGCAGAGAAACATCCGAATCCATACAAGTTAGCATGGTTGAGAAAAGGAGGAGAAGTGAAAGTGGATAGACGAGTTCGTGTACCATTCTCTATTGGGAAGAAATACAAAGATGAAATATGGTGTGATGTAGTAGAGATGGATGTTTGCCACTTATTATTGGGAAGACCATGGCAATATGATCGAGCAGTACTACATGACGGTCGGACCAATAGCTACAGTTTTATGTTTAAAGGCACGAAGATTATCTTAGTTCCGAAGAAGAGATCACAAGAAGAAAGTAAGTCAGAAGAAATTGAAGAGCTGAAAACTTTATTGACTTTAAAGGAGTTTGTTAAGGAGGTTGAGGAAGAACCAGAAGTATTCTTGTTGATTGGACGTGAGAGCAGTGAAGAAGTTGAAATTCCAGAAAAAGTTAAACCAGTTTTGAAAGAATTTGACGATGTATTTCCAGAGGAATTACCAACGGAGTTGCCACCGTTGAGGGATATACAACATCAGATAGATCTTGTTCCAGGTGCTGTATTGCCACACAGACCACATTATCGAATGAGTCCGAAGGAACATGAAGAGTTGCGGAGGCAGGTAGAGGAATTGCTTGAGCAGGGGCGTGTGCAGGAGAGTCTGAGTCCTTGTGCTGTACCAGCTTTATTGGTACCCAAGAAGGATGGGACGTGGAGGATGTGCACTGACAGCCGAGCATTGAATAAGATTACTGTGAGATATAGATTTCCGATGCCGAGGTTGGATGACTTGTTAGATCAAATAAGCGGAGCTACTATATTTTCGAAGATTGATTTGAAGAGCGGATATCATCAAATTCGTATCAGACCAGGAGATGAGTGGAAGACTGCTTTTAAAACCAGGGAGGGTCTATACGAATGGTTGGTCATGCCATTTGGTTTATCCAATGCACCAAGTACTTTCATGAGGGTGATGAATCAGATTTTTCGACCGTTCATTGGGAAATTTGTGGTGGTGTATTTCGATGATATTCTAATTTACAGTGGGAGTACAGAAGAACATTTGAATCATCTTAGAGAAGTGCTGATGGTACTGAGACAAGAACAATTTTATGCTGCTACGAAGAAGTGTGTGTTCATGACGCACAGTGTTTTATTTCTGGGGTATGTTGTTTCAGAGAAAGGAATACAGGTTGACCAAAGTAAAGTTGAGGCGATCAGAGATTGGCCACAGCCCAAGACGATAACGGAAGTTCGTAGTTTTCACGGGTTGGCTTCATTCTATCGAAGGTTTATACCACACTTTAGTAGTGTGATGGCACCTGTTACAGATTGCATGAAAGGTAAACAGTTTGCATGGACAGAGGACGCAGGGAATGCTTTTGGGAAGATCAAGGAGTTGCTGACATCTGCACCAATTCTAGTATTACCTGATTTTCAGTTGGTGTTTGAACTACATACTGATGCATCCAAGGTTGGGATTGGAGGGGTGTTGAGTCAGAAGGGACGTCCAATTGCATATTTCAGTGAGAAGTTGTCAGGAGCGAAGATGCGATACAGTACATATGATGTGGAGTTTTATGCTGTTGTACAATCTATCAAACACTGGAGACACTATCTATTTCAGAAGGAGTTTGTTCTTTACACTGATCATGAAGCATTGAAGCATTTGCAAGGGCAAGACAAGATTTCAGCGAGACATGCATCGTGGATTGCATATCTGCAACAGTTTACTTTTGTTGTTAAACACAAGTCAGGGGTGACAAATCGTGTGGCTGATGCTTTGAGTAGGAGGAGTCATTTGTTGACTACACTAAAGGTTGAAGTGACGGGGTTTGAAATGTTGCCAGAGTTATTCACTGATGATCCTTACTTTGCAAAATTTGTTGAAAAAGTCAAGGACGGAGAGATTGAAGAATTTATGATGGTTGATGGTTTTCTTTTTAAGGGTAATCGATTGTGCATACCTGAGGGTAGTCTGAGAATGAAGATTATCAAGGAGTTACACAAAGAGGGACATGTTGGGAGAGACCGTACCTTACAGTTGATTTCACAGTCTTACTTTTGGCCATCGATGAGGAAAGAAGTGGAGAGGTTTGTTGAGCGATGCCATATCTGTCAAGTTTCGAAAGGAACTGCGACTAATGCGGGTTTATATATGCCGTTACCGGTACTAACTAAACCATGGGTTGATGTGAGTATGGACTTTGTGTTGGGGTTGCCGAGAACACAGCGTGGTAATGATTCCATTTATGTGGTGGTTGACCGATTTTCGAAGATGGCACATTTTATTGCTTGCAAGAAGACGGCGGATGCTGTTCATGTTGCTCAATTGTTTTTCAAGGAGATCTATCGACTTCATGGATTTCCAGAATCTATTGTGTCGGATAGAGATACTCGATTTCTGAGTCATTTTTGGTTGAGTTTGTGGAAAATGGTCGGAACGAAGCTGAAATTTAGTAGTGCTTATCATCCGCAAACGGATGGACAGACTGAGGTGGTTAACAGATCATTGGGAAACTTGTTGAGATGTCTTGTGCAAGATAATCTGAAGAGTTGGGACGTGAAGTTATGCCAGGCAGAGTTTGCCCATAATCATGCAGTGAATCGTAGTACTGGGTTCAGTCCATTCCAGATAGTTTATTCAAGCTTACCAAAGGGACCGTTGGATTTAACGGTAGTGCCACAATCACAGAAGACAGTTAAAAAAGCTGCTGATTTTGTTGAAGGGTTGACGGAATGTCATAAAATCGTTCAGGAACGATTGGAGAAAGCAAATGAGAAGTATAAACAATCTGCAGATTTGAAACGACGAAATGTTGAGTTTAATGAAGGAGATTTGGTTTATGCAGTATTGACGAAAGATCGTTTTCCGGTGGGAACGTATAATAAATTGAAAGCACGAAAGATTGGCCCAGTTGAAATTTTAAAGAAAATCAATGAAAATGCTTATAAACTGAAGCTGCCAGATGATGTGTACACGTCAGACGTATTCAACGTTAAGCATATCATACCATATCATGGAGAAGAGTTTGTTGTGGATGAAGAAAGTACAAATTCGTGGACGAATTTTTCTCAACCTGGGGAGGATGATGCAGGCCAGAATGAAGACTTAGGTCGAATACGACCTAACAAGTTGATAAGTCGAGACCGACCTAAAAAGAATACCACCGAGTTAAGATTGGGTGAGCAATGTTGGGAGAATGAAGTTCTAGGTCGCAACCGACTTATGGAAGAATGCTCGCGACCTAATGAAGATGATAAGTCATCCCAGCGACTTAGTATAGGTCGGCAGCGAGTTAACTTGAGTTCGCGACCTAACGAAGGCGCTAAGTCGTCCCAGCGACCTAGTATAACTCGGCAGCGAGTTAACTCGAGTTCGCGACCTAACGAAGGCGCTAAGTCGTCCCAGCGACCTAGTATAACTCGGCAGCGAGTTAACTCGAGTTCGCGACCTAACGAAGGTGCTAAGTCGTCTGAACGACCTATGGAGCTACACGGTGAAGAGGCAGAACAATTTGATGAAGTGTTAGGTCGTGAACGACCTAACGAGTCAATGGATAGATCGGTGAAGACTGGAGGCGTGGATCTTCTCTGCCGACTTAATCTCAGCTGTTGATTTCTTAAGTCGTTGATGCCGCCTATTCTTAAGTCGCACGAAGCCTGGTGCGTTGATTCTGCTGCGAGTTAATCTCCACCACTGGTTTCTTTAAGTCGCCACATGGTTTAAGTCGCTGAAGGCAAGTGTTGTAGCTGTCTGTCTTAAGTCGTCCCCATGTTAGGTCGTAGGTCGTTTCCGACCTAAGTACTTGTAATATTTTTAAGTTTTTCGGAACTGTGTTGTAAGTAGTATACGACTTGTGTTAAGTCGGAGATGTTGTTAAGTCGGTTGCCGACTTAGGAGTTGTAGTTTTTTTCTGCTTTGCGTGTTGTAGCCTATAAATAGGCAAGTTGTTTCATTTGTAAAGGTTGTTGAATATTGAATAAAATTCTCTTTGATTGCTTTGTGCTTTCATTCAAATTGGTAGTTGAGTGTAATCTCCTATCTCCTCTTTCGGATAATCGAGTGCGCTCGATTCAACGATTGTAGAAGCCGATTCGCGGAATCAAGTGCGCTTGATCAACGCTTGAAGAATTGAAGATCTTTGAACCCGGTATCGTGCGCGATCAACGAGTTCGAGATAGCTAGAGTTCGGTATCTTCAGATCAACGAATTCGGGCAATTCAGCATTCATCAATCCATCGACTGCTACTTTCACCGATTGAAGTTTGTTTTGATTATTCCGCTGCGTCAGGTAGCCATATCGAGCATGTATTACGGCCACAAATAGGACATGCTTTCTTACCCTTTACAATGCACCCTGCTAAATTTTCATAAGCTGGAAAATCATTAATTGTCCACATTAAGATAGCTTTTAGTCTAAATTTACTACGGCTACATGCGTCATAAACATTCACCCCTTTAATTCACAATTTATTCAAATCTTTAATAAGTGGTTGCAAATACACATCAATATCATTTCATGGTTGTCGTGGCCCAGGAATTAACAATGATAACATTATATTATCTTTGTGCATGCATAGCCACGGAGGAAAGTTGTAAGCAATAAGAAACATTGGCCAACAACTATATGTAGAATCCAATCACCAAAAGGATTAATCCATTTGTTGCAAGACCAAGCCTTAAATTTCGAGGGTCAGATACGAAGGAAGGATACATTGCATCAATTGTGGCCCACTATGAAGAATCCACTAGATGTCACAATTTACAATCCTCGTTTTTATGATTGGCATGCCATCTTAACTGTTCTGCTGTTTTCGAAGACCTAAACATTCTTTTCAACCTCGGTATGGTTGGGAAGTATCTTAAAACTTTTAATAGGTATTTTGGTTTGCTTTCCATCTTCCTTCGTCTTTTTCACTTTCCAACGAGACTTGCCACATGTAGGACATGAATCGCTATGTACGAGTTCTTTTCTAAACAGACAACAATCGTTCATGCATGCATGTATCTTCTTATAACCTAAACCAAATAATTTAAGCAACTTCTTTGTTTCATATGTTGAATCTGGAATTCCCTTAGGCAACATATCACGAAGGAGTTTAAGAAGTTCTGTAAATGTTGTATCAGATATACCATTTTTAGCTTTGTGTTTGAAAAGAAGTAATGTTGCTGACAACTTTGTATAGCTTGCACAACCAGGGTATAAAGGAATTTCATCTTCCAACATTTCTTCAAACACGTCCGCATGTATCTTATCATTATGATCTTCAATCCCCTCATTACCAATTGATGCATCAAAGTACATATGTGTAGCCATCTCTTCACGAGCTACATTTTATGGAGGACGTGCTTCCCCATGAAATATCCTTACACCATATGTTGGATCAATTCCAAAACAAATCAAATGTGACACAACGTCCCTTGAAGGATGTCTAATCAAGTTTCTACATTTACAGCAAGGACAAATAATTTTTTTTGGATTTCCTTCACTTTCTGCGTGGCTATATACAAAATTTTGAACAGCCTTCCTGTATGCTTCTATCATTCTATAGAAAATTACATGCATTACTAATCAAACCTTAAGAGTTATAACTATGAAACTAATAAACAAAACTATAAAACCTTGGTATGTTAACCCATGTTTTGTCCATCTTGATAAAGCTCTCGAATGTTTGAACCTGATGAGAGGACATAAAATAGAACACCCATAAAAATTAATGAAAATGGTATTTTCATTGCATGAAATGGAAGAATAACATGATTAACTCTTTATGAGTTGTATAAATCAGCTCTAACCCCATTCGATAAAAAAATGAGAAAACAAAAAGGGTCGAAATTAATTTTATAAACTAAAAGTTACTTAGTCACTTGCATATTGTATTAATTTTGGAATCCTCTTTACTTAAATATATGTATATTAGCTTCATATTCTCGTTTGCATTTCAAATAGTGAAATTCAAACAAGGTGTCAAACACTAATATGGATCCATAGAACTTATGCGCTAATGCTTAACACATTCCACATAATAAGAAGAAATTCAGGCACACACAAAAAGAACACAATGCCTATTTCACCGCAAAGTACTATTACTTTTACAACCAGCAAAACAAACATAGAACAAAACGCTAATTAGCAAAACTAGTTTCAAAAATCACATTTATTACAAAATATCAAGCTTAACTGTGCTTTGTGAGTCAAAATAGAGTCAGTTTCCTGAACTAAAAAAAATCAAATCCATCTATCACATATATCACGTTGGAAATATAAGAAAAAATCTTTGATGCACGCTGTAAATTTAACTAATCAGCAACATTTTTAATTGTTTTATAGGGCACAAATACAATATATTTTTTAAACAAATCAGAGACATACGGAAACACAAACAAAATCAATATTAGTAACAAATATAAGTCAGCGCTAATCGATGTCTAACTAGGATTTGGAAACGCGATTACCTATAGTTGAGGCTAGCCGTAGGCAAAATAGTGGAAGGGAAAGGAGGCAGGCGGCGACTTTAGATGGAGTGGAAGAGCTCTGGAAACTATGGTTTGAGCGAGCAAATCTCCGACGAATCTTTATTTGGAAACTAGGACTTGGAAACGCGATTTGGGGACTAGGGTTTTCTAATTTTTATTTTAGTAATGAAAGGGCGGTAAAACGAAGCGGGACGGTGAAAAAATTTTAAGTTAGCTATGTACTTAGTAATGGCATCGGCACCACAGTTATACAAAGAGAGAATCAAATATGAAATGGAAAGACTATTTTCTTATATTTAAATTCTTACTATGCTAATAAATATATGCTATTATATTGGAGTTTCTTTTAAAATTAATTGTTGTGCGTGAAACTTCGGATGGTAGCTCTTGATTTAGGCGTGGAGAAATTTAAAATATCAATTGTCATACAATAAATCAAGGGAAAGTAAAATTTACTATGCAAATCAGATGAAATTATAAATTATTAATTATTAATTATAACTCATTAATTATAACAAATTTTTAATTTTAAACTATTAATTATTATGCATATATATATTATTATTTATGCATTATTATTATAAATTATTTATTTACTATAATTTTATTAATAAACATTGATAAATATATTATAGTATTAACTAAAAGAAATTATCAATTATTATTATTATTATTTATTAACTGTTAAATATTTACTGATAATCATTAATTAAATAGAATATAACATGTTCATAACTATATATAAGTTGTCGTTTATTAATAATTAATTATAAATTATCGACAAGAACCATTTTCTAAGTGGTTAAACGCTTCGACTATGGTACGAGAGATTTCAGGTTTGAAACTTGCATAGCATAATTCGAACATACATTGACATGCAGTATGTTGTATACTACTAAAGACTTAAGCACAAATATGTGTTATCATCTAGGTACCCAAAATTCTTAAAAAAGTATAAATTTTCGTATATAACAATTATTAAATGTAAATTATTATATCTTAATTATAAATTATTGTTATAATAGTTTGAACAAATTGCAAACATGCTAAAAACTATTGTGGATTCAGCCTTTTCGAACATTTCCTCAATGATCAAGCGACAAATAAAACAACTTATAAAAATGTTTTTATAAATTAATTTTCACAAATTTTGTAGGGGAATCTTGCTAAAGTGCTTATCACAACATATTGGAAACAAAGTTGTCATAAACCATATTTTACAAGATTTGAAAATGGTAGTTGGCATAAATTTTATTTTACAAAGTTTAAAATAACATTTGTCTTATATTGTTATTTTACAAGGTTTTTAACTAAACACCGTCATAAATCCTTAATTTACGACATTTTCAGAGTAAAAGTTGTAATAGATTACTTTTTACAACGTTTTTTCTGGAAACCTTGTGTTAAACTACTATTTTGCAACGTTTATATTTAAAAACGTTGTAAAAACTGTTTATCACAACTTTCTGTATAAAAACGTTGTGATAGGTACGTTGTAAAAAATCATTTTTGTTGTAGTGATGGTTGTATGTAACTTCCTTTCCCTTCTTTTCTTTCCTAGTTTGTATATTTCCTCGTTACATATTCTACACTTCCTAATATTATTGTCATCTTTCCAAAAAAAACATGCAACTATTAAAACATGTATCTATTTTTTGATACGGCAAACCAAAAGCAAACATAAGTTTTTTCACTTTAAATGATTTTCGTGTATAAAATTATCGGGTGGCATATGCCGTTTTGCAGCTTGTACAACAACCAAAAATTAGGCTTCTTATGAAGTTGTATTTTGATTTCAACGCAATGTATTCTGCAGTTACTGATAATTGGGTGCCTCTTTTACAGCCATCCCAAAAGGGTTTTCTTAGCAGCATCCAATAAATTATTGATTTTCTTTGCTCCAATATTTGGTTTTCCTTCGACATTTATATCGTCATCATCAACTCAAATGTGGGGAACATTTGATCGTGCTGCATTTTCAACCATATCTTCTATTGAATTCACCGTAACAATGTCATTACCCACATCCTACTTTGACTGTACAGGATCAGTTGCTACAAGTTCTCCATGACGATCCCACACACAATAATTGAAAATTAAAACATTTTGGCACAAAATGAACTTTAACCATATCCGATATCAAATGCTTCAAGTGTTTGCACTTA
Source organism: Allium fistulosum (assembly GCA_030737815.1). Lineage (NCBI taxonomy): Eukaryota > Viridiplantae > Streptophyta > Magnoliopsida > Asparagales > Amaryllidaceae > Allium > Allium fistulosum. The sequence continues at coordinate 719,009,636 of CM060908.1, forward strand.
CGACATGGATAACGAATTTTTTCGTCGTTTCCATTATTACTTAAAGCGAATTAATAATACGTGTACACCATTATAAAAATGTTTCTTTATTAAGTCTCCCAATCCCTTTAGTTGATACATCCAGCTCCTCCGATCAACAAAATAATTGATCATTTTTCCTATTTAAAAAAAATATGATAGAAATTCAAAAAAATATTAATCATTTTATAGATTGACATTTTATTTTTCAATTCATTTATACATTTTAATATTTTATTAATTATATAATATATTATTCTTTTTTGATTTTTTTATAAAATCTTATATATTTTCATTTTTAACAAATTTTGAATATAATATTAAATTTTTAGTTTATTGTCTTCTACTTTGATGGTCAGTCATCCAACTTCCTATTACAAACATAATAATAATTAGATTTCATAAATCATTTCATTTAAATGATTCAAAAAAATTTCGGCAGCACTTCCCATTTGTTTCATGTATCGTACTCAAATGTATGTACACAGAAAACAAAAAAGAAGTGCTGTCGAAATTTTGTGAACAGTTTAAGATGAAATGATTTACAAAATGTAATTATTTAATTGTGTTTGTAACTTGTCCAATACAAATATTGATGTCCGTTTTGTGACAAAAATGAATATCTATATAACGATCATATACAATACTTGTCAGACGGGGCCAAAAACTCTCTAAGGGATTCAAAAAAATAAAGTACGTTTTACACCAATTTGTTTATATATTACCATTATACATTTTAATTTTTTATTAATTATATAACATATATTAGCATAATTCATTTATACATTTTAATTTTTTATTAAATATATTATATATTATTCTTCTTTTTTTACTTTTTTTTATCAAATCTTAATATCACGTAAAAATAGGATCTAACAAATAAAAATTCAAACTAACATGAAAATTAGATGTTGCAACTTAAAATTTCCAAATTAACTATACATGATTTAAGTGCAAATATATGACTTAATATTTATGCAAAATAATTTTCTTCTGAATGAATTAAACATATACAATTTATAGCAAAAACAATTTATGCGCGAAGCGCATGCCATAAACACTCGTGTAAATAAATTATTTTTATCGACATTTTAGCTAACACATACACTAATTAGTACTAAATTATTTCCCTAATTAGTACATAAACTAATTAACCCAAGTTAGCCCTAATTATATTTTAATTACCGGATTTAGACACTGATAACCATAATTAGCATATCCTAATCAATCAATATACAATTGTAAACAATCAAGGGCCGATATCATCAAATACAAATTGAAATTAACACTAATTTAACATATTGGGATAAATTAGATTAAGAGAAAAATACCTCTTTTGGGTTGAAATCAACCCGTAGACGGCCGGAGAGTGGGCATTGTTGAGATGTTGGTGGTTGCAGATGGAGTGCAGCGGCATTGGACGAAAAATGGCGATTTTAGGGGAGAAAGCTAAGATTAGGTGGAGGATGAGATAATGAATCAGGTCTTGGCTAAGCTGCTGTATATTCGTGTTATCCGACAGCTTTCGACGGCCGTCGACGACTTGTATTAATTGAAAGTTTACAGGATCTTTATAAATAATGCAACTTATATACACACGCGCGCGCGCGTAAGTGTATATTACTAACTATGTTAAGCAGAGAACAATAATCGAATATAAGATAAATAATAAAATGATCACACCAGATATTTTATACTGGTTCAGACCTCCCGTCCTTGGTCCAGTCCCGAAGCTCCCCTTCAGTATTTTCTTTAACCAACTAACCCTCGCTTCGCTCGGAGGAATAAGCTAATACAAAAGTATATCTCGGACAATCTTGTGTTTCAAATAACAAGGATTTTGACTGATAGTACAAATCTTCCTATGATCTACTTTGAGTATATGAATGTGATTACTTTGAGATATAGGAAGTAGTTTAACTAAAATTATATTTTGGTTATAATAGATTGAGAGTATGTAAGCAATGTATGCACAAGAGAGTAATAAGAAATCAATAGATTCAATTAATTCAATTCAGTTTTCTTATTATTTTTTTCAATCTTAATCATTGTAGTATTTATAGATTTAGAAAGATGCAGATGAAGAGTTGTTACTCTTTGAGGAAGTCTCTTAGTTTTTAATGGTCGTAACTCTTCATGAAGATGATTTCCTTTAGTTTCAAAAAGAAGTGACTTTTCAGATATGACAATTTTTGCCTTGACAGACGTCTGTGGTAAAATGACAGACGTCTATGGTAAAATTTCAAATTTTAACCCGAGACTTGTCACAGAAGTTTGTGAGTATACCTCAGACATTTGTAAGGTGAAAAATCAGTTTTTCATTAGATTTTAGTGTATATAAAATGGTGTCTGATCGTGTATGCATATATACTCAAGGAGACCTTAACAAAATTTTATTTAGGTCTCTTTTATAGTAGAATAACCGTAGTGTGGTCAATGAATCTTGATTTCTCTTTGAGTCTCAATATCTTCGAGCATGGTGTCTTCTTGTAGTATATACCTGCAATCTTGATAGAGTCTATAATATATGTGATTGTATAGTTTGTCATTAAAACTATAGAATGGAGGTTCTAACATTAATGATGAATTGCAACGACTTTCGACAGCTATTATATACTTTTTATTAAAATTTTATACTTTTTAAAATAAATTTAATATAAATTAGTTTGTTATAAAAAGTTAATTTGTAAAAAATTCGAATAGTTTATATTAGTTATCAATGAATATGAAATAAATATTAATGAGTGCAACCTCTTACCTGTCTTTACAAATTAATTTAATTTTTTTTAATTATAGTCACACAATGTTTTGGAAAGTAAATTAATTCATAAAACCATTATGTATCATAAATTTCATCAAAATTTTTATAATTGCTAGACTGAAAGCTGAAGAAAATGATTATCAGTGTTCGATATTCAATAAAGTTAATTATCGAATATAATTATACAACAAAAAAGATTATCGACAACACTAATTTAATTAATTAGAAACTTTCGTAAATTTTAATAATTGAATAAAAATATCTTTACAAATTCCTAGGATTTGAATTATTATATTTAATCAAATTTCAAACTTATATAACTAATATATTATAACAAAGTAATAAGTTTAAATAAATAAATGAAGTACTGTCGACAGCCGTCAGAAGTAAGATGACAGAGCCGTCGGTGGCCGTTGAAATGCTCCGCTGCAAATTACTGTGCTTCTTGTAGTGATAATAACATTTATTATTTACAATTTTACTCTGGTTAGAAATTTTGACTTTGAGTTGACAATAGTTAACCATAATACTAACCTCATACAACAAGGAGACGAATTCTCTATTGAATAGTGCTTCACTTCCAGTGCTTCCATTCGGTGGATAGTTATGCCATGATCTAACTACAATTAAAGTGGAGTGTTCGCATTGAAGTTCCACAATATTATCAAGTCGAGGAAACTGTAAACATCATCACATTTGTTTTCAAGTTTGGCCAAGTCGTTATCCAGAAATAGAAATCTCCTAAATGAATCATTATATAGTTAGTGCCTCCAACTACCATGATTAATATTGCCCAACATTTGAAGAGCGGTATGCACTTTAGTCTCAACTGATAAACTGATATCTTTTTCTCGAAATATTTTGACAAAGGATATCTAAAACATAATGTCATTTTATTTAGTGATTAATTACTCATTTTGTTTAAATATCGAAATGAATGGTAATGAGAGTTATATTGATCACATTTTTTGTTCGCATTAAATAAGTATTAAGAAAAATTTATTTAGTTATTAATTATCGATTATCAAATAAATTTACTAATCATTGATTGTTGATTTAACTAAATAATACTGATTGTTAATTATATTTTTTTAATTATATTAATTTGCAATTAATAATAATTAATAAAATAGCAAACTTTCATGCGGTTTTGTTAAATTATAGATTGTAGTGCATATGTATTAGTTTAGAATATACAATGGAAGCTCAACCTTCGTTGAATCACCAACTTTTCCTCCTAACTCTTGTTAGAGAACCAAGCTTGAATTCACTACAAGGAAATATGCATTTTCCGACGGCAGAAAACCGTCGGCGGCCGTCGGAGGCCGTCGGAAAATGCCGTAGGAAAATAAGGCGTCAGCGTGTAGTGTTTCCGACGGCTTCCGACACATCTAGCCGTTCGTATTTCCGACGGCTTCCGACGAATTCTGACGGATTCCGACACTTGTCGGAAGCCGTCGGAAACCGTTGGAAAAATTGATCTGAAAGCGGTCGGAAGCCATTGGAAAAATATAACCTGAAAGCTGTCGGAAGCCGTCGGAAATCTGCTGTATTTTTTTATATTTCTGCTGCAATATAGCATTCCATCCACATTTCTCATACAAACACTATTCTACAGAATCCAATATATAATATTCCAACCAAATATCAAAAACCAAACTATACACAATTTACCAAACAAAAAAATACATAAAATTAAGTCAAAACACATAATCATCACCCAAAACACATAATCATCACCCAACATCCCCAACATCCACATAATTATACAACAAAACAACTAAGTGTATCATAACATAGTACATAAATCAACAACTACCTCCACCATCTACCAAATCGTACAAAAGAGAAAAAAACATACCGACCAAAGCAATCAATCAATCTCCTCCAGAACCAGAGCCAGCAGAGGAAGGGAAGCGGCCACCATACTGCTGCATGTACTCAGCGATACGCTGGTCTAGCAACTGTGTGGTCTCTATGGCCTGCCGACGGTTCTGCTCCTCCACCTGCGCCACTCTAGCCCGCAAATCTTCGATCTCTACTAGATCGATCTGAGCTCTAGTCTGCCTACCTCGTCTCTGACTGCTGGCCTGTAATAAATATTTAATTTAGCTGTGTGATCTCTGTAAGTGTATGTGCAGGTATGTGAATGATTAGCAGTGTGATAATGTTATTTAATTTAGTTTATGCATGTTTATGTAAGTGTATGTGCAGGTATGTGAATGATTAGCAGTGTGATAATGTTATTTAATTTAGTTTATGCATGTATAATGTATACATTTGAAAATATGTTCTTTTGGCCATTTTTAAATTATGATTCAACCATTTATTAACAAAAATAATAGTACGTTACATTATAAGATATCACTGCTTTTGATAACTTTAATAGTAAATGTGATAAATTTATGCATGTGTACAGCATATATCAGGCAAACTAAATTAAATAACATGTCTTTTTCGTTATTTTTTTTGAAATGACATTCAAGTAACGAATTAATATATTTTGGTAATGCATAATGCTTTCATAACGAAGTGACTCAAAACCAATGTACTGAATTTGAAAACTTACATAATACCCAATATATTATTTACTTACCACTTGATTGCCAAATCTGTATCGTCTGCCATGCTCCGATGGATCCATAACTGACTTAAAAATAGCATCCTCCTCATCCATCGTCAGCTGATCTCGACCCGTATCAACAAGGAGTTTCTGGCGCTGCTCCATAAACTTTTCCTGCATTAACAAATTAATATCATCATATCTTATTTCATTATATTTTAACAAGTAGAACAATTACTAATACTGCATAAAATGAAATATGTTTACATGGCTCTTGCTGGATTTATCGTCGTGCCATGTATATGAAACTGTCCCGTCCGGATTTACATGCTCGACAGCATGCGTACGAGTAAACACGTCCATATAGCCCACGGGACCATGCACCTCAGCTTCCTGAAATTGATTTTTACATACAATTATTGTACATTTAAAATTATATAGCACAAACTATTTACGATTTGCATTCGGTAAATTTACCAACTCCTGCCGATACTGCTGAAATGACTTCGACCCTCCGCGATGAGTGGCGGGATTTTTATTTCTGTTTGCAGAGTTTCTTTCCGACTCTGCCTGTACATTCAAAATTTGATACATTATTTATCGATCATGTATTTTTTGATATTTACTACCAGTCAAATAATTTAAAAAAAATTAGTATACTTGCCTTCGCCTCGTCAGTTTCCCAGTATCCCAACCATGCTTGTTATACGCTCTCTCCCATCCAACGTGGTTTCTTACCTGATTTCTTGATTTCGAATATCGAGTCCCTATAGTTTTTACGCATCTTCTTCATCCAATATTCTCGTGCCAACTGCATATTGTCTGTCTGAATGTCTATCTCAGCCTGTGTTCCACGATAAAAAGCAAAAAGAATATTAAACTGTAAACGATAAATAGTAAAAAAACAACAAAAACGAATTAGAAATGGAAAACAGAAAAATATACTTACTAGGACATCCTGCCAAATACACTCTACTATGTGGGGAGGGATGTTATCCCACTTCGGCCAACACGCACTCGTCCTACTCCGGTAAGAAGCTCTAGAAACATCCAACACAACCTTCGAGGGAAGTAGGTCGAACCTTCTGTTTTTAAATATGATACAGATAAGTGCGTACGTATATCAAAAAAAATAAGATGCTGAATAAAATTTAATTCTTACCCCTCTGCTCTAGGTACTAAAAACCTTAGATCTAACTTTACAGACTTGATTTTTTTTTAGCTCAACTATCAAGCATTAGCAAATTTAAACATTTATCATACAGAATCAAATAAAATGATGATTCTCTTAAAACACTTCTTTTTGAACCCATTGAATACCTGAATCTTTATTGCAGAAGTATTGAAAATTTGTTCCTCGAGTGTATTATTATACAGAACCCATTGGAATTCTATCAAAGAAATTGATCTGATAATCCAATCAATTTATTGCTTTAGTCCTTGACTAGATAGGACAACTAATATCATTTGTATGGTTATAGAGACCGGTCCTTCCTGTATGATTTTTCATGCCTTTTCTTTTATTTTTTTCCTTTTTCTTCATTATGGCAAGATAAAGTTTAGTTCATTTAAATACTTTTCTCTTTTTTTCAATCACATTATCTTAAAAATGTATACCGATATATATGTAGACATATATTGTGTCCAAACGTCCCCATTTCAATGTTTACAAATTCTCACTAACATCATTTTTTGTGCCTGAACTCATATCGCTTTAAATTGTAAAGCACCTAGTTGACACTTAAGACAGACTGAAAATACTTGACTGGTTTCTACTCATATCGCTTGACAGCCTGAACTCATATCGCTTTGTATTGTATTCAGGTGGTTGTCTGGTTTCTACTCTATTAGTTAAAAAGTTTTTCTTGTCTCCTCTAAATGGATGATTTACATGGAGAAAATACCGATGACAGTTAAACCATGAAATTTTCTTACCATGAGGTAAAGAAAACGCTCATGTTTCATCCATGCAATATGGACATGCTAGACGACCGGCAGTACTCCATCCTTAAAGCATTACATAGGCAGGAAAATCACTTATAGTCCACAACAAAGAAGCAAACATACGAAAAAATTTCTTCTTGGACACATCGTATGTTTCTACTCCTTCGTTCCACAGTATTTTTAACTCCTCAATCAACGGTTGTAAATATACATCGATTCCTTGTGTCGGATCGTCGGGGCCAGGAACGACAACAATAAGAAACATATATTGCATTTTCATACACATGCATGGAGGTAAATTATACGGTGTGACGATAATGGGCCAGGATGAATATTTAGAACCAAATTGACAAAATGGCGAAAAAACATCCATACATAATCCTAATCTAACATTTCGACTCTCCGCTGCCAAATTTGGATACGTTTTGTCGAAATGCTTCCATGCTTCTCCATCGGTCGGATGTGTCAACGTACCCTCTTCCTCCGTTCTCACACTATGCCATCTCATATTAGATGCGGTTATAGAAGATGCATATAATCTTTGAAGTCTTGGAGTGATGGGTAAGTAATGCATACGCTTGTACGGAACTTTCTCCCCCTTCTTTTTTCTTGGTTTGTATCTCTCATGATTACAAATTTTACAATTTCTAAGGTTTGCGTCTTCCTTCCAAAACAACATACAGCCTTTTAAACATGTATCTATTTTCTGATAAGGTAAACCAAAAGCCGACATAAGTTTTTTAACTTCATAGTGATTTTCACACATTAGATTATCGGGCGGCATATGTCTTTTTGCAGCTTGTACAACAGCCGTAAACCTAGCTTCAGTGATGTTGTATTTTGAATTCATCACAATGTATTCTACGATTACTGACAGTTGAGTGCCGCTTTTACAACCATTCCAAATAGGTTTCTTAGCAGCATCTAGTAAATCATAATTTTTTTTGCTTCAATATTTGATTCTTCAACATTTCCATCATCGTCGTCAACTTCAACCATAGGAAACATTGATCGTGCTGCATCTTCGACCATATTTTCTATACGGGTCGTCATAACTACTTCGTTAATGACACTTTCAGACTCTACAGAAGTATTTGCTACAACTTCTCCATGCCGATCCCAAACATAATACTCGAGTACGAAACCGTTTTGGCACAAATGAACTTTCACAATATCTGATAACAAATACTTCAAATGTCTACACCTACTACACGGAGAACGAATTTCTGGATCGTTTCCGTTATTACTTAAAGCGAATTCAACAAATACGTTTATACCATTATAAAAATCTTCTTTTATTGAGTCTCTCAGTCCTTTTCTTTGGTACATCCATCTCCTCCGATCAACAAAATAATCAATCATTTTTCCTATTTGAGAAAATGAGTCACAAGTTCAAAATTTAATATTTATTTTCAAGAATACAAATTCGAAAAAGATTATTTTCATGGTCGTATAATATTTGAATTTAAAGAACTATTTCACAAATTAAAAAATATTTTCAAATATTACACATTTTATTTTTTAACGTATCGATACAAAATTTTGTACAAAAAGATATTTTTTCCATGGTCAGGCATCCTACTTTCCATTACAAACACAGTAAGCATTTACATTTTGTATATTACTTCGTCTCAAACGATTCAACAAAATTTCGGCAGCATTTCTCTTCTGTTCCCTGCATTGTACACAAATGCATGTACGCAGGAAACAAAAAAGAAAAGTTAGACCGAAATTTTATGAACCGTTTGAGACGAAATAGTATACAAAATGTAAATGCTTACTGTGTTCATAACTTGTCCAATACAGGGACAAATCCAACAAACATTGTACCAGATGAATAAAAAATGGTCATTTTTTGAAGAAAAAAACGACTATTTATATAACGATCATGTACAACATTCGTCAGACGGGGCCAAAAACTCTCTAAGGGACATTAGTTAATTAAATGTTCCGCGTATTTTATTAATACATTTCAAAAATTTATTAATATACCACATTTGTTCTGCGTATTTTATCGAATAAGGCTGCTTTAATATTGTTATGATTTTCCAATACAATCAAATTCTTTTAGACTCGTGCATTCATTATTATTATACAACTCAAGATGTTATACAACTCATGTCTTATTCCAATTAACACAATAAAATGGTATAAACAACACATATACAATGGTTTACATATACACACAATCATAAATTATACATACTCTTTAAAACTTCACGATAACATATGAAATAGGTATACCATGGGATGCTATAAATCGTTATTACGCTATTGGAAACAATTGCAATTACTAATTTATCATCTTATGCAAATTAAGATTTAGGGTAAAAATTAGATTTTTGACGAAAATAAGATATTATACCTGAGATTGAGAGCAATAGAGTTTGATTAGGCAGCCATGGAGGATCCGGAAGCTCGAAATTAGAGATTGGAAACTTAGAGAAGGGAATTGGGGGCTTTTTGCTAAAAAAATTCGTGTTGAGAATGAGGAAGAAGAAGGCTCGGCTGAGCCCTGTAATTCGCGAATTTCCGACGGCTTCCGACGGCCGTCGATGGTCCGTCGAACGCCGTTGAAAAAAAGCCGTCGGAAGCTGTCGCTCATTGCTGTCGGAATAAAAGCCTTTTCTAGTAGTGATTTGAACTTAGTGTGAAGAATAAAACGTTTTGCACTTTAGTAAATATCTTTATTAATAGTTGGTTTGGACGCGCAAACTTTTGGTCTGACCACGAACTTTCGAAAATACCCTTTACTTGTATATAATTTAACGCTCATATATATATATATTACCAAATCCCATAGAGATTGGATCTAACAATTAAACTCACTTTACAAACTCAACACGTGTCTTTACAAATATTAATAAACACTAATATCACTTGAAAATAGAACCCGATAAATAGTTTTTTTTTACAAATTTAGAACACTCAAATATAATCAGATCTTAATGTCACTTTAAAATAGGATATAACAAATGAAATTCCTTTACAAATTTTTTCTTTATTAAATAATAACAGAAATATAAATTCAAACTACCAAAAAAAATTAAATAGTGAAACTTAAAAATAAAAATTCAAACAAATTATGCATGAGTTCATCGCAAAATACAACTAATTATTTCTGACAATTATTTTTTTGAGTGTTTTGAAACATATACAATTTGTAGAAGAACTCACGCGCGAAGCGCTTCCCGTCGCTTGTTTTTATATAACTATTTGAAAGCCAAAAGGCATATAAATAAAGCAACACCACATACAAAGCTCTTCAAAGTAACAAAAAAAAAATCTTTAATTTCTCATTAAATACATTCCAAATAATTACAAGCTACCAGTTCCCTACAACAAATAGTCAGCCCAGAAATGCAACAACTAAAATAACCAAAAAAAATACCAATTAATATCCAAGTGACTATTACAATGAACAACATACAACAAAAAATCAAATATTACACTAAATAATGCCGCTTTTAACTATTTTTCCAACCTACATCACCTTTATAAACACCTCACACTTTGTATCTTCAAATTTTAGCTATGACGTATACCGCCCAAACATTGATAATTTTGGTCTTTTTATATCTAGCATTTGCAATCGTACTAATTTGCTACAATTGCCCATTTTGACTTCTCTCTGTTCCAAATGTATTATGTGCTTAATGGTACATTTGTATCGCATGTGGTTCATTTGCTATGTGCCAAAGTTCTCAGAGTTCTTGGATCCACATATGAATCATTTTTTGCAATTTACGATAAATGATAGTTCACTTACTTATAAAGATGAGAAAAGGAAAACTTCAATGAAAAATTAAGGTGTTAATCTTTTGCATTCAGCTAAAAAACGTCAATGCCTTTTTGAAGACGTAGTTTCTACTAGATAAAGTTTTATGGATATGTAATATTTTGTAGCATGAACTATGTATATGACATATATCTTAATCGTTTGCAGTCATGCGCTTTTGTTGTTATTTACAATTCTATCATGTGTACCATTTAAAGAGCAGTCAAACTGAATATATATCTTATATGTTGATATATACTAACTGTATTTTATTGAGCAAATAATATTCAAGAAATATACATATATTCTCTTAAACTACGAAGATTTTACATGTACTTTATTTCAATTTTTGTGCTTTTCCCTCTCTTTTCTATGCATGAATGTTTTGAATATTTTCTATCTCTCATTCTGCTTTGTACATTTGCAGCCTATGTTGATGTGGAACGACATCACAGTGATACCTTAGCAGCATTAGATGGGACTGAAAATGCTAAGCTTTAGAACTTCAGAAAACTTACTATGCTTTTTATTATTTCATGATATGTTTCATAAGTGTGTATGCATTTGATTTATCTGCTAATTTTGCATTCTTTGGAAATGAGAACATTAGGTTTATACAGATTTTTGTTCAATGGATGATTTGAGCCCTCAATATCCTATGTTACGAAATTGAGGGAATAATTTTTAGAAGGTTCTGTTGATGGTTTTTTCCCTTTAAAAAGGTTTTGTTTATATACTTGCATCTTCCAACAGTATCTTTTTTCCTTCTTATCCGCAATTATTTATTCCACTAATTTTTTGTTAAATTTCACTTTGAGAAATTACATAGTAATTATTTTCTAAACACTTTCATTTACGGTGATTATTCTGATTCCAATTTCTACATCTCGAGAGAAGGTGGAGATATGGTTTGTAAGGTTGCATTAGAATGGGGCTGGCAATTAATTTTGATAGCTGTCAACTTATTCTGCATTCTAATACGCTGCTTATCTTTATTGGGTTCTAGCATGGTTTTCAAAGTTAAGCGGTTTTCAAATTAAGCTAAGCAACAGGAGAGATGCTTTATTCGGTTACTTTTACATGGAAAATATATATAAAGTTTGTAGTCAACAAAAATACAATGTGTTAGTTGTTTAGTAGTCAATGATGAATTTTACGTCAACCGTATAAAAAATCTTAATTGTTCAACTTGAGTACGTTAGATGACCAACTTTTACTTCGATTACATTACCATGTATTTATTCAATGTGCATGGTACAAATCATTGTTAAATTTAGCTCATAATGTGTCATATCAGTTCTCCCACGTTATATTTTTAAAATTGTACCACAAAATAAGTCAGGGAACCATCCATTAAGGCAAGGTGGAGTAGCCAAATCAATTCTAATTTGTGGGTAACGAAGCACAACTTAGTATGATAGTCGACGAATTGTAACATTATTTGTTTATGACAGTTTAAAATTTATCCATTTACTGTACAATGAATAAAAGAGGTTGATGGTTCTTCATTAGTGTACAATCAATACATTTCATCCTTCCATTGTTCAAATAATGGAAACTTAATCCCTGTGCGAAGCATGGAGTTCGTCCTAGCTAGAAGTAAGCAATATTCGATTAGAACCGAATTAACCGATCAAACCAGTACATTTCGATCGGTTCGGTTTGGTTATGAAATTATAACGATTTGAATTCGGTTTGTAAAATAATTTTATTATGGTTATCGATTTAACCGAATTAACCGAACTTTTATTACATTATCCAAATTCATAGCATTATAATACTCTTAACAATCGGTTTAGTAATAAAAAACAAACTTTAGCTATTAAAAATAGGTTAGTTTTCCATATAAACTTAAAATAAATACTAAAAATAGTTTATATAAACATAAATTTATGTTTTCCATTGACTAAATCAACCATTTGAATGATAACATATGGTAAATTCTCTTACTTGCTTTCTTAGTTCGGTTAAATTGATTACCGATCAAATTAATTGAAATTAATTCGGTTCGGTTTTGATTTTTTTCGGTTTCAATTCGGTTTGACAATTTTTACCACAAAATCGACCGAACGCTCACCCCTAGTCCTAGCAGATAATGAAAGTAAAAGTAAAAGAGTCTATTAAGTTACCTTTGTGTTTTATAATCTCTTCCTCCATGGATGGATACTCTACCTCCATGATGGATAATTTTTCCTCTTCAAACCACATGATATATCCATCAACGTCAAATTTAATTTGGTGGGAAATTATAGCGAGGATTTAGCGCCTACTTCACTTGTTTATATATAATTAAATAATAAATAAATAGTTAGTGGCCATATTTTAGGATTGGAGTTAACTTTTGGTTGAGGTTTTCAACTAGATTAACATTGTGAAAGAAGGCTTGACATCTAGGATTTACAGGACATCACATGCAATACGCTGGAGATGCTCTTAGAGAACCGAGCTTGAAGTTGAACTTAGTGTGAAGAATAAAATGTTGCGCATTTTAGTTAACACTTTTATATAACCAATTGGAAGCCAAAAGGCTTATAAATAAAACAACACTACATACAAAACTCTTGAAAGTAGTAACAGGAAAATAAATAATCATTCATTTCTCTTAAAATAATTCGAAATAGTGGAAATTAGTCACAAGGTCATCTTTAATAGGTGGAATTAGTTTCTAGGACACGCAACTGAAATAATTACTTTTAAGGACAAAACGTAAAATAATTAGTTTCTAGGACCTAAAAACCTATGAAATTATGTCTTTGAAACTATTTGGACTGCTGACTTTGTCCTTGAAAGTAATTATTCTGCTAACTTTGACCTTGAAATTAATTTTTTTTAAATGTGTGTCCTAGAAACTAATTGGACTGCATAGTTTGTTCTTCTGGTGAAATGCCCCTTTAAAATAATTAAAAAAAAAACCAATTAATTTCTTTTGAGGATTTTAGACTCCCCACATCCAAAAATACTTTCAGGCAAATCACCGACCATCGCAACTCCTTCCTCAAACACAATCCCCATCCCCATAGCAAAATGGGCCTCAATATGACAATGAAAGGCCCAAACCCCCGGATTATTCGCAACAAACCTAATCGCCGTCCATCCATAAGGGTGCACCGGCACCGTATTCTTCATTATCGGATCCACCAAATTGTACTTTTTCGGATCCTCTTCCGGATTGAATTTCCCTTCCCCATACCCCAAAATCCAAAAATCATGTCCGTGCAAATGCCACGGGTGCGTCTCACTGTTGTTCACATTCATCGTGTTCGCATTCTGCAGCACCACGTCCACCGTCGAATTGAACTCCAGTCTGTACGCCGCGTTGCTCGAGCTCGTGTTTCTGTACTTCTGCACTCCAGAAATGTCGTAGTTCTTGTAGTCATATGTATCCGGCGGTGCAACGCGATCGATCAGTTTGGTCATTTTCTCCTTGAACGCGACTAAGTAAGGCGTGTGAGGCAATGTGAAGGAGACGTTGTTGATTGCCCATTTCGTGTATCCATCTATTAAATTCTGGGTGTTCAGTAAAATGATCGTACGGTCAGATGTTTTAGGAGGGGTATGGATGTAATTTGGGTGCGAGCGGATCGCGTGACTTTGTTCAACTCTAGGTCTAGTATCGTTCCATAACGGACCAGTTGGGGGAAACGAAGGAGGAGATCTAGAAGGGTGATTTGGATAGTAGTTTATGATTGATACTGCGGTTGGTGTGTTGGGTTTTCGCCCTACTACATTAAGGGCTGCCCAGTAATTTCGTCCAGGGTTTTGGTCTGCCTTCAGTAGAACGGAATACGTCTCGCCAGAGTAAATGTTTATGTTCTTCACTATGAAGGGTTTTACGTAATGCCCATCTGCTTCTACTACTGTTAAGTTGTGATTCTCTATTTCAAAATTGAAGGCAGATAAAGAAGCGATGCTAACAAGTCGAAGTCTGTAAGTTTTTCCTGGAACTACTGTAAAAGAACTGATAGCACATTCTGGATTGGTTACGTTACATACACCATTTACTCCTGGAGTAGAACAGTTGAACCTTCCTCTTCCATTGATCAAAAGTGACTGCATGATGAAATTCATCTGGTTAAAATTCTGCTATAATCAGAGAAATTGGTTCAGAACAATGAGTGGAGAGGATGAAATACCTGAGGTTCACCAACCCAAATGAAGGGCTTAGAATTGAGACCAGTAATTTGTTCATAAGTGCTCTTATGCCACCAGTCATTAAGAACGAAACTATGTTCATGATCATAAGAAAAAGGTTCGACAACACCATCAGCAACAACAACTTTGATCATGCCGTTCAATCCTGCTGATCTTTGCATACCGTAATGCGCATGATACATGTAAGTTCCAGGCTGAAATTATAGGAGACTTTGTATTTAGTACAAAACTACTGGCTATAATCCATGTTTGCATCTAGAATTTTGAAAAACACTTACTCTGTCAACTACAAATTTATATATGAATGTGTCCCCTGGCATGATTGGGCATTGTGTTACCCCTTCTGTTCCATCACACCATGGCGTTCCTTTCTGCACAAAAAAGAATGTAAATGAGTAAATTTGTGCTAATTTGATGCATAAGAAGACCAAAATATATAACCAGATAGATTACTTGTCTAATTCCATGCCAATGTATGGCGGAATTCTCAGTGATAAGTCCGTTCTTGACCTCGACAACAATGGTGTCTCCTTGCTGAGCATTTATGGTTGGCCCTGGAGATTGTCCGTTTATCGTTACAGTAAGTTTCTGGAAGCAATCGGGAGATTTGAACTGATACGCGAGTTCCCATCTATAATGCCGAACTTTTGCATCAGATATGGAGGCAACTGATATGACTGTGAATAAGAGAAGAACTAAGGATTGAAGATTTTTTCTAATGAAAGACATTATTTCTTACGTTGAAATTTAATGCTTTGTGAGTACAAAGAATTCATGCTGGCTTTGCGTAGATTTATAGTGAGGTGGGCGGCACGTTTATTATCTTTTTTTAATCAATAATGTGAGTTGGTGAAGCATTATTCAAATGAGGATCTGGTCTTGAAACCTTGTTAAAAAAATAAATAATAAAAAGAAGAAGGAAGGAATGAAAGATATAACTTTTTAGCTGAATCCATATGCTATGGATTGACAGATTGAATTGTCAACTTTCGCTTTTGGAACCATAGAATATTTGTCAAAGCATTCACATGAGGTACAGTAAGAAAACATCAGCCACAAATTCATGAACATATTGTATACAATGTGCATGTTATATAATTCTCATGTTGATAGCATTTGCTAACAAAGTTGCAATTGCAGCACTATAATCTATTTGTTTTCTCCCTGCATTTTCTAACTGTGATCGTGACGACTTTTTTAAGTAGAGAAAGTGGACCCAACTTATTAATTTAAAATGTTTTGTCCCAAATTATTATGTTATCTATAACTCGCTAAATTCATTTCGTCCAACGTAAATATGTGATATCGGCTGAATTTAACCGACGAATGTGTAAACAAATATGTACTTTTTATCATATGATCACAAGTGAAAGTTAGTTAGCTAATGTATCGTAAATGCCTGATGCCCTCAATCAACTACAGAAATAAAGTATTCATCGGTGGAGTATTATTGCATAGGCTTATTAAAAAAATATATAAAACCACATGGTGTTCTGCTAATGGAAGTTTCAATCAGTGAATGAGTCGATGGTCAAAACCCGTAATATATGTCAACTTGTCCTGCTCTTTGATTTTGGTGATTTCAACGTAATTTCGTTACCAGAAAGTTTCGATGTTTGTTAGGTGGTATCCAACTGTCAATAATCATGAGCTAAGGACTTGTTTGCAAATATATACGTGTGTGTATATATGTGTGTGTGTATATATCTCTACTAATAATACAAATACTTTGTTTTGGTGAAGCTTTTTTAAACTTCCCAGCAAGCCCTTCCTCCAAATCTACGTACAATTCAACAGACCAGGGCAAAGCCGTCCTTTTCCACGCGCACGTTCTACTCCCACAACATCAGCCGTTTACTCTTCTCCGCATTTTCTCTTCCTTCTCTCCTCCATAACTTTTCAATCGCCTTTCCCCAAAATTCCACTCCCAAACAATTTCTCATCCACTCTTCTTCCTCCCCCCGTACCATTCCGTTTACGCTCTAACATGATGAAATCCGGATCTGAAGCCTAGCGACGTAGCTCGACGGCTAGGGGTGACCAACGGCCAACTTCCCACACCCCTTCACCATGCTTAACCAAAATTACCCCCGATGTCACGTCACCAAAATCTACCTACTTCTCCTCGGTTTCCGCTCTCCGATGCTAACATCCGGATCTGGTGCCTGCGACGGTAGATTGCAGCCTAGGGGTGAACAACAGTCAACGTTTACCAGACCGTGTTCTCTTCTTCCTCCAACAACTGGCATTTCACACAGAAATTGGCGTTAGGTAAGCTACTTCCGACTCTTATATGCCTACTTTTGCTTATGCTTGCGTTAGGTGTACCTTTATGGCTTCGGCTATACTCGACGACATATTCTGACCATAAACAAAACCCAACCAACATCCGGATCTGATGGCTGACGACCAAATAAATGTATTTAATAACTAGGTATACGCGTATTTCTACTTCCATGTTTGGCAGAAGTTGCCCAGTTGAACTGCTTTGGATTTTTATGTGGTTAGGTAGATTGTTTGCGTTAGATATTACGAAAATTTTGTTTTTACGGAAATTTAATCCACTCTTTTGGAAACAAAATTACCTTATATCTTACTGTTCATAAAAATTATTGTTTACTATTTAATCATTTACTCACCCATTTATCGTGGATTTGCATAAATGGATAGACAATGAAATGGTTAATTGCCTTCAGTCTATAAAGTTGATACTTAAGCATTTCATAGTCCATCCATTTCATGTTATATGCTGCTTGCATTAACTAAAAGATGCCACTTTTGAAAAAAAAACCTCTCCTTTCTGCGTTTCAAATTGTTTTCAAATATTGGAATCCAGTTTTCGTTATTTACGTTCAAATATTGGAATTTTTGAAAATTTACACTACACTTTATCACCATTACCGACTCTTATTCAATCAACCTTCGTTCCCCCCGATCTTGGCATCACTTCTTTACTTATTTTCCCTTTTCAAACAAGATTAAGCAAGTGTTCAGTTGGGTACAGATACTAACGCCTATTTGTTAAATGGTAACACGTTATCGAAGTAAACCTGTTTAGTCAGAATTTAGGTATTTACCATTTGCAATATTATTAAATGACATAGATTCTACTGTATTCAGTAGTACCGAATAGACCAATTCATCTATACCTTTACAGGTCACATCGACTGACAGACAGAACCAAAGTCAACTCATTAGCTATCTTCTCTCAACTGCCTCCTTCAAGCTTCCATCCACTCACACCGCCTGCGCTGATGGTATCCAACTGTACTAGCAGTTTGGTTTCCTCCAACTGTACATCAGCTGATAAAATGTGAGTTTTTTCCAATAGTTGTTATGTTACAATTTATTTCCAAACTATTATTGTTATGCTTTCCTTATTACTTTCATTATTTCATTCTTCGCATCTGACACTTTGTTATCCCTTCAATTTCATAAAACCCCTGTTTCCTTAAACCATTTCCCATGCCCATATTTCATCAGTTTATGATTGGATTACTGTGCCTGTTCTGCCTGCATCCATTGTTTTCAACCTTCATGCCTGCTACTGATTCATTGTTTACTTTTTCTCTCAAGTTTGATATAGGTTGATTCATTTGCTTCATTTTACTTATTTATTTGTGTAGTAAGCTGTTAAATTTGGCTACTTTAAATTCAGTTGTTATACGTAGTTAATCTATTTGGTCGTCTTAATTTAATTCAAATTATCTTCGGCTTCTCGCTAGAATTATGTTATGTATTTGTTGTCACCTTGGTCCATTTATCATGTTGGGTATGTCAATATGAACTGATTGTACTCTACTTACATTAAAATCTCACCTGTTTACGGTTTTTCTCTTGCTATACAACTGATTAACCATTGCATTCTAACTGCCTACAAATGACTGTTCGGTTGCACATATTCTAACCCACATTCCTTCATTACTGTTAATATGTTTGTGGGCATACATGTACCCTCTGCATAACATCAACTTTATGTACCACGATATATTTCATACATTAGCCTGTAAAAATAACAGACGATGTCTCTTATTTTACCATTTTTTGTTCTCTTTTGAACACAGTTTTGGTAAACATTGCCTTTGCAACTCGATGGTGAAATAAGAACATATGTTTGTATTGCATGTTTAATCTTGGTCGTATGTTTAACATTTCTCTTACTGCTGCCTTTCTTGGTTTGCAATATACGATTGACAATTTAGCAGTTGATAGGTCATTTTCCCTCCTTACGTATATAAATAAACGACCATCCTCAAATGGTCCTACTGCTTATTACATCATTATTTAAATTTTCCTTACAATTTTTTTTCAGCAAACAGAAAATTGCTCGACGCTGGCTGCACATTGGAAACTGCCGCGTATAGAAGCCAAACTACAATTTTGGGCGACATCACGCCATGTTGTCGCCCCTCTATCCGATGGGTAATTCATAAAAAATTCGGGTCATTTGGGCGATGCCGACACATGCTCATGATGGACACAGTCTGGTGGATGACGCGTACTTCGACGCTAGCAGGTACAATACGAATGTCCACTTTCTTTGTCCGTTAACTAAAATACGTATGCTTTGTCTACGATATTTATTTCCGACAATCAATATAAGACTTTTTCTAACATTATATTTTGTTACACACTAATTCATTTGGTCTACTTTGGAATTTCATATTGTTGACTTTATTTTTTCCATTGAGGTTTTATACAAATTTTTTTCTTCTGCAAATTTATCTTCACTTATTGAAAACAAATTATTCCACAATTGATTTTTCTTCAAAATTAGTGTTCATTAATTTAGCTATTGATTCACCCAGTTGGTAAGCTTTACTTTCTCATTGCCTTCATAAATTAATAGATATTGAAATGCTAAATTGTTGTCATTGCATAAAATTGATAGTTCACCGACATGCCCCATCCTTACTTATATCACCAAATGAACTAATAAGCATGTATCAACTTTTTCATGAACAATGGACACAGTTATGTATTTCATTGTCAGGAAAAATGAGTTATCCACTTGATCTAATCAATTTTTGCATTTAAACATTTACTGATCGCTCTGTTACTGATCAAATTATATTACTTTCTAACTTTTAATACTAAAATATGTATGCTTTGTCTACAATATGTATTTTCCACAACCAATATATGACTTTTTCTAACACTATATTTTGTTACACGGTAATTCAGTTGGAACTTTTATGTTAATATTGTCTTATGGTTGAATATTTTGAGCAGGTGCAAATGTTTTGTAACAATGGGAGTCCAATTAGTATAGAATTGACATAACAAATTTTCTGGAGTAAACTTGCACAATTAAATAAAAAATTTCACAAACTCAATAGGTCATTACCCAACATATTATTACTTTTGTGATCTTTCATTTTGATATTTTTTAACTTAATGTTAATAACCATTGTCTAAGATAATCGTTGTTATATATGTACCATTATCAAATTAACATGTTAGTCAAGTGACTGATTGTAGTTTCAGAAATCCTGTGAATGACGACATATGACGCATCATAGGATGAAATTAATGAATACGTTTTATTATTTTTTCATAAACCTTTATGGTTTAAGCCTTAAGATTTACATAATTTGATTATAAGTGTTCTCGGTATTAAGATAGTGCACATTGTCTATAAATGATATACATTGTCTGTCACTTTGTATTCCACAAGTTCAAAAAATGACCTAAAATTTTATTTTCCTTCCTTTTTAGATGTCATTTTGTTGCAAAATTCAGTTTATGTAGTTAGATATTGACTGTGATAACATAGAATTTTTTTAATATATTTTTTTTTGTTTAAAATGTACAGTTATATGGTTCATTGCATTCAGGTTGAGTGTTGCTTCTACTTCAGACTACCCTCTAGAAAGGACCTGCATTTCAGTAAATGAAAACATGTATGTATTACTCACAACATATTACACATGCATCGTATGAATTAAAATGTAGTTGATATCATTATAAAAAGGTTAGGCAATGCATAAATATTGTACCATAAATGCTTGGAACTGCAGGTTGGACTCTTCTTTGTAGAAGTTTCAATGTTCATTCAGCAACTTTCTCTGGAGTTGCTTTTCTTTACATTCAGTACCAGGAGTAACCATGCTTGGTTTTAGTAAAATGCCTTTGAACATGACATTGTTTAGAGTCATGTAGAAGAAGACTTTAGCCCACACTTGCTGGGCAATCTCAAATGTCCTACCGTACCATGCTCTCCATCAAGCAAAATCTCTGTGTAATATTATATAGCAGGAGTAGCAGACCAGTGCATGAAATGCTTAAATGTCTGTCCACCAGACCCAGCGGGACTGATGCAGCAATGAGAGAGGCGCCGTGTAATATTATATAAAAGATGCACGAAGCCTAGGAAGTTATTTTCTTTTAACTAATTATTATATAAAATATATATACTATGTAATATTTAAGGTAAATAAATTAAGCGGTGGCACTCTGTAATGCACCAAAAGTAATGTGTTCTAGAAACATGCTTGAAATTGTAAACAGCAAAATAATGTTATCATTATGTGGTCATCTCTGTTTATTCTGTTTTTAGTATCTTTCATTTCAATATTTATAATTAGTTATAGAAAATAAAACTATGTATTTAGATAACAATCCAGAATAATATTATTTGTAGTTAGTTCATATTGACTAGCCCAGCTATGTTTTCCAACTTTGTCCCTATTACAGAAGACATTTCTCAGGGCCCGGAACAAGAAGGAGAGAAAATGATTACAACAACTATACTTAGTTCTTACAAATTACTACAACTGTTATATATGTAATCATGAACTTAGTTAACTGTACTTAGTTTTATACTTCAACAAGTACTAAGCATTCATGAGGAAGGGAGTATCATGGGAGGTACAATTTTTATAGTTGAAATGAAAATTTTCGTATATATTAATAGGCTGATTTATTACTTTTTAAAATAGAGGCAATGCATGTTTTTTTAGTTCAAAAATATTAAAAATACTAAATTTAATATTTATTACATTTCTTAACATATTGAAATAATGGTTGATTACTCTCTTTACTCGATTAATTATTTCGTAAAACAACTTAGCTCATTCATGTTTTGATAAATGGTTGATTTGTGCATGTATGCATATAGAAAATGCAACATTTCATACACATCAAGACAATTTATAAGATTAATTTTTTTTTACAAAGAGTATTTTATAACATCAATTCCTTATGTGTACGTGCATCGCACGTGCCAAAGTACTTGTATATATATATATATATATATATATATATATGTATGTATGTATGTATGTATGTATATCGTTGTTGTCAGCATAAACACAAAAAATGTCCATCGACGAATATTATCAAATCTTAATATCAATTAGAAATATAATCTAACAAATAAATTCGCTTTACAAATTCAAAATGGTTTAAAATGTCCATATATAATAAATCTTAATATCGTATAAAAATAAAATATAATGGATAAACTTCCTTTACAAGCTTAAAATGGCAAAAATAATGTTCGCTTGTGTCATTTTACACAATATGATTATGAAGGACAAGAGTGACATGGAAGGCAACTTTGACTACGAGGATGCTGAAACAATACCGAATATATGGCGCAACGATATAATTGAAAGCACTATGGAACTCGAGTGTCATGTTTCTAGCCAAATGTCATTTTGTATTGTTCAACTCCACTTTAAATTGCAAAATGCTCTAGTATATCATCTTTGGAACTTTTATGGTAATCGGTAAGATATAGTTGTTGTTGTTTTCGTTGTTGTTGTAATGTATTTCAATTGAATTTCATATCCTTAATGTATCAAAATTTCATTTTGTACCGTTCAAAAGTAAAAAATATTTTATTGGTTATAATACTTCTACAATTACATCACCATTCGAAGATTAAAAGATACAAATTCTAAAAATACAAATACAACTACAACCTCTCTTCACGTTTTCATCTTATATTTTTTCTCCTCCTATATTATGTGTACTATCGTTGTTCTTCAGACATGTTCAATGTATCCACAAATATTACTGCATCTTCTTCTCTCCATTTGTTTCCAACAAAAAGTCATTCCAATTTCAACATTGGTGTTGAGCAGCTCAAAACTTCATCGCATGATTATATCTGTCTTCAGATTCCAGTAAAAAAAATTCGGCTTGATCCGCACCAACAGTTTACTTCTTTTGGATGTTTTGGATCCTTGAGGCCTAACAAATCACCTTTTCTAGGAGTTAGTGTTAAAATTTCGGTCTTAGTATTTTAATGATGACAACTATATTGTCATATATATCTAGTACATATCTACTATGCAGGAACGACAACAAAGCGAGATAGATCATCCATACTCAAGCACTTCAACAAATCAAAAGATCGTCAAACTACAAGTATGTATGTGGCCTTAGAATTACTTGTAAAAATCTCCTTGGTGGTTCATATGTACGCGCGCACACACCTGCATAAAGAAATTTTAAATTATCAAAGAGTTTGAAAAGGCTTTGAAAATGAAAAATACATAAACACAAAATTTTCTACAGTTCAGTCGACTAAACATTTTTCTCAATCGACCGATCGTAATCAACTGGGAAAAGTATTCAGTCGACTGGACCATACAATTTTATTATAGCTCATTTGCAAATTTCGCGCGTACTTTCAAGTTCTTATTCAGTAGACTGGTTCTTATATTCAGCTAACTGATCACTCCATAACAGCTATTTTTTGAAAAGACATTTCGAAGAGTTGCAATCTTTTGTACTTATCTCTTTGAACATAAATTATATGAATGATTGCAACTATTTATCACAACTCTTGATTTATATAAATATAAATTAAGATCAAAAATCATTTTTAACTTTTGAAACTCTCTATCTTACTGCTTTCTGATCTCATACTCTCACAAGTGCTCATTACTATTCTATTACATTCTACATTGAAGAATCATTCAAATCACTTCCATAACCACGAATTACACATTTCTAATTACCTATAAGATTATAGAAAGAATTGTACTAGCAGTCAATATCCGTGTTATTTAGAACACAAGATTGTCAAAGAAATACTTTTGTATAAGCCTATTCCTCCGGACGAAGCAAGGGTTACTCCAATGAGCATTAGTTTACATTTGGATAAAGTTGAAAATGGAAAAGATTTTGATTAAAAATTATACAAAGTATGATAGGTTCTCTATTATACTTAACTGCTAGTAGACCTAATATAATGATAAGTGTGTGTTTATATGCATGATTTCAAGCACAACTTAAGGAATCACTTCAACGAGCGGTTAAGAGAATCTTGCGATATTTAACCAACACCTTTACGGTCTTTTTTACCCAAAAGTCAGCTCCTTCGAACTTGTATCTTATAGTGATCCGGATTTCAATGGTTGCAAAACGGATAGAAAAAGTACAAGTGACACATGTCATTTTATTGGTCAATCTCTGATTTCGTGGTTTAGTAAAAAGAAAAATTGTGTTTCCCTTTTGACATGTGAAGCCCAATATATCTCCACCGCCTTAGCGTGTGCTCAGTAATTTATATGCAACAAACACTTCATGATTTTGGAATAATTATAACTAAATCTCCTATATATTGTGATAATACGAGTGCTATAAATTTGTCTAAAAATCCAATTAACCATTCTCGAACTAAACATATAGATATTCGTCACCATTTTCTAAGAGATATATTGAAAAATGTATTATCTCTCTTGAATTTGTTAACACAGAAAACCAAATTGCAGATAATTTCACCAAACCACTGTGTTAATCAACTTTTATAAAGGTAAGATGAGATCTTGGTGTATGTTCACTTAATGAATTAGTTTCATAAAAATTAACTGATATATGTCATAAAAATTAAACTCTATTTTCTTTACCACAAAATTTTAAGTATAGTTATTTTTAGCAAAATAGTTAAACTACTATAACTAAAACTATTAACAATTATATGGTTAAACTAATTCTGCCCTTACAAAATTAGTTACTAAAAATACATTAATTGTTCTTTTTATATGGAAATTTTGTAAAAGAAAGATAAAACAACAAGCTTATTTAAATAGAGAATCTAAAAATGTCTTCCGAACTCGACTCCGCTTACTCAATAATTGATTTTAGCTCACCCTCATCAAAGAGTACATACGTATGACTAACCAAATCCACTCCTCCTTCAAATAAATCATCCTCTCTTAAAATTATAGCAGCACCTACGTATCACACCGGCTATTCTCCAAAGGGAAAGAAAGTCAAATGAGCAATTAATCTTGAATCATTTTTTATCCGTACCAAAGTTGATGAAATTTATCACCATCAACAAGAAATGATGGAAGTTCAAAGAGAAGTGTTTTATGAGCAACGAAGTCAAGAATCTCATTGTTACAATCAGTCTTCACTTCAACCTTGTTGAAACCATGAAGAATATAAAAGAAGAATTTAAAAAGAGAGATAGCAACAATAGGACTTTTCGAAAGAGTTGAAATGGTGCTTCTGCAAAAGTTGAATGTACTATGAGTTTTCGAAGAGGTCGAAAGGGGACAAGAGCACCCTTTCACTTCAGTTGTTTCCTTTCGAAATAGTTGCTTCTACATTCATGAAGACGTTTCGAATGAGTTGAGGAACCCTTTCGAAGGCAACAGATTACAAGCTTTCACGTGCGCGCCAAACCCTTCGAAACAGTGGGTTTCGCTTTCATTCACATTCCATAGAAAAACACTTGGCCAGAGCAACCCCTTCGAAAGCATAAATTAGTCTTTCGAATCGGTTGAGACCATTTACAATTATAAAGGAAAGCTTACTTAAGAGGATGGGGATCCGCATCAATCAACGGGTGTGCCTTCGAAAGCTACCTTCCGCGTTTAAACCTTCTATGTCTCAACTCGTTCAAAGCCGTAAAGATTCACCTATCGACAGAGTCGAAAGCCCATGTCTATCCCTACTTGCAATAGCACATCAGCAACAAAGTGGAAAGTGCATCTACACCTTTCGACCAGCTCGAAAGCACTCAAGTTCAATTTAAAAGCAAAGTAAAAGGATGCCCTAATGTTAATAGCAATGAAAGATCTCCAAGGACGCCTTTCACTAAGTCGAGAGGACCGATTCAGAAGGTGCCAACACGCGCCTATAAATAAGACCCTAGGGGTCTGGTTTTGGGGATCCGATTTCATTCACTCCATACTTGTTCTTTCTTGAATTTGTAAACCCTAATTCTAAAATTAGATTGGGGATTAGATTTCTTTGTATTACTTGAGCTACTAGTAATAAAGTAAAATATAATAAAAGCAAGTTTATGGCATTTTTGGATATATTGGCCGATCTAATGCTTCTATGTGATTCTGTTTATGATCTGCTTATGTCAACATGATCGAAAGGTAACCTTTCGAGGAAGTTGAAACCTTTTAATTCAACTAATATCCTTAGATCATCAGGACCAAACCTTGAGTCATCTCAACCACTTTGTAAGGAGGTTCTGATAGGACACTTAACCGACTTAACTAGTTTGAAAGATATTATAGAAAGGGATTTAGGTGTTTCGACCGTGTCGAAAGGTTATATAAAAAGGAGTTTCAATTGCCACAACCTATTCGAAAGGTGGACTTAAGGGAATCGAAAGGTTTTAACTATCGCTATCTAATCAAAAGGTGGTTTCGAGGGGATACTCACATATTAAACTTTGCTTTGGGGTGTTGACAAGTTTTCTTGTTAACATTTTTAGCGCTATAAGGAGGGCTCGAACCTCCAACCTTGTTGAACTTCCAACTTTATTTTCCTCTAACCTAATTATGTTCCAATCTTACCTACTTTAAAGTTTACATCGCCATGTTTAGCAAAATTAAAAAGTTCGAACACAGATCCTCAAAGCCACATTTAATTGGAAATTCCCATATAACAGTTAAAGATACAAAATTATACGAAGAGCAAATGCTGAGATTGGAAGCTTTAAGGATTATAAAGAAAACGAGAGTTGAATCTTATGACCGAAACAAATGGAGTTTAAACCCTTTTCACATTGGCCCCACACCTATTTTGTCTTGGGGGAACAAAAGATAAAAGTGATAACTTGTTTGACAAAATGAAGAAGACAATTCAACTCTATACCAAAGGCACTATCTTTGAAAAAGAGATGATGGCTGATTACAACGCCTTTGCACAAAAATGGCATCAAGCAACAAGTGGTACATTGCCTACATGTGAGCTTCAAAAAGTTTTGAAAAGGATATTGGTTGTTGAGGGTGAAGCTTCATAACCAACTAATAAAAAAATCTAGAAACCATCCTTAAAAGACAAGTTTTAAGTCGAGACACCCAAAGGAATGCAATCTGACTACATCAATTGAGAATGTCCATTTACTAACCAAGGACGAACTCAATTATTGGCCATCCCAAAAGAAAAAGCATAAATACAAAAGGAATCGGGGAGGATCCTACTGCCACTATCACATGATGAATGGGCATGAGACAAATCAATGTAGAGCACTTAAAGGAATGGTGATCAACTTTTTCAAACAAGGAAAAACCAATAGATTTGCAAAGAGATCCTAATCAAATTCAATAAAGCACAACTTTTCCAAGAAAAATCTAAATGGTCGGGAGTTGAATTCTCCTTAAATTTGGAAATTACCTTAAACGGTCAAAGCCTTTGTCCACGCCAAATTGGCCATTTCAAAGCGCCTTTTGGGGGGATGTTAGAGTAAGCCTTTATCAGTGCCATGCTATGGCCGGGTTAAAGCATCGACAAGCCCTTGATCGCGCCACACTATGACCAGATCAAGGCGCCTCCTGAAGGGTGGTTAGAGTAAGCCTTTATCTGCGCCATGCTATGGCCAGGTTAAAGCATCAACAAGCCCTTGATCGCGCCATGCTATGGCCAGTCAAGGCACCTCTTGGAGGGAGAACGAAGTAAGCCCTTGGTCCCACCATGCTATAGTCTGGCCAAGACATCGAACAAGCCTTCAGTCCCGCCTATAAGGCTTGGTTGGAGCGCCTCTTAAAGGAAGTTTGGGTAAGTCTTTGGGTCCTGCTTGTGGATAAGCTAACCAAGCGCACCGGACAACAACGGACTAAGACGTTCGAGCTCGAGAAGCGGCATATCAAACCATGACAACAATGGACTAAGACGTCCGAACCCGAGAAGCGGCATATCAAACAACGACAAGATACAAGGCCTAAAGGGTGGCACATGTCAAAAGAGTCAAAACCCAAAGAGTGGTGTAGAACAGAAGGCTTAAATGAGAATCTATAGCCTCTGACTAGTTTCCAAAAGAGAGTTCCAGAACTTCACTTATTAATACCTGAATTTGGGTTTCGGGTCTTTTACTATTGATCTCTGATCTTCATGATACCCGAATCTAGGTTTCAAGGCTCTTACGATTAATTTATGGACTTCACTCATTAATGCCAGAATCTGGGCTCTGGACTTCTATTGTGGTGATCTTTACCATGAGTTTCTGGTTATCATTTACTAATATCCAAATCTGGGTTTCGGGTCTTTTAGCTTTTGAATTTCATTCGTTAATGCCCAAATCTGGGTTACAGAGCAATTGATATTGAGATTTCTATGAATTTCTAGTCTCCAATTAAAACTCGGGATCTATCTCACTAGTTTCCGAATTAGGGTCACTGGACTTCTACTACAAACTTTGAGATGATGATTTCTGGATTTGTATTAAATGATCATTATTGGCTTTCTATTAGTTAACTTCCATTACTGGGATCTTTTGAATTCCTAATACTATCACTAATGATGTGGACAAACTACTGAACATATTCTTATATAGATTTCAAGTTAACGATAAAAAATGTTCTCTACTTTGTACTTTTCAGCAAAATGAGATCAGTAAGGAACACTGAATGGGCCAGCAAATACAAAAACCATAGTCCAAGTTATTAGAAAGAAGATTCAGAAACAACATTGTAAGAAAAGACAACAGACTAGGTGAAATTTACATAATTTACATAATTTATAAAATTATTTACAAGTATACAACACAAGTGTATGTTTCACAAATCCTGAACAACCTTATCCAGATTTTCAACAATCAAAGTATCAATGATATGCCAAATTGCTATACAAAGAATCTCTTTAAGCTTCTTTTCCTTTTTCTTTATATCATTAGCATCATCAATGGAATCAATACGAGCCTTTAAAAAACAGTTGAAATCTTTGTTGGCACCTTTAATGGTTTTATTTCGTCTCTCTAAATCAGCAATGCGCTTTTGAAGAAGATACTTTTCATGTTCAGGTCATTGAATCTTAGTTGCATATTCATTAATGCGTTGTGAATATCTCGCCTTCTATTGATCATCAAAATATCTCATCATTTCAAATTTCACCTTCCTACACTATTCACCCACTACTTTCTCATTTAAACCTGTGGGAGGATTGGTCGTAGTAGGAAATTTTTGAATTGCAAAAGATGAAGACCTTGTTGATTATACGACGGATTAGGTGATCGGAGAAGTCGGTAAATCGATATTTGGAATGTTGTCCTCCATGATGAATTACAATGTTTGCATTGAGATTGATTGTCATTTAACTTAATCTCCAAATCGCTTATTAGCTGAAGAAGCTTAGACATATTATGATCAAAATCAATCGAAGGATTCGATTTAATTTGGCGCTTCAATATGGAAATTGTTTCATTCTTATTCTTGATGTCCACTTCAAGATTGGTGATCTGATCATTGAGGTTTCTAACAATTGTCTTTTGAAGCAAATATCTTCTATGCCATTCCAATGCTTCAGCATTGCCTTGAAAATGATCAGATAGAGGATCCTTAAGTAGACGCCTCTTTTCAACGTCTACGATTAATCTATCTTTGATGCTAGTGAAAAAAGATAAGGAATCCGATGAGAGTGGTGCAATAGCTAACTATGAGTCCTATTTAAACAAAAGAAAAAGAAAAACAAAGTCAAGACTCAAATAACCAATCTCTTTTACTACAACAATAGAGATTACAACTCAAGAAGAAATAAAACAAAAAGTACAAGCTCATTGTTATAATCAAATACTTGTTTTATTACACTTAAAGTTGAAAAACAGCATTTTTGACTTTGTTCAAAGAATTAGCTGAAAGAGTAACCGTCGAATCAAAAGGGGCATTAAATCCTTAAGGGGTAACAACTGGAGGATATTTTCTATAGTCCCATTCCCCGGTAGGAGGACTATTACGACCGCATATAAATTTGGTATGATATGTTTGAATTTCCTTGAGAAGCTTTTCCTTTTCTTTGCAAAGAAAATCTAAACGAAGGCAGAGATATTCCATATAAAGTCTCTACAGGTCTCTAAGAAAGCAGTATCTAGCCAATTTTGAGGATTTCAAGAGCGAAGCCTTTTCTAAATAGTCTTAGTTTGACATATATGCTTAAATAATCTCTATTAATGGGACTGTTAGAGAGACATGTATTCTGTAATAATGTAACAAAATAGAACAAAGTATAAAAGGAAACTAATATTGAAAATTCACATTACATAATTACAAATGTTCATCCGAGTCATACAAAACTGAAATTTTTGAATAACTCAGAAACGAATTTATCCTTATAATATTGAGTTTTTCTGGAGGCAATTCATGAGGAATTGATTTTACTCGCGGTAAATTCCATCAAGCCCCTGGATGTGGATCAAATCCAAATTCATCTAAATATCTCCTATGAAGACGCCTGAGTAGACCCCCACTGAAATCCCCCAAATATGAAAAATTGACGATAGGGTGTCTGCAATAGGCTTTGTATAGGAAGTCTACTAGGATGTCCCTTTCTTCAATCAACATCCAAAAGAGTGTTATTAATTCCCGGTTCCCTTCCAAGAGTTTTTCATATCGAAGGCGTGCCCTTTTCAATCGGGGGGCAGCTTCTTGGTCTTTAAAGGACGCTAATACTGCGACACTCTTATTAAGCTTATAATACTTGCCAGAGAGTGCATTATGTTGTTTTAATTGCTTATCTAACTCTCTATACAAGCTATTTATTTCTGCTTGTTTTCTTTCAAGGTTTATTTTATAAATTTGGATAGATTTCTTCTTTATCTAAAATACAAAGATGTCAACTATTATTACCTTGAAAGTGAAAGCCATTTGGACAAAGAATTCCATACTTGAGAAATGGGAATTGAAGTTTGTGGAGTCTGCTTTTTCTCCCCTTGATCTCCAGCATCAATATCGGCAACCTCTTCGTGGAGATCAGAAGACTCAGGAAGTTCTGTTTGGTTTCCTTCATGGCCACTAGAATCGCCGTTAACTTTGTTTGAAGCCCCAAAAATGTCCTCGTCATCCTCTCTAGGAGCACTGGCATGACGTCCTATGTTACCGCTTGAACCCTGACCTTTATCTTCATTGTCAGGGTTATCATCATCATTACAGCCTTCCTCTACGGCGTTGTCATCATCCTCATCACTTTCTTCCTCGTCGAAGTTAGAATCATCTTCAGTAAGAGGAGCATCAAAAGAAAAGAGTTTAGCGGCGTCAATTTCCTCTCCCTTTGGAACCTCGATCCCTTGTTCCATCTCTTTTATTTTATCCATAAATCTTTTGACTAGGGCAGGATCGAGTGAGGGGAAGCCCAAGTCAGGGCACTTTTCGATGTTGTAAGAGTAAGCAAGCATAAGAGCATCCTCATAAGAATTCACAATGATGTCGTTGAAGGATGCACTCAAGAATTTCAACACCTTTTGCTTGGCTTTAGAAATGATATCAATAGCCATCGCTAAAGAATTTTTCTTCTTTCCCAACTTCTTCCTAAGAGAAGATTGTTTAGCAGCCATTTGAGCCTTCTCTTCCTCGGACTATTTTAAGGCCATTTTTAAAGCCAAATTCTCGTTCGCTAAGAGTTTTCTTGCCTTCCTCTCCTCAGAAATAGTAGATTTCGCTTGAGCAAGAGAGGCTCCCAACTTTTCTTATTCCTTCACTACATTATTTTTGGCAGCGGAAAGGGAGGTAATCTGGCTGTTCAAAGTTGAGATCTCTTCTTGAAGCTTGGACGTCTCAGCAGAAAATTTCGAAGCACTTTCCTGAGGGAGTACCAGCTTTTAGAAATCTGAAGGGAAAAGTATGAATTGGGTTAAAATTTAGTAAAAAATAGTAATGAAAAAGACAAATAATACAAAACGTACCAGAAGTTGTTGCTCTATTAAAGATCGACAATGTCTTGTTGGATCTAGTACCGAGGAAGATGGTTGAATGGAAGTAAAGGATGAAGAATTCATAATGGACTGTACAATTTCTTCGGAATCACTAGAGGGCACCGGTGAAGTGGGTTTAGAAGGATTTAGCTCTTGAGGAGGGGTTGAAGTGCCTAAATCCTTTTGCATTTGTTCAATGATGCTAGGAGAGTCAGACACGACGATACGGGACATAAAATCATCCTTGGAAGAAACTGCTCTGGGCGGATCGGTAGCAATATCAATAATAGAACCTTCCGGAGCCTTGCCTACATCAGTAGATTTACTCTCTTTTGAGGGAAGAAAAGACTGGACATCAACGATTTTAGCTTTCTTGAGGGAAGAACCCATGGCAGTCTTCTCGCTTAGTTTTTTTTGGTAATCATCCTCGACCCGCCAATGGCCTGGGTCAAAGTTGATGCGCTTGATTTAGAAGTTGGGGGAACTGGATCTCTTATGCTCAATTCAACCAGGAGAGCAGTTGCTAAAAATTCAAAAAGTATAAGTTCGTAAAGTAATCAAAGGAGTAACACAACGATACATTACAAATACTACGCTTAAGCTTAGTAGGATGATCCAGGAAAATTGGAGATACAGGAGAAATTTTTTTAGGATCACCTAGGGAGAGAAAACGCTTTCTTTTGGAGGTATGCTGGACAAGAGGGGGCTGTCCAAGAATTCTCTAACCTGTGGGTATGAGGGAATGTTTTTGGAGATTGCTTGGCGTTAATAGAGTAAGCCTATTCTTGATAGTACCCAAAGCAGCAGTCAGCAACTTCACGATTCTCTTTCCCTCATCATTAAATTCTTTAGGAGCAAGACCTAATAAGAAAATGTAATTCAACAAAAGAAAATAGTTTAATGAAGTAGAAGATTATGATCAACTTACGAGGAGAAGAGAAGACTCCACTAATGTTTGGAAAACATTTAACGTAAAAGAACTGTGTCTCCCAGTCTTTGAATTTATTTTACTCCTTCTGAAATCAGTTTCTTAAGGTGGTTAGCCTTGAAAATTTGGCTATTAAGATTGCTAAGCTTGACCAGGCGCACTAAGTAATTAAGAATTTCAGCCTTCGGTGAAGGAATGCCCGATTCCAAAGCCATAAGCTCCAAAGAGATAAGATATGTATAGACATTTGGTGATTATTGGTTAGGTGCAATGCAAAAATGATTCAGGAATCTATATAAGAAATCTAGGAATGGAATAAAGCCTCCATGCTAGATGTGAATGGCAGTATAAGCAAAGTATCCTTCGGGAGGATTCTAAATAGTACCGCTATCACCAGGAGGAATGGCTTCCACTCCTATGATTCCGAAGTCGTTAAGAATGGCATTGACTTCATCTTGAGAAGATACCAGAGAATGTTTAGAGATGGCTTCGACCTTTTTTGGTGAAGATTCTGCTTCTGGAGCTATCTTCTTTTCGGGTTTCTTGGAAATCTTTTTCAAGCCCATGATCATGTCAAATGAAACCATTTCATTGAAAGTTATAATTTGTTTCATTATAAGCACCTTTTGAAGATGTCGAAAATACATTGCAATGATTCAAGTATCCACCAAGGTGTATGATTCCATATCTTCGAAAGAATGTTAAAGTTTATTTGAATCATGGAATTCATTGAGTTTTCGACGATATCGAAGGGGTAGATGGAATAGAAACATCTGACCACACCCTTCGACAATGTCGGAAGCCCAGGAAAAGTTTTACTATTAAAAGGAATAACTAACCCTACAGTGTTAGTTTGAATATATATATTGTTAGAACTACTAATAACATTCCACAATCAAATCAAGTAAACTTTTCGACAATGTCGAAACCAAAAATTTTATTTTACTTAAAGAATATGAATACTGCTGAAACACTATACTTTCATTAAGTCAAAAGACTTGGATCCAAGTTGTTTTAATACTAATGAAAGGGCTTTGGAACGTATCGATAGTGTTTATATAAAAAAATGATAGTCATACTCCTATTGATTACAATGGGTTACGAGTACGTTGAAAAGGGGGTAAGGTTTTGAAAGCATACGAACAACAAAACTTGTTTCAATTTGGGAGGTTTAGATCAAGTCGAGAGGCTTGATAAGATTTTTAGCTTTAACAAAATGTACTATTTTCAATCCAATTGATGATAGAAAGTATAAATTTTTAACTTTTAACACCTTCTAAAGTAAATAAAAATTGAGCATGAATCCAATGACAAATTAAATCCGATTTTATATACATTAAGTTTTGAATCCTTTGAAAAAAAAAGTTGAGTATATGTTATGTAGCCATTAAATTGAACCCCTTTAAGATAACTTCTTCGAAAGGTGCCAAAATACATCAAAACATATTCTGCTTTCGAAGAAGTCCATCTCATAACGACCGCATCAACCCCTCCAAAAGGGTTCACCTAATGGTGGATGCATAGCTTCCTTTCAAACCCTTTGAAAGAGATTGGAAAAATAAAGCAAAATTAATCACCTTAATCCCTTTGAAAGGGTTGAAAAGTCAAATTACAATGGTGGGATTTAATTTGTATGGTTTAACCTTCTCTTTGAAGCCCTTGGAAAAGAGTTTTCTCCCTAATTTAATTCTTAACCCAATGCTTCTAAAGGCTAACAATTAAATTGGTTTGAGTATGAATTTACATTCGACAACAACAAATACCCCAAATTCAAGCTCGAAGCATAAAAAAAGAGTTTGAATTGAGTGTAGTAGAGTTCGAGCTTGGGTTCATACATAACTTTGGCAAATAGCCATAAATCTGATGAATTCAAATACAAATTGACACCGTAAATTGAACGAAATAAGCATAAAAATGAACCTAAGGATAATTTCATATGAGTAGGAAACCCGAATCATCATCAAAAATTAGAACAGTGGTACAAATTCAAACCTAAAGAATTTAAGATCGGAATTAGACATGATAAATCAGTTTGAAAGATAAAACAGTGGACACATACCTTGAATCCGAACTCGCATTTATTGAAAATAGGAATTTAGAAAGAAATTGGAATTTCTGATTCTTGCTGTAAGTTTTTTAATTGCAGGTAAATGAAAAGGGGGAAGAAGGAAAGCGTGATTTATAAGAAAGCTAATGAGAAGGACAAACTATTCGATCAAATTTAAATGACCGGCCAAGATTCATCTGGGAATATCAAAAGGCGGGAAATTTTATGCCAAAACGAGGACTGGTTTCGAAACAGTTGACTTGGAAAGTCAAGAGCATCCCTTCGCTACGGAGGGTAAGTGTTACCATCAGTCTTCACTTCAATCTTGTTGAAACCATGAAGAATATAAAAGAAGAATTTAAAATGAGAGATAGCAACAACATGACCATTCAAAAGAGTTGAAGGGATGCTTTTGTAAAAGTTGAATGTGCTATGAGATTTCGAAGAGGTCAAAAGGGGACAAGAGCACCCTTTCGCTTCAGTTGTTTCATTTCGAAACAATAGCTTATGCATGCGTGAAGACGTTTCGAATGAGTTGAGGAACACCTATCGAAGGCAACAGATTATAAGCTTTCACGTGCATACCAAACCCTTCGAAATAGTTGGTTTCGCTTTCATTCACATTCCAAGAAGAACACTTGGCCAGAGCAACCCCTTCGAAAGCATAAATTAGTCTTTCGAACTGGTTGAGACCATTCACAATTATAAAGGAAAGCTTACTTAAGAGGATGGGGATCCACATCAATCAACAAGTATGCCTTCAAAAGCTACCTTCTACGTCTCAACCCCTTCGAAGCCCTAAAGATTCACCTATCGACAGAGTCGAAAGCCCATGTTCATCCCTACTTGCAACATCACATCAACAACAAACTGGAGAGCGCATCTACACCTTTCAACCAGCTCGAAAGCACTCAAGTTCAATTTAAAAGAAAAGTAAAATGATGCCCTAATGTTAACAACAACGAAAGGTCTCCAAGGCTGCTTTTCGACCAATTCGAAAGGTGCCAACACACGCCTATAAATAAGACTCTAGGGGTCTGGTTTTCTGGATCCGATTTCATTCACTCCATATTTGTTCTTTCTTGAATTTTTAAACCCTAATTCTAAAATTAGATTGAGAATTTGACTTCCTTGTATTACTTGAGCTACTAGTAATAAAGGAAAATATAATAAAAGTAAGTTTATGGCATTTTTGGATATATTGGCTGATCTAATGCTTCTATGTGATTTTGTTTATGATCTGCTTATGTCAACATGATCGAAAGGTAACCTTTCGAGGAAGTCGAAACCTTTTAATTCAACTAATATCCTTAGATCATTAGGACCAAACCTTTAGTCATCTCAACCACTTCGAAAGGAGGTTCCGATAGGACACTTAACCAATTCAACTAGTTCGATAGGTATTATAAAAAGGGATTCAGGTGTTTTGACCATGTCGAAATGTTATATAAAAAGGAGTTTCAATTGCTGCAACCTATTCGAAAGGTGGACTTAAGGGAATCGAAATGTTTTAACTATCGCTATATGATCGAAAGGTGGTTTCGAGGGGATCACTCACACTTTAAACTTTGCTTTGAGGTGTTGAGAAGTTTTCTCGTTAACACTCATCTTAACTTTCTTGAACGATGTATTCTGGCAATCTGTGTCCATTCTCCAACGAAAGATTGTTTACATAAAAAATCTCCTCGTTTAATAGAGACTCCTGTATAAACTTACAACGTTACTCCAAGAAACTTATGGGAGGAAGGACCATCAAATCAAAACTAGAATCACACTCTAGTTTGTCCAAACTGGTCTCCAATTATGCCCTCAACTATGCATACTACAAATAACACAAACTCTTGGGATCGAACTGAGCACAAGAACTCAGATGCATCAAAAGAAAAATAAATATGTAATAATAAAAATTTGTATTTATATTTGCTTGATAATCATTAATAAAATTTATACTGTCATTTAAAACATCTCCAAAATAGTTTAAGTAAGCATATAAGATTGAAAATAATTTTTTTTAGCTATATGAAAAAGAACAAAAATACACAGTATATAGCTATTCCTTCAGCTCAGTCGACTAAGATCATTAAACTCAGTCAACTAAAACCACTAGCAAGTTCTAGATAAAAAACTTCCCACTTCAGTCGACTGCAGCATGATTTCATTCGACTGAACTCAGTGCTTAGCCAACTAAAATTCTTCCAACAGTCTACTGAACTAAGCTATGGTTTCTGCCTTGAAAATTGCCTAAACGACACCTACTGAATTCTTCCAACAGTCTACTGAATCCAAGTTCTAGTTGATTGAACGACACAGTTCCAGTTTTTAAAAAGGCCTAAATAACATAACCTTCCATCATTTCTTCACTTCTCTCTTCTTCAATCAAAAACCCTAGAATACTTTTCCTCTAAAATTCAATGGCACCTCGCCAAAAACAGACGGTTTCTAAGAAAAGACCTCTCAAAGAAAAGGAACCGGCTGGACCATTCCATCTGGAGTTTGCTTCTGGTGAACAATTTCTCCAATGGCTTAATGGAAGCAAGAAATCACTTACATATTTCAACGACCTCAATGATAAGAGGATCTTTCAGGAAACTTTCTACAATATGACCGATTTCGTTGAATTTGGGATTGAACAATTTGCTCGAGATCATGGATTTCTTTCATTGATTGACACCAAAGAAAACAAGGTAAAAATTTATCCTTTCCTAGTTAGTATGTTTTATGCCAACCTTCAAGGAGATTTCAACAAACCCCCGAATACTATTGATGATGGAATTCTATGGAGTAGAGTTTTAGGAGTGGATATTGTTTTGAATGTTCATGGTTAGGGCATTATATTAGATTTTGACAATAGCAGTCTAAAATTAGATGATATAGATCACAACAAGTTTGCTTATGATTCTGTTAGTTATCCTTTTCGAACCGAGAAGAAGGAAAACATTTCTGCCAATTTATGACCCCAAGCTCGGATTATTAATAAAATGATCTTTCACAAACATTTTGCCACAAACCGGGAGCTATGAGAAAATGTATGACAATAATTAAAAAAAATTATATGCTCTCTATTCTAATCTGAAGTTAAACCGGGCTCGAATTATTCACGATGAAATCAAAAGCTTTCATGCCCGTACGCGCCACACTATATTTTTTGGTTCCTACTTAACAAAGATTTTTGTTCACTATGGGATTAATGTTGACAACTTGGAAGATCTTATTATCCCGAAAATAATGGATCAAAAATCAATCTCGCTTATGAAGCTTCCTTCTAAGATTGAGACTTTTCCTTCTAACAATGATTATGTTTCTCGTCTAGTTCATGACACCATCGTTCAATCATCGTCTCAACAAGACGAACAAGAGAATATTCAATATGAAAATCCGAAAGAGGTCAATTGGAGTTTAGACAGTGATCAAGGAATTTCGTTGTTCAAGCCTTCCAAGAATGTTTCTTCTTCTGGTATGATACTTAAAAATCAAGAGATTATCTTTAATCAGCAAAAGAAATTGATTAAACATTAGAGGACATTTGAGAAAACGACTCTTGGATTTTTAGAGAAAATTTGAAACAAAATTTCTTCATGATCTCGTCCATCTTTACCATCAGAATCGGATCTGGAATCTTTGATTATCTTAGGTTGGTAAGTTCATTAGTGTTGTTTGTATCTCATCAACTTACCGGTATTTTAGTTTGGTAAAAAGTTTGTGCCTTGTTTATGTTTTTATTTGGTGTCCGTTAGTGTTGAACTTGTTATATGTCAAAGTTGTTTAATTAACTACTATGTTATTGTGTTAAACCTATTTAGTGTTAAACTTGCTGTGTTACTCTGTTCTGCTTTCTTTGTTCCTGAATATATCGCTATGTTCTACTGTGATTATCTTTGTCTTTTATTACAACTATCGTATTCAAACTCTATTGTAATACCTTCTTTTATGTTGATGAAAAATGGGGAGAAAATCATGATACGGGAGCACACTTAGGGGGAGATAATATGTTATTTATTTATATCCGTACATATAGTTGTCATCATAAAAAATGAGAGATTATTAAACTCCGGTTCTAGTA
Source organism: Allium fistulosum (assembly GCA_030737815.1). NCBI lineage: Eukaryota > Viridiplantae > Streptophyta > Magnoliopsida > Asparagales > Amaryllidaceae > Allium > Allium fistulosum. The sequence continues at coordinate 719,048,988 of CM060908.1, forward strand.
TTTTAATGATAACAACTATATCATCATATATATCTAGTACATAACTACTATGCAGGAACGACGACAAAACCAAGAAAGATCATCCATACTCAAGAGCTTCAACAAATCAAAAGATCGTCAAACTACAAGTATGTATGTGGTCTTAGAATTACTTGTAAAAATCTCCTTGGTAGTTCATGTGTATGCATATACACACCTGCATACAGAAAGTTTAAATTTCAAAGAGTTTTAATAGGCTTTGAAAAAGAAAAATACATAAACACAGAATTTTCTACAGTTCAGTCGAATGAACACTTTCTCAGTCGACTGATGGTAGTCAACTGAGAAAAGTATTCAGTCGACTGAACCATACAATTTTATTATAGCTCATTTGTTTTCAAATTTCATGTGTACTTTCAAGTTCTTATTCATCAGTAGACTGGCTCTTATACTTAGCTGACTGATCACTCCATAAAAGCTGTTTTTCGAAAAGACATTTCGAAGTGTTGCAATCTTTTGTACTTATCTCTTTGAACATAAATGACTATATATGAATGATTACAACTATTTATCCCAACGCTTTGATTTATATTAATATACATCAAGATCAGAAATCATTTTTAACTTTTGAAACTCTCTATCTTAATGCTTTCCGATCTCATACTCTCACAAGTGCTCCTTACTATTCTATTACGTTCTACATTGAAGAATCATTCAGATCACTTCCATAATCATAAATTACACATATCCAATTACCAACGAGATTATAGGAAGAATTGTACTAGCAGTCAATATCCATATCCATGCTATTTAGAACACAAGCTTGTCAAAGAAACACTTTTGTATAAGCCTATTCCTCCCGGAAAAGCGAGGGTTGTTGATTAGTGAAATATCAAAGGGGAGCTTCAGGACTGGACGTAAAACGGGAGGTTCGAACCAGTATAAAAACTCCGATGTGCTCGTTTTTATTCTTTACTTTTACTCAGTCATATTGCTTTATTTAGTTCATATATTAGTATACACTTACATATTAATACACGATCTATATTATATACGATCCACTGCACTTTCAATTAGATGTGCTTTCAACTCCATACTTTGACTTCCTTGTGAATCCCCATGATTGGAGATTTCTTCAGCTCTCGGTACTTTACTTCAGAATTTGTTTGATTGGACATCTTGAACAACTTTATGAAGAGAAGATTTTCATTTTACATGCTCAACCATATGGTCATAAACATGGATGAATGATAAAAACGAGGTGTTTGTTTAATCTCAGGTCTGTTGACTTGTTTAAACAATTTATTTGTGGTCGTCTTCGACAAAAAAAAGAACATAATATTTAAAGAATGGTAAAAAAATTTGTAAACGTATGAAAATTAATTAACCTTACAAAATGCATTTCACTTCCAAAACCACAATGGTTCGTCTGCTTTAACTTGAACGTTTGAGGATCAAATGTTTGTGTTTAACGATTAATTTCTCCATAACAACCTTTGATTGAAAAAGAAGATATTTTGCAATCACCATTCTTCCAATTATAATAGTTTGTAATTTTGCTCCAAAAAGTGTCATCACTTTGGTCGGCATCTCGGATCGGATCGATTGAGAGTGCACACTAAATGTAATATAAATTGTAGTTTTTCGTCGAAGTCCAACTAGTAGTAATGAACGCTCCTCCAACTAGAACTGTATTGTCTTCAAAATTAATCCCTCAAAACTACATATTGCAGCATCAGTGTCGAAATCACAAAACATTTTTGTTGGAGAGAAGTGGAAGTATAATAATTTTTGATGTAGTAGAATGTTAGTGTGAGAAGAGAAGAGAGTGGGATGAATTGTATTTATGGAGAGATAAGGAGATATAGCCGTTGAAAATGCTATTGGATGTATCATGAGTTTGTTCAACAAAAGCCCAGTCTTTAGACGCCTATAGAACAAGTCTGCTTTGCGTTCATGCGCTTGTTCAACAAACGTCTGAAAGCTGAACGTTTGTTAAATAAGCGTTCAAACAGGTTACAAATGCCGTACATTTTCTACTGAATTTGTAACATTATATGCACCTTGTTGCACATTACCGTCATTTGTGTTACATGTTACAAAATGTGATTTTGGATAGGCTGGTGGGGTTGCTTTGGGAAAACTTATTAAAGCCCATCATTTACGTAGGTACGAATGCATGTATATGTATATGAACGAACCTTCTTTCAAAATTCGAAAATTTGGAATTCAGCTTGTTTTGCCAAATCAGAAGAATGCTGAAGATAAATTACTCAGATAAGAAAATGCAGAACGATCTAAGATATTTTCCTGGACCAGTTTTAATGGAAGCTGTCGTTGTTTTCCTTTACAGGTATTAAGTGATATATAAATAAGTAAATAAAGTTGATTAGTTCTGAATACATAGCTGTATCCATTCCGTGAACTTTATGATCGAATCATTGAGTATTTAAAAGTTGCCATATGCTTACTCGTTTTGTTATAAAATTTAGAGTATAAAGTTCCCATACCTTCGTCTTAAATTATATCATTATCTGAAAGGATAATGCTAAAGTAATTTTCCACTAGCAACTTTCTTAATAAAAGTCATACAAAATGCAGATTAACCGTAAAAAAAATTTTTGTAAACTATGGAAGGTAGTTACGCACTGAAAGCAATTGCGTACATAAATTATAATCTCGCACATTTTACATTTTTTACGAAATGCATGCTTAATGACCTGTATCTATTTTTTAAAGTAGACAAATGTATTTTTTTTTTAGGGACAAGCAAAAAAATTATTAGAAGTATTACGTACCTTTGCCCCTCAATAAAAAGAAAAAAAAAAAAAAAGGTTAAACAATTGAAGTTGACCATCAACGAGTAAGTAAATAAACAAAACCTTCCATTTGAATTTGTTCAAACTAGAATTTAATATGAAAACATGTACTGAATTTAGTAGGCTCACTTAAGCGGGAGTCTTCACGGGTACTGAATTTAGGGTGCGTTTGCGATAAACGAAAACGGAACATTTGAATGGAAGAGTTGAGTGAATGAAGAATGTATTTGTGACTACAAACGAGGTATTTGAAAAGGATACTTGAAAGGAGCATTTAAGTTGTGATTTATAACTTAATTGATTAATTATCTGTTTTTTAATAAATAATATGTCAATAATTTATAAAAATAAATAAATAAATTAAAAAGTATAAATTGCTCAGATTCAGTTCAAACAAACTTCATGACGTAGAGCACTTTGATACGATTGCAACGGAAAAAACGGCGTCTCAAAGGAATCTCATTTGCAAAAGTTATTAATTTTAGAAAGTAATACAAATTTGATTTTAACTAATTAATACTAATTAACATCAAATGGGCCAGTGAACGCAACAAAATTTTCCATTCGGCCAACGGACTATTTCTTTGAATGAAAGCTTGCGAACAACAGCTTAGGCTGTGTTTGTGACGAACGAAAACGAGAAATATGAACAGGGCATTTGAGTGGGAAAGTCGAGTAAACGAGAAATGCGTTTACGACTACAAACGTATTTGAGTGTGATATTTAAGTTGTGATTTTTAATTTAATTGATATATATATATATATATATATATATATATATATATATATAGTTTATTAATTAATTATATGTATTCTAATAAATAATATGTGTTAATAATTTGCACAAGTAAATAAATAAATTAAAAAATTATAAATTGCTCGAATCCAATTCAAACCAACTACATAGTGTAAAGCACTTTGATACGTTCGCAACGTACCAAACGGATTTCATTTGCATAAGTTACTAATTTTAAAAATTTATAAAAATATAAATTTTATTAGTTAACAGAATAAATCCACGAACAGTTTCTCATTGATCTGAACGGACGAGTTGGCCCATTCTCGTTTCCGTTCGTGAGGCGTCCAGCAGGTCAAGAACGAAAACGGATCAAAATAATACCGCAAACGGGCACGCAGTAAACAGAAAACCTGTATAAAATTTAATGCATCCATGTAGTCCAAGTAACATACAAGTGTACAGCCAATGCGTGGTTTGTCACAATGTAAATAAAGTATGCCCAACTGCTCCTCAAGGGTCAAAACCGTGTACGTGTGTTCAAACTTATATTTCCATAACATGAACGATGGTGACTTTTCTATTGCGTTACATTTCTGTCGTGTAGTACAAAAATGGATGGTCTAAATTAGAAATTGTGTTTATGCCAAAAGCAAAAGTCACATTGGAGATTTTTCTATCACAGATATTCAACAAAAAATTAAGATATTATTATTTGTAATACCAACCTATTTATGCACACTTGATTTTCTTTAAATCTTTGCCAAACTAAAATTTCTATTTACACTATGATATTTAATATTGTTTATAGTAAAAATACTTATACATCCGGTATTATTCTTCTTTCTTATTCCAATGGTTTTTACTGTGAACTTTTGTAAAATACCATCTTTAATTTTCAAAATACACATTCTTTTCAAAAATATATTTTTAAAAAGACCTGTTTTAGCTTTAGTCGGATTGTAAATATTTGCAGTTTTTGAAGCTGTAAATATTTATACCGTAAACTGCAAATATTTGCAATTCCAAAAAAGTTCAAAGGAACAAAAATGAGTAATAGTTTTGATCATAAAAATTTGTGATTAAGTGCATATTTGATTTTCAAAAAAAAAAGAGTTCAAAAACAATTTTATAAGTGTACTTTAAAACATTTTTTAAGGAAGGTTTTTCGCGTATCAAACTGAAAATAAAAGACGGATTCAAATTTCCAATTTTAAATATGTTTATATATAAACGTAATTTTATTTTATTTTCTATATCCTTAACCATTCTCTTATTTTTAACGTCGAATTTGAGGGCATGAGATGTAGGTTAATAATGGGAAGAGCATAGCAACCAAACTGAAGTTTGATTGGTCATTTTTGATTAAGCAAAGCAACCTCCAATGTTACTTTGGCAACCTCGGGGTGTTGACATAGCCGACATATATAATACCAGCTAAGTTAGTTGACATTTATAATAACGATTAATTTGGCGGCCGATGGTAAAAGGTAATATCGTTGCCTAGTTATCTAATATTATAAGTATCGAATAAGACAATAGTATTATTTATGTCCGTTGCTTGGTCGGTAATAATCCATACTTGAATTGGTACCGACCGACACCTTTTCTTCCTTGTGGTTTACTTGTTGGTCTATTGATTCATGTTTCTTAAAGGAAATGCCTCCTAACATAGTTTTAGGCGTTTCCCATCATTTTTCGCCATTACCAGTCAGTCTTATGAATCAGTACGGATCAAAGGTACATTCCACCGACGACTCGTAAATTTTACGTTGTTAATATTAAAGTATTAAAAATGAATTTTTAATAAAACGGCGAATTATGCGTTTATTTATCACTGTTGCAAAAGTCATTTGGAGATGATCAGTTTGTCATATAATTTAGATGGATTTGGAGTAATGGTTTAGAAGATATTGAATATATAAGATTTACACCTCCATCGAATGATTTTCAATATTCTAGTTTTAAAAATAAAAACATGTTTAGTATAGTTGGTTAAAAGAATGGATTTCATTTGGAGAGGTTATGGGTTCAATCCTGACTAACAACACATTGCTAATGATTCATTCAATAATGTATACATCTTCATTTTAGGCTATATGTTTTAAATTTAAAATCTATTTTAGTTATATGTACACGTTTTTAAATTAAAACAAAAAAAATTGTTTTGGCTTCAGAAAAAAAGAAATAAACCTTTACATTTTTTTCATTTTAGGTTATATGTATAAACATTTACAAGTTTTGGGTTTTTTATTCAAGAAAAATATTTGCTCCCAATTTTTTTTGAAATCAAATGTTTTTAAATTCAAATTTTTAAACAACCCAAAAAAAAATATATATTTATAAATCCATACGGATTATATTTAATTAAAAAAATTAAAAAATTTCCACGGCTTTGAAGTTTTTTAAAGTCGAAAAAGTTAAATTGTTTGCAATTTTAAATTTTAAATTATCAAATATATATCCACACACACGCACACACAATAATTAATACAAATATATTGTTTTACATGTATTATTGTATAAACGTAAATTAATAAACTAATGGTAATATTAATATTGATACAAATATAAATGTTTATGTACATTATATGGATATGACATCATCATTAAACTATAACATGTAACCTATTTATTAACTGTAGATCATAGGTTAATTAAACACATATGACATATATTCATAAAATTACCATATTTAACATAGTTATAATGTGTGTATTGTGCATACGAACATATTATAATTAGGGATGACAATGGGGCGGGTTTAAGGTCTAAAGCCGATAGACCTGTCCCTATTTTGATCCATTAAGACCCGTCCTATTGGGCCATCGGGGCGGGTAGACTCATGACCCGCTCACGAAAGCTCCGAGTCTCGGGTCGGGCTGGGGCTTGTCAAACCTGCCCCAACCCGACCCGTACTATTTAAGCTCATAATATCAACTAATTATAATTTATTGATCTATTTAACAAAAATTTCTATAATGAAGATATCATAATGTTCTATACAATAAGTTCTATTATTTTGAAATGCTAAGTTGCATTATTGCTAATTGTATAAACAAAAATGTATATTGTTTGAATTCTAATTGAACACTTTAATTTTTTTCTTTTAAATAGTCATTATCATCTATAATCAATATATTTTTAATATATATCTTTCTTACATATAAAAGTATTAGTGTATGTAAATTGGAATCAACTTTTAGAAAGAACAAACAAAGACGCACCGGGTTTCGGGGTAGGTCGGGTCTTACCTTGATCCGTACGGGTCTCAGGTTGAGGCAAAAATCTAGACCTGCACCGGGTCTACGGGGCAGGTCTGGGACAGCGTTTAAAAAACCCGGATCAGGTAAGCGGCATGAAAAATCCGCCCCAACCCGCCCCATTGCCATCCCTAATTATAATATAAAAACATAAAATAAAAGTAAAATTAAATTAGTAATTAAATATTATTACTAAATTGTAACAAACAATTATAAATTTTTAATATACAAATTAATTAAATTAAAAGTATATCCTTAACTTTTTTTATTAATTAGTGTTAAACAAGATTTAGTACAAAAACTTTGTTCACATAAACATAAATACGATCTTATGAAAATTAATAAAATGAAAGGTTTTTGAAATTTCTCTTTGTAACTCTATTGCCAATGCACCTGATCCAACAGTATATGTGTATATCTTTCACAGGTTTTTAAATAAAGGTTTAGATAGTGGAAGAGAGTGAGTTTGTTATTTTACCTCTATATGTTATCTAGGTTTTATATACCGTTATGAAGCTATTCGAGATTGTTCAACATGTTAAATAATTATTAAAGTAATGTGAACGTAGTTGAACATTAGATGAGTCATTTGGCTATTATATGTAATGATGTGAATTTAAATGTTTAGTGCTTAATTCCGCTATGAGATAAATTTAACTTTGTTAAATAGTAATTTTAATTTATTCACCCAGTGACCCAATTTTTTAACACCTAAGATTAGTTCACAAGCGTATTTTGATGGCGTTTGACGTTCATTTTAGATGTTAATAAATAGTGTCATTAACGATCAAATTCTAAGGCAATGTTCAACAATTTGTTTGAGCATGTCAAAATTTGAATCCTCCTCTCTTTGATTAGTAGGTATTGATTGCCTAGCGAATGTCCACCATTAAGTAGTAGCAATGGAATTGAAGAATAACCCATTCTATCCTTGATACCTGAGTATAACTGAATGTTGAAATAGGCTGGAGATGCTAAAGAACGTTGTAAATACACTTTTGGTTCTTTATTGTACCTTCATACATCTAAAGCTGCATGAATTGGGAGAGCATGGCTTTTGAATAGCTTTAAGAGATGCGTAGTTGTTTGCCACCTTCCTTCTCTTTGAACACGATCGAGTTCGACCAATCATACATCATCATCTATCCGTAGCAGTTGGTTTCATGATAGCAAAAGACGATTCAAATTATCCATTTATTTTTTATATGGGTGACTCTGAAATCATGGTTTGTAATTACCCTAATTTTGACTGACATTAGTTAGGACATTTAATTAGATAAATGAAATGAAATAATGTAGATGGTTAAGGGATTGAGATTTGTATAATCATAAAGTTGTCGTGCCTTAATTAATCTATAAGCCAAAGAGAATTAAAATGGAGTAAGTATGAGAAATATGTCAAAGGCAAAATAAGAATAAACTATGTTCTTATACCCTAAACCCTTCTTACTTTCATTCCTTATTCATTTTAAACATTTGCAAACAAAACCAAAACATTTAAAAGCTTGGCCAGCCACCATTAAGGGAAATCAAAAGGAAGATGTTAAATATAGAATGATTTACTCTATATTTATCTCTTATTTTCTTTTTTCCTTTTATTGTCTTTCCTATTAAAAACTTTCTTATTATAAACTTTCCTATTTTAACTATTTGGTGTGTATATATAAACACCTCTCCTTGTAAATCAAAGTATTTGAATCAATAAAGAATTTACTTTCTGCGTTCTCTTATACGTTCGTTCTCATGAACTATATTCATAACCTTACCAATTAACATGGTATCAGAGCCTTCCTCAAAAATTTATCTCAAATCAGAAAATTAATCGAACCAAGATTTCAAATCCTTTTGTTCTTTGTTTTCAAATCCTTTCGAAACTTCATATCCAAAGCCTCAAAACCAGAAAATTATCCCAAATCAGAAAAGTATCCCAAATCCAAAGAATCAAAATTTCAGAAAATTCGATCGTTGTTACCAAAGCCTTGGTCGTCTTCTCTACGTCAATTTTGGGGATTTCCTATCAAGTTTCTTTTTTTTAATCTCGGCTGTCGATTAAAGCTTTGTTTTGGCTTCAATGGGTGAAGAAAAAGTATTGACGTTGATGGACGTCGTTTCGATCTTATCAAAAATCACTGACCACAAGTTGAACAGAGCCAACTACTTAGACTGGAGCAAGACTGTTCGCATCTATCTCAGGATCATTGAGAAAGACAACCATCTGACTGATGACCCACCGCAACCAGATTCCACTGAGAAGGCTCATCTGAATTGGCTTCGTGACGATGCTCGCCTCTTCCTTCAAATTCGAAATTCAATTGATAATGAGGTAATTGGCTTAGTTAACCACTGCGAATTCGTTAAAGAATTATTGGATTATCTAAAATTCTTATAATCTGGGAAAGGAAATTTGTCTCGAATGTTTGAGATTTGCAAATCATTTTACCATGCTGAGAAGAATGAACAGTCGTTGATGACATACTTCATGAACTTCAAGAAGATCTATGAAGAGTTCAACTTGATGTTGCCCTTAAGTTCAGACGTGAAGACCCAACAGAAACAGCGCGAGCAGATGGCGATCATGAGTTTCCTTGGTGGATTGCCTTCTGACTTCGACTCTGCTAAAGCTCAAATCCTATCAGGGACAGATATGTCTTCACTACAGGATGTGTTTAGTTGACTTCTTCGAGCAGATAACCAGGCCTCTTCGGGTAATAACTCTGTACATAATAATGCTCTTGTTTCTCAGAATGTAAATTGGAAAATTAAAAACTCAAACAAAACTGATTCTCGGAATTTGGTATGTAACTATGGTAAGAAACCTGGACATACTAAGGTAGAATGTAGAAAACTTCAGTATAAGAATTTGCAGAGGCAATCTGGTCAGTTTGGCAATGGCACTGGTCAGTTTGGCATTGGTAATGGTGTTAATCAGTTGGGCAATGGCAATGGCAATGGTCAGTTTGGAGGTAGTAGCACTGGTCAGTTTGGCAATGGCAATGGTGCAATACAGTTTGGAGGTAATAGGCAAATCGCAAGAATTAGTGCTAATAATCTGGGTTTGTTTAACACTGGACAAACAAATATTGGGGCTAGTCAATGTTCGGGAACCAATGATTTCAATGATCATATCTCTGGAACTTCTGGTAGTAAAACAATACATGATTATGTAGATGAGTTTGCTAAATTCCTAAAGCATCAAGAAACTTCAAAAGATTCCTCATCAGTAACTGCTCTAGCTAATTCAGGAAATAGATGGGGCATTGATTCAGGTGCTACTGATCACATGACAGGTTATTCCTCACTCTTTTCAAACTACCATTCAAACACTTCCAATCGTTCAGTTATTTTAGCCGATGGAACCCTTTCTTCTGTCCAAGGGTCCGGTGTTGTTAATCCTACTCCTAATCTCTCATTACCCTCTGTTTTACATTTACCATCATTATCTTTCAATTTGCTTTCTGTCAGTCAGATCACTCGTAATCTAAATTGTTCCATATCTTTTTTTTTCCAAATCATTGTGTTTTTCAGGATCTAACAACGAAGCAGATTATTGGTAAGGGGCATGAGTCTGGAGGGCTATATATTCTTGATTCATCACCTTCCATAACTTGTTCAAGTATCACCTCAGCCCTTAAAACTCATTACCAGTTAGGCCACCCATCTCTTTCTCTTCTCAAAAAGCTTCGTCTTCAATACAGTTCGTTGTTTACACTAGATTGTGAAGCATGTCAGTTTGCTAAACATCATCGTCACTCTACAAGTCTTAGGATTAATAAACGTGCTAGTTATCCTTTTGAACTTGTACATTCTGATATTTGGGGACCTTGCTCAATTTTGTCTAAATCTGGATTTAGATATTTTGTTACATTTGTAGACGATTATTCTCATACAACTTGGCTTTATCTTATGAAAAATCGATCTGAATTATTTTCTGTATTCTTTGGCTTTTGTGCTGAAATAGAAAATCAGTTTAATACTTGCATTCGTATACTACGAAGTGATAATGCTAAAGAATATACATCTGCTATATTTCACTCATATATGACACAGCATGGAATACTCCATGAAACATTGTGTGTTGACACTCCATCACAAAATGGTGTGGCAGAAAGGAAAAATAGACATCTTCTTGAAACTGCACGTGCTCTTTTATTTATAATGAATGTTCCTAAATACTTATGGGCTGATGCAGTTTCTACAGCCTGCTTTCTCATAAATCGCATGCCGTCTCCCATACTTAATTGGGAAATTCCATATAAAGTCTTGTTCCCCAACAAACCTTTATTCTCTGTTAGTCCTAAAATTTTTGGTAGTACTTGTTTTGCTAGAGATGTAAGACAACAAATAACTAAACTTGATCCAAAATCTTTGAAATGTATTTTTGTTGGTTATTCACGATCTCAAAAAGGATATCGTTGTTTTTGTCCTAGTCTTAATAAGTATATAATCTCCATTGATGTTAACTTTTTCGAAAATACACCTTTCTTTTCAAAATCTGATTCTACCACTACTTCTCCTATTCAAGACAAAGATGATTTTCTTATATATCTTACTCAAACCATTCCTACTGCTTCATCCACCCAAAACCTTGAAACAGCTACTGACCAAAATGCTGATATCTCATATGTATCTCCTCCAGATGATCCCATTAATGAACAAAACATAATCACTTCCTCTGATTTAGATCTCCCAATTGCTTTGAGAAAAGGAAAACGCAAATGTACTTTCCCTATCTCGTCATTTGTCTCATATAATAACTTATCCAGTTCTTCATATTTGTTCATTACTTCTCTTGACTCAATTTCAATTCCCAAATCTGTTACTAAAGCCCTATCTATTCCGGGTTGGCGAAAAGCAATGATTGATGAAATGAATGCTTTGGAGTTTAATAATACATGGGATTTAGTAAACTTACCTATTGGTAAGAAAGCTATAGGATGCAAATGGGTATTCTCTGTGAAAGTTAATCCAAATGGATCAATTGCTCGTTTGAAAGATCGATTAGTTACGAAAGGATTTGCTCAAATGGAGTGGATTATTCTGAAACATTTTCTCCTGTAGCAAAATTAACATCTATACGTTTATTTATCTCTCTTGCTGCTACATATGACTGATCCTTACATCAACTTGATATTAAAAATTCTTTTCTTCATGGCGACCTTAAAGAGGAAGTATATATGGAGCAACCACCTGGCTTTGTTGCTCAGGGGGAGAATGGTTTAGTATGTCATCTTAAAAAAACCTTATATGGACTAAAACAAAGTCCTCGTGCTTGGTTTGGAAAATTTAGTCAAGCCATTGAGAATTTTGGTTTGAAGAAAAGTAAAGCAGATCACTCAGTGTTCTATAAAAATTCAGAGAATGCAATTATCTTGTTAGTCGTTTATGTGGATGATATTGTTATTACAGGAAGCAACAAAATAGGGACTGAGTCGCTTAAACAATTTATTCATACTAAATTTCACACAACAGACTTGGGAGAATTAAAATATTTTTTAGGTGTTGAGGTTATAAGGAGTAACAAAGGTATTCTCTTATCTCAAAGAAAGTATGTGCTTGACTTACTAAAAGAAACAGGAAAGCTAGGATCAAAACCGTGTAGCACTCCAATGATTCCAAATGTGCAACTAACAAAAGAAGGAAAATTATTTGAAAATCCAGAAATGTATAGAAGATTGGTGGGAAAAATTAATTATCTCACTGTTACTCGTCCAGACATTGCATATTCTGTTAGTGTTGTTAGCCAATTCATGTCATCTCCAACAGTTCACCATTGGACTGCTTTAGAACAAATTTTATGCTACTTAAAAGGAACAGCTGGGCTTGGTATTGTATATACAAATCATGGGCATAACCAGGTTGAATGCTTTTCAGATGCTGATTGGGCAGGTTCTAAGATAGATAGAAGATCTACAACAGGGTTTTGTGTTTTTGTTGGATGAAACTTAATTTCATGGAAAAGTGAGAAGCAAAACGTTGTCTCACGTTCAAGTGTAGAATCAGAGTATCGAGCTATGGCAAAATCTGTATGTGAGATAGTTTGGATATATCAACTTTTGAATGAAATAGGACTGAAACCTATTATTCCAGCTAAATTATGGTGTGATAACAAAGCTGCTATTTATATTGCACCTAATCATGTGTTCCATGAATGAACCAAGCACATAGAGGTCGACTGTCATTTTGTTCGGGATAAAATACAAGACGGACTAATATCTACAGAGTATATGGAGACTGAAGAGCAGGTTGCAGATACCTTCACCAAAGCTTTGAATGGAGTTAGAATTAGTTACTTGTGTAACAAGTTGGGCATGATTAACATCTATGCTCCAACTTGAGGGGGAGTGTTAAATATAGATTGATTTACTATATATTTATCTCTTATTTTCTTTTTTCCTTTTATTGCCTTTCCTATTATAAACTTTCTTATTATAAACTTTCCTATTTTAACTATTTTGTGTGTATATATAAACACCTCTCCTTGTAAATCAAAGTATTCGAATTAATAAAGAATTTACTTTCTGCGTTCTCTTATACATTCGTTCTCATGAACTATATTCATAACCTTACCAATTAACAGAAGATAAGCAAGGATTCAAGTAGGAAGCTTAAGCAAATCAATCAAAGAGAAAATCTTAACCTTCTTAACCCCCAGCTAAGGTGAATAATAGATTTATATCACATTTTTATTGATTTTGGTTTCTAGTTAAGATCCGAATTTATTTTGCAAATAATATGCCATGATATGATTGTTAAAATGGATATGTATGCTTGTTGATGATTTATGTTGCTTCATATAAATTTTATGATAAGTTTTGATTTGAAAAACCTATTAAATGACATTCAAATGACTTGCGTTTTTGATATATGGTTGAAAACATTATTTATGAAGTGGGTTTCAAGTTTCATAATTTTCTAAGCAACTGTGGATTTATTATGAATTTTCTATGGAAGAATATAGCTAATATTGGGTTTAAATTAATTACGGCTATTATACATTGCTTTTGGGTCTGAAATTTAAATATGTTATAAAACATATTAAAAGTGAATTATGAAAATTTTTGGGGAATTTTCCTAGGTATTTAACTATAAATATAAAATTATTTAAGGTATGAGGCTTAAATGTTTTATATGGTTTACCAAAGAGAAGGACTTCCTTGCTAAATATTTTAATTACTTATTTCTAAATTCGACAGCACTTTTAGAAAAGAAAATTTTGAAAAGAAATGGGAAACCAATTGTGTTTTGACAAATATGGCATGTTAGTTGAAAAACAATTACTTTAAAAGGATAAAAACAGTTTTGTTAAAATTTACTACTTCGCCACTTCCATCTACAGGCTTTCGACGCCATACCTTCGCCCATAACAAAGTCGAAACCAATACACATGGTACCAAACAATTGACATATAGTGAATTGGAGAAAGGTGGAAGGTACAGTATCAAAACCAAGCTTTCGAGGGGGAGAAGTTGCTCTTATGAACTTTGAACTATTTTGTTTACAAATGATGCTTTCAAAGGGGTTGGAGTTAGCTTTCAACTTAACCAACCTGCTTCTGTTTATATAAAAAGGGTTTTCGAATGGGTTGCCGCTTTTGTTTTAAAACAAGCTTTCGAAAGGATAGCTTTGAACATATTCGAAACCTAGCTGCCGCATTCTACCTTTTGACCTAGTTAAGGGCTTTTAAACAATGGTTTTGAAAGGGTGCTTTTGCCTTTTACTTTGAAACCACTTCTCAAAGCTTTCGAAAGAGTTGGTTTCGAAACCATCATTTTTCTTTTACTTAGGACCAATGATTTTGAAGGTAATGTTTTCGACCCAGTTCTTTATGACCCTTAGCTATATTATAAGTTAAACCCAAATTTTTTGGAAGGAATGGTTTTAAATAGTTTCGAAGCAATGTTTCCACAAACTTTTACTTGAACCCAATACTTTCGAAAGGTATGTTTTGAGTGAAGAATTTCAATATTTTCAAAAGGTATATAATATGGGTTTTGAAGTGGAGGTCCCCAATGTTTTCGAAAGGGTTATTTTGAATAGAGGGCTTCCAATGCTTTCGAAAGACAAGTTTAATGGTTTCGAAAGAGGATGTTTAAGGATTAAATTAATGATTTCGAAAGGTCCATTTTCAAAGATTTCGAAAGGTATGCTTTGGCCTTTCGGCCTAGTGTTTCAAGATATAGTAGTTAACTTATTTTTGAAATGGGTACTTTCAATGGGTTCGAAAGGGATTTTTTAAAGTTTTTAAACAAAGGTTTCGAAGGGTTTACCTTGGCCTAATGACCAAAAATCTTTTAAGTTAAAAAGGGTTTTTGACTTACTTTAAGGGGATAGATAATCTCATTGATTAGATTTCATCAACATTGTTTTGTGTAAAGTATATATTATCATGGCATAAGAGTTTTTAGTAAAAGAAAAGTATATGATTCCTTGTTTTATAAAGATACGATTTCAGGGGTAAATCATTTACAAAGATTGTTTACAAGGTAATGAAATTTGAATAGGGTAGTTAATCCTAAGTTATGACCCAAATATTAGAAGACCGGATGGGACTACTGTAGGGCCGCGTCCTCTAATTTGGCTATTAACCTCTAGCTAAAATAAGTCCAAAATTCCAGTGTGTAGGGCTTTGTCATAGGTGGGACTAAAATGAAGTTACACACAGAAGGGAATATATAGAGTAAAGATAGGTTATTGGTGAGCCGACAAAACTATTAGGTTCAGTTGAACTTAGAAAAAGAAAGTTAACGACAGTCAGCCCAATAGTATGTCTAAAATAAGTTAGATAATTGATTATGTCTGGTATGCCCAATTCAGCCAATGGTTAATGGTTAGCCAGATAAAACTATAGTGTGGACAGATAGTCCATGAATTTCCTGTTTTTATGCGTATATGTATTTACTTTAATTGTTGTAATCAGTTTGATTGCAAGGTTGATTTGAAAAAGATTTGTTTTTAAAAGGATATTAGTGAGGGAAAAGCCGTTCCGCTAAACGGCGTGGTCTCACTGAATATCAGTAAACCGAGATGTAATAGTATTATTTACACCAGGCTTTATGTCTGACTCGAAGTTTATGTTTTCCCCTTAAACTCTCGGGTGCTCAAAATTTAATTTGAGTAGATTGAGAGTTAAGGGTTTTCAGGTTTAGTAGATTGGATGAATAAGCTTTTGAAGACGTGCAGAGGGCAAAGTTAGCGATGTAGAAGCTATTTAGTTTTATTTCCAATATGATTTAATTATGACAGACATGTTTATTTAGTATTTTATTATCCAAGAGGGCATCTTCATATGTCGCTCTTTTTGTAATTTGTAATAATTATATTTGATCAAAACCTGGTAATCGTTTTGGGATTATGTATCTGAAAATGAAATATTGTTTTGAAATGTAATTAGAAAAGCTGGTTCGAAATCTGTGTTGATTTTATTTCATATCCATGTGCTTCTGATATTATGGATACCATCAACATTACCGTATTTTGTCATTGGAACTTAATAACATGGATGACTACAACATTTATAGCGCTTAGCTTCGGGCCTCAAGATAGGGGATGTTACATGGTTTAAGCATTGGTCGCAATCAACCGCAACTTCTTCATACAAAATTTTAACTCGTCTATCGCGTGTAGCAAACTTTGTATAACAAATATCGATAAAAACAAGAGTTCATTGTGATTTTTAAAGACGATAGTTTAAGTTGAAGAATCAATGTACGACCAATACATTTTGAAACTTAAAAAAGTTAAAATTTTTGTTGAAAAAATACGTCATAGAGAACATCAAAATAAGCATAATTTTAGAAAAAAAATACCTCACAAAGTGATTGATAAATAATAACTAGAAGTTGTGTTTGATTTTCGGATTTGAATTGTGGTTGGAGTAAGAAGGAGATAAAAATATATAGAACAACAAAAGATGTAAAAAAACAAGAATGCTACTTCAACCGACACTCAAAACCTGATTTATATATGGAAGAAATCATAGTCGATGAAATCCAAATGACCCTTGAAATACACCTTTATTTCCACGTCCGTGTATTTCGTACTTTATTATCAACGGTCGTTGTAGCATCACTCTGTAAAAAGACAAATAACCATAGACGCCCGTCGGGTCATGATTCACCGAACTACCTCCTCGATCTACCTCCCCTTGTTCGTTGGAACGGGAAAAAAGAGCCGGTCCTATTTTCAAACATAATATATGAAAGGAGCAAGAAATAGCCAACACACCTTAGATTTGGCAAACCTTTATTAATAGTTGGCTTGGAAGCGCAATCTTTTGGTCCGACCGCGCAGTTCCAAAATTTCCCTTTATACGTAGATATTTTCGTCGGTTGAAGCTTTTGATTTATATTTATCCTTATATAATTCTTAACCATGGGACCTAATCACATGTGAATTGAATAGAAAGACCTAATCAACAGTTATTTAAATTTGTATGTGGCTAGAAGTCCGCATCAGCAAAATAGGACCTATAATCAAGCATAAATATCATATGACCGACTTTGGCTGCAATGACATATTCAAACCTTATCATAAGAATATAGAATTCTAGAACATCCTATAACCCCTGTAAATATCATATCAAATTTTCTTCTGCTCTTCACTTTGTCATTCACAATCAATCCATCTTTCATTACCCATCGATCACTTCCACTCCACTGTTCTCCCCTCTTCACCGTTCAATATTGTAGTTGGTTTCACCGAGGAAGACGATTTGATGGTTTAGGTAAAGCATGAAATATTTTGCTACATAATTATTATTAGTCTAAGGGCATGTAATAATTTACAGCGAGGTAAAAAAATACGAGTAATCATTATACATGGCTAACTAAACTACACGTATATAAGCTATATTATGCTTTTTTTCTGAATTATGTTTATATAGCATGTATATTAACATAACTTTGTATAGAGTAAGGTTGTATAAATTTTGAATTCTAATATTAAATAGTAAATCATAGATCTACTACATGCTTCAGACTGCTCGTACACCTAATTGAAAGAGTATTGTATTATGTAATTTCGTGTAACAATATTCATGACTGAATGCAGTTAAATTTTCTGGTTCATATGTTGTGCCATAAAGGTGAAAGCAAACTATTTACATTATTCAAATATATACATTTACAGTACAGATGTATGTAAAAATGAAAAGGTAGGAGTAAGTTACCATTTGACTTAGTATAAGCTTGGCTATTCTTTAACAGATCTGTTAGTAGTGCATATTTTCTTGAATAATTGTGTCATTTTCTTGAATAATTTCGTTCTACTTATTTAAATGTAAATATTATTTTTGCGGTGATATTCAAAATTTTCTAATGATATTATATCTTTACTGCTATATGATGGGCACATAAAGTACACCATTTGGTGGCACATTTGGTGTGCTCGGAACAAGGCTATCTTCGACAGTTCTCCTATGGAACCCGTGGCCATTATTCGGCGCGTCAGGAATGACGTATTCCTTGCTTTCCGAGGTCGGCCTTTCAGGGGACGCATGAGCCCCCGTATCCATCATCTCGCGGGCCTTCTGTCTATTACTTGTGCGCTGAGTTCCGCTCGAACTGGCGTTGGTTGAGTGATCCAGTCGGGGCGTTGGTCATCAGCCGACGCTCTTGACTATCCCATCCTCCCCTTTTTTGTTTTGATGTGGTTGCTAGTTTTTCAGGTTCATGCTTTGTAGGGAGATTTGGTCGTTATCTTTGGCTGGGGTTTTTTCCTTCGGTTTGCACTTCAGTTTTCCGATCTTCTTTTCGACTATTGGAATTTGGAGCTCATCGGGTCTTGTTGTTTGGCTGGTTGGGTTTGCTTGAGGCCGCATGTTATGGGTCTCTAGGATTAGCGTGATTTGGCTTGCGGATCTCTATTGGTATTCTCTCCCTCTGTCGGTGGGTGGTTTTCTATCTGGTGGACTGGCCTACACCATTTTTGGTGTAGCGGGGATGATGATTGAGCGGGTGTTTGTTACTTCTTTTTCAGCTTTGTCTTATGGTGCCGCTGTTAGCTTAGCTTTTTCTTTTCCCTGTGTTTTTTTATCTTCTGTTTCTATTTTCGGGTTTGTGGGAGGCATATTTTGTATGCCTTGCCGTGTTTTGTGAGCCGTTGGAGAAAGGCTTGTTTCTCCTTTTTATAATAATACTGGTTTTTTTTTTAAAAAAAGTACACCAGTTTTTAATTTTTGCTTCAAGTAACTGATAAATCTTTATGATTTAAGTTTTTGTTGACATTTTAGTTGGCAGGGAATTTGAAACTATTTTACCAAGCAATGTTTTGTGCTCATAATACCAAGTTAAGTTGCTTGCAGAAACAAAATGGCTAAACTGTTTCTGAGCTACGTGATTTGGTCTGAGGTTTGTTGGTTGATTAATAGATGATTGCGTGTGTAGTGTGTTATTGCTCAATTCCTTGATCGGTACTTCAGTTGCATGTTGCAATGACTTCATTGGGTATATCTAACCATTGAGTATGGTCAGAACGAAGAATGTGGATGATGATTAGGCCATCAATGTCAGGCCCGGATGAATATTTTTCTGTTAGTATGACAAGTATTGAAACCATAATCAAACTATATAATAAAGATACAAACTAATTATATGGGAGAAAATGTGTAAAAATGGTTTCAAAACGTAAGTTTCAAATCTCATATAGCATAATAGATAGATCTGGAATCATAGTGCTCATCATCTGTATTTCTGCAGGAAAAATTTAGCAAGAATGATGGTATTTAACTAGTGAGCAGAATAATACTCTTTCAATAGTTCAGTTGCTTGTTGCAAAGGAAGCTTATTATCAATGAAAATAAAAGTAAATAGTATTGAAACCGTACTATGCATGCTTCAGGTATATCTAACCATGAGTAAATTCACTTTCATGTTTACTGTAAATCTGTTTTTAGCCATTTGATAGCGAATAAATTGTTTAGTTTTGAGAGAGTATCTACAGTGCAACGTCGGATAAGAGAAAAGTAACAGAGTAGAAAATGGATAAGTATATGTAAGAGGAGCAAGTTGTTGTTATATTGGAACAAGGTTTTTAAGTCTGGGGTTTTTTTGCCAAGATAAAGTACTTTGTTTGTTTATAAGTTGGTTGACTCACAACTTACATTTTATATCACGCTGTTATAATAAAATATAGGTTAATTAACGTGACAATATATTACGTTAATTCAACACAATTTATCAGCCAAACGATGGATGCTAAACACTGTGATAAACAAAGGTCAAGTCAAAACGATGATATATCTTCAAAAGCATCTTCAACGAAGGATAGTGCACATGTCGAACAACCAACAAATGCTGATAAAAAGTCTCTCACAATAGATGATTTTTGGAATGATAAATTTACTTCTGTAGTGGTAAGTGAAATATCGATCAAAAAATTTGAAAAAATAATATAATTAAATTTTATTGCCTTATCAGTTTTCTTTTCATATTTTTGTAGGTAAAATTTACGTAGGAAAATGGATGGTGATAATTATGCAATAAATTTGAATCAAAAGTCACTATGTATGATAAAAAATTAACATTTATTAGTAGTACTTTTTAGATGTTGCAACCATTGTTATTAATAAGGAAATCACTATATATTCTATACTTTTATGTTTTTCAATTTTGAAATAAAATTCTGATTTATATTAGTGTTTGCAAATAGTATAATTACCTTATCTTTTTGTGGTGTTAGAATTCAGTTTCATTCTAATAATTTTATAGTTATAGTTATCGTTATCTTAACAAGTTCCATCGAATGCTATGTGAAAGAAAGTATTTAAGATTAAAAAATTAATAACCTAATCATATTTGCTTTCCAGCCGGCTGTATATCAAAGATGAATATTCAACGGAGACCAAATTGAAGAACAAATATTTTAAGTGATGAACAAAGAGAAATGCGTCGTATGAGAGATTGAGAATGAAGGAGAGCCATGAGTCAGGAACAAAGAGAAAATTATCTAGCACGGCGTCGTGAAATGTATCGACAAAGAAGAGAAAGATCCCAAAATGAATATTTGGGAAGAAATATAAATACTACAAGCAATGAATCACATATTTACCAGCAGGATAGAAATCCAAGAATACAAAGAGAACAAGCAGGAATCATATCTGTCAAGGAAAGAGAACATATTGTAAATGACATGTCACAATCTAACCAAGAGCAGAGACAATCATCATAAAATAATAATCAACTACAAAGACGTCAAACTGTGCGAAGAAATGTTAGAACTCATAACGTTGCAAAAAATTTCAAAGATCATACTGGATTTCAAAAGCATTTCTTGAAGCAACCAATATTTTGTCAACATTGTTTGGAAAAATTATTTCAACATGAGAGTGCATCTTTGTGTTGTTCAAATGGAAGAACTATACTCCCCTTATTGCATTCACCAGATGAGCTCTTGGAGCTCTACAAGGATATAGGTGCTAATGGTATAAATTTCAAAAGAAATATTCGATCATATAATCATGTATTTTCCTTCACTTCAATGGGAGTGCATGTCGATGAAAATCTAACAAGTGGAAAGGCTGGTATTTACACTTTACATGCTCAAGGATGCATATATCACAATATTGGAAACCTACTTCCTAAGCAAGGAGATAGACCCAGATCCTACAACTATACATATATATATGATACTGATCATGAAATTGACAATCGAATGATTGAAAATGAAGACTTGAATAGAGGAATACTGGAAAGGATACAACGTATACTAGATGAGAATAATGATTTTGCTCAGTACTTTCATCGAGTTTCACAAATTCCCGAGATCCATAATTATAAATTTATAATTAAAGAAAAACCATTGCACCAACAATATGTGATGCCTACATCTTCACAAGTTTCCACAATGATAGTTGGTCAGGATGAGACAAGTCTTATAAATGGTAGGGATATTGTTCTGCATACGATGATGGGTCAGCTTATGAGAATTCCAGAAACACATGGTTGTTACGACCCTCTACGATATCCTCTTCTACCGCCTTATGGAAGTTATGGTTGGGACCTTAACAGCCATAATATAAATGGAATTCCTCTTACATGTTGTGAGCACTATGCTTATATTTTGCAAGTACCAAGTAGTTGTACATTCAAAAAATTATAAATTTATAGCTAGCATCATCATATTAGAAAAATCGACTAATTATTGGGCATAAATTTAAACACACTTGATGACATAATAGATTTCATTCTTTTGATTCACACAAGTAGTCAAACATAAATATAACAGGCATCAAGATCTAGCAGTTTTAATCAATTTAAATAATTATTATATAAATACGAGTATATATGCACGCCCAGGTGGGCCTGCATTTACAACGTTAACACCTTTAATATCCCTTAGTGCTTATCAGGGGATTTAAACAGTATTAGAAAAGTAACGAAAAACTAAAGGGTAATACTTTGCATCCTTCAAATGTTCTAGAACCGAATAAAATCAATTTTAATTCTGGTCTCGTTGAATTCAATATCCGTAGTTTTAAACATTCATGGAGGTTAGGCCTAGTCGAAAACATAGCCACTAAAATTAAAATAGTTTTTACAACAATGTCGTGGTTACAAAATTTCTTTCCAACTTAAGCAATATATCTCGTCTTCGAAACTAATGATCACAACCCCATCAATTTATTTATGGCTAATTCAACTAATAAAACATCCCAAACCATTTGAATTAAAAACCATTGGATTTTAACATAGAATACAAAGACATTATTGAGCTCATCCCACTAAAACTAAAGTGTTACGGCATGCGCTTTAAGCGTGAATTATTTTCTTTATTAGTTGTATATGTTTAAATTAGTAAAAAAAATGATTCTTTATTTTTCAATGATATTAAAATTTGAATATTTGTAAAGAAGTATTTTGAATTTGTAAAGGAAGTTTAATTTTAGATTTCATTTTAGAAGCGTTTTGAATTTGTAAAGCATGTTTAATTATTAGATCATACTTTTAGGGGCATTTGAATTTGATGTTTGGAAGTTCTTATGATTGTTACTAAATTACTTTTTTCCTTGAAGCAAATATTGGCTGCTTATGGATATGATATTGGAAATGCAGTTCCATTTGGTCATTGGGATGGCTTTCTTGCTTCGAAGTGACTATCTTGATAGTTATGTTTCATTCTATGCATAGTTTAATTCCACTTTCTGGATTTCGTGAATCACATTTCATGAATGTTTCTGCTATTTCTTTTATCGACTGCAAATATTTTATGGAATAAAATCATGATAATTTTGTGGCTTTATTATAGTAATTGAGTTTGTATGTGCAGTTGTAATTTGATTATGCATTTATAGGGTGTAAACAACATTGTCATTTAAAAAAAATTAATATAAAAATATTATAATTTATGTGGATTGGCTCATGTAGTCTCATTATTGCACATGAAATCACCTGCAGATGCATATAATAACAGAAGTAAATGTGTGGGTTTGTATATAAGATCAGAAGCTGTTAGGTGTATCGGCCAAATACGTTGGTTAGAGAAGTTGATAGTGTTTATTACCGGACATTTGGAAGTACTGATTTTCTTTATACATAAACTGTTATCATCGAAAGTTAGATTATTTGTTTTACTGGATGATCTATGATATATCACTCATATTTGTAGGTGTAACTATTGGAACAGTTTCGGAGCTACATCATAGGTAGGTACGTCTTGGCCAAAGATTAAGTTGAAAACATACCCAACGGTATCAGTTAACTTGGTAAAACCCACAGTCGATTGTGACATTGATTAGAGGAACAAAGTTGATTTAAATTAACGAAGTTCAAATAGGGAAAATGCATATTGTAGATCACTAAATTGAATTATAAAAGGTACTTGTAAATGACAGAATTGTTGTAGATATTCGTGGGTAGAATAAAATCTAGTAAAGCAGGAAAATGAACGTATGTTTTATTAACGTGGAGTAGAATCAGTTGTGAGAACGCTCCGCAAGAAATCGCTCAATAGCTCTATCGCATGGTTGAATCTGTAGGAGAAAAAAGTTATTGAAAGTGTAATATATATGTAATTGTTGGACACGAAAAGGTACAAATCATACAGAAAAAATCCATACATTTTCAGTCTAATAAGTCAGTTGGGTTTTAGTCTTTAGGTTTTTATATAGATAAAAAAGGAAATTGCTTTATCGTCTGCAGTTTTTTATATGGTAATCTAGAAATAAAGTGACTGCCTATTTCTTCATGAAGAAAGTGTAGGAAAAGATGCAAAAAGCTAGTAGTATATGGCCTGTCATTTACAGTAGCATCAGTAGTGTACTATAGTTGAAGAAATTAGTAAACGTTGTTTTCCACTTTTAGGTAATAGGTAAAATATTCGAACTGTACATAGTCATGGTTAACAGTGATTCAAAGATCATTATAATCAATTCAACTGGAACATTTTTTGTTTGGTGATTCGAAATACCAACTAAAACAAAAATAAAGGGAACAGATAACAGCTGTGGCTATGATGTTCATTTAAGTAAGCAATTTAAAAAAACAGCACATAGTTTGCACACAAACATATATATATATATATATATATATATATATATATATGTATAACAAAGTTAATCGGATATACACGGATAACAGTAAAAAGAATAAAAGTACATCTTATATGGTGATATCTACACTCTTTCCTTAAACTGCAAACACTGGACTTCACCATTGGGGAGAACGTGGTAACATTGATACTTGATCCTGTACTTGTACCTCAGTCTAGTTCCCAAATCCAAGCACTGTTCTTTTTTGGCTAGTTTCAGCAAGTTTGGTCATAATTCTCTCATTATTATTGCGCCTCCTATTAGCAAGATAAAATAGAAATGTAAGGAAATAAAATAAAATTATATTTATCTATCATCAAAACTAAATTACATTCAAAGCAAAATTTTAGTACATAAATCATTTGTAAGCAACATTAAAAATTAAAACATGGTAATCAGCATAACCTATATATTGCATTACAGTTCAACTTCCACAGCAACAGGTCATTCTATTTTGGGTAATCTTCATAAGGACTTGAATAATCATTTGTTGGATTGATCCATTGTCCAAAATATTTGTAGAAATATAATATGAATATTGCAAGGCGCTGCAAGAGAAACAATCATTGGAGACATCGGAAACCTAACAACGCATTGCAACTATTGGAAGTAAATGCAAAACTAACATGAATATATCCTGAACTATGTGCAATTTAACATTGGCAAGTCTATTACCACCCCCATGCTTTTCTGAGTTTTCTCTACCCATCCCACCATTTTCTACAAAATTAGTAAACTCCTACAGTTGCTGTGAATGCCCATGTTCATGATAATTGTACCCTCCACTGTTCCTCTCCTTGACAGCTTACTTTCTTATACTTTCTCTCCTTTTTACTTTCTTTCTTCCCCTCTCCTCTCTTTAGTTTCTTTTTCATTCCTTTACTGTTTTTATAATTTCACTATTTTTTTTAATTTCAATACCAATTTATTTCATTTAGTTAGCTCGTAATTTCGTTGGATTTGAGTTTCATTTAATTAAATTAACTCAAGCTAAGAATTATGCTCAAGTTTATAATAACAAATCAATTTATTCTCATGAACATAGAAGTTAACTCGGTATATAATAAAAATAAAGATAAAGCTATGAATAACAATGATCAAAATTTATTCTCATGAACGTGAGAAAAAGATAACTATTTGACGCAATAAAATTAATCAAATACAAATCATTGGATTAATTATGATAATTATTCAGTAAGAAGTTATAAATAGTTCACGGAGTTAGAAATGATGATCCTGGTATTATTACGTTTAGGAAATAAGCAAAAATATGCACGATTGAATGGATTGTTTGTACTACATCTAAATTAGTGCAGTATGTAGACCATGAAATCAACATCGAATGCATATTTTTCATGCATGGACCAACAAACAGCTGTTGATCGTGGATAAAATAATATTCAAAATATCACATTTTACACATGAACTCATGTACAGACAGAGATTGCCTAACCAATAATATTATGGAATGCATCCAATATAGGGTTAATGCATCCAATATGGGCTCAAGCAGACTATACCATATTTCAGCCCTTTTGATGGATGTTTCCCTACCTGAAAATAAAAGAGAAATGAGTTGCGGTCAGTTCAGTTGTATTTTGTTCTTTTGAATTACATGAAAATGTAATTAATTCTTATCCTAAAAATTCAGATTAATTCAAAAACATATACAACAGAACATAATGGATGTTAATAAATGACACTAAATGAGAATACTCACCATAATGGGAACAGTAGCAAGAAACTACAATTGATAGATTAGCCTAATCCTCTAAATCCTACAAAGTACTACACACACAGATGTATATTTATTTAATTACTGATGTCAAAACCCAAAATTGTTCATTATGTACAAAATGATAACAAAGACTGCCCATAGGAATAAAATAAACTGATTATCTTAAAAATAAATCAAAAATGAATATTTGTAGCAGCGTCAAACTGGAAAACATGCTAAATATCAATTTCTTGATATATTATAAAGAGTGCAATTTTGGGAAAATAGAAAATAAACAGAAACTGTTACAAATACGATAGGTGTATTAGTAACAGTTAATTTTAGCTTAATATTAGTAAACATCAAAACGGACTGAAATTAATATATCACACATGCTACGCACACGGCGGAGATCTACCAAATAATCAATTAACATTGCAACAGTCTTTTATTTTAACGACAACCTAACTCAGGATGGGCTCTTTTAATAATATGTTTGATTAAAAGTTGTCTTTAACTTTTACGTATATGTATATACGTATATATGCAGACGTATATAAATCAAATTTTTGTTTGAGAAACTGGAAACGTGCAACAATGTGTTGCGGCATTCAGTTTAAAAGAGCAGGTTTTTGATGTATTTAAATTTAAACAGGGGTAAATAAGGAACAAATCTATAAATCTATAAGCATTTGTTGCACTAAATAATTGGAAACACACAGGATGTAAAGTGACTGAATTCTTTATCAGTAAATTTTTCTACGTGATCCAAACCATTAATATATCAATCTTTATATGGTAGCCTAAGATGTTTTAGGGAAGTTCCTTATTTGTACAATGGTAGAACAACCAATGTTTAATATACTAAGCTTTTTATTTGGAAAGCATAGCTATGGCGTTTCATCTTTAAAGCATAAAGTAGTGCTTGGTCGGTAGTTGAAATTTTATAGTAGTAAAACCTGCTAAGAAGTTGAAGTATTCCTAAGAAGAAGAAACTTTAAAATAGATGCATCAGCCTGGAAACAAAATCTAAGAGGACATTAAATGGCGAAGCTGTCAGTACAAAAATAAAGGCATGGTCTATATAGGAAACTCGCACATGAAGGCAAAACAGAAATTAATGACATATTCACGTAGCAACTATTTGGAGAGTACAGTTACAAAACTTGCTGTAAAGTGTGAATCCAATATAAATTATTCTGCCATATTTGAATAACATGTTCACATAGCAGCTAAAGCCAAAAGGCTTAACATATTGACAACTATGCTTCAAGCAAAAAAAAAATGGTCACACAGTTAATATTAACATAGCAGCTCTATATAGGCAAAATTAAATACTGCACATATTAACCATCAATATAGATGCTTGAAGCACAACATAACATGTAATAAGAATAGCACCACGTGTTTTTTTTCTTATAAAAATATTGATTTCAACTTACCTGCATTCGGGGGGAAAACCCTTATTTGTTTAAAGAAAACCATACCACTAAGCTGATGTCCCAATACCTGATGTGCTGCAGCTTTTCACCTGTCATGTCTAGTTTCTACTTTTCATTTTGTAACTACTTTTCTAAGCCCAAGCACCGATTTCTGTCCAAATAATCGATGTTACTATAGCATGTCATAACTCAACAACCCAAGCATTGGTTTTGTAGCAACTATTGTGAGCCCACTTGCTCCCCGTTTCAGCAAACATAGCCTGGAGTATATGTTTTAGCAAACACAATCTTCGTTTCTACTTTTCATTCATTTACTTTCTGTTATGAGCTAAGATGTATAATTTCTAATTACTTGTTCACAACTTCGTTTGATCGGCTATCTATTGATCTGAATGTATTATTATCGTTTTTTGTTGGGCCATTTCATTGTTTAGGGCCTTTATTAAACTATTTCTATGACTCTGTTTCATTATTGATAATAACTCCTGAGCGGTCTTCTTGCTTTAAGGATCACACATGTTTTAAAAAGGTATTTGGAGTAAAATCTCTCTCTCTCTCTCTCTCTATATATATATATATATAGGCCAAACTTGGAAATAAGGGAATGAAAATTCTATTATTAATCCACTTATGTCAATAGTTGGTTCATTCAATGTTGATTCGGTGGAATCAATTTCGTTTACTAATCATATATTTACTTTACTCTAACCATAGTAGTTCATAAATGATCTGACTATCTATTTTATTCACTTAACTCGTGGAAATCACTTCTTTGAATGTAAGTGACACATGATTTATTTATTTGAATCTATTTTGGGAAGTGCCATTTATGTCGTTGAGATGGATAAACATGAAAACCGAAAAATAAATCATGAAACTTGCATGTGCTAGGTACTTTTCTTTAATGGAACATCAACATGTTGGAGGGTGGTGTTATTAAAAATATTCAGTATGTTTGTTTGTCACAGATTCTGCTGAGATATTCTTTATTAGTAATGGAGATGTGCATAACCTAAACATAAGTTAAATTAGTAACCATGACAATTAGTGGAGAAATGAAACTATACTAAAAGTAAATGAAGTGTATACTGAAAATAAATGAAGGGTAATCGGTAACCGTAGCAATAATCAATAAAATTACGGTATTAAAAATATTCAATATCTTTGTAATAAATTTCATTTCGTCAATCGCAAATCAGGTGAAAAAATTATCTATTAGGTGGGTTCACTAATCGGATCAAATAGTGTAAAATAATGAGTAACGATGTCAAACCTTGTATGGGTTCATAACAATGTTCGTTTCCTGAGTCATAATTCAGATTGGAGAAACCATGTTCAACATCCAAAAATCAGATCAGTAAGAACAAAGAACAGTGAGTGACACTGTCAAAAAGTGACAGTAATTGAACCACGTCAACAATTCAACCAAAATATATACATTGTATATAATTATACCTCAGAGAGAAAATAAAAGGTAAGAGAAATCACCTACTGCCTAAGCTATCAAATCGCAGAGTAATGAGCTATCTCTTCCGGCTCATCCAGTCACCTGCCGTGGATGCTACGTTGCTAGTGATACTGCCATTGTTGATTTGGAAGTAAGAGAGATTGATTTTGAGGGAGGTTGGGTAGCTTGTATGACTTATAGGATGGTGATGAATGGAATTGGGAATTCTGAGGAAGTGGGAATTTTGAGGAATTGGATGCAAGACACCATTTCCCGTGCATCGAGCCTTGCCTGCCTAAATCAATCCTTTCGAGCTGGAGCACTTAGGCCATGCCATAAGATCAGCTATTGTAGTTTAATGAAGTAACCATTGTCGATAATCGGTAATCGACATTCAAAGTTGGAGAAGACAGTGGATCCGGAAGGGAAGGAAACTCGATGAGCCGAATGATGGTGGCGATAAATTGAATTGAGGATATGAAGAACTGAATTGGGAATTTGACGAATTGGAGAAGAAACCAAATCGAGAGCAGCAATAGGAGGTACACGTTTACCTGTGATAGTGAAACACGGAGGGCATTTTAGGTAATTCGTAAAGACACGGTTGAAATAGTGGACTGAATTTACATTTATTAGTAGTAAAGATAATATATATTCCATTTGCTATTTTTAATCAACTTAAACTTTAGATTCAACATGAAGATACTTCTCTCTTCTTACATGGAGGATGTTTATTACAACAATATGTCGTGGATAATTATGTGAAAATTGAAAGCGGTAGAATGAGATGGTTTCGTCAACAACAAAATCATATTAGATCAGAATTGTATGTGGGACTTCAAGATGCATTGAATGCTACAGAAAATAATGCAAGTATGACACTTTTCCCTTCTCTTTGGTTTATTTATAGAAGTACACACACGTATATATAATTTTATATCAAATTAATTTTTTTGACATAGGTAACATAGGCAGAAGAGTAATATTACCCTCTTCGTTCAATTGAAGTCCACGTAATATGTACCAACGTTATCAAGATGCTACTGCTTTAATACAAAAGTTTGGAAAGCCTGATTTGTTTATAACAATGACATGCAATCCTACGTGGGATGAAATCACATTAGAACTTTCATATGGACAAACTTCTCAAGATCGCCCGGATCTTACTAACAGAATTTTCGTGTCAAATATGAAGAATTAAAGCATGATATCTACGACAAAAAAGTTCCTGGATTGGTTGCATCATATATTCATGTCATCAAATTTCAAAAAAGAGGACTACCCCATGCTCGTATACTTATTATTCTAGACAACGAAGATAAATTACATAGCCCAGATGATTATGATGTTGTTGTAAGAGCTGAAATCCTGAATCGTGATGAAGAACTAGAGTTGTACAATGCTGCCATTAAATGGATGCTTTATGGGCCATGTGGAAGACAACGACCAAAAGCTCCATGCTTGAAAGATGGAAATTGCAAAAAAATATCCTAAGAAATTTTCATCATATACTATTCAAGGTAATGATTCATACCCTATCAATCGAAAGCGGGATAATGGTATAAACATCGCACTAGACAATGATGGTGATATTATAATGGATAATCGTTGGGTTGTTCCATATAACCCATGACTACTGAAAAAGTATGATTGTCATATAAATGTTGAAGTTTGTAGTAATATCAAATCTGTCAAATATTTATACAAATATGAACACAAAGGTCCAGATCGTGTGACAGTGGAAATTCATCCAACATTTGAAAATAACGAGATTCAAAAGTTTTTAGACGCAAGATGGATATGTCCCCAAGAGGACTTTTGGAGAAATTTTGAATTCTCCTTGCATACAATATATCCTTCAGTTCAATGTCTACAGATACACTTTCCAAGCATGCAACAAGTGACTTATCATGCTAACCAAACTGTGTCTGATGTTTTATTGGATGACAACCTCTCTACATTAATGTTAATTGAATTCTTCAACACAAATTCACAAGATTCAGAAGCAAGACACTTTTTATACCGTGAATTCTCAAAGAAATACACCTGGATATCGGATATTAAAAAGTGGCGACAAAGAGCATCACATAAAAAGGTCATAGGACGAATTTACAATGTTTCTCCATCAAGAGAAGAATGTTACTTCTTGCGAATTCTTTTAAATCATGTAAAAGGACCATCATCATTTAACTATCTTCTAATCATCAATGGTATCAAACACCCAATGTTTCGGCAAGTAGCAAAAAAGATGGGATTACTTGAAGAAGACCAAAGTATAAGGACATGTTTGATTGAAGCATAAAACATGCAAATGTCGTCATCTTTAAGAAGATTATTTGTAACGATCTTAATTTATTGTGTACCAATGGGAGTGAGAAAACTATGGGAAGAATTTTTCTATAATATGGTTGAAGATTATCCGAGTTCAAGTGCAATGGCTCGACCTATACTTGAAAATCGTCTTCTACATGTTCTTAATGATCTATTAATGAACCATTATAAACTAATATCTGACTTTGATCTTCCAAGTATTAGAAATGATATAGATTATAATTCTCTCGCTTCCAAATTGATAGAGGAACAATATTCTATTGTAACGTCTAAAAGGGCTTTGCATTTAATTAAAAGTTAAATGAATGTAAAAAAATATGCATATACTGCAATTACTAATGTTGTTTACCATAAGAAGAGCCAAATCTATTTCATAGATGGCCCTGGTGGGACGGGAAAGACCTTTCTTTATCGAGCAATACTTGCAAAACTTAGGCAAGATGGTTTAATTGCACTTGCAACAGCTACATCGAGGATAGTGCAACAATCTTACCAGGTGGTCGAATAGCACATTCGCGGTTTAAAATCCCAATTAATCTAACTCCAACATCAATGTGTACGATCCCTAAACAGTCTGAAGTGGCTGAACTTATGAGATTAGTGACCCTTTTTATTTGAGATGAAGCAACAATGACCCACAGATATGCTTATGAAGCATTGGATAGAACTTTGAAAGACATACTGAGAAATGGCATGCCATTTGGAGGTAAAGTTATAATCATCGGAGAGGATTTTAGACAAGTTTTACCAGTTGTACAAAATGGTACAATATCGGAAATTATTGATGCGTGCATTGTTAAATCGTCATTATGGAAACATGTAGAAGTGATCCATCTCACTCAAATATGTGGGCAAAAGAAGATCCATTCTATGCGAATTTCCTACTACGAGTTAGTGATGGAAATGAGCCACATATATATGGGAACATGATAAGACTCCCGGACGAAATGGTTATACAATGGAAAGATGAAAAATCAATAACTACTCTAATAAATTCAACCTTTTCAAACTTATACGTTAATGCATTCAATACAAAATATATGATTACAAGGGCTTTGGTCACCCCACTTAATGAAAATGTGGATATGTTAAACGATCAAGTTATAAATCTTTTTCATAGTGATCATCATGTCTACTACTCTTTCGATTCTGTGGAAGATAATATAAGAAATCTATACCGGCTTGAATATTTAAATTCAATAAATCTGAGTGGCTTACCCCACATAAATTGGTCTTGAAGAAAGGTGCACCAATTATGCTACTAAGAAACCTCGATTCAAAAATTCGATTATGCAATGGTACGCGACTTATATGCCGTGAACTTCACAGAAACATCATAGATGTAGAGATTGCCAACGGTCACTTTGCTGGAACTCGAGTTTTCTTACCAAGAATATCTATGAAACCCTATGTAGATATCAATTTACCATTCATTTTATTACGTAAACAGTTCCCTATAAGGCTAAGTTTTGCTTTGACTATTAACAAAGCTCAAGGCCAAACAATTCCAAATGTTGGAATTCACTTACCCCAAGATGTATTCAACCATGGTCAACTTTATGTTGCATTATCAAGAGGAGTTTAAATGAAAAGCAAAAAAGTTTTAGTAAAATCGGTGAAGTTCAAGGGCAATCCGAAACCTACACAAGAAATGTTGTATACAAGAATGTGCTAATATCTTCAAAAGGACAAATTTGATATTTTTTTCATTAGTTATTTCTTTTTGTGATGTTTGACACATAATTCACAAATTTTATTTTTAGTTCTTTTATTAAAATAATACAAGCTTATAGAATAATAATCATCAGCGATGAAACAAATCTTCATTTTATTGATTATTTTTTATATAAAAATACGCTTTCGTGTATGCGGTTTGTATGTCACTTTGCATTTGCAAATCATGTATTTTTCTGTTACATATATATTCTTGCATTTCTGAAACATATTACGTTTGTAGTATTAAATGCACACGTCGCACCAATATGACCTAAATATAATAGCTGTGGTGTAATACTTTTTTTATTATGAGCATGAACTTTCTCAAACGTTTCTCTATAGATATCATCAAATGTAAATATCACTTAAAAATAGAATCTCTTAAAAACAGTTTTACAAATTCAAAACGCTCTCTTACATATATTATCAAATTTAATATCACTTAAAAATAGGATCTAAAAATTAAACTTCCTATACATTTTCGCTCTTTGTAAATTGATAACAGAAAAAAATTAAACCTAACAAAAAAAATTAAATGTTCCAACTTAGAAATAAAAATATACACATGATTTCAACGCAAAAACGTACTTAAAAATTTACGAGAATCATTTCTCTTGAATATGTTAAATACATATAATTTGTAAAAAAATCAATTTACCTGCGAAGCGTGTGCTATTATCAAGCGCGAAGCGTGTGCTGTAACACTCGTTTTTATTATTAATCTAGCTTCTCGAACGTTGCATCTATGTTTACTTTCACCAACAATTTCCATGTGAAACCGTATTTTTCTTAAGTCCACCATCAACATACACAAATATTTATATTCGAAAAACATATAAAAGGGCGTCATTAATGCATCTATATGAACCAGCCTTCATTCAAAATTTGAGAAATGACGAATTCAATTTGTTATTCCAAATTAAAGAATGACTGCAAATAAAGTCTTCATTTAAGAAAATGCAGATTTATCTACGGTGCTTTTACTCGATCATTTTTTAATGTTATTTTACATGGCTTTCCTTTACACATACTACTTTCATAAATAAATACATTCGGTTGATTAGTTCTGAATGCGCTGCTACATGCATTCAAAGAACATCACGATTGATTGAACCTCTGTATGATTAAAAGTTGAAAAATACTCGTTCGTTTCATTATAGACTATAATTTAAATTATAAAGTTCACATAACAGCTCATTTTAAAGTAGATCTCGCTATCTTCGAAATCAAAGTTTGATATTCTTCAACTAGCAATTTCCGCGCAATAGTCATACAAAGTAACAATAATTTTGGACCTAGGTCGTGTTCTATCCACATTCTCTTGCAAATCAATTTAGTAGGATGGGATATCTGTATCAAATACGTGTGGCATATTTGAATCAACCATACAATCATAGAATTTCGGATGGTGCAGCACAGCACACGCATGACGGTTAAATACATATTTATTAGTATTAGTTCAGGCCCTAGCTATAATACCACTGTTAGCATTTTTTTAGTTTAAATAACTACTTAGGTACCGTTCTTTTGCTGAAACGGACATGTTACGTTGGCGTCTGCGTCCGACGCGTCTGACGCAGTGAACGTGGAGCCCACAACTTTGCCCAGTTCGGGTGAACCGTTTTTGGGGAACCGTTAGCGTCTAATGCGACGTGGACGCGAACGGCTCCCCACAACAGTTCACCCGAACTACCTCTTCTATATATTCCCTACTTTCTTCCTCTTCATCATCATCTCATTCTACTCTCGTGCTTTCTTCATCTCTAATGGAAGATCCAAATGAAGAAATTGATGATTCTAATTTTGAAGATTTGCAAGATATCCAGTTCGTTAGACTATATTATGCCACACGTCGACCTCAAATGAGCCGGATACACGATTCTGAAGTTACCGGTATTAATTGGGTTAATGAAATGGTTACATGCCATGAAGAACGGTGTCAACGAAATTTCCGAATGAAGAGGCTTTGTTTTATGTCATTGTGTGAGCGGTTGGAAAGTTATGGGTTGCAGCCGACGACCCACGTTACAGTTAGAGAAATGATAGCCATCTTTCTATATACAATCACTTTGGCTATTCCTGTACGATAGGTTGCTGAAAGATTTCAACGATCACTTATCACGGTTAACCGTTATTTTCATAAAGTTCTGAATTTTGTTTTGATAATTTATGTGGATATTATTAGGCCGATAGATCCTCAATTTAATAGAATTCCAGAACAAATCAGTTCATCACCACGATATTACCCATTCTTTAGAAAATGTATTGGAGCTATTGATGGTACACATGTAATGGCTCATGTTCCTCAAGCGGATATGCAACGATTTGTATATAAGGGCTACATGCGCTTTTGACTTAACATTTACGTTCGTAAGGGCAGGGTGGGAAGGAACAGCCCATGATGCTAGAATTTTTCGTGAAGTTGTAAATACTCCCAGTTTGAATTTTCCGCATCCGCCAAGAGGACAATATTATTTAGTGGATTCAAGGTATCCACTAGTAGAAGGATATTTACCTCCTTATCGCTGTTTAAGATACCATATTCTAGATTTCAATGATACACAAAATGAACCAAAGTCGAAAAATGAAGTTTTCAACTACTACCATTCAAGTTTGCGTATGGCAGGCGAAAGAACTTTTGGAATTTGGAAGAAAAATTTGCAAACTTACGTAACATGCTAACGTACTCATATAATGTTCAGGTACAAATTGTGAAACAACCCACAAACCCATACCCCTTGAATCGACACTACTCTCCAACATATCGACTCAAAGTGAACGGAAATACGAACCATTAGGGTTAAAGAAGAAAGAGGTAGAAGAAGAAAATAGAAAATCAACATCAGAATCTCACAATCCAGCGGAATAATATATAATAGTTAATAACTGATCTTTACACAAAAGAAAATCTGTTTATACATTACATCATCAGAGTACACACAATCAATAACACACAATTGGACAGTTATATTAACTTGTCCTCACCAACAGACAATACAACATATGATACACATCGTAATACATCAAATACATGTGATACGTCTCGCCATCCAGCTCGTCTCCTGAGCTCCTCAGTATCCTTTCCTGTAATCTATAATACTCGGTCTGACCCGAGCATTATAATAAAATAACACCAGAGTCAGTCTGGAAAACCAGTTGAGAAAACACACTCAATTGGATTATTAAAGTTTTCCAAACCTTTTGAAATCAAAAGCATCTCGTAAGACCGCACCACAAATAAACATGTCGGGTTTTTACCTTGCGATAGCCAAAACACTTTTTATCAAATCCGTCTGATATTATAATAGTGTCTATATACAAATACTTATTCAAATAGCTGAAATTGTTACATGATTAAATTCCAGCATACTAGCCACAAAGTGGGTTCTACAAACAAAAACCGTAAAAGGCACGTAGGGAGAATGGATTTCCAACAAATGACTAGGTACTGGGGTACCACCTATCACAGTACGTGGCCTAGATCACCGTACCGAGGACCACGCCCGATCCCCTGAACACAAGACCGGAACTACCCCTTATTGGATAATCCCGAGTAAGATCACCCCGCGGTTGGGATCAGCAACCGCCCACTAAGCCGAAATAAAAGGGACATCTAGACAGGGATGGCCTCACCCTAATGGGTGCTACCCACATAGCCTTGCTGCATAACCCCTGATTTTCAGTCATTCCCAGTTGATGAGGCTCGAGGCTAAGCGTTATCTTTTTAGAACCGTTTCACTTAGAATGCTCATCGTCCACCTGACAATGTTCTGAAAACATTCATCCATACAAGTCTGTCCCGGGTCCGAACGGAACCGAAAGCACTATTCCTACTACATCCATTTTGGAATCATCCTCAGGATTAGTAGCGACTAGCCCTTGCACTTCACTGCTCCATCTTTGACTCCAAACTCGTTTTCCCCACGAAAACGTACAAACCGGATCGAAGTGGTTTTCGGGAGATAAATCCCGATCCCGATGTCTTCGAAACGATCAGCGCATTGGTCAATATTGATAGTCGGTTATTTAACTATCAAATAACATTCACAAACAACCATCAAACATAAATAATTTTCCAAATTATTTATTGACCTCAAAATATCTTCACAAGATATATTTCCACTTTCAAACCTTTTTGAAAACAATTTCCAAACCACACTCTTCTCATGGAATAAATTCCCAAATATTTATTTCCACTGAAAACACCAAGTACAATCACTTTATATTTTTAAAATAATTTAAAAACACTTTATTATAAAATACACTTTAAAACATTTAAATTAAAAACTACTTTATTACTTTATTCAAAAATATATACTTTAAGGATATTTAAAATAAAGCTACTTTATAAAATATAAAACTAAATTTTTCTCTTTTTAAAACATAATACCAAGTCACTTTTAAATAATTACTACTAAGATAAATTTGAAAAATACTTACTTTTAAAATTTACACATTTAAAAATAATAAATTTCCTAAAACATACCTTTAATCAACTTTAAAACTTTAACTTATACTTAAGGATTTGCTTTGAAATCGTACTTGGCTATCCAGGGAAATATACTTCTCTTTCACATCTTAAAAATAAATCACTATTTATTTTTAACCAAATTTATCCATTCCTTTAATAAATTCCCATCCTGAATTTATACTTCCAAATATCCACTGATATATTACTTCACTTTATAAACCCCGTTTATAAATTTCATAGTCCCAACTTCCTTTTAAAATCCCAGTTTCAAGTACTTAATCAATTCTCAAATTGATTTCCAAAATTTACTCCATTTAAAAATAAATTCTTTACTTATCCAATTTTATTTCAAAACTTATAAATTTCAGGTTTAACTTCCTTGTGATGATTTAAAATCTTATTTTAACTGATAATACAAATTTCCACATTTATTCCAAGATTTTCTTTTATTTCTTTCTAAACCATTTTAACTCCGAATTCAAAAATAAATCTTTCATTCCTTTAAATAATATCACTTAAGTTTAAAATTTATTATTTCCCCTTTTATTCAAAATCCCCTTTCCATACTCGGAATTTATTTACTAGAATTTAAAAAAATCACTTTATCCTTCCCCAATTCATTCTTTAATTTATTCAAATTTTCTATAATTACTTTACTTAAACATTCTCTCATATATTTTCTTTTTCAAAAATCCAATTTTATATATTTTGATAACTCAGTATACCGAAAGGTATATTCAATCAAACCATAGCATCCAATATTCCAATTATCAATATAATTCATCATAGAATATCAAAAATCATAACATAGAATTATTATAACAATCTAAATAATTTTGAGGAATCTAGCTGGATCCCTCCAACTTGTTTCCCTGCATCCACAGACGTTAGCACAATACCAATTCCACTTCGAGATGGAATATCCCGGTATATGGGTTTATATAATATCATCCGCTATTATGCGACGCATAGTGTGACGACCGCCCATGACCCCTGCACCGAATCTAGAGATAGAGCGCTGTAAAGTGTGCCAGGCGACCATGGACGATTGTCAGGGTAAGATAAACACAAAAGAATCTATCGTATTACTCACAGCGCATGGACAAAATACAATAGAACATATGTATAGTGAAGCTTTACAGAACAAAAAGACATTTTATAAAACTCCATAATAGTTGAACACAAGCATCCACATAGTCAATACATCCAGCCTCACTACAAATCTCTCAGAGAATACAAAACAGCGGAATATCCAGTACATATAATAAGAAGATAATATGCAACCCTCCAGCTCGTCTTCGATATCAGCATCGTGAGAAGAGAACAGCACCTGTCACCTGCTACCTAGTCTGCCCGTCCCAAAATGGACGAACAGCCCAAGGCAATAAGAATTAAAACATAAAGCCTTGAGTCAGACAACAGTCTTAGTGAGCAGTAGATTAACTAACAACATACCAAAAGAGCATAAAGGAAAAGGAATAGGAATAAAACCCTCCCACTCCAACCTCATTCTACAGTGATAGCCCCCAGACACACACTAAGCAGAAGCAAACATAGCAGAGCATACAATTTAAAGTAAAGCTACTATCACTCGAGTCAAGGGCGATGTTTTCCAAGTACCAAGGCCTAAATCAGATAAGCACCCAGAAAATACCGCTCTTGAGTCCGAATGACGATACAACCAAACATCCATGACTCTGGCTATCACTGTTATCATTGCTTCGATATCACCGTTAATTGAATGACCGGCACATTCTTTCAGCCGTCCGTCAAGGGCTAATGGAAACCCCGGTTCTAGACATAACTCCCGCACGTCGT
Source organism: Allium fistulosum (assembly GCA_030737815.1). Taxonomy (NCBI): domain Eukaryota; kingdom Viridiplantae; phylum Streptophyta; class Magnoliopsida; order Asparagales; family Amaryllidaceae; genus Allium; species Allium fistulosum. The sequence continues at coordinate 719,088,251 of CM060908.1, forward strand.
CGCAGCCCGTGCCTAGGACTATCGAATCTGCCCAGAGTACTCGACCATCAACAGTTGGCCGTTGGGACTATCGAATCTGCCCAAACGTACTCTTGCTTAGAGCATGCTAGAACCTTCAACAACGATGCTATCCAAGCCTCCTAGTCATCCTCCTCGACGACTATTCTCATATCCATTCATTATCTTCAACTCGAATCATATCACCGAGTTATCAACATGCTTGGAATGATCCCGTCTGGATTAGACCAAGTCTTCATCACATGATTGCCTCGCTTCATTACATCCTCGCAAAGCCTCATCTCATCATCACATCATCAAATCTATGCATAAGAGCTTCATCATCCCGCTACATATGCCACGAGCAGCTTTCCCAATTCAAGAGCCTTTCCCTTAGCTTTTGAATCGTCTTCGGTCTAAATCTAATCATCAATCATCTAGTTCATAACAATCAATCAAATCAAACATCAATCCAATCAATCAAACATTCAAATATGATCTAAGTAGACAATTATAACAATAATGGCATTTTCGTAATTAAAGAGTTGAAAGTCCAATAAGCATGAAAACATGGATTATATCTCTACAAACTTGATGAATGAACTTGCATAGGTTAACATATGATAAAATGGATGCAACATCATTATGAACAATGGATCTACATGGATCTACACATAGGATGAAGAAAATGCATGGAAATCACTAGTTTAACACCAAATCGAGCCAACAATCCGATCTACTCCTTTGGATCCGTGTGAGAGATAATCACCACTCACCAAATCACCTAAACAACCTCAAATCAACACACTTCAGATCTGGACAGCGAAGGATCAAGCTTGATCTATCACAAATCCGCTTCAAATGAAGAAATCTCTCTTGAAAAGATGAAGATCTTCAATCTAAGCTCTTGAATCTTCAATCTTGATCTTCGATTTGGATGGATGGAAGCACTTGATTAGAGTGGAGAAAAGAAGTGAAGAAGTGTAGAAGTCGAGCTCTCAAAATGGCAGCACTTCGTCGCTTCAAAATCCGGATCCCAAAAATGAAGAGAAGCTCTCCTATTTATAGCTGAAAACTGCCCTTAAGTCGTAACTCGGCTATCTCCTTAAGTCGGTGCCGACTTAACACTATGCCGACCTAACAAAGTCTCACTCAACACAGCCTCAAAACCCAAGTCCTAACGACCTACAACAATGCGCATCTGCGACTTAACACATAGGCGCGACTTAACTTAGGTCGTTGCCGACCTAAGTGCCTTGCCGACCTATGACATACGAAGGAATACAACTACGACTTAACACAGGAGGCGACCTACCGACTCAAATACTCTGCCGACCTATCCTTAACTCGTCAGCCGACTTAACACTTAGCTCAAAACCTTAAGTCGTCTACAATAACTTAAGTCGGTCACTTCCTTAGGTAGTCTATCCCTTAACTCGGCAACGACTTACAACCTACGACTTAATACTTGCCGAGTTACCTTCGACCTAATAACTTAGCCCAGCTACGACTTATCTCCTTAGGTCGTCGCCGACTCAACCCTTAAGTCCTTAACTCGCTTATAAGTCGGTACTCCTATGGGTCGCTAATTCGAACTACCGACCTAACACTTAACACCCAAACACTTAGGTCGCTCACAACATTCTCTTAGGTCGTTGCCGACCTAACTCTACCCCAGAATACTTAGGTCGCCTGAACCTCTTAAGTCGGTCACCCACACTCCCTTAACTCGGTGAGTTCCTTGAGTCGGCAACTCGACCCAGACTTGCTGCTTAACTCGTCCAAACTCCTAAGTCGGCTACGACTTAGGACTTAAGCAAAATTCTGCCAAAACCTGAAATGTCTTAACAACAATACAACCAAGGGTCAATCATTTTAGAATGTTTTAATCCGTAAAAATACGGGTCGTTACATTCTCTCCCCCTTAGGAATTTCGCCCCCGAAATTCCAAACAAACAAGGCAATCAAAGCTGTTCTGTACGCCTATCATCCATAACAATCAATAAACCATGCATCCAATTCTAGCTTAGCGTACAGAATTCTAAGACTTAGAACAAGTTACAATTTCGTTAGATGACACGACACCTTAGGGCCATACCTTGAAGAGTTCAGGATGAGCTGCCTTCATCCTCTCTTCCACCTCCCACGTACAGTCGTTATCATCGTCACTCCATTGTATCTTGAGCAACTTAACTACCTTCCTCCTAAGCTGTTTCGTGTCGGTTTCAACAACACGAAGCGGCTTACGAGGTCTTCTATCAACTGGATCAACCTCGAAATCTTCACAGCTATCAGCAGAAACTACGGTACTCGAGTCGTGCACATACTTCCGTAGATATGATACATGAAAAACATTGTGCACACCCGACATTTTCTCCGGTAACTCCAATCTGTAGGCGAGCTTTCCAATTCGCTCGATGATCGGGAATGGTCCAACAAATCTCGGAGTCAATTTTCCTTTCTTCCCGAATCGGATAACATTCTTCAGTGGAGAAATCTTCACAAAAACCATTTCACCTACGTCGAACTCCAAATCCTTACGACGTTTATCAGCATAACTCTTCTGACGATCTTGGGCTGTCTTCATTCGTTGCCGAATGATCTCTATACAATCTGAAGTTTGACGAATCATCTCTGGCCCAAGCATCAGCTTTTCTCCAGTTTCCAACCAACATGTTGGAGAGTTACACGGTCTTCCATACAATGCCTCATACGGTGCCATACCAATGCTTGACTGGTAACTGTTGTTGTACGCAAACTCCACCAAATGCAGGTGATCTTCCCATGATCCTCCAAAGTCCAAAACACATGCTCTGAGGAGATCTTCCAAAACTCGGTTGACTCTCTCAGTCTGACCATCTGTTTGAGGGTGATAAGCTGCACTCAAACACAACTCGGTTCCCAACACTTCCTGGAAGCTCTTCCAAAATCCACTAGTGAACAATGGATCTCGATCGCTCACTATACTCTTCGGAACACCATGGAATCGAACTATCCACTTAACATACAACTCGGCCAACTTTGATGCAGTCCTAGTCGATCGAACAGGAATGAATCGTGCACTCTTAGTCAGACGATCTACAATGACCCAAATTCCTTCATTTCCCGTTCTGGTTCTAGGCAATCCATCGATAAAATCCATCGACACTTGTTCCCACTTCCATGTAGGAACTTCTAAGGGCTGAAGCAATCCACTTGGCTTCTTTTGTTCAGCCTTTACCAACTGACAGTTCATACACTTGGAAATGAAATTTCCAACATCCTTCTTCATGCCTTCCCAGTAGTAGGTTCTCTTCATATCCCGATACATCTTGTTTCCACCTGGATGAATTGTCAACTTCGAGTGATGACTTTCCTTCAGAACTTCACTCCTCAATTCATCTATATCGGGAACAACTAGTCGTCCTTGCTTCCGAAGCCAACCCTCTCGATCGACCTCGAATCCTTTATCCTTTTCTGGATCCAATCCAGATTCCAATTCACGGATAATCTTGACAAGCTTACCATCTCGCTTTTGGCTCTCACCAATCCTTTCCACAAGAGTGGGTCTTATTGATAAGTTTGCCAACATCTCAGGTTCCAATTCGCATCTAGGCCTGAAGTCAAACCCAGCTAAATACTCGAGACTCTTCCATTCTGAAAACATGGCTCCCAATCCTGCATGTCTCCGACTTAACGCATCAGCCACTGCGTTACCTTTTCCCGGAGTATAAGCTATACCAAAGTCATACGATGCCAAAAACTCTAGCCAACGTTGCTGCCGAAGATTCAAATCCTTCTGGGAGAAAAGATACTTCAACGACTTATGATCCGTAAACAACTCGAATCGAACTCCCAACAGATAATGTCTCCACATCTTCAGAGCAAATACAATCGCCGCCAATTCCAAATCATGAGTTGGGTAATTCCTTTCATGCGGCTTCAGTTGTCGACTGGCATACGCAACAACTCTATTTTTCTGCATCAGCACTGCTCCAAGTCCAGTACCGCATGCATCGGTGTAAACCACCATCTCATCATTCCCACTTGGAATAGTCAAAACAGGAGCACTCGTCAATCTCTCTTTCAGGATTCCGAAAGCTTGCTCACACTTAGCATCCCAACTGAACACTTTGTTCTTCTTCGTCAATCCTGTTAATGGTGCAGCTACCTTGGAGAAGTCTTTGATAAACCGTCGATAATATCCTGCTAATCCAAGAAAACTTCTCACATCAGATGCATTCTTAGGTCTAATCCAATCCTGGATTGCTGCCACCTTAGCGGGATCAACCGCTATTCCATTTCCAGAAATCACATGGCCTAAGAACCTCACTTCACTCTTCCAGAAGTGACACTTCGAAAACTTAGCCTTCAGCTGATGTTTCCGCAAGATTTCCAAAACAATACGCAAGTGCGTCTTGTGCTCTTCTTCCGTTCTGGAATAAATCAGAATATCATCCACGAACACAAGTACGAACTTGTTCAACTGATCTCTGAACACTCTATTCATAAGATCCACAAAATATGCTGGCGCGTTAGTCAATCCAAACGGCATTACCAGCCACTCAAAGAAACCGGATGGTGTCCTAAAAGCAGTCTTCGGTACACTATCCTTAGCCACTCTCAACTGGTGAAATCCTGTTGCCAAATCCATCTGAGAAAACACCTTAGCTTCGTGAAGCTGATCAAACAAGTCATCTATTCTCGGCAATGGATACTTGTTCTTCTTAGTCACCTTATTCAGCTCACGATAATCCACACACAATCTCAACGATCCATCTGCCTTGGTTGCAAACACAACTGGTGCACCCCACTCGGACACACTACGCCGAATGAATCCTTTCTGTAAAAGATCATCAACTTGCACCCTCAACTCCTGCTGTTCCTTAGGCGCCATCCGCCTAAGAGGCATCACAACAGGTCTGGCTCCTTCAACTAGATCTATACGGAACTCGATCTCTCTATGCGGCGGCAACCCTTTGACTTCGTCAAAGACATCCTCGAATCCATTAGCGATCGGCACTGATGACAGTCCATCCCGTGGAACAACTAGCGAATACATGAAGCTCATGAAGACGCCTTCTTCATGCTTACATCGTATCACAATCTTTCGCCCCTCCACATTCTCGACTGTCACTTCCAACCTTTCGCAATCAACCTTAGCCGCATACCTCCTAAGCCAGTCCATACCCAAGATAATTCCGAACCCCGCAAAGTTCAGAACAAAGCAATCACAAACAAAAGAGCAACCATGACTCGACACAACTAGACCACGGCATAACATACTCAAACAAGACGAACCCCCAACTGGATTAGTCACAACCAATGGCCTATCAACAATATCCGGCTTCAAATCTAACCGGCCCACTAGTTCATTACAAACAAATGAATGCGACGCTCCAGTATCAAACAGAACTCTAACTGGAACACCACATAGAAAAAGAGTACCTTGAACAACCACACTCTTTCCTTTCTCTTCCGCAGTAGGAGCTTTCGAAGACGACGGAACAGCTCCCAAAGCATAAGCTTGCACAATCTGCCTGTCCTTCCTCGGTTCTGGACAATTCTTCCTGAAATGCCCCGGTTTGTCACAGTTGTGACACTTCATCGGCACCTTAGGATTCTTACAATCCTTAGAGAAATGGCCCTTCTGCTGACAATTGTAGCAAGTCACCTCGCCTTTCGGCTTCTTCTGGCCATCCTTACCCTTTTGCTGCTGCTGCTTCCTCTTCTGGTTTCCACCCTGCTGTGGTTTAGATTCTCCCTTGGTAACAGCAACAACAGGTCCTTCCTTAGGAAACAGACTCTCATGCCTGAGAGCTTTCTCCACAAGCTTCTCAAATGAATCGTCCAAATGATCCACCAACTGCCTCCCAAGATAACTATCCAAGCCGGTCACAAACTTCTCATTCTTCTGATAAGCAGATTCAATATACGACCGGGCATACTTGGACAAAGCTTCGAACTCAGAAACATACTCAAGAACAGATCTTCCACCCTGCTTGAGCTCTACAAATTTCTTGAACAGAACAGACTTCTGAGCTGTAGAAATGAACTTAGCTTCAAATCTGACTTGGAATTGCTCCCAAGTAATCTCTTCTTCTGGAGTAGTGATGGTAATAGAGTTCCACCAATCAGAAGCTCTCCCTTGAAGCTGCCTCGATGCCAACTTCCTCTTAGTTGCATCGTCAATTCCCAAATCACCAAAGATCCTTCTACAAGCATCTATCCACCTCTGGACCTCAATAGTAGATTCTGTTCCCAAGAAAACCTTCCCTCCAAGAGCAGTATAATCCTTGCACAGCTTAGCAAAATCCACTGGTTTCGGAGTTTGGACTTGAACTCCAACATCAACCGCTGCCCCCGGAACTGGTATCCTTCTCATGATCGAAGTCATCATAGCTTCGAACATGGCTGCATAATCAGCAGTCTCTTCAGTAGCACGGCCTTCCCCAGCAGCTGGTCTCCCTCTTCGACTCATTCTCAATATCTATAAAAAGGAATGATTAGAACATCTAGAGAAACAACTGCATAAAGGACTAACTCACTTCTAAGCTACTATATTATATATAGTAATCATCCATCAAAATACAATTACGTCTCTCATATGTAGTTACGACAGCGAGCGTTGGGTAAAATCGATTAACCAAGGCTCTGATACCAAATGTGACGACCGCCCATGACCCCTGCACCGAATCTAGAGATAGAGCGCTGTAAAGTGTGCCAGGCGACCATGGACGATTGTCAGGGTAAGATAAACACAAAAGAATCTATCGTATTACTCACAGCGCATGGACAAAATACAATAGAACATATGTATAGTGAAGCTTTACAGAACAAAAAGACATTTTATAAAACTCCATAATAGTTGAACACAAGCATCCACATAGTCAATACATCCAGCCTCACTACAAATCTCTCAGAGAATACAAAACAGCGGAATATCCAGTACATATAATAAGAAGATAATATGCAACCCTCCAGCTCGTCTTCGATATCAGCATCGTGAGAAGAGAACAGCACCTGTCACCTGCTACCTAGTCTGCCCGTCCCAAAATGGACGAACAGCCCAAGGCAATAAGAATTAAAACATAAAGCCTTGAGTCAGACAACAGTCTTAGTGAGCAGTAGATTAACTAACAACATACCAAAAGAGCATAAAGGAAAAGGAATAGGAATAAAACCCTCCCACTCCAACCTCATTCTACAGTGATAGCCCCCAGACACACACTAAGCAGAAGCAAACATAGCAGAGCATACAATTTAAAGTAAAGCTACTATCACTCGAGTCAAGGGCGATGTTTTCCAAGTACCAAGGCCTAAATCAGATAAGCACCCAGAAAATACCGCTCTTGAGTCCGAATGACGATACAACCAAACATCCATGACTCTGGCTATCACTGTTATCATTGCTTCGATATCACCGTTAATTGAATGACCGGCACATTCTTTCAGCCGTCCGTCAAGGGCTAATGGAAACCCCGGTTCTAGACATAACTCCCGCACGTCGTCGCAGCCCGTGCCTAGGACTATCAAATCTGCCCAGAGTACTCGACCATCAACAGTTGGCCGTTGGGACTATCGAATCTGCCCAAACGTACTCTTGCTTAGAGCATGCTAGAACCTTCAACAACGATGCTATCCAAGCCTCCTAGTCATCCTCCTCGACGACTATTCTCATATCCATTCATTATCTTCAACTCGAATCATATCACCGAGTTATCAACATGCTTGGAATGATCCCGTCTGGATTAGACCAAGTCTTCATCACATGATTGCCTCGCTTCATTACATCCTCGCAAAGCCTCATCTCATCATCACATCATCAAATCTATGCATAAGAGCTTCATCATCCCGCTACATATGCCACGAGCAGCTTTCCCAATTCAAGAGCCTTTCCCTTAGCTTTTGAATCGTCTTCGGTCTAAATCTAATCATCAATCATCTAGTTCATAACAATCAATCAAATCAAACATCAATCCAATCAATCAAACATTCAAATATGATCTAAGTAGACAATTATAACAATAATGGCATTTTCGTAATTAAAGAGTTGAAAGTCCAATAAGCATGAAAACATGGATTATATCTCTACAAACTTGATGAATGAACTTGCATAGGTTAACATATGATAAAATGGATGCAACATCATTATGAACAATGGATCTACATGGATCTACACATAGGATGAAGAAAATGCATGGAAATCACTAGTTTAACACCAAATCGAGCCAACAATCCGATCTACTCCTTTGGATCCGTGTGAGAGATAATCACCACTCACCAAATCACCTAAACAACCTCAAATCAACACACTTCAGATCTGGACAGCGAAGGATCAAGCTTGATCTATCACAAATCCGCTTCAAATGAAGAAATCTCTCTTGAAAAGATGAAGATCTTCAATCTAAGCTCTTGAATCTTCAATCTTGATCTTCGATTTGGATGGATGGAAGCACTTGATTAGAGTGGAGAAAAGAAGTGAAGAAGTGTAGAAGTCGAGCTCTCAAAATGGCAGCACTTCGTCGCTTCAAAATCCGGATCCCAAAAATGAAGAGAAGCTCTCCTATTTATAGCTGAAAACTGCCCTTAAGTCGTAACTCGGCTATCTCCTTAAGTCGGTGCCGACTTAACACTATGCCGACCTAACAAAGTCTCACTCAACACAGCCTCAAAACCCAAGTCCTAACGACCTACAACAATGCGCATCTGCGACTTAACACATAGGCGCGACTTAACTTAGGTCGTTGCCGACCTAAGTGCCTTGCCGACCTATGACATACGAAGGAATACAACTACGACTTAACACAGGAGGCGACCTACCGACTCAAATACTCTGCCGACCTATCCTTAACTCGTCAGCCGACTTAACACTTAGCTCAAAACCTTAAGTCGTCTACAATAACTTAAGTCGGTCACTTCCTTAGGTAGTCTATCCCTTAACTCGGCAACGACTTACAACCTACGACTTAATACTTGCCGAGTTACCTTCGACCTAATAACTTAGCCCAGCTACGACTTATCTCCTTAGGTCGTCGCCGACTCAACCCTTAAGTCCTTAACTCGCTTATAAGTCGGTACTCCTATGGGTCGCTAATTCGAACTGCCGACCTAACACTTAACACCCAAACACTTAGGTCGCTCACAACATTCTCTTAGGTCGTTGCCGACCTAACTCTACCCCAGAATACTTAGGTCGCCTGAACCTCTTAAGTCGGTCACCCACACTCCCTTAACTCGGTGAGTTCCTTGAGTCGGCAACTCGACCCAGACTTGTTGCTTAACTCGTCCAAACTCCTAAGTCGGCTACGACTTAGGACTTAAGCAAAATTCTGCCAAAACCTGAAATGTCTTAACAACAATACAACCAAGGGTCAATCATTTTAGAATGTTTTAATCCGTAAAAATACGGGTCGTTACACATAGGGTCTCATCCGCTATATAATGCGGGAAATCAATCGCTCCAATATATATATACACTACTATATATATAATATACCACATCCCATCAATTCAATCATTCAACCAATAATTTAAATTTAACTACTTAAATTTAAAAGATATTCCAAATGAGTGAGATTAACTCACCTTTGATTTTGTTTTGCAATCCAATTCAAATCTGGCTATTTTCTTCACGATTTTGACCTTGTACAAAAATTATGGTTTTATTAATATTTTAAAAATCGAACAAATCAATTTACTTTTAATTAACTTAATTAACTAGTGATTTAAATTTAAACTAATAATTTTAAAATAAACAAGTAATTAAAATATGTATATTTATTTTAGTTGGAAACTATATATACATACTTATAAAAATAAGCTATATGAATTTCATAAAAATCCTATTTTATCTAAATTCTTCCAACCTTTAAAATTTCTACTCTTTCTTTTCATGACCTTATCCACAAATATATTTTTCTATTTATATCCTTATTTATAACTTTTCAAATTAAACAGAAATTTTATACTTATTGTAAAAATCAAAACTGTGTACATATGTTCAGACCTATACATACATATACAAACATAGAAATCTATAAATTTAAGAAGATAAATTGGTTTACCAACTTACTATAAAAATTTCTGTCTTTAATACATATATATTTAAAAATCCTTTTTCTGTGTATATATATAAATATTTATTAACAAAACGATACCTCGCTGCCATTCCCCTCGAGCCAGTGTCGCCGAGCATGCACGCGACCTGCTTCCGACCCAAAACTTCGTGAGCCACCTGCTACCTCCGACCTAGCAAACACCGCAATAGCTGCCCTCAAAGCTTCCATCCCAGCCTCGCGATTGAAATGACGATCGACTCGAATCCCAAAATTATCGAAGCCCTACTCGATCGAACCCCCAATTCATTGATTGGATCTGGAGCAAAAGGAAGGAAGCTCGCGTTTTGATGATTTTCGAATTTACTTCGGCCATTTTTTAGAGGATTTTCGATTTTTGTAAATGAAGAGAAGCTCGGCTATTTTTTATTTCTCGGGGAATTCAACTTTGATTTTGTTTCCACTTCTTTTGGTTCGGCTGTAATGTTTTAAAAGGAGAAGAAGACGTAAGTTCCATAACAGGAGGTAGCGTGTTTAAGGCGAGAATAGGGAATAATATCTGATGTTGGCGTGTAGAAATTGTCTAGCTACAGTGGCCCAGAAATGAAATCAAAAAGGGTTGATGTGAAATTGGTCAGCTGAGGTTTGACTGTTCAAATATATTTTTATATATAGTTTAAATTCAAATTGTCTCGATAAATGCAACATAAAATTTCAAATTCCTATCGAGGCGTGCCGCTATGCGTTTATAATGTTATACCCCTATTTCGAACACAATGGAAAAGGTTTCGAGTCCCAATTCGATTATATGGAGAAGATAGCTTTTTGAACCCAGTTGTTATATTAAATTTCGATATAAATTTCTACACGTTTATATATCGTACGCTCACACAACCACTCCAATCAATACGAAAATTGAAATCTGATAATAATACACTATTACGGATCCAATGGAACTGGTTTCGTCGAAATCCGAGACTGTGCCTCGGAAGGCTAATTTTAAATATCGATTTAAACGATGTATTTTCAGAACTTAACAAAACACTTCCAAATTCAATTTTAGCACTTTTACTATCTTCAATATTATCAATATAGATTTTACAACCCTTCAAATTATTCTGAACGGGCTTAAAATTCCAGATTCAACATTTTACCTAATTTCCAATTATTTAATTTAATAATTAAATTATCTAATAAATAGTGATATTTGAAATTCAAGTTAGAAATTAACTTTTAAATATTTAAAATCAATTAAATAATCCAATTTCAAATATCCAAAATTCCGGGTCATCACATTCCTCCCTCCTTAAAAGAATTTCGTCCCCGAAATTACCAATTAAGAGGAATGGTCCATAACCCGTTAACCTTCCTTCCAAAACCAAACGGTTTTAACAACTTTCCAAAGCAATCTTTTTATTAAAGACACACTAATCCTCTTCTAACTTTCCAAACTTATGCATAAGTTCACAAAAATGTTACTTACTCAACAATTCAAATTTAAATTTGAAACCAAAATTTTCTCAAAATTTTTCGAACTCCCTAAATTTTCGAAAAATTTCGCCAACTTCTCCTTTGCGCGGCTAGCTCGGAACAACTACAAAATGCCTTTACGGGCCCCCAGATTTGAAAAAAAAAGAAAAGCCAAGTGGCTAGACAAGAAAGTCATCAAATTTCATACATAAATTTAAACACATACCTTGCTGAGCAAATTTCAAGTTATCTTCTGAAATCAAAAATCAATTTTCCTTTTGCCTTTAATTACCTGTATCCTACTAAGCAATAATATCCAATCACAGAATCCAAAATCATTTTATTCACTTCTTTTCAAAATTTTCAATATCTACTTTACTTAAGCCCGTACGATGCACATATATCATCCGTACGCAATACCAAATCTGATCGCTCACTCGATCACACAATTTCATTTCCGAACTAGTATCGTCCATCCGACATCCTAGTGCGGACTCAGATCTGGTTTCTTGATCAGAAACCGTCATTCTCCTTGCATAGCCATATACTATGATAGAGAACACCTAGAATCAATCAAAAATCCATATCCAGGGTTCGCCGTCGAAAATCGAGTGAAAAATCCTAACTGGATCGATATAACTATCTTGAAATTCTGTGTTCGAATCTGGATCAAATCGTAATGCGAATAAAATAATATACGTACAACCTACGTATTTATCTTAATTGATTATTAGCTATATCAATTCTGTTTTTATTCACATTTATTCTAATTCCTATTCACTTATCGATACTTATCATTTCACACACTTTGATTAAACCTTCATTCAAATATTATCTTAGAAGATTTTTCCCAAAACCAAATTCACTTAAGAATTTCACCATTCCCTCTTAAGTACAATATAAATGTTTTATATACTTCTTATAACTATTTTCACTTCACCACTTTGGTTTATCTATACTTTCATTCAAATTTTCATTTTCAAATTCATTTGAATTCAATGTCCCGTTCATTTTAAATATTGAATTCTATTCACATTATCTCATCCATTTTTATTTCCAAACTTTTATTATTCTAGTCCATTTTGAATTAATTCTTCAACTTTACTTGACCCAATTCAAAATGAATTCCAATACTTCAGTTTCAATTCTATTTGAATTCAATTTATCTTCAAACTCTGAATATCAATTTTTATCGACTATCTTCCATTCATATCTGATCCATATCATTACTTTAAATTAGCTCCATTTACTAATTTATTTCAATTTCCAATAAATTTAAATTCTTAGGACTTTGTTCTTTAAGTCTACTCAAACTAAATTTCTCAATTCCACTTTACTTAACATAATCCAAATTGATTCCAAGATCAAATTTTCAATTCATTTGCTTACCCAATTTAAATCAATTAGTCTACTACTAATTTTATTCTCAATCCATTATTTTTTTAGGCCAATCTTGACTAATTTTCCATTTACTTACAAATTCCAAATGAATTTCAATATTCAGTTTCAATTAAATGTAAATTCATTTTTTCATTCACAAATTTATTTCCTACTCAATAAATTTTTACCTTAATAGCCATTCCATTTAGTCTAGTCTACTTAGACTTTTCCTCAAATTCACGTTTATTTAACTAGATTTAGTTATCTTCTATTTCCGTTCAAATTTTAAACTTCTATAAGTTTTCCAACTTATTTACATTTCGATTGCTAACTTCTTTTAATTCACCTCAATTAATTTGCTTACCTTTCTAACTTTATTAAATTTTTACAAGTTAATTTCACCCCTAGAGTTTAAACCATTACTTAGACACTCAAAAACATTTTCAACCAATTCCGGAGTCTTCAATAATCACTTAAGTATTTCAAAAGTCATTTGAAATCAATCATATCCAAAATTCTTTGGCAAATTCAATTATCCCTTTTAATTTCAAAACGAAACCCAGTTTGCAAACAATTCCAATTTAAAACAATTTGGTAGCAATTCCCCTTCTAGAAACTCGAAAATGAACATCGATGATGCTGCAGTCATCACCGAAGCGACTGAAAGAGAGTTAAATGCTTTTATCTCTTTAAAACCCCTCCAAATATTTTTAAATTCCAAATCTCTCCAGATTTCAAATCCAATTCAAAATATTTCTGAAATAATATCACCATTATTTCTCCAAAACCTTTGAAAACTATTTTCAAACTCAAAGGAATTTAAACTTCCCAAAATTTCAAATCCATCCAATTTATATTCAAACATTACTCTGGAATTTTTATTTTCAATTATAATTCACATTTACAAATTCCATTTGTATATGAATTTATTTCTTAACTTTTAGTTATGATTTTATTTTCTATATCCAGCTTCCACATAACAATGATAATGATTTAATATTATCATCTTCTAACAACCAAGCAACCATATATACTTATAATAATTTACCAAAAAATATTCCTTTTTATATACAAAATAATTTGGGTAAAATTATTTCATTTACCCTATTTGAAAACCATACTGTGTCGGTTTATCTCATTCAAGAGTTTAGAAACCCCTATCGATGACATGGCGTCCCACATATCGACCAGAATCCATAAACACTCAACCGATAAATCAACATAGTATAAAAACAAATTTTATATTCACTAACAAATACGCGCTCATATCTATTAATACACTCAAACTCATTTTAGAGTACTACGAACTCTATTTCTAATGAGTAATCCCCACCAGAGCCAAGGTTATCGCTAGCCTAAGCTCTGATACCAAGTGAAACAGCCCGCAAACCCGTACCCCTTGAATCGACACTACTCTCCAACATATCGACTCAAAGTGAACATAAATACGAACCATTAGGGTTAAAGAAGAAAGAGGTGGAAGAAGAAAATAGAAAATCAACATCAGAATCTCACAATCGCAGCGGAATAATATATAATAGTTAATAACTGATCTTTACACAAAAGAAAATATGTTTATACATTACATCATCAAAGTACACACAATCAATAACACACAACTGGACAGTTATATTAACTTGTCCTGACCAACAGACAATACAACATATGATACACAGCGTAATACATCAAATACGTGTGATACGTCTCGCCATCCAGCTCGTCTCCTGAGCTCCTTAGTATCCTTTCCTGTAATCTATAATACTCGGTCTGACCCGAGCATTATAATAAAATAACACCCGAGTCAGTCTGGAAAACCAGCGTGAGAAAACACACTCAATTGGATTATTAAAGTTTTCCAAACCCTTTGAAATCAAAAGCATCTCGTAAGACTGCACCATAAATAAACATGTCGGGTTTTTACCTTACGATAGCCAAAACACTTTTTATCAAATCCGTATGATATTATAATAGTGTCTATATACAAATACTTATTCAAATAGCTGAAATTGTTACATGATTAAATTCCATCATACTAGCCACAAAGTGGGTTCTACAAACAAAAACCGTAAAAGGCACGTAGGGAGAATGGATTTCCAACAAATGACTAGGCACTGGGGTACCACCTATCATAGTACGTGGCCTAGATCACCGTACCGAGGACCACGCCCGATCCCCTGCAACACAAGACCGGAACTACCCCTTACTGGATAATCCCGAGTAAGATCACTCCGCGGTTGGGATCAGCAACCACCCACTAAGTCGAAATAAAAGGGACATCTAGACAGGGATGACCTCACCCTAATAGGTGCTACCCACATAGCCTTGCTGCATAACCCCTGATTTTCAGTCATTCCCGGTTGATGAGGCTCGAGGCTAAGCGTTACCTTTTTAGAACCGTTTCACTTAGAATGCTCATCGTCCACCTGACGATGTTCTGAAAACATTCATCCATACAAGTCCGTCCCGGGTCCGAACGGAACCGAAAGCACTATTCCTACTACATCCATTTTGGAATCATCCTCAGGATTAGTAGCGACTAGCCCTTGCACTTCACTGCTCCATCTTCGACTCCGAACTCATTTTCCCCACGAAAACGTACAAACCAGATCGAAGTGGTTTTCGGGAGATAAATCCCGATCCCAATCTCTTCGAAACAATCAGCGCATTGGCCAATATTGATAGTCGGTTATTTAACTATCAAATAACATTCACAAACAACCATCAAACATAAATAATTTTCCAAATTATTTATTGACCTCAAAATATCTTCACAAGATATATTTCCACTTTCAAACCTTTTTGAAAACAATTTCCAAACCACACTCTTCTCATGGAATAAATTCCCTAATATTTATTTCCACTGAAAACACCAAGTACAATTACTTTAGATTTTTAAAATAATTTAAAAACACTTTATTATAAAATACACTTTAAACATTTAAATTAAAAACTACTTTATTAGTTTATTCAAAAATATATACTTTAAGAATATTTAAAATAAAGCTACTTTATAAAATATAAAACTAAATTTTTCTCTTTTTAAAACATAATACCAAGTCACTTTTAAATAATTACTACTAAGATAAATTTGAAAAATACTTACTTTTAAAATTTACACATTTAAAAATAATAAATTTCCTAAAACATACCTTTAATCAACTTTAAAACTTTAACTTATACTTAAGGATTTGCTTTGAAATCGTACTTGGCTATCCAGGGAAATATACTTCTCTTTCACATCTTAAAAATAAATCACTATTTATTTTTAACCAAATTTATCCATTCCTTTAATAAATTCCCACCCTGAATTTATACTTCTAAATATCCATTGATATATTACTTCACTTTATAAACCCCGTTTATAAATTTCATAGTCCCAACTTCCTTTTAAAATCCCAGTTTCAAGTACTTAATCAACTCTCAAATTGATTTCCAAAATTTACTCCATTTAAAAATAAATTCTTTACTTATCCAATTTTATTTCAAAACTTATAAATTTCAGGTTTAACTTCCTTGTGATGATTTAAAATCTTACTTTAACTAATAATACAAATTTCCACATTTATTCTTAGATTTTCTTTTATTTCTTTCTAAACCATTTGAACTCTGAATTCAAAAATAAATCTTTCATTCCTTTAAATAATATCACTTAAGTTTAAAATTTATTATTTCCCCTTTTATTCAAAATCCCCTTTCCATACTCGGAATTTATTTACTATAATTTAAAAAAATCACTTTATAAATTTAAAAAAATCACTATAATTTAAAAAAATAGGCATATATCTATTTTATTTAAAAATAATTAACACAAATAAAATAATAATATAAATAATAATTTTGCCCCTTTCGCGTTGCCCCTTTCGTAAAAAGAACACATTCCCCTTTCGCGAACTTACCCATTTCCCAGCACTTTTAGTTTGCTCCTTTCATTTGCCTCTTTCTTTTAAAAAAAGAACGTACCCTTGGTCATTCATAAAACCAATTGGTCAACCTGAATAGCAGTCTCTTAATATTTATATAAGATTTTATTTTTTTATTTTTTGATGTGAGACTATTATTTTCATCATCATGTTCGCTTATAAGTAATAAACTAGAAATGTTACATTGAAAATTTGGTTCAATATAAGTCAATTATTTTCATCGATAATTTTAATGTATAGATAAAATATTAAAAAATGATAAAATTCAGTTTTGTATATTAAATATTTATTTATACACTTGTATTATAAATCATAATATTGATAAAATAGCAAATATCATAATTATAGGTACTAAAATCAGCATAGTTTCAAGTATTGTCTACTAGGATTTCAATATACTGTAGCATTGTTTAATCATGAAACCCTAGTTCTGAATAGGTGACCCATATTGATTTGATTGAGAAGAAATTGAAGGAAATTAAATAAATTAATGGAAGTCGTACCTGAATCGATAATTGCCGATTCAAAGAGAAGAAGAATTGGTTTGATCTTCCAAATTGACACAAATCCTAGATCTGATTTTTATCCATAGAAGAGATTAGAAGAATAACTAGAGCTTATGTAATTTGAGGACCATAACCCCTTATATATAATGTTGGAATTTTCTAATTTGGCCCTTCAACAAATTAGAATTGCTCCGGGATTTACATATTAATTCGATGAAAATTATATTCTTAAATCTTTTAGCTTTAATTCAAAATTAGATCACTTTAATTAGGCTTTACACCAAAATAACGCAACACATTTTATTTTACATATGTAGCCTACATGTTAAAATTTTCCAACAATCTCCCCCGGGCCATATATGTAATAACCTTATAAATGTGTTCAACTTTATGAACTTCAAATTTTGCTATTAATAATATAAGATGATTTCGAAACAATCTCATCTATTAACTATGCTAACAAAAGATAAAAATGGCTTTTGTTACCTTTAGTGTAACTAAACCAATCAATGGTCACATATACCAACACAATCAAACGACATAGATCAATCATGGATGCATAACATGTAGATTACATGAGACATGATCTATACATGTCTATTTCCAACTGGTCCTACTTTAATGAGATCAAAACGTTCAATATTTGAACAACTTAGAGTGCAAACAAAACTTTATTACTTTATTTCTGATAAATAAAGAATTTGATAATCTGTAAACGAAGTATAGAGTAATGTGTCATATGACAGTACCAAATACAAACTCCCCCTGAACCAAAATATCCTTACATAAAAGTTACACCAATCGAGCAACATACTCATGAAAGACCTTGGATGATAATCCTTTTGTAAGCGGATCCACCATAATGGAGTTTGTCACAACATGCTCTATAAATTACAATTTATTTTGCACTCTCCCCTTATTGGAAAATAATATGTTGTTTATTGTCACAATATTACTTTAGTATTCTTTCAATTCCTTTTTAATATTCCTTAACTTTGTGACAAAATTTTACAATTATTTTCCATCATTAGATGCTCCATAACAGAAAATAAATGTTAGTTTCAAAATAGAGGAGGCTATAAGTGTCTGTATGACAACTTTCTTTATGTAGCTCACTAAAGAAAAAAAATATTATTATCTAAAGTGGATCTTTTTTACTCTTGGCATCCAAAATATTCGGATCATAATGCTTTATGATCTCCAACCAATCCAATCATTTATCTATGAGCATATAACATTTTGTTCCTTAAAGATATCTCGTAACCATTTTAGTTGCTAACCATTGGTCCACTTTCAATGTCAATAAGATATCTGCCAAATAATGCATGCAATATCCATATGTGTATATGCCTTAGCATGCATTAGACTTCACACCGCAAATGTACGAGGAATCTTTTGCATTTCTTTAGCTTCAAGAATGTTCTTATATCACTATATAAGACAATATTTATCTCTTTTAGAAAAAGAGAAATAACCGATTCTCAATTTGCATATCAAATATTTTATGCACTTATCTGCCCAGCTCTTTTGTGATAATCCAAATATCACTCCATGAATAATAACGGTGTATTTGAATCCCTAATAATAAAGAGTAATCCATAAGTGAGTTTCTTTAATTGTTTCATCAATGTCTCCATTGAGAAACATGACTTTAATATCCTTTTGATATTGCTCAAAATTATAATCCTCAACAAGTTCTAAAATAATTCTAATGAGTCTTTCAGTAAAACCAAAGAGAAAGTCTCTTTAAAAAAACATTGTTTTCCTCTTGAGTATAGTCTTTTCTATAATGAGCCTTATACCTTTTCGCATTACCCACGTAATCCCTTCTGGTTTTGAATAGTTATTCACCACCAACGATCTTGTTACCTTAAGGTAAGGAGAATGATCTCAAAATTTATTATTCTTTGTAGATTTATACTATATATTCATACCTTAAATCCACATTTCAAACTAATATCTTGTATGAATTGATGTAAACCAACATAAATATCTTCACCAATCCACTATTTATCTTTATGGAGAAATACTATATAATCATCCACAATAATATTTCTTCTTTTCCAAGTGGATTTCTTTAGTGACCTTGCACCTTGAGGTTGTTGAGTTTGGTTTCTTGAAACATCAACCTTAATTTGAAGAAAATATTGTTTAAAATTGTCTTATTATGATTCCTGATTTACTTCTTGTTAACACCAGAAATGGGCATCAGCACCCGTAGAATCTTATGGATATCAGAAAATGAATGCAATCAAGAAAACAAAGCACAAAAGTAAATAAACACGTAGATTTTATAGCGGTTTGGAAATCTTGGCCTACATCCACTTCATATTTTATTAATCTCTCACTTGATTACAATTACAAGAGCTATTGGATTAGCTAGTATCCATTGTTCCAAGTTTTATAAGAAAAATAGCCATAACAGAGTCTCTAGAGTAGGAAGCAGAAGAAGATCCAGTCCCCCCTTTTCTGAAGCCATGACTATAGTATTTATAGCCAGAGACGCGCACGGATCGGGCTAAAACTTTGCGAGAAGGTTCCTCAAGCCTAGGAGGGCCCACCATATCGATCGGCCATGATCATTCCATAATCCATAATGATCGGCACATCTACGACCGATCGTTTTTTCTTGCCTTTAACAACTTACGATCGTTATTGGAGGATCTTGTAAGCCTTCCGGCATTGCTTCGAGAATATGGGTTCATGCTTGGTTGGAGATTGCAAGCTATCGGCTATTTTAACTTGAAGGAAGAATATATACCAAACACACCGATCGTTAGGTTGTACCATCAAGAACGATCGGCCTATATCGATTGGCCTTCTTCTTATCTTCATTTTGGAATGTGTGATCGTCATGATACACTCCGCTTGCTACTTCGTTGATGTCACTGAAGTCTTACATGGATTGGCCTTATGGTTGCCAAGATATTAGCTATTCCTCAATGATTCGAGCTATCTTCTTTGATCGTTCTCTGTTCGATCCAAACAAATCATTGTTTAATCCGCAGCTTGTGTATATGAACTTTAGTCAATTCCAAACTTGAGAGATAACTTCACGGAGTCAGGCTAGCGACTTCATGTTTTCCATACTTCGACTTGGTTTTGGTTCAAATCTCTTTGACTATTATCTATAGTACTATATATAGATGGCTCGTCAAGCTATTGACTATTTTTCCCTGGACGAATCGATGATATCACGACTTTGCCAAAAGGTGGGATAACATTTGCCTCCCAAAGTCCGTCTTATGATTAACATGACGTGATTTGAATCTGAAAACGCCTGAATCGCTGTAAATAAATCCATTCAGCTTCCCGATCGATTACTATTCCTCTGCCATCAGTTAATAGTATAAATCTGGAGTCGTATTCTGTTTGCATATATAAATTTGGTTATGAGGAATCTACAAGTCCTCATTCACCTGATCCTGCCTTAAACCCGATAGCCCCATGTTTGTTCGTAATCTTTTGTTGATTACGGAAAACTGAACTTTTAAACCTGTTTTCATGCACTCTCATACACGTGTTCATGTTGTTAGTTCCAGGTCACGCTCGTGTCCACAGGTCGTTGCCAACTTTTACGATATTCTAACAGTTCACATATGTAATCGAATTAAACATCTCATTTTTCCTACTCACCACCCTTCCATTTACTTCATCACCTTTTCATTCATCACCACATTTACTATTTTATTTTATCTCATCGTTATTTTTTCCAAATGTCCTTGACCATGGAATTGAGTGTTATAGGTCAGGAAATGAAACAGTCATCTGAAGGCTTAAATAAACGAGGACAAAAACGATCGGCACATGGATGGTTCAGCGTGCTTGAAAGATTAGATTTGGAATTAATCGGTGCTCATGTTATTTAGGAATGAATCGGCATGTGATAGGATGGTTGGTAGATGATCAATAAGAGGCTCAGAGAACATAACGCCCAGAGATGGATCGGAACAACTCTCGGGAGTCATACGATTGGTCCAACCCTTCAAAGGGGAAACGATCGGCTAGAATTTTCTAGGTGAAAAACGATCGGCATGAACATTCCCCTATATAAATCTCAGCACTTAGTCATTTTGTGATACTTGTCACTTTTGTCTCTAAGCTCCGAAACGAGATGATTACTTCTTACCTTCCCATCACCGATCCTCACAACGTTGTCCATCTTCATCCAGATCCAGATTTCAAATCGACCCCAAATTCTTCATTCTTTAGATCTCGAGCATATGTAAACTTCCACTCGAATCCGCTGCATAACTCTCAGATCGACCTTGAATTTAGGATAGTTGGCATGGTTTGATTTCTCCGTTTTCTCTTTGTTCTTGTAATTGTGTTTAATGGAGGAGAGGCGACTCGGATGAAAGAAATTAGCAATCCATTGCTATCAGGCCGATCGACTCTAAAGGGAGATGATGATGAGGAGACGAAGGGTTTAGAGTAATGGGTGTGAACGATTCTCACGATCATTCCTAGACGATCAGTGGGGTTTCGATTCGAAGATGAGGGAATTCAAGAAAGGCCTGGGAACGACTGGTGGGTAGGATCATTATTGGACGATCGAAGGACACCGCCTTAGGAGACAATCAGCATAGTTGAAACATTCGGCCATTTTTAATATACTTTGAACGATCAGACTATACAATGCCACTACGACTCCTTTACACTTGGACCTAACGTTTTTACCTATGCATAAGAACATAATCTATAGCTTGAGCATGAACTTGAACCAAATAACTAATTCCGGTTCCTTATAGACATTTGAACATAAATATGATAATGACATGCCACCTCAAAACAAGTGCCATAACTGAAATTTTTTTAACTATCATGTCAAAACTTATGCGTAGCTCAGACAACATTTTAATTTCCATTAGCTAATGACTGTCTTTTGAACAAATTTCTGTGCCTTGTTGTCTTTTCTTACCTTTATTTAACACATTAATACTTCGATTAACACTTTATCACACAGCATTTACACTCACAATGCACTAGGGGGTTCAAGTCATTTTTTCTCTAACTATGGCTTTTACTAAGTTTGATAGCAAAGGAAATCTAGGTGTTCCGGATATTCCACAATCATGCTAGCCGAATCTTCCTTTCATAGGACTAACTCGAACATAGAATCCAGCTCTGCAACCGAATCTGATAGCATGCCACTTAGTCACAGTCCAGGGCAGCCTGAAGGCTTGGGCTCTTAGTTTAATCTTTTCGGGATTGTCCCCATCCTTTCGCCGAAAGTTATCGAACCGACGCCCGACACTTTAGAAGATGCAATCGTTCTCGATAATTCTCCTAATTCAGTAACATCAAAGATCAAAGAAGACGCTCTCAAGAGGATTTGTGCAAGGCATGGGATCCTTTTTGATGATGTATTAGTGCCATCACAAGGTGATAGGGCTCCCAGACCTCCCGAAGGGTACACAACGTGTAATAAATTCATGTGCTAGGCGGGATGTATCCCGTCGTTCAACTTGTATATCTGGAAGATTTTACATTATCTATGAATTGCTCTTACATAGCTCCATCCAAACGGTTATGCACTTCTCAACTGTACATACATGGTATTCATGGAGCTTCTGCACCGTCCACCCACTATCAAAGACATTCGATTTCTCTTCACTTTCAAATGGTGGACATGGAGTCTATCATTCACCTTTCTTAAATCAGCAAAGAAATGCCAGATTCTAACGGGCACTTGGAACAAATTAAGTGCTTTCAAGAGCAAGTGGTTCTTTGTTCGTTGTTCGCCCGGCTTCGCTCGATTATGGCTAGAGAGATGTAAGTGTTCCTCACCAATTTCATAAATATACAAGGAAAACATATCCAGGCTGCATTCTAACTATGTTATTCATTTTCGAGTGTCGTTACTCGACCCAGTGGCGATGTTTATGAAAAAGCAGTGTCTATTATGAAGAATGCTCCAGCCGAAGATAGTAATATTGAACTTTTTCTCAATGACGAACGTCTTATCACTTTTGGCTTGATGGAAGAGGGTCTCTTCGTAGGGCTAACCAAAACTGCCCAGCCAGCTAGTACTAGAACGCAGGTCGCAACCGGTCAAGGAGATGTTCAATCTTGCCCTGTGGTGCCCCCATATAGGAGCACCCATGAGTCCGCCAATATCAATGCCGGAGAGCATAGTGAAGATGTACCTAGTCGTCGTGATGATAGACCCGACCCCGGGGTTGGCGTCGGACCTTCAAAAGTTCCTCAACCCCCTATCGTGACTAAAAGAAAGGGGAAAGTGACCATGCATAAGCCTTCAAGAAGTCATCATTCCGACCCAACTAAGCCGTCGATGTGCCTACCACTAGATCCTTTGCTCGATCTACCGATTCCACCCGATGTCGATGCTTATCAACTTACCGACGTGAGCATTGGAGGATTAGAGTTCTCCCGTCAGAACTGGCTCAGAAATCCCTACTTCCGGAGGGGAGGTTACACCAATGAGCAAGGCTCCTACACCTGGTCAGTTGGGGGGATGCATTAGGACACTCACACACATTCACATGTCTAACACTACACTGTGCTTAATTTGTACTTCCTAATACTCAAAGTTGATCATTATCCATTTCTTTCTGCAGGAACGATGGTAAGGAAAAGGAGTATGTTTGATTCCCTGCGGGATGTACAACATCAATCTTCTAGATCACGGTCTAGCTTTTATCACGGCAGTCGCGACTATTATGACATTAGCCATCGCCTTGGCCGTGGTCACGGTTACCAAGAAAGGGAGGATAGGGATTGGCCTGCTCAAGAAATTCACAGATCGAGATCGAGATCTCCTCCTCATAAAGGTACCAGAAAATCAGCAGAGCACCGGGACTTGCCCACCGATCCTCCTCGTGGCCCACCAACAGTTCCCATGCGTCCAAAGTCCTTGGTCTCATCTCAGCCTCAGCAGTCAATCGATCTCCGCCGTCATGGCAAACATGTTGCAGTGCACAAGCCTGGCAAGGAAGGTGTAGGGGTCGAAATTATTTCTGAAGGTTCCCCAGTTGACCCGAATGTTCGCATGGTAGAGCTTCGAAAAGAATTTCCGAACTTATGCTTCGATGGGTTCTACTTTCCCCCCAATCTGAAGAAGGTTTCGGATGATGTTCAAAGAATGACTATCAACTGCATCACCGACATCCATTTGCAACACCGGGAATGAATGAAAGCCGCGGAAAATATATCAAAGGTTTCCTTCGAACGTGCGGCAGAAATAGAGAAACTAAAGTGACAGGAGGCCCAAGACAAAAGGATCATTGAAGCTCTGACAAACGAACATGAGGCCTCTAGAACCGCCTTGACCGCAGTTGAAGAAAAAGCCGATGCCGCTTTAAAATCTATGGAGAAGATTAAAGCTAGCCATCTCGACATGGTTCAAGTGCTGCACCATCAGAACCAAGAGATAACGCTTGAGTGAGACGAGGCTCGAGACAAAGAATCTACAACCTTGAAGGAAGTGGCCAAACTCAAGGCCAAGCTTGAGGATGCGATAAAAGACATGGATGAAGCTCAAAGGATCGCTCAAGATTCTTGTAAAGAGCTGGTTCGCGGTAGGCTTGATAGAGATGAGGCCATTGAAAAAGCTAAGAACATTGATACGCTCATTCAACGTGAGACAGAAACGGTCACGAACAGGGTCAGAGAGGACGTAATGAATGAGCTCGACCCACATTTCATCCTTTATAATGCCAATGTACTGAAACATAGGAATTACTTGTGTCGGAGGAGAAAAGACTTCATGGCATTGAGAATGTCGACGTAACCAAACTTGAGAGCGATATACTGATGGGCGATGAACCCAAAATTCTACACGATGTTCAGTCTTCTCTCCAAAAAGAGTTCATGACTGCTCCTTCACATGAAACGGGTGAAGGATCTGGTTCGGCACATCTGATATTGCAACTGAGCTGCCCCTGGTGTCTCAAATCACGACCGGACCCATGACTAGCTCCTCGACTGTCCCGGGGTATGATCCGGATAAACCATGACTATCTCTGATCCTTGAGCGTGGTTCTGAGGACGCTTCGGTCCAGCCTGAAATCAACACTGCAGAAGGTATCTCGTCAACTTTCGCTTTACCTTGTAAAGTTGGGATGTTATTCATCAATCTATCCAATCTTTTTGCCTTTCTCTTTTTGAGCCATAGACTCGTCGAACATTTCTCCTCTCCCTCCTGGTGGACCTTAACTGGAGTCTCAATCAACTGCGACTAAATCTATTACGGTTACAACTTCGGCTGCCGCTCAAAGTGTTCGCGAAGAGGCCTTATTTTTCGATGATCAACTCATGGAAGCATTATTTAAGGAGGGAGGAGACCCACATCATGAAATCCCATTTGATGCAGAAATGGTAATCACGGGCTCCTCTGATTCCGCTGGCGGGCCCAGTATGAAAGAAAGGATTGAGCGAGAGAAGCTTGAAAAAAGGAAAGTGAAGGGAGAGCCAATCGAACGGGTCTCAAAAGAGCCAATGCCTTCCCCTCTTCATATGATTCCTCCCGAAGGTGCGACTTCTCTGGAAAACATTCCTCACACTTCTGGTGCCAAAGATGCCCCCATCCCTCCAACTCCCAAAGACGATACCGCCTTGGTCCACACGGCTGAGGAAGCTCCTTCCAAGAAAGGCTGAGGTGGCAAGGGATCGAAGAGGGGCGCTAGCAGTAGTTCAGAGGGAGCTACCCTGAAGAAGCAAAGAAAGGACAAGAAATCTAAAGAATGATCTTCGGACATGCAATTAATTCAGATAGCCGCCTCTCTTTTTGCTGGTTGTATATGTTTGGGCATGGTCCTTCAATTTTGTTTTGAATTATGTACAACTAGATTTCATATGAATAAAAATTCTTCTGCACTTGTGTGTGATCTCTGTATTTTCTTGTTTAAATGTTCGAATTGCAGCATTTCTCATTTCATGTACTTGCAACTTGTCGGTTGACGAGTCGAACACTAATTTAATTAACACATCTTATGGCCTTTGTACGGTCATGGCCTCGAGGCGTTGTGAACATAAGATATGAGTCGCAGTGTTAGGCCATCACAATCATTCTTCGGACAATCACATTTTTATCCCTGTTATTCGGGTCAGTAAATGCATTGTGTGGATAGTCGAGTCTCGTCCCAGTGGTGTTAATATCCTAACTCAACCCCAAAAAAACTTAAAGTCGATCTATGACTGGTCAATTCACATACATCATATTTTCCTTGTGTCCCCCATGTTAGGGGCACACTTCAATAAATAAGAGAACATATCAAGCTTACTTTACCTTTCACACTTTGTCTCGTTGTATCATAGGATCGAGTTAGTAGATAATAAACTAGGCCATGCTTAATTCAGCCTTCAACGGTTTGCATTTTTTTCACCGATTCAAGGTTGGAATTACTGGAGTAGGGAATGGTTGAGACCCACTCATCGGTTCATGGAATTTTAATTTTAGTCCGCATTCCAGGAACTCCAAGTCATTCTGTGAATGGTCGGCTCTCGCTCAAGTTGTGTTCATACATTGGTCCGTGCTCCGTGGACTTCGAGTTTTTAGTCGAACCGTTTATACTCTAACCCGAAGTCAGGGATTTGGAGATTTCTATTGAGTCGCTTATATTCTAGTCCGCGCTTCGGGGATTCAGAGATTTTTATGAATCGTTTATACTCTAGTCTGAGCTCTGGGGACTTAGAGTATTCTAATCCGCGCTACGGGGATTTACAGATTTTTGTGAATCGTTTATACTCTAGTCTGCGCTCTGGGGACTTAGAGTACTCTAATCTGCACTTTGGGGATCTAGAGATTTTTGTGAATCGTTTATGCTCTAGTTCGTGCTCTGGGGACTCAGAGTACTCTAATCTGCGCTCTGGGGATTTAGAGATTTTTGTAAATTGTTTATACTTTAGTCCATGCTCTGGGGACTTAGAGTACTCTAATTCGCACTTCGAGGATCTAGATATTTTCGTGAATCATTTATACTCTAGTCCGTGCTCTGGGGCTCAGAGTACTCTAATCCATGCTCCGAGAATTTAGAGATTTTATGAATCGTTTATACTCTAGCCCACACACTGGGGACTTAGAGTACTCTAATCCGCACTCCAGAGATTTATACTCTAGTCCACGCTCTAGGGACTTAGAGTACTCTAATCCACACTCCGGGGATTTAGAGATTTTTGTGAAGGCATTCGTATTTTCCTCATTTTGATTTGTACTTGATTTACCATATCGAGGCAAAAGTAGTCGAATGAACGGTCGAACCATGTTTGTTTATGGAATGGGATTTTGACCCCAGCATCCAGGATGAAACTTGGCAATCAAACGGTCAATTCTTACCCACTTGGTAGTTGTGGCTCTTCCCATTAAATCGAGGAAAAAGGCAGGTGATGAATGATTGGATCATATCCATGCTGGGGCCAAGTGATGGAGTCTTGCTCATTTTACTTCGTATTTCTTTCCAGCAAACGAGGATAATGGATTATTAAGGAGACAAATTAAGTAGCATCCGCTTCAAGTTGCAATCGTGTCTATTCGTTGAAACTTGTGGCTAACAAGTAGGCAGTCAACATTAGCTGCTTTAAGTCTAATACGAAGGTTGTCGAATGAACTGTCAGTTGCATCATTATTCTATGGGTTTGTGACCTTGTCAAGTCTTTTCAATTCCGTACTTCGATGTCCCAAGTCGGGGACACATGGTAAATAATGAACGGTCGAATCACGCTCATCTATGTAGAAGCTTCCACAAGTTTTGTCACGATCTGCGGAGATTGGTCAGCGCCCAACACTAGGCATTCAGATACCTACATCGTATGCACGTCGAATAATTCAAGTTGGTCATAGTTCACGCCATAATTGAAATGGAAATTATAATAAATTAATTAAAAAGAGATCAAAATAAGTCCCATCAATAAGCAAAGCATCATTGTGCGCTTGCTATTCCACTTTGCCTCTAGCTTCTTTTAGTGGGGCATCGACTGTTGTCGATCTGGTTGATAATTAAGGTCCTTCATTAATAGGATTATGATGCTTTCACCGTCATTGGGTCGATATGTTCCATGGCTATGGCTACCCGTTTTTCTCGCCAATAACATCTTCATGTCCAGGACGTGCGTAAGGCTAAGTGGTCCGGGATTGATGGTTAGTGCCCCATCGCTTGGGGTCAGACCTGGGAAAATTTGATGGTTGCTTCGGGTTTCCCTTCGGGTCGCTTAGGGTCGTTCATTGAATTACTTGGGGGTCAGGAAACTGGAAGTCTTGGCGATAAATACCCGGGGTCTGCTTTGGGTTTTGCTTTGGGAAAAACACCATCCTACCCGAGCCCTGCTTCGGGTCGCAGCCCAATGTTACAAGATCTTCCTTGTACTTGTCAAAATTCAGATGCCACATCTTCATGCCTGCCTTCCACCAAGATTGAACGTATCATCTCTAGCATTTAATAACTCGAAGCATCTTGTCTAGGAAGGTGCGAAATCAGCTGACTTGGAGAGGTGGAGGTAGTTCTCAATATTGCTGGATCGATCTCCAGGCACAAAGCCATAGATGAAAATTTTGTAGAAAGGCTTAAAGGTAAAAAAAATCGGCCAGACTCTATGACCTCAGAATGATTGTACTAGAGGCGATCGTATAGGAGCATCCAAAGTTCCATTGCAGGGTGGAAGGGAGACTGATAGAAAACGATCGGCCTCCAAGACGAGAGTGGGACGATCGTACTCAAAGCAATCATATCGAAGCCTTCACACTTAATCAGTTGCTAGTGGTTCATTTGGAACGATCGCATAATGACAATAGGCTGTCTTTAGTAAGAACAAGCATCAACATGGTACAATCGGTCGTATGCAAGCCAAGAACGTTCGGTCCCAAGAAAGGGGTCGAACGACTGGGTACTAAATCCCTGAAGGAACGATTGGGGATAAACATTGGTGTACGAAGTAGCCTTTTTCATAGTGGTGGAACGATCGGTGCCGATCATTCCAAAAAAACGACCAATTGGGATGTTGGAGAGACAAAATTTATATTGAACAACTATCTTCCAAGTGCATAAGGTCCATGGCCAAATATCGATCGTTCGTCCTTACATTGGATCTTGAGAATGTAAAATCTTTCATGAGACATACGACTACTTGTTACTAATTTCATCCCTTCCTGCTTATGGCCAATGTAGGGGACATGATTTCATGGCCTTGCTTAGCAACTTCCCTCTAGACTTTTTCCAAATCTGAATAGAGCATAGAACTTATCAATCAAACACTGGATCTATTTCGCGAACATGGGAATTCACCAGTAGAGAATGAGATCCAATCTGGTTGAGAAATCATTTCTCGATGAAAGCACCAAAATGTTGACACCAGAAATGGGTATCAACACCCGTAAAATCTTATGGATATCAGAAAATGAATGGAATCTAGAAAACAAAGTATAAAAGTAAATAAACACACAAATTTTATAGTGGTTCAGTAATCTTGGCCTACATCCACTTCATATTTTATTAATCTCTCACCTGATTACAATTACAAGAGCTATTGGATTAGCTAGAATCCATTGATACAAGTTTTATGAGAAAAATAGCCATGGCAGAGTCTCTAGAGTAGGAAGCAGAAGAAGATCCAGTCCTCCATTTTCTGAAGCCATGACTATAGTATTTATAGCCGGAGACGCGCACGGATTGGGCTGAAACTTTGCGAGAAGGCTCCTCAAGCCAAGGAGGGCCCACCATATCGATCGGCCATGATCATTCCATA
The DNA here is from genome assembly GCA_030737815.1 of Allium fistulosum. Lineage (NCBI taxonomy): Eukaryota > Viridiplantae > Streptophyta > Magnoliopsida > Asparagales > Amaryllidaceae > Allium > Allium fistulosum. The sequence goes on from CM060908.1 coordinate 719,118,260, forward strand.
ATCCATAACGATCAGCACATCTACGATCTATCATTTTTTCTTGCCTTTAACAACTTACGATCGTTATTGGAGGATCTTGTAGGCCTTCTGGCATTGCTTCGAGAATATGGGTTCATGCTTGTTTGGAGATTGCAAGATATCGGCTATTTTAACTTGAAGGCAGAATATATACCAAACATACCGATCGTTAGGTTGTACCATCAGAAATGATCATCCTATATTGATCAGCCTTCTTCTTATCTTCATTTTGGGACGCACGATCATCATGATACACTCCGCTTTCTACTTCGTTGATGTCACTAAATTCTTACATGGATTGGCCTCATGGTTGCTAAGATATTAGCTATTCCTCAATGATTCGAGCTATCTTCTTTGATCGTTCTCTGTTCGATCCAAACAAATCATTGTTTAATCCGCAACTTGTGTATATGAACTTTAGTCAATTCCAAACTTGAGAGATAACTTCACGGGGTCAGGCTAGCGACTTCATGTTTGCCATACTTCGACATGGTTTTGGTTCAAATCTCTTTGACTATTATCTATAGTACTATATATAGATGGCTCGTCAAGCTATTGACTATTTGTCCCTGGTCGAATCGATGATATCATGACTTCGCCAAAAGGCGGGATAAAACTTCTTGTCAATGAAAGGAAATAAGTTCTATACTTTATACGAAGAAGTAAGTACAGTTGAGTCAAAATATAATGATTCTCTTCAAAGATAATGATCCATATGAAAATTTTATTTAACATTGTTTTATTATGGTTCCTGATTTACTTCTTGTCAATGAAAGAAAACAAATCCTATACATACATTTATAAAGAAATAAATTTAGTTGAATCAAAGATAATGATTCTCTTTAAAGGTAATGATCCATACTTTATTTCTCCCTAAAACTCAACATCCATAAAAAAACTGTTTCTTTTTCCATTTTAAATTGTTTTTTTAGTTGAGTTTATAAAACTTGTAGCTTTTAAGTCGTCTAGAATATCAATAAATTATTTTCTATCTTTTGTGCCAAAATCTAGATTTATTTAATAAGCTGAGACGAATAATCATATTAATTATCAAATCAAAATTTGAGACTTCATTATATAGGTATTCAACATAAGTAGATACATACTATATTTTAAACATTTGGAGCTTTGATTCCAACAATGTTGAAGTTATTCATAAATCAATCTTATTATTTCTAAATGAAAAATAATAACCTAATTTGTTCATACTAGAAATAGAAAACTGAAATCTTCCTAAATGACAACATAACGAAAATATCAAATAAATCTAAATAATATAACTGAAATCTCGGTAATAACTTAAAAATATATAGTATACTTTACTTTATATGTCTGTATATCTCATTAAAGAAACATCTATAAATATATTTATATGTTATTTCTTTTCTTCTAGATCGTTAACGACTTCTTTATCTTTTTATTCATTTATTTATAATGTATGTTAAATGAGTACTTTCAATCTTACACGCTTCATCCTTTCTTCTTCTTACCACAATGCTAAATGAGCTCAATAAGAGGTCATTTTATTTTTATATAATAATAATTAATAATAATCTTAAAATGGTTATACTATGAATAAAGAGAGTACCAAAAAAATGACTTGAGTGCATTGGCTTTTGTAGCAACCATTTTCCATATTGTACTCATTTATGTTTTCCTTACTATGACTTTATGGAATCAAGCAATATAAAATGTGCTTGTAACCCTTATCATTTTTGGCAAATTGTTTTTAAGTATGTAAAGAACTCCTCAATATTGATTATCCCCATGGATATCACATCCTTTAAAACTTCTGAAATATTGTACCTTATGATCCTTTGACTCTTGCTATTTGAATTATCATACCTCTGAATGTTCTTCATAACATTATAAGAGCATTCAACCATAATATGGATGGGTGTGACCTTCCTAATTGCAAGAGTTAGATCCATGAAGTTAAGAACAAACAAAATGTTCTCTTAATAATCCTTAGTGTTAGTCCCAAATAAGATGAAAATATTATTTAAATTGGCATATACTTTAGTCAAATTAGTTGAAAATTGAACAAAAATAAACATTGACCATATATGCTTATATCCAAATATCATCCCTAGTAAATTCAAATAATTGGTAAGTCTCTTCTCAAGATACCTAGTATAACATTAATGTCAAGTCTTTGAACATTAATATTAACTGTAAATTATACTCTTGTTGTAATGATCAAACTTTGACAATAAATTCAAGTCAAATAAGAATCTTCCTTTGGGCCTATTAGTTATTCACTTATAAAACTTTATAATTGTCACATATTTATAATCACACATGTGTAAGTGATTTAGCCAAATACTATTCTTCCTTTGGGCCGGCTAATATCCGCATGAATAAATACACACAAATATCAAATATTTTCATGAACAACTAAAATAAGAGAGGTCAGTTTGGTGACATGTTATATCAATTAGTTCACTTGGAATGTATGATATTTATAATTAGTTTGCGAAGAGACGCCAAAACACTACAACAAAAATACCCTATTACAACGCCCTTTTCAACGGGCATATTCTGCCCGTTGTAATAGCCATCTATTACAACGGTCGTTTTAGGACCGTTGTAATAGATGCTCTGTCCAACACCCTTCTTACAACTTGCCCGTTGTAATAGCCATCTATGAAAACGTTTTCTTGTATGCCGAATGAAAAGGCCAAAATTGAATTCAACGATCGAGGTCAACCAATAGGCTCCAACTCTAAGCACTTATCATCCTATCTCGGTACCTTAGCAAGGGAGATGGTACCTTTGACCGTTTCAAAGTGGAAAAAAGTCGACGCAAATTTAAAGAAAGATTTATGGACTTGTATTCAGGTATGAAATAAGCTGAGAACTTTTTTTATGAGAACATTTAGATGAGTCATAATTCTCTTACATTGTTATCATTTTTCTAGTAAATGACAATTATAACATCGAGTCAAGAAAATCCCTGTAAGCAACTAATTGCAAATGATCATGAATAGTTTGAGAAGTTTCTATAATCTTGCACTATAGACTGTTATATGCAAAATAAACAAGAGATGCCACTACCTCTACCTTACTTCAGTTTTCTTAACCAACTGTCATGTTTTACACACGCCCATACACACCTTTTCACTGTAACCATATTTATGTTTTCCCCCATGTTTATTGATTTCATAACATTTATCATCGATAAAGTTTTATCTCATTGAACTTTTTTGATTACATACAGGATACTGAATTGATAGAAATTATTTAGTTTACTTCTTATGAACATAGAATGTATCTTAACGACAGGGGTATACTTTTATCTATTATTGATAAAGTTGACAAGGATATATAGAGATAAAAACTTGGAGACATCCAATTAGATGACTTATAAATTGTAGTTGGGTATGCATTACACCAACTTGCGAGTTGTTTAGAAACTAATGGGGGATTCTATGTTCTTGTAAAAGTTCCCCGGTTAGGTCAGGTAAATACCAACTCTAAGTCTAACCAACCTTTTCTGTATGACTGCGATAAGTTCAGGGTCAAGTGGTTAAGAAATTGCACTTTAAATCCTGTACATCAAGGTTGAAGTGGTTTAGTAAAAACTAAAACATAAATGTACAGTCATGTTCTATTCTGCAAAAAAACTAAAATCTGTCTTAGTAAGGGTCGACTTGTTTGCACTCACTGTTCTAATTCAAATGTTTTCTAAATAAAATAAAGGCAACACACACCAATGGATCATAGTTTTTAGTAAATGACAACTATAGTCTGCATTTCACAGTTGATGTTTCAAACTTCAAACATAAGATGATCAGCATTATTTTTGAATGCGAAGAGTATAACTGCCTAAGATATAAATTTTAGTTAACATTTGCTTCAATTGTCATCCAAATACGCCGAATAATATTTTATATTGCTTAACGTTGGCTGTAGACCTGTTTTCATAATTCAGTTTACTATAATGCACTTTGAATTCAGTTTTCTGATTTTTGTTGTGCAGTCAAGATTCATGGTGGATGAAGCATATAAGGGTTTATTGCTGAAGATGTTAGGAGTACAATGGAGAGAGGCAAAGTCAAGATTAGTTTCGGCTATTAAAGTAGCTTCTACTTGCCTTGACGCTTCCTCTAGATTAGCGATGCTAAAACCGGATACTATAGAAAATTTTCAAGAGTGGAACGACTTTGTTAAGGAAAAGTTGTCGGAGAAATTTGAGGTAATAAGTTGTATTTTATTCAGTATAAATTAAAAGGTAAATAATAGTTTATTAATGAAGAATTTCTCCTATGTAGGAAACTAGCAAAAAATTCAAAGCACTGAGAGATAAAAATAAACATCCACATACAATGAGCAGAAAGGGTTATGCGAGATTAGCTAAAGATATGGTAAGAAATGCATGTACAGTTACATCAATAATATTTTTTTCTTTGGTTCGTCTTCTTACTATTATTGTTTGCAGAAAAAGGAAACTGGAATATCAGATATTAGCAGAGACGAGCTATGGTGCAAAGCCCATACAAAGAAAAATGGAGACCCACCGAATTCCATTGTTGCCGATTGCATCGTAAGTTTTTTTATTCTTTTGAGATATGAGTGTAGATATTTATTCAAAACTCGTATGTACTTGACATTGAGGGATCAATATTTCTGCGATCCACTCATATATATTTTCTACGATCAGTATTTCACTACAAATATTAAATACATTGAACTGAACATTGAGGGATGATAGTTTATTCATATTTCATTTTCTTGAAATGGTCTATTTTGATTTGTAGGCTAAGATAAAAGAGCACAGTAGTGCTCAGAGCTCTCATGGAACACCATCGGTAAGTGGAGATGGGGTGTCACATGTTTTTGGAAATGAACATAGGGGAAGGGTGAGAGGACTGGGTTTTGTTGTATTACCATCTCATATGGGTGTTTATTCAAGTAATTCAAAAAAGGTGATTGCATTGGAAAATCAAGTAACTCAGTTGGCGGCTAGAGTAGAAGAGTTGACTAATTTGGTCATGACAGTAAGTTTATATTTAATTAGATATTGTTAATAAATATGTGATATGTGCTTATGAATTACCAACTCATCTCTTGTACTTTAACAGAGAAGAAATGATAATGTGGCGGATATGGAGATAGCTGAGGCTCGTACACCTCAGATTAGAATATATAAATAATCCTAAATTAGGATCTTCTTCCATGGATTTTGAGGCACTGGTCCGACTCGTTTTATCGTTCCGTGTTTAAAGGATAAAATTATTTTACCTTTCTGTATTATTTAGATTTTAATACACATCCAAGTCATTTGGTGGTGATTCCAGTTTTATAAACACACACAGTGTGCTTTAAGTCTGAGGTTCGGTTGAATTTGGTTTTAAAATGTTTATTTTCTTTTACTTGAGGTGCTATTTCTAATGAATGATCTAGAATTGTTGTCCAGTTTAGTTTTGATATATAATTTTTATTCGGGTTGGAGTCTAATTATTCAATGGTATATTTTATTCGTGTGAGAAACAATATTGCCGGATTAGTAACTTATCAAAAGTAAATAACAAATACAGTTAGTTGTTGGTTCGAGTTTCATTTATATTGATGTTACAAACTACATTGAGATGAAATCATCTGTTACCTTTTTCCCTTGCACTCCTATACCACAAACAATCTCCACGATTCATCGTGATAAATCGATGAGGTAATAGAATCCACCAAAGTCGAAACCTACTATTTTTCACTATATTCGGTCAGGTGTATAATTAGAAACTGAACTTGGATGAATCTGATACCATGTTAAATGTTTCATTCCGTCCACTAAGGTCGGTACTACTGTTGCAGTGAGAAATGTGGTATAGTTATTACATGTTTTGACATTATAGAATCTTGACGTAGAGGTAGTATTTTAATAAATTATAGTCGTTTCATATGTACTTGTGGTTTACCGACATAAGTATACAACATTGAACATGTCTGTTGCAGTATCACATTTCTTAGTGATAACCATAGTGCTCAAATTTTAGAACATTTCTTATTGACAACCAGGTTAATTTAATTTGCATAAATATTCTTAATATATATGGTTAATCAACCAGCTTAATCTGAAACGTTTCCCATTTTCTTTTGAATTTTTTTTAAATAATTAATTGATCTTGCTTTGACTGCATCACACATAGTTTCCAGATGCTGCTGTAAGCAGCTGTATATTCCTTACATTTGGACCTCAAGCTTACAGAGAATAAGAACCATCTACCTTTTTCTTAGTTTATACCGTCAGGGAAACATGTGGAAATTTGGCAGGCTTTATTTACACTCCTTGATAAACTATTTGTGGACTAATAAGCTTACCAATACCTTAATGACTATTTTTATTTTATTTTTCTCTCGTTTTCATGGTGATTTCATGGTATATTTTGCTTGCAGTGTGCACTGTGCACATGTCTTTGTAGTTTGCTGTTTATCATAGTATGCATGGTTCATACCAACATATATTTTTATATAACCTTGTTCCATGGTTTTTTGCTTGCAGTCACACCACGAGAGTACCAATGTGCAGGTTCAAGATCCTGATGGTTTGGTGAAAAAAAAGTGCAAGCTATTGAGTTGGCAGAAGAACGTAGTTGCAGAGGGGACGATATCAAGCACTGATCCTGATGCTTCGGTACATTTTGTAAAGCTTGGAGCAAATGCTTGGAAAGTATGGGTTAATGTAGCGGTGAAACCAGAAGCCTTTTTATTCAGAGATGCAGACTATCGAAGAGGCCGTCGGATCAGCCGTCGCGTGGCATAAAGACTTCATATGTTTGGTATAGTATGATTGTACTTAGAACTTGATATGTGTAGAAAGAACAGAACATGATATCTGTTTGGTATGGTATGATATGATTGTACATAGAACATGATGTGTTAATGCTTTGTATTTGGCATGTAAACTTATCTAACCTTTTGGAGTGTTAGAATTCTATGACTAGCTTTTAGTCTTTTTGTATGTAAACTTAGTCTTTTTGTATGTAAACTTATCTAGTCTTTTCGTATGTGATTTTAATTATTTTACAATATTTAGTATTAGTATGGATGAATTGCATGGGTGCTGCTGTAATTTTTTTTAAATTTTTATTTACTTTGCAACGGGTAATGTGCATTGTTATATGAGTTTATTACAACGGTCAATACATGTTGTTAAATATTATTTTTACAACGGCCAATGCATGTTGTGAAACACCTTACGCAACTAGTATGGTTAGTCTATTGCAACGAGTTATGGCCGGTGTATTATAGTCTATTACAACAGTCATAACTCGTTGTAAAAAGATTTACTGCAACGGTTTTTACAACGTGCTTTGCCCGTTGTAAAATGTGGTGCATCTATTACAACGAGGCCTATTACAACGGGCATGTGCCCGTTGCGAAAACCATATTACAACGGGCATTGCCCATTGTAAAAAGACTGTTTTGTTGTAGTGAAAGTATGTTTGAATTTATTTTTTAGTGTATGTATAACATATTTCAAGTGCTATAAAGCACTCCTAAAAGTACCTTAGGTCTATATGACATTTGAATATCTCAAAATTATAACTGTGACACAACATGTTTTAATCATAGTTGTTATAATTTTACTTCAAGTATGTGCTTACATTTATGACATTTCCTAAATAAATATGATACAATGAATCATAAATAAATCATATAACAAATGTCATGGATGAATGTCGGAATTAAATGCCAAAGAAAATTATACATAAATGGCATGGTACATATCGTACTAAATAACATGAATGAATGTAGTAGCTAAGATGTATTTTTAAAACATAATATAGCTATACAGAATGCTACTATGTCATTTTATCTTTAGTTTATTGTTTGAATACTTAATTAAGATCAGTAATCATGCATTTTGGCAAAATACGAAAATTGTCGCTCCTTTGAAGCATGAAAGTGAAACAAACATTAATGCATTAAATAATAAACTATATGTCTTTTCTTATTCCAAATACAAACATGTTACATCATTAAATTTATTGCAATCTACACATTTAGTGCATTTGTGATAATAAATTAATTCATTTGTTACCAAAACAATCACTGTTTGCACCAAAAATGGTCACAAACCCCAAGTGTAGTGAAAGCACCAGCGTATGAATACGAATCAACAGTATTCACACACAAATCACAGATCTAAGCAAATAACAAGCCGTAATCAAGAAATAATGAACAGTGACACGCAATTTATAGTGGTTCGGCTATCTCCGGCCTACGTCCACTTCAAAGTTTTATCTTTTTATTGCTCGATGCTTGAAGATTACAATTTCATGTGTTGTATTACAACTGATTTGTTGAACTAAGTCTGAATCTAAAGCAGCAATGGTGATCTAGAGTAAATCTAGCAGAATCTGGGCGCTCTTTAGCTCTAAGAATTGTCTGACCCCTTTTCTGAATGACCAGGGGCTCTATTTATAGGTGTAGGAGGCTGATATTTCGCCTAAAATAAGGGGAGACCAGTTCTGGTACGTAAGGGGGCCCACATGCCCGCTTTATGGAAATCCGGGCCCACACCGGGATCGATTCGACCCTAGGTTCGAATCGATCAAGAAATTGTCCAATCAAGCTGAAATTTGGTGTGAACATTTTTCAACATGTGCTCAAGCTTCTGTGAAAATTTCATAGCATTTGGATGTATAGATCTCAAGTTATGATCGGTTCAAGGTTGCATTTCTGGTTGACTAGCCTGGTTCGAATCGATCTAGTTCGAATCGATTCGTTCGAATCGATCCAGCGCGCGCTTCTGTGATGACGTGGAGCGCCTTCTTCGTATCGATCCTACTTCTATGCCAAGTTGACTGGGTTGACTCCGTGGTTTCAGCTGTTATAACTTGGTGGATTCGATGTAATGGATTCGAAGGTATGACTTCATCGAATCGATTGGATGAGCGTTCTCTTCGAATCGATCAAGGTAGGTTTCAGTTAATCGATACGAAGGCTTCTTGCTTGAATGGATTCGAAGATGCTCGCGGGATGGAGTCGAAGCTCTTTAACTATATGGACTCGAAGAGTTTCTTATTAACGGATTCGAAGGTGGGAACGTGAGGGTGGACTCGAACTATCGGAGTCGAACTAATGCTTACTCAATGGAGTCGAAGCAAGGCGTATTCCGATGGGTTCGAGGCAAGGCTCGTCGTGATCGATTCGAAGCAAAGGCTTGATCGATGGATTCGAAGTAAGCTGACTTTTCATGGATTCGAGGCAACGTATGTTTGATGGATTCGACCTTATACCACCTTATCCATCTTCTTTTGGCGATATCTTGAGCATACGAACTCGGATTGACTCGAAACTTGGAACGTTGTTTCATCTGGCCTTGCTTGACATGCCTTATCAATTGCAGCCCGATCCGGACTCGGACAAAATTCATCGATATCCATGGTGAACCTGCGATGCACAATCGATGTTCATGACTAATAATCATTGATTTTCAGTTAATCTTTGGGTATCTCGACTTTGCCAAAAGTTGGGATAACATTTTGCCCCCCAAAACATGCCTTTTTGGTAAAAGGCGTGTTTTGATCAGTCTCAAATTAAATGCAGTGAGTTCATGTGTATCTCATAGCTTATAGCATTTTTAATCAAGTCCATGGCTGTTCGAAGCCGAATTGTTATCAATTTTTTCCAGTGGAAGTTAAGAATAAAATTCTACGGTCTCTCCGTACTATTGATGGTCACTCCGGACCCTTGTCAAACCCATTCTAGATTTAGTGATTGAATAGAAAGATCCTATTGCACTCCGGCGTTGCTTTCTATCCCTTGCACTCTGGCCCCAGCTAGGGCGTAAAAGCGATGTCATGGTCGTTCTCGACCGATCATAGCCTCTCCGGGCTCATGCTGGATCCCATCCTGTCACTTTCCGGTGAAGGGGAAACAACGTTAAGTGGGTCAATCCTGTCGCTCTCCGGCGAAGCGACTCACCTCCTGCACTCCGGTTCAGTGTATCTGAACATTAAGCGATGTCATGGCCTAAATCGTGGGCCGATCATAGCCTCTCCGGGCTCTTATCGAATCCTGATCCAATCACTCTCTGGTGAATAGGAAACGATGCTTAAGTGAGTTGATCATGTCGCTCTCCGGCGAAGCAACTCACTTCTTGCACTCCGGACCCTGCCTCTCCGGGTAGGATCATAAAGCGATCATGTTTATATTGATATTTAATGTTTATCCTTTAACTCTCCGGTCAAAGGTTTATTTTAATAAGTGTTTCTTTATTAAATTCAAATCCTAGATGTTCAATCTCAAACACCAGGAAAAACAAGACAATGCCTCTCCGGGCGGAGCGGTCTATTACCATCTCAGAGCATGCCTAGGGATCTCTCCGGTTCCCGTACATGAGTAAGTGGAATAGCCGTTTTATTTTGAAAATCAAATATAAGAAAACTAAGTGACCAAAGCTCATATCCTGAACTTGGCCCTTGCCATCGTGATCAGTTGATGACGAGTCGTGATCCCGATCCAGGATCAGTCCTGTTAGGTTGAGGCGGTAGTTGTTCGGGCCTGACCGCCGTTGCACGTTCTCTGACATATTGTGGCAATCTACCACTCCTGGCATGTTCTTCCACCTCATCCTTCAAGTGGCGGCATTCATCGGTAGTGTGCCCATCCAACTCATGGAATAGGCAATATTTTCCGGTTCTACGTTCCCGCTCTGTGGGATCTCTCCTTGGTGGCTTTCGATAGGGGAGTTGCCCCCGAGTTTCGGTGTAAATTCGTTCCAGTCCTGCCACCAAGTCTGTGTATTGCCTGAATCTGGGCTCTCGGAATTTCTTCCGTTTATCAGGACCATCATGTACGTCATCCTGCTTTCTCTTTCCTTTGTCTGCCCTGGACTGTTCCCTGGCGGTTCCTTCGCCTTGTGCGACATTTATTTCCTGCCTCTCGGCTCGTGATTCCTCTAATCGAATGAATTTTTCAGCTTCATGGAAAAACTCTCCAAGATCTTGCGGTGGATCTTTAGTCAAAGAGTCTTTGAATTCGGTGCCTTCTCCAACTCCTGCCACTGCCGCCATCAAAATCATCGATGGGTCCGGGCGATCTACAGAAGTCACCGTCGCATTGAATCGTAACAAAAAATCTTTTATGGACTCTCCGGTCCTTTGTTTTATTGATGCCAAAGTCATCACGCTCTTAGGTCGCGTCACGTGAACCCTAAACTGCTTCATGAAGCAATCCACAAGCTCGCCCCATGTCCTGATTGATCCGGTTTCTAGCTGCCTAAACCAAAGCGCAGCCAAATCTGATAAGAATAAGGGGAAACATCGTGCCATCACTTCCTCGGATGCTCCCAGCACTTCCATGTGTCGGATATATCTGGTGATATGCATGGTCGGGTCTGACTTTCCGTCATAAGGATTCAGCGTTGGTAGTTTGAACTTCGGAGGGTTCCTTGCATTCCTGATATTCGGAGCGAACGGACTCCGACTAACTTCTTCCAATCCTCCTCCTGAAAACCCTCCTCTCATGAGTCGTCTTACTAGGCCGATCATTCTTTCATCTCCATCTAGGGGTTGCCCCCTTGTCATGTCTCTATCTTGCCCTCCGAGTCTTGTAGGGAATTCTGGTACGTACTCTTCGGGTGGCTCGTTAGCATTTGTGTTGGCCCTAGCCGGTTGAGCTCCTTCCAAAGGTACTTCTGCGTTGGATCCTGCGGGCCTGCCCCCAAGCCCTTGTTGATTGCCTTCTGGTTCTGTATTCTGCCCTCCGTTGGGTTCCATAGCCCTAGCTCCTTGTTCCACATTCACAGCCGCTGTAGCTGGTCCAGGATTCTGCGTCCCTGCAGCTCTCATCTGCTCGAAGAAATTCTGCAGCATCTCTTGTTGGCTTTTCATCATTCTTTCATGCATTAAGTTATTCATCGCTTCCATCTCATCTCTAGTAATGTAGATCGAAGCTTGTCCTCCTCCAGCGCCAGAGGATGCCTCTTGACTTCCTGCCTGTTGGCTCCTCTCAGTTCTTTGTCTAGTTTGTCGAGTCATTGTAGAGTCAGATCTGAATCCTTAAAATTCCGAATCTAAATTTTGAATTTGGTGTAGCGGGTGCTAGTTCTTCTCGGTGAAAGCACCAAAGTGTTTGCACCAAAAATGGTCACAAACCCCAAGTGTAGTGAAAGCACCAGCGTATGAATACGAATCAACAGTATTCACACACAAATCACAGATCTAAGCAAATAACAAGCCGTAATCAAGAAATAATGAACAGTGACACGCAATTTATAGTGGTTCGGCTATCTCCGGCCTACGTCCACTTCAAAGTTTTTATCTTTTTATTGCTCGATGCTTGAAGATTACAATTTCGTGTGTTGTATTACAACCGATTTGTTGAACTAAGTCTGAATCTAAAGCAGCAATGGTGATCTGGAGTAAATCTGGCAGAATCTGGGCGCTGTTTAGCTCTAAGAATTGTCTGACCCCTTTTCTGAATGACCAGGGGCTCTATTTATAGGTGTAGGAGGCTGATATTTCGCCTAAAATGAGGGGAGACCAGTTCTGGTACGTAAGGGGGCCCACATGCCCGCTTTATGGAAATCCGGGCCCACACCGGGATCGATTCGACCCTAGGTTCGAATCGATCAAGAAATTGTCCAATCAAGCTGAAATTTGGCGTGAACATTCTTCAAAATGTGCTCAAGCTTCTGTGAAAATTTCATAGCATTTGGATGTATAGATCTCAAGTTATGATCGATTCAAGGTTGCATTTCTGGTTGACTAGCCTGGTTCGAATCGATCTAGTTCGAATCGATTCGTTCGAATCGATCCAGCGTGCGCTTCTGTGATGACGTGGAGCGCCTTCTTCGTATCGATCCTACTTCTATGCCGAGTTGACTGGGTTGACTCCGTGGTTTCAGCTGTTATAACTTGGTGGATTCGATGTAATGGATTCGAAGGTATGACTTCATCGAATCGATTGGATGAGCGTTCTCTTCGAATCGATCAAGGTAGGTTTCAGTTAATCGATACAAAGGCTTCTTGCTTGAATGGATTCGAAGATGCTCGCGGGATGGAGTCGAAGCTCTTTAACTATATGGACTCGAAGAGTTTCTTATTAACGGATTCGAAGGTGGGAACGTGAGGGTGGACTCGAACTATCGGAGTCGAACTAATGCTTACTCAATGGAGTCGAAGCAAGGCGTATTCCGATGGGTTCGAGGCAAGGCTCGTCGTGATCGATTCGAGGCAAAGGCTTGATCGATGGATTCGAAGTAAGCTGACTTCTCATGGATTCGAGGCAACGTATGTTTGATGGATTCGACCTTATACCACCTTATCCATCTTCTTTTGGCGATATCTTGAGCATACGAACTCGGATTGACTCGAAACTTGGAACGTTGTTTCATCTGGCCTTGCTTGACATGCCTTATCAATTGCAGCCCGATCCGGACTCGGACAAAATTCATCGATATCCATGGTGAACCTGCGATGCACAATCGATGTTCATGACTAATAATCATTGATTTTTAGTTAATCTTTGGGTATCTCGACTTTGCCAAAAGTTGGGATAACAATCACATTTAATACATTTATGATAAAAATAAATGCAATTGACCGTTATGTGGTCCAAAATTTAAATTAATGTCGTGTTAAAATTTATTTCAATAATAAAATAAATATAAACATTTTAAAGGAGCATATTTTATTTCTAATTAATCAAAATTTCTGAAATACCCAAAATACCTTTTTTATATATATATATATCTAAATTACTTAATCAAAAGTTGATTAAGGTAAAATAATCATAGAACCGGATTTATATTACTTGCATAAATGGTTCTAAATTATATATATATATATATATATATATATATATATATATATATCTGTTTATACCATTCATAAAAATTAAAGAAAATGACTGTACATATCAGATCCAAAATATTCCTCACATTAAAATTCACAACTTATTTACAAAATATACAATAATAAACATGTGAATGCTTTAACCAACATGAGTTGTTATTGAAATTAAGAGGAATTTTGATTATTTCCTACAAATTTAATGATTCCAAAATTCTAACTTATTTCAAAATGATATACAAATAATTTAGATCTATCTTTCTACATCGAAATAGTTTCACAAATCAGCCTTTCAATTTATAATATTAAAAAAAATACTAAATCAAATCTAAAATCATCAATAGAAAATCCATGATATATAGATCAAACAGATCTAAGACTGGAGTAAGAAATTATAGGACTTCTAAAAAAAGTTCAATCAAAACTTATTCATAAAAAATGCATAAATAATTTTTCCAATGAAATCAATGATGGGTGGCTTTGATACCAATTGTTAGGATTTCAATATACTTTAGGATTGTTTAATCATGAAACCCTAGATCTGAATAGATGACCCATATTGATTTGATTGAGAAGAAATTAGAGAAAATTAAAAAAATTAACGGAAGTTGTACACTTAATCCATAGTTGTTGATTGAAAGAGAAGAAGAATTAGTTTGATCTTCCAAATTAATACAAACCCTAGATCTGATTTGACCATAACCTCTTATTTATAATGTTGGCATTTTCTAATTTAGCCCTTCAACAAATTAGAATTGTCTCGGTATCTATACATTAATGCCATGAAAATTATATCCTTAAGCCTTTTAACTTTAACAAAATTAGATTACTTTAATTAGGCTTTACATCAAAATAACACAATACGTTTTATTTTACATATGTGACCTACATGTTGAAATTTTCCAACATTGTTTTGACAAAACGCAGATGAATTATTGCATGGCTTTTGTCATATATTCTTGTTCATATCTATTTTTGAATATTTTTTGTTTTTCAAATTTGGATGAGAATTTTTGATTTTTCGACAAACTACACATAAATTGTAGTCTTGCGCATTCTACATTTTTTCATGAAAAGCATACTTAACGACCCTTATTAATTTTTTTATTAGACAAATCTACTGTATTATGAAAGTTGCAAGTAAAATTTATTGAAAGTAACTTGTAACCTACGTTATCTTTGACGCTCATTAAAAGGAAAATAATTATTTGAATTTGATAAGAAAAGTTGATCATTACTCTTGTGAATTTCTATAAAACGATATCTAGAAAAGTTGATATATGTACAAGTAAAAGATACCTGATTTGAATCACTGTATTATCCAAAAATAAAAGAACTAACCACATTAAATGGGTTCAAAAATTTACTATGTTCTTGGATGTATATTTAGCAAAATCGCTTTTGATCAGAGAACATTTGTAGTTGTATGTGCCCGAGTGAAGACAATCTTACCGAAGACATTCTTACTTAAACTTAAGCTCATAATTGATTACTAAAAACATAGCAAAACTAAAATCATATACTCTTCCATCTTTTTTTATGAAGTAATTTAATAACTAAAATCGTACAGTCATCCCTTTTTCAAAGTTGTCACTTCTATCAATGTCTCCTTCCCATCAATGAATGGGCAAGTAAATAAATAAAACCTTCCTTCTGAATTTAGTTCATACCATGAATTTCATTGAATACGTGTACTTCGCTTGGCAAACAGAAGACTTGTATGAAATTTTAAGCATCCAGATATTCTAATTTAAGCAACATACATGTGCATATCCAATGTGATGGTTTGTCACGAAGTAAATAAAGTATGCTCGTATTTAAACAGCTCCGCGATAGTCAAAACCGTGTGCATCTACTCAAAACTTGCTCCCACGTAAGATATGAACTAGGACGATACTCAATTGCACTACATTTTTGCCCAAATAAATTGGAAAACACTGAACGTAAGTCTACCAACGTCCTACAGTTTTTAACTAATAAAATATACGAGAAAACACTGAACGTTGGAAGACATTGGTCAATGACGTTGAAGGTCGTTGGAAGGCTCCGTTGGAATACACTGTGTGTCTTGAAGTGTTGGAGGATTTTAGTTATGAATGTGTTCGTAACAATGCATATGGATTTTCAACATTACAGGATTACAAATGATTTTTAAGAGAAAGAAATTTTCTTATGTGGAGCCGATACTCTCATGGCACTTTCCTAGGCATTGAATGTTTAAAATGTGTCTTAAATCTAATAGCTCTCTAGTTTTTTCTCTGTTGGATATTTGATATGTAGTAATTGAACCATTAAGATTTTACGGTATGGTAATGATGTGGCCCTTATCATGACATGTGCCATCTCAAAATGATTTCTTCCTCATAGGACTAAGAAAACCGACGCGCTCATTGATATAGTTAAGTGTGTGTCTTGAGCTAATTTGACCAATGAGCTCATATGACTCGAGCTAATTATGCAATTTGATTATGCAATTTAACTCTAATTACGAATCTATTCTAAAATAAAGTAAGCTTTCGATTTTAATTCTTGTTGTACACATTGTTAAATTGGGATTATAAGTAATGTTTAAATACGTACAAATAGAAAATTCTTAGAAAAAATATTTAATCGTTTACAGTTATGAATGTGTTTATAATTATAAGTATTGAATCATGTCAATAACCACATGTCCTTAAATGTTCTTAGTCTAGGTGTGTCGAGAATGAGGTGTTGATATATTCATTAAGATAATTTAATGTAAATCTCTTCATACGTTATAAGACTTCAAACGTTTTACGGTGTATCAGTCATGACTCTTTGGTGCACCAAGGAATTACATATATACGGTTATTTGGAACAATTACATATTAACTCAATAAGGGTCTTTTATAAGTTAATAATAAAAATTAAATAGAAAATCTCATGTGATGATGTGCAATAGTCTTTTGTACATGAAAATATTTTGAATCTTAATGTAAACTATACTTTGACTATACAGGACAACAATGATCGTGTTAAGGTCATAGTTTGGTATAAGTTGAACCACTTAAAGTGAAACACTATTCAAAAGAGTATTCATTTTTTTCGAATATAGGGGTTATATCATCGTAATTGGTAATTTACTCAACGTTGAAGTCTTTGACCAATGTAAATTATTTAATTGATAAATGCTACCGGACTGAGCCATATGCTTTAATTTTGTACTTTACAATAAATAAAGACATAGAGTTCTAGTCAGGACCGAGCTTTAGATATCTAAGTGGTATAGGAATGACGAAAAGAATGTGCATAATATATTGTTGATTAAGATGTATAGCTTAAATATTACTAATATAACGAGTTCGAACCGTGCTACACACACGTTCAACAATATTACAAAGATAACCACCCCGTAAATTTGTATTCATTGATTTATTTTATAGGACCTGTAAAGCATTTAATTTTTGTAAAGTGTAGACAGGTGAGGCATAATTCAACATTTGTCACAGCTGACCTCAAAATAAGGTATTATAGTTTCAGCATAGGTTTAGTATAGTACAGAAACATCACAGACAGTTAATATTAATGGGTCAACAATATAAACCATAAATCATCCTATCATGCTTATTTCTATATCTGTCAGCTGAATAATGTACTGTAGAACTAAAATTATAAAGGTACATATTGACCAAATCAACAAGCGCCTGGATTGGTATGCAGCAATATTCGAAAGCAAGGTACACCTATTACGTGAAGGAAAACTAAATCAGAATCTCTGCTTAAAAGGTTGACATTATTTTTTATTATACGTTTAAAAGTGAAATTTGTTCAGATAAGGTTGAATTTGCTGATAGTTGTTCTCAGTCCTCTTCATTCACCTAGCTTACCCAAAATAGCAAGTTTGTCTATTTATAAGTTTAACAAAAAAAAAAGGTTTAAATAATGATGTAGTTAGACCTTTCAAAATATAACCCAACCCATTTACCCTACTTATAAATGAGTTGGATCAATCCATTTATGAATTTCATTAAATGGGTTATGGTTTGGCTTGATTCATTTTTAAAAGGGTTATAAATGGGTAATCCATACCCATATATTAAAAACATAAAATTTGAAAATATAAATTTTGAAAATAAAAATTTTGAACGCACATTGTAATCTTTCATGGAGACTGACAGTTATACTTAGAAAATAACAGGTTACCGCATCCTCATATTTGAACTCCACCTAGTGCGGAAGCCGCTGTTTTTTTATTCAGACTACAATAATTTCTTCATACTAACTCGGAATCAGGCGAGACTTCGACCAATGAACTTCCACCTAAATTACAGACAATATGGAACACTCGGGTACTTCATCTTGTGAACGCACACTGTAGTTCTCCATGAAGACTGACGGTTGTACTTAGAAAACAACATGCTACCATATTTCCATATTTGAACTCCGCCTAGTGTAAAAACCGCTATTTTTTTGTTCAAACTGCAATAACTTCTTCATACTGACTCAAAATCAGGCAAGACTTCGACCGATTAACTTCCACCTGAATTACGGAAAATATTGAACACTTGAATACTTCATCTTGTGAACGCACACTGTTGACAGTTATACTTAGAAAATAACAAGCTGTCACATCCTCATATTTGAACTCCGCCTGGTGCAGAAACTGCTATTTTTTTTTCAGCCTGCAATAACTGCTTCATACTAACTCGAAATTAGGCGAGACTTCGACCAGTTAACTCTCACCTGAATTACGGACAATATGGAACACTTAGATACTTCATATTGTTAACTTTCATTATAGTTCTTCATGGAGATCAACAGTTGTACTTAGAAAATAACAAGCTACCACATTCCTATATTTGAACTCCGCATAGTGCAGAAGCCGTTATTTTTTTGTTTGGACTGCAATAACTGCTTCATACTAACTCGGAATCAGACGAGAGTTCGACCGATTAACTCCCACCTAAATTACGGACAATATGGAACACTCGGATACTTCATATCGTTAACGCACACTGTAGTTTTTCATGAAGACTAACAGTTGTACTTAGAAAATAACATACTACTACATCTCCATATTTGAACTCCGCCTAGTGTAGAAGCCGCTATTTTTTTTGTTCATACTGCAATAACTTCTTCGTACTAAATCGGAATCAGACGAGACTTCGACCGATTAACTCCCATCTAAATTATGGACAATACAGAACACTCAGATACTTCATATTATCAACGCACACTATAGTTCTCTACAAAGACCGACAGTTATACTTAGAAAATAACAGGCTACCACATCCTTAACTTCGATTTTGATGAAAATTAGAATTAAAATTTTAAACTTTTGATTTTTATCGAAAATTTAAAACGTAAAAATTAGAATTAGAATTATTTTATATTTATTTGTTTTTTATTAGTCAAATCAAATTTAAATATTTAAATGGGTTAAATGAGTAACCCGCTCATTAAATGGATTGGGTCATAAATGAGTCAAAAAAATGGGTTATAAATGAGTTGGGTCAAACTCGACCCAACTCATTTTGACCAAACCCAACCCGTTTGACAAGTCTAAATGTAGCACATGTTAGGTGTTAAAGAGCAATGTGTTAAATAAAAAGCCTCAAATATGTAAAGAAGCTACAATGTCGCGTAAAGATAGGTTTTGTAATTTTTAATCAACATTTGAACTGATTGGGAATGAAGTTGAAGCCTACAACGATTTGACTCGAGATAAAGTAGTGCAGATGCATGGTTCTGGTTGATAAAATATACTGGGAAAATGAAATACACCTACTCAAATGTAAGGTGGTATAGACCTTGTCTATTTACGTTGAAGTCTAAAGGTTACAGATTTTAGTATGTATTTTGCACTTATGAAGTACATGGTTTCAGTTTTACATTACTGAAAAGAATGCCTTTTTGTGTTTCATGTTTTTAATTAGTAATATTCAGATTGTGGAGTAGAAATTATTACCCCCTTTTTTTTGAAAAAGACTAATAAGAAAACCTAGAGATACAGATGGAATAAGAATAAGTTGTAGCTGCATTAAACATTTATGGTCGTTAGTTAATTAAAATTTCATAATGCATACTGTGAATGATAGTATCATTAAGTCTGAACCGTGTACCTTTATTTTGTTTTCAGTCCTGCAATTTTGAAAGAGTACGATTCAAAGACTGCAAAAGTTACAGTATCAAGCATAATAATCGTCGAAGAGTTGTTAATCCCAACTCCAACCTCCATGTTTACTTCTTTAAATTAAGATGTTAATACTACCAAGGTAGTTAATGTTATGAATTAATTTAGTAGATACCAGGTTTTTGGATGCCTAAACGCCTTCGTTGAACTTTTCTGTAGTAACGCACTTTATATGTTTTGAAAGTATCATCTTTTCATGTTCTATATCCCACATCTGTGTGTAAATATGTACTGAAGTAGGGTTGTATGAATGAAGTAAAAGAAATTAGTCTTCCAGAAAAAAGATTCTTGTGTGAACTTCTATCATCCAAACCTGATGTTCATATTATCTAGTCGTTCATTTAGACATAATACAAAAGCATTTTTACCATGGTTCGAGATTCCGGTCGACACGTCGGAATTCCAACCATTTCGGTCCGGT
Organism: Allium fistulosum; assembly: GCA_030737815.1. Taxonomy (NCBI): domain Eukaryota; kingdom Viridiplantae; phylum Streptophyta; class Magnoliopsida; order Asparagales; family Amaryllidaceae; genus Allium; species Allium fistulosum. The sequence goes on from CM060908.1 coordinate 719,138,655, forward strand.
TCCGACAATGATCGGGCATGAAATCGACAAAAAACCAGTTCCGAACATTACATTAGAAAAAAAGAAAGAAAAACAAGGATAATTTTTATTTACGAATACCGGGAAGAAGAGAGAGGGGAAGAGAGAAGCAACGTAGCTGAGCCTAGGAAGAAAGAGATGTTAGAAATGATATTTGCGTTTGTTCTATTCTATAGCAACTTGGATGTGTTTTTACCTAGTCTTTAGGAATGTTCCTAGAGTTTAGAAGTAGTTCCTTGTTTCTTTATTTAGTTAAAAGCTTATCATGTGTAATCAAGTTTATTAAGTGAATAACAATGTAGTTTTCTTTGTGTTTACATTTCAATCTCTTACTCTCTTCTCTATATAAAATCCTAACATGGTATCAGAGCTAGGTTAGGCAGAGAGGGTAGAGAGAGACAGAGAGTCGAAAAAAAAAATCTATTTTTCCTATTTTATTTGCAAATCAAATTTCCAAAAAAAAGTCTCCAGAATTGGATCGACTTTGGCCACTTCAACGCTGCAATACTTCACCGCAACGCTCCTCAAACCTCGATCCACACCATGCCGTTGCTTCCTGATATTGGAGATGTAGTCGCCTGAAAGCCGCCACCACCTGAACTAAACGCTGCAGCTAAGATGAGATTCGATGTTCAATCTATCGCTGCACTTGTCTAGATTGATAGTCGTTACCCATCCCCTGCTCAGATTAGTGTGATTGCTGCTGATGACAACGGAAGAGCTTGCGACCATGATGACAGTGATGTAAATCTTCGATTTGCTACTACTGGTCGATATCTGTGTTATTGATATCTGAAGTATGCTTGCACCTTGATGAGCCCGGATCTGATTAAACAAAAATTATGTCGCTCGTGTTGCTGATAATAAAAATGAACTGCTTTTGGGTGGAGCCGCAGTGATGGCAAGAGATGATAGTTGATGAAGAAGACTATTGTTTTCTTTTGTTAACAGATGATGCATAAGTTATAGCATGGAGCAAAGGAGTCTTAGGTAATGGCCCTGAACCAATTGTAATTAGTGACCCATCTGGAGTTGGCAAGGGAACTCTAATATCAAAGTTAATGAATGAGTTTCCCTCAACTTTCGGGTTTTCTGCAAGTCATACAACTCGATCTCCAAGAGAGAAGGAGATTAATGGAGTCCACTACCATTTCACTGAAAGATGGGTAATGGAAAAAGATATTTCAGAGGGGAAATTTTTTAAATCTACATTGGTACATGGAAATCTTTATGGCACTAGCGTCAAAGCTATTGATGCTGTAACTGATGCTGGAAAGAGATGTATTTTGGACATCAATGTTCAAGGTGCCAGATTAGTGCGGGCTAGTTCATTAAAAGCTAAATTTATTTTCATATGTTCACCATCATTCGAAGAGCTCGAGAAGCTTCTTCGTTTAAGCTGGATACTCCATACGTATAAGAGCAAATAAAACTACTCGGTACAGAAGTGTAGCATAGTTTGAGATGACAGATCATGGTGGAAGAAATTTTGGGTGGTTCATTGCTATGTTGTGAGCAAAGAGTAAAGGAGATAGTTATGAATAATGTTTCATTTGTTTCAGTGCAAGGAAAGGAATGGGTTTGATTTTTTGTTCCTTATATGGGTTTTGAATGTGATGTGGTTGTTTGTGATAAAGTAGTTGATCATGAAGAAAGTGTTATGGTGTGAGTTGGTTGCTATGCCAAAGCTGGTTGTTGAAGTGAGGTAGATGAAGATGGTGGTCAAGTGTGTCTTGATGGTGATGTTGATGTTAGCACTGTGCAGTTAATGCCCCGCTATATCCCCGCTATAACTCCGATATATCTTATAGCGGATTCCTACCGCTACGATTTTTCCATATATCCCCAACATATAGCCTTTCCGCTTTAATCCCCGCTATTTCCGCTATATCCCGTTATTTCCGCTATATTCCGCTATTTCCGCTATATCTTCTATAAAAAATTGGATTGAAAAATGATATTTATACGCTATAAAAATTATGAAATTAATTAATTTCATTGAATTTTTGATATATGTTTAGAAATGATAATACTCTAATATTCTACTAAATTAAATTAAGTTATATAACAGTTTTACGTTCATTTACAATACATTTGCACATATTTTTATTTAAAATTATTTTTGTATTAATTATAATTCAATTGAATGTTAATTTTTCACATAATTACTATCTATATATTTGTAAAAACAACAAGTATGGGATTTATATGCTATTTTAGAGTAATCCGATATATCTCGCTATATCTTCGCTACATCCCCGCTATGACTTTTTGCACCTCTACCGCATTGAATCCACCGAGCGCTTTAACTGCACAGTGTTAGCATGAAGAAGGCATTCTGCAGAACGTCGATTATGTGGTTGGACATTTGTGGAGTGCTCGAGAGAGCTATTTGAAGTGAAAGCCTACAAGTGTAGTAGGTAAAACCTGTGAGTGAAGCAGGTGTGGTTTCATGACATCCAACAAACAAATGAAGAAGAGCCGCAGCTCTAGCTTGTTGGAGAGATGACATATACAGTAGTATCAAGGAGGAAACCAAGAGTATTTGTTGATGGTTAATGAGTGAAGAACCAATCAACACGAAATAGTTGAGCATGTTCAACCAAAATGAAGAAAAAACAGTATTTGTGATTATTAATGAAAGATGGGAAAGCAACCAGAAAGCCACAGCTTTATGATGAAACTTTGTAAACTGAATATTAGCACATTCAGTTTAAGAGAGGGTGTTAGAAATAATATTTGCGTTTTTTCTATTCTATAGCAACTTGGATGTGTTTTTACCTAGTCTTTAGGAATGTTCCTAGAGTTTAGAAGTAGTTCCTTGTTTCTTTATTTAGTTAAAAGCTTATCATGTGTAATCAAGTTTATTAAGTGAACAACAATGTAGTTTTCTTTGTGTTTACATTTCAATCTCTTACTCTCTTCTCTATATAAAATCCTAACAAGAGATGCTAAGTGCTTCGTCTTCAATCAAAATTTTCATCGTGGACTAAGGTTTTTACTAAAGTAACCGGATTTAGGGAGAAACAGAAAGGTAATCTTGGGTCTGCATTTGTATATTCTTGGGTTGGGCTTTTTAAAGTTTTGGAATATTAATTTGTTAAGAAAGTTTTGGACCGCTATTAGTTCGTTAAAAAATTATGGTTGCTAATGAAAATTGATGTAGATTAATTAGTGTAAAAAAGCGATGAGGGATCAATACTTATATTTTATAGAGAAAAATGAAGCATTAATTTCACTTAGAATGTTTATGTTCAATTTTTATTACATTTTTTTTTAAAATAAGGGTGAAAAGAGAATGAAAAAATAATAAATGTAAAAAAGAAAAGAAAAAGAGAAGACCTGGTATATTTTTTGGTAGAAAAAAATAAAATAAAAAAAATACGGAAAAAAGGAAGAAAAAATGACTAAGAAGATTTATCCATTGGTAGAAAAAAGAATCGATGACACTTAACCTTTTTATTTGGGAAAAGAGAAGACCTGGTATATTTCTTCAAATATTGAGAAGGTTGAAATTATTTCAAAATCATGTGAAAATGGGTAAATTAGGCTCGAATTAGTTAAAATAATTTGTATTAAGTTATTATATTTGTGAATTATTATAGAATGATTTGTGTAAAGATTATAAAGTTTGCTTTTATTTAATTTGCATAAAGGTCAAATTATTTATTAAAAAAATGTACCAGAATTCGCACACCGAAATTATAACGGAATTTTTGAAATTTCCGAAACGGAATCGAAATTGCAAAAAAACTTGATAACCGGAATGGAAACGGGAAGCGGAAATTTTAACCTTGATTTTTACTTAAATACTAAGCCTGTAAAAATGTTGCAGCATGTAGAAAGTAGAAAATCTAAAAATTACAGGCTATATTTGCATTAAATCCACAACCTTTACCTACACACATAACACAAGCTTTAAAAAATTTCAACCGCAAATTCATCTAATTTCGATAGGTACCTCATTGAACCTATTCTATAAAGAAATTGAGATGTTTCTTCTATGAGAGTTGAACATGGAGCACTAAAATTTAAACCATACCTGAACAACAGTAATATTTGAACGGTGAAGGCAACATCCAAATAGTTATCGATCCAAAACGATGAATAGAAAATGATGTGTTAAATCAAATTAGCACTACTCACTAGTCATAGGTGTTGGAACTGGATCAGCTCGCAGCGGAAGAAAAGAGTGAATTTCAATTTTTTTTACCATTTCGGATCTTTAATAAGCCTATGAAGTCTAAATGTACATTAGATCCAATCTAATAAAACATTAAATAAAGTCTTATTTTATTTAAAGTTGGTTAAAAGTAAGTTTAAAATTAATTTAGTTTAAATTATAATGCATAAAACACACTCAACAATTGTTTATAATAGTTAATTTAAGGAAGGAAACCTTTCATTTCTTTCCCTAAAAACAGATAATTAACTGAGAGTATAATAAACATTATATGAAGAGAGAAACCTTTCATTTTATCTCTCTCTAATTAAATTGATTGAGTCATTAAATGACATTAATAGGAAATTTATTCATGGCATAAAATTTAAGTATTGCCCAAATGTACATTACTGTAAATTATGTAAGTGCAACAAATCAAATAGTGTATAGAGATGATATTTCCTACATATGTGTCTTTATTGTCCATGATATTATTTAAAATACATATACATACATACATATATATGAGATAAAATTAAGTGTCACTTTTATAAGTCCAAAAGTTCAGCAATTTTAAACCTAGTTTCAAAATTGAAAGTTTTTAAGATTAAAAATTATGGTTTTACATAAAAGTCCATCACATAAATTCAATTCAAATTATATATATATATATATATATATATGTGTGTGTGTGTGTGTGTGTGTGTGTGTATGTATATATACACACGCACATAAATTTGTATGCATATATATGTATATACACACATACAAAATTCACTGTAAATAATGTTTTAAACTTAATACATCTTTATGTTAAAATTTATAATTTAGTATATGTTCCAACATAAAGTAACAACTAAAGTCTAACATTAATTTAAAAAAAATCCAAAGGTTTATGATATTTTGCAATAAAGTCCAGTTATGTTTATAAAAAAAACTTTTTTATAACTTTAAACAGAAGTATGCAAAAAGCAAAAGATTGAACTTGAAATATTGAATACAAAACATACATGCAAACATAAATAAATTACATATGCTTTCTATTGGAATCAATAATAGAAATATTTCATTAATTAAGACTTAGATTTTAGTCAAAAAAGTGTTTTTTCAACAACAAAATTGATAGGACAAATCAGACACATATGTATATGTTGCAAAGGTTTCAGATCTAAACAATTAAACAATATGAAAAATAATTAAATATGGGATCATATAATGTAGATCTAATAGTGACAACATGAATTGACAAACAATCAAAATATATCTTAAAAAGGATTCAAATTAAAATAACACGAGGAACATACATAATTAATTAGGATGGAGCAAAAAGGGATCTAATCTATTTGATCAAATAAACAAATACACAGATGAGATGAAATAGGAGATGGATCTCAATTACATAAACAAGTTGAATGATGAATATATAAAATTAAAATAATCACCTTGATGCTGCCAAGAGAATGCACCTTGAATGATGAATTAAAAGCTCTTAGATTCCACGAATCAATCTCCGAATTTTGCAAGAAGAAAGAGAGATTAGAACCACCTTTTGTTATTGATTTTATTTTAAAATTTTAGAGGTTAGGAAGCCATGAAAATTCGAAATTCCCTGATAGAAGATCAAGAGGGATGATTATGACAGAAAAATAAATCAATCGTCTAAGAAAATAAAGGGAGATGTGTTTTAAAGGAATGATAGAAACCTTTCCTACTCCTTCCTTAAACCATTCCCCTATTAGTTCCTTTTTAAATGTTAATCAAATGTGAATATTAAGCTCAGGTCCCTAATAAGTTTCAAATACACAAAAACCCCAGTAAAAAAGTATGTAAATTAGGTCTCTAGAATTAAGTTATTAAGTAATTGCATACAGTTATGCAATTATTCATTGAATAATTACAAACATTTATGCAATTATATCCTAAAGTTGTATAAATTTATGCAAATTTTTGGTGAATAATTGTGAAAATTTCAGTAATTTTTTGGTGAATAATTGCGAAAATTTCCGCAATTTTTTTGGTGAATAATTGCAGAATTTTCTGCAATTTTTTTAAAAAATTGCAGAAATTGCCGCAATTTTTTGAAAAATTTGTAGAAATTTCCTCGATTTTTCAGTGAATAATTTCGGAAAAGTCTGCAATTTTTTGATATAATTGCATAAATGTCTACAATTATTCACCGAACAATTGCATAAGTGTATACCATTATTCAGTAAATTATTCTAGGGACCTAATTTACAAACTATTTTTTACTGGGGTTTTTGTGTATTTTGAAACTTATTAGGGACCTATGCCAAACTATCCCTAATCAAATCCCCTCTCTCTTCTACATGCATGGCTAGCAATAGATGGTGCCACATGGGCCCTTAAAAACTTCCAAAATTCAATAGCATCAATCCCATTTAAATCCAATTCAAACGTGTGCGCTTCTATAACTTTTATACACGCACAACATTAAATGCTAATGTTATTCTAATAAATTAAAATTAAATTTTAATAATTAATATTTCACAAAATGCTAATAAATTTAATTTATTTAAAGCCCCCGTTTTTAGTATTTATCATGTTTAAATCAAATTTAAACACTCTAAAGATACCATATATCAATATGCGCATTTATAACTCATATATATATGCACTTTACTAAATGCTAAGGGCATTCAAACAAATTAAATAAAAATTTAGTAATTAATATTTTATAAATATAAATTAATTTAATTAATTTACATCAGTTATAAATTAATTAAATCATGTGTTTCATTTAAAGCACTCATCATTTCGGTTGTGCGACTCAAAGGTGTAAATTCAGTTAGCGATTAATATCAAACTATTCGAATATTAACGTTCACACATCACTTAGCAGGTGGTGTGACATTTTGGTTGAATTTATTGCTTACACATCTTTTAGTAAAATCTAATTTACTTATTATAAGCAGTACCCGATAGTGATAATTATTTACACCAATTCTCTTTGTCAAAACTATATCACTTTGGATTTATGGAATTTGGCAATGGTCAAAATTCCAATATCATCCACATTCAGCTTTACAGTCCAAACACAAAACCCTCAGTTCAACAATAACAATTATTATTAAACGAACTGCTATGGCCAGAGACTTTGACTTTGAGTCGACTTAAGTTGACCATAATTCTGACCACATATAACCGATGAAACGAATCCTCTCTTTAATAGTATTTCATTTCCAATGCTTTCACTCGACCCAACTATAGTCGTACAATGGACATCGTGCCATGATTTAACTATAATCAAAGTGGAGCTTCTACATTGAAGGTCAACAGTATCCTCAAGTCAAGAGAACGGTGTAAATTAGTCACATCGATATTTTCTATTTGACCTTAGTTATATTAACCAACAGAAAACAATCAAGTGAGTCGTTCCATAGTTATCCAATAACCATCAGCACGTAACCCCTAGGTGTCCCCAACGTTCATGAGTAATACACTGCCCAACATTTGGAGAACGTTACGTACTCTAATCTCAACGAATACATCGATATCCAGTCTCGATGCATCTTGACTAGGAACATTTAAAATGGTATATTTAATTTTATTGTGATAAATTACTCAACATTACAACACTTTGTAACTACTATCACAAAAACATACCATTTATGGATTTTCTGTTAAATTTAGTTAATCATTTAATTATTTATAACACATTATAACAAATATATAATAGAAAGAAGAAACACTTTTATTTCGAACGAGAATTGATTTCAGAGTTATTTATTTACAATAAACTACAGATTTGCCCCTAGGGAATACCCCAAACTCTATCAATCTCTCACATGCACTTAGTGCTAATTATGGAATCTCAATCCTATCTCTTCAATCAGTTTCTCGAGAACTGACCGAGCTAGGCCTTTAGTGAATGGATCTGCTATGTTGTCCTTGGTATCTGCCTTTTGAATCACAACTTCTTTCTTCTCAACGAATTCTCTAATTAGGTGGAACTTTCGAAGAATGTGTCGTGACTTCTTATGTGCTCTTGGTTCCTTTGCGATTTTTATCGCAGTATTGTTGTCACAAAACAATGCCATAGATTCTTGGTATCGGGAATCACTCCGAGCACACTCAAAAATTTGTGCATCCACACTGCCTCTTTTGCTGCTTCATTGAGGGCCATATACTCGGCCTCCATCTTGGAATCAGCAACTGTTTCTTGCTTAGAACTTTTCTAGCTAATAGCTCCACCATTCAGTGTAAATACATAGCCAGACACTGATTTACTATCATCTATATGAATTTGAAAGCTCGAATTTGTATATCCCTTCATAAGGAGGTCTCCAACTCCATATATGAGGAATAAGTCCTTAGTATTTCTCAAATACTTAAGTATACCTTTTACAGCCGTCCAATTTTTTTTTCTCCAGGATTAGACTGGTATTGGCTTACACATCCTAATGCATATGTCACATCTGGTCTAGTACACAACATAGCATACATTATGGATCCTATGGCTGAAGTATAGAGAATCCTCTTCACATGCTCTTTCTTTTCATCAGTATGAGGAGCATCCTTTTTAGAAAGGATGATTCCAGATTGCGTTGGAACACTTCCACACTTGGAATTCTCCATACTAAACCTTTTTAGTATGATGTCTATGTACAGGGATTGAGACAATCACAACAGCCTCTTTGATCTATCTCTGTAGATCTTTATACCAAGTATAAAGGCTGCTTCTCTCAAATCCTTCATGGAGAAGTTTCTGGAAAACCAAGCTTTAATTAATTGCAATAATGAAGTGTCATTGCCAATCAACAACAGAGCATAGACATGGAGTATTAAGAAAACAATAGCATTGCCCTATTCCTTTTTGTATATGCACGCTTCCACTATGTTCTGATAAAAACCAAACCGTTTGATTACTTTATCAAAACACTTGTTCCAACTCCTTGAAGCTTGTTTGAGTCCAAATGGAGTCTAACAACCTGCAAGTTTTGCTTTCACTCTCACTGACCACAAAACCATCTGACTATGACATATACATGGTTTCTTCTAAATCACCATTTAGAAAAGCCATCTTTACATCCATTTTCCAAATTTCATAGTCATAGAATGCAACAATGGCTAGCATAATCCGAATCGATTTAAGCATAGCTACGGGTGAAAAGGTTTCGTCATAATCAACACCTTGAATTTGACGAAATCTTTTCGCAACTAGTCTTGCCTTATAAGTCTCCATTTCCCCATATGCATTTAGTTTTTTCTTAAAAATCCAGTTGCAGCCAATGGGTTTTATCCCTTTGGGTATGTCTGACAAAGTCCAAATTTTGTTTTTGTAAATGAAGTCAATTTCGAATTTCATAGCTTCAAGCTAGAGTGCAGAGTCTTTACTCTACAATGCTTGTTAGAAAGTCAGAAGAGTGTCATCATCTATAACACGTCCTCCTTTTTTCCATCCACAATAAAACCATAGTATCTTTCTGGTGCGCGAGATTCTCTAATAGGTTGCATGTTTTCGTATACGGGTGTAACAACCCAAAATTTGAGCTATAATAATTAATTAACAAATTAATTAAATAATAAAATAAGTTTGTGAAATTGTCAAAATTGAGCCACGGGAGTTGCACCATTGTATCCATGGTGATTTTCTGGTCAATTTTCATATATAGTTTATCAAAATCCTAGCTAAATTGAAGAAGATACGAATTAAACAAGAAATAAGAAAACGAAAAAAATAAATAGAATAGGGTCAGGTCGACCCTAGGGTCGAACCCCAAAGGAGCAAGGTCGACCCTCACTGGTTATAGGTCGACCCGCCTTTTTGTTTTTGGACATAGTTTTGTCAAAGTGCAAATGATGACGTGTTTTCCAATTTTCTTCCGATCCTATGCGTTCGTGCTTCCATCCGACGGTTCCCAATGAGCCTATGACTTGGTTGCACCATATTTAATTTTCAAATTCAATGGTCCGAGATCCCTAAACTACACTATAAATAAGACCCTAGGCCTAGCTTTTTTTTATTCAGATTTTCTCCTATTTGGGTTCATTGCCAGAGGCTGGACCCTAACTAGAAAATTTTTCTAAGGAGGAAATCTTTTTGATAAAAATATTCTACGCTCTAAAAGTGGATCCGGGAAGGCCAATGAATAGATCTAGGACCATAGGTGAGTGTTTTGTAATTATTTTAGATTTTTAAGTAATTTAAAATAATAGGGTTCTCAATATTTGTAGTTTTTCTGCAATTTTGAGACAATTTTTAAATAAGTTATTTACACCTAGTTTTTAAAGTTCTTTTTAGTCTATTTTATTCCATAATTTTTATTTAGCTATTTTATTCAGTTATTTATAGTTATTTACAGTTATTATCATTTATTTACATCTGTTTTACGTTAGAATTTAGCATGTAAATGTTAGTTTCTTCTATTCCTTTTTGCGTGAATAAAATATAAGAATATTAAAAAAGATAATAATTCGCAAATATAAATTAAAATAGAAAACATTAAATTTACAGAAATTAGATGTAAAATAAGAAAAACTGTAATAAAAAGAAGATAGACTAAAATAGGAAAATTTGAGACATCCGCAAGCATGTTTATAACTAGTGGTTATAACTAAAAAGATAAAACAAAAGAGTAACAATTATAACGTAGGTTATAATTAAGTTGAAAGAACAGTAAAGGCTTATTTTAAAACTTACAATTAAGTTAATAAGAAAATATAGACGAGATAAAAGAAAAGGCTTATTTTAAGACTTAGATTAAGTTAATAAGCAAATACAGCAGAAATAACAAAAGAGGCTTATTTTAAAAACTTACACTAAGTTAATAAGCAAAGATAGATTAGGGCCTATACCAACAACATTCCCTTTCTGACTAGGATTGATGGTCTCACAACAGATTAGGTGAGGATGGGCAGGACCCTTTTAGGCTAGGACTGATGGTCTCACAATAGTTAGGTGAGGCTGGGACATAGGGTAATAAGTGGCCAATAGATAGAAGCTCAAATCTGGAGATTTGGGCAAGGGGCACAACTAGATTTTGTTTGTTAAAACTCGTACCAATAACATTCCGTTTCTGACTAGGACTGATGGTCTCACAAAACACTTAGGTGAGGCTGGGCAGGATCCTTTCAGACTAGGAATGATGGTCTCACAACAGATTAGGTGAGGCTAGGCTCGCTTATGCTGATTAGGATAAGTAAGAGGTCACAAGAGGGGGCGAAAGTTAGCGTGTACTGGCAATGACCGAGCTTGCGACATTGATTAGGGTAGATAAGTCGATAATGCGTTCCAAGCGCTAAACATGTGTCTTTTGCTATGAGACCCACAGGATGGGACTAGCTCACAGTGGCACAACAAAGATAGAAGACCGATCAACGGGTAGAATTAGGATTCAGTCTAATTAAAAAAGGATTAGGATTTCAGCCTGATCACACCAATCTAAGACAAATGCAAACAATCACAATCAAAGCAAATAGTTAAATAGTATTTTATCCTAGTTTTATCTTTCCTTTATTTCCTTTTATACTAGAACTGTTGCTAAGTCTATTATCTTTATCTTAATTAGAAATACGAGTAATTACTTTCACTCACCAGACTTATAGTGTTACCCACTCCTCTGTTTCCCTTTTTCCCTCCATAGGCCAGCAGAGGCAAGGACAGTAGATTTGGATTTCTTGGAGACTCATTTGCAGAGCTTTCTCATTCTTTATGTATTCTTCTTCTTTTCAATTTTCTTTCATTTGGCTTTTTGATGTAATGTTACTTTATGAGAGGGATGATTTTTATTGTTTATGTACTCTGATGATGTGACTGAGATGGTGTTTTTCACGAGACATGTGTATTTGGTTTTTAAGACATATACTGTTTTAATGACTTATTTTATGAAGTAATGAAATTTAATTTTAAATGTTTCCACTGTTATTATTTATTTGTCTTGTGAATCTTAGTCTTTGAGATGCTTTAGCTATACCTACAACGCACCATATATTTTAGTGTGCCCTTTTTGGGTATACTAAGGGGTGTGGGGTGTCTCACTTGGTATCAGAGCCTAAGATTACAGGATTCCTAAAAACTTGTTTCAAAAGTAAAGTATTTTTCAAAAATAACTTATCTTCAAACCAAAAATATTTTTCAGGAGGAATCTCTTATTATAGAAATAATTTTTAGGTATATGAGAGTTTTTATAAAAATCCCCTCAAAGTCTAGTTCAACCTTCTTTCGATTCTTTCGAGCCTAAATTCTCTTTCTTTGCATAGTATGGCGGACGCCCCAAATCTTCCAGAGGTTGTCCAAGCCACTGCCTGGTTCCGTAGATACCACCAAGCTACGGCACTAGAGGTGCAAGGGTAAGCGCCCAATACAGCACCAGCGGGTGGAGATCCCATTAATCCACCTACAACAGCTAATTTTTCTAAGCTATGTAAGAACTTCGCTAATCTAGGAGGCATAACGTTTTCTGGCACGAAGGATTTCGTGGAGGCACGAGCTTGGTTGAGGAATACAGAGCAGATATTTGGGCTGTTAGGATTGGTGGACCAACAAAGAGTTCAGCTTGCATCTTGGTAGCTGAAGGGAAAGCTTAAAGAGGTTCCTAAATCAGAAAACTCTAAGAAGCAATGGTGGAAGAATAAGAAGGATAAGGATAAGAGGAAAGAAGGAGGACCTCAAAAGCACATCAGGAAATGCGGGAAATGTCATAATTGTGGATTGATTGGGCATTTCACAAAGAACTATAAGAAGGACACAATGAAGGGGAGGTGTTACAACTGTGGGTAGCCTGGTCCTCTTAATAGAGCTTGTCCTCAGAAGATGGGGCAGAGAGGAGGCGCACTGACAGCGCAAGTACAGGCTTTGGATGCAACACCTTCTACTAGTGGACCGGATCGAGGTAGGAAAGTCTCTACAGAAGGTTTGATCTCTATATTGGATTTTCCTATTCGGACTCTTTTTGACTCCGGAGCATCACATTCTTTGATTTCTAGTTCCTTGGTTGATTGTTTGCACTTAGATATTTCTCTAGTAGTAGACCCTATAGTTTTTTCAAACCCTATAGAAGGATTAGCACATTTATCCATGATTTTTAGGGATTTGGAAATTTTTATACTAGGCGTAGGGTTTGATTGCGATGCCTATGTACTAGGATTTTCGGGATATGGGATGATTTTGGGGATGGATTGGCTATCCACTTATGGAGCGATATTGGACCGCGAGAGGAGAGTCATCTGTTTAGAGACATGCAGTGGTAGGACTCTCGAGGTTTCTTACGACCCATAGGGGTCAGTCATGTTGAGCTTCCTTTATTCCCTCGATTCATCACTAGGAGAGCTAGATTCCGTTCTAGTTGTTAGAGATTTCTCAGACGTCTTGAGGAAGTTAGAGGACTACCCCCTAAGAGAGATCGACTTTAGGATCTATCTTAATGATAATGCTAAGCCACTAGCATTACCCGTGAGACATAAGGCTCCCAGGGAGAGGAAAGAGTTAAGCAAGCAGATCATTGAGCTATTGGAGAAAGGCTTCATCAGATGGAGCATATCTGAGTGGGGAGCGCCAGTCATCTTCGCTACAAAGGCGGATGGTTCCCTTCGACTTTGCTTAGACTTTAGAGAGTTGAATAAGCTCACAAAAAAGAACTGTTACCTACTTCCTAGGATAGACGATATTTTTGATCAGTTGGTTGGCTCTTCAGTATTTTCTTAGCTTGATTTAGCTACTGGATTTCATCAGCTTAGGGTCGTTGACGATAGCATTGATAAGACAACATTTAGGACACCCGACAGATTCTTTGAATGGTTGGTTATGCCGTACGGGCTGACTAATGCCTCAGCCTATTTTGTAGATTTGATGAGCCATGTTTTTCGAGATGTCCTAAATAAGTTCGTTGTAGTATTCGTGGACGACATTTTGGTGTTTTCCAAGAGTATGGAAAAGCATGCTATTCATCTTGAGGAGGTTCTTCATACACTTCGTGTTCATGAGTTGAAGGCAAAGTTCACGAAGTGTCACTTTTGGCTTAAAGAGGTGCGTTTCTTGGGGCATGTAGTCTCAAGAGAGGGTCTAGCAGTTGATCCCGCTAAGGTAGTAGTAGTATAAGATTGGAAGGCCCCCAAGAACGTTACCGAAGTTAGAAGCTTCCTCGGTTTGGCTGGCTATTATAGGAAGTTTATCAGAGATTTCGCTAAGATTTCAGCACCGCTTACTCGCCTCACTAAGAAGAATACGATATTCGTATGGGACGTAGATTGTGAGGATTCCTTCACGATGCTGAAGAGGTCCCTCACTAGTGCACCAGTGTTAGTTTAACCCGATGGAGTTAAGCCTTTTACAGTATACACTGGTGCATGTGGGACTGGTCTTGGAGCAGTATTGATGCAAGAAGGGAGGGTAGTATGTTATGAAAGTAGACAGTTGAGAACTCATGAGAAGAACTACCCTACCCATGATTTGGAGTTAGCTGCTATTGTTTTCGTGCTCAGATCTTGGAGACATTACTTGCTAGGAGAGATGTTTGAGCTTTTCACTGACCATAAACCATTGAAGTACCTTTTCTCACAAAGGGATTTAAACTTGAGGCAACAACGATGGAGGAGTTTCCAGCATCATATGACTTTGAGATAGCCTACACCCTTGGTAAAGGGAACACAGTTGCGGATGCATTAAGTAGGAAGAGAGCAACCCTTAGTCCAATGTTCGTGGAGTGGAAAAGCCTAGATTTTATTGCCATCTTTGATTTTAAGCCCTCCACAGACATTGCCTCTGGATTATTGGCAGCACTTGAGGTTAAGCCTAACATCATAGATCAGATTGGCTCAAGGCAGCGAGAGGATTCAGAGCTTATGGATATTCTAGAGAGAATTAGCAGAGGAAAAGTCTCTATACATCTCCAATGCTATTCCATTGATAGTAGAAGGTGGCTAAGGAGAGATGGAAGGCTTTATGTTCTCCGCACTAGTGATTTGACGGGAGCTGTTCTAGAAGAAGCACACCATTCCCGAATGACTATTCATCTGGGTGGTGATAAGATGTATAGGGGCATGAAGAGAGTGTTTTATTGGAGTGGCATGAAGATGGAAGTGGCAGAGTTTGTAGCCAAGTGTCTTGTATGCCAAAGAGTTAAGGCGCAACAGCAGAAGCCCGACTGATTGCTTCAACCATTGGATGTACCAGAATGGAAGTGGGATAGTGTTTCGATGGACTTCATAGATGGTTTACCTCTATCTAGGAAGGGGAATGCCAGTATTTGGGTGGTTATAGATCGCTTGACTAAGAGCGCCCACTTCATTCCGGTCAAGAGTAATAGGACAACACCTTATTTAGCATCCTTATATGTTCATGAGATAGTCCGACTTCATGGAGTTCCCTCTAGCATAGTGAGCGATAGAGAACCTATCTTTACTAGTGAGTTTTGGAGAAGCTTGCAAGAGGCTTTAGGGATGCAACTTAGATTGAGTACGGCCTATCACCCCCAGATGGACGACCAAACGAAGAAAGTTAATAGAGTTATAGAGGATTTTTTGAAGATGTGCATTCTTGATTTCGGAGGAACTTGGGAGGAGCATCTTCCTTTAGTGGAATTCGCTTATAATAATAGTTTTCAGGCTAGCATCGAGATGGCACCTCTTGAAGCTCTTTATGGAGGACCTTGCAAGTTGCCTTCGTGTTGGTTGGAATCTATGGAAAGATTGCTACTTTGTCCCGACATGGTTAGAGAGACTTCGGAAAAGAATGAATTGATTAGGAGGAGAATGAAGACTGCCCAAGATAGGCAGAAATCTTATGCAGACAAGCAGAGAAGGGATATTGAGTTTGAGGTAGGAGATTTGGTTTTCATTAAGGTATCTCTGCTAAGAAAGGTAGTAAGATTTGGATCAAGTGGGAAACTTGCTCCCAGATTCGTAGGACCGTTCCCCATTGTGGAAAGGGTAAGGAAGATGGCACATCGGATAAAGCTACCGGAGAGGCTCGTGGGAGTTCATGATGTTTTCCATGTTTCGCACTTGAGAAAGTGCTTACATGACTCAGCAGAGGTAGTGGAACCTATCCAACTTGAAGAAGTTGAAGTGGAGAGAGAAGCATCGGCTCGTCGCATTCCTACCAAGATCGTTGGGTGTGATATCAAGAAGCTTAAGAATAAGGAAGTCCCTTTGGTTAAGGTGCAGCGGGGAGATAGTATTGAGGACGCTACATGAAAGGCTGAGGAGAAAATACGTACCTCTTATCCATTTCGTTTCGATGGTACGCTTTGAATTTTCCATTTTCATCTTTAGTTTTGAATAGGTTCTTTCCTTTAGTATCTTTTGGGAGGGTAGATCTTAGGATTTAACCTATGGATGGAACGACTGAATGTAAACATGTTACTAGAACATGTTATGTTGGACGCTAGAGATTGCAAGTGTTTACTAGTGGATGCTAATGGACGTATATATATACACTAGGCACTATTATCCCTTAGAGACTGGCCTAACTTGGTCACTAAAGAATATGCATATGGATGTGTGCACATTTGCATTTTATTTTTATTTTCCATGGTTGCTATAAATTGATGATTAACGTATGATTGTTGCATTTGGATGATGATTGTAGCATGCATATAGAACTATCAACTGTCATTAGGAATTTGCATTCATTTGAATACATGGCACGGACATGATTGCATACAAGGAGGTCGACTGAATCTGTAGACCGCCTAATCTTTTGCATTAGTTAGGGACATTGACACTACACTATTGCATATATCATAAGTTGCATTAGAAAACTTAAGGACAATGGATGTAATGGATGATGGTTGCAAATTTGGTTGTAGAATTTGGACGAAGATATTTATTTCATTCTTCTGTCCTTAAAGATTTCGGGGACGAAATCTTTTGAGGAGGGGAGAATATAACAACCCAAAATTTGAGCTATAATAATTAATTAACGAATTAATTATATAATAAAATAAGTTTGTGAAATTGTCAGAATTGAGCCACGGGAGTTGCACCATTGTGTCCGTGGTAACTCTCCGGTCAATTTCCATATATAGTTTGTCAAAATCCGAGCTAAAATGAAGAAGATACGAATTAAACAAGAAATAAGAAAACGAAAAAAATAATTAGAATAGGGTCAGGTCGACCCAGATCCAGGCCAGGTCAACCGTAGGGTTGACCCCCAAAGGAGCAAGGTCGACCCTCACTGGTTATAGGCCGACCCGCCTTTTTGTTTTTGGACGTAGTTTTGTCCAGGTGCAAATGATGACGTGTTTTCCAATTTTCTTCCGATCTTGTGCGTTCGTGCTTCCATCCGACGGTTCCCAGTGAGCCCATTATGTGGTTGCACCAGATTTAATCTTCAAATCCAACGGTCTGAGATCCCTAAACTACACTATAAATAAGACCCTAGGCCTAGCTATTTTTCTCATTCAGATTTTCTCCTATTTGGGTTCATTGCCAAAGGCTGGACCCTAAATAAAAAAAATTTCTGAGGAAATCTTTTTGATAAAAATATTCTATGCTCTAGAAGTGTATCCGGGAAGGCCAAGGAATAGAGCTAAGGACCACAGGTGAGTGTTTTGTAATTATTTTAGATTTTTAAGTAATTTAAAATAATAGGGTTCTCAATAGTTGTAGTTTTTCTGCAATTTTGAGACAATTTTTATGTAAGTTATTTACAGCTAGTTTTTAAATTTCTTTTCAGTCTATTTTATTCAGTTATTTTTATTCAGCTATTTTATTCAGTTGTTTATAGTTATTTACAGTTATTAGCATTTATTTACATCTGTTTTACGTTAGAATTTAGCCTGTAAATGTTAGTTTCTTCTATTCCTTTTTGCGCGAATAAAATATAAGAATATTAAAAAAGAGAATAATTTGCAAATATGGATTAAAATAGAAAACATTAAATTTACAGAAATTAGATGTAAAATAAGAAAAACTGTAATAAAAAGAAGATAGATTGAAATAGGAAAATTTGAGACATTTGCAAGTATGTTTATAACTAGTGGTTATAACTAAAAAGATAAAACAGAAGAGTAACAATTATAATGTAGGTTATAATTAAGTAGAAAGAATAGTAAAGGCTTATTTTAAAACTTACGATTAAGTTAATAAGCAAATATAACCGAGATAACAGAAAAGGCTTAGCTTAGATTAAGTTAATAAGCAAATACAGCAGAAATAACAGAAGAGGCTTATTTTAAAAACTTACACTAAGTTAATAAGCAAAGATAGAAACATGGTCCATACCAACAGCATTCCCTTTCAGACTAGGACCGATGGTCTCACAACAGATTAGGTAAGGCTGGGCAGGACCATTTTAGGCTAGGACTGATGGTCTCACAATAATCTGGTGAGGCTGGGACATAGGGTAATAAGTGGCCAATAGATAGAAGCTCAAATCTGGAGATTTGGGCAAGGGGCGCAACTAGATTTTGTTTGTTAAGACTCGTACCAACAACATTCCCTTTCCGACTAGTACTGATGGTCTCACAACATACTTAGGTGAGGCTGGGCAGGACCCTTTCAGACTAGGAATGATGGTCTCACAATAGCTTAGGTGAGGCTGGGCACGCTTATGCTGATTAGGATAAGTAAGAGGTCACAAGAGGGGGCGACAGTTAGCGTGTACCTGCGATGACCGAGCGTGCAACATAGATTAGGGTAGATAAGTCGCTATTACATTCCAAGCGCTAAACATGTGTCTTTTGCGGTGGGACCCACATGATGGGACTAGCTCATAGTGGCACGACAAAGATAGAAGGCCGATCAACGGGTAGAATTAGGAGTCAGCTTAATTAAAATAGGATTAGGGTTCCAGCCCGGTCACAACAATCTAAGTCAAGTGCAAATAATCACAATCAAAGCAAACAGTTAAATAGTATTTTATCCCAGTTTTATCTTTTCTTTATTTCCTTTTATACTAGAACTGTTGCTAAGCCTATTATCTTTATCTTGCTTAGAAATGCTAGTAATTACTTTCACACACTAGACTTATAGTCTAACCCACTCCTCCATTTCCCTTCCCCCCTATAGGCCAGCAGAGGCAAGGACAATAGATTTGGATTTCTTGGAGACCCATTTGTAGAGCTTTCTCATTCTTCATGTATTCTTCTTTTTTTCAGTTTTATTTCATTTGGCTTTTTGATGTACTGGTACTTTATGAGAGGGTTTATGTACTCTGATGATGTGACTGAGATAGTGTTTTTCACGAGACATGTGTATTTGGGTTTTAAGACAAATTCTGTTTTAATGACTTATTTTATGAAGTAATGAAGTTTAATTTTAAATGTTTACGTTGTTATTATTTATTTGTCTTGTGAATCTTAGTCTCTGAGATGCTTTAGCTATACCTATAATGCACCATATCTTTTAGTGTGCCCTTTTTGGATATACTAAGGGGTGTGGGGTGTTCCAATGGGTGAATTTGTTTCTCCCACTGTTTCGGCCTGAGAGTTAGTTTCTTAGATCTCATCCAAGTCTACAACTTTGCTGTTAATTTCTTTTAACAGAAATTCCTTTTCTAAAAAGACAGCGTGTATAGAAACAATGACCTTTCGTTCCTCGGTATTGTAGAATATATATCCCATCGAGTTTTTGGGATATCCTATGATCTTACATAGTACCGATCTTGCCTCTAGTTAATTTGGACCAACATTCTTAATGTATGCCGGACAACCCCATATTTTCAAATATTTGAGTTGGGGTTTCTTACCAGACCACATCTCATATGGTGTTTTGGGCACAAACTTAGTGGGTAACAAGTTCAACATATGCAGTGCTGTTTCTGGCACATATCCACAATAAGACAGAGGTAATTCAGCCTTACTCATCATGGAACGAACCATATCTAATATGGTTCGATTCCTTTGCTCCGGCATACCATTTTTTTGCGAAGTATAAGGTGGAGTAACCTGAGAGATAATCCCTTTATCTTTTAAGTATTGTTGGAAATCCTGTCCAATATACTCGCCCCCTCGATCTGACCGAAGAATTTTAACCTTACGACCCGTTTGATTTTCTACTACATTTTTGTACTCAAAAAACTTCTAATAGACTCTGATTTGTTCTTAATAAGATATATATATATATATATATATATATATCCTAGTCTTGAGAAATCATCAGTGAAGGTAACAAAGTAAGAACTATTATCTTTGGTAACTATAGGCATTGGGCCACATACATCACTATGTATCAGCTCTAAGAGTTCATCAACTCTTTCATTACTCCCACTAGAGGGCTGCTTGGTGATTTTACCTTTGAGACACGAATCACATGTGTCAAATGATTCAGAATCCAGTGAAGGAAGAAAACCCTCGGTTTTCAATTTTTGAAGTCATTTCTCACTGATATGACCTAGCCTACAGTGCCAAAGATAATTTTCAATTATATTGTTAGAAGATTTATTCACAGAACACACATAATTAGTATTAATCACATAAATGCCATTTTCAAGAACACCAACACAGATCTTATTTCCATTCAAAATAATGTTCATAACATTGTTTGCACAATGAAAAACATATCCAGTCTCAGACAATCTAGACACAGATACAATTCCACAAATAAAGTCTTTAACAAAATAACAATTATTTAATATCAATACTACATCACTAGGAAAAACTAAATGATAATCTCCTACTGCCGTTGCATCTACAATAGATCCTTTAGCAAACTTGGAGGCTAATTTCTCTTTTTTTTCACGCAGTGCCAGTTCCTAAGCCCCTGTAATGAATTACATATATGAGTTCCAGATCCAGTATTTAAAATCTATTTGAACCATTAATGTACCTGATGGAGCTGTAGAACTATTCTGTTTCATTTCCCTAACAATTTTTAAGTACTCAGGACAGCTCCTTTCGCAGTGACCTTTCTTGTGGCAGTGGTGACATTCACCCTTGTCATCGGTCTTCTTACTTTTCTTTTTCTTACCATCTCTTTTTCGCTTCTTTGAACCTTTCGAAGATGACGCGTTTCCTTTCACAGCAAGTACGACACCTTGATCTTAGATGCAGACTTGGCTGACCTCAACATATAAAGGAGCTCCACGAGATTCACATTTAATCGGTTCATATTGTAACTCAATATGAATGGTTCATACTAAGAAGTAAGAGAACCAAGGATCAAGTCTACTTGCATTTCGTTGCTTATTTCTACGTCTAATTGTGCAAGTCTATCAATATAGCCTTTCATCATTAGAACGCAACCGTCCACTTTCTATCCCTTGGGTATTTTGGTGATGAACAGTTTCTTCAAAAGTTCGTACCTTACAGAATGGGACTATTCACCAAAAAGAGCTTTAATACTATTAAAAATCTCATGAACATACATGTTTTCGTGTTGCCTTTACAATGGTTTGTCTAAAGTGGACAACACGAAAACTTAGGCGATCTCTAAAACTGATTGCCACTTTAAATAAGCAAGTCGTTCTTTAGGGTATGTGTCATTAGCGGGTTCAGTTTTGAGTTCACATGTAATAGAAGTCCAAATGCGCTCGTAAGTTAACGCTATCTTAATTGATCTTAGCTAGTTTATATAGTTAGGTACAGTGAGTTTGTTGCTTTCAGAAAACAGTTTTGGAGTTGACATTTTCTGCAAGTTTAAGTGGTAGATTATTAGGACAAATCATAGTGGACATTTTTATAATATTAGTAGGGTCAAACCTTATGTTTCATTTTACTAATAAGCTACAACTAGTCTTTTATGTTTCACCAAACCCTAGGTTGAAACATAGAAGTCTTTTGACTTCACTAGTAGTTGTTAGAACTCGTCCGTCTTGGAATTCTGACCTTGAGTTTGCTCAACAAGTCATAGCTCCACAGACGATGGATAACTCTTTATCGGTTGTATTATATACAACTCCTAACTCTTGGTGCCATGTCCTAATTTCACTTCGACCTTGAGTTTTCTCAACAAATCAAAATGAAAATTATTCGCTTGTACCTACCATATCGTGATGGCCTAAGTATAGTATACGTACCTTGAGTTTGCTCAACAAATATATATAGTTATCTTACCTCATCTATTTAGTATATTAATAATACTACACATAACATCCCTAGCTTGAGTTTGCTCAACAACTAAGGAGTATGCAAGTAATTTATTAATATATATATGGTAAATGACAATATTAAATTGAGTGACATCGACTTATATGAAAATAATATAATTCTTATGAACTACCCTCGTGATTCAAGTATCAAACACATCTGAAATCACGATATACGTACGATTACGTATATATTTATTTCTTAAGTCTGTTATGGGTTTCTTTTTGGTTCCACCTTTAGTTTATATTAATTAAATCATATTTAATTAATTTTACCGATTAACACTTTAATTAATTTGAACTAATATAACATTTATATCCATGAATAATTATACTTTATAACTATTATAGTATAAAGCATGTATCATATACATATGTAATTTAATCAATTAACCTTTTAATTAACTTATTTAATTAAACTATTTTAATTAAATTATATTAATTTCAAACTTTAATTCATACACATATATGTATACTTATGTTACTTTAAACAATTTAAACCAACATAACATATATCTCGATATATAATACATGCACATGTTCATTAATTAATTAACTTGTTTAATTAATATAGTTATATTAATCTTTTTAATAAATTTGAAATCTGAAATTAATGTGAATAAGTTTTCAAACATTTTGAAAAATTATGTTATATTTGAACTTTTATAATAAACACATTTCATTTTAAATTTAACAATTAAATCTAAGATCCCTAACTTTAATTTTCAAAACGAGTTTGAAAATTAGTCCAATGACTAATTCAAGTTGGGCCTTTTCTATTAGGGGTAACCTTTGGGCTCACATCACCTTTCAGGCCAAGCTGGTAACCAAGTAGGATAGGGTACTTGATTACCTAATTCCAATTCTAGACATTACCTTTATAGACACCGTACCGAGTGGGAAAGCTTAATTAGTTAGCCCTAATATGACTAATTTAGACTGCATAGGCTATTGGGCTTCGATACCATTGTTGGAACTGGGCCAGCCCGCAACGGAAGAAATGGGTGAATTTTTTTTTTTTACCATTTTGGATTTTTAATGAGCCTATGAAGTCTAAATATACAATAGATCTAATCTAATAAAACATTAAATAAAGTCTTTTTTATTTAAAGTTAGTTAAAAGGAAGTTTAAATTTAATTTAGTTTAAAATTATAGTGCATCAAATACACTCAACAATTGTTTATAAGAGTTAATTTTGGGAAGGAACATTTCATTCTTTCCCTAAAAATAGGTAATTAATTGAGAGTATAATAAACATTATATGAAAAGAGAAACCTTTCATTTTCTCTCTCTCTAATTAAATTGATTGGGTCATTAGATGATATTAATAGGAAATTTATTCATGGCATAAAATGTAACTATTGTCCAAATGTACATTACTGTAAATTATGTAAGTGCAACAAATCAGATAATAGAGATGATATTTCCTACATATGTGTCTTTATTGTCCACGGTATTATTTAAAATACATACACATACATATATATGAGATAAAACTAAGTGTCACTTTTATAAATCCAAAAGGCCAGCAATTTTGAATCTAGTTTCAAAACTGAAATTTTTTAAGATTAAAAATTATGTTTTACAAAATTCACTGTAAATAATGTTTTAAACTTAATACATCTTTATGTTGAAATTTATAATTTAGTATACAGTCCAATATAAAGTAACAACTAAAGCCTAACTTTAATTTTATAAGGAAATCCAAGGGTTTATGATATTTTGTAATGAAGTCCATTTATGTTTATAAAGAAAACTTTTTTTATAACTTTAAACAAAAGTATGCAAAAAACCAAAGATTGAACTTGAAATATTGAACACAAAACATACATGCAAACATAAATAAATTACATATGTTTTCTATTTGAGTGAATAATAGAAATATTTCATTAATTAAGACTTAGATTTTAATCAAAAAAGTCTTTTTTTAATAACATACTTGAAACAACGACAAAATAGATAAGACAAATCAGACACATATGTATATGTTGCAAAGGTTTCAGATCTTAACAATTAAACAATATGAAAAATAATTAAATATGGGATCATATATTGTAGATTTAATAGTGACAACATGAATGACAAACAATCAAAATATATCTTAAAACAGATTCAAAATAAAATAACATGGTGAACATATATAATTAATTAAGATGGAGCAAAAAAGGATCTAATCTATTTGATCAAATAAACAAATACACAGATGAGATGAAATAGGAGATGGACCTAAATTACATAAAGAAGTTGAATGATGAATATATAAAATTAGAATAATCACCTTGAGATGCTGCTAAGAGAATGCATCGTGAATGATGAATCAAAAGCTCTTAGATTCCACGAATCAATCTCCAAATTTTGCAAGAATTAAGAGATTAGAACCACCTTTTATTATTAATTTTATTTGATATTTTATTTTGGAAATTTAGAGGTTAGGAAGCTGTGAAAATTCTAAATTCTCCGATAGAAGAGAAAGAGGGATGATTATGACAGAAAAATAAATCAATCGTCTAAGAAAATAAAGGGAGATGTGTTTTAAAGGAATGATAGAAACCTTTCCTATTCCTTCCTTAAAGCTTTCCCATATTAATTCCTTTTTAAATGTTAATCAAATCCTCTCTCTCTTCTACATTCATGGCTAGCCATAGATGGTGCCACATGGGCCCTAAAAAATTTCCAAAATCTCATTAGCATCAATCCCATTTAAATCCAATTCAAACGTGCCCTCGTCTATAACTTTTATACACGCACACCATTACATGCTAATGTTATTCAAATAAATTAAAATAAAATTTTAATAATTATTATTTCACAAATACTAATAAATTTAATTTATTTAAAGCCCTTCTTTTTAGTATTTATTATGTTTAAATCAAATTTAAACACTCTAAAGATACCATATATCAATATGCGTATTTATAACTCATATATACTCACTTTACTAAATTCTAAGGGCATTCAAACAAATTAAATATAAGTTTAGTAATTAATATTTCATAAATATTAATTAATTTAATTAATTTACAGCAATTATAAATTAATTAAAACACGTGGTTCGTTTAGAGCATTCATCATTTCGGTTGTGTGACTCAAAGGTGTAAATTCAGTCAGCGATTAATATCGAACTATTCGAATTTTGACGTTCACTCATTACTTAGCAGGTGGTGTGACATTTTGGCTGAATTTTTTACTTACACATCTTTTAGTAAAATCTAATTTACTTATTGTAAGCAGTACTCGATAGTGACTATTATTTACACCAATTCTCTTAGTCAAAACTATATCACTTTGGATTTATGGAATTTGGTAATGATCAAAATTCCAATATCATCCACATTCAGCTTTATAGTCCAAACACAAAATCCTCGGTTCAATAATAACAATTATTATTAACCGAATTGCTCTGGCCAGAGATTCTAACTTTGAGTTGACTTTAGTTGAGTATGATACTAACCTCATATAACCGAGGAAATGAATCCTCTCTTTAATAGTGTTTCACTTCCAGTGCTTTCTGTCGATCCAACTATAGTCATTCGAAGGACATCGTACTATGATTTAACTATACTCAAAGCGGATCTCCACATGGAAGGTCAACAATATCCTCAAGTCAAGAGAACTGTGTAAATTAGTCACATCGATATTTTCTATTTGACCTTAGTTATATTAACTAACAGAAAACTATCAAGTGAGTTGTTCCATATTTATCCAATAACTACTAGTACGTAACCCCTAGGTACCCCCAGCAGTCACAAGAAATACACTGCCCAACATTTGGAGAACGTTACGTACTCTAATCTCAACAGATACATCGATATCCAGTCTTGATGCATCTTGACTAGGAATATTTAAAATGGTATATTTAATTTTATTGTGATAAATTACTCACATTTACAACACTTTGTAACTACTATCACAAAAATAAACCATTTATGGATTATCTGTTAAATATATTTTCATTAAATATTTAATTATTTATAACACATTATAACAAATCTATAACAGAAAGAAGTAACACCTTTATTTCAGACGAGAATTGATTTCAGAGTTATTTATTTACAATAAACTACAAAATTTCCCCTAGCGCATACCTCTAACTCTATTAATAGGAAATAAGATAGAAGGAATCAACAGTAGAATGGTTACCTGATGTCGATGGGGATGTCAAGAAGAAGAGGAAAAAGAAATTTGTTGGGATGATGAATAATATATGGGCAGATGGAGAAAGAGAGATTAATTTGAGGAAAACTCCACTGGGTGTAATGTAAGGGAATTAAGAGGCAGAACCGAGTGCTATTTAATATCTGGGCACTGGAATTGCAAAATATCATTAATTTGGGTGGCTAAAAGGCAAAATGTATTTCAAATTGCTGGGAATGAAGGCATAGAGCTGAGAACAAAGGAGGCGCAAGGAAAAAGTCAACTTTACATTGGCTTTCTTATATAATAGAATAGATTTCGCCTAAATGTTCTATAAGCAACTGAACCCCTGTCTGCTACTGTACTTCAGTAAAATCACACGGGCTTTAATATAATAATTGTTTAAATATTACCGAGGGTTGAGTTCATAGTAGGAGTTCGCATAATAGTATTGCTAGCATATTTTCAACTTTAGTTGATCAGATAAATTTATAAATGTTATAAGATCAAGATTGAGAAAATTAATATAAATGTTATATTAATTTATTTTTGGTTTCTATGTTTTATTAAATCCTTAAAATTAATTAAAAAGATCTATATTGATTTAGTTAATTAATTGGGCTAAAATAAATAGTTAAATAATTAATAATGATTATTAGTTAGGCTCAAAATTTACATACATGTTGTAATAATATATGGCCGACCATAAAATAATGTAGGATGGTTTTCTTCCCATTTGAAAAGATTACCGATAAATAATTTATCATGTAGTAAAAGGAGGAGAAAAGGATGGAAATATGTTGGATATTTTATAACCATTTTGAGAGCATAAATACCACCATAATCCCTCATTCTTTTATACCATTCTAAGCACAAAATATAGCCTCCAATGGAGAAAAAGTTAAAGCCTATCGATCATCCTTGCAAGCCAAGCTTGGAGGAAAAAGATGAAATACTCCAAAAAGGAAATAACTCATGGTACAAAGTGTAATCAACCGGCTTGATCAAAAGGTAACTATTAACGTTTATTTAAATTTAATATATATATATATAACGATATGCATGTATGTATACATATATGTGTGCGTGTGTGTATTGTATAATAGAAGCCTCCGATAGTCATGCTAGTCCAAGTATAGAGGAAGGTACTACTTTGGTCTATGGTTCGGCCAACAGTGCCTTGAGAAATGAAGTGAACTCAGTCAATGTTTCAATGTGGCTTAAAAAACCCACTTTCATAATGTTGTTTCTTCGTTTCATAATCATAAGGAATCTACATCGACTCGTGCTTCTAGCCGATATTTGACCATGTAAACTTTAAATTTTAATTAATGATATCAATTCAGAGTATTTATACACACACATAGAGTTTTTCTTTTAAAAATCATTTTTCTATAAGTTCGAACACATATGCATATATATTATATGATCATTTTAGTTTGAATATTATGTTTTAAAATAGGAAATTATATTTGGATACAAGTTGTAGACACGATTAGTGACACAATAGATCTCAATCAATGAATTGCCCATTATTTCAATATCAAATGTGAATACAATGGGACCCAATAATCAAAATCTATTATATCATATTTTATGTTTTAGTTTGTCTAAATAGCCATTCTATTTTTAGTGTGTGTGTATTTTTATAATTGTATTTCCTACAAAATTGTTTGGCAGAGGTCTTGTTACATATAAAAAAAATATTTTATAAATAGGCGAAGACCAATAAATAAATGTAAAGTTAATATAAAAAAATTATATATTTAATTTTTTTAAATATTAATAGAAAAGGTGGATAATATATCGATGTTTAAGATGTAGCTTAAATGATTAAAAAAAGATCTCACATAGATGATCTATAAGTAATTGAATCTATGTTCACCACTAAACTTCAACAAAGTCCACATAAGCTTAATATTTAAATATTACTAAGGGCTGAGTTAACACATCAAATTCACAAAACAATCTTTGTTTGCTTATTTGTGAATCTAACTTGATCAATTAATCGATAATTGTTATAGATTAAAATTCAAAAAATTAATGTAAATGTTATATTAGTTTTGATATAGTTGAGGTTATGCCCTAGGGACAATTATGCAATTTTTATTATATAATCGTATAATTAACTCTTATGTACAAATCTTGTTCAAAACGAAAATATGTTATATTTTGGTTTTAATTTCTGTTATATGCGCATGTTTATATAATTGAATGTTGATAATTACATCCATACATACAAGATGAAATCCCGAGGAATAAGTCTAAAATAGATTGCAATTATGAATGCGTTAGTAATGAGTATTGAGTCATGTGTATACAAATAAATACTTAACTTTAAATGTTTCTCGTCAAGGTGATTCCAGAATAGGATATCAATTCACATAGGAGACTAGTGTACGTGAAGCTCTCTGTATGATGGGCCATCACTTACTCATGTTTGTTGAGGAAACTAAGAGGTTACATACTTTTAGTTGTTGTGGATCAATAAAAGAATGGCTCACCAAGAGCTTCTATATGTTAGTTTTATGTAAGTTAAAACAGAGGATCTCATGTGACAATGTGTAGTGGTCTTTTGACATGAGAGTACTACGTACTAGTAATTGCCCTAATGCCTCGCCTTATTTGTTTCAGTTGTGATATCTGGCAAGGAAAATAGTATTATTTGCTTCGGTCTCTCCTTAACAACTGAAGCAATTGATATTCCCAAAGCAAAAAAATAAAAAAAATGCAATTTTCTTCAATTATCGCTCATAACTAAAACAAAGACATAGAAGCAAATTGACTTTTTGTATCAGTCACCCTTATGATCAAAGAAAATAAGTAGACACAAATTGACTTTCTACTTCAATCCACCAAAGCAAATGACCTAAATATTATTTGGCGCTCACCCAAAAACCAATGACGCAAATCACCAGCTCATAATGTTGATTATTAAAACTCCAAATCAAAACCTAATACCCAAATAAAATTTTCCTACTCACAATTTACTCCCTTTTTTCTTTTCATTTACCACTTCCCATAATTTTAGCTTGCAAATTAGAGTTTGAGATCATAGATCGAGGTTATCTATTTCAAGGGCTCTACGATAGGAAGGGTTCATGCATTGATTGATAGGTGGGTTCAGCTTGTTCTATGACGTTGGTTGACTGGAGGGGTAGTTTGGAGTCGGGTTTCGGGTCTGTTGCTATGGAGCAGGTTAGATGAGTTTGGTGTTGTGGTGGTTATGGGTCCGATTCTGAAGGTAATTTGTGAAGTGCCACGGTAGACTATCTCACAGATTCATTCATATACTACTAGAGAAGAAGGTGAAAGCATGGCAGTGATCCCCAAAGATGAATCATGGTAATAATTTATTCTCCTTTTCTAGTTAAAATTTTGTATGTACTTTCAATATGTTTAATCATATTTTTCTTGCTTTATCCTGTATAGGTTATCAATGTCTGCTCCTCCACCTAAGTTCATATCTATGTCTATGATGTCATCTTTCATGTAAACAAGGTACCCTTGATATATGTTACTACTTCATATATATATATATATGATCAATAGCACCATTTCATAACACATGGATCAAATATTTAAATATAAACTTACGGCTGATATCAGCGAGCTACAAAGGGTGCTAAATAAAGGGGCTATTGATCCTCGCTATACACACATAGACACACACACAAACACAGATATATATATATAGAAAGTTTTGCAAAATTGTGTACCAAATGCATGTTTATATAAGAATGAATGTAATTTACTCTTCTTCTTATTTGAATGTGGTAAGAAAAAGGAATAAAAGAAGAACCAATGATATGTTAAAATGATAAATTTAAGATAAAAAGGTATTTCATTCTTAGATTTCTTTCTAGTTTGTCTCTACAAAATATTAATACTATTATTTTAAACTGTATAAGCAGTTTTTCAATGCACTTCTCTTCAGCTGATATAATAGGCATATGTTCCTTCTTTTGTATATAATGTAAATATGGAAAAATGAACTAGTAATAAATATTAGTTCATTCTAACCATAACAGCCCAAGAATTGAATTAAATAATAAATTATGGTTAATATTTTTGTTTAAAAAAAATAGGTAGCATATAAAAGTTGAAAATAACATCAAAACTAACTATATGCCACTACACTAACAATTTCAACCTCGGACCAAGATATTTTGTTTGATATCTCTGAAACATGGATAATTCCTTGTGTCATTGTACCGATTCATATAACTAAACATAAATATGTTGTTTTATTTTTCTAGTTCAAGGTCCGCAAGACTAGCACACCTCCTTTAGTATAATAAATTTATTCTTCATCCACATTTCCCATTAAAGGCATTCAAAACCCCTTGAAAATCACAAACGACCCTCATCCTTCTCTTCCTAAGCCATACATGAGTATTTAGTTTGTATTCTTCCTTTATACTTCAAGGTTTTGATTTAAAGAAGGTCAAGTCTAAAATATATGGTTAGTTTAAGAAAATGTATGCTCTAAATCATAAGTTTATATAATTAACTTTTGTGGCTTGGAGTAATCAAAACGAAGTTCCAAAGAATAATCTATATCTAAATGCTTCTTCACAATATGCCCATTTATATACTTACAAGATCATACCTAGTTGATGTTATTTTAGTGTAATTTTTTGTTTAAATTAAGAAAGAACTGGAGAAATGTGATACAATGGACTAATCCATTGCTAATTATCTACATTACTATCAAATAAGACCTAGTTGCATTGAATGTTTAAGGCAATCTGAAATTTCATTTTTTTTATTTACTATCCATTTTTTAGATTATTGGATTATGTTTGTTTTTATTTATTTATTGTTGAATCCGATTGGACATTTATTTGGTCATATTATGTTCTTTTCCTTAACGAATTTTCAAAAAGTTGATTGAATATTATTATATTTACCCACTATACAGCTTCAATTAAATATATGACATGGATCAATGCTTTATATATTTTGTCTTTAATTTGCATTTGAGTTACATTTAACCACGATTAACTAATATCATGTTTTTGTTTGCTAAAATGATATACTATTAACTACTTTGGTTTTTATACTAATCCTTCACATGCATAGAAATATCTGTCTATGCCAAATTTGTATTATTGATATATAATCACTATATAATTTTTTGTAATACCGAATCCAATATATATTCGATAATGTATTAAAGTTTAATGATATATAATCTATGATAAGCCATAGAAAATTATTTATACATATATGTTTTCTAAATAATATTCAGCTTTGAAAATTTGTAGTCTTAGCTGGTGAAGTAAAGCACCACGTAATAAAGCTACAAGATTTGATGGACATGAAAATGCTGGTAGATAATCTATATCATTAAACACACTATTTGCTTCTTATAGTAAAAAGGTTTGTTTTGACTTCTCAGCTTTCATGAACCGTAATAAGATACTTAAATTTTGAATTGTCAACTTCTATTAATGTTTTTTGTCTGCCTTTTATCTCAAAGATCATTGGTTTTCCCTGACATTATATTCAAATTACTTCGGCTTATGGTTTATTGTCTTGCCACACTGACTATTTTTCACTATGAACACTGCTACAAAATTACTTTTTTATTCTTTTACTTTTTTTATAAAGTACATTTCATTAGGCTGTACTTCTCTACCACTATGCTATCTCGACCTCTAAATTAATTTAACTGAATGGTTTTTCTTGCATTTTCAATGTTATAATACTTGAGCAATTATAAACGATATAATAAAGATGGAAAATTATCAATGGTGTAATAATTTATAGTTTTATAAGTTTTACAATACTAAATCAAGAAGCATAGCTCTAATTTTTGAACAATATAATCATGTATGATAATGGATAAAAAAAGTTGTTTTTACCACCATTATCGTTTGGATCAATATAACTTGTCCACCCAAAGTACAAGTACATGAAAAGACAAGATGACAGGTTATTAAATAAGATTCAAATTAAAATGATGTAAATGTGTTTGATTATAGAGTTATGTATTAAACGATGTTAGTTTGTTGAAGCAGAAGAGGTATGACAAAATGTTTTCATTCATTAATTATTTATAATATATTTGTAACACCCCTAATTTTGTTTAACATTATTTAAGGAATTTAATTAGATAAAATTAAATGGAATATTGTGAGGTGATAATGAGAATAAGATTTTTTAACTAATTTGGGTATTAATTAATAAATTTGTTTTACACATAGAATATAAAAGAATTAATGAGAGGGGCATAATGGAAATAACTCCTTCATTCATCCCCAAATCCTTTCTCTCGCATTCATTCTCATTTCATTTTCATAAATCAAAACTAAACCTAAAGGAGGCTGGCCATTACCAAGAAGAAAAGAAGAGGAAAATCTAAAGACTTCAAAAGGAAAAGCTTAGGGGAACTAATCTACATCAAATCTCAATCTCTCTTATCCAATCTAAGGTGAATAACAGTTTACGATCTCATTCTTTATGCTTGATTTTGAATCTATGATTGATATTTGAAATTGTTGTGATAATATGTCATGTTATGATGAATAATATCATTATTTGATAGAATGATGATTTATTGGAATTTTTATGGAACTGTTTTAATAGTTTTTAAAGGTAAAAACCTAATTTTGTATCTCTATTTGACTAGAAATTTTAATATGTTGTATAAAATATAATTTTGGAGACGGGTTTTCAATTTCATAAATTTTCAAGTTCATAAGAATATTTTATGAATTTCCTAATAGAGAAAAGGTATCTGTTTTGGGTTTTAATTATTGTCAATACTTAAATTAATGTTTTGGCCCTGAAATTTTTGTATAAGGAAGAAGACGGAAATTCAGATTTATAGTGATTTTTGGGGAATTTTTCCTAAAAGTTATGATTTTCTACGAATTTATTATGTTAAAATAACATTTAATTAATATTAATTAAATATATTAATTATAAGGGTTCGCAAAGTTAGTTGACAAGGTAGAACATGATCTAGTAGCAAATTTCTTAAGAATATGAAAAGAAATTTTGTTATTCAATAAAAATTTGACAAGTGATAAGACTTGGTGGAAAGTATTGAAACACTCCACCACTTAGTATACCCAAAAAGGCACAATAAAAGATATGGTACGTTATAGGTGTAGCTAAAGCATCATAGAGACTAAGATTCACAAGACAAATAAATACAAACCGCAGAAACATTTAAATGGTAACTCATTATTCAAAATAAAACTTCATAAATAAGTCTAAAAGACATCATATGTCTCAAATACCAAATACACATGTCTTATGAAAAATACATCTCAGTCTCATAAAATTAGAGTACAATAAAATAATCATCCCTCTCATAAGTACCAGTACAAAAAAAAACGAGTGAAAAGAAAACTGAAAAG
This sequence comes from Allium fistulosum, assembly GCA_030737815.1. Taxonomy (NCBI): domain Eukaryota; kingdom Viridiplantae; phylum Streptophyta; class Magnoliopsida; order Asparagales; family Amaryllidaceae; genus Allium; species Allium fistulosum. The sequence continues at coordinate 719,172,329 of CM060908.1, forward strand.
GAGAAGAATACACGAAGAACTCCGGGAATGTATCTCCAAGAAATCTGAATCAACTATCCTTGCCTCTGCTGGCCTATGGGAGAAAAGGAGAAATAGAGGAGTGGGTCAGACTAAAAGTGTAACAACCCGCATATCTATCGATTTTATATTTAAATATTTTATTGTTAGTCGGATGTTAGTCCGAAAAGCTACTTTTTGCATACGGTCAAATTAGGACTCGAGACCACCCCCATTGAGTTCAAAATGACGTTTGCGATCTTTTTGAGTGTAAACTTCGATATGTTTGGAGATAGTGAAATTTTCGTCACTTTTCCCACTTGTGACTTTGGTTGGGACTGCACCTTCTTAACTCAGCCCAACTCCCTCTTCTCTTCCTCACTTCATCAAATACTTCAAGCTTCTTCAAAAATGGTGGAGGGAAAGAGAAATTAAAATTCCAAGCTCGAGATCTTTAGTGAATTCAGCATCAAACTCCGACTTCAAGGTGAAGAGCATAGATTCAAGCTAGGGGTTGATTCTTGCTTTGCTCTTAAGCTCTCCAACATCAATTTCATGGAAAAGGTGAGATTTTTAATCTCACATCTCGCCTATAACTGTCATTGGGTTGTTGGAAATGACTTCCTATCACTTTAGCATTAATGTTTGCAACTGGTTTGGATTGAATTGGTGAGAAACTCAAGTTTCAGTGCTGTTTGCAAATTCTGGCCCTAGGTCGTTCTGCCCTCCTTAGGTCGTCCAGGCTGCTAGCTCGCGTGTTGAAAAGTCTCCACTTTCTTAGGTCGTTCACGAGTTAGGACTTAGGTCGCTTGCGTGCTTAGGTCGTTCTGGCTTAGGTCGCAGGGAAATAGGTCGTAAGTCGAAACAGCTTTAAGTCTTAGGTCGTTGCCGACCTAAAATTCCAAGGCAAATCACTAAGTCGCTCGAATTTTGTTAAGTCTTAGGTCGTTGCCGACCTAAAATCCCCAGGCAAAACGTTAGGTCGTTGCCGACCTAAAATCCCCAGGCAAAACGTTAGGTCGTTGCCGACCTATAATCTCCAGGCAAAAGGTTAGGTCGTTGCCGACCTATAATTCCCCAGGCAAACTTTAGGTCGCTCGCACTGGCTTATCTCGTAGGTCGTCTCCGACCTAAGCTTCTTTTCCATAAGTCGTTCGCGAGTCAAGTGTTAGGTCGTCTCCGACCTAACGCCCTCGTCACCTTAGGTCGTAGCTCGTAAGTCGCTCGACCCTGCTAAGTCTTTAAGTCGCTCGAGTTAGGTCGGCCAGTATATCTCGTAGGTCGTCTCCGACTTATCCTCCAGTTAAGTCGTTCGACCCTCTAGGTCGTTCGAGTTAGGTCGTTGGACCATTTACCTTAGGTCGCTTGACCTTAAGTCGTAGGTCGTCTCCGACCTATGCCCCACTAAGTCGCATCCCACTTAGGTCGCAGGACTCTGTAAGTCGTAGGTCGTCGCCGACCTTACACTTGGTCTTCTTAGTTCGCGATTTCCTTAGGTCGAACCCCGTATTACTCTGCGTAGGCAATCTCATCTGAAAAACATTTATCAGAATTTCTACTTTGATGGTTTTGGGACTGACTTCTTTGGACTTTACTCACGTCTTCGAACGTGAATTGATTTGTTTCTACAATCGTTTTATGACTTGTCACTTTAAAGATATATGAAGGTTTCAATACTAATAGTAAATATCAAAACTCTTTCATCAAAGCGATTTCAACACTATTTTAAATATCAAAAGTTCATTTTCTCAAACCGATTTTCAATCTACTAGTATATACAAGCCTTTACTTCACTCGAATGAGAAATCGACTTAAACGACTTAGTAAAACGGGTGGTATGAAACGCTTGCGTTCACTTCGTCGGTTAGCTCTTGGACTTGTTCGATTGAACCCTTTTTGTGACAATTTCCTAGTGAAGATTTACAGCTTGTTCGTAAATATTTAAGTTAAGCAAGTGGTTATGGGACATGAAGCTAAACTCATATATTTACTAGCTTGGTGTGATTGACACTTCCTTATGATCATAACGATCATTTTTGTGATTTAGACTAGCGATTGAGCGATGTCTCTTTGTCTACGTGGGAGACTATACCCCGATTATGTGATGTTTCGCCATCACATTTCTAGGGTAGCACCCTACGGTCTTCGGGCCATTCCTGTGTGAAAATTTAATGGATAGCTTCCATGAGATAGCTTCTCGTCATGTGTTTACGCGTAGGTGAGTTTTCATGCTCCCATTCATGTGTTAGGCCTTCCCCCCTTTTTTATGTGTTTTCTGGATTTCTGATGATGATTTCTGGAATTTTGTGCTTCACCAATTTTCGTGATTTTCATTGATATGATATCAGTTTTTGTTCATTGGTGAATTCATGTGTTATTGACTTGTTATGAATACAAGATTAGGGTATGATACCCTACCTTATCTTTGAGAAGATTCTTGTGATATTGATTAATCTTTTGTTGATTATCATTTACATACTTATAATAGTATGTCGTTATAGTTATTTCATGTTCATGTCATGCCTTTTACTTTATAACATATCATCTGATATTTATAGTTAGACTGATCCGTTTATTATTTTCTTATAAATAATACTCGGGTCAGACCGAGATGTTACAGGTGCTTCTGCTTGACTTCTCTTCCGGATATTTCTGACTTTTGGCTAACTACATAGATTAGTAGTTTTTGGATGTACACCTTTGAGATATAGACTCTATGTTGTGTACTTATTCTTTTGTATAGCACGTGATGCTATTCTTTTGTATTATCGTGGATCTTTCTGACCACTACTCTGATGTACACTTTCATGTGTTATATATTTATTCATATCTTCTTCCGCCTTTGTGATATGGATGTCTGTGACTGATTTATGTTATGATTATTTCTATGTTTGTTTCCGAAGATTATATATAGCCACCGTGTGATAGCTTTGTGTTTGTATCGGTATGTCGGATTTCCTCCTTAAAAGATATGCATTCTATTCTATCTGACGTATCGGTGCTCGCACAAAGAAGTTACATGGATGGTCGCTCCTCCACAGCCTTATTCTCCGCGCTAATTGACAGCACTACATCGTAGTGTTCTTGGTTAGCGTGGGTATAGAGGTGGGGCGTCACAAAAAGTCTGATAAGTGAAAGTAACTACTAGTATTTTTAAGCAAGATAAAGATAATAGTCTTAGCAATAATTCTAGTATAAAAGGAAATAAAGGAAAGATAAAACCGGGATAAAATACCGTTTAACTGTTTGCTTTGATTGTAATTGTTTGCACTTGCCTTAGATTGCAGTCATTAGACTGAAATCCTAATCCTATTTTAATTAGGCTGAATCCTAATTCTAACCGTTGATCGGCCTTCTATCTCTGTTATGCCACTGTGAGATAGTCCCATCCAGTAGGTCCCACAACAAAATACACCTGTTTAGCGCTTGGAACACAGTAGCAAATTACAACCCTAATCGATGCCGCATGCTCGGTCACCGTTGGTACACACTCATTGTCGCCCCCCTCCCATGACCTCTTACTCACCCTGTCAGCATAAGCGTGCCCAGCCCCACCTAATCCATTCTGAGACCATTAGTCCTAGCCAGAAAGGGTCCTGCCCAGCCTCACCTAAGTGTTTTGTGAGACCATCAGTACTAGTCTAAAAGGGAATGCTGTTGGTACGAATCATAACAAACAAAATCTATTTGCGCCTCCTGCCCAAGTCCTATGATTTGAGCTTCTATCTATTGGCCACTTATTTACCCTATGTCCCAGCTTCACCTAACTACTGTGAGACCATCAGTCCTAGTATGAAAGGGTCTTGCCCAGCCTCACCTAATCTATTGTGAGACCATCAGTCCTAGTCTGAAAGGGAATGCTATTGGTATGGGCTTTATTTATGTTCTTGCATATTAACTTAGTGTAAGTTCTTAAAATAAGTCTCTTCTGTTATTTCTGTTCTATTTGCTTATTAACTTAATCTAAGTCTTTAAAATAACCCTTTTCTGTTATCTCTGCTATATTTGCTTATTAACTTAATTATAAGTCTTTAAAATAACCCTTTTCTGTTATCTCTGCTATATTTGCTTATTAACTTAATTATAAGTCTTTAAAATAAGCCTTTTTCTGTTCTTCTTGTTTAATTATAATCTATGTTATAATTGCTCTTCTATTCTGTCTTTTTAGTTAGAACTATTAGTCATAAACTTGCTTGCAAATGTCTTAAATTTTCCTATTTCAGTATATCTTCTTTTTATTACAATTCTTCTTATTTTACATCTAATTATTGTAAATGTAATGGTTTCCATTTTAATCCATATTTGCGAATTATTCTCTTTTTAATGTTCTATTCGCGTAAAAAGAAATAAAAAGAAACTAAAATTTACAGGCTAAATTCTAATTTAAAATAGATGCAAATAAAATACAAATAACTGTAAATAACAGTAAATAACTGAATAAAATAACCGATGAAAAGAACTTTAAAAACTAGCTGCAAATAACTTATATAAAAACTATCTCAAAATTGCAGAAAAACTACAACTATTGAGAACCATATTATTTTAAATTACTTAAAAATCTAAAATGATTACTAAACACTCACATGTGGTCCTTAGCTCTATTCCTTGGTCTTTCTTGATCCACTTCTAGAGCGTAGAATATTTTTATCAAAAAGATTTCCTCCTTAGAAATTTTTTCTATTTAGGGTCCAGCCTTTGGCAATGTACCCAAATAAGAGAAAATCTGAATGGGAAAAATAGCTAGGCATAGGGTCTTATTTATAGTGTGGTTTAGGGACATCAGACCATTGGATTTGAAGATTAAATCTGGTGCAACCACGTCATAGGCTCACTGGGAACCGTCGGATGGAAGCATGAATGCACAAGATTGAAAGAAATTGGGAAAACACGTCACGTTCGAACCTGGACAAATTCACGTTTACATACATGGGTGGATCGACATGCAGGGCGACCCATATACGTGGAAGGTCGACCTATAGGTAGGCCTATGCACATTAGGAGTCGACCCTAAGGTTGACCTGACCTATATATTTATATTTTTTTCTTTTAATTTCTTGATTCTTGTTTAATTCGCATCTTCTTCGTTTTAGCTCGGATTCTAACAAGCTATATATGGAAATTGATCAGAAAATCGCCACAGATACAATGGTGCAACTCCTGTAGCTCAATTCTAATAATTTCACAAACTTATTTTATTATTTAATCAATTCGTTAATTAATTATTGTAGTTTAAATTTTGGGTTGTTACATTCTCCTCTCCTTAAGGGATTTCGTCCCCGAAATCTCAAAGGACAGAAGAATGAAATAAATATTTTCATCCAAATTCTACAACCATATACTCAACCACCATCCATTACATCCACTGTCCTTATGTTTTCTAATGCAATTTATGATATATATATATATATGTATGTATAATATGTGTGTGTATATATATATATATATGCAAATAGTGTTGTGTCAATGTCCCTAACTAATGCAAAAGATTAGGTGGTCTACAGATTCAGTCGACCTCCTTTTTATGCAATCATGTCCGTGCCATGTATCCAAATGAATGCAAATTTCCTAATGATAACTGATAGTTCTATATGCATGCTTCAATCATCATCCAAATGCAACAATCATATGATAATCATCCATTTATAGCAACCATGGAAATAAAATAAAAATGCAAATGAGCACACATCCATATGCATATGCTTTAGTGACCTAGTTAGGCTGATCCCTAAGAGATAATAGTGCCTAGTGTATATATGCGTCCATTTGCTTCCATTAGCAAACACTTGCAACACTAGCATCCATCATACATAACATGTTCTTGTAACATGTTTACATTCAGTCCTACCATCCATAGGTTAATTCCTAAGATCTACCCTCCCAAAGGATACTAAAGGAAAGAACCTATTCAAAACTAAAGATAGAAATCGGAAATTCAAAATATACTATCGAAAAGATGCAGATAAGAGATACGCATTTTCTCTTCCGCCTCCTATGCATCGTCTTCAATGCTATCTCCCCATTGTAGCTTAACTAAAGGGACTTCCTTATTCCTAAGCATCTTGATATCACATCCAACGATCTTGGTAGGAATGCGATGAACCGAAACTTCTCTCTCCACTTCAACTTCCTTGAGTTGACTAGGTTCCACTACCTCTGCTGAATCATGTAAGCACTTTCTCAAGTGCAAAACATGGAAAACATCATGAACTCCCGCGAGCCTCTCCGATAGCTTTATCTGATACGCCATCTTCCCTACCCTTTCCACAATGGGGAATGGTCCTACGAATCTAGGAGCAAGTATCCCACTTGATCCAAATCTTACTACCTTTCTTAGCATAGTTACCTTAATGAAAACCAAATCTCCTACCTCAAACTCAATATCCCTTCTTTGCTTGTCTACATAAGATTTCTGCCTATCTTGGGCTTTCTTCATTCTCCTTCTAATCAATTCATTCTTTTCCGAAATCTCTCTAACCATGTCGGGACCAAGTAGCAATCTTTTCGTAGATTCCAACTAACACGAAGGCGACTTGCAAGGTCTTCCATAAAGCGCTTCAAGAGGTTCCATCCCGATGCTGGCCTAAAAACTATTATTATAAGCGAATTCCACTAAAGGAAGATGCTCCTCCCAAGGTCCCCTAAAATCAAGAATGCACATCCTCAACAAATCCTCTAGAACTCTATTAACTCTCTCCATTTGGCCGTCTGTCTGGAGGTGATAGGCCGTACTCAATCTAAGCTCCATCCTTAAAGCCTCTTGCAAGCTTCTCCAAAACTCGCTAGTAAAGATAGGGTCTCTATGGCTCACTATGCTAGAGGGAACTCCATGAAGTTGGACTATCTCACGAACATATAAGGATGTTAAATAAGTTGCTGTCCTCTTACTCTTCACTGGAATGAAGTGGGCGCTCTTAGTCAAGCGATCCACGACCACCCAAATACTGGTATTCCCCTTCCTAGATCGGGGTAAACCATCTATGAAGTCCATCGAAACACTATCCCTCTTCCATTCAGGTACATCCAATGGTTGAAGCAATCAGCCGGGCTTCTACTGCTCTGCCTTAACTCTTTGGCATACAAGACACTTGGCTACAAACTCTACCACATCCTTCTTCATGCCACTCCAATAAAACACTCTCTTCATGTACCTATACATCTTATCACTACCCGGATGAATAGTCATTCGAGAATAGTGTGCTTCTTCTAAAACAGCTCCCGTTAAATCACTAGTGCGAGGGACACAAAGTCTTCCATCTCTCCTTAGCCAACCTTTACTATCTATGGAATAGCGTTGGAGATGTCTAGACACTTCTCCTCTGCTAATTCTCTCTAGAATATCCATAAGCTCTGAATCCTCTCGTTGCCATGAGCCAATCTGATCTATGAGGGTAGGCTTAACCTCAAGTGCTGCTAATAATCCAGGGGTAATGTCCGTAGTGGGATAAAAATCAAAGGTGGAAATAAACTCTAGGCTTTTCCACTTTACAAACATTGGATTAAGGGTTGCTTTCTTCCTACTTAATGCATCCGCTACCACGTTCCATTTACCAGGGGTGTAAGCCATCTTAAAGTCATAGGATGCCAAAAACGCCATCCAACACTGCTGCCTCAAGTTTAAATCCTTTTGTGAGAAAAGGTACTTCAATGATTTGTGGTCAGTGAAAAGCTCAAACCTCTCTCCTAGCAAGTAATGTCTCCAAGACTTGAGTGCGAAAATAATAGCAGCTAACTCCAAATCATGGGTAGGGTAGTTCTTCTCATGAGTTCTCAACTGTTTACTTCCATAGCATACTACCCTCCCTTCTTGCATCAATACTGCTCCAAGACCAGTCCCTCATGCATCAGTGTATACGGTAAAAGGCTTAGCTCCATCGGGTAAAACTAACACTGGTGCACTAGTAAGGGCTCTCTTTAGCATCGTGAAGGAGTCCTCACAGTCCACGTCCCACACGAATGCCGCATTCTTCTTAGTGAGGCGAGTAAGTGGTGCTGAAATCTTAGTGAAATCTTTGATAAACTTCCTACAATAACCGGCCAAACTTAGGAAGCTTCTAACTTCGGTAGCGTTCCTGGGTGCCTTCCAATCTTGTACTGCTACTACCTTAGCACGATCAACAGCTAAACCCTCTCTTGAGACTACATGCCCCAAGAAACGCACCTCCTTACGCCAAAACTGACACTTCAAGAACTTAGCCTTCAACTGATGAACATGAAGTGTCCGAAGAACCTCCTCAAGAAGAATAGCATGTTCTTCCATTCTCTTGGAAAACACCAAAATGTTGTCCACGAATACTACAACGAACTTATTTAGGACAGCTCGAAAAACACGACTCATCAAATCTACAAAATAGGCTGGGGCGTTGGTCAGTCCAAACGGCATAACCAACCACTCAAAGAATCCATCGAGTGTCCTAAATGATGTCTTATCTATGCTATCGTTAGCGACTATAAGCTGATGAAATCCAATGGATAAATCAAGCCGAGAAAATGCTGAAGAGCCAACCAACTGATCAAAAAGATCGTCTATCCTAGGAAGGGGGTTATGGTTCTTCTTCGTGAGCTTATTCAACTCTCTGTAGTCTACGCAAATTTGAAGGGAACCATCCGCCTTTGTAGCGAAGATGACTGGCGCTCCCTACTCAGATATGCTTCGTCTAATGAAGCCTTACTCCAATAGCTCACCAGTCTGCTTACTTAACTCCTTCCTCTACCTAGGAGCCATATGTCTCACGGGCAATGCCACTGGCTTAGCATTGTCATTCAGATAGATCCTAAAGTCGATCTCTCTCTTAGGGGGTAGTCCCCTAACCTCCTCGAAAATGTTTGGGAAATCTCTAACGATTGAAACTGAATCTAACTCTCCCAGTGATGAATCAAGGGAATAAAGGAAGCTCAACATGACTGACCCCTGTGGGTCACAAGAAACCTCGAGAGTCCTTCCGCTGTATGTCTCTAGTCTGACGATGCTCCTCTTGTAGTCTAATATCGCTCCATAAGTGGATAGCCAATCCATCCCCAAAATCATCCCATATCCCGAAAATCCCAGTATATAGGCGTTACAGTCAAACTCTATGCCTAGTATAAAAATTTTCAAACCCCTACAAATCATGGATAAGTGTGCCGATCCTCCTATGGGGTTTGAAACTACTATAGGGTCTACTACTAAAGAAATATCTAAGTGCAAACAATCAACCAAGGAACTGGAAATGGAAGAATGTGATGATCCATAATAAAAAAGAGTATGAATAGTAAAATCTGAAATAGAGATCAAACCTTCTACAGAGACTTTCCTACCTCGATCCGGTTCAATACTAGAAGGTGCTGCATCCAAAGCCTGTACCTACGCTGTAGGTGCACCTGCTCTCTGCCCCGTCCTCTGAGGACAAGCTCTACTAAGGTGTCCAGGCTTCCCATAATTGTAACACCTCCCCTTCATCGAGCCCTTCTTACAGTCCTTTGCAAAATGCCTAACCAATCCACAACTATGACATTTCCCACTTTTCTGATCCTCTTTTGAGGTCCTCCTTCTTTCCTCTTGTCCTTATCCTTCTTATTCTTCCACCACTGCTTCTTAGAGTTTTCCAATTTAGGACCTCCTTAACCTCTCCCTTTAGCTTCCCAGATGTAAGCTGAACTCTCTATCGGTCCTCCAATCCTAACAGTCCAAATATTCGCTCTGTATCCCTTAACCAAGCTTGTTCCTCCATGAAATCCTTCGTGCCGGAAAACGTTACTGGATTAACAGGATCTCCACCTACTGATGTTGTATTAGGTGCTTGCCCTTGCACCTTTGGTACCATAGCTCTATGGAACCAGTTAGCCCTACTATGGAATAAAAGAAAATTTCAGCTCGAAAGAATTGAAAGAAGGTTGAACTGGACTTTGAGGGGATTTTTATAAAAACTCTTTTATACTTGAAAACCATTTCTATAATAAGAGTTTATTTCTGAAAAATTATTTTAGTTTGAAGATAAGTTATTTTTGGAAAATACTTTACTTTTAAAATAAGTTTTAATAAATCCAGTAACCTTAGGCTCTGATATCAAATGAAATATCCCACACCCCTTAGTATACCCAAAAAGGGCACACTAAAAGATATGGTACGTAATAGGTATAGCTAAAGCATCACAGAGACTAAGATTAACAAGACAAATAAATATAAACAACGGAAATATTTAAATGGTAACTTATTATTCAAAATAAAATTTCATAAATAAGTCTAAAAAAATCGCATGTCTTAAATACCAAATACACATGTCTTATGGAAAATACATCTCAGTCTCATAAAATTAGAGTATAATAAAATAATCATCCCTCTCATAAGTACCAGTAAATCAAAAACCGAATGAAAAGAAAACTGAAAAGAAGAAGAATACATGAAGAACTCCAAGAATGTATCTCCAAGAAATCTAAATCAACTATCCTTGCCTCTGCTGGCCTATGGGGGTAAAAGGGAAAATAAAGGAGTGGGTCAAACTAAAAGTCTGGTGAGTGAAAGTAACAACTAGTATTTTTAAGGAAGATAAAGATAATAGTCTTAACAACAGTTCTAGTATAAAAGGAAATAAAGGAAAGATAAAACCGAGATAAAATACCGTTTAACTATTTGCTTTGATTGTAATTGTTTGCACTTGTCTTAGATTGTTGTGATTAGGCTGAAATCCAAATCCTATTCTAATTAGGCTGAATCCTAATTCTACCCATTGATCGGCCTTCTATCTCTGTTGTACCACTGTGAGCTAGTCCCATCCTATGGGTCCCACAGCAAAAGACACATGTTTAGCGCTTGGAACGCAGTAGCGAATTACAACCCTAATCGATGCCAAACGCTCGGTCACCGTTGGTACACACTCACTATCGCCCCCCTCTTGTGACCTCTTACTCACCCTATCAGCATAAGCGTGCCCAGCCTCACCTAATCTGTTGTGAGACCATCAGTCCTAGCCTAAAATAGGCATGCCCAGCCTCACCTAAGTGTTTTGTGAGACCATCAGTACTAATCTGAAAGGAAATGCTATTGGTACGGATCCTAACAAACAAAATTGTGACGACCCGATATTTTCAACCATTCGCATCCATTATAAGTGTATAGGCAGACACACATGTCAGAATTGAATTGCTCAAAATACCGCGTTGTAAATAAAATTTGGCAAATCTCAGAATATACAGTAAATAAATATAATCACAGATCACAGACACAGAGTAAAATAATGCAGCGGAAGTAAAAGAAATAGTAGTTCATGAAGCTACTACGTAAAAGAAATAGTAGTTCATGAAGCTACTATGTAAATATATCAGAGTTACATAAGATACAACATAAGAAATAAAGTACCGCAGAAGGCTCAATACAATAACCAAGTACAGGCTGAATAGAACAACGGAACCGAATTTGATAGAACAAGACTAGCAGATAATCTCCAGCGATTCAAATCTCCAGAAGGTGGAAATCCAAATCTGTGAATACTCAGGCTGACCCGAGCGTAAAGCAAAACAGAAAACACTCGAGTCAGGACAATATATATACTTATATAATGTAAACCAACTCAAGTGAACTGTAATAAAGGTACAAGTAACTTAGAATATGCTTGGGACCGCCCATCCTCTAAGGATCCGTTAAAATATCTACTATGTAGTAATATTCGCTATTATAATAATGTCTAATAAGTAAAGTATAATCATATAGAAACTAGCGTTAAGGGGATGGAGAACCTTAACGCGGTCGGATCTTAAAATCATAATCGTAGTAAAGCTCGATATGGTAGGTGACACGGCACAACTAAGCAATGCCAGGGTAGATATACCAATTACGCACACGGACTGATGGAGCGGATAGCAGCCACTACCGTCCACCTCGAACAACACTCCCAAATCGAAGGGTGGCCACCAAAAATCAAAAAGTAATAGAATGGAATCGAATAAGTGCGTCCGATAAGAGGTGCTACCTCACTGGTCCGAGATCGCTCCTGTTTTAGCCACCTTATGCCAACTCACGGGAGTTGGGTCCACGTATATAACTTAGGATCGTCGCCACCATCCTACTTCATTCTGGAAACTCCACCGCGTACACAGTTGTCAAATTGGTTTTCGGTATCGATAGAGAGTATGTCCATATCCGATCCCGGTCTCTTTAACAACCAATCGTTATTATAACCCGTGGTTATAACTTTTAAAACAATACTTTACTTCAAAATAAAATATCATTTCAAAACCATATATTTATCAAAATAAAGATTAAATCAATTCCAAACCATTTCCATATATATTTAAAATATCATATCATTTCAAAACTTCATTTCAAATCATTTCAATATATCAAAATATCATATCTTTCCAAAACTTCATTTCAAATCATTTTAATATATCAAATATCAATCTTTCCAAATCTTCATTTCAAATCATTTTAATAAAATAAAATATCATATCCTTACAAATCCAAATATTCAACTTTAAATACCTTTTAAATTCAAAGATATCATTCATTTACTATCATTTCAAATCACCTTTAAATAGTTTATATTCCAATCAAAATAATTCATTTAAACCTTTTAAAAGTGTAATTATTATATTTTCAACAATTTCCAAAGTTTCAAACCATTCTGAGTTTGTTTACTAAGTCAAAAACCATAATTATTAAAATTTCAGCCTTTCGCAGCATTTAGAAAAAGCTGTTATAAGTTATACTTGAAAACATTTTTATTCAGCAAAGACAGCATTTAAAACTGCTGTTAAAACTCAGTTTTTAGTTAAATTATAGTTCAAAACAGAAAAGACAGCATTTCAGAAGTGCTGCGGTAACTCAGATTTCAAAACAAAGGTTTTATTTGATTTCAGCAAAGACTGCAGACCACTATAGCATTTCCAGAGAATGGTATAATAGACCTGAGTTCAATATTAGCCTATAAGTTCAATTACAGCAACTACAGCATTTCAGAAATACTGTAATAGCTCTTTTTACACAATTTTAGTTCAATTCAGAAACTATAGCATTTCTGAATGCTATTAAAAGTTAATTCCAGAATTTAGTGTATTTCCAACAACTAAATAACTTCAATTTAAAACACATAAACATTTTAAAAATCATATTTTAACATTTAAAATGTTCATTTACATATCATTTAACATATATCATTTTCACAATAAATTTCTTATAATTAAATCCAATTTTCAACAATTTACTTAATAAATTTAAGTGTAAAAGTTTCCAATTCTTCACATTTCAACAAATAACTTAACACTTCAAATTTAAATTACCATTTCACAAATTTAACTAAATTTCCAATTTTATTTAATTAACTTAAACCTTTAATAAAAACCAAATTTCACATTTCCAAGTCAAGTTATATTTTAAAAGATCACTTTTAAACATTCATTTATTTAACCACTTAAATTCATAGAAAAATCAATAATACTTTAATAAATAACTTAAATTCAAATTTAATCAAATTATCATATTTTACCATTTTTCAAATATAATTAAATTTCCATTTTATTTATATAACTTAAATATCATTTTTAACCAAAATTCCAAATTTCCAAAACTTAAGTTATATTTCAAAAAGTCCAGTGAAACCATTCATTAATTACATTTTTAACACATAGAAAAATCATAATTTTTTTATTTTAAAACATTTCAAAATCTATTTAAATCAAATTTCGCAAATTTATAACTTTTAAAATACTTAAAAATATCCAAAACACTTTATAAAATAACCACGGGCCTGTATATAGTTTTCTAGCCTAGGTCAAGTGATACAGATATGTATCATTTCAATCCGCAGTTTAAAAAGAAAAATTCGGGTTCTATCATTTCAAACCCGCAATCCCAAGTTAAGATAAATTAAATAAAAACCATTCAGGCCTATCATTTCAGCCCATAACGATTTTTCCCTATTCTATAGTCCGTTCGGGTATGTATCATTTCAACCCATAGTGATTCTAGTCTACATGGAACTTGCAATGGTGATAACTGATATAAATAACAGAATAACATTAATAACAGTAACATATGATATAACAGGTGTATAAACATCATATGATCATAACATAGTCAAGTATAACATGATAATATATTTCTACAGATTCACAGGGTGTCAATTTACTAGTTATTTAGGTACATATTGTCTGGTGAGAATAACTCACCTGTTAAAGCTGGAGATTAGCGATCAAAACACACAGAATAGATTCCAGAAAGCACAACAAGCACGATATAGCATGACTTTTTATTTGAATGAATGGAGAGCCTTGATATTTATCTTGTAAACAATAACCAAACAAGACAATATACACATAAATATTCAACGCAAAACAATGTTGAAACAATGAAGATAAGAAGCAACAACGGAATAGGTTACTTGACCATGCTTTAACCATTCAAAAGCTCGAACAAGGGGTTCATTTCTCAGCCATGATGATGATGAGTGTGAGAGAGACAAGGTTAACTCCTCGGAATACATAAGACAAAACAATCCAAACAATATAAGTTTTCAACCCAAATTTTAATAAACAATGTTAGGAATGACTGCACGGAATCAAATAGAAATGCTTGCACTTGCTTTCAACCTTTACTAGGCTCAGCCATGAGGGAAACTACAGGTCTAAGGCAATGGTTTTGGGTCAGATCTGGGTTGCTAAGGTCAGCCTAACATGAGTTTGTTGATGGCAAAAGGTATGGAGATGGAACAACAACACAACAAAGCAAATTCAAGGTAAATCTCAACATTCTATGCTACAATTAGGTTCGGCCATAGACTCTAGGGTCATGGTCAGAGGTCCAGATGTTGGTGGCTGATGTGGCAGAGGGTAGTGGTCAGATCTGGGCTGGTGGTGGTGGTGGAAGTGGCGGCTAAAGTAAGGTGGAGGTGTTGGAACAAAACTAGGCTAGATTTGGGCATATAGGTGATGTTTTGTGAATTTTGGTGGTGGTCTCTTGCCATGGGGTGTTCGGCCATGGTCAGATCTGGTGGGGTAGAAGGTGGTGGTGGTCTGGAAGAGATGGAAGGAAGTGGTGGCCGTGGAACAAGGGGGAGAGGCCAATCTAAACAAGGAAGAAAGCAAGGCAAAATTGCATAGAAAAAGTAAGAAAAAAAAGTAGAAAGAAAAGAGGGATTTACCTAATTTTTTTTCAAGATGGAAGCCATGACTTTTTTAGGGTTTTGGAGCTTGAAAATTCATGAATAATATGGGGAAGTCGGCTGGAAAAAAAATTGAGGGATAGAACGGCAAAAAAAAAAAAAGATGTATTGATTGAAAAAGAAACGGTAGAATTCAAAAGGACTAGGCACACAAAAGGTATCAAACTCTTCATATATCTTTAATTCCTTTTTATAACTTTATATTTCTGGAAAAAAAAATTATCCCAGATAAAATTTCGAAATTTTATCAAAATATAATAATTTATATAAATATTTATCAATTATATAAAGTTAAATTAAGAAAATAGCTAAAATAGTAAACTAGTCTAGAAAATTTGGAATTGAATAGAATAAATTTTTAGAAAATTCATATGAGCTTGTCATATATTTTTAAACATAAATAATAACATAAAACAAAAATATATTCACAAAATAAATATTTAAAATTTAATTTACATATAATTTTTAATGAAGAAAATAGCAGAAAATAGGAAAACAGCCTTTAAAAATGAAAAATAAATACAGTAAATTTTGGAAAATTCTATAATCATTTTAAAAATATAAAAAGACAAAAATATACATAAAAAAACATATTAACACATATTAAAATAAAATATAAGAAAGAAAATATGATTTATAAAATTTAAAATAGGCAAAATTGCACAAATAAACAAATTATACTAAAAATTGAAATGTACATAAATTTTACATTTTAACTCCGTTTTCAATGAAACGAAAAGTAGTGTTCAAGTTATTACATCTATTTTTATAATAAAAGATAAAATTTATAATTTCAAACTTTTAAATTTTTAAGTTTAAAAGTCAAAGTTTGACTATTGACCAAAATTCACATTTTCAAGAGATATTAAATTTAGTCATATTTGAAATTCTAATCCACATCAAAGTCAAAGTTTATATTTAAAATAACAAAATTTATTCTTTTTCATAAATAAAGCTTTTGAATCTGAAAAAATCAATTTAAAAATATTTGAAAAATACAGGGTTGTTACACTCTCCCCCACTCAAAACTTTTCGTCCCCGAAAAGGAACGAGGTATGGGAAAGCACAGAAAAAGATAGAATGAATCGAATTAAGACAAGATGATAAGAAAATTGGAATTACACCTGATAACTATTGTTATAGGTAAGTTGAACAAGATGGAGGTGATCAAATCAAGAACACAAACACGAAAAAGATCCTCTAGAGTCTGAATCACCCCTTTTCACTTGACCGACGGTCTATGAATGGAAAACAGTGTTCAGATCCAGATGAGTAACAAAGATTATCAAAGATTACAGAAAGATTTCTAAACAGAAAGATTATAGAAAGATGCTTATACCAGCCTGTAGCAAGATGAGGGAAAATAAGGACAACCAAAAGATGGTTTGAAAAACAAAATAAGATAATAATTTGAAACCATAATGCTTTGAAATCATAACTTTGAAATCATAACAATTTAGAGGTGTTTATCATTTGGAAATCATACTACTAAAATCATAACACTTGGAAATGTTATTCTAAAAAACCATAATACCTAGAAAATCATAACACCTTTTAAAATAATCTTCATTTAAAATATTTTAATTCATTTAAAAGTTGTAACATTTCTAAGTTCATTCAATAATAGAAATTTCCAAAACATTGTATTTTCAAAACAGCAGCACTTATAAAATGCTACAGTAGATATATTAGCATTTCAAATCAGTTTAATTTCAGA
The DNA here is from genome assembly GCA_030737815.1 of Allium fistulosum. NCBI lineage: Eukaryota > Viridiplantae > Streptophyta > Magnoliopsida > Asparagales > Amaryllidaceae > Allium > Allium fistulosum. The sequence continues at coordinate 719,189,174 of CM060908.1, forward strand.
AATATTCATTTGGATATCATTTAACTTATGACTTATTAAAACATACTTTTATGAATGGAATATCCCATTTCATAAATAGATATTCCTTTAATAAGTTACACTTAAAATTCCATTTGAAAACCAAATTCTCAATTATCAAATTTTGGTGATGTTAAAATACATTTTAACTATTTAAATCATTATTATTCTCTTTTTTTTAAGACATATCTATTTCATAAATAAAATATTTATCATAGCAAATATAACAATCAAATTTCTTTACACATTTATTCATTTAGACATCAATTAAACTATGAATTCAAGTTAAATAAACTTTATTACCAAAAGTCCAGTTCAAATGTATTTTATTTTATCTATTCAAAGATACATTATTTATTATACAACATATTCATTTTAGGAAATAACCTTTATTAAAATTCCTAGGTTAGACTTAAGGTTCCAAAGTAAATCAAATTTGATTATTAAGTTATTTAAATAAAATCTTTTTAAATTCCTTTTTCACTATTTACCTCTATTAATCTTTTATAACTAAAATTTAAGTGTATAACATTTATTATAACCACTCAAATTTTATTTATAAAAATCCTTTCTATATTGTATATTATCCAATTTCATATTCAACTTCTGTGTAATTTAGGTAAGTTATATTGGAAATGAAATTGTGTGATTATACAAATAAAACTTTCCAATTCAATTATCTCAAGTTTGAATCATTTATTCAAATTTTTGATTTTTCTTTTTATAATTGAAATTATTCTTTAAGAAGAAAAAAATGTAAGAATTAATTTCCGATTTCCTTTAAACCAGTTAGAGATAAATAAATATATGTACATAATATGTCAAATCAAATTTAAATCATATATCTATATATATTATAAATCAAGTCATATTTAGAAATTCAAATAAATTAAATCTTTCAAAACAAAGCTGTAGTAAGACTACAGAACGGTCTCTTCACTTTGAAACTCGAAAATGAACGTCGATGATGCTGCAGTCATCACCGAAATTATTTTCCAGCGACAAAGAGAAGAGCACTTAATTTTTAAACTTTAAAATCCTTTAGAGACAAATTTTATTCAAAAATACTTTAAATAATATATCCTTTTAAAACTTTAAACACAAGGTTTGAAACCATCAGAAATTAAATTCTTAAATTTCTTGTTTTAAATTCATTTCAGTTCCCAAATAAATTTATAAACAACTATTTATAAATTCATTTATAGAACTATAAATGATAAGTTCCATAAATTTACTTATATCTCAAAATTTATTTCATTAACCAAATTTTAAAATAATATTATGTCAGTTTGTTCTGTCAAAGTGTTTTAGAAATCCTATCGATAGCGTTGATCAGACGAATCGATCGGAAACCCAATTCAACATCAACAACTCAAACAACACAATATTTAAACATTTTAATTTTAAATATTAGTTTACAAATACACTATACAGGAATTGATTTTCAAAGAAGGATAGAGATTCAAATTTGGTTAACTCAAATCAAATGAAATTATGATTTGAAAATAAGTTGGAACAAGGATGAGATGATTAAATAACAGAATAGGAAGATGGATAAGCTTATATAAATTGCGGGCAACCTTAACCGGGTCAACCGTGACTTAATGAATAAGATCAAATGTGTATTTTTTTTCTGGGGTAAATCTACATCCGATCTCAAGAGATAGAGTTTGGAATATCAAAATATATTAGCATCTAAACCAAGGATAAATATAAATCTCTGGTGAATCGATGCAAATTTGTAAAGGAGTTTTCCCCTTTTAAAAGTCATTAGAATATTGGCGATACCGCCAATTCACTATAAAGCTCATTCGAAGCGGAGTTATGGGATACTCCAGAATCAAAAGAAGATGAATAGTGAGGGACAAGAATGAATTTTGGAACCGCAGGGAACATTCCAAAAATTCAAAGGAAATCAGAATTAAGAGGAAAAGATTCAAACTCGAACGAAAGTGATTCTGTAAATAAATCTACTCCATATGCTGAGTTTTGCCTCAAAGCCAAGGCTCTGATACCAACTGTGACGACCCGATATTTTCAACCATTCGCATCCATTATAAGTGTATAGGCAGACACACATGTCGGAATTGAATTGCTCAAAATACCGCGTTGTAAATAAAATTTGGCAAATATCAGAATATACAGTAAATAAATATAATCACAGATCACAAACACAGAGTAAAATAATACAGCGGAAGTAAAACAAATAGTAGTTCATGAAGCTACTATGTAAAAGAAATAGTAGTTCATGAAGCTACTATGTAAATATATCAGAGTTACATAAGATACAACATAAGAAATAAAGTACAGCAGAAGGCTCAATACAATAACCAAGTACAGGCTGAATAGAACAACGGAACTGAAGTTGATAGAACAAGACTAGCAGATAATCTCCAGCGATTCAAATCTCCAAAAGGTGGAAATCCAAATCTGTGAATACTCAGGCTGACCCGAGCGTAAAGCAAAACACAAAACACTCGAGTCAGGATAATATATATACTTATATAATGTAAACCAACTCAAGTGAACTGTAATAAAGGTACAAGTAACTTAGAAGATGCTTGGGACCGCCCATCTTCTAAGGATCCGTTAAAATATCTACTATGTAGTAATATTTGATATTATAATAATGTCTAATAAGTAAAGTATAATCATATAGAAAATAGCGTTAAGGGGATGGAGAACCTTAACGCGGTCGGATCTTAAAATCATAATCGTAGTAAAGCTCGATATGGTAGGTGACACGGCACAACTAGGCAATGCCAGGGTAGATATACCAATTACGCATACGGACTGATGGAGCGGATAGCAGCCACTACCGTCCACCTCGAACAACACTCCCAAATCGAAGGGTGGCCACCAAAAATCAAAAAGTAATAGAATGGAATCGAAGAAGTGCGTCCGATAAGAGGTGCTACCTCACTGGTCCGAGATCGCTCCTGTTTTAGCCACCTTATGCCAACTCACGGGAGTTGGGTCCACGTATATAACTTAGGATCGTCGCCACCATCCTACTTCATTCTGGAAACTCCACCGCGTACACAGTTGTCAAATTGGTTTTCGGTATCGATAGAGAGTATGTCCATATCCGATCCCGGTCTCTTTAACAACCAATCGTTATTATAACCCGTGGTTATAACTTTTAAAACAATACTTTACTTCAAAATAAAATATCATTTCAAAACCATATATTTATCAAAATAAAGATTAAATCAATTCCAAACCATTTCCATATATATTTAAAATATCATATCATTTCAAAACTTCATTTCAAATCATTTCAATATATCAAAATATCATATCTTTCCAAAACTTCATTTCAAATCATTTTAATATATCAAATATCAATCTTTCCAAATCTTCATTTCAAATCATTTTAATAAAATAAAATATCATATCCTTACAAATCCAAATATTCAACTTTAAATACCTTTTAAATTCAAAGATATCATTCATTTACTATCATTTCAAATCACCTTTAAATAGTTTATATTCCAATCAAAATAATTCATTTAAACCTTTTAAAAGTGTAATTATTATATTTTCAACAATTTCCAAAGTTTCAAACCATTCTGAGTTTGTTTACTAAGTCAAAAACCATAATTATTAAAATTTCAGCCTTTCGCAGCATTTAGAAAAAGCTGTTATAAGTTATACTTGAAAACATTTTTATTCAGCAAAGACAGCATTTAAAACTGCTGTTAAAACTCAGTTTTTAGTTAAATTATAGTTCAAAACAGAAAAGACAGCATTTCAGAAGTGCTGCGGTAACTCAGATTTCAAGACAAAGGTTTTATTTGATTTCAGCAAAGACTACAGACCACTATAGCATTTCCAGAGAATGGTATAATAGACCTGAGTTCAATATTAGCCTATAAGTTCAATTACAGCAACTACAGCATTTCAGAAATACTGTAATAGCTCTTTTTACACAATTTTAGTTCAATTCAGAAACTATAGCATTTCTGAATGCTATTAAAAGTTAATTCCAGAATTTAGTGTATTTCCAGCAACTAAATAACTTCAATTTAAAACACATAAACATTTTAAAAATCATATTTTAACATTTAAAATGTTCATTTACATATCATTTAACATATATCATTTTCACAATAAATTTCTTATAATTAAATCCAATTTTCAACAATTTACTTAATAAATTTAAGTGTAAAAGTTTCCAATTCTTCACATTTCAACAAATAACTTAACACTTCAAATTTAAATTACCATTTCACAAATTTAACTAAATTTCCAATTTTATTTAATTAACTTAAACCTTTAATAAAAACCAAATTTCACATTTCCAAGTCAAGTTATATTTTAAAAGATCACTTTTAAAAATTCATTTATTTAACCACTTAAATTCATAGAAAAATCAATAATACTTTAATAAATAACTTAAATTCAAATGTAATATCTTCTTTTTATTACAGTTCTTCCTTTTTACATCTAATTTCTATATATTTAATATTTTCCATTTTAAACCATATTTGCGAATTATTCTCTTTTTAATGTTCTATTTGCATAAAAAGGAATAAAAAGAAACTAACATTTACATGTTAAATTCTAATTTAAAACAGATGCAAATGAAATACAAATAAATGTAAATAACTGTAAATAACTGAATAAAATAGCTTAATAAAATAACTGAATAAAATAGACTGAAAAGAACTTTAAAAACTAGCTGCAAATAACTTATATATAAAAACTGTCTCAAAATTGCAGAAAAACTACAACTATTGAGAACCCTATTATTTTAAATTACTTAAAAATCTAAAATGATAACTAAACACTCACATGTGGTCCTTAGCTCTATTCCTTGGTCTTCCTTAGTCCACTTCTAGAGCGTAGAATATTTTTATCAAAAAGATTTCCTCCTTAGAAAAATTTTCTATTTAGGGTCCTGCTTCTGGAAATGAACCCAAATAGGAGAAAATTTGAATGAGAAAAATAGCTAGGCCTAAGGTCTTGTTTATAGTGTGGTTTAGGGATCTCAGATTGTTGGATTTGAAGATTAAATCTGGTGCAACCACGTCATAGGCTCGCTGGGAATCGTCGGATGGAAGCACGAACGCACAAGATTGATAGAAATTGGAAAAACATGTCACGTTCGAACCTGGACAAATTCATGTTTACATACATGGGCGAGTCGACATGCAGGTCGACCCATATATGTGGAAGGTCGACCTATAGGTCGACCTATGCACATTTGGGGTCAACCTGACCTATATATATATTCTTTTAATTTCTTGATTCTTGTTTAATTCGTATCTTCTTCGTTTTAGCTCGCATTCTGACAAACTATATATGGAAATTGATTAGAAAATCACCACGGATACAATGGTGCAACTCCATAGCTCGATTTTGATAATTTCATAAACTTATTTTATTATTTTATTAATTCATTAATCAATTATTATAGCTTAAATTTTGGGTTGTTACAAGTATTGTCTTTAAGAGAAAACAAACCAGCTTTCAAATTATTTACATAAACGCCATTGACTTGGTATTTTAAAGGCTCGACAACTCATATTAACCTAATTATTTTAGAGGCGTGGCATCTTATGTTTTAAAAGCACGCACCTCATGTTTTAGAGGCACGACATCTTATGTTTTAAAAAGGTCGACACCCCATGTTTTAGAGGCATGGCATCTTATGTTTTAAAAGCGTGACATCTCATGTTTTTAGAGGCGTAGCATCTTATGTTTTAAAAAGAAAGGCACTTCATGTTTTGAGAGGCGCATAATCTTATGTTTTAAAAAGCACGACACTTCATGTTTTTAGAGGCGTAGTATCTTATTTTTTAAAAAAGCGCCGCATCTCATGTTTTAGAGGCCCAACATCTTATGTTTTAAAAAGCATGACATGTCATGTTTTAGAGGGGCGACATCTTATGTTTTAAATGCACGGTATCTCATGTTTTAGAGGCGTGGCATCTTATGTTTTAAAAAGCATGGCACCTCATTTTTTAGAGGCACAACATCTTATGTTTTAAAAAGCACAGCACCTCATGTTTTAGAGGCACAACATCTTACATTTTAAAAAGCACGACACCCTATGTCTAGAGGCAACATCCTATGCTTTAAAAGCGTGGCATCTTATGTTTTTAGAGGTGTGACATCTTATGCTTTGAAAGGCTATGTAAAGTTGTTGGTGCTTTTACATAAGATTTTGGATAAGTATTTGAGCTATATTTCCCTTGTTTTAAGAATGATTTAAGTGGTTTATCATTTCCAAAGATAAATGTTTTCAAGGAAATAAAATAGAGTTTTAGCCCAAGTTTTATATGGATTTTGCCAAGAGAACTATTACTTGTGATGCTTATGACTATTGATTCAACATATTTTGATGAATAATGTTATATGTTCTTGTTATCAATTGATCAGTTAAATTTGCATATTTATCATCGTCATGGTCACATTTTTATAACCCAACATTGCATCTTAGGATTAGGAACAAAATTACCAGTTACCTTGTTCCAGTAGTGAGTATGGTCAGACTTAACTCCTGAGTAAGTAGAATCGCATCCAGGAGATCAGATAGATCAAATATGTTAGGATGCCCAGAACCGATCAAAGGGATATAATTTGAGATATGTTATTAGCAACAACTAACATGTTCATAGTGGTCCCATGTAAACTATGATTTAAGATACATTATTAGTGACGACTAATAGGTTCATAGTGATCTCATAGAAACTATGATTTAAGACAGATAGTCCATATGATTCTTGACAGGTTATTAGTTGGTCTATAAAAACTATTTGGGTCATAGTGACCCTAGGAAAACTATGATTTGACACAGATAGTTAAATTTTTGAAAGGGTAAACCTTGGGTGTGTATAACCCTAGGATGATAGACTAGTTAGACTTACACATGTTGCATGCATGCATATGATCATGTTATGTTTTGTTATTATCGTTGTGGTTGCAGGTGCATGATTTATGATTTGCATTTTTGGATAAGATACTAGTGAGGGGAAAACTTGTTCCGCTAAACGTTGTGGTCTCACTGGATATCTGTTTGGTTTGAGATGGTATATTATTATTCACATTAGAATTTTTATCTGATCCGAAATTTCTTTTCCCCCTAAACTCTCGGATACTCATTTGAGTAGATTGGAAGTAGGGAATTTTAAGTTAGATGAATAAGCTTCCGGAGATGTGCAGGAGACAAACTAGCTAATATTAGAAGTTTATTTCCACTGTGTTGTTTGAAGTCTTAGGCTTGTTAAATGGATGTAATGACAGGATTTATAACTGTCAAGTTGTTAGACTTGGATTATCCAAGGGGGCATCTTCATATATCTCTCTTGTAATATAATTGTATCTATTATATTTTCTATGAACGTGGAATCGTTGGGATTATGTAATGAATATGAAAGTTATTAATGAAATGGGTTTTGAAAATGTTCATATTCTTGTGCTCCTGATGTTATAGACACAGTTAACAAATCTCATTTTATCATCGGAAATTAATACTACCGATGATTGTAGTATCAGTAGCGTTTAGTTTCGAACCTCAAATTGGAGGATGATATAACCTGGTATTAGAGCATAGGTTTATGTAAAACTTAAAAGATTTTTGAGAACATAATCCAAATAAATCAGTATAACATTGGGTTATGGGATAACACTATAGTAACGTACTTGCATTATATATATATAAGTATGTGTTCTATCTCTATTCTCCTTTCTCTCTTAGACCGTTCTTCTGTAGCTTACTAAGGCTCGTATGCAGATTACAAGAAAGCAAGATATGAAAGCATGAAATGAAAGAATGAATCTAATTGGAGGAAGCACCACAACTAATGGAATTGTTTGGCCCAATACTAGAAGGAATCTGGGTCGTCAAGCAAATGCTAAACTAAATCCAAATGCTAACGTGAGTGCTGGAACCCTACTAGTAGATATGAAGAATATGTATCAGTTCTTCATGTATATGATGCAAGCTGGTGCTGCAGCTAGTTTGGCTGGAGGAAACAATGGTAATGCGGGCGGTGCTAATCCTGAAGTACTTGCTTCCATCAATTATCCCAAGTTGAGCCATGATTATACCAGTCTTGCAGGGAAGCCTTTTTCTAAAAATGAAAGTGCAATTGGAGTAGAGAATTGGTTGTTGCACTATGAAAGGATCTTTGATGACTTAGACTTGAATGATAAGCAGAAGAGGAGGTTAACCTCTAGATAGTTGCAAGAAGCTGCTTTGGTATTGGTGGAAAAGTGTAACTGTAAGAATATTAGAGGAGAATCTAACTTGGGCTGAATTTAGAAGGAGATTTAAGGAAAGGCTTATGTCCGAGATAGCTAACTCAACTTTACTCAAGAAGTTCACTGAATTGGAGCAGGGTGAGATATCTATACTGGAGTATGCAACTAAGTTTGATGAGTTGGTCAAATATGGATATGCTACTATAGATACTATGATAAAAAGGAACAAGACATTCATTCGTGGATTAAAACCAGAGCTTGCTTGGGCAACTATGCCGCATCTCAGAGATCCATGTGATGTGGTGGTGGAGATGGCGTTAAGGAATGAGGAAATGCTTTCGATATTTGGAAGTAATAAGCCTTTGGAGACTAAAGATTTTAAGGCAAGAAAAGGAAGTTCTTCAATAAGAAGGGAGCTCAAAAGGGCGGAGATACGAAGAAAGGGAAGACAAATATTGTTCGCTATAAGTGTGATAAGGAAAGACATTTTGCTTATGAGTGTTGAACCGGCAAGGGAAAGAAGGTTGTGGAAAAGAAATGTGTAAAGTGTTTCAACTGCAACCAGATGGGGCATTACAAGAATGAATGTCCAAAGCTGACCAAGGTTGATAAAGGAAAAGTTCTTGTTCTGGGACCACTAACTTATAGACCGACAGTAGAAGAGAAAGGAAAGTTTATGATGAGAGTGCGTTTTTGATTCAGGGCATACGTATTAAAGTATTATTTGATACTGGCACATCACATTCTTTTATCTCACATTGTTTGGTAGATAAGTTAAATCTTGAACTGTCATACCTTATTACTTCCTTAAGAGTTGCGAATCCGATAGAAGGTTATGCAACTCTTGGAATGAGATGTGACCATTTAGAATTTCAGCTATTAGTTCATGCATTTACCTGCAATTTGCACGTGTTTGATTTTGTAGGTTTTGGGATTATTTTAAGTATGGATTGGTTAGTAGATATGATGCTAGGATATTTTACCAAGATAGGAAGATATCATTAAGACACCCTAATAGCCGTGATCGAATTATATACTCAGTAGAAAATTCGAGTTTAGATGTATGTGCTTTATTAGGTGCAATGGAAGTGGAAGACGAGGTGAATCGGGTTTTATTTTAAGAGAGTATTCAGATGTTTTTGACCCAATTACAGGACTACCACCTAAACGAGCTATTGAGTTTCTAACAGATCTTGTACTTGGAGCTGAACCCGTGAGTAGACAACCTAGCAGAATAGCACCTATTGTGTTGAAATAGTTAAAGGTGCAAGTGGTGGATTTAGAAAGAAAGAATTTTACTAGTCCAAGCAATTCGCCTTGGGCAGTGGTTGCGGTGTTTGTGAAGGAATTAGATGGGTCATCAAGGATGAGTATTGATTATCGTAAGTTAAATGAGAATACGATAAAGAATCATTATTCTTTGCCAAGAATAGATGATTTGTTTGATCAGTTGAGTGAAGCCAAGGTATTTTTCCAATTGGATTTAGTAATAGGATTCCATCAATTGAGAGTGGTGGAAGATAACATTCCATTAACAGGGTTTCGAACAAGATATGGTTCATATGAATGGTCATGCATGCTCTTTGGACTAACCAATACACCTGCTTACTTTGTGGATTTGATGAACTAGATCTTCCGAGAACATTTTGTCAGGTTCGTGTTAGTGTTTATAAATGACATTCTGCTATATTCTAAGAATAAACGAGATCATGAGATTCATCTTAGAATAGTGCTAGAAATGTTGAGGCAATGTTAACTAAAAGCGAAGTTTTCAAGATGTCATTTTTGAAATAAAGAAGTGAAATTCCTTGGTCATGTTGTTTTAGAAAATGGGTTATCAATAGATCGAGGTAAGATTGAAGCTGTTAATAATTGAAAAAGACCCGAGACTGTGACCGAGGTAAGAATTTTTCCGGGGTTAGCTGGCTATTATTGGAGATTCATCAAGGATTTCTCCTGTATAGAAGCATCTATGACTGCAAATGAGGAAGGATGTAATGTTTGTTTGGACCGATAAATGTGAAGAAGCACTCTTAAAGTTGAAACATTTATTGACTAATGCGTTTGTGTTAGTTGTTCCAGATGGAAATCAAGATTTGGTGGCATATATTGATGCATGTGGGATAGAGTTTAGAGTTGTGTTAATGCAAAAATGTAAAGTGATTGCCTTCGCTTTTCGACAACTTCGACCACATGAAGTAAGGTATTAGACTTATGATTTAGAGTTGGCCGCCGTGATCTTTGCTTTGGAAGTATGGAGATGCTATCTTTTGGGTGAACGATTTGAGTTATCTATGGATCATACGTCTTTGAAGTATGTATTCTCTTCAAAAGAGTCGAATTTGAGACAACAAAGGTGGCTAGAGTTTTTGGAACTTATGATTTTGATATCGAGTATACGCCAGGAAAAGGAAATAAAGTTGCAGATGCACTTAGTAGGAAACATGCGAATGTGGTGTTAGCTATGCTAGTAGAATGAAAAGATTTAGAGGCATTGACTACTTGTGGTGTGTGGTTAAGGTCAACGGCTAGTTCTAGTTGGAATACCGCAATGTTATCCTGTTTGGAAGTTTGACCAGTAACAATCGAAAGAATTGCTTCTAAACTTTGGATGAGTCTGCAAGAAGTGTTAGCTACCAAGCTGAGGATGAGTACAACTTACCATCCACAAATGAATGGGCAAATGGAAAGTGTTAACAAAGTTCTTGAAGATTTGTTAAGAGCTTTTGCACTAGACTTTGGAGGGTCATGGGAAGACCATTTGCACTTAGTTGAGTTTTCCTATAACAATATTTATCAAACCAATATAAGAATGGGGCCTTTCGAAGCTCTTTGTGGAAGGCCATACAAATCACCAGGATGTTGGCTAGAAGCCGAAGACAGATTGATTGTACGCCCATATATGGTAAGAGAAGCTACATAAAAGATTTAATTGGTCCAAGTAAGGATGAAGGAAGCTCAATCTAGGTAGAAACATTATGTAGATAAGAGGTATAAGGATTTAGAATTCTCAGTTGGAGACCATGAATTTGTTAAAGTATCACCGATAAAAGGTGCAGTACAATTTGAAAAGTCGGAGAAGTTGGCACCAAGATATGTTTGCTCGTCGAAAGGATCGAGAAACTCACTTATCAGACAGAGTTACCAAATATTTGGTGGGAGTCCATAATGTTTTTTATGTTTCTCATCTTAGAAAGTGTGTGCATGATCCAGAGACTGCTATTGGACCGACTGTATTGGGAGATCTAGTAGTGGAACCTAATATGACCTTTGTTAGAAATCCAGTTCGTGTTGTAGCAAGAGATGAGCAGAAATTAAGGGACAAGATAGTCAAGTTAGTGAAAGTCCAATGGAGTGACTATGAGAAAGACTATACTTAAAAGACAGAAGACATTATTAGAGAGACTTATCTTGAGTTGTTTTGATGGTATGTGCTATATATGTCATATAGATTTTCTGCTAGTAGGATATGCTAGTGTTGTTGTTATGTATTTGTCACACATGTTTGCATGATTGTTATGCTCGTTGTTTTCCTTATCGTAATTTCGAGGACAAAATTCTTTAAGGGGGGAGCCTATAACACCCCTAATTTTTGTTTTAACATTATTCAAGGAATTTAGTAAGATAAATTAAACAGAATAATATGAGGTGATAAGGAGAATGAGTTTTGTTAACTAATTTGTGTCAGGCCTTAATTAATTAATTAATAAGATTGTTTTAAACATAGAATAGAAATGAATTAATGAGAGGGGCATAATAGGAATAATTCATTATTTCATTCCCTAAACCCTTCCTCCCTCATTCATTCTCATTCCACTTTCTAAATCAAAACAAAACCCAAAAGAGAGGCCGGCCATTACTTATGGAAAAAGAAGAAGAAAGCTAAGGAATTCAAAAGAGGAAAGCTTAGAGGAATTAATTTACATCAAATCTAAGAGGAATAATAGTAACCGTATCATTTGTTTAAATTGTGTTTTCAGATTTAGAATTGATTTTTGAATTGATTGTCATAATATGTCATGTTTGAATTAATAATATCATTATTGGATTGAATGATTTGTTGGAAATTTATGGAATTATTTTAGTGGGTTTTAAAGGCAAAAACTATGTTTTTAATCCCCTATTGATTTGAAATTTTAATATGTTGTCTAAAACATTATTTTGAAGATGACTTTTCAAATTCATAATTTTCCAAGCTCATATGAATATTTTGTGAATTTCCTAAGAGAAAAATATGTACATTTTTGGGTTTTAATTATTAATAATAATTAAATTAATATTTTGGTCTTGAAATTTTTGTATAAGGAAGAAGAAGGAAATTCAGATTTTTAGTGATTTTTCACTAATTATTATGATTTTTATGAATTTATTATTATAGTAAAGTATTTAATTAATGAGGGTTAATAATATTAATTATAAAAGGTTTGCAAGGTTGTTGAGAAGGTAGAACGTGATCTACCACTAAATTCTAAAAAAATATATATATATAGTATTTTGTTATCCAATGAAAATTTGACAAGAGGAAAGAGTTAGTGGAAAGTGTTATCTTTAAAAGAAAACAAATCTGTTTTTAAACTATTTACATAAGTGCCATTGTCACAATAACATAGGTTCGATACCCCTAAAGTCCTTGAAACATGAAAACTATAAAGGTTGATACATCCGATAGCTACTAAATAGTTATGTGATGTATCTGCTTTTATAGAGGCTCGACACCGTGTGTCTTCAAGGGACATGATACGTCATGGTTGTAGAGGCTCAGTAACCCCCATGGTTTTGAGACTCGACAACTTCTTTTCCTTTTGATTCGGTACCCTCAAGTTCTTAAGGGCTCGACAGCCTTACATATTTTTAAAGACTCGAAACCTCTTGTTTTTATTGACTCGATAGCTTCCATGCTATTCGATAACTATGTTTTAGCGGCTTTATAGCCAAATGTTTTATAAACTAAATAACTATGTTTGTAGGCTCGATAGCCTATGTTTTTTGGAGATTCGACAACCATGTTTTAGCGGCATATTCGCCATATGTTTTGCAAACCCAATAACTATGTTTTAGATGGCTCGATAGCCCTTGTTTTCTAAAGGTTCGACGATCTTCTTTGCTATCAAATATTTTAAAAGCTATCTAAAGATGATATATATATTTTAGTGGCTCAATAGCCAATGTTTTAGAGATACCCGACATCTATATTTTAGTGGCTATACAGCTGTATGTTTATAAATTTGAAATCTATGTTTTAGAGGCTCATTAGCTAGTGTTTTAAAGATGCTCGACACCCTTGCTTTGATAGCGAGTGTTTTAAAAGGTATGTAAAGATGATAGTGCTTTGGCACAAGATTTTGGCTAAGTATTTAGGCTATGTTTTCCTTATTTTAAGAACAATTTCTAGTGGTTCATTAATTCTAAAGGTAAATGTTTTCAAGGAAATGAAATAGTATTTTAGTCAAATTTTATAATTATACCAAAGGAAAATATTACTAAAATTTAAGTAATTTTGGTATGTATATGACTATTGATTGAACATATTTTGATGGATGATGTTGTATGTTCTTATTACCATTTGATTAGTTAAATTTGCATATTTTATCATTTGTCATACTCAAAATTGCATTACCCAACATTGCATCTTGGGATTTAGGAACATATCACCAGTTAGGTTGTTCTAGGAGTGAGTATGGTCAGACTAAACTCTCGAGTGAGTAGAATTGCATCCAAGAGATATGATATATTGATTATGTTAGGATGCTTTAAACCGAGCAAAAAAAATATGACTCATGGATTTAAAGCTAGATTAGATTTTGGTGGGACTGGTGTAGAGTCGCGCCTTATGCTTCAATCGTTAGCCCCCGGTTGGTAAAGGCCCACCATTCCAGTGCATAGGCCTTTGTTAGTATTGAGACTAAAAGATGTGTACATACAGAAAGGAACTCATAGCTCTATATGCTCAATGTATTGTTTAATTGGATTTACTCCTAACCATATTTGGAGATTTTGAGACAGCTGATTATGTTTTGGCCCGAGTCAGCCTGATAGGTTATTACTTGGCCTATGAAAAATAATAGGATCATAGTCATTTTAGGAAAACTAGGATTTGAGATAGACAGTCAATATTATGGGACGTGTAACTTTGGGAAGGCCTAACCCTATAATGGCAGACTTGTCAATTTTACCCACATTGCATGCATATGATCATATCATATTTTATTTTAACCATTGTGGTTGCATGTGCATGATTTATATTCAAATTGAAATATTTTGATAAGATACCGGCGAGGGGAAAACCCAATCCATTCCACGACGTGGTCTCACTAGATATTTGTTTTGTTCTAAGATGGTATATTATTATTCACACCACACTTTTTGTCTAACCTAAAGTTTTTGTTTTTCCACTTAAACTCTCGGGTACTCATTGAGTAGATCAGAAGTAGGGGTTCTCTAGTCTGACTAATAAGCTTACGGAGACATATAAGAGGCAAGCTAATATTAGGAGTTTATTTCTACTATGTTGTTTGAAGTTTATACTTTGTATGAATGAATGTGATCACGGGATTGATAACTATTAAGTAGTTAGACTCTGATCATCCAAGGGGGCATCTTTGTATATCGCTCTTGGAATATAATTGTAATTATTATATTTTCTCCGAACATGGAATCGATGAGATTATGTAATGAATATGAAAGTTTATTAATGAAATGTTTTTTTGATAATTTTCATATTCACATACTCTCGATGTTATAGATCCAATTAACTGATCTCATTTTGTCACTGGAAATTAAAACTACGATGACTACAACATCTGCAGTGTTTAGTTTCGAGCCTCAAAATAGAGGATGTTGCAGTATGTTGTTGGAAAGATGTAAGAATGTGGGCAATTAAATCCCAAGAAACTAGAGATAGATGGTCAGGCCTTCCAACGTGATGGTCCCAAGGCTTGGGAAGAGGAGGACGTTCGCGTATGGGAGAATCTGACCACCTTTTAGAGCCAAAGTAATCTCTGGACTCCCGATCGACCCATGAGCATCCCTCTATTTCCGCGACTTCCCTATTTTCCCAATCTGTTCTCCTTACTCTCTCTTGTTTGGATTTACGGTGATGCTTTGAGGAGATGGAGAGTCATCAGCCAGTATAGCCATATTTCTTTACAAGGCCTTCGTACAAAGAACGGCCCATTGTACTTGAAAAAAATAGGGTTAGAACTTAGAATCAGAAAATAGCATATGCAGAGTGAATGTGCTTATGCCTAGATGTTGTTTAGAGTGTTGGTGTGTCCTATACATTTTACGAACCATGCTCATTGGGTTGAGAGATCGGAGTAAGTTCCTTCACAAATGAAAGAATTGCCAACACCGGATGGGAGGTTAGCAGTTGGGAAGTCGATGTTGAAGTCAGGCCTAGTGAGGTTTGGAACATTTTTGAGGTTGGAGAGGTCACCAAAGATGTCTTTTGCAATTAGGTCAGGGAAATAATCCTCTGATATGGCCCTTTTAGGGATTCGTAGCCAGCCTTGTAGTTTTGATATTGAGCTTTAGTGGCATAGGGGTAGGTAGAGTTGGCTCCTCCCTTAGAATTATCTCTTCCCATAGAATGGTCTCTTCCATGGGAGTAGTTTCTCATGTTGAATCTTCCTCGTTATCTTCTTCATTGCATCCCCTACTCTTCTTCATATTCATCGTCTCCTTCTTCTCCCTTTTCTCCCCCCTCTAACTTCTACTCTTCCTTCATTTCTCTCGCCCTTGCATCGTTGATACTTTGGACATCCTCTACTATATTTGGATCGTCTTGATGTATGGGGGCTAGAGGAATGACTTTAGCTTCTTGGGTTATTTAAGCGGTTGTGATTGCCGCGGTCTCATAACCGACTCTTTTCCCATTTTATAACACTTAATAGTTGCATAGTCATAAGTCAGTGAGCATATTCATTTTTTCTATCCTACTTTGGGATTTCTTTAAGGATTTGAAGAGTGTGTGCCGAAGCAGCATTGGTAACTCTTGGATGGTTATCTGTAAAAGAGGGAGCAAGTGAAGATTAGAAACCAAAGTGAAGTAAAATTTAGTAAAGTAAGGTATAGGTTGTTGGAGCTTACATCTAGACAATCATATCTCGGAGAAATAGTTTAGGCATCTGATGAAGAAGCATTGGTTCTTGAATCTACCAAGCTTGTTATGGAGGCAAATGACTACTTAACAACCATGGTATGACTCCATAAATGTAAGAGATGGGTTGTTAAATATATTTTAGAAATTGCAAGGGTATTGGTTCTCCTTGAAGGTTAGCACCCTACTCAAGTGTCGAATGAAGGTCTTATTTGTTTAGTTCAGAGCTACGTATCCGTTTGGGCGTAGTTGAGTTGGAGCTAGCCTAAAGAGTTGAAGCCTCACCTTTAAAAAATGGTTTGACGATGGAATGACTCTAGAGAGGCACATATATCTATTGCATGCCATGTAGCCCTATGGGGAATTGTGTGCACTTTATGTTGGTAGAGGGACCAGGGTTTCGTCTATACTGTGGTGATCGTAATTTTTTTTTGATATCCATGCCATTAACCTCGAGGTTGGAGAACCCAGGAAGTTATCGAGGGTCATAACGCATGCAAAGGAATGTTTTAAAACCAAATTGGCCACAAACACCCAAGAACAAATTTAAGTAGTGAAATAAATGAAGAAACTATATGAAAATAGAGGAAGATCACAAAATATTAAGAAAAACATGGCAGAAAGCAAAAATAACAAGATTTATAATGGTTCGGCGCTGAGTGCCTATGTCCACTTTGAATATTCTCTTTATTGGTTCTCAATTAACTTGATTACAATTACAAACAACAAGAAATAGCAAAAGATTAGAAAAGAATGGAGGAAGTTAGTTGCAATAGTGGTGGAGTTTAACCAATAGCATAAGAGTCCATTGAATGGCTCCTTATGCCGGTATTTATAGATGTAGGCGGCCCCTAATCTGACTGGAACTTCGACAACAGGACCTCCTTGACCATGTGGGCTCACTATACAAAGGGCTAGGCCCAACTCTCAATGGATAGGGATCGGTACTGATCCCTCCATGTATTAAGTTTGGGCTTGCGATCCCTATGGTAGCTCCAATATGCTCTAGCATGATGGTGTTTCAAATATCAAAGCGTTTGGACGCGCGAAGCTCTTACTTTTTCTCAATCCTTGATTCAGTTTCATAGTGGTCTGAAGAATGCTTACCCTTAACCATCCATTTTGTGTTATGCCGATCCCTCCATTCGCTGCATACCACGGCAATCCTTACATCTATAAGATATACGCCAAATCCTCTTGGTTTCTGTGATGACCCGGAATTTTGGGCAATATTTATTTGATAGTCTCCTAAGATAATTATTTAAAGTGGTAATATTGATTTAATTATCTTCATTAATAATTATTTTAAATCGGAAAATTTATCTTTTCAAAGCTAATAATATTTAATTTGGCAAATTATGTTTAAATTTAATACAATATCTTTCAAAAAGCTATTTAAAGATTAAATTTGCCAAATTAAATATTATTTTCTTTGAAAAGATAAATTTTCCAATTTAAAATAATTATTAATGAAGTTAATTAAATCAATATTACAACTTTAAATAATTATCTTAGGAGATTATCAAATAAATATTGCCTAAAATTCCGGGTCATCACAGTTTCTTAATGTGTGCCGATCCTTATTTCCCGAGAAATGTATGCCGATGCATCCACCATGAGTGAGCCATGCTGATCCATCATGTGTTTCATCCATGTTAATAAATGACTATAACGATCCCTGCTTCATCCAAGCTAACTTCCATCTCTTTGACATCCCACGCTGTCTGTCTATCAACTATGTTCAATAAGGGCTTCGTATAACTGTCCATAATCTATATCTGGGTCTTGTAGCCATTGCCTCATGGTTATTCCTCTTATCAATGGGCAAATTTGTCTTGCATGATCAGCCCAATATAACCGGGCCAGCGCACCGGATAACACTTGCCCCCCAAAGCACGTCTTGTGAGTAACATGATGCACTTTAAATCAAAAAAAGTCTTAGTTGCCAGAAAGAATTCCATCTAACTTCCTGGTTGATTTCTGTTCCTTTACTTCATTATTTGTCTCATCCATATCCATCATTCACACATCCCTCCTCTTTTTTTTTTTGGAGGGATTGGTATCCCACTTACCGATTCATCATTAGAGACATGCGAATAGGGTTCGGCTTGCCCCAATGCTGACTGTTTCTCCTTTCATTTTCCTTCTTTGACTTAGTCACCCCCAATGACCGGTTAGACTCCCCTTCTTATGCAGGTGTATATAAGCGTATCTCTCTCACCTCCTTCCCTTCACTTTTCTACTTCACAACTTTTACCTAATCTTTTTTATCTTCACTTCGTATACTTTCCTTGCTTCCTCCCTACCAAACCCATACCATCACAAAATCCCCCTTCACAAGCGCGATTCCTTCAACTGTAAGCCTCAAACCCAAACACAAACTCAATCCATCCCTTCACAGTCGCTCCTTCTCAATTAGCGATTCCTAAGCCCGAACACTCGATTAGGTACGAACCCTTCTTTTATTTGTGATAACGACTTGCAAGTTTCAGGCTTTAGTGAGTTTGAGTGTTTATTAGGCCGTGGTAGGTTGATAGATTGCTTCAGATTTAAGGAAGAGAATTGGAAGGAGATGGAAGTGGAAAAGGAGATAGGAAGAAAAGGATTCGTTGAGTCGGATAGAGTTAAGTGTGGATTGAGTAAAAATGGTTCTAGTGTTGATGTTGTGGAGTTGTAAAGTAGAGATTGGTAATAAAGTGCGTTGACAAGGTTCGGTCATGAAGTGTTTTGGTGGGTTGAGGAGAAGTTAGTTGAGGGATCAGTGCAAGGCAATTTGATGAGGTTGGTAGGATGTTATTATGGATGAGGGATTGGTAGGGTATATTTGAAGGATGGGATCGATAGGCTGTTGGAGTGCAGGAAATGGTTTTATAAGGAGTCGGCAGGAGTTAGTTGTCTAAGGGATCGGTTTTAGGTGCCTCATCGTAGGGATCGGTATAGGGATCGAAAAAGAGGGATCGACACAGGGAGCTAAGGGATCGGTTTGGATAATTAATGTTAACTCAACTTTAGTCATCTAAACATTGAACTGCACACTAGCTTGCCCAAATATGAAATGACTTGAACTGTTGGACTCAAGCCTAAATAAACATAACTCATGACTTCTTGACATGGATTAAATGAAGACTGGTTAAAATACTTGGATAATAAAATAACTTCATATCTTAATATGTCGATAACCGATCCTAAAGCTCTCATTATCGATCGACTTTCTTATCGACTGAGACAGTCAACGCTGACACTCTCTCTGGATGTAACTCCAAGTCTTGTCATTTCATTCTAGCTTTTATGATTCCGAACTGTTCATACTTGTTTCACACTGCATTGCACTATTGTTCACACACGACATGGGGGGAGGGGGAAGGGTTATTATCTCTAATGTTGATTATCTACTGAGTATAGCTAACATAGATCTCAAAGCTGCACGACGTGCACCAACAAAATGTCTTCTGAGTTTGCCGCAAGAAACATCAGTTTTGAGGCAAGGTCAAGCTCTACCACCCTGTCTGATAAACCTTCTCCGAGTCACTGTGTAGAACAAGTAGAGACGTCTTACCCACATGCAAATCTCTTTTTCGACATTCCAGTCCTTCCTGTAGAAGTCATCATCCCGGATTTCGATGCCGTTGAGGGTGCTATCATTCTAAATAACCCTGTTGACTCACAAGCGTCTAGAATCGGCGAAGTGCTCTTTGTCGATTGTGTTCCATCCATGGAATTCCATTTGAAGACGTTATAGTTCCATCGAGGCAAAATAGACCTCACTTGCCTCCAGCCGGATATACCGCTTACAACAATTTTATGTGTTGGGTTGGATGTGTGCCACCTTTCAACTCCTTCATTCGGGAAATGTCGAGGTACTTGGAGATCGCTCCTACCCAGTTGCACCCTAACATCTACGCTTTCATTCATGGAACCTTCCTTCTCTTTATGAATGTTCCGTTCCATCCGCCAACTCCTAAAGACATCAAATACATCTACAATTTCAAAAGACGGACATGGTGTCCTTATATGTCTTTCTTGAACCCTTGCCTAAATGCCAAGTCTTAATGGGTGCATGGAACAAGCTCTCGATATTAAAACACGATTGGCTTTATATATGATGTCGTCCCAGTTTCACAAGGAGATGGTTGGAAGGATGTAATGTTACTCCTATCTTCGTCTTTAGTTCGATGATTTACGTCGCAACTTCTTCTTTAAACATACTAACATCACCAGTTATTTCAAGTGTTCGCCCTCGACCCGAAGGCGTCGAGTATTCTAGGGCCGTTGCAGCCCGTCGTGCTACTCCCATTGAGGATCAGGACATCAAACTTCTTGTCATTGATGATTTGCTTTCATTATTTGGTCTGTTGGAAGACGGCCGCAAAATTGGACTTCCTGGGAGTAAAGCAGTCCCGAAAATTGTTGTCGAAGGAAGGGTAGATGCAAGCAACCCTGTGGTGCCCCCTGTCGAGGGAACCTGGGAAGACATCGAAGAAGGAGAGATAAGAGAATCTCAAGACTCTGGGCCGAGAAGCGAAGATTTTGGCCTTAAAAACCCCGGTAGTCGAAGCACCACAGACTAGCCAAATGCAAACTCCCCCGAAGAGGAGAAAAAGGTTGGCGTACAAGCTACAAAAGAATAAAGTCGGGGCAAATCTGGAATTCGGCATAACCCCACTTGAAAAGGAGTCATCTTCCCGACAAATGGGAAGTTCATTGAGAGGACCCTCCAACATTCCGATTCCAGATGATATATTAAATTATGACTTCGCTAACATTGACGTTGAAGTGTTCAATTCTCCCACGAGAAGTGGCGAAGGCATGTAACCTTCCAACAGAGGGGAGGAAACTCCGATGAGTAAAGCCAATGTTTCTGGTCTATTGGGGGGAAACACTAGGACACACACAAACATTTGCACTCCACCATACACTCGTTGTTAATTCTTCGTGTTACAACTTTTAATATGCTCCTATTTGGCTCTTTACAGGTGCAATGTCACATTCTTATGCTTTAGACCGTCTCCGGGGTTCTTTCACTTATTATCGCTCAAGTCAAGATTCCGAATTCGGAAGACACAGAGACAAAGATGATAGGCAAGACAAAGACTATTATTCTCGAGAATCTTCTTCTTTATCCAGATGGAAGTCACAACCACACGCTCCTCGCCATGATGATCAATCACACATTCCCGCTCATAGCGAGGATAATTCCTCACGTTGGGGTTCTCAGGCTGCTGCACCTCACGACCAACTTTCCGGGTCATCAGGTTCGAGGCAATCACACGCGAGCCGTTCCAGCAAGCACCAGCCTGTTACTTCTGATCCACTTCCACCAGTTCCTGTTCATGATCCTACTATAGCAGAAAAGTTGGCTAAACTCAAAGCTACTTTTCCAAAAATCTGCTTTGGTGGACTTAAGTTCCTCCCATCCGTACACATCATTCTGGGAAGTGCCAAAGAGAGCTCATTAGCATGCATGAACGACGTGCACGTCTGGTATGAATCGTTTATTCACTTGGTCGAGAAAATCTCTAAAGTCTCCGTCAAGCGCCAGCATGAAATTGACCGCCTCAAGTTGGAGGCTATTTACGACAAATACATCATCAAGCATTAGGATGCTAAGTTTCTTGAATATAAAACCCAACTTGCCACAGCAGAGAAGAACGCAAGGCGGTAAATCGTTTGGAGACTTCGCACAAAAAGGAACTGGATGCAGCGCTTCATCGCAATGGCACTCTGGACTTAGAAAAGAACTCCTTACAAAAGGAGAAAGAGGTCTTAGCTCACTGTGTTGAAGAGCTTGAAAAATTATTGTACAAAGAGAGGGAGGAAAAGATCGAGGCGCAGGAAGAATCGCAGAGATACTACGAGGAGATCGTTGAGGGGAGAAACTTAGGAACAAAGCTTGATGAACAATTAACCCAGATCGAAGCCTTAAAAGAAGTAGCCCGTGAAGAGGGCATAAAAGAAGTGCTCAAAGAAGCCAACTCCTGGGTAGAAGCTGCCACCGAGTCCGGTAGAGAAGAAATCAAGAACTTGTTCGATCCGCTCATCGTCGAATATAATGCAAAATTTCTTCTTCAACGTGACTTGACCTTTCTAGGCGAAGGCTATCTTGAATCGCTTGCCGAAACCTAGGAGCTTATCACCAAAATCAAGAAGGAAGAAATGGGAGTGGCAAAGCTTAATGAAGAGGCACTCGTGCAAGATGTGCTTCGAGGAAATGAGTAGTCAGATCTTGCCGTCGCAAAACTTTAATTTTCTATGGCTCCTACACCGGCTAAAGAAGGAGAGGACATCGTTGGATCCTCTGGAACCGATCTCAAGGGTCCTTCTCTTACTCAAATGGCCAGAACATCATCTTCCCAGATCACAGAATAACATATCAGCTATGATCCGGACAGACCCGGCATTGGTCCATAGATGATATCTTCCATCTTTGAAGGGAGCATTCCAATGACCACTGAGAGTCAACCGGACGCTGGTATGGCACTGAATTTCTTCAAATTCAAAAAGTTGTTGTTTTTGATGCATAACGGCTGTTGACTAGTGCCCGTGCTTTAATTAATTTTTGCAGGTCATCTCGGTCAAACTCCTAGGAGCAATGTCACCACGGAGCAATAAAATAAAACGGTCGAAGCTTCGGCCGCTTCAGATATTCCGGGGCCCGATGCTCAAGTCATCAGTGCATTTGATGAGGATAAGCCGAGGACCTGTCTCTTGCTGAAAAATTAGAAAATGTAGTGGTCACGGGTGCCACAAAGCACACCGCCAGAACTAGTATGAAGGAGCAGATTGAAGAGGAAGAGAAATCAAAGTGTAAAGTCAAAGGGGAGCCCGTTGAGGTCGTAGTCGAAGATCCCACTCCTGTACCTGTACAGGTCTTTCCACCCGGCGGGACAATTCCTATTGAAATTCCTCCTTCTTCAAGCGTCTCCGCTAAGGGCGGAAAAGACGCTCAAATGATTCTACTCCTGAGAAACCGAAGAAGGAGAAGAAGTCGAAGAAATAGTTAGTACTTTGTGTCGTTGTACATAGTTTGGATAATTTAGATGTGTATTTCTTTTCTTATTAGTAAGCGTATGGGCGTGAATCCCGAACTTTTGGAATAACTTGTAACAGATTTTTGAGATACTGAATAAAAGCTTTTGTATTTTGATTAATCATCATGCGAATCATTATTTCAATAGTAGAGTAATTACTTCCCATTCCATGTACTTGTAATAATTTTCACAAGCCTCGTTAATAATTCACTATCTCCATCTTAAGGCTTCTCCGTAGTCATTGTCTTAAGTTGTAAGCAGCACTAAGCCGTAATTGTATCGAACGGTCATATCTCACCTTTAGCAGTTCGAATTTCTTTCGTCGATTTGAGATTGGAATTCGTGGGATAGAGAATAGTCGAAATCCGTTCATCCACCCATTGAGTTTACGAGTTAGCCTGCAGTATAGGGACTTAGATTTATTTTGCGAGCGGTCGATCCATGCTTAATTAATGTTCTTGCTTTGGTTCATACTCCAGGGGCTTAGAATTTTCTCATTGGTAGTCGTGTCTCCGCCAGTGGCAGTCGTGTCTCCGCCGAATGGTAGTCTACGCTCCAGAGACTCAGAGTTTTTCTCATATGCAGTCATGTTTCCTCTCATGGCAGTAGCTTTTCCACCAAACGGTTCATACTCTAGCCCGCAGTCGCGGGTTAGAGTTTTTCTCATGGGCGGTCGTGTTTCCGCTCGTGGCAGTCATTTTTTCGCCAAACAGTTTATACTCCAGCCCGCAGTCAGGGGCTTAGAGTTTTTTTCGTGGGGAGTCGTGTTTCTACCAGTGGCATTCGTTTTTCCGCCAAACGGTTTATACTCTAGCCCGTAGTTGGGGGCTTAGAGTTTTTATTGTGGGCAGTCGTGTTTCCGCTAAATGGTTTATACTCTAGCCATAGTCGGCGGCTTAGAGTTTTTCTCATGGGCAACCGTGTTTCTGCCCGTGGCAGTCATTTTTCCACCATACGGTTTATAGTTTAGCCCACAGTCTGGGGCTTAGAGTTTCTCTCGTGGGTAGTCGTGTTTCCGCCCATGGCAGTCGTTTTTCCGCCAAACGGTTTATACTCTAGCCCGCAGTCTGGGGCTTAGAGATTTTTCATTGGCAGTTGTTTTTCCGCCAAATGGTTTATACTCTATCCCACAGTCTGGGGCTTTGAGTTTTTCTTGTCTCCTCTTTGTCGGCGGCCTTTGTTCCTTATCGCGAACACCGCTCTTTGGTTCGTCTACGAGTGTCGTCAACCGAGCAAACTTACGAAGCTCACCTTGTTCGATCCCATTAGGGACTGGTATGATTGATCGACTTCATACTCCGTGAATCTGTTCGCATACCGCACATATCGATATCAATTAGTTTCATTGTATACTTAGCATAAAATGCAATAATAATAGCTCATGTAACGGAGGCTCAGGATTTTATTCATCCGATGGAAAGAAACAAAATAACTTGTCTTATTATACATTGAAAAGATCAAACAGTAAAGTAAATGCCAAAAGGAACTAGTACTGGAAGAAATTTTCTAGGTGAAATAGCGTCGTAAATGCTCGCTATTCCATGCTGTTGGAAGTGTCGCGCCAGCAACAGTCGCTAGCTTGAATGTCCCCTCTCCTAGCCTCTATTCAATGACGTATGGTCCTTCCCATGTCATATTCATGTGCGATGGGACCGAAAAAATTCGTTTCAAGGATAAGATCGCCAACTTTGAAGGTTCTCGATCGGACTTTTGTGTTGTAATATTGGGCGATTAGATGTCAGTGTGCAGCTGCTCTCAAATCGGCCTCCTCATGCTTCTCATGGATAAAGTCAAATATTCCAAGAGAAGATCTTGGTTCATTCTGGGGTCATAGTAAGTCACTCGATGAGAAGGGACTTTGAGTTCTACTGGAATAACTGCTTCAGCTCCGTAAGTAGGAGCGAATGGATTATGGCCAGTCGTGGACTTGTAAGTGGTCCTGTAGGCCCAAAGTGTCATAGGAAGCTCATCCACCCACTTGCCTCTAGCCTTCCCCAAACGCATTTTTAGAATAGATCAGATAATCTTGTTTATAGCTTCAACCTATCCATTCGCTTGACGGTGAGCTACTGCCGCAAACCTTTTCTCAATGCGATACCTCCGACAAAATTCTTTACATTTAGAGCTATCAAACTGAGTTCCATTATCTGTCACGATAGTTTTTGGAAAACCAAAATGACATACGATGTTTCGAACAACGAAGTTAATAACCTGCTTGGTTGTAATCTTGGCTAATGGCTCCGCCTTGGCCCATTTGGTGAAGTAGTCAACCGCGACAATCGCGTACTTCGCGCCACCTTTAGAAATTGGTAAAGAGCCGATGATGTCGATACCCCACATAGCAAATGGCCATGGACTGACCATTTATGTGATCTCTGTCGGGGGGTTCTTGGTACTTTTGCATATATCTGGCACTTATCACATCGTCTCACATAATCAGAAGCATCCTGGTTCACAGTTGGCCAGTAGTATCCATAACGGAGTATCTTTTTTGCTAATGTTTGCCCCTCAGTGTGATCGCCACATTCCCCTTCATGGACTTATTTCAAGGCACGTTTTATCTCACCATGAGTGATACACCGGAGTGGAGAACAGAAAACCCCTTTCTGTACATAGTTCCTTCCTGCATAATATACCGTGAAGCTTTAGGAAGGACTTGTCGCTTTTCATTTCTCTTCTCTAGAAAGATTCCATGCAACAGGTATTCTTTGAATGGAGTCATCCATATTTCCCTTTCTTGCTTCGCTTCTAGTATTTGATCAACTTCCATCAAATTTATGCTTGGGGTATGCAATGTCTCGACTAGAACCAAGCCCATCTGTTTTGCATCACCAGTACTCGCGAGCTTTGCCAATGAATCGGCTTCTCCGTTCTGCTTATGCGGGATATGAAAAATGTTGTAGTACTTGATATCCAGCAACAGCTCTTGAACTTGGGTAAGATGTGGGGCAAGTCGTTGTCCCTTAGCCTAATAATCTCCTCTTACATGATACACCACCAGTTGTGAGTCGCAAAAGATTTCAAGAGACTTTACTTTGAGCTCTCTAGCGAGTTTTAGCCCAGTGATCAATGCTTCATATTCAGCTTCGTTATTTGTAGCAAGAAAATCAAGCCTCAGAGCATAGAAAATTGACCGGTTCTTAGGGTTTACAAAAACAATCCTAGCTATGGAACAATGATCATTAAATGCTCCATCGGTGTACATGTTCCATCGTACAACAAGGATTACCCCATTCTTTGGGGGCTCGTCCTGCACAGTAAACTCTGCTATGAAGTCTGCCAATGCTTGTCCCTGGATAGCTCTTCGCAACAGATAGGTAATGTCGAACTGGCTGAGCTCGATGTTCCATTTAAGAAACCTTCCAGATGTCTCAAGTTGTTGTAGGACCTGTCATAACGGCTGGTCGGTATAAATATTTATCGGATGGGCCTGGAAATACGGGCAAAGTTTTCATGACGCGATTACCAAGCAGTACATCAATTTCTCTATCTTTGGGTAATTTCTTTCTGCACCCGTTATTTATTTACTGACGTAATACACCGATCTCTTAATCCGATTCTCCTCGCGAATCAAAGGAGCACTTATGACATGAGACGATACTACCAAGTAAATGTACAACTCCTCAGGATCTACCGGCTTTGACAAGATAGGGGGTCTCTCCAAATGATCCACCAAAGCTCGGAATGTTCCTTCACAATCTTGCGTCCACTCGAAATTCCTCTTTCCTTTCCTTATCAGGTCAAAGAAATGAATGCATTTATTAGTTGCCTTGGAGATCAATCGAATCAGAGCAGCAACCTTCCCGTTCAAACTCTGCACTTGTTTAATGGTTCTAAGTGCTTGTATATCCCGAATGGCTTGAATCTTCTCTGGATTAACTTCAATTCCTCGGGCGTTCACTATAAAACCCAGGAACTTCCACGACGCAGCACCGAATGAGAACTTCAGAGGGTTGATTTTCATGTTATAGGATCGAAGGATATCGAACATCTCTGCCAAGTCTCGAATGTGGTCGTTTAATCGTCGTGACTTCATAAGCATATCATCCATGTAGACTTCCATCGTCCTTCCATTCTGATCCTTAAACATTCGGTTAACCAGACGTTGATAGTTTGCTCCAGCGTTCTTTAATATGAATGGCATCACTACGTGACAGTATAACCCAACATCCGTGGAAAATTTGGTATGTTTCTATTCTGGAACGTGCATCGGGATATGGTTATACCCCAAGTACGCATCCATAAGTGATAATAATTCGTGCCTACAGTTGAATAAACTAGATGATCAACTCTAGGCAGGGGAAAACTATCTTTAGGGCATGCCTTGTTCAAGTCGAATAGTCAAGGCACATTGTCCACTTCGCATTCGCCTTCTTCACCAGCACAGGGTTATATATCTATTCGGGATAGAGGGCGTCGTGAATAAACCCACTGACTTTAAGTTTATCCACTTCCTCTTTAAGGGCGACGGATCTCTCCGGATCCATGCCCCACCTTTTATGTTTCACCGGTGCGTACTTTGGGTCAATGTCCAATGCATGGCTCGCAATGGTAGGTGAGATCCCACATATGTCAGAATGAGTCCAAGCGAATAGATCCAGATTCGCTCGAAGGAAATCAGTAAGTTCTCTCATCATCGAAGGGCTGAGTTGCGACTCAGTCTTCAACACCCGTAATGGGTCATCGTGGCTGATTGTTATATCAATCAACAGCTCAGTTGGTGCCGCCTTGGTCTCCTTGGGCTCCTCCTCATCATCCCTCAGGTCTGTATCTCTAAAGAACCGACTGTGGTGCCCAAGCCAAGGCTTAGGCGCCATTTGTCAATCTTCAGTAACTTGGATGCGAACAAACTTGTCCACACCCTTTCCATTCTCTTTTCGCTTAGCATCTCTCAGCTCAGCCACATAACAGGCACGTCCAGTAGCCTGATCACCATGCACAACACCGTCTCCATTATCAGTCGGAAATTTCAACGTCAAACACCACAAGGCAAGAGTTGATCGAAATTCAGCCAGGGCCGGACGGCCCAAAAAAACGTTGTATAGTGAATCAACATCAAAAACAATGAACTGTAGGATCCGCACCCTTCTACGT
The DNA here is from genome assembly GCA_030737815.1 of Allium fistulosum. Taxonomy (NCBI): domain Eukaryota; kingdom Viridiplantae; phylum Streptophyta; class Magnoliopsida; order Asparagales; family Amaryllidaceae; genus Allium; species Allium fistulosum. The sequence continues at coordinate 719,217,623 of CM060908.1, forward strand.
TCACCTTCTCCGGACTCATCTGGCAATTCGACATAACCTACTGCCTCAGTAGCCACACCGTTGAAACTATGTATACGAGCTTTAGATGGTTTCAAATCCTTAGCCTCCATCCTCATTTGGTCATACGTTTTCTTAAAGATAATGTTCACAGAACTTCCACACTCAATCAACATTCTTCTCACCAGAGCAGGGCCAATCATGGCCGAGATAACCATCGGATCAATAGTAAAGGCCTCAACTCTATCGGCGTCCCAACTCCTGAATACTATATCATCGGTCATTGTACGCCGTTGGTTGGCCGAAGTTTCATCCTCTATATTCAAACAAATTTCAAAATCCACATGTCTCATCGAACTTGCATAGTGCTCCATTCCCTGCCAACTCCTGTCTGCAGGATGCGGTCCACCAACAATCATGTTTATTACCAATCTTCCTCTAGTCTTACAGGCTCCTCAACCCTACACGGAGCTTGCCCTCGATTGGGGTCAGACGTCCCCTGTCCACCATCCTACGGACTTTTCAGAAACTGCTGCAACTTCTTCTCCCAAATCAACTTCTCAATGGCATCTTGGAGATGCCTACACTCATTTGTTTTGTGCCCGTAACATTCATGGAACCGACAATACTTTGTAGTTTGCTTTTGTGTCTCCTTTGACTCCTTCGGATGCGGCTTCTTATATCGAAAGGTATTACAGGTGGACATGTAAATATTCTCGAAGGATGCTTTAAGAGGTGTGTAGCTGTCATACATGGGATACCTAGGCTTCGACCTTCCGGGCTCCCTCTTCCAGTCTCGATTTCCTTCATTAGTTCTTTTATGTTGATTCGGCTTGTTTTGAGCATTGACTTGAACCTTCCTAGAACTCTCGTCAGATTGCTTTATCGCGATGTTGCTTTGCACCAATACCCCCACTAGGCCCCGCAACATTGCTCTTTCTAGATGATCTGGCTCCCTTTTTTTCAAAAACTGGGCTTCCTTTGAATAGAAACATTCCAACGAGGCTGGATTTTTTCCAACTAGCCAGTCGCCGAATTCAGATTCTAGTTCGACCCCTATCGTTACATCCATGAGTATCGCATGGCAATTTGGGTTATTGACTTCAGTGGCCGTAACATGAAATCTTTGCAAATAGTCTTCAATTATTCCCCCGGATCCTGGATTACACTTGATAATGACATCACATCTTTAGGGCGAGTAGCGTGGATCCGAAACTACTCCACAAACCTTATTGTAAGTTCGTCAAATCTTGAGATTGACCGTGGGGGTAACCTTTTGAACCACATCGTGGCGATCCCAAAGAGAGTTATATGGGAGCATCTACATTTGGTGGCATCATTCGCTCTCACTGAGTCCATCAACCATTCGTACCTCATGATGTGCTGCCTGGGGTCAGGTTTCCCCTCATAGGCAGGCATCGTAGGCATATTAAACCTTCTAGGATACTCCGCATGTAAAACACTGCTGATAAATGGGATGTAGCTCCTAGAGACTCCCCAATCATCATTCGTCAGGCCCTAGTTCTCCCTCCCCGGCTGTCTGACCATTGTTGATAAGTCTGATGTCTGGATAGGTGGCGCCAAGTGGTGGTCGTGCTCCACCTCACGTGAATGTTCTGGTCGGTGTCTACGGGCCATTTCACACATCCTTGGATTATCGTCCTCTTGATGTGCATTATTAGCATTCACCTCGTTATCGTTTCGGAGGTAGTTGGTCAGCATCCAAATGTACTCCAGCGTCTAAGTTCCTGGATCTAGCACGAGCATGACTCCCCAATTGCATTTGAGGAGTGGTCCCTCTACCCGAGGGATCGGTACCAACCCTTGGGGAGGGATCAACACTGACCCGACTTGGTAGACCATGTTGATCTGCCAGGCGGTTCTCCGATGCCATCATTCGTGCTATTTCAACTCCACGATGCCTTCACCTGTGATGTTCATCTCATGAAGTTGAACTATTCAACATTGAGTAAGAAGCAAGATCCCTTCTGGCGCTCTAGCGCTGCTGTTGAGCAATCTGGTTCATCAAGTTGGCATTAGTCTAGATTTGCTCGTTTAGCTGCCTACGACTCTCCATTGGCTCTCTCATCAAGTCATTGAATTCAGCTATAATAATGGAATCAGTGGTGTTTTGGACTGCAACAGGCTCCACATTCACATTAGTAGGCTGGTTGCATGGAGCCCCTTGTTGGACGTTGTCAGTTTCGTTGACATCAACATTCTGGGAAGTAGATCCGGTGCACCTCACCATTTTGGATTTCTTTGCTTAGACCTTGGTAAATCTGAATAGCATCTGCAAGCTTCTGAAGATGAATCTGGATCTCCTTTAGGGGATTTCCTCAATCCAGTAGCAACAAAGGTGATCCTAACAGGCTGAGAATTAAGGTTCTTAGTGGAAACACCAAAATATTTGCAACTAAATTGGCCACAAACACCCAAGAATTGATTTAAGCAGTGAAATAAATAAAGAAAATAAACGAAAATAGAGGAAGATCATAAAATATCAAGAAAAACATAGCAGAAAGCAAAAACAACAAGATTTATAGTGGTTCGGCACTGATTGCCTACATCCACTTTGAATATTCTCTTTATTGCTTCTCAATTCACTTAATTACAATTACAAACAGCAAGAAATAGCAAGAGATTAGAAAAGAGTGGAGGAAGTTAGTTACAATAATGGTGGAGTTAAACTAACAACGTAAGAGTCCTTTGAATGGGCTGCTATGCCTATATTTAAGATAAAGGCGGCCTCCAATCTGACTGCAGCTTCGGCATCAGGACATCCTCGACCATGTGGGCCTACCATAGGAAGGGCTAGGCCTAACTCTCAATGGATAGGGATCGGTACCTATCCCTTCGCGTATTGGGTTTGGGCCAGCAGTCCCTATGGTAGCTCCCATATGCTCTAGCATGATGGTGTTTCAAATATCAAAGTGTTTGGATGCACGGAGCACTTACTTTTTCTAAATCGTTGGTTCAGTTTCATAGCAGTCTGAAGAATGCTGACCTTTAACCATCCATTTTGTGTTATGTCGATCCCTTCATTTGTTGCATACCACGTCGATCCTTACATCTGTAAGATATACGCCGAACCCTTTTGGTTTCTTAATGTGTGCCGATCCTTATTTCTTGAGAAATGTATGCCGATCCATCCTCCACGAGTGAGCCATGCCGATCCATCAAGTGTTTCATCCATGTTAACAAATGACTATACCGATCCTTGCTTCATTCAAGCTAACTTCCATCTCTTTGACATCCGGCGCTGTTTGTCTATCAACTATTTTCAATGCGGGCTTCATATAATTGTCCGGACTCTATATTTGGGTCTTGTAGCCGTTGCTTCACGATTATTCCTTTTATCAATGGTCAAATCTAACTTGCGTGATCAGCCCAATATAGCTAGGCCATGGTACCGGGTAATAGATGCATCCCGGGTGATTTTGTCTCTAAGAAGGATATAGGAATCTAGAGGTAGTGGTTGTTGAGGTTGGCGTCGAGGCTTCCTCGCCGTGGATGGGGTTGAGGTAGAAGCTGGTATAGCAGATAGCCTGCTATCAAAGGTGTAAAAGTGCCCGTTATAGTAGAGAGATGCCATAAGCGTCTAAGAAAATCCATTATATAGTGAAAGCTTGAGATAACAAGCATGGTCAAGTATTATTTGAGTTCAGTGTTTTGCTTTAATTGAGTCATGTGTAGCTGATGTAAAGAATCCAATGGATGTCGACGTGTATTGACCAATTGGGTTCATCCGCCGATTGAAGCAATGGTATACGATTCATCTTATGCAGTGTGTGTCCAATGTCCTTGGCATGATGTATGGATGTGCTCTATATAGATACCCTACTTGTGTTGGAAAAAAAGCTCCGACACATGAAGGAACCATGTGTCCGATGTTAACCGTTAATGTAAGATCTATATTGGTAGACCATTTTCCAAGGCAGTAAATAGCTCTTTTGTGCAGGATTGCAAGTGAGGGATATTTAATCATGAGTATCAATAGGATGAAGAACCCAAAGTACGTTGACATAATAAATTGTCAAATGCTTGAGTGCGTGCGACATGTAAATTTTGCATATGGACTCGACCAAGCACTCGATACCAACCCTTCTCCATAATCATCCCAAGTTGATGTTTCCCTCCTCTCCACCATCTCCACTCCTCGGTATTTCACTGTTCTTGGAATTGAGGATAGGGGCAGTGATGATGTGGGGAGAACTTGGCCATGGAAGTAGATCGGCGATAATGACGATGCGATGGTGACTTGGAGCATGGTGGTAGCACCCATATTCGAAATCAAAGCCTGGGTCTAAGGAGACAAGAAACAACATCGTGAAACTAAGAGAAACTCAAGTTCTAAAGATGGTTTCTTATGGAATGGGTTGCTTAAATAGTTAGGTGGCATTCAATGGTGTTAGATTTGGCTGCAATAATGGAAGACTTAAAGCGACAATAGAGTTGCTAAGCCATTGGCAAGAAGTCACAAAGGCACGAAATTGGAGGAAGCTAAAAGTGATAACTGTAGGAAAAATTATAGGTATTTACTTTTGTATCATAAAACTCCAATCGATCAGTACCGATCCATATGAATTCCTTTGTTAGAAAAGGAATGAAATGAATGAATGATGCATGATGAAAAAGAAATGAAGCCCCACATGACCAAAGAAGTAGAATAGCTTTCTGAAACTATTAGAGTTGAGCATAGAATTCATATGGAAAGACTTCTACTTTTATATCTGCCAAAAGGACGTGATTCTGCGACTGTTTAATGTAGTGCGTCGATGTTCTCAAAGGAGAAGCAACATTATTCTTTCTGTTATCACTTGATTCTTACTTGTTTTAATTTTTGTTTTTATTCGATTAGGGTGTTTGCACATTTTACATGCAAAAATACACCTTACGCTATATTGCACGAGCACATTATGCAAATATAAGGATATAATTATATACATGTAACTGTATAAAATCATTTTTAATTAAATATATTAATTAAATAAATTCAAGTATTAAATAAAATCTGGATTTAATTTAAATTAACTAGATTGAATCTAATACAACCGTAACAACCCGCACCTCAGGACAAACTAATTCAAAGCCCAAAATGGCATTTGAACACGAGTAATGCCAAGAAGTACCAATAATTATGTTTTTATAGTTTACATGATATAAAGACAATTACATTTTTAATGCATTCTACACTTTCAGTTCTCACAGCGGAAGAAATAAAATATAAATACGGAAAACAATCCCAAATCAGCGTTATCTCAAAACGATCGTGGTCCATACAATTACTGATGAATAGAGTATCCAAATTTCAGTATTACAAAAGTCCAAATGATAAATAAAATAAGATACATAGGTGACTAACTATAAATAAATATATCTCCGAAGCACCAAGTCATTTTCTCCACCCATCTTATCATGATCACTTTGCCCACTGCCTTTTCCTCCTGTAATAGTTATAAAGAGGGAGTAATGGAGAGGATAAGACAAGATTTGGTGAGTGCATTATATCACCAATGTTATGTTGTTAACAAGTAATTAAATTTTAGTTATAACCTTCATAATCTAGGGGTGTTTTTTGTGTGCATGTAATACGTGTAAGGAATTAGTTGCATTTCACGTTATAGGTTGACAATCCATAATGCGCCTAAATCCAAAAGTGGTCTATGAAAGTTTCGATCTGGAGGTTGGACATCCCGAAATCAAATAATCCTAGAAATATATCAAGTGTACGGTCTCAGTAATAGACCACCAACAATACATTGAGTTAACATGCTCAATGGTAAACGCTTTGCTATGCATTGAGTTAACATTCTCAATGGTAGTTGCTTGAGTTGCACCTAACCGGTATACATCACAATGCCACGCCTGCATATCAAGTTAACAATCCTAATGTAGCCGTTTGGGTTAACAATCCTAATAACAACTTATCATCCAAGCATTGAGTAACCTCCTTGTTAGTGCCCGAATCCTATGCCTTATATCATTCATCATGCAGCAAAAAGAGTCGGTTAATCGATCCAATTCCTCTATAGGATTAAAAATCCTACAATGACAAATGTCTCCACCTACTCGATTCTGCTTTCACTAGTAGGTCACTAGAACAACTATCGAACAATAAAAGCTTCTAATCACGACATAATCGCACGTCGCATGTAGTGTCACATTTGAAAACGTCATGAAGTGTGAACCAAGGTATGTTACCAAGTATGAAATATATCCATCTTAGTGCATAGCTCCATGCAATTATGTGAACTTTCGAAAGACAAGGTAGTGGGAAAAAGTGTCCTTGATCCATCCTACTTGGCCTGCACCAAGTCTAGGTCCGACTTGGGTCTTCTGTAGCAATTCAGATGTCTGAATTTTAGGTTCAGACATCAGATCTCCTATATAAAATTTAGCTACTGCTATTGAGTCATTTGATCCTATACCCAGACGTTTGACTTTGATTTCAAGCATCCGAATAAGAGTTTAGATGTCTGAATTTGGTCAGATTTGAACATTTTCTTTTCTGTTCTGTATTTCTTGAAGTCCAGACGTCTAATTTACAATTTAGATGTCTGAATTTGTATTTTCTTATTTATTTTCTTATTATTTTATTCGTCTTAATCACGGATTTGGGTAAAGTTGAAGGTTCAATTCTTTAGCAAGTATTTTGGTACAATTTCCATTTTGTATACGCCTAACTTCGGGTGGTTTATCTCACTGGTTGTATATAATATTCAAATCAATTTTTATGTATATTTCAATCAGTTATCTGTGTATATTTCAAGGTTAATAGAGTCAAGTCTAGTTAAATTTAAAAGGGTGTATTCACTTCCTTTTTATTCCCTAAATAAATTCAAACTTGTCATATAAAATCAGATCTGTAGAGTTAGCGGTAGTTTTAGTCGAATTTACCCTCCTTTCCTAATTTATAATGATTGTCCTATCAATTCATTACATATGGCCAATTACTTCAATTCTCAAGTACTTTTGAATAAAGATCATTGGTTTGTATTAAAGTTCATATTTTTATCTCTAAAAAGGTATATAAATGAGGTTTAAATACTTATCTATAGCATAATCACATTGTTGATAAATCCACTTAACTTAATATGTTATTTGAAGAGTTTTTACTTTTTATCCAATTCGAATTAGCATTTCTCTCCCTCTGCCTATCTTACTAGTGTTGATTTGGATTTAAGTTTTAATTTGTTTGAGAGAATAACTTTTAGAGTTTGAGGAATAAGAAGAATTAGAGAAGTGGCGGCTAGGGTTTTGAGTGAAGAGAGGAGATGGTTAGTTCTATATTTACATATGAAATTAGCTTTATCAAGGTCTAATCCGGAAATTCCCGTTACCCCCTTGACTGGACCACAAACCTTTCTACTCCGTAGTGCATGCCATAATAAATAACTCATATCTCCTTTATACGTTATCCATTTTCAGTGTTTTATACATAAATTTAGACTAGAAAAATCTACTTAACACAATAGAAAGGCCAAATTGTCCAAATTCCTTCATTTGTAAAATTTTAGTTTTCCAGCTTTTTACAAAATTACCAAAATGCCCCTCCTAAGTTTTTATTTATTTTTGTTAAAATTTCAGGGTGTTAAATTCTCCCTCTTAAAGGAATTTCGTCCCTAAAATTCCAATAGATGGAAAAACGCAACTCGTGGACTCAAATGTGCTCTACTAACCATGTGTATGTGTAGTACATACACTCAAACCACTCCATACAAAGAATCCAAACCATATATACAACCACACCTATTTACTAAGATTTCAATCGAGACAAGATATAAGATATCACTAATGTCTGAATACAAGAATTATAACAATAGTAAAAATAATGTAAATAAATAATAAATGCAATGGTAAAATAAGTGCAAACAACGAGACACGTCCATCAATCCACATATGACGTGAATATGGCATGCGAATAATGCACAATACTAATGCAACTCGTATATGAATGCAAGATCATGACATAAAGGCATGGATGTAAAACATCCTAATATATATGCTGACAATGTAACGGTCCGAATTTTACATATCGGATGATCGTAAAATATTATTTTTAAATTTATATCGAGTTAGATTTGACTGTAACTTTGGAAAATGTCAAGTAGTGACATTCCTGACCCTTAGTAATTTTATTGGATGGTTTTGACCTTGAAAACTTATAAGGTCAATAACCTTTGATGGAAGCTTTATTAGAGGTTAAAACCACTTCATGATGAAAGATATCGTGGTTTCTCTTTCCGTAGAGTGGTCATAATACATTTTTGGACTTACGTGGTAGGAGCTTTGGTTATTTGAACTCTAGATGGTTTTTGAATTAGTGGGTAATTAGTGAGAATTGTGTTAAGCACACAAGCCTATTTCAGGAATAAAGCGAAGTAGGGTTGGTGGGATCTTCCCTAATCATTATTCCACTTCCGAAAAGCATCCTAAACTCCATAATCTTCTCTTTAGCCAAAAAGCCTTCATTTTCCTTACTTTAATAAGCTAAATCAAGCAATTAAAAAGGGGATTCATGAAATTAAGCATTCGATCTTGGGATTACTATATAGGGTTTTGTGTCTTTGCTAACCGGGTTTACTTTATCTTGGGAATTGTGCATTTGGTGATCTAGATGAGTGATTTTACATATAGTAAAAAGTGATGATTTTAAATGGTTTTCAAATGCTTAAATGATGTATATTTTAGATCTAAGCAACATATTGGTTCTAAAATGGTTTTAAAAGGAAAATGTTAGTTTTAATTCGTTTTTGACTAATTAACCATATCAGTTGTCATATGCTATTTCAAAGACCTAGGTTAATAGAAATGCCTTGATATTGATTATATTACTTTGTATTGATGTTTAGATGTTGTATTATATCTGAATGTCGTTGTTGCTTGTGTTTTTAACTCATTTTTGTGAATTAAATGAATAGTCATCATTTAAGTGGATCGAGGAGCATATTTGCTCTAAAAGGGATGTGGTTACTTTTGATAGCTTGTGATGGACTGGGGAAATTGTAGTTTTGGGCGTATAGAGTTTGGGAAAGCAATGGTTTGGTTTTGGAATGGTCGATGGCAAGGAAAATTAAGGTCGCGGTAGGCTCTTCTAGAAATCACTAAGTTGGCTTTGGAGCATAAGGCAAAAGACTTTAGGAAAATGGAAAAGATTTGAGTTCCAAACACTTAAGCCAATTTTTGGCTAAGGGATATGGTCAATGATGACCATAATTTGTTTGGCAATGACCATGTGGAACAGGCAGGAATTTCGAAAGGATTTTAGGAGTTTGGGTGCATGGTTTCATGTTCCATGTAGTGGCGCTTCAGAATGATGATGGCAATACTTCGAGGCAAGGGGATTGCTACTTCGAGCTAGTGATGTATGCCGAGATGTTTTTGGCACATCAAACTAGATAGCCAAAGTTAGCTATGTGCTAGCCAAAAAAGGTTGGCACCGACCATAATGTTGGGGCCCACATTTAGATGAATTTGAGTGGGCCATAGGGGATCATGCCATCATGGTTTGTTTGTTAGTTCGATGTTTGGTTTCGACATTAAGGCCTTGGAATGAGCAGTTGTGGGTAGTGAAGCGGTGGCTTCAGGACTTGGTGGTGATGGCTCTATGAATTGGGATGGAAATCTAGAGGTATTCCAGATTATGACGTATCGATAGAATAAATCGTTTTGGTTGAGTAGTTCGGGTGTGATGTGTATGTGGACTTGGTTAAGTTCTTTACGTGTGAAGTGTATGGCGGGGACCACATTTGAGTGAATTTGAGAGGGGCCACAGGGGATCATCTAAAGTGGTATATTTACGAACATTGTTTCCACTTAAGTATAAAACCTTTTTATTATTTTACCTTTATTAGTTTGTATCAAAACAATAATAATTCTTCAAAAATGGTAATATACTTCAGAAATCATTAACTACTTTATATACTTTGAAATGTTTTATTTTAATTAAAAATAGTAATTTACATTAAATTACTTTTCAAAACAATTATACAATTATTTTACATCAAAATAATATTTTATATTAATACCACTTTAGTGCTTTGGAAAACCAATTCATTACCATTTATCTCAAAAATAATAATATTTTATTTAAAACTCAATACTCCTTTCTTATTGTTATTTGTCTCAAAATAGTAATAATTTAACTCAAAACACTTTTGGAAACATCTCTTTACTACTACTACTATTCCAAAAATATTATATAACACCCCACCTCTATCCTATACTACCAAAGAGTATTACTAAGTAATACCATTGGATAATACAAAGAATGAGGCAATATTGAGATGTTACAGGTGAATATTTCCTTAGGCTAACAATAGTACGTATTTTAGACTAATATAAATATTTCACCTGTACGTACTCAGTATTGGCACAAAGAAATAAACACGTGTGTTTGCAGGATAGAACAATACATAATATATAATAAATGATAAAGAATAGAGAGTCATTAAACACAACAATAAATGTATAATAGAAATATATACAAGTCCGAGTGGGATACAAAATAGGTTGAATTCCTACTATCTCAAAAAGATACGTGTATGTCCGATACATACATCTCAATGGGATATATACATGAGGCAACATAATACATACTGATACGCAACTATATTTAATAATTAGTCTCCACTATGCATAGTAGTCACAAACAATCCTTGCACCTGAAATGTGCCAGACTGACCCGGGTATTATATAAATAACACATGGTTCAGACTATGTCTAGAATTTAGGTGTTAGTTACAACTTGCATGGTATAATCAAGTATAACTCCAAATGGTATACAAACATCTCAATATATTTATATAATTATCTCTAACCATGCTCATATCATCAACCATCAAAATAAGCAACACATTACATATGTTAAATAAGACATCCATATATCAAAACATCTAATTGTAACTCCCAACAACATAACCATAACTTAGTGGGTGAATCAACCTAATATCCAATCATCATCCTCCAACACACCCATAACACAAAAGGGAATCACTATCAACAAGCACACAATTAGCTAAGGTGTTATAAGTATGGTATTGTATGTCTATATATCTCAAATCACATATTCCAATTAGGAGCCTCACAACACACAACACGCTCCAGGGGACAGCACACAACACTGACAGCACAAATGTAATATCCCAGAAATTTGGGGCAATATCAATTTAATAATCTGTTTAAATAATTAAATTGATTTGTTGATTTTATTTTGTAAATTGACAAGTTTATTCATTTTAAAGGTTAATAATAGTTAATTGGCAATATTTATTAATATCTTTTCTAACAATTTAAAATTGGTAAGATTTATCTTTCAAAACTTATATAAATGTTTTCTATTTATAATGTATATATATATTGGTATATATATTATAAATAGGGAGTCTTTAATTTAATAAAGGATATGTTTTCAAATTATAATATATATGTATATATATTGTGATTTGAAGTTATGTATTAAAATTCAATATGATAATTATCAAGCTAATGTTAAAAATATTTTCCATTTAGAATATATATATTTGTATATATTGGAATGGAAAGAATATTGGATTTGAATTTAATAAAGTATTTTCAAACTTTAATAGATATATATATATATAATTTGTAATTTGGAAATTTGTAATTTGACTTAATACTTTTGAAAATGATATTTGAGATTTAAATAACAAGGATAATTTCTTATTTATTATAAAGATATATTTTAGCTTAATTTTTTTTTAATAAGATTTAAAATAAGAAGTTAATTGGTTTTAAGATTCTTTCATTTTTTAAAAAATTCAAATATAAGTCAAAATAGGTTTGTAAAAATATATATATAGAGTTAAACTCAATTTCTCAAGCATATATGAATATGTTATATTTATTTGATCAAAGTATAAGTTATTATAAATAATAATTTTTCACATTTGTATATTTATATAGAAATCTTAAAGCTTATTTATAAAAGGATAAATACATTTTTATACATATAGATATTTTTAAATATACATGTAGGATTTAAATAAATCAAAATAAAAAGGAATTAACACTTGTAAATCAATAAGACAGCATTTAAAACACTTGTAAACATATGGAAGCTTGGAATGTTTAGGTGTAAGTTAATTAACTCTTAGGAGGACAAATGTCAACATTCTTCTTAATAATTAAAAGTAAATAAATCAAAATTTAAAAGAAGAAATATTTTTACTATCAGCTGAAACTATTCTTTTCTCAACTAAAAACTAAGTTCGAATCTAAAAATCAAAAGAAAACATGGAAATCAAAATTCAAAGAAGCAAAATGAAATCTGGCATTCAAATGCAAATCAAAGCAAAAGAGGATGGAGGCAATTCAATAAGCAGTTTCAAATCTTCAATTGCAATCTAAAGACATGCAATCAGAGGAAATAAATCAAACAGCAAGTATTTAAATTCAACAAGCAAATAGAAATGCAAGTTCAAAATCAATATCAGTCTGGAACAAGCCTGGAAACAAAATCTGCTCCTCTGTTTTACAAATTCAAGTGAGTAAATTCTTTTTAAAAACAGTTTGATATGGTTTCACTGCCATGCATGTGATGATATTTACTTATATCAAAATTCTTTTGCTTGAATCTGAATGAATTGGTATGAATATGTTAGGAGCTTGTCTGTTTATATACATTCAATTGTTCTGTGTTGGTTTACTGTGAATGTTCTGCTTAAAAATTTCAATATCTACAAATCCAATCCATATTAGGCTTAAGTATTTGAATGAAAAGTGTTTGTAATTGTATGATGAAGGTTGTAAAATAGATCCAGGATTTTTAAATACCACAAATCATGTTTAAAATAAAAATTTACAGAGGAACTTGAATTTGTGTTGAAAATCAACTGTCTTAAAATTTAATTTGAAATACATGCATGAAATAGTGATGATAAATCATGAATTTAGATAGGAAATTTGAAATTTTTAGTTTGGTAATTTATGCGAAATTGGGTTTGGTTTGAAATTGTGACTTTGATGAATTGCCGTCGAACTGCTTGGTGGTTGGAGTTGAGATTTGGATCGAGGCTAGCTTGTAGATTGTTGATTATGGGAAAAATGCAATTGAATTTTTTTTATGGGTGGATTGCTCGAATTTGAATGAACTAGGGTTTTAGCTTATTTCGGCTGGGCTTCACTGTCGAAGCATTTGCGACATGAAGGTGGGACCGGAGACGTTCGCTTTTGGGGAGAAGGTAGCTCGTGACGTGGTGATTCTGTGGTGAGGACGGCGAGGTCTTATGGCGTCGAGTTCGTCGACAGTGGGTGGTTTTGGTTAGTGTCAGCTGCAGTTTTTTTGAGCTAAGGATCGAAATTTCGATTCGATCAAGTATTATTCGATCTGGGTTGAGGAACGAACTGCCGAGATCGTGCGTGATTGGTCGGCGATCAGTTGGATGGTCGGAGGAGGCTGGAAGCACTGTGCACGTGCACGTTATCGTGCAAGTTGGTTTCGTTCTGGTTTGTGCTGTGGGTAGCGTTGGAGAAGAAGAAGGCTTCTCGGGTTGGGCTCGTGCGAGTGGAAGATTTTCTCGAAGCAGATGAAGTTGGTGGAAGACTCGGGGCAGACTCGTGTGGTTTTGGGGTTTTACTCGGGTTATTTAAGTAACCAGGTTTTGAAATTTTAAAGCAAATTATATCTTGGTTTTAAAATTTAAAGCATGGACAAGTTTTTAAGTATTTAAACAAGTTTAAATAAATAATTGTTAATTTGATTAAACATGTTTGAAATGGTTTCCAAAGATTTTAAGTATATTGAAATTAAATGTTTGAATTGCTTTGTTTAAAGTAAATTATATTTCAAAACTGATTTCTAAATTGGTTTTAATAAAGTAAATAATTTGAGTAAGTATTTAAAATAAATACAAGTATTCTTAATTAATTAAGTTGGGATTAATTGAGAATAGTTAATTAATAAAATAAATTAAAGTTTAATTACTTATTTGTAATTAAGAATAATTAATTAATGAAGTAATTAGTGGAAATGAATGTAATTAAGAAATGAATTAATTAAAGATTAAGTAATGATTAATTGAGTAATTAATTAATGTAATTAATTTTAGGTTAATTAATTAGTCTAATTAATTAAAGATAATTACTTATAATTAATTAAGTATAATTACTTGATGAAGTAATTAAGGAATAATTACTGAATGTAATTAAGTAAAAAGGGGAATTATTTAATAAAGTAATTAGAGGATAATTATTTTATTAAATGGAAATGATTAAGAGTTAATCACTTGTTATTAATTTAATAATTTATTAAATTAAATTAATTAAAGGATTAGATTAATCAAAGATGATTAATAATTGTGGTTTAATTAAGGTTAATTAATAATGTAATTAATAAATTGTTAAGATAATTAATTAAAATGTAATTAATTAAGGAAAAGTAATTAAGGGAAGTTAATTAAAGGATTAGATTAATCAAAGGTGATTAATAATTGTGGTTTAATTAAGAATAATTACTTAATGTAATTAATAGAATAATTAAAGATGTAATTAGAAATCATTAGTTTATAATTAATTAATGGTGTAATTAAGAGTTGATTAATTAAGATTAATTAATCAAATGATAATTAATTAATTATAATTAATTAAGGATTAAAGTAACTGATTATAATTAATTAATTAATGAAGTAATTAAAGGTTAATTACTGTATTGATTAAGAATAATTAATTTGTGAGATTAATTAAGGATAATTACTTAATTGTAATTAAAGTATAATTAATCAAGGTGATTAATTAAAATGGATAATTAGAGAAGATTAATTAATTTATTTGTAATTAATTAATGATTATATAAGTAAGATTTATAATGAAGTAATTAATTTAATTAATTTTAAATTAATTAAGAGATGAAGTAATTAATTTAATTCACTTTAAATTAATTAAAGATAGAGATAGTTAATTTAATTCATTTTAAATTAATTATGTTGTGATTAAGTAAATCATTGCTTATATAAGAATGAATGACATTGACTATCATGAATGGATGTAATCTCAGAAATGAGATAAGTGATGTTGTGTGGTATGAATGTTTGATTGCATTATGAGATTAACTATTGTGATGTTGATATGGATTACCTATTTGGTTATGAATCATCTGTTTAATTGATAATGTGATTATCAATTGTGATTTGTGAATTATCTATCTGTATGAATATAGATAAGTTAAATTGTTTAAACCTTTAAACAACTTGGCCTTAAAAGATACGTTTTGGATTTCGATGAGACTGGGATCGGGTTTGCTACATTACAGCGTGATAGGGGGTTCTCGCTTTGCGTTAGGTGGCGAACGGGAGACTCTTACCCCTACATGTCCCCGGGGGTAGTATAAGGCCTTTTGGGGTTGGTTGCGACTCGAGAGGGTGGCCGTAAAAGCAAAGCCGAGGTATCACTGTGAGCCACAGCGGGGCTGGGATGGTTGAAAAGCCTACCGGTCGTGAACCGTTGCTGAAGGTTGAAAAGCCTAGGACGTTACAGTTGGTATCAGAGCATAGGTTGAGCGAATGCCTAAGCTTTTGGTTAAGTGAATATCAAAACACTAGGTTGAGTGAATACCTAGGTTCGGAAGGGTTGTTCATTAGAGATAGGATCTGTAGCAACCTGTTTGAGTGTATATATATTCGAGAGCGCGTATTTGTTAGTTATATAAAATGATTTTATATTGTGTTAATTGATCGGTTGAGTGGTATATGGATTCTGGTCAATACGAGTAGCTAACGTTATTGATAGGGATCTCTAAACACTTGGACCAGGCCAACGGACACAATATTGTTTTAAAAAGGTAGATGAAATAATTTTACCCAGATATATTTTCTATATATAAAAAGTATCATTTTAAATGTATATGGTATTTGTAATGATTGGTTGAGATGATAATAATTTATCATCTAGGATTAGGAGTCTGAGTGTTAAGGTTGGAAGTGTATCTGTCGAGACTGTAGACCTAATACTGTCTCGAGTAAGCTTTGCTGTGGTGAAGGATTTCATCGATCTCCGAAGGAAACTGTAATGGTTCGGAGTTTATCTTTGAAGTTTGGATGGGTAGAGTTGGATCTGTCGGAGAACAGAAGCGAGTGATGGTATCTCAGGTAATAGTAGCTGTGTGATGAGACGCAGTGACTATGGATGTTCCCGAAGATGTTTTCTTTGGAACAAGTTAATGAAGTGTGTCTGTTTCGGTGTTGTGGCTGAGTTCACCATGGTGATTCTGTTTGGGAATCAAGTTTCTCGAGAAGCTTTGGATTGAGAAGTCTTTGGCACCTGTGGCAGTAGTGCAGCTCGGAGTATTCTGTGCATTGGCAGGAAGTTTTCTGGATGAGCAGTTTTTCTGGAAGTGAAGTTCAGAAGCAGCAGAGTGGATCCATTTCTTCGATGAATTGGATAGTTAAGTATGAGCTGTTCTGATTGGTAAAGAGAGAACAGTCTGTTTGGAATTAGGATGGGTTGATCGCAAAAGTGACTTGCGATTGTCTGAGTGTTCTCTTGTGTTGTCAGAATTTTTCTGGATGTCTTCAGAGAAGTCAGAAGTTTGTCCGCATCTGAAGGTTGAGTTTTCTTATCGACTGGATTCCAAGAGTGATACCGGTGGTTCAGTCTAGTGGAAGGATGTTTCCTAGAGATGGAGTTGGTGAAGCAGCTCAAGTTTTGCTGGAGTATCTGAGTTTTCTTTATGGATCAGTGAACCTTATTTCTAGAAGTGAGTTGTCCAGTCTGTGCTTGTGTTCTACCTCAGATCAGAGTTGAGCAGCGAAAGCAGTTTGGAATGTATCTCTGGATGGGAGAAGTAAGTTTGGAATCTACTGATAGTTGTGAAGTAGAGTTATGTTTGGATCTCGTCTGTGTTCTGATTTGGATAAGTATTTGGTCTTCTGAATTGAATTGTCAGTTTGGATAACTGGAATTCATTGTGTTTTACGTATCTCTGAGGGAATACGTATTTGATCTATCTCTGGTTTTAGAATCTGCAGTTTTGGGAAGTTTGGTAGTTGAGTCAGACTCATCTGTAGTCTGATATTCTGTTTAGTTTTGTAGATCTAGATGAGTAGGAGCTCTATAGCTTAGTAGTATTGGTTGTTTGGATTGTTTGTAGAGCGAGTATCCCGGTATTTATATACTTGGGGAAACTCGAGGAAATTCTATTCAGAATTTTTCGCTAGATAGTTAGAATTGTTTGTTTGGATGATTGGTTGCTATGATTGTTAGCATATGGATGATAATATATGGTTGTGATTTAAATAGATTATTAAATTACCTTTGTTTTAAATTTCGGGGACGAAATTATTTTAAGGGGGAAGGAATGTAATATCCCGGAAATTTGGGGCAATATCAATTTAATAATCTGTTTAAATAATTAAATTGATTTGTTGATTTTATTTTGTAAATTGACAAGTTTATTCATTTTAAAGGTTAATAATAGTTAATTGGCAATATTTATTAATATCTTTTCTAACAATTTAAAATTGGTAAGATTTATCTTTCAAAACTTATATAAATGTTTTCTATTTATAATGTATATATATATTGGTATATATATTATAAATAGGGAGTCTTTAATTTAATAAAGGATATGTTTTCAAATTATAATATATATGTATATATATTGTGATTTGAAGTTATGTATTAAAATTCAATATGATAATTATCAAGCTAATGTTAAAAATATTTTCCATTTAGAATATATATATTTGTATATATTGGAATGGAAAGAATATTGGATTTGAATTTAATAAAGTATTTTCAAACTTTAATAGATATATATATAATTTGTAATTTGGAAATTTGTAATTTGACTTAATACTTTTGAAAATGATATTTGAGATTTAAATAACAAGGATAATTTCTTATTTATTATAAAGATATATTTTAGCTTAATTTTTTTTTAATAAGATTTAAAATAAGAAGTTAATTGGTTTTAAGATTCTTTCATTTTTTTTAAAATTCAAATATAAGTCAAAATAGGTTTGTAAAAATATGTATATAGAGTTAAACTCAATTTCTCAAGCATATATGAATATGTTATATTTATTTGATCAAAGTATAAGTTATTATAAATAATAATTTTTCACATTTGTATATTTATATAGAAATCTTAAAGCTTATTTATAAAAGGATAAATACATTTTTATACATATAGATATTTTTAAATATACATGTAGGATTTAAATAAATCAAAATAAAAAGGAATTAACACTTGTAAATCAATAAGAAAGCATTTAAAACACTTGTAAACATATGGAAGCTTGGAATGTTTAGGTGTAAGTTAATTAACTCTTAGGAGGACAAATGTCAACATTCTTCTTAATAATTAAAAGTAAATAAATCAAAATTTAAAAGAAGAAATATTTTTACTATCAGCTGAAACTATTCTTTTCTCAACTAAAAACTAAGTTCGAATCTAAAAATCAAAAGAAAACATGGAAATCAAAATTCAAAGAAGCAAAATGAAATCTGGCATTCAAATGCAAATCAAAGCAAAAGAGGATGGAGGCAATTCAATAAGCAGTTTCAAATCTTCAATTGCAATCTAAAGACATGCAATCAGAGGAAATAAATCAAACAGCAAGTATTTAAATTCAACAAGCAAATAGAAATGCAAGTTCAAAATCAATATCAGTCTGGAACAAGCCTGGAAACAAAATCTGCTCCTCTGTTTTACAAATTCAAGTGAGTAAATTCTTTTTAAAAACAGTTTGATATGGTTTCACTGCCATGCATGTGATGATATTTACTTATATCAAAATTCTTTTGCTTGAATCTGAATGAATTGGTATGAATATGTTAGGAGCTTGTCTGTTTATATACATTCAATTGTTCTGTGTTGGTTTACTGTGAATGTTCTGCTTAAAAATTTCAATATCTACAAATCCAATCCATATTAGGCTTAAGTATTTGAATGAAAAGTGTTTGTAATTGTATGATGAAGGTTGTAAAATAGATCCAGGATTTTTAAATACCACAAATCATGTTTAAAATAAAAATTTACAGAGGAACTTGAATTTGTGTTGAAAATCAACTGTCTTAAAATTTAATTTGAAATACATGCATGAAATAGTGATGATAAATCATGAATTTAGATAGGAAATTTGAAATTTTTAGTTTGGTAATTTATGCGAAATTGGGTTTGGTTTGAAATTGTGACTTTGATGAATTGCCGTCGAACTGCTTGGTGGTTGGAGTTGAGATTTGGATCGAGGCTAGCTTGTAGATTGTTGATTATGGGAAAAATGCAATTGAATTTTTTTTATGGGTGGATTGCTCGAATTTGAATGAACTAGGGTTTTAGCTTATTTCGGCTGGGCTTCACTGTCGAAGCATTTGCGACATGAAGGTGGGACCGGAGACGTTCGCTTTTGGGGAGAAGGTAGCTCGTGACGTGGTGATTCTGTGGTGAGGACGGCGAGGTCTTATGGCGTCGAGTTCGTCGACAGTGGGTGGTTTTGGTTAGTGTCAGCTGCAGTTTTTTTGAGCTAAGGATCGAAATTTCGATTCGATCAAGTATTATTCGATCTGGGTTGAGGAACGAACTGCCGAGATCGTGCGTGATTGGTCGGCGATCAGTTGGATGGTCGGAGGAGGCTGGAAGCACTGTGCACGTGCACGTTATCGTGCAAGTTGGTTTCGTTCTGGTTTGTGCTGTGGGTAGCGTTGGAGAAGAAGAAGGCTTCTCGGGTTGGGCTCGTGCGAGTGGAAGATTTTCTCGAAGCAGATGAAGTTGGTGGAAGACTCGGGGCAGACTCGTGTGGTTTTGGGGTTTTACTCGGGTTATTTAAGTAACCAGGTTTTGAAATTTTAAAGCAAATTATATCTTGGTTTTAAAATTTAAAGCATGGACAAGTTTTTAAGTATTTAAACAAGTTTAAATAAATAATTGTTAATTTGATTAAACATGTTTGAAATGGTTTCCAAAGATTTTAAGTATATTGAAATTAAATGTTTGAATTGCTTTGTTTAAAGTAAATTATATTTCAAAACTGATTTCTAAATTGGTTTTAATAAAGTAAATAATTTGAGTAAGTATTTAAAATAAATACAAGTATTCTTAATTAATTAAGTTGGGATTAATTGAGAATAGTTAATTAATAAAATAAATTAAAGTTTAATTACTTATTTGTAATTAAGAATAATTACTTAATGAAGTAATTAGTGGAAATGAATGTAATTAAGAAATGAATTAATTAAAGATTAAGTAATGATTAATTGAGTAATTAATTAATGTAATTAATTTTAGGTTAATTAATTAGTCTAATTAATTAAAGATAATTACTTATAATTAATTAAGTATAATTACTTGATGAAGTAATTAAGGAATAATTACTGAATGTAATTAAGTAAAAAGGGGAATTATTTAATAAAGTAATTAGAGGATAATTATTTTATTAAATGGAAATGATTAAGAGTTAATCACTTGTTATTAATTTAATAATTTATTAAATTAAATTAATTAAAGGATTAGATTAATCAAAGATGATTAATAATTGTGGTTTAATTAAGGTTAATTAATAATGTAATTAATAAATTGTTAAGATAATTAATTAAAATGTAATTAATTAAGGAAAAGTAATTAAGGGAAGTTAATTAAAGGATTAGATTAATCAAAGGTGATTAATAATTGTGGTTTAATTAAGAATAATTACTTAATGTAATTAATAGAATAATTAAAGATGTAATTAGAAATCATTAGTTTATAATTAATTAATGATGTAATTAAGAGTTGATTAATTAAGATTAATTAATCAAATGATAATTAATTAATTATAATTAATTAAGGATTAAAGTAACTGATTATAATTAATTAATTAATGAAGTAATTAAAGGTTAATTACTGTATTGATTAAGAATAATTAATTTGTGAGATTAATTAAGGATAATTACTTAATTGTAATTAAAGTATAATTAATCAAGGTGATTAATTAAAATGGATAATTAGAGAAGATTAATTAATTTATTTGTAATTAATTAATGATTATATAAGTAAGATTTATAATGAAGTAATTAATTTAATTAATTTTAAATTAATTAAGAGATGAAGTAATTAATTTAATTCACTTTAAATTAATTAAAGATAGAGATAGTTAATTTAATTCATTTTAAATTAATTATGTTGTGATTAAGTAAATCATTGCTTATATAAGAATGAATGACATTGACTGTCATGAATGGATGTAATCTCAGAAATGAGATAAGTGATGTTGTGTGGTATGAATGTTTGATTGCATTATGAGATTAACTATTGTGATGTTGATATGGATTACCTATTTGGTTATGAATCATCTGTTTAATTGATAATGTGATTATCAATTGTGATTTGTGAATTATCTATCTGTATGAATATAGATAAGTTAAATTGTTTAAACCTTTAAACAACTTGGCCTTAAAAGATACGTTTTGGATTTCGATGAGACCGGGATCGGGTTTCCGTATACCGGTATTCCAGGTCTGGAGACCCGAATACCACATCGATCCAAATTAACGATAGGTCGTGAATCTCAAGTGAAGATGAAGATTTAGAGTGCAAGGGTTATTGTCGTTAACTCTGAGGGTGATTCCAAAACGAGTGTAACGAGATAATGCCTTCGGTTTCGTTCGAACCCGGAACGAACTTATATGGATTGAATGCTTTCAGCACATCGTCAGGCGGACGATGAGCATTCTAAGTGATATGTTCTGATTAAAGGTAATCGTAACCTCAAGCCTCATCAACCGGGAATGGCTAAAACAGGGGAGGTGCAGCAAGGCTTCGTGGGTAGCACCCACTGAGAGCAAGATAGATCCCTGTCTAGAGGTCCCTTTTCTTTTATTCGGCTTAGTGTGTGGTTGGTCGCGCCAACTACGGGGTTATCTTGTTCGGGATTATCTAGTAAGGGATGGTTCCGGCTTTGTGTTGCAGGGGAGCGGGCGTACTCCTCGGTACGGTGATCTAGGCCACGTACTGTGACGGGCGGTACCCCAGTAGCCCTGCCATTGTATGGAATCCAAACTCCAATAAGTGCCGTACGTATTAGTTGTGCCCAACTATGTTGGAATGTGAGATGTAAGCATTTCAGCTATTTCTGTATTTTACTTGAAAACCCTAGACCCTATTATAATACAATCAGATTTCCTATCAAACGTTTTAGTTAGCGTAAGGTAAAAACTTACCCATGTTTATTTGTGGGGAGTCTTACGTGATACTTTTGTTTTCAAAAGTTTTCAAAGTTAAGCAATTTAACCGTTTACTCACACCAGACCCATGTCTGACCCAAGTGTTTATTTTCTGTTTTATTAAACTCTTGGGTACTCAAATTTGTATGAGTAGTCAAGAGAATTCAGGTTAGTCTTGACGAATTCTGGAGGAGCTGTGGAGCAGGAGGCTTCAGCGAGTAGATATATAGAGTTTCCGCTGTGTTTGTATTAGTCTGTATTGTACTGATGTACTTGTGTTGTATAATAGACAGAAGTTTATAACTGTCTATTCTGTGATGTATAAGTTGTGTAACTCTGATGTAATATGATACTATGTAATATTTTATGTGATATATTATATTTTATTCGTTCCGCTGTGAGATTCTGATGTGTTGTTCTTTCTTCTTTTCTATCTTTTCTTCTTCTATCCCTTTCTTTCTTCATGATGATACGACTTTTTCTGTAGAGAAAAAGCCGGGTCGTCACAAAAACACACCCCTACTGTCTTAGTTTCTCTCAATCATTGTGACTCTTGTCCATCTATATATTATGGTCACAAGCATGCTTCCTAATGGTAACAGACTTTTTGGCTAGTGTGGTATCAGGGCATATCATCACATAATCTAGATATTAGCACACAACACGTATAATAAGGTAATGCGAAAAATCTAGGGTGCAACCCCGCGATTAAATAACTAGGATATACTTTAATATATCTGGATAAATAGCACACAATATAAATTGGCGAACAACCAATAGACATACATAACCATCTGGCACAACGCAATGGTAACATGCAGTTACAACCCCTCATATATGTGTGTCGATCAGTTTCAAGGGGTAATCAAATAAATAGTTGCTCGAGCCTCCCATACCACTTGATACTATTCACTCATTTACCAAATGTCTATGAATCCCACTGAACCATGCATTATATTCTATACGATGAGTTAGAGGAGTAACCGAAAAAATATTAATGAACATACCGCTCGGTTTTACCAATCCATTTACTCTGAATTCTCTTGATATAGAATTAACATGCGATCATACAATTCAATTATATATTGATTTGAAAGAATTTTATTGTAAAATATTCATTTCTAAAATCTTTAATTGGGTCTCAAATATTTTCAATATAAAAGAGAATTTGAATAATAATATTCACATTTCCTCTAAAATCTTCAATTTAATTTAGAAATCAATATTGATTCCAAAAAGATTTATATTATAAATATTCTCATTCTTTCGAAAACTTTATTTAAAACCTCTTATTTAATATCAAAGCAATCATAATTTTAAATTCTTTCAAATTTCAAACCAATAATTTATTTTGAAAAGTGACTTATACAACTCGAATTTCATCTTTAATATTTTAAAATAATAACAAAGGAGTTTTATAATCCAATAATTTTCCTTAATCAACAAATCTAGATGATACTTATTCCCTCAAAAAGGATTTTAAATTTAAATTATTTTCCAAATCAATAATATCCAATTTCCAAAACCAATAACCAAAACTCTTATTTACCTTCAAGCGTTTTTAAATTACTCTAAAAAAATAATTTATCCAACTAATGTCCTCTTTTATATAAAATCTTGCATATATTACCATTAAAATATTGATTTGCATAGCAAAATTCCAAAATTTCCTATTTTATAATAATTCAATTCAAACACTTCTAGATATATTTTCAAGGCTTTTAAAATAATTTTCCTTTTAAAAAAATAATTAAATATAAAATATATTGCTTCAAAAATTATTCTTAACAATATATATTATATATATATACAAACTTTCCATAAATAAATCACATTCATCCTATTATAATTTCAAAGCAGGGAAATATTGTGAAGGACAAACTTAAAGGCTTTTTCGCAAGCTAGGATAGCCCACTAATATTTTATTGCCAAGGACAAATGCGTTAAAATATTTTAAACAACCCTAACTATCGCGCATTCTTTCTCTTCTTTGATCTCGTCCTTTTTCCTCTTTAATTCTGCTTTGCTTTTTTTTGTTCAAATTTGAATTTTCTTCTTCGTTCTTCTTTATTGTGGTATGCAATTCACTCATGTAATCATGATTTTGATTCTCCTTTCTTTCAATTTGATACTGTAAATTCTCAGATTTAGATATGATTCTATATTTTTTCTGCTTTTTCTTCAATCGGAGTTTTAATTTGGTTGTTTCTAACATTGTTTTGTTTTTATTTTTAATATTTGAAATTATTTTTGTTGCTATGTTTTCTTCTTTCATATTCTATGGAAAATTTGGGCAGTCGTAGCAGGTTTGTTCTCTTTTCTTTTCTTTTATATGCACCATTGTTTTTTAATTTGCTTTAAATCGAATGTTATTTGCTTTTGTTCACTAATGTTTATGTTGGATTCGTATTGATTTGGATGAAAATTTATTGCTGTATTTAGTTCATTATGGATCCGTGTTAAAATATCATTTTTAGTTTTTGTTAGTATCATTTTTCACAATAATGAAGTTTTGAAGCGTTTTAATGTTTTCTTCGTGTATAGATGATGTGTAGGAAATAATAGATGGGTTAAACCAGTGTTTTGTTAGTATCAAATATTTCTTGAGGTATGTTTTTGTATAAGTTTTACTATAAATTTGAGGTTCAGATTTTAGGTATAAGTTTTATTGTCAGTAGGTATCAGTTTTGTAAAAACTGTTTTATTTTGTTTACGATCTTTTACTTCTGTTTTTTTGCAATGATGATAATAGCCTTCTTTTTTTTATTTGAGGATAATACTTTCAGCACTCGGTTGTCCATTGATTGTTGTTTTTATGATTTGAAGAATGACATTTGTTGGTATTTGTCTCAATTAGCTCCTCCATCCATTGAGATTTCTTATGTGCTTGAGAATAAAGTTATAGTGATTGATACCGATTCTGATCTTCAGAGTATAATTTGTTTTCAATTATATAAGAAGAGTGCATTCTTTCCTTTTACCATTAAGATCAAGGGTTCTCAATTGGAAAATGTTGGTGGTGGTTCTTCTTAAATTTCATCTAATCTTCTTAGTTATTCATCTTTTAGTGGATCTTTGTGTTCAAATGTTGTTGTTCATAGTAAAAGTTATTTGAAGGATATGTTGAAGAGAGGTTCCAAATTATCTATTTCTGATTTTATTGGTTTTTTATTTTGGAGGAGCCAATGATTTTAGGGAAGTTTTGATGACATACCAAATTCAAAAGGGATATGAATTAGTGTTTGTGAAGAACTGTTCTAGAAGAATTACTGCTATTTTCTCTTCATCTATGAATGAGTGTCCATTTAAAGTTCATGCTTCTTGTGATTCAGGACAAGTTAATAGGTTTTTCATTAGAAGTTTGATTAATGATCATTCTTATAGGGCTGATCTTAGAAATTTGAATAATCTACATCTTTCTAGTGCATTTGTTAAATCGTTGATTATTGATGAGATTTGTGATTGTCCTAGTAAAAAGCCTAAAGATATAATAGATGATTTTAGAAGAGAATACACTCTTGAGTTGTCTTACTCTTTTGCTTATTGTGGAAAACAATTTACTGTGATGGAATTGCATGATGATGATGTTATGTTGTACAATGATTTGAATTGGTATTTAGAAGCATTGAAGAAGTATAATCCAGGTAGTTGTGTTGATATGGAAGTTAATGTTTGTACTAATCAATTTGATAGAGTATTTATTAGTTTTGGTGCTTGTTTACTTGGTTTCAAGCATTGTCGACCTATGATATTTTTAGATGCTACTCATTTAAGAGGATGGCCAAGCGTTTTGATTGGTGCTACTGCAAAAAATGGAAATCATGGTATGTTTTTATTTTAATATGCTTTAATGTATAGTATCAAAATTTATTTATCTTTTTTTTAGGTATCAGTTTTTATATATCAGTTTTTAGTTAATGATAGCAGTTTTTAGGTATCAGTTTTTAAGTTCAGAGTTGATTGAATGTTACTTTAATATTTGTTTAAAACTATAATATGCAGGTTATTTCCCTTTAGCTATGGGTATAGTTTCTTTAGAAAATGTGGATAATTGGAAATGGTTTTTAAGTCATGTAAAGCAAGTGCTTCAAGAAGATCGTGGGCTTTTATGTCGGATCACCATCAAGGTTTAATTTTAGGCATTCATGTAGTTTTTCCTTCAGCCTTTCATAGTTATTGCTATCTTCATATGGAGCAGAATCTACCTTCAGCAGTTAAGGCAAAGAATTCGAATATGTCTATCATTGATTTGTTCGAGATGTGTTCTAGAGCTTCTAATTTGTATGAATTTGAAGAAGCACATTCTAAATTTTGTGAATTTGATGGTGTTGCTGCTGTGAATTTCTTGAAGGATAAACCTTTTGATAAGTGGGATGAATTTTTTTCCGATTTAAACAATATGGTGAATATAGTTCAAATGTTGCCGAAAGTTTTAATAGTTGGATTTTGGATGAACGGGCCTTGCCTATTACGGTATGCTTAGATGGAATTTGAATTAAAGTTATGAAACAAATGGCTAATAGTAGAGAGGAGTGTCGATTATGGAATACTACTCTTTATCCTTCTATTGAATCTCATTTAAGTGAATTGATTGAAGAAGGATTTGGATGGGATGTATACAAGTCTTCGGAGTTTGTTTTGGAAGTGAAATCGCCAAACTCTCATTGTGTTGATCTTAAATAGTGGAGTTGTAGTTGCAATCAATGGAAAGTTACAGGATTTCCTTGTGCTCACGCTATTAAGTGCATGAACAAGTCAAAGTTGTCCGTTTATGATTTTGTTGAGTACTATTTCACCGTTGATGCATATCGTTCTTCTTATCCTAATTCTATTAATCATATTCCTAATTTTGATAAGCCAATTGTTGATGCAAGCGTTAAAGATGTTATTAAGCCACCAAAGGAGAAACGAAAAGGAGGATTTGCATATTTTCAAAGTAAACAAAATAGATGTGGTGTATGCAAGCAATATGGTCACAACAAGCGTAATTTTCCAGCTTCTAAGTAGATATAATTTGATAGTCAAGCGTCTAAGAAGATGTTCTTGGATTTATGTCTTTTTTGGCAATTTTATGTAACTGAACATTGTTATATAAGTATATTGGTTTATCATATTCTAAATTTGTCATTGACTTGATCTTTGTAGTTGAACTTTATTTTATGGTATCATTTTTAGTTTACTATTGTGTGTTTTGGAATATATATGTTGCATGGGAAGTATTGTGTCAAATGTTTATATGTTATTCGGTTTATTTATTTTTATTGGATGTTCAGTATCAGTTTCTGGTTCCATTAGTTTCAGTTTCAGGTACGTAAAATATGTGGTATCAGTTGTTGTATGGTACTAGTATCAGTTTTAGATATTACAAATTACAATATTGGGTTTTTTGTATTTTTAATCTGTTTCAGGTATAAACAAATATGGTATCATTTTTTGCATGCTATTTGTATCATTTGTACATGATGATTTTTTTTCTACTTTTGAAGTGACTTAAATTATTTGTTCGCTAGTTGTGAAGTGCAAAACTGTATAAAGAATTATAAGCTTAAATGTCAATATATATTGTATTGCATGTTATGGTGAACAGTTGGCAACTCAATATATGATGTAGAAGTGTAAAAGTGTAGTTTGGGATATTGTTGTTGTTAGATTATTTCAAACAGCAACTTGGTATCAGTTTTGTATGTACATATGTATCTGTTTTCCTATAAATTATAGTGAAAATAATTTATAAAATGAACAATCAGAATTTCAATCAAACAGTTACTACGTATGAGTTTGCACTACTTTGGTATCTCTTTTGATATGCATGACAGTAAACTAGACAATTAAATTTATAAAGTATCATATTATTTCAAGACAAGCACCATTGTCCCAGTGGTTAAGTGATTCGACTTAGGTGCAAGAGGTCACAAGTTCGAAACTTGTGTAGCATGATTCGAACATATATTGACATGTGATTTGTGTTATGCTGTCCCAGTGATATGTTGTATCTAAGTACCATTTTAAAAAAATCATATTATTTCAAACAACTACTGGGTATCATTTTTTCATAAATATAGGTATCAATTTTACTATATATAATATTTAAAACAATTTGCTAAATCATGAAGCTTGAATTTTAATCATACATGTACTAATTATGAGTGCTGCATTATTTTTGATATTACTTCTGTTTTATATTACAGTAAAGTAAATTTAATTCGTAGAGGTTTATGTTATATGTAACAGCTAATGGGTATCATTTTGCATGAATATAGGTATCAATTTTGTGCTAAATAACATTGGAAATAAACACTTTATAAAATAATCAAGTATTAATTTCAATCATACATGTAGGTGGAAAAAATAATATCAGTTCCTGCACACTGCTGGTATCAGTTTCATTTGTAAATATAAACATATTTATTATCATAATAGAACGTCAAGTGTGAGAAAAGTTTAACAAACTATTTTTGCAATGTCTGAAATAAGTACATAGTCTTTACAGCAAATTGACATAATAACAAGAAGTGTTTGTATCAGCATTAAAAAAAGATCTAATTTCTATTACTTTTAACATAAATCTCAAATGTATATTAGGCCAAATGAACATAAAAGCAGGTTTTGCAAAACAATTCACTTCTTTTGTTTTTTTTTGTTCTTCTAGGCTTGACATGTACTTGGACAAATTCCAGCAGTGCTCATTGTCTAGCAGTATTACATGCACAATTCTTGCTCTTGTTGACAATATTTGCTCAGTTTCTATTTTGATTGGTATTCTACTTGTATTGAGTAAAACGATGAGTATCATTACGTATATGCCACAGTCAAGCCTATTTGAACCCAAATATATTGTTAGTATCAGTATGCATCACTTGTATTATCGGGTTCGTAACTAATATAAAACATTGAATTTCAGAGATAATGATACAAATAGATAGTATGCTTTGAAAATAAAGTATTTAACAGTTTTACTACCACACTTAGCATTAGTTTTAGTACGAGTGTAATGACCTGAAATTTTCAACAATTCGCATCCATACATGTCGGATTTGAATTGCTCAAAATATCAAATTGTTAATTTAAATTTGGAAAAACTCAGCATATATAGTAAATAAAATAATCACAGATCACAGATACAGAGTAATATAAAAATAATGCAGTGGAAACAAAAGAATAGTAGTTCATGAAGCTACTATATATATAACAGAGTTAAACAAGATATAATAGAAGTCACGAGTACATAGATGTCTCTATAAAATAATCAAATACAAGATCTGAATGCATCACTGGAATCGACTAAACAACTGAAAGTAGGATAGATAGCTGGATCTCTAAGAGAAGCTCCAACTCCAAAGGTGAGTCTCGAATACTGTATCACTCAGTCTGACCCGAGCGTAAAGCAAAACACAAAACACTCGAGTCAGGATTAACATTCTTATATCAGTAAATACAACTCAAGTGAAATAACAACTGAAATACAAGTAACTCAAAGGATGTTTGGGATCTCCCATCCTTTAAGGATCCGTTAAATTATTTACTATGTAATAATATTTTGCTAATATAATAATGTCTATAGTAAAATAAACTTACTTTTAAATAGCGTTAAGGCTATACATTTTCCACCTTAACACATAATAGTGCCAATAGTCTATACAGTACCTGCGTACCCCCAGATCGGGAGGCTACGAGAAGATACTCCATAGGTACGATACAAAAAAAAACTCGTAGTAAAGCTTGATATGGTAGGTGACACGACACAACTAGGCAATGCCAGGGTAAATATACCAATTACGCATCCGGGCTGGTGGAAACGCATAGCAGCCATTACCGCCCACCTCGGAACACATTCCCAATCAAAATCGAAGGGTGGCCACCAAATCAATCACAAAGTAATAGAATGGTATCGAAGAAATGCGTCCGATCAGAGGTGCTACCTCATTGGCCCGTCGATCGCTCCTGTTTTAGCCACCTTATGCCAACTCACGGGAGTCGGGTCCACGTATATACCTCAATAGGAATCATCGCCACCATCCTACTACATTCTGGAATCTCCACCGCGTACACAGTTGTTAAAGTGGTTTTCGGTATCGATAGAGAGTATGCCCATATCCGATCCCGGTCTCTTTAACAACCAAACATTATTATAACACCACGGTTATTTCAAAATAGTTTATACTTCAAAACCAAAATATCATTTTCATTTTAAAATCCAAATCAATACGATATCATTTCCATTTCAAATATATCCATTTCCAAAAATTATATCACTTTCCAAACTTATAACGCTTTCGAAATCATAGTCTTTTAAAATCAAAATACTTTGGAAATCATAGCTTCGAAATCATAGCATTTTGGAAATCATAACACTTTGAAATTATAGAATTTTGGAAATCATAACACTTTCCTCTTAAACAGTTTAGATACTAAAATTTGTATATATAATAAAATAGTTTATAAATAAAATAGTTTATATAAATAGTTATAAGTTAAAATAGTTTATAAATAAAAATAGTTTATATAAATAGTTATAAGTTAAAATAGTTTATATTAAAATAATTTATATCAAAAATGATTTATATTAAAATAGTTTATATTAAAATAATTTATAGAGTAAAATATCAATAGTTTTAAATATAATTTAAAATTACTTTATAAAATAAAATAGTTTCCTCAACTTTCACAAATCGATTCAAATCAATTCGAATTCCAAATTAAAATTTAATCAAATTTAAATCATCAATTTCAATTCCAATTCAATTAAACATTTTCAAGTTATATCGATTTCAAATACCGATTTGAACCACAAATAAACCATTTCAATTTCAATATATTTCAAAGCTTCAAATATTCCACATTTTAAAACTAAATTCGATAATTATATATATATATATCAATTCACTTTTCTATTATTTAGTTTTGAAATATTTACCTAATTATTTCAATATCATTTGAATACAACTTCAACTTACAAAATATCCCATTTAAATTTATATAAGTTTGAAATATCCATTTAAGTCACCTTTAATCAAATTTCAAGTTGTAAAACACTTCTTTAAAATTTCAAATTCAATAAATTTCAAATCAAACTTATTTAAGTATAATTCTTAAATAAATAAAATTTCAAATCAATTTCAAATTTATCTTTACAACCCGAATCATTACAAACTCTATATTCGAAAATATAAATTTTAAATAAATACTTAAACATATTATATATCAACTTTATGAAATCAACTTTAATAAATCATAAAAATCAATATTTATCAAAACCATATATTTCCTTCAAAACCATAGAAATCAATTTCAAAAAAAATATATAGACCAACGGTGTCTGTATAAAATTTTCTATCCTATGGTCAAGTGATATAGATATTTATCATTTCAATCCGCAATTTAAATATATATACGGGTATATATCATTTCAACCTGCAATCCCAAATTCAATTCAATGAAAATCGCTTGGGTTTATCATTTCAACCCATAATGATTTTCTCCTATTCTAAAGATCGTTCGGGTATGTATCATTTCAACCCATAGTGATTCTATACTAGCAGGGAACTTGTAGAGTGATAACAGATATGATGATAATAAAATAACAGCAATAACAAGCATATATCATTTATGATAAATAACAGATAAAGGTGTCAAATGTCACAGGTGAACAGATACGTATAACAGCATATATATAACAATTTAACTAACTAACAACAGCATATTTCAATTATCGTTTCAATTGAAATCACATTTAATAAATATAAGAACGTTAATCTGAGTGATTACTCACCTTTCGAGGCTACAGAGATTCGACGATGAAACCGATACGTACACTGATACGAACACTGAAATTTGAATTACGAATCCAAGCAAAGCAAAAGTCGGCACTATTTCAACAATCAAAGCTGATAACGGGAATTGATGGAACAAGTTAGAACTAGATCGATGATAATCAATGGTATAAGTGAACTTATATATACAATTATCATTATCCTTAAAATACATACACTATATAAACTCAACATTTCAAACCCATATAAAAGAATAAACATTATAGTGTATACATATAGTATTCCATTATATGCATACAAATCAATAAATTTAAACATACTTTAAAATCAACATATTTACAATAAATATACAGAACCAGCAAAACAAAACTATATATATATATATATAAGCTTTAGACAATACATAATTATCACTAACAGAAACTATGTATTTACTGTAAATATAATACTTTAATATATATATATATATATATATATTGGAAAACAGCACAGATAAGCATAAGCTATATATATAAAACTAGGATTTAGCAAACAAAATATGTAAAATACTGTAACCAATTTTATATTATATTTTAAAACCCAATACATTACGTAAAATCAGGTAAACTTACTTGATTGTACTCTATATACCTCTTTAACAAATCATACAGGAACTATGAACACCGTAAATAATGAACACGGTAAATAATTAGAACCAAAATAAAATCAATGCTTTTAACGCACTATATATATATATCCCTTATATAACTAATACATATAACTTACATATTGATTATAAGACTCACAAATTTGATAATACAAGACATACATAATAAATATGTTACAGCCGATTATATGTATATAAGCTTAAAAATAAAAAGTCAACGAATCATAAAACTTATGTATACTATATCCCCACAGTTTGAAATAAGCTACTGAAAGAATATAAAATACTTATACTAACATATACTTATAGGTTTATATACACCCATAATATATAACTAATATCCCTAGCTATTATAATAACATGTATAGAGAACTAATATATAAGTATACATACTGGCCGAAACTTATGTTTACCACAAGCAGATTGTAAATAATTCTATTACACAATCTTAATATAAATATTATCGCGCCTTTTGGCAAGGCCGTGACACCAAGAACTTGACTAGAAACCAATGACAGTTAGTCTTGGAGATCGGTTATACGTAGGCTCACTATGGATATCGATGAATTTTTTCTGAGTCTGGATCGAGCTAAAATTGATATGACATGACACGCAAAGCTATAAGAGCCAACATTCCGAATTTCAAGTCAATCGGAGTTCATATGCTCCAGATATTGATGGATCACGGCTGAGAAATCCAAACTTGCACCGATCATAACTCGAGATCTACAAGTCCAAATGCCACCAAATTTGGACAGGAGCTGACTGGCAACCTAAGGAATGTTCCTGCCAAATTTCTTCTCGATCGGAGCAAATCTTGATCGATATGAAATTCGTTCGTATCGATCGCGGAACGAAAAACTCCAACTTGCATCGATTATTACTCGAGATCTACAAGTTCAAATGCCACCAAATTTGGATAGGAGCTGACTGGCAACCTAAGGAATGTTCCTGCCAAATTTCGTCTCGATCGATACGAAATTCGTTAGTATCGATCATGGAACGAAAAACTCCAACTTGCATCGATCATATCTTGAGATCCACAGATCCAAATGCTATGAAATTTTCACAGGAGCTTGCGTGCAACCTAAGGAAGGTTCATGCCAAATTTCAGCTCGATTGGATCAAATCTTGATCGATACGAAATTCGTTCGTATCGATCATGGATTAGGCCGAAACTTTGTGGGATCGATTGCGTGGGCCTCCCCACGTGCCAGAAGAAGTCTCCCGAGATTTGAGCGAAATATCAGCCTCCTACGCCTATAAATAGCACCCCAGAGCCTACAGAAAAAGGATCTTTTGGCTCTCCTACGTCCATACTCTACCGAATCCATTTTTTT
The DNA here is from genome assembly GCA_030737815.1 of Allium fistulosum. NCBI lineage: Eukaryota > Viridiplantae > Streptophyta > Magnoliopsida > Asparagales > Amaryllidaceae > Allium > Allium fistulosum. The sequence continues at coordinate 719,251,534 of CM060908.1, forward strand.
ACTCCATAGCTGCTGTTGTACACGAATTTCAAACATTATAATCCGCTGTAATCTGTTGTAATCAGTTGGAATCAGCAAGTGAATATCAATAAAATCATCAACTTCATAGTGGACGTAGGCCATACGCCAAACCACTCTAAAACTCTGTGTTTCCATGCATTTTCTTATATGTTTACTGGTGTGTTTGTTGTGGCCGAGACAAGGTGGCCGAGGAGGGAGAAGAACTAGCAGAGAACAATGGAAGAGAACGAAAGAATGTATATTAATTTCTCTCTTCAATCTAAAAAATATGATCAGTGAAAGGAGAAGGTGAAGTGAACGGGAAATATTCAATCATGAAATTGAAAAGTTCAGAAATATTGCAAACAGCTGTTGGATTTGTACAGGCAAGCAGATGAAAAGATACGTGGAAACCAAAAGGTTTTTAAAACGGGTACCGATACGGATATCCGTCTCGCGTTTTCGTCACGTACCGAAACTTCAAAACACAGAATTGAATATACCGCAGAGATCAGCACGATGAGATGATCAAAACGGTATACAAATATCAGTGGTACGAACATTCTATCAAAAGTCGATATTTGGTACCGATAAACGCTGCTATTCCGTACGGAAAAATCCAAACGGAGCTAGAAACGTCCAAAATTTGTGAAACGAATTATGCAGTCTTATTCATAGTGTTCTAAATAAATTTTCTAATGTTGACATATTTAGGTTTCGAAACACTTTTAAATTCAACTGTTATTAACTGATTTAAATTGGAATAAAATTACACATGAAAATAAACTTCCAAATTTTCTGATGAAAATTCACCAGTTGCTATGTTTAATTAGACGTATTCCAAATATCAAATTTTTATTTAAAATATTATTATTTAAAATTTCATAAAATTTCAAATAATTTAAATAAATAAACCACTAAAATGTTCGGGTTGTTACACTCTCCCCCACTCAAAACTTTTCGCCCTCGAAAAGAAAGGAGGTAGGAGAATAGAAACAACCAGAAAGAAATTAGATTGAAATACAAATAAAACAATTAAATTAACCATATAAATTTCAAATTAAACTAATTAATATTCAACATTTTGGTTTAATCTATTTGAGTTCGCTTAAGTTAAATCAATCTATCTATTTCTAAATTCATTATCTTATTATCTAGTCATCCTCAATTAACAATTTCTAAATCAATCAACTTGTATAATCATTTATTATCCTCATATTTTATTCAACAAATTTAATTCTTTCATTCCAATTTATTATTAACTATATTCCACTTAATATATCTTGTCACATATATTTAAATCCTATAAATTAATTTAAACCATATAAGTTTCAATTTAAATTAATTTATATTCAATAATTGATTTTAAATTCAAGGTATTTCCCTAGGTTAATCTAATTTCAATTTATTAATTCCTTTAAAACAAATTTATTTGTTTCATCTATTATTCAATTAACTTATTATCCTATTTATCTTATTAACATCTTTATAATAAAATTTAAGTGTATAACATTTATTATAACACTCAAATTTTTCCTTATAAAGTCATTTTATATTGTATATTATCCAATTACATATTCAACTTCTGAATAATTTAGGTAAGTTATATTGAAATGCAATTGAGTATTATATAAGCAACACTTCCAAAATTCAATTATTCAAGTTTAAATATTTATTCAAAATTTTGGTTTCATCTTAAATCATAATTTTGAGAATTTTAAATTTCCGATTAACTTCAAATAATTTAGATATATATATATATATGCTATATATATCAAACCAGATTTACAACTATATACCTATATATTATAAATCAAGCCATACTTTAAATTTTTTGAATCAAATTCAATTTCCAAAACAAAAGTGTTGCAAAGCTACTGAATGGCCTCTCCACTTCGAAACTCGAAAATGAATGTTGATGATGCGGCCGTCATCACCGAAATTATTTTCCAGCGATAAAGAGAAGAGTACTGATTTAAACTTCTTTAAAATCCTTTGGAAACGATTTATACTCAGAAATACTTTATATAATATACATTTAAAACTTTAAAACCAAAGTTTGAAATCACCGGAAAATAAATTCTCAAATTCTTTATTTAAATTCATTTAAACTCTAAATCAATTTATAAACCATGTTATAAATTCATTTATAGAACAATAAATGAAAATCAAATATTATCATTTCAAACAACCATTTTAATTAACTTATTAAATTCTAGAAAATTATACTTGTATATATGATATAATCATACCAATTTATTTCACTTACCAAATTTGAAAATAATATCGTGTCAGTTTGCTCTGTTCAAGTGTTTTGGAAATCCTATCGATAGCGTTGATCAGACGAATCGATCGAAAACCCAAATCAACATCAACAACTCAAACAACACAATATATAAAACATTTTAATATTAATTACTAATACACTTCCTCACCCGACGATACAAGAATGGATTTCAAAGCAAGGATAGAGATTCAAATTTGATGGACTCAAATCAAAGAGAATTTTGATTCGAAAATAGGTTCTAAAAAAAGATAAGAAGATTAAATAACAAAATAGGAAGATGGATAAGTTTATATAAATCACGGGTAACCTTAACCGGGTCGGCCGTGACTTCAAGAATAAGATCGATGTAGAATTCTGAGGGAAATCGACATCCAATCGCAAGAGATAGAATTCAAGTATAACAGGAGATAGATAGCATCATAAACCGAGGATACAGGAATCTCCGGTAAATCAATGCCTATTGTAAAGGAGTTTCACCCCTTTACAAATCATTCGAAGGTTAGCGAAACCGCCGAGTTATTATAGAGATCATTTGAAGTGGAGTTATGGGATACACTAGAATACGAATAGGGAGAGATAAGGATGGATTTTGGAACCGAGGGGAACGTTCCAAAATTCAAAGCAAAACCGAGTCAAAGAAGAAGGAATTCGAGCTCGAACGAAAGTGATTCTATAATTGAATTTTACTCTATATGCTGAGTTTGCCTAAAACCAGAGCTCTGATACCACATGTAACGACCTGAAATTTTCAACCATTCGCATCCATGCATGTCGGATTTGAATTGCTCAAAATACCAGATTGTTAATTTAAATTTGGCAAAACTCAGCATATACAGTAAATAAAATAATCACAGATCACAGAGTAATATAACAATAATGCAGCGGAAACAAAAGAATAGTAGTTCATGATGCTACTATATATATAACAGAGTTAAACAAGATACAACAGAAGTCACGAGTACATAGATATCTCAATAAAATAATCAAATACAAGATCTGAATGCATCACTGGAATCGACTAAACAACTGAAAGCAGGATAGATAGCCGGATCTCTAAGAGAAGCTCCAACTTCAAAGGCGAATCTCGAATATTGTATCACTCAGTCTGTCCCGAGTGTAAATCAAAACACAAAACACTCGAGTCTGGATTAACATTCTTATATCAATAAATCCAACTCAAGTGAAATAACAACTGAAATACAAGTAACTCAAAGGATGTTTGGGATCTCCCATCCTTTAAGGATCCGTTAAACTATTTACTATGTAATAATATTTCGCTAATATAATAATGTCTATAGTAAATATACTTACTTTTAAATAGCGTTAAGGCTTTACATTTTCCACCTTAACACATAATAGTGCCAATAGTCAATACAGTACCTGCGTACCTCCAGATCGGGAGGCTACGAGAAGATACTCCATAGGTACGACACAAATAGAAACTCGTAGTAAAGCTCGATATGGTAGGTGACATAGCACAGCTAGGCAATGCCAGCGTAGATAAACCAATTACGCATCCGGGCTGGTGGAAATGCATAGCAGCCACTACTGCCCACCTCGGAACACACTCCCAATCAAAATCGAAGGGTGGCCACCAAATCAATCACAAAGTAATAGAATGGTATCAAAGAAATGCGTCCGATCAGAGGTGCTACCTCATTGGCCCGTCGATCGCTCCTCGTTTAGCCACCTTATGCCAACTCACGGGAGTCGGGTCCACGTATATACCTACTTCATTCTGGAATCTCCACCGCATACACAGTTGTTAAAGTGGTTTTCGGTATCGAAAGAGAGTATGCCCATATCCGATCCCGGTGTCTTTAACAACCAAACGTTATTATAACACCGCAGTCATTTCAAAATAGTTTATACTTCAAAACCAAAATATCATTTTCATTTTAAAATCCAAATCAATACAATATCATTTCCATTTCAAATATATCCATTTCCAAAAATCATATCACTTTCCAAACTTATAACGCTTTCGAAATCATAGTCTTTTAAAATCAAAATACTTTGGAAATCACAGCTTTGAAATCATAGCATTTTGGAAATCATAACACTTTGAAATTATAGCATTTTGGAAATCATAACACTTTCCTCTTAAACAGTTTAGATATTAAAATTTGTATATATAATAAAATAGTTTATAAATAAAATAGTTTATATAAATAGTTATAAGTTAAAATAGTTTATAAATAAAAATAGTTATAAGTTAAAATAGTTTATAATAAAATAATCTATATCAAAAATGATTTATATTAAAATAGTTTATATTAAAATAATTTATAGAGTAAAATATCAATAGTTTTAAATATAATTTAAAATTACTTTATAAAATAAAATAGTTTCCTCGACTTTCACAAATCGATTCAAATCAATTCGAATTCCAAATTCAAATTTAATCAAATTTAAATCATCAATTTCAATTCCAATTCAATTAAACATTTTCAAGTTATATCGATTTCATATACCGATTTGAACCACAAATAAACCATTTCAATTTCAATATATTTCAAAGCTTCAAATATTCCACATTTCAAAACTAAATTCGATAATTTTATATATATATATCAATTCACTTTTCTATTATTTAGTTTTGAAATATTTACCTAATTAATTCAATATCATTTGAATACAACTTCAACTTACAAAATATCCCATTTAAATTTATATAAGTTTGAAATATCCATTTAAGTCACCTTTAATCAAATTTCAAGTTGTAAAACACTTCTTTAAAATTTCAAATTCAATAAATTTCAAATCAAACTTATTTAAGTATAATTCTTAAATAAATAAAATTTCAAATCAATTTCAAATTTATCTTTACAACCCAAATCATTACAAACTCTATATTCGAAAATATAAATTTTAAATAAGTACTTAAACATATTATATATCAACTTTATGAAATCAACTTTAATAAATCATAAAAATCAATATTTATCAAACCATATATTTCCTTCAAAACCATAGAAATCAATTTCAAAAAATATATATAGACCAACGGTGTCTGTATAAAATTTTCTATCCTATGGTCAAGTGATACAGATATTTATCATTTCAATCCACAATTTAAATATATATACGGGTATATATCATTTCAACCCGCAATCCCAAATTCAATTCAATGAAAATCGCTTGGGTTTATCATTTCAACCCATAACGATTTTCTCCTATTCTAAAGATCGTTCGGGTATGTATCATTTCAACCCATAGTGATTCTATACTAACAGGGAACTTGCAGAGTGATAACAAATATGATAATGATAAAATAACAACAATAACAGGTATATATCATTTATGATAAATAACAGATAAAGGCGTCAGATATCACAGGTGAACATATACATATAACAACATATATATAACAATTTAACTAACTAACAACAGCATATTTCAATTGTCGTTTCAATTGAAATCACATTTAACAAATATAAGAACGTTAATCAGAGTGATTACTCACCTTTCGAGGCTAGAGAGATTCAACGATGAAACCAATACGTACATTGATACGGATACTGAAATTTGAATTACGAATGCAAGCAAAGCAAAAGTCGGCACTAATTCAACGATCAAAGCTGATAACGGGAATTGATGGAACAAGTTAGAACTGGATCGATGATAATCAATGGTATAAGTGAACTTATATATACAATTATCATTATCCTTAAAATACGTACACTATATAAACTCAACATTTCAAACCCATATAAAAGAAAAAACGTTATAGTGTATACATATAGTGTTAGTCCGTGAGATGATGGTTTTGATGACAACAACCTTAGAATAAGATTATAAAATATAAATACTAACATTATAGTTTAGATATATATGTATATGCAGGATTTAACCATGCAGGTACAAAGAATGAAGACTGTACAGTATAGAGATTCCAAATATCAAGATTGAAGACTCATGAGTATCAAGAATATCAAGATTATCAAGAGTTCAAGATTTCAAGATAAGTATTGAGTCTAGAATTATGTTAAAACTTCATAATAGCAATGAAATATTCACTCCAGTTTTCTTTTGGGATGGAACCCATTTCTACCTTTTTAGTGGCTTACAAACCCACGACAAGTAGCTTACAAACCTACGACAAGTGGCATACAAACCCACGAACATCCTGGTTTTGTACAAGTTCTCAAGTTCTGATATGATGAGATATTCTGCAGGTAGAAGCTTGCAAAACTACTTCAAAATGATTTTCAAAACTACTTCGGAATGATTTTCAAAATTGTTTTTCAAAATGTTTTAGCCTTAAAAATTATCTTTTCAAATGATTTTCAAAAAAGATGTTTTAGCCTTAAAATATTCTTGTTTTTAAACTTCGTTTATTTTAAACTATATTTTAATTATAATATATTTACTTAGATTTAAATATAAAATTATAGTAAAATTTTATATTTATTATTCTTTATATTGATCTATCTATTTTATCTATATTCAAGTATTTTTATAAAGTTTAAAATAGTTTTAATATAAGATAAAGGTTATTTTCAAAGAAAAACAAAACATCAAAATTTCCTTCGGGATGTCGACATGCCCTAGTACCCCATGTCGACATAGTGTCAGTTAGAACCAAAATTTAAAATTCAAAAGAAGTGTCTATTCGTCATAACCTTTCACGAATGGACATGACTGTTGTTCTTCTATAAATAAGGGTTAGTTTCAATGAATTTTTAATCAGATTTTCTGGTTTTTCATTTCTCTTCTTCTTCCACATTTTCTTATTCAAAATCCTATCATTACACTGCCGAAATCAACATTGAATCTAACTAGATAATTTCTGGTTTGATTCTCTATCACTATCTCAACAAGATCTAATTGCTATTCAGAGTTATATGCTTCTTTGTAATCTATCTAGAGAGAAAAGGTATGATTGTAGACTTGGAAATCAATCAAGCGAGAAAAGGTGTGATTGTAGCCTTGGAAATCAATTGGGTGAACTTGTTGCCCTGGAAATCAAGTATCTCTACCCAGAGGATTGTGATTCTGGAGGGTGTACCTCGTAGCCTTGAAACCGAGGGTTGTAATTGTTGAATTGCTTTTGAAAGGAAATCCGTACTTAGTTGTGCGGGACAGGATGTAGGGTAACTCCGAACCAGTATAAAATCCGGTGTGTTCTTTCCTTTACTGCATTTATTTTATCTCTGCATCCGTGTTTGTTTCTGTGATTATATCTGTGTCTGAATATTGCATACATTTGTGTTCAAATTAACACAATCTCAAAAAGATTTAGTAATTTCTTATAAACACTATTCACCCCCCCTCTAGTGTTATTCCTAGCCTTAAGATCCATAATCCGCATTCCTCACATTTGGTATCAGAGCAAGATTTTCAAAGTTTCATAATCTGATTTTTGAAAAGTTTTCAAAATGGCTACCAACACTGGTATTGTTATTAACACTAGTATCCCTGTCACTAGTTCTTTTGTAGAAGGTCAGTCTACTGCCAGACCACCACTTTTTAATGGCAGTGACTATGCATATTGGGCATGTAGGATGAAAATATATTTACAATCTATAGGATTAGATACTTGGAATATCACACAAACTGAATATTCTGAATCCACAACTAATTTTGCACAGTGGACTACTGAGCAAAAGACTGTTGCACAAAATAATTCTAAAGCAATGAATATTCTGTTTTGTTCACTTGATAGGAATGAATTTAATAGAGTGTCAGTTTGTAAGTCTGCATATGAAATCTGGAAAACTTTGCAAGTTACTCATGAAGGAACAAGCAAAGTTAAACAGACCAAAATTTCCATGCTCACAAATCAGTTTCAATTATTTAAAATGAATACTAATGAGTCTATTTCAGATATGTATAGTCGATTTCAGGATATTGTGCATTCTTTAATATCTTTGGGAAAGGAATTTTCGGAAGAAGATCAAGTCCGAAAATTTTTAAATTCTCTCACTCCAGAATGGGATCAAAAGACACTTGCAATTGAAGAGGCAAATGACATTAGTACTTTAAAGATAGAAGAATTGATTGGAAATCTAATGTCGTTTAAAGTCCAAATGATCGGGAGAAGAGAAAGCAAAGCATCTGAAAAGAAATCAATGGCATTCAATGCATTAACCGACGGATCAGATTCAAACAGTGATAATGATGAAGAGATAACATTTATGACCAGGAATTTTCGGAAATTCCTGAAATACGGAAAGATGAATAATCTCAAGAGAAACAACTATAAGAATTCAGGAAATCAGAGTGTAGTGCCAAACAATGTCAAATGTTTCAACTGTGATGAACCAGGCCATATCAAAAGAGATTGTCCGTATCCAGAAAGGCAGAATCCTCCTATAAACAATGAATCAGTAAAGAAACGAAAGCGTGCATTTACTGCTACTCTAGATGACTCAGACTCGTCCTCAAGCGATGATGATCAAAAGACGGAAAATTCAAATTTATGTTTCACGGCAGTTCACGACTTCAACGAATTCAAGGAAACGGACTCAGAAAATGGTACACATTTACAATTCAATTGATTGAAATTGCATGCTTAGAATTAGATGATTGATTGCTTGATTGATTGATTTTGAATTGGTGTGTTGATTGAATTTTAAATTTATTTTTTGTTATTTTATTATTATTTTATTATTTTATTTTTATTATTTTTAATAATATAATAATATTTTCTAGAATATACTATAATTCTAATAATATTCCAGATATATACATATATATATAGACATTAAAATAATAAGTATATATATATATATTATAATTCTTAGGAAAAATAAATCATAGAAATTCACATGCACATGTCGACATGGTCCCTACCAAGATGTCGACATGGGTACAAATTTTGAAATTCAAAATTTGAATTCAAATGGTTGAATTTCCCTCCACCTTTTCACTTCATTCAATACTCTAAAAAGACATCTTTTGACCAGAGAACATGACTTTCAAAAATCTATTTATTCACTATCTTTTATCTCAACTTTTCACTTTCATTTTCAATTTCAAACTCTCTCTTCAAAACTTCAAGCTCTCTACTCTCTACTTTAATGGCATCTTCAAGCAACCCCTCCACCATGAGACTTTCCAGAAACTTGAAAGAGCAACTCCTCAATAATCCAGAGGCAATAAAAGCATACATCAATTATGCTAACTATGGAAATGTCCATCCCGGAATGTTTGCTATTTTTCAAGATTTTGCTTCTTATGAAATTGATACTCTTTTTGCAAACAATCAAATTCTTAGTCTTGTTGATTCTTCTCAAAATGATTTTGTTTGTTACCCAAATCTTGTTAAAATTTTCTATGCAAATCTCAATCGAGAATTTTATCAAGGAAATGATAATGAAATTTGGAGTAGTGTCAAATGCACTAAAATTATTTTAAATTGTGATCTTTTGGGTACCATTCTCAATTGCAAGAATACAGGAATGGATCTTTCTAGTTTTCAAATCGATGAACATGATCGTGAGACATTTCATCATATTTTTAAAGGAGATGAAAACTTTGAATTTAAAAATCGAAACTTTCGTCCTAAAGCAAGAATTGTCAATCTTCTTTTACAACATACTTTGACCCCAAGATCGGGAAATTTTAACAATCCTACTTCAAAAGTGTGCAAAGCACTTTTTGCTATTTTCGGAAATTATGATATCAATTGGGCGCAAGTTATTTTGGATGAACTTCGTCCTAAAAATTTTGAAATGGGAGAAAACACCTTATATCATGGAATTTACCTTACTCGGATTTTCAATTATTTTGGAGTAAATTTCAAAGGAGAAGAATTTATTTCAAGAAAAGTTTTTAATATTTCAAACATTTCTCTCATAAAAATCCCATATGTTTTTCAACCTTATGAAACTCTTGCCGAAAAGGAAGAGCGTTTGGCTCATGAAGAAATGGAAGAGGAGGAGGAAGAAGAAGAAGAAGGGATGAAATGGAAATAGAAGAAGAAGAAGAAGGTGAAACATCCTTAGAAAGTATTGAATATCCATCCAATCCTACAAACAAAACCCTTCTCAAAAACCAAAAGATTATTGTTGAGAATCAATGGGTTCTTAAAAGATCCGTTAGTAAGAAGTTGGACAACATATCATCCAAGATGAACAAGTTTTTCTCTAAAGTCAGCAAGAAACTTGGATTATCTTCATCTTCATCATCCTCTAACTAGTTCTCTATTTTCATATCATGTCGAATTAGTTTAAGTTTGTTTTAATTTGAGTGTTTATGTAGTTGTTTATGATTAATCATTGTATCACTCTTCCTTGCAATGAAATTGAATTTCCTTTCTGTTATCTAGCTTATCTTATCTCTTGAATAAATGTTAGTATATTATAGAAATATATATATACATCATTATTCACAAAATAAAATTATCATCAAATTTCACTAACCCATGTCGACATCCCCCCCTTTACCATGTCGACATGTACTGGTCAGAAATGACAATTCATTTTGAATTTGATATTTGAATAACTACCATGTATCTATTCAATTCAAACGAATTTCTACACCTATATATACTCATTTCTTCCAGAATTCATCACTGAATATTATTTCTTATCTATTCTATTTCTCATTCTTCTCACAATTTCAAAAATGGCTAATCCAATTCATAACTTATCCGAGAATCTTGAAGAAACTCTTAATTCATTCAAGAATATTCTCTCGTTCATTCTTCGTAACCAGCAACACTTAGAACTGAGTCAAATGCAGATGATCAAGGAGCAAGAAAGACATTTTGAGGCAATTCGATGGATGATTTCTTCTTTGGACAAGGATGATAACGAAGCACATCCTCCTGTCTCTCTCACAAATGACAAGGAAAATTGGGATGCCATCAAAGCAGACCCTATTTTCGGAGAAGAAGGATGGGTGGAAGTTCCCCGTAACGTTTAATTTGTTAGCTTTATTACTTTGTTTGAATTGATTGTTTTGATTGAAATTGGTTGTTTTGATTGATTTGATTTATACTTAGTGTGGTTTGATGATTGTATAAATATACATTGATATATTTATAATCGTTGATTGAATATCATGTCTATAAGTATAGTTATTTCTTAATATACTATATTATATAGTTTATTAATGAAGGTACTTCAGTACAAGAATGAGGGGGAGTTGTATAGTTTAGAGTTTGTTTGTTTTTATTGATGACAAAGGGGGAGAAATATAAAATAGGGTAATTAGGCATAAATTAAGGGGGAGTTATTAGATTTAGGGGGAGTTATTAGGATAGAAGTAATATTTTATAAACAAAGGTTGTCATCATCAAAAAGGAGGAGATTGTTAGTCCGTGAGATGATGGTTTTGATGACAACAACCTTAGAATAAGATTATAAAATATAAATACTAACATTATAGTTTAGATATATATGTATATGCAGGATTTAACCATGCAGGTACAAAGAATGAAGACTGTACAGTATAGAGATTCAAGATATCAAGATTATCAAGAGTTCAAGATAAGTATTGAGTCTAGAATTATTTTAAAACTTCATAATAGCACTGAAATCTTCACTCCATTTTTCTTTTGGGATGGAACCCATTTCTACCTTTTTAGTGGCTTACAAACCCACGCCAAGTAGCTTACAAACCTACGACAAGTGGCATACAAACCCACGAACATGCTGGTTTTGTACAAGTTCTCGAGTCCTGATATGATGAGATATTCTGCAGGAAGAAGCTTGCAAAACTACTTCAAAATGATTTTCAAAACTACTTCGGAATGATTGTCAAAATTGTTTTTCAAAATGTTTTAGCCTTAAAAATTATCTTTTCAAATGATTTTCAAAAAAGATGTTTTAGCCTTAAAATATTCTTGTTTTTAAACTTCGTTTATTTTAAACTATATTTTAATTATAATATATTTACTTAGATTTAAATATAAAATTATTGTAAAATTTTATATTTATTATTCTCTATATTGATCTATGTATTTTATCTATATTCAAGTATTTTTATAAAGTTTAAAATAGTTTTAATATAAGATAAAGGTTATTTTCAAAGAAAAACAAAACATCAAAATTTCCTTTGGGATGTCGACATGCCCTAGTATCCTATGTCGACATAGTGTCAGTTAGAACCAAAATTTGAATTTCAAAAGAAGTGTCTATTCGTCATTACCTTTCACGAATGGACATGACTATTGTTCTTCTATAAATAGGGGTTAGTTTCAACGAATTTTTAATCAGATTTTCTGGTTTTTCATTTCTCTTCTTCTTCCACATTTTCTTATTCAAAATCCTATCATTACTCTGCCGAAATCAACATTGAATCTAACTAGATAATTTCTGGTTTGATTCTCTATCACTATCTCAACAAGATCTAAGTGCTATTCAGAGTTATAGGCTTCTTTGTAATCTATCTAGCGAGAAAAGGTGTGATTGTAGCCTTGGAAATCAATCAAGCGAGAAAAGGTGTGATTATAGCCTTGGAAATCAATTGGGTGAACTTGTTGCCCCGGAAATCAAGTATCTCTACCTAGAGGATTGTGATTCTGGAGGGTGTACCTCGTAGCCTTGAAACCGACGGTTGTAATTGTTGAATTGCTTTTGAAAGGAAATCCGTACTTAGTTGTGCGGGACAGGATGTAGGGTAACTCCGAACCAGTATAAAATCCGATGTGTTCTTTCCTTTACTGCATTTATTTTATCTCTGCATCTGTGTTTGTTTATGTGATTATATCTGTGTCTGAATATTGCATACATTTGTGTTCAAATTAACACAATCTAAAAAAGATTTAGTAATTTTTTATAAACACTATTCACCCCCCCCCTCTAGTGTTATTCCTTGCCTTAAGATCCATAATCCGCATCTCTTACATATAGTATTCCATTATATGCATACAAATCAATAAATTTAAACATACTTTAAAATCAACCTATTACAATAAATATACAGAACCAACAAAACAAAACTATATATATATAAGCTTTAAACAATACATAATTATCACTAACAGAAACTATGTATTTACTGTAAATATAATACTTTAATATATATATATATATTGGAAAACAGCACAGATAAGCATAAGCTATATATAAAACTAGGATTGAGCAAACAAAATATGTAAAATACTGTAACCTATTTTATAGTATATTTTAAAACCCAATACATTACGTAAAATCAGGTAAACTTACTTTATTGTACTTTGTATACCACTTTAACAAATCATACAGAAACTATGAACACCGTAAATAATGAACACGGTAAATAATTAGAACCAAAATAAAATCAATACTTTTAATGCATTATATATATATATCCCTTATATAACTAATACATATAACTTACATATAGATTATAAGACTCACAAATTTGATAATACAAGACATACATAATAAATATCTAACGGCCGATTATATGAATATAATCTTAAAAATCAAAAGTCAACAAATCATAAAACTTATGTATACTATATCATCACAGTTTGAAATAAGCTACTGAAAGAATATAAAATACTTATACTAACATATACTTACAGGTTTATATACACCCATAATATATAACTAATATCCCTAGCTATTATAATAACATGTATAGAGAACTAATATATAAGTATACATACAGGCCGAAACTTATGTTTACCATAAGCAGATTGTAAATAATTCTATTACACAATCTTAATATAAATATATGTGGTATATTCTATATTATATATATTACCTATATCCGAAACCAGAGAAGATGCATGCAAGGGAAGATGCTCAGCGGAAAAACTGGTCTAGGCTCGACAATGGTGAGAAGAAAATAGGTGAGGTGAAGGAAAACATTGTCGAGACAATGATGAGGGCGGAGGCTTTGGGCGAGCAAGGTCTCGGGTGGGGGAAGAGGAGATGATGGCGATGATTTGTTGTGGCCGAGACAAGGTGGCCGAGGAGGGAGAAGAACTAGGAGAGAACAAGGAAGAGAACGAAAGAATGTATATTAATTTCTCTCTTCAATCTCAAAAATATGATCAGTGAAAGGAGAAGGTGAAGTGAACGGGAAATATCGAGTCATGAAATTGAAAAGTTCAGAAATATTAAATGCAAACAGATGTTGGATTTGTACAGGCAAGCAGATGAAAAGATACGTGGAAGCCAAAAGGTTTTTAAAACGGGTACCGATACGGATATCCGTCTCGCGGTTTCGCCACGTACCGAAACTTCAAAACACAGAAGTGAATATACCATAGAGTTCAGCATGACGAGATGATCAAAATAGTATACAGATATCAGTGGTACAAACATTCAATCAAAAGTCGATATTCGATACCGATAAACGCTGCTATTCCGTACGGAAAAATCCAAACGGAGCTAGAAACGTCCAAAATTTGCGAAACGATTTATGCAGTCTTATTCAGAGTGTTCTAAATAAATTTTCTCATGTTGACATATTTAGGTTTCGAAACTCTTTTAAATTCAACTGTTTTTAACTGATTTAAATTGGAATAAAATTACACAAGAAAATAAACTTCCAAATTTTCTGATGAAAATTCACCAGTTGCTATGTTTAATTAGACGTATTCCAAATATCAAATTTTTATTTAAAATATTATTATTTAAAATTTCATAAAATTTCAAATAATTTAAATAAATAAACCACTAAAATATTTGGGTCTTTACAATGAGCTTTAGTGCCTGTAGGTATCATTTTAAGATTTTTTGGTAATGTTTTTGTTTTAGTTTTGATTACATATACATTTAGTATCAGTTTTGTGTATTCATGTATCAGTTTTGTTTATGTAGGTATCAATTTTGTTTATGTAGGTATCAGTTTAGTTTTGAACCAAATGTTTATTGAACTAAAAGATAATATCTTCTGTATGAATCAAATTCAATTCAATGTAAAAGGCCTACAAAGATGTATAGTAGTTTGTATGAAATATTATAATGCAAAAAGACAACAAGTTTTAATAATGAGTAACTGTCAATTGAGTATCACTACTAGTTTCAATTGGAGCCCCAATTTTGTTCTTAGTAGGTATCAATTTTACCAGAAAAAAACATACGTGTCCTCTCCTTGCTGTGCACACTAGATTTGATGCATTTCGTTTGGCTTCACCTCCATATCTTATATATTATTCTTTTTCCAGACTTCTTGAAGCATTTATTCTATTTTTTCTCTATTAAAGACAAAACGATGAAAAGTTAGGTTACGTTCACTTCTTTTAATTGTATTAAGCAGTTTGTTTTTTTTTAAATATTATACCAATTTCGTAGCTTCTTTCAAACTAGAGTTAGTTTTTTCATCTGACCTTCTAGGATGTCTAGAAAACACCATTGCATTGTTGGGTATGTCAAAGTGACTAACGTCCAATGATTTTCACAATGCAAAGAAAAATAAACATCTTCTTCATATTTGTCTTGTACAATTTTTTCAAGAATAGGCAGGATAAATTTTTTTTTAACACATTTTATATCACAAACAACTCTTTTCCGTTGAATATGAAAATAAGTTACAATTTAATGTATGAAGCAATTATTATGTACTCGCATATTAAAGTTCTATTTACCTTCATCGTGGTCGTGAATGCATAATTATGTTCTGCGAGTCTACATTTAGATATACAAGTCAATTATCTGTATTAAAAACAGGAAATCGTTAGTTTTTTTTATTGGTGAAGTAATATTAAATAATAAAGAGTATTAGTAATGTTAATAGTGGCTGTGTATATTGAAAAGTATAAAAATAACAAAGCATCAACTCAATTCAAACAGCTTGTGGGTAACATATTTTACATTGATTTGTTATCAATTTTGTTGTACATGGTACTCAAAATATTTTTCTAAAATTAACTATGGTCATATTTTATGATCCAGAAACTAGGTATCATTTTTGCTTTTATTTTGGATATAAATTACAGTGAAAATAATTTAGAAATCAAGCAAGCATCAACTCCAAACATATTGCTATTAGGCATTGATTTTGCATTATTTCGATATTATTTTGGTCATATATGAAAGTTAAATAAATATTTAAAATTATGAAGCATCAATCTTTATCAAAACATAAATTAAATATCAGTTTTTCATATATACAGGTATCAAATTTTTTTGCACAATAGTGAAAATAATTTATAAAATAATGAAGCATTAATTCTCATCAAAGAACTACTTGGTATCGGTTTTGCACTACTTTTGTATTGCTTTTGGCATATATGATGGTGAACTAAATAATTAAATTTCTAGAGCATCAAGTTATAACAAACAGAAACTAGGTATCATTTTTGAACATATATGTAGGTATCAGTTTTGTTATGAGTAGCATAAAATAACCAAGCATGAATTCCAATCAAGCAGCTATTAGGTATTGGTTTTTGTACTTATTTTGATTGATATCAGTATTATTAACGAAAAAGGTAAATTTATGTACATGCCCATCTGCATAATTTCCTTCAAGTATATGTCGTAGTGCTTTTTTTGTTATCACACATCCTCCTTTGATTGTGTCATTATCCTCCCATGCTACTTCACTGTTTTAACATAAAAGATTTGTATTACTTAATTAAAGTTAATTTCATATGTAACATTAGTTTAAATATTTGTAAACTTACTTTTGTGTTGATGTTAGAGAAAAGAAAGTTTTGATTACATTTTGTTGTTCTATATCGAGATATATCAAACATTTGCAGTGTCCAAGTCCTATCTCTGAAAGTGTTGGTTCTATTACTGCAAGTGGCTTTGGGAAGTTCTCTTCTGTATTTTTATTTTCATCATCTTCATTTTTTTGGGATTTTGGTTTATTTGCTATTTTTTCTATTTCTAACCATAGTCAAAATTGTCGCTGTTTTTATTGTTCTTGTTCTTGCTTTTAGTTTGTGGATATGAGAAGCTTTTTTTCCGTTGCTTTGATTTTTCGGCCAGTTGATTTTGCAACTATTGTTTTCTCTTTTCGACTAGCAGGTTCTGTTAGTTTCTTTTCATCATCTTGTTAAGTTTTTCCATTTAAACTCTTGTATGTCATAAAGTTTGAAAGTTGGAGGAGTGAATTCAAGTACTGAAACATGGTAGGGTAAATTTTTGCTTTTGATAGTGGTATCTTCTTTCATATTTTGAACATCTTTTGTTTCTTTTTGTTGCACTTGATTTTCAGTTGCTGCCTCCACTTGTTGATGCATTTCAGTTGGTATTTGAGCTGGTTTTTCTACATCATGCTCTGGAATTCTTTGTTCATTCTGTGATTCTTAATTTTCCACTTTTTGAGCAATTCATTTTCTGTTTCCATCTTCTCATTTTTGTGCACTTCAATTGCTCTTTCTGTTGATTTTTATATATCATGCTCTACTATTCTTTCTTTATTTTCTTCATCTTTTTCTGGTGCGGATATGTTTTTTGCATTTTCTGTTTCCATCTCTATACATGTATCTCTGTTCACTTCAATTGCTATATTGTCCTTTTGTACACTAGAATTGGCATTTTTCTCTTCAAATTTTTCTTCGCTGTCTTTGTTCACTTCAGTTTCAAAATTTTCCTCACTATCTTCAATGTATGAATTTTTTTGTTCATTCTCTTGCAATTTTGACTTCATTTCGCTCAACTCTTGTTTTAGTTTTAGAATTTCTTACTCGGCTTATATCCACATTTTCTTTTCTTTTTCTAATTCCTTCTTTCTTTTTTTTGCCTTTATCTTCCAAATATTTTATATGCATTTGGAAGTCCTAATGCTAATGTCTTCTTCAAATGATCCAATACATTCTTCAGCTTCTTCAAATTTTCTTTTTTCCCTTGCTTTTCTTTTTCTTTGTTGCATAATTATTGTTTTATAACTGTTGTCTGAAGAAGTCTTTCTTCATGTGGAAGAAGATTAGTTATTTCTTTCACTTATATAATTGGTATGGGAAATTTTCTTTTAGTTTTAAGATATGATATTATCTTATAACTTACAATGATAATTGAATTTTTATTATAAGCAAAAGAGGTACTATACCGAGACAAAACTAATACTATGCAGAGCAAAAATTGATACCAAGAATTTAAACTGATACTATGTAGAAGCTAAACTAATACTATGAAGAGATACAAATTATATTAAGTTTTGAAACCGATACTATGCAGAGACAAAAAATGATATAAAGTATTGAAACTGATACAATGTATGAGTTAATAATTGATAGTATGTATGGTCAAAAATGAAAGAAAAAAAGATATAGTGGTAAAATTTATTCTAAGTAAGAGTTAAAGTGATGTTGATTAACATATATAAGATGGAGTTTTAACTTACGTCACCATCTTTTACATTGCCGAAAAATCATTTGACCGCTATATCTTTATGCATTCGCAAATCCCATTTTGCAAATCTGAGTAAATCTTGAGTACATTGCCGTCTTGGTTGAATTAGTTTCATCTTCTTACATATGCAGTATTATTAGGATATAAAGATCTAATTAGATATGATTATTAAAAATTATATATATATATATATATATATATATATTTGAAATCATAATATTTTGATTAAATATCTTACCAATGGAAGCATGGAGCATCCTGAGATATTTCTTAGTTTGTGGATAAATTTTTTGACAAATATACTGAAATTTTTCTCTATTGTTAGTGGCCATGAAACTGTTTGCATTGATTTAAAATCAATTAAGAATGGTAGAATTCTCCATCTCAATTTTTGTTGGTTGTTTGGGAAGAAAAATGTCAATAGTATTTCCATTACTATCAACAATGGTAGGTCTTTTTCATATTGCTTTTTCTTTTTTAATATTTCTTGTTTTATTCTTCTTTCAACCACATTTCTTGTAATGAAAGTACAATTGCCAAAAAAATTTTTTCCAAATTCTTTGCACTTTATTGGAATGGTTTTGCTTGTCATTTTTTTTGTCAGTTCAATTTTTACTCCTTTCAATGGTAAACCAAAAAGCAAGCTTATGTCTGTGGCAGTTACTTTCATTTTTTTCTTCTCTAAACAAGAAAGTATCGGTTCAATTGAGTAGCATTTTGTATAAAGCATCCAAGTTGTGTTGATGCTTCTTGCATTCTTTCATTTTTATTCTTTCTCCATAAAACATTTTGAATAAGTTGTAGAATGGAGTCTTTTTCAATGTGTCCACTTGTTTTTTGGTTAGGCTATTGTTTTGTTTTACCAATTTTATTATCTTGAATATTGCTTGTAAGACAAGCACCATTGTCCAACTGGTTAAGTGATTCGGCTTTGGTGCGAAAGATCACAAGTTCGAAACTTACGTAGCGTGATTCGAACATTTATTGGCATGTGATATGTTGTCCAGTGACATGTTGTATATAAAGTAACATT
This sequence comes from Allium fistulosum, assembly GCA_030737815.1. NCBI lineage: Eukaryota > Viridiplantae > Streptophyta > Magnoliopsida > Asparagales > Amaryllidaceae > Allium > Allium fistulosum. Next base: position 719,271,047 of record CM060908.1, read on the forward strand.
TCAAAAAAATATTGCTTGTAAGCCACATCTATATGCTATGTCTGGCTTTGTATATACAGCTTTTGCTATTTCCTGCTCCCCTCCTTTTGATATGACCTTCATGCTTGTAGGATGTGGATTGAAAACATCATTATCATCCTATTGTATGAAATAGAGGCATTTAGTTGGAAGTGAACAAATTATGTTGAAACATAACAATATGTTGGGTACCAACTGCAATGAAACAACTTCATGCAAATCTATAAGAAATATCATTTTTATAGTTAAAAGGTATTAGTTTTGTTAAATATAGGTATCATTTTCACAAAAATGAGATTTGAAACAATTTTGAAAATTTGAAACTAATAACTTCAAGTGTATGAATGTAGGTATCATATTTGATTTACAACAGTGTAAGTTTTTTTTAAAATGTAGTAAAAACAATTTGTTAAAGTATAAAGTACAAGCTACAAACAATCATGTTAGTGGTACCATTTTCAGAAGTTACTGGTAGCATTTTTTCGACAGATTACCTTGAAAATTATTTATAAAATTAGAAAGACATAAGTTCTACTAAAAATACCTAGTGGGTATCATTGAATACTGGTATCAATTTGCACAAAACTGATAGTGTAAGTAATTTTAAAACTCCAGATCATTAATCTGAAACATAGATAATGTTGGTATCATTTTTGATTTATAATGGTATCAGTTTTTGAATAAAATGCAATGAAAATAATGTATACAAGTAAAATGTACAAGCTTCTGACAAACATGTTAGTGGTATTATTTTTGCAATTATTTGGTATCATTTTTGCTACAATTACATAGAAAATATTCTATAAAATTAAAAAGACATCAACATTATTCTAAACAGCTAGTGGGTATCAGTTTTGTTGAATATTGATGTCAGTTTTCATAAAAATGTAATTTTAAATAATTTTGAAAACTACTAATCATTTAACTCAAATATACACAATTTAGGTATTAGTTTTTATTTATAATGGTATAAGCTTTTAAACATAATGTAGTAACAACAATTCAAAAAAGTACAAAGTACAAATTTCAAACAAACATACTTATGGTATTATTTTTGCATTGTATTGGTATCGTTTTTGCTAAAAATACATTGAAAATTATTTATTGAATTATAAAGTCATCAACACTAGTCGAAATAATCAGTGGGTATCATTTTTGTTAGATATAGTAATCAGTTTTCATAAACAAGATATTTTGAATAATTTTTAAAATTGCAAATTATTGCTTTCAAGCATACAAACTGTAGGTATCATTCTTGGTTTTAACGGTGTCAGTTTTTATAAAAAATATAATAAAAACAACTTATCAAAGCACAAAGTAAATACTTCACACAAAAAGATTATTTGTATCATTTTTTGAAGATATCAATGTCATCTTTGTTACCAATGATTTGGAAAACAGTTTATAAAATTATTGGTTTTCAATTTTACTGAAAACAAACAATGATTATCATTTTTGTTAGATTTGGTTTCTGTTATTAAAAAGTACAGTTGATATAATTTTAAAATGAAAAATAATAACATCAAACAAACAAATTGGAGGTATCATTTTTGGTTTATATTAGTATTAGTCATATAATAACTTGCAGTGCAAACAATTTGCCAAACTAAAAGTCTAAACTTCAAATGAATATAAAGTGGGTATCATTTTTGTAAGTATAGGTATTAGTTTGCTACAAGTAAGACTGAAAATTAATTTCTAAATTACAAGGTATCGACTCCACACAAACAGACGATAGGTATTAGTTTTGCAATCTGTTAGTATTAGTTTTATCATATATGTGAGTGAAAATAATTTCTTCAATTACAAAGCACCAACTTAAATCAAACAGATAGTGGGTATTGTTTTTCCAATATATTAGTATCAGTTTTGAAATAAATGATGATGAAACCTATTTTTAAAACTACAAAGCCTTGTCTTTTACCAAACAAACTGTAGGTATCATTTTTGCAATATGTAACATGTCATAAAGTGATAGTGTTTGTAATTTTACTGAATTGATTTGTTCGTCTTCGAATTTTTCATTTGCAATTTGTTTTCCTTTTCCTTTTTGAGTTTTTTCCTATTTAACATTTTTGATACTATTAGAATACATTTAATGATATGATATTGTTAGTATCAGTTTCATAATTTTGCAGTATCATCTATCCATTGAATTGTATTTTGAGTTTTTTGTTTGAATTTCCTTTTAAATTGTTTTATCATTTTTCTCTTCGATCTTCGTTCATTTTTTTGCAGCTATTCTTCAGTTGCTATCTTAGTAGCTATTTTTTACTACATGTTTTCTTCATTGTTCTGTCAAATAAATTCAATATGATTATAATAGAACAATATTAACTTTGTCATACTTAATTTTATAGTATCAGTTACCTTTTCTGGTATGTTTTCTGTTATTTTTGATTGGTTTTCATCTGCTCTATTTTGTTCATTTCTTCTCTTTGTTCTTTTTTCTAGATTTTGCTTTCTTTATTCTTCAACTGGCCATTTTTGTAATTCTAACTTGCTAGCTTTTGCTTTCATCGTCTCTGGTTTCAACTCAAATTGAGCTAGGTTTTCCTTTTCTGGCATTGTATATTACTGTTGAATATCTATTGGAGCTACTATTTCAGTTTTTCGATTTGGAGTTTGTTGCTGAATTTTCGCTGAAGCTAGACATCGATTTCATGAATCGGTGATTGTTGTCTAATTTCTAGTGATTGTTCATCGTTTGTCGAAGTTTGCGGCTGTGTTGGAGATGACGATTGACTTCTAGTTTGGGGCGCCATTTTTGTTAATTAAAGCAAACAAGCACAGTTAGCGATCCTATATATCTCATGTACTAGCATCTCAACCGTTTATTCTAATCAACGGTTTATATGTTTTATTTTTTCTTTTTTGGATTGCAGGCTTCGGCCCATTCTTTGTATAAATACCTGTATTATGTCTCTGTACAAATCAATAGAAGAAATAACAATTTTTACAGTTTACTTCAATACATCAATTGTTGATATGGTATCGGAGCCTTAAAACAAGTCTAACGACTGAATCATCAGATCTTGCTCTAAAGATCATCATTAAGCCATCCTTAAAGATAGATCATCTATCTTTGGTTGCTCTCAGTTCTTTCATTGAGCAAATCATCATTTGATTTGTTTCCTTTCTCTATACCTCTCGCAAAATCTTCCCAAGCCTTACTTCTGAAAATTATTTTTCAAGAATCAATTTCTTGATACAATTTCTGGCTGCAAATTTAAAAATCTGCCTCGCCAACATCTGTTTCCAGCATGGCAGGAGATGAAGATACTGTTTCTTCATCCTCACCCAAAAACAATGTTTCTGCTGCGTCAAATAGTGATCACAACACTGCAAAAGAATCAAGAAACATCATTAATCCAAAAAATCAGATTATCTCTATACAACTCGATGAGGCAAATTATGTACTATGGAAATGTCAAATCATGGCTGCCCTAACTGGGTATGGATTAGAAGAATACATCAGTGGAACTCTTGCAATTCCAGCAAAATTGATTTCTGACAGTGAAGGAAAACTCATAATAAATCAAGAATTTACTCACTACAAAAGACAAGATAGTCTTCTATGTGCTTGGCTATTTTCATCAATCAGCCATTCCTTATTACCACAGTTGATAGGGTGTAAAACAGCCCAAGAAATTTGGGAAACAGTGGAGAAAACCTTCAACACTCAGTCATCAGCAAGAATTATGCATTACAAACGTCAACTTAACAACATTAGCAAGGATTCTATGTCTATGAGAGAGTATTTAACAAAAATCAAAACTCTATGTGACTTACTTGAAGTTGCTGGTCACAATATCTCTGAAGCAGATCAAGTTCTCACCATTTTAAGTGGTCTTGATGATGATTACGAGTCAGTTGTTACAATGCTTTCCTCCCAACCTACCACTCCATCAATTCAGCATATTCAGTCAACACTCATTGCTCATGAAGGAAGAATTGAAGCCAAGAAATCAAGAAACAGTGAGTATATGGTCAATTATGCTTCCACAAACAGAAATAAAAATCAAGAAAGGCCTCAAAACAATAAAACTGATCAAAATGTTCAAAGAAATACTCAGATGTCAAACAGAGGAAGAGGGAGAGGCAGGTTTGGTAATAATTCAAATAGAATTAAGTGTCAGATTTGTGAGAAATTTGGCCATACAGCTGGAAGGTGTTATTTTAGGTTTGATCAAAATTTTTCTCTAAGTCAACAAGGAAATAACAATCAGAAACCAAACTATCCAAGTGCTAACATTGCTCAAGCAGGAACAGAAAAAAATCAAGACTCCAAAAATAACGGAGATTCTAATACCAAAGTTGATGATATTCAGACTGAAGATTGGTTTCTTGATTCTGGAGCCACAAATCATATTACCAACAATCTGAACAACTTGAACATTGGCAATAAAGAATATAAAGGTACACATTCTTTATTTATGGGTAATGGTATTTCTTCAAAAATTACTCATACTGGTACTGCTATGCTTAACAGTAAAAGGAAGCTATATTTAAATAATCTTCTTAGGGTACCAGAAATTAAGAAAAACTTACTTAGTGTATCACAATTTGCTAATGATAATCAAGTCTATTTTGAGTTTTTTCCTCACCATTACACAATTAGAGACATTCTAAATAATGAAATTTTATTACAAGGTAATGTGCAAAATGGACTATATCTGTTCAATCCTGGCAAGAACAATAGAAACTGTGAAAGTAGATACTGGTGCAATTTCTCTAAAACTGGGTGTACAACAGTTATGAATAAACTAGATTTGTGGCATTGTAAGCTAGGACATCCAAGTATTAACATTGTAAGGAATATTTTGAGAAATAGCAATATTAAGTTTGATGATATATCTCATAGTTATGTTTGTTCTGCATGTCAGTTAGGAAAAAGTCATAAGCTACCATTTCCAAATTCTCAAACTAAATATAGTAAACCATTAGAAATGGTAGCTACTGACTTATGGGGACCAGCCCCAATAACTTCTGATTACGGTTATAAATATTATGTTTCTTTTGTTGATTCATACTCAAGATATACATGGATATATTTCTTAAAATCAAAGGCAGATACAGCTAATGCTGTAATACAGTTTATAACTCAAGCAGAAAGACAAACAGGTGCAAAGTTAAAAGTCCTTCAGACAGATGGAGGGACAGAATATAAACCTCTGAAAGAATATTTTAATATGAAAGGTATTCTACATCGAATGACATGTCCTTATACTTCTGAACAGAATGGGCTTGTTGAAAGAAAGCACAGGCATATTGTTGAAACAGGGTTAACTTTATTAGCTCAAGCCTCTCTTCCTTTAAAATTTTGGCCTGATGCTTTTATTTCTAGTGTTTTTCTTATTAACAGGTTACCAACAAAAGTTTTACACAATACAAGTCCATTAGAAAATTTATTCAATATCAAGCCAGATTATAATTCTCTCAAAATTTTTGGATGTTTATGTTTTCCAAACTTAAGATCTTATAATACTCATAAACTAAGTTTTAGATCTGAGCCATGTACTTTTATTGGATATGCTCAAAATCAAAAGGGTTATAAGTGTCTTACCAGTAAAGGAAAAGTGATCATCTCAAGACATGTAGCTTTCAATGAGCTCATCTTTCCTTTTAAGGAAGCTGAAGTAAAACCTACACAAAAAGTCTATGATGCAAGGGTATCTATTCCAGCTATTCCAGTTCATACTTTCAATCAAGCCAAAGTAACCAATTCACATCAGCAAGCTGTATCACCACTCCAACACACAGTGCTCAATAGAGAGCCAGATCAGAGTGATGCTTCACCCCAAGACACAATGCTCTCTGTTGAGCCAGGTCAGAATGAAAATGATGTCAGCAATTCTTCACCTAATCAAGAAAATCAGAGAATTAGTGATAATGATAGTTCAAAAGCCAGCAGTGAAGAAAATATGCAACAAAAAACTGGACATCATATGATTACAAGAGCCAAAAGTGGAATCTTCAAACCAAAAGTTTATAACATCAGTATTGAAGAAAGAGAACCTACAACTTATGAAGAAGCAAGCAGACATATCCATTGGAAAGCTGCTATGGATGAGGAATTCTCAGCTTTAACCAAAAATAAAACTTGGAGCCTTGTAGAAAAACCTCACAATAAAAATATTGTTGGAAATAAATGGGTCTACAAAATCAAAAGAAGATCTGATGGATCTATTCTCAAGTATAAAGCAAGGCTTGTTGCTAAAGGATATGCTCAACAATATGGATTCGATTTCAATGAAACCTTCTCTCCAGTTATCAAACCCACAACAATCAGAATTATTTTAACTGCTGCCTTACATTATAAATGGGAATTGAAGCAGCTTGATGTCAACAATGCATTTCTTAATGGAGAACTTCAAGAAGAAGTATATATGCATCAACCACAGGGGTATGATAAGCATGACAGTAAACTTGTATGCAAATTACACAAAGCTCTATATGGATTAAAGCAGGCACCAAGGGTATGGTATGATAAATTAAAACAAGCTCTTACTGCTATAGGTTATCATAATGCAAAATCTGATAACTCTTTATATTTTAAAAATGAAGGAGGTCACAAAACATACATTTTAGTATATGTAGATGATTTTATTTTAACTGGTAGTAGCAGTTTAGAAATAACAAATGTCACCAAGTATTTAAATTCAACTTTTTCAATCAAAGACTTGGGGCAGCTAAATTATTTTCTTGGAATAGAAGTCATCAGAAAATCTGATACAAATATAATTCTTTCTCAAAGAAAATATATCTCTGAAATTTTAGCTAAAGCAAAAATGGATTTAGCAAAATCTTTGCCTACTCCTATGATTAGTAACTTAGGATTGTCTAAGCATAGTGGAGACATATTTTATGATCCTACATTATATAGAAGTATAGTTGGAGCATTACAGTATGCTACTGCTACTAGACCTGATATAACATATAGTGTTAACAAAGTCTCACAATTTATGCATGAACCTCATGATGATCATTGGAAGGCAGTAAAACGAATTTTAAGGTATCTTAAAGGAACTATTAATCATGGGTTATATTTTAGTACTAACAAAAACTTTGAGTTAAGAAGTTACTCAGATGCAGATTGGGCCTCCGATCATGATGATCGAAGATCCACAAGTGGTTTTATCATCTATCTGGGAGACAACCCTATCTCATGGAGCTCAAAGAAACAACCCACTGTTTCTCGGTCTAGCACGGAGGCGGAATATCGAAGTGTTGCAAGCACCACTGCAGAGCTAATCTGGATCCAGACCTTGCTCAAAGAAATCAGTCTGCCTACTCGAAGTAAACCAATTATTTGGTGTGATAATCTGAGTACTATCGCCATGTCTGCCAACCCAGTGCTTCATTCTCGTACAAAGCATATAGAATTGGATCTATACTTTGTACGAGAACATGTTATCAGCGGCAAATTAGAGATCAATCATGTTCCAGCAAGTCATCAGAGAGCTGACATGCTGACTAAAGCTTTATCAAGAAAGAATTTTGAGAGATTCAAAGAAGATTTCAGAGTTCGATGTATCGAAGAAGAAGAAAGGGGAAAAGGAAACCCTAGCTGAAGAATGAAACCCTCGTTTTTTTTGACGGGGAGAATTAAAGCAAACAAGCACAGTTAGCGATCCTATATATCTCATGTACTAGCATCTCAACCGTTTATTCTAATCAACGGTTTATATGTTTTATTTTTTCTTTTTTGGATTGCAGGCTTCGGCCCATTCTTTGTATAAATACCTGTATTATGTCTCTGTACAAATCAATAGAAGAAATAACAATTTTTACAGTTTACTTCAATACATCAATTGTTGATATTGTTGTCAATTGGAAGTTCGTGAGCGAATGAGAGAGAATTTGAAATTGAAGAAGGAAGACGAATGGAATGAATCAGTAAGATAGTGTGTTGTTTTAACCCGCTAATGGGCTTTGAGTTTGTCCTTAAGAGAAAAAATTAATGCGCGTTTCTTTTTGACTAATTATTTAAAATAATTTGTCCTTTAAATTTTTTTCCCTTTGTTAAAACCCCAATAAGATGAACTATTTACTTAAAAATCTAACAAATTATCAAAGACATCATTTCACAATTTTGATAGATTTTTTTAGGAATTTTTAAACATGTTTTCTTGTGCTAAATGCGGTCTTAGGTTGCTGCTTGAATTGGTAGTCAAAACTAGGACCGGTTGATCGGTCATCATAACAAGGTTGGCAGGTTCGGGTTTGGATGTGCGAATTGAAATCTCAAATGTTCCAAACATTAGTGCTTCTCTCTCAAAAACAATTTTTGAGGGGATTTGTGACTTTTGATGGTTCCTTTTCACTACTAAATGAGAAATATACCTCTAACATTCACAATGGATCAACTAACAATAATTTGTTCAGTTCTTTTAATTTTTCTCTATGCTTTGCATTCCATTCTTATTTTATGAAAAAAACCAAAAGATCAATTGATTTCCGCTCCAAATATTCTGTATTTGATACGTTAAATGTCACAACGTCTACACGTCTACTCCAAATTGTTTTTTTAATCAAGTTCAAAATCCTTTATGAAAACGTAAACCATAAACAAATATTTGGATAACGTAGCTATAGAGCAAGCTACCAGGCCTTTACGAATGTCCATCAGCCGAAAATAAATACAATTGCTAAGTTATAAAATATCAGGCCGAAAAACAAACCTTCTCACCCATCATAGAAATCGAGTAAACTAGCCCACATTCGAATCCCGAAACAAGAACATGACTTTTCTTAATAACGAATATCGAAGTCTAGACAAGCTGCAACAAATCATTTGAACATCGGATCTAAAGCAACTACTTAGCTGGAGTTATTTATTGTTAAATTAAAACTGAATCTGGCAAATGTTAGTGTAAATCATTCACCATGCTAGAGTTACGCTGTCCAGATTAGTAGTTTTCTAGCAAGAAGTAGCTTCTTCCAAAGAGAAATTATGTTTTCTAGCAACAAGGGCTAGAGCCACACTTAGAACATCTCCACTGACCGACCTCAACAGAGAGTGGGTGGGTCCATTTTTGGACTTACCACTGACTGCTAAGGTTGTCAAAGCAACCTCGGCAGTCAGTGATTTACCCAGCATTAATAATGCCGGATAAATCAAATGAAATTACGAAGATATGCACGCAATATTTAGTTAGCCATGTTATCCGGCATTAATAATACCGGATAACATGACTAGCTAAATTTTGCATAAATTGTTATCTTCCTCGTTTCAATTTTGAACCGAACTTTTTAAAATCTATTATAACACATAAGCTCAACTATCATTAAAATGTCCATCATTACTAGGTTATCTTTAGAGTTGCTGGTACTTGTAAAATCCTACGTTGAGACTGATCGTAAGCAGGAAACGAGATTGTGTAGGGGTATGTATGTAAGCCATCAAAGGTTTTGGAATTTAGTGAATGAATGAGGTTTACAACAATCATCTTGATTGTACAAAAAGGGGCTCGACTTTAGAAACCAAAACAGCTTACGGTGTATTTATGGTAGCTTGCTATAGGTATTGCAAAATAATTCAAGAGGTTAAAGACGTAAACTTGTTTCAAGCAACTCGATCACCTTTTGATTCGCGTTATATATTGGAGTACCACTCAGAATTCTTCGATCATGAGGTATTGAACTTCGATACAGCTGCTTACATGTTTTGGTTACTACGAATTATTGTATTTCTGTATGCAGTTGTTGTATCTATGTCGATTGGTAGTAGCAGTAACATGATATGAAACTAAATTAGGATTTTTATCCTCATTGTTCTTGACGTAGTTGGTGATATGTGAAGAGGAAAGACATTAATTTCATCTAGTACTTAAGGTTAATTTCCTATATGTTCGACATATGAATTGTACTTAGGATGTTATGATAATAACTACAAATATGAATTCAAATATTGAAAGATACACATAAATTGAAAGACACGTAGAAAAAAGAAAGATACACATAATAGATCTAGTTATTTCTAAAGTGGACAAACACCTGGGTTGAACCATTACGAAGATGGTAGTTCCGCTACATAAACCCATTGAATTGATTACGAAGCCTTTTAATCTCTTCTTCCATTTCCAAAGCGTAAGTAGTAGCTCAAGAAGAGAATTGATTGTCTATCCACTATCCAAATTCACATCCATTTGGGTAAAGTGGACAACGGAAGTATTGATGACCAACATTATCCCCATATCAGATGACTACAATCACTGATTCAAAACCACAGAAGCGCATAACATTTGCAGATTATATCTCATCGATTTCTTTAGCATTTTGTACTTGTGGTATTACCTGGTGTAACTCTTATGCACGGTGGGTAGGCAGTTGTTGTTGTTGTTAATGGTCCAGTTGTAGTTGTTGCATCCCTGTTTCAAGCTCTATTTGTCGCATATCTTCATAATTTCATTATTCCATTTCAATATGCCATGTAGTAAAGATTCTTGGTGAAGATGGATTAGGATTTGATGGTCTATACAAATGATCGGTATAATTGTATGATTCTGGATAAGAAATAGACATCTTAAGAGTTGGTGGTTTCAAGTTGAAGACCGAAGTATCAAATTCTAAACTAATAAGTATTTATAATGAAAATTAACTTTCACCCTGAACCAAGCTACAATGCCCAACACAAGGAATCTTTTCAATGTTCCTTCATATCACTCTAAACCGTGCTGCTTTCTGTTAAAGAGTACAGTATACAATTTCAAATCTTTTCAGTGTTCCATCAAATCACTCTGAACCATGCTGCTTTCTGTCAAATGAACATTTCTGAATCATTTCAGTTGTTAACTAGGTTTTTATCCGAGCAAGAATCTAGGTGAGTTAGAATGTTTAGACCAAGCCAAAACAACTGAAGAATCAACCAAAAGGACCGGAAGAATAGGCCAAGAAAGATTCAGGAAGAATTACCCAAAAATCCACTAAAGGGATGGATCGCTAGCGATCCATCAGCCATGGATCGCTAGTGATCCATAAGGATGCTCCATGGATCGTTCTAGCCTCTTGCATCATGAACCAATGTCTTTTCTAGTGATGTTTGCCAAGTTTCATATTATTCTAAGTAACCTAGTTCGAGAAGTGAACATTCATCTGGTTCAAGTTGTAGAACAATCTAACCTGTGTGTGAACCATCAGCAAAACAAGGCAACAAGCTACAAAATTACATGGAGAGCATCTATATAAGGCAAGGCGTGCAACCCAAAGAAAGAAGCCCAAAAATTCTATAAGTGCATGGATCGCTAGCGATCCATCAGATTATGTTGGATCGTTATGAAAGCACCTTCGTATCATCGAGTGTAGGCTTCTGGCAAAGCGGTCTAGCTTAATAGCTTTCCAACCCCCATAAATACAATCTTATTTGCAATATAAAGAGGAACTTCTAGACTGGCTGCTAGAACTCTGTAGAGATTATCCTTCACTCTTACCCTCCCATATTTTAACTTTCACTTGTAACTTTCACTCTTCTGAAATTAACTTCTAAGTGAACTCTTATACTTGTAACTTGATCTAACTTAGAAGATTCAACCATATTTTAATCCGATTCAACTTGTAACAACAGTCAGTTGTAAAAAGTTATAACGTAAACGTAGGCTTCATTAACAACCAAACCACTATAAAATCTTCTTGACTTTTTACTGTTTCTGCTCTTTTACATTTATTTTCTATATTATTGCTCTGTAAGAACATGGCTGGTGCTTTCACACTCAATCCAGGGTGTTGATCCATTTTTTGGGTTAACTTTTTGGTGCTTTCATTGAGAGCCCAACTCAGGCTTAGATCTAGCTGTCTACTTTGGATCAGATAGGTTCAGGAGTTAGCTCCTCAATCTCTGCTTATAAGATTTGTTGTTGAGAATCAATGACCTTAGGAAGAAATAGAACAACCTCCGAAAGATCCATAGGAGCTACCATTGCAGAAGAAGAAACATACCCTCAACAAATTGAAGTTAATAACCCTAATAGCCTGCAACTTGGTGCTAACACTGGAGATCAAGAGCCAAGGTCCTCCACTCAGCATGAAGTTGTGACTAAGGAAGAATTGAACTTGATGGTTTGTGAAATTAACCAAAAAATGAAAAACAATCAAAAGGCTCTTATGGAAAAGATAGATGCTCTCTTAATCCTCCAATCACTAACCACTCCCAGAATGGCACCTGAAGCCATGGCTGCTACGGAGCAAGAGCTTTCTTCTATTTCAGGCTCAAGTAGAAGAAACATAAAACAGAAGAAAAAGGAAGTAATGGGTGAAGCTCAAGGCACCACGATAGTGGAAAATGCTAATACTCCGCCCATTGTAAAAGCGCCTACTGCGAACCAGAACTTAGGAGTGAAAACTCCCCGGGAGGACATACTAGTAGTTGATACTGTCTCTGAGGAAGGCGGGCAACTTAAGGAAGGAGGATTGAACTCAAATGATCAAACTGCACCCACAAGGCCAACCGCCCACCAACGGACCTCTGCAGGAGTGGCTCACCCAAAGACTGGAGAGCCTAGGCTTTAGCCAGCCAACTAAGACTATTTGCAAAGTCAAACACTTGGCGCAGCTACTAACAGTCGACCTACGGATGAACGGACAAGTGAGGCATACATTGCAGATATGGTTAGATGCTTGATGGAAGAAAGCAAAGGTAGAAAGGATGATGATTGTGGTTTCGCTCTGAGTCGAACTCCCTTCACTAATAGTATCCTGAGGGTGGAGTACCAGAAGAAATTAAGAATGCCACCAGCTATGCCCTCCTACAATGGAACTATTGACCCTCAACAGTGCTTGTACAAGTACATTTGGAATATGGATGGTGCAAGGGCAACAAATGTAGTTCATCGCAGATGTTTCCCATCTATTTGGAAGGAGTTGCCTCCATGTGGTTTACCAGACTCCCTCCATGATTTATCTCAACCTTTGATGAGCTGGCCAGGAATTCCTTGGGCCAATTTAAACTGCACACAACTCAGGCAAAGGATGTGATGTCTCTATCCAGTTACTTCCAAGGACCATACGAATCACTAAAATCGTTCATGAACCGCTTTAACACAACCATCATGAAGTGAGCAATCCAAATAGGATATGATTTTTATGGCATTAATTTGCTTGATCCATCCGGAGATAGATTTCGAGAGATTGATTAAAATGAAGCAACCAAGCACTATGAAAGAATTTAATCGAAAGGCTAGTTAGTACTTGAGATTGGAAGAGGCAAATACGTTAGAAGGTAAAAATACTGTTATGCGACCAAATGAATCGATTCAGAGTAATGTGGTGGTCAATCAAAACAGCAAGAATTTTGATGTAACTACTGGAAAAGATGGGGATCACAAAGGGAAGAACCAGAACCAGAACACCGATAAGGGCAATAGAGGGGGAAAGAAATTCAAAGGTCTAAAACACGAAGAATAAACTCCATTGAATGGTAGCTTGGAGAATATTTACCTGGCAACTCATGGAACAGAACAGTGCCTAAAGCCGCCTCGAAAAAAAGAGTCTGAGCAACAAAGGAACTAAGGGAAGGTCTATCGTTTCCACGAAACCCATGGCCATAATATAAACGAATGTTTCCATTTGAAGAACGTGATCGAAGAACTGATTAGAGAAGACAAGCTCCAACAGTACGTGAAGAAGCCCTGAAATTTCGATCAGCCAACCAGACCTTATGCTCCTAACACCCAAGGAAACCAATGTGGATCTAGTGGAGATGAATCTAAACAAGCTGAACAAAGACTTGTCATCAATACCATTTTGGGAGGTCCTTATCCGATAGAGAAAAGTTGGGCAAGATGGACATATATGCTAGTTCACTCAAGCATGCTCCAAAGGAAACTGGCTTTGCAATCGAAGATGGGGCCTCCGCTAAATAGCATAGGATTCTCAATGACGACATCATGTTTTGAAATGGAGATAGCAAAGGAATAGAAGCTCCAACTATCGATCCAATGGTGGTGACGATAGGAATCAAACCCGCTGTCGTACGTTGGGTATTGGTTGATACTAGAGGATCAGTAAACATTCTGTTTTGACATATGTTCGACCAACTGAAGCTTAACATGAAGGATGTCTCTACATGCTAGACTAAAATCCAAGGATTCACTAGTCATCCACTACAACCGGTTGGCACAATTGATCTCCATATTGAAATTGGAATAGGAGATCGGAGAGTGCTTCTCACCCAAACCTTTGTGAGAATTTACGAGATCTCGATCTATAATGCATTCTTGGGATGACCGGCCCTCGCTAATTTCCAAATTATCCCGGCACAATGGTGTCTCATTATGAAATTCCTTACAGAAAATGGAGTTGGAGTGATAAAGGGAGATCATAGTGTCGTAAGGGAACGCTACATCGCCGAATTGCGTGAAACAAGAAAGAAATAAAAGGGTAAGAGTGTGGAGAAAACTCTCCACATTCAAGAATCGTTAGCATATCAACTACTAAACAACCCTTAGCTTAGGGACCACAGTTGATTCGATAAGGCTATGGACCTAGAAAGAAGAGTTTAGAGGAGGAACAGGTAACATCGACAGATATTATGGTGTCTGTCTCTATAGATATGGATGACCTAACACGAGTACTCAAAATAGGATCACATCTTGGAACCAAGACGTGATAAGAATCAGTCAAGTTTCTTCACGCCAATCTGAATGTGTTTGTTTAGACGCATTCCAATATGTGTGGGATATCGCTGAAGATAACATGTGATGCACTTAATATCGATCCTAAGTACACTCCAATGAGGCAGAAGAGGCGCACCCTGGGACTGGAACGGTCTACCGCACTAAGAGAGAAAGTGGATAAACTGTTGGAAAACGGCTTCACCCACGATGCAACCTATCCCATATGGGTATTAGATATGATTTTGGTAAAGAAGTCCAATAGGAAATAGCAAACTTGCATTGATTACTCAGATTTGAACAAAGCATGTCCAAAGGGTATCTTTCCATTGACCAAGATCGATCAGCTTGTTGACGCCACGAGTTACTATTGCTTATGGATGCCTACTCTAGATACAACCAAATCAGGATGCATGAACCCAATCAAGAGAATACTAGTTTCATTACCAACCTTGGATTATACTATTATCGAGTCAAGCCCTTCGGACTAAAGAATGCAGTGGCAACCTACCAATGACTAGTAAACACAATGTTCAAAGATCAGATTGGGAAAATGATGGAAGTATATGTGGACGACATGCTTGTCAATCATGCGTATCAGAGAATCACTTAGACAATCTCGCAGAGATGTATGAAATATTATAGAAATATGGAATGAAGCTCAACCTATTGAAATGCTCTTTCAATGCTACTTCTGGCAAATTCCTTAGTTTCATCGTGAATGCAAGGGGAATTAAAGCTAATCCAGAACAAATTACCACCCTAAGGAATGTTAAAGCCCTCACAACCAAAAAGAAATTACAAATTCTAGAGGGAAAGATCACAGCGCTGAGCCGATTCACTTCTCGACCGACTGACAAGTGCATACCGTTCTTTAATGCATTGAAGAAGGAAAAGAAGAATTTCGAATGGAACGAAGCCTGTCGGACAGCCTTTGAAGACGTACTCCATCATATGCAAAACCCAACTGGTCTTATCCAAGCCAATAAATTAGGACGATTTGTTCGTTTATCTCGCTGTGTCGACCCATGCTCTAAGTGCGTCATTGGTATGTGTAGAGCTAGGGTCCAACGACCCATTTATTACATCAGTAAGCGGTTCATTAGAGCTGAGAAGAATTACCCAAAGTTGGAAACACTCGCCTATTGCCTGTTGATCTCATCGAGGAAGCTACAACCGTACTTCTAGGCTCATCCTATCAAGATGTTAACGGATCAACCTTTGAAACAAGTGTTGTATCGCCCAGAGACATCAGGTCGACTTTTGAAGTGGAATATCGAGTTAAGCCAAAATGAAATCACTTATCACCCTTGAAGAGCTATCAACGGATAGGAACTGGCAGATTTCATCGCCCAGTTTATAGAGCGGGACGGTGAAGAAGAAAGCATTTTGGACATGGTGCCACAATG
Organism: Allium fistulosum; assembly: GCA_030737815.1. Classification (NCBI taxonomy): domain Eukaryota; kingdom Viridiplantae; phylum Streptophyta; class Magnoliopsida; order Asparagales; family Amaryllidaceae; genus Allium; species Allium fistulosum. Next base: position 719,287,083 of record CM060908.1, read on the forward strand.
GAAGTTGTTTCTTGATGGTGCATCAAATGAATCCTGTTCAGGTGCAGGGGTAGTACTAAAAACCCCTGAAGGATGATCTGTTTGCTACACTCTAAGACTATAATTTCCTACCACCAACAATGAAGTAGAATACGAGGCTTTGATGGTAGGGTTAGAAATCATTAAAGAATTAGGAATAAAAGTTGTGCATATCTACAACGATTCTCATCTAATCATCTTCCAAGTGAAAAGGGAGTTCCAGGCAAAGGGCAACCTCGCCCTCTACCTGTCAAAAACATGGGATTGCTACAGAAAATCGAGCACTACACTATAGGTCACATTTTCAGGGAATAAAATATGCAAGCGGATCACCTAGCCAAACTAGCCAAATTCGAAGATACTTAGTCAATGGGACTAGCCCTAGTCGAAATGCTTACATCACCCAACAAAGATGATATGGGTATCGATTGGATTATGGAAACCATAAAGGAAGAGGAATCATAGATGACGCCGGTCAAGGATTACATGATCGAAGGTACAATCCCCAGGGATCGAAACAGGTGAAAGAACTACTCCGGAAGGAAATACAGTTCATCTTGTAGGATGGAATTCTTTACAGGAGGGGATTCTCTACTCCCTTACTCAAATGTGTAACCAACAACGAAGCTAAAAGGATCCTCAGGGAAGTCCATGAAGGCAATTGGGTAAACCATATTGCAGGGAATGCTCTAGCAAAGAAAATCCTCCGATACGGTTTCTTCTGGCCATCCATCAACCGTGACGCAGCGAACTATGCAAGATGATGTATGCAACACCAAAAGTTTTCCAAAATACAGAGAACTCCATCCACATAACTTACGCCAATGGTTGGCCCATAGCCGTTTGCGGTCTAGGGAATTGACCTGATCGGCGTGCTCCCAATTGCTAAAGGAGAAGCCAAATATGCTATCGTTGTTGTTGATTACTTCATAAAATAGGCCAAAGCGGAATCACTGACTACTATTACCACTAAGAATGTAATTAACTTTGTCACTAAAAATATTATTTTTAGGTTTGGAATGTCATGGAAAATCATCACAGATAACAGAACTCAATTCGAAAGCACTGAATTCAAGGACTTTTGCAAGCGTTTCCACATCGAAAAGAGTTTCTCCGCAGTGGCACACCCTCAAACAAACGGGTAAGTAGAGGCAGTGAACAAAATCACCAAGTCCACCATCAGGAAACAGATGATGAAAGTCAAAGGAAACTGGGTTGATGAGCTCCCACTTGCACTATGGACTTACTAAATGACGCATAAGTCAGCAACTAGAGATCCGCCATTCATCCTAGCATATGGATCTGAAGCAATGATCTCGGTCAAATTGGAAGTTCCCTCCCATCGAAAATGAAATTTCAATCAAAATCAAAATGAGCAGCTCCTGCTCGAGTGACTTGATTTGATTGATGAGAAACGGGAGGAAACCGAGCTAAGGACAACCGCTCACAAGAAAAGGGTAACACGGCACTTCAACTCCAAGGTCTGCAACCATACTTTCAAAATAGGAGATCTCATCCTGAAATGGATCTATCCGGCTACAGGAACACTCAGACCAAATGGGGAAAGGCCTTACTCAATCGAGCAAAAGCTCGAAGATGGCACTTTCAAGCTGACCACAGTCGATGGAATTCAGATTCCCCATGCTTGGAACAGCAACTCGCTCTGGCATTACTTTATTTAGCTTTTATCTATGTATTTCCTACTTTCACTAATAAGCCGCCCGATTACACTGGGGCATTGTAAATCGGCAGAATTTACTCTACTCTCTGTTTTATTATGAAATCTCTATAGTTTCTTGAACCAACAAAACCGTGTTCATATAAATTACTCGCTACATCCACAAGAGTAAACTGACTCAAAATCATTCATTAGCTGCTTGGGAAAGTGGAACCACACCCAAGTACGCTCTGCCTACTCGCCAAGTCGACGAAAGTAAATCGACTCCAACTCAAAATCGCGCATTTCGTATGTCGTGCGCTCTCAAAAGCCGCAAATTTCATAAGCCGCTCACTCTCAAAAGCCGCTCATTTTGTAAGCCATGCACTCTTAAAAAGCCGCACATTTCATAAGCCGTGCACTGTTAAAAAGGCGCAATCATTTCGTAAGCCGTGCAAGCACTGCTTGATGATTGACCTAGCATTATCACCAAACCATTATGATTTTTTAAGTACTGGTATTATCCTGACAACACTGGGAAACTTGCCTACTGCAGGACTAGCAAGGATCAACACCCACTATAAAAAAAAATCGAACTAAGTCCAACAACGTGGCAAAACTAGAAATCATCAAAGAATTCTGATCGTTGACATTCAAGTCAAAAGTTCCCGAAGATAGGAACCGCAAAGTAAATTTGGCCATAGACATCAGAGGAATTGCTCTGATCAACTTGTCATTTATCAAGTGTTTAGAGTAAACAAACCTGTGAAGTAAGGGGCGCGCACACCGACACTTAGTTGAAAGGAAAACAACTCCACGGTCCTGTTATGCCGAGCAAAGAATTTTGGCAATCACAACATATCTAATTGTAAAACTAAAAAATGCATACATAATGCGTGAAATTGGAAACAAAGGCATTGTATACCATAAAATATGGCATGACAGTATGAAGTATAGAAATTACAATGCAAGCAATCACGTCATGTACACACATAAGTGGTATAAAAACAAGCTAAGTATGTGAAAAATAAGAAAGAACACAGAAGTGATGACAGTGGAAACATTAACCTTTTCATTTCTCATAACATTTTCTCTACAAAGTCAAAATGTAAGGGCCATACCCACAGTATATCGGACAACAAAAAGAAAAGTACAGATGCTACAACAAAAGTGATAAGTGTAGACTCTACACTTGTATAAAATACATGTCAAACAAGTCAAAATGCTACAAAATCCGGCTCCACTATCAATCGAGCCCACCAATGCTTCTTGCCACCACATCCTTTCTCGCCTTTAGTCAAAAGTTTCTTCTTCCCCTCAGCATCCCCACCGGGAGTCGTATCGCATCCATAGATATCGATTGTAGGCTCTACGCCCATGTCTCCTTCTTGTTCTTTGGCCCTCTTGGAAGACTCTCCCATGGTCTTGTGCTTGGGGGACTTACGGGAGCTCCTGGAAGATTTTCTCTCCTCTACCTTCTCCCTCTTAACTACCACCATCTGCTGCTTAGTTTTACTTGGCTGGCTAGTTTGGTCTGTCTGCTCTCGGGTGTTAGCTACTGTTAAATCATCCTCTAGAGATACGGAGGGGTCATCCAGGCCAAGTAACATGCAATCTTATCAAATTCTGGCCCTGGTTGCAAGCCAGACACAGATGTGGTGATCAAAGTCGCTACAAAAACAAGCGTTGAAGCAGTCGAGATAGCAGTAGGCCCTAGGAATGGAAAAATTGGTAATTCGACAGGCAAAGATGACATAACTATAAGATCAAAAAGAAATGCTTTCTTTTCACCTTGTTCTTACGACGTGAGCTGAAAGTCCTTAAATTTGGGAGAAACAAGAAAATTAACTACATCAAAGGTGTGACCATGAATCTCAACCTCGTACTCCTCACCATTTCCCTCTTTAGATGGCTGCACAATCTTGAGCGAAATTTCAAGGCTTCCCAAGAATTCGAAGATAGGTGCTGAAGAGACGGATAAAAAAGCAGTGTTGGTCAAAGCCGGAATGATTTCTATCTGATCATGAAGTTGCTTGGATGATTCACCAAGCCCAGAACTGAAAGGCTCTGATAATGCTTTAGCAGTTGCAGCTGCAGCTGCGCCAGCATCGGCGGCTTCTCTCTCCCTTTCAACCCAAAAAATCTCTTGGCCCTCTACCAAAGTCCTCTTTGATTCTTCATTCAGATAGGCATCCTCCAGCTCTTATTCAGTGTACACATCCCCGTCTTCTCAAAAATGAGCCAGGATCTCTTCCCAAACTGCAGCAAGAGTATGTGGGAATCTAGGGCCTAGATAATAGAGACTGCCCTGATGCAATAGGGAGTTGACGTAGAAGTTCAGGACGTGTTGTCCATCTTCACCATCTTCCTCTTGAAGGTAATTTGCAGCTCCAAGTAGTCTGCCATCACAGTGGCTTTCTCGACTGTGGTCTTTTCAACATCGAGTTGCGCAACTTTTTCTCAAAGCAAAGCAATCACTTGAACCTGGAGGGAGATGGTCATATCTCGGGATTCCACCATTCCCATATAATCAACAGTTGTTTTCTTATGAGCTTCAACAGTTTCATCATGACCAACAATGGTTCTCTTTTGAGACTCGATGATTTCATCTCGAGTTTCAAGCTCCTTTTTCAGCTTGACTTCATCAGCATGGGCTTTCTTGATTTCATCTCTGAACATGATTTTGATTTTTACGCGAGCCTCATTCAATTCCTTTAGCAAATTAGCGTTGCTCTTACTATCTCAAATGGTAGCATCTCTCCCTTTTGTTAGTTGGTCAATTCTGGCGTCACATTCCATCAGCATCCCTTCGTAATCATCCTTTTTCGACTCGAAAGAAAGAATCTCTTGATAGTTGTTATGATTTGTCTCCCTGGCTGCTTATATAATTTCACCCATCCTTCAACTTGATCCAAGTCGCTCTGAATCGCCTGAAGATGAGTTACATAAGAATCCTTATGAATCGAATGCAGGTCACGATCGAATTCAACTCCCTTTTAGAAACGAGCTAGGGATGCGGCTTCAAGTTTAGGTGGACCAAACAGGATAATATGAGCAAGCCTCCTGCGAGGATGTAAAAAACTAGAAGCAGGCAGAACATGAGTTGACAGAGCCTGGGTTGATGGACCGACCTAAATAGCAGAAGACAAAATCTCAAATTCGATAGAAACTGGAGCCTGGGTAGATGTATGGTGCTTAGAAGGATGAGGATCACGATCTACTTTCAACTTTGTAGATAGCTCTTCCCGATCATCGGGAGTCTTCCTCTTCTCATAGCCACCCCTATAAACTCTGCCTCAGTCCCTATCATCCCGACGATGAGCTTCAACTTCCTAATATTTTCTCCTCCTCCATTCTTCTTCAGTTTTTCGAACCTGGCGATGGCTTGAAGTCCGTTTCGACCCACGTTGTGCATCTATAAATTGTTTAGGATCTTCGTAAAGTCAACGACCTCTCATAATACCTAATATAAGAAGAAGAAATATGAAGTAACTTTATCGGCAGAAAAAGAGCTCAAATAATGCATATATGAGTATACATGACCCTAGTGAAGTATGTAACATGTTGTAGGCACCCTAAAATTACTTCACAAACCGGGTCAAGAAGCGACTACAGTGGGAGTTAGGCTAATTCTAGAAATAACATGATCGGAGTGAGGAGACAATCCCTCGGACTTAAAATCATCTCCCATGAGTACTTTAATGTCTACATAAACATTGCTCAAATCTCCAAAGTTGATATCGAGTTTCTTTAGGAGGAGAACCATGAAGTCGTCCAGTTGTTGGGAGAGCATCTTTAGTAATAACCTCTTGGAGAGGCAAATCTAGGAGAATAGGACTCATTGCCAAAGTTTCATCACATGATTCGAGATCTTCTTCATTGGAACATGCATCAAATTCCTCATTGGAACATCATCACTTCCACTCTCAATTTCACCTTCCACTTTTTCTATGATCATCGCAGCCTTGCCTTCTTATTGTTTGAGCTCCTCTTTCCCTTCCTCTGGGATCAGAGGCATCATGTTCGGACTAATAGTTCTAGTCATAACGTTTATTCCGTCATGAATTTCCTCAGTTGATCCATCAGATGTACCTTCTCCGCTTGGTAAACCGCCCTCTTCTGAATCATGCAATAAAGAGTTGAGCATGTTTGAATCGAGGAATAGGTAGGGGATACAACTTCAACTACGACGGTATATCTCCTGGGATGCAACAATCCATACCTATGTAAATTCTCATCCGTTAGCAAAAATCTAACCGATCTCTCTCTAGCTTCTATGGCCTTCAGTGTATGGAAGGTGGGATCAAGTGATGGATCTTTATTTTGCCTTGGAATAACTGCACAAAGCATTCAGTCTATTAGAACTCTGCACCATCATAATAAATCTCAATGACTGAAGATAAAACTTACCCCTGTCGTCCAAAGACGATTAAATCCTTCAGGACATCTAATGAAGAAATATTGGGTCTTGAACTAGGATAAGTTGCTTTGGAGTTACAACGCGATTTTGTGATTTCTCATAGCTTCAATAATCACCGGAGATGGACATTCATCTCTCTTCTTAAACAAAAGGAAATATCTCAATTCATCGAAGCTTGGGGCACGATTGAATGTCTGCATAAACAAAACGCGAAGATAAGTCAAATTCATAAGAGTGTCTCTCAAGAGATGGTTGAATGGGGGCACTACACCATTTAAGCACATGTACTGATGGCAAGCGGTGTACCCCAAAGGTGGCAGGTGTGCAAACTCCTTTTTCAGGGGAAGGCGCACATCATCATCCAGAATACCATGCTGTAAGCAAATACTGTGTAGAACTTTAGCAGAAATGACAGTAGTAGCTCTCTCTGGAGTTTAAGTAAATCTCTAAAGTTCGGAGGAGTTTGATCGACAATGGACCAATCCGCACCAACTAAACATATTGAGCCTGTGGTGCCAAAGAAGTAGGCATTGTTGAAATCGTTTGCAAATACATAATTAATGTCGATTCTGCTTCTGAGAGTACCGGGCAACTCCATTTTCAACTAGAAATCCCCGTATATTTAACGCCTTAATTCTGAAAAAACGTTGACTTATGCCAACTCATCATATTCGAAGCGTTGACTAAAGCAAGTGCAACGTGTTATCTATGTGAGATGGGCTCAGCATTCTGAACAGTACGAACGCTCTACCCTGTGTAGATAGCTCACTCGTAGTAGAAAAAGAAAAAGGATTTTCATGTCTTTCATTGAATTTATTCCTTCCACACTTACCCGTTATCGATCAATGATCAATAACGGATCCGTTGTCCAAAGCAACACGGAAAGCTCTCTCTATTCTCAGGTACACCGATCGTGCAATAGTAAATCTAATATGAGATAATCAAGTCCATAGTAAACTGCCTCATCGAAACCATCAAGGCCACGTGCAAGTCAATTTTGATTTATCGGACAAAGATAGTAGAATGCATCAATTGCAAGATACAACTACACTATCTACCTCAAGGCTAGGGCTAGCGATCTACAGAGTCGGCTGCGATCCAGAACATTGATGCTAGGGTTTGGTTCGGGGAGATGACGAGGGGAAGCTGAGGTCCGTGGTGGTAGGCTATGGCTATAAAGATCAACAGAGGTGGCTATAAAGGCTAGTTAGTGTTTGGTTTCATGGTTGGCTCGGGTCGAAAAAAGAACACGTGAACAAAGGCAAGTGAGAAGGGTTGGTTCGAACAATGCTAAATAGGGGGTTGTTTGCAGAAAATTTACTAACTATGAATCGCTAGCAATCCATCAGATTGCAACCGATCTTCTCCAAATGTGTCAAGCATGACCTATATGTTGTTTACAAGCATCTTGAAAATTGTGGGATTAAAATTGATTTGTTTCTACGAGTGACAACGATTCACATCCAAACCTCAACAGACGGCTGGAAGTTAAACCAAATTTGCATGGTAACCTCGACACAATCAACTAGATTTCACAAAATGGAAATTCAAAAGCAGTTACTTCTAGAGCACACCTTGTTTCCAATGAAGGCTTACTCTGGGTGGCTAATTTTAACTGGGTTTTTACCCAAGCAAGAATCCAAGTGAGTTAGAATGTCTAGACTAAGCCAAAACAACTCAAGAATCATCCAAAGGACCAGAAGAATAGGCCAAGAAGGTTTCAAGAAGAATTACCCAAAAATCAACTAAGGGGATGGGTCGTTGGCGATCCATAAGGATGCTCCATGGATCGCTCTAGCTTCTTGCATCATGAACCAGTACCTTTTCTAAGGATGTTTGCCAAGTTTCATAGTATTCAAAGTAACCAGTTCAAGAAGTGAACATTCATCTGGTTCAAGTTGTAGAACAATCTAACTTTTGTGTGAACGGTCATCAAAACAAGGAAACAAGCTACGAAATTACATGGAAAGCACCTACATAAGGCAAGGAGTGCAACCCAAAGAAAGAAGCCTAGAAATTCTCTACGTACATGGCTTGCTAGCGATCAACGCCCTTGGACTACTAGAGATCAATCAGATTATGTTGGATCATTATGAAATTTTCAGAGCACTTTCGTATCATCGAGTGTAGACTTCAGGCAAAGCGGCCTAGCCTAATAGTTCTCTAACCCCTATACATACAATCCTACTTGCAACATAAAGAGGATCTTCTAAACTGGCTGCTGGAACTCTACAGAGATTATTCTTCACTTTTCTCCTCCCACACAATAGTCATCTAGGCGTTCATCGTGATTCTCCAGTGAACTCTTGTACTTATGACTTGATCTAACTTAGAAGATTCAATGATATTGTAATCTGATTCAACTTGTAACAATATTCAGTTAACATAAAGTTATAAAGTGGACGTAGGCTTCATTAACAGCCGAACCACTATAAAAATATTCTTTTCTTTTTACTATTTCTGCTATTTTACATTTATTTTCTATATTATTTCTTTACAAGAGCAGGGCTGGTGCTTTCACCCTCAATCAAGGGTGTTGATCTATTTTTTGAGTTAACATCAATGTTCCATCAAATCAGGATGAACCATGTTGCTTTCTGTCAAAGGATACAATGTACATTTTCGAATCTTTTCAGTGTTCCACCAAATCACTCTAAACCATGCTACTTTCTGTCAAACGATATGGTGTACATTTCTAAATCTTTTTAGTGTTTCATCAAATCCCTCTGAACTATTTCCACAATTTAAATAAATGTTCGATTATAATTGTATATAAACACTATTTTCCAGAATGACTTCATCCAACCAGTTTGTTAAAAAATAACAATAGAACAATGATGAACCAAAACTCTGATAGCGCTCCAGTTGTTGGTGGTTTTTATAACCCTGAACAAAAAGAAGTTCAAAGTACAAGAGTACATTGCGAATGTAGAGTTGAAGCGATCATACTCATTTTCAAATCACGTAAAAATGCAAGTCGAAGATACTTTACATGGAATGGATGTGGCTACTTCAACAAGATTGATCAACAGCTTTGTCAATAAGGAAGAGAGTATGCATACGAAATGCAATCGAAGTAGTACGCTTCATATGTACTTCTTGTCCTTGTTTGGGTTTGTAGTACCATGATCGTCCTTGTTTGTATTTGTCCTTGTATATATGCTTAGCATGTGCTTAATCGTATTTTGTATCGATCCGCTTCTTAATAGTTAGTAGATAGTTGTGTTGGTAGTATTCTTCAAGCCTCAGATGCAACACTAATTCATAATCTAAGTAAATTCAAACAATAAAGTTACATAAAATGCAACAAGTACTTAATAATACCGAACTGTTCCGATAGAATGATAAGGTACAAAAACTATAATTAAGTTACAAAACTGAAATAAGTTTATACAATTCATACTCAACTATTCCCTACAAAATCATGATAGTGTTCCGATTGTTCTTTACATAAATCTGTATGAGCCTCAGGATCTTGATCTCCATCACTCTTTGAATGTACTATGCAAAGATGTTTAGTTCTTTAAAAGGCGACTCTCTAAAGTGCGTGCTAATTCTAGATAATTACGAAGCTATAATTTATAACCACCTCTCTCGTCTTTAACAATCATGTTGTTAAGTATTATACAATAGTAAATAATGTCAGATATCATTGAAGGGTCATGGTAGCGCACCTCCTTTCTCAAAATTTGAAATCTACCTTGTAAAACCCCAAAAGCACATTCAACGTCTTTTCTTAAACTAGCTTGCTATAATGTAAATTTGTGTTCCTTCTCATTACGAGATTTTTTGAAACCTTTGACCAAAGTTTTTCAAGTAGGATATGTTCCATCTACAAGGTAGTATCTCATGTTGTGTTGTATATCTCTTATCATATAATTACAAGATGGTGCAGTATCATTAGGCAATAAGCTAAATACGTCCGACTGATGTAGAGTATTAATGTCGTTCAAAGAACCATGTATACCAAAAAAAGAATGCCATGCATATAAATCAAATGAAGCTACAGCTTCCAAAATCATTGTTACCTTGTGGTAATGTATGGTGTATTGTCGTTGCATTGCAGCTAGACAATATTCCAGCACCAATACAATCTATGCTACCTAACATACCTGGAAATCCACGTTGTTCGCCCATAGCTAATTATCGGTTGATGTCATTATCGTTCGACGCTCTTAGGTACTCTACAAAAAATGCTAGAACAACAATTTTCCAGAATTCTTTTAAACATTCCTTCGCAATTGAATCATCAATTGAAAGTACCCGTCTTGTCCATCGGCACTTTCTCCATACGCTAACATTTGTAAAGCACTTGTCATTTTTTGATGCGACGAAAGACCTAACTAACCACACGTATTACACCATTATGTGAAATATATGTTTATAGCAGCCAACCCTGACATGACTCACTCAAATATATTTCTGGACATTCGATATCATAATCTAAACTTCCCCTTGTCAAAACATGGATCATCGTTAAAGTAATCTACCATAATTCGATCATGCCCCATATGATAATCTCTTTTCTTTCTCATGTCTTTCTACGCGTAACACTACCACCTTGTTCGGAAGATTCTTCCATCTATTGCATATCAATTATTTTTCCTGTTGTAGATGCTATTTCTTCTTGTTGTTCAAGTTCTTGTTTTTTACTATCACCAGAAGTTGAAGAAGTGGAAGAGAAAGGATAAAAGCAAAAAACTTTTAATCGGGTTCATATTTATTTGGTAAAAGTGGATTGAGCTTGATTAAGATGGGAAATCGAAGCTTGCTATTAAAAATATTTATAACATTTGAGTGGAATAGGAATTATGGGGAAGAATGTGAGCAACAAGCAGTCTCAAATTGAGGAACCAGTTTATAAGAAATTTATAATGTCAGATAAACTGGTGGCCAAGGTACCCCCATCTTTATGCAGAGCCCCATGTGGGGGGGGGGGGGGGGAGGAGTTATTAGTTTACATTTTATCTAGCATTACAAAGCTCGGGTAAATTGGTTCTGCAAAATATCTCTTGGATCTCCCGGGGGTCAGCCACCCAATATTTGCTTACAAGGCAATGGCGATTTACCCCCATTGTCGTTGATGCTCTTACCTTTCCATAAGATACTAGTATGAACCCTGGCTACGCACACTTGTTTCATGATATAGTTTTCACAGTGCATTTTTTAATTTTAAATATATATGAAGCTGAAAAAACATGTCTACGGATTGTAATTCATTTGATTAGCTTTTTCTTTAGCACCAACGACAAACATTTTTTGCTATATTTGTTGTCGAACCCTTCCATTAAAGATTTGAACTAAGGGATTTGATGATATTTTCCATTATATTACTTATCCTTAATAAATTCTCTAATAAATTCTTAAATATATTTAATCAAATAATTTTTTTTGATAGTTTTAAATTTTTTCAAAAGTAGAATGTAACAATTTTGAAAATTTAATATATTAAAAGAATTAAATATAATATTATTTTAAAAAGCTAGTGTTGATAATTTATGATTTGACTAATTGATATTTGTTTGAAGTTTACGTTTAATGTAAGTTTATAGAGTATGTAAAAGGTCAACCTGAATCAATACAATAAAAGGAATAAATAATGATATAAGATTCATTTCAATTTGCAGATAGTTACTAGTATATAAATTTCACATACTATTATAAAATTAGGGTCAATTTGAGAATGAATATATATTTATTATACACAACTAAAAGTGGAAGTATATTAATATATTACTATACTTAATTTGAATTCAAAATAGATAGATAATTAGTTCCAATAATTTCATTTATTTCTCTTTGCTTTGATTCTAGTTTTAAGATTTAAGGATATATGATGTATTAATTCCCTTTAATAGTTTTAAAATAGGTCATAAGTAAAATAGTAAGAATTTTAGAATTTTGACATATTAAAAGAATCAAACAAAAAACTAATCTTATAACCAAATGTATAGATAATTGGTGATTTCGCTAGTACACCTTCTTGCTTTGGAAGCTAGCATACAATTTAATTTTGTAAATCATATTACAAATATAGTCTAAACCATTATAATTAAAGGAAGAAATAATGATATAAAACTGGTTTCAATTTGTCGACAATTATGTATAAATCTTAATGAAATAAGTGTAAAATTAGGATCAACTTGAGAATGAATATATATTTACTATAATATGCAGCTAAACCTAGAAATACATTATATATTTACTATCTTTAATTTGTATAGCCTAAATAGAGAATTAATTCCTTTAAATTTAGTTTATTTCACTTTAATTAGATTCCAATTTTTAAATTAGAGAATTTATTATGTTTTATTCACTTTAATGCTGATTAAATGAATTAATTTGCCATGATATCAGCAACTAAACTATAAAACAAACATGTTGTCAAATTTTCAAATTAACAAAATACACACTCTATGAAGAAGCTGAAAAAAGATTTCAAAATAGAACATTTTATTTAAAAGTTAAACGTAGAAAGAACTAAATTTAATATTAATCTAGAAATGGACATAATTAATGATAATTAATAGTTAACCTTCTAAATTTTACATCTAGAGTATTATTTTGGTTTATATGCGATAAATTTTAAACTAATAATTGTGTATCTATAGTATCTATTGCATCATTTATACTATATTTGGCTTTCCAAAGAAACTTGACTAATCAACTATGCATATTCCAACTTTGATAATTCTAGCTCCGAAACACGAATCTAGTTTGTTTGAAACTGAACATAGTATGAATCAAAACTAAAACATTATTTTTATTTGAAGACCCAGAGAACCATGCTTTGCTTGTAAACTCCGAGGAAGTGTGCACCGAACCCACAACACATACTTTAGGTAATTCACAAGGATTGTAGTTAGTAAGGATTGAATCCTCAACCTTCAAGGCGAATATCGCATGTCCTAAACAACATGACATAATGAAGGTATATTTGAAAATATGTAATTAAATAAAATTAAAAAATCAATCTCAATCCATCAGAAAATTAAATGTTTTATTAAACTAAAATTAGACACTAAATAAATAATAATAAAAAGTATTATTGTCTAACTAATTCTCTCATTAAGTTTAATTTAAATTAAAAATTTATTGTAATATTTTTAATATTAATTAATTCCTTTTAGACATGACCCTTTCCATTTGAAATTAGTTTAAATGTAAATGTTATTAATACATACAATTTTCAATCCATAAATTCCTAAACTACAAAAATATTGAAAACAATATACATTAAATATACTTTTTAGAAAATTAATGATAATTGTTATAGTGTTTCAACGTTTCCCATGAATTTGATGTTAACCATGCACTAAAAGGAATTTTTTGTTTCTTATGAACATTTCATGGTTTATGGAATAATTGGTACATAAAAATATATTAAGCCATCGGTTGATTAAGGTGGGCAATATCTAGTATCATATAAAATAACTTTAGATTGAGTAAAATGAAATAAAACAGTCAATTAAAATTACGTTATAAAACTCATATTTATAACTAAACTTTTAACATAAAGCTGCTTGTGTAGTTGGAATGAAAGTTATACACACACATTTATATTTCTTTTTTTCTTCTAAAATAGAAATTTGCTATTTAACTGTTCATTTACTTCACATGTTTTATTCTCCTTAACATGATTTTCCTATATATTTATTTTTCAAAATGGGGAAAAGAAATCAACTTTAATCCCAATAGATTATGCAAAATTGTATGTTATTTGGTATCTTTGTGTTTGTCAACCAATTATGCCCTACCAAATGAACAAAGGAAATGCAATTGATAATCATAATAAACAAAAAAAATTTAAGTGGATGTCATTGTAAATAGAGAACTTAAGAACAAAATAATAATTCAGATTTACATATCACAAATTTTCAAAACTAAAAGTGCTATGGTATTTGAGTTCTACCAAATCAAATATCTTCCTACAAAATATGATGCAAAATGAAATTTATTATCAAAAAAATTGAAAAAAAGAGAAAAAATATGATATTTCCCCGACTTGATTTCCTTATATACTTATATTTCAAAAGGAAAAAAGATCAACTTTATTTCTAGTAGATTGTACAAGAGTAAAGACTCTTGTTATTTATGTTTCTGTAAACCAATCTTGTCGTACAAAATGAATAAAAGAAATGAAATTTATAATCGTATCAAATAAAAAAATTGAATGAATCTCAAAGTGAATTGAGTTTAGAATAATAAAATAGTTCAACTACACCAATCATAGATTTCAAAGAATAATCGAAGATCTGTCGTATCCATATATTAATAAACTGAATACTCCCCTGCAAAATACAAAGCAAATCAAATTAACAATCATATAAACTAAAACAAAAATAAGAAGGAAATATAATTTTAGACAAAGTATGAAATAAAGACATGTAATCATAAATTTAAAACATAAGAGATGAATTGAACTACAAATTAGATGAAAAGATAAATAATAAAACAAAAATCAAACCTTTAAATCGGGCTCGATCGATCTGTTATGCCAAAGTTTCTTGGAGGATTTTTCAAAAATTTTCCATAAAAACTAACATTGAAAGCAACGGGTGCAAACAAAATCTCTGCAAAACAGAAGTAGAAAACGTATAAGTTGAATAGAAAGTGAAGAACCAATGATAAATTCTAGTAGACTAAATCTTTAAGGACTTCAATTAAAAATTATCTGGAGAGAATCTTTAGTATGATTTAGGTTGGAACTCATGTTTTTTGAAATATAGTGTACATATAAAACTGAAAAAGGGAAGTAATATAATCATAGGAAAGTTAAATGAGAAGGAAAGAAAATAAAGACGGGAAATAACCATAAAATAAAGGAATTATATTGCAAACACGGAGAAGAGGAAGAGAACTGGTGTTAGAATATAAAGGACTGATGATTATAAGTTTATCGAAAAAGAAATACACGTATAAATGTAGCTTATTAGATTTTATCCATCTCATAAATGAAATCAAATACCATCAATTTCTAAATTAATGCTTGTATACTTTATGGAATAATGATAATTTTGTAAGGGCTAGAAAAATGCACCTCAAATGAAGGAGAACACACTATTCAAGTTGAGATAAAATGAGAATATAAAATATTAAGGTGATTGAAGATTTTATTATATAATAGAATAAAGTCGGATAACATGCTAATAAAATTTCAGAAAAGTATAAATTTAATATTTAGAAAACAATAATAAGTAGAACTTTAAGGTAGACTTTGCTTCTTTTGATAGCTTCATCAACCAAAGTAAATTATATCCCTTTTACAAAACGAAACAAAATTCAATTCAATGTGTTTTTGCAACTTTGGCTCTTCTAAAAGTTGATATTTCCAGTTCTTATTTTCTTCTATATCTATTGCCCTGAGAATGCCAATCCTCTATTTTTATTTCTTGAATTGGATTCAAAAGGTAAGTAAATTAATTTTTCAAATCAAGAAATAAATGAAATAACAACCAAGAGTAAGCATTAAAAAAACCAAGATAAATTTAATACTCTACATACTCTCTAGTACTTTTATTATCAAAATATCATTACCAATCCCAGAAAACACATAAAACTAAGTTGTGAAAAATATAATTCACTGAAAGCTAAAGGCATTATTTTTTGAAAATATAAAAGGGAATAAAGGAATAATTATTGCATAACATGTGTTTAACAACATGGATTTTTTACATAATTACCTAACAAAAATGCACCAACTTAGATGTTGAACATTTCTTCAACTTGAGTGTGTAAACATATAAAGGTGAGCATAAATTAAATGAAACCCACCACTATGTTACAGTACATCCATTAGATTGGATAATGATTTATGATAAAAGAAATGGATTCATTCATATAATTATACCTACAGAACACGCATCACTATCCAATTGAAAAAGCAAGTCAAAATTAGTTAAAATCTTTAAATAGTAATTGAGTATTTGATACAGTAATTTAAATTTAAGAAAGATAAGGATTTTAGTGTTTTTACCTTTCTCTATGCACTCATAAAGATAGTTAAAAACAAAAGAATAATTTGAGCAAGTTATGATAATCAAGGATTTGAGGAGAATAATAAATATGAAAAACCTATCATTGTTGCCACTTTCCAAGAATAGTTCAAGAAAACCCAAGCAAAGATTATACCATGCTCTACTTTTCTATTGCATTTTTATCACTAAAAGTAAGTAATTTGGAAATGGAAAAGAGTAAAGTGTTTTCAAAGGAATATTAGGTATAAACAAAATTAATATTATTAAATAAAAATAATATATTTAAAATCTAACGAAATATTATGTTAGGCTCTACTTTTTTGTTTTATTTTATCATTGAAACTTTCAATAGTAAGTAATTTTGAAGTGAAAAATAAAACTAAAGAGTTTTTAGAGGTGTACCAAGTATAAGGAACATTAATTGTATTTATTAAAGCCAAATGGAGTAAATTAAGAGAACAAATATACTGAAAAGATAAAAGGGTGTAAATACCAAATTTAGTTTAGGCTAAATGAGAGTTGATTATATGTGTCAAGGACGAATAAGAAAAGAGAATACAAATGGTTAATTATTCTCTTTTTTATACAATAGAGCAGATGGATAAAGTAGATACAATAGAAGGATAAATGGAATGGTAATGGATATATGTGTGTGTGTTTCTTTATATATATATATATATATATCTGTGTGTGTTTAGTAGATTATAAATTATTTATAAAGAAATTAGTAATATATAGTAAATAAGGAATCTTAGAAGTGGAAAAACACCCTTTACTTTTATTTTTGATGAAAGAATGGCCCTGTTAACCTGCTTTTTGACCAAAGCAGTTTTCAACCAGGATTAGAAGAACAAGACAAAGATGAAACGACTCAAAAACTTGGAAGTACACTTAGAAGAAATAGAGAAATAACTGAGAGAAATTTTAATGAAAATGGAGCTAAGAAAACAACTCGGTATCGATCCATTTTAGGTCAGTAAAGAGTTGTTTTTTCCCTCTTTTCCGTCTCCCCACCCCTATATACCTCATATAGTACTCCAAACAATCGTGGACTAGTGATTTTCCAAAAGTTTGGATGTGCAATTCCAAGAAATGATGAGAAGAAATCGAAAGAAGCAGGAAAATTTAAGTGCTATTTGGAAGATTATTAGAATCAACTCAAAGTCAATGGGAAAGAGCTTGGAACACATTGAGCAGAAGATAGAAGAGCAGAACACGTACAAGAGTTCACTTTGCAAGAAGCAAAACAATCGGTACCAATCCATTTTAAATCGGTACTGAGTTGTTTTCTTGGTTCACAGGCCTCCATGCTCACTTGTACAACACTGGGCTAGCTTCTAGACTTCACTGCAAGCGGGCTTCTGAGCCTGTTCACCTGTTTCCTTATAAATACCAACCCTATGGCAACCAAAGGGGGAGCTTCATCTTCTTCTCTAGATCGGACTCTCTAACATTAGAGACTTCTTTTTCTTTACCTCCTACCTCTCCACCATTAAAGTCACCTAGAAAACTACAATTTGTTGTTCTAGGATTTAGATCAGCAAATCCTTGGTACTAGTAACTCTCAAACACTATAGAAAAAACATTGTGTAACGACCCGTATTTTTAACACTTTAAAAATACGAATTAAAATGAAAATTTTGGATAAAAATCCGAAGGAAATAAAATTATGTGTTGTTAAATGTGAATTACAAGTTAAAATACAAAACTGAATTCTGAAATAACTTATTTGTAAATTAAATATGGATGTTAACTTGTAGTGAATGTAAATAATGAATTGAATTTGATTGTAAACCAAATATGTTATGATTGTAAACAAAGAATAAGTAAAATGGTAGATTTAATAATGGAAGTTATGTTATTGAAACTAATATAAATAAATTTAACTTAATATTACAGTTGATTGAAAGCAGATAATAACTGAAACTGTAATTTGATAAAGATGTTAACTTGTAATTGAACGTAAGTAAAAGATTTAAATTTGAATGTAACAAGTAATTGAATTGAATTGAATTTGATTGTAAACAACGAAATAAATAAAATGTTACATTTAATATTGAAGTTATAATATGGAAATCAACGTAAATGAATGTAATTTAATATTACTGTGAATTTAAATAAGATGATAGCTGAAGAAAATGAAAGTAAATGAATTATAAACTATTGATAATAATGTATAAGTAAATGGTTGATTCAATAATGAAAGTGTAAATCGAAATAAAAGAATTCATTTGGAATTAAATAACTTGAATTTGAATTACAATATAATTGAACGCTGAATCTAATATAATCTTTTATATTGGATTTATAATGGAAAATTGCATTGTAAAAGATTGTTAATTACTATGAAATTAAAAATGGAATTTGTGAACAATTGAAATTTGATTTAAAAGTTAATAATTTAAAATTGGGAATTTTATATTGAAATTAAACAGTCGAATAATTTATTTTTCGAATATTGGATTTAATTAGACAATTAAATCGATAATTTAATAAGTTAAATTTCAGAAATAATTGAAAATCGAGTTGAATATGGTTGAAAATGATTTGTAAAATTTTATCTTATCATATTGGAGTTATAGTAAAGCTATAGAACTTTTAAAATTGAATTTAAAGTTAATTTGTGAAAATTGAATATTTTTAATATTTAATTATCGACTGAAAAATAGCCATTTTTCTAACAGTCTCAGAATGGAACGAAACTAGTTCCATTAGATGCGTAATAGTTTGTTATTGCCGGATTTCAATTTTCGTAGCAATCGGAGTTATCGTTTGACCGTGGCAGCTCGAAACGCATCGAATTGTTTTAATATTAATTCGGCGAGAGAAAATAGTCATTTTTCAAAAAATCTCGGATTTCGACGAAACCAGTTTTATCGGATCCGTAATGTCATATTATTGTAGGGTTTCAAGTTTCGTAACGATCGGACTTGTCGTTTGATCGTACGAACGCGAAAGGCCTTGAAATCAATTTAATTGAAATCAATTTTTGAAATCAATTTGAGCATTTCTTTTTCAGCATAACTTCTTCATACAATGGAATTTGGACGTGAAACTTTTTCCATCGCGCTCAGAATATTTTAAAACACCCATTTCGATATATGGGTTTACTCAATTTCGTTCCGGGGTCAGAACGGGCTTTTCGGGCCATAGTTTGTTCCACACGTTCATCTATCCAGTCTATCTACTCTATCTCTAACATACCTATATAAACACAGTTATAAACCCTAGCCTCCCTAATCTTCATTTTTCTGTACGTACAATTCATCTTCTTCTTAGCTTCTCATTCCAATGGCAGACAAAACCTAATTCCCAAATTCCAAAATCTAAAAAAAAAAAATTTCGAGATTTACGCGCTTCGGGTCGCGCTTCGGGTTTCACGGGGAAAAACCTTGGAGCAACTTCGAGTCGGGAAGAAAACTACTCGGGTCATCGGGTCGTTTTCGCAAAAAACTCCAAGCAGGCATCGGGTATTTGAGGCGGCGGACCGGGTTGAACTCGAAGTCGACTCAGCACCGGAATTTTCCAATCTTCAATTTTTCATAACTTTTGCATACGGACTCGGATTTGGACGAGGTTTCTTTTGTTAGGATCGTATCAAAATTCCGGACACTTTGACGCTGGTTTGGATGGATTTGGAGATTGTCAAATTTTTGGGTTTAAATTGAATTTAAATTCAATTTAAATTCAAAAGGTGAGTGTTTTATAACGCTCACAATGTACTGAATATTTTATGGTAGTTAAATTTGACATTATGAAGTGATATGAATTTATTTGTCGTTGTTTGATAAAAATTTAATTGTCATACAGATTGTCGTGTGAATTCACCGTTGAAAATTTAAATTGACAGTAAATTGAAATTAGGATTTAATTGAAATCAAATTTCCCGATGTTGATAACTATGAAATTTCCGTGAATTGTATTGACTATTGGATGATTTATTTCGATGGATGCTATTGGTTGATATTTAAATGTTTGGATGTTTATTTGCTTATATATATCCTGTTATACATGCACATGACACTGTGATTGGTTTAAGTAATATATATTCATCCCTGACATTTAATTGAAATAACTAGCCACTTGGCCATAGGTTAGAGAATTTTATACGGACACCGGGTTGGTTAAATTAAATGATTTTAAAGTTGTTTTGAAATTATTTAAATGAATTGATTTTAAGAATAAAAATCCAATTTATGGAAATTGAATTATTTTGAATTGAAGCTCGAGATGTTGGAATTTAAACTTGGTAAATGAAATTGTTTAATTATTCGAAGTTTAGATTTAAATTTTTTTTTTTGAAATACGGCGTAAATTTTCGAAAGTTGATTTGTTTTAAAAGATTGGACTTTTAATCGAACTCTGAATATTTCTAAGAAAATTTATATGAAATGATATTTCAAGTTTGAGTTTGGAATTGAAAATTTATTTGAAATTGAGATTTAATTAATTTGGAATTTAATTGAAATTCAAAGAAATTTGTGAATTGGACTAAATTGAAACTATTGAATTAAATTTGAAGATAAAATTGATTTGAATAGGATTTGGACTGAAATTGATTTGGAAGTTAATACTTAAATGAATTCTTGAAATCCGAATGTTAATCTAAGTTTATTGAATTGGAATTGTTCCAAAAATTAAGTAAACTACTTAATACGGATGTTTAATTTGAAGTATATTCTAATTTGAATACGAAATGGTTTTAAAGCGAATCTTATATTCTTATATAAATATATGATCTGTTTTGAAATGTGAAATATTTAAAGTTTTGTAATATATTGAAAGTGAAATTGTTTATTTTGTGGTCCAAATATGTATTTGAACTTGAAAATTTGAAATGGTTTTTGAGAAGCTGAATCGATTTTGAAATTGAAATGAGATATTGAGGCGAAAAATGATTTTGAAATGAAATCGTATATTTTGAGTAGATATGATGATTTTGAAATGGCTTTGATTTTGAAACGGATATGATATTTTTGATAATCAATTATGAATTGATTTTGAAAATGTAAAAGAGCCATCGGTGTAATAATACGTAGTTATTAAAGAGACCGGGATCGGATATGGACATACTCTCTGTCGATACCGAAAACCACTTTAATAACTATTATACGCGGAGTGTTGATCCAGAATGAAGTGGATGGTTCGGTGAACGCGTTGACTGAAGAAAGAGAACGATATTGGATGACCCCTGACATGACTAAAACAGGAGCCGCGCCGGGCCATTGAGGTTCGCCATCTCTAGCGTACACACTTCTTCGTTACCATATCTATTACTTTTGTGATTCGATTTGGGTGCACCCCTCGATTTTGGGAGTGTTGTTTCGCGGTGTTGGGGTAGTAACTGCTATGCCCAACATCAGTCCGGATCAGGCAACTACTAGTATCCTAGTTGGTATCGCCTCATGTACCTTGTCATACTGATTATCCTATTCGCGACCACTACTGTGATAACCCGGGAATTTCAAAGAAATTAAATATGATAATCTCCTTTAATAAATTAATTAAATTTGGCAAAATTGTTATATTCAAATAATAAAAATGTATTGTATATTGTATATATATATATATGTGAGTGAATATAGATTTTTAAATAGAGTACTTATTTCAAATTAAAGTGATGGATGTTTAAATATATATATCAAATTGATTTTAAGATTGATTTTAAAATTTTATTTAAAAATTGGTTTGAACTTATATTTGGATTTCAAAAAGATGATATATATATCTTAATATATATATTTTGAATTTAAAGGCATGTGTAAATGATTTTTGTATAAGTATAGTTTGTTTTATTCCATTTCTTTTAAAAGATTTCCATTTATATAATTAATATATGTATTTAGTTATTAGGAAAATAAATTAAAAAGCTTTATTAAAAAAATAAAATATATATATAATTATGCATGAGAGATATATGTGTTAACATATAAACACTCTAAATAACATGTGTTAAGTTATCAAAAGAGTTTAGTGACAAGTGTCACATTTTTATTTTTAAATTTTAATAAATCAAAAACTAAATCTATATAACAATACTTATTATTCTTCTTTCATTTTTTTTCTATCTCATTTTTCTAAGAAAGCAAACTGCAGCCACGTTTTAAATCAGAAGAAAAATAAAAAAAAAATACCAAACCTGTAAACATCTTCAAGCAAAATCATTTCAAGAAATCAATTATAATCATCAGCAAGCAAGATTAAATCAGTTTAAAGGCAAATCCAGATCAGTAAGCAAATCAAAAATCAAGGGAAATTCAATTTTTCTGTTCAAGGGCAGAACTATTTCAGGCTTCTCTGTTCTGCCAAGATTTGTGAGTAAACTTTACTTTTTAAAGCTAGTTATCACTGTGCATGTAAGTGTTGATTGTAGAAATTGTTTGAATGAGATTTGCATGGATGTAGAAATGTATTTTTATATGCATGCCTGTGTGAATACATGTATGCCTCTGTTTTGTTTAAACAGGCTTGAAAATTTCTCAAAATAAATTCATATCTCTCCATATAATAAATTATAGCATGTGATGTTTAAAAGAAAATTGTTTGTAATAATGTAATACAAATTTTAGAAATATTTGTAAGTAGAATTATTAGGTAATTATCTGGTAAAGAGGAAATTTCAGTAAAAAGGAAATGTATCAGAAAAATCGATTATTTTAAATTCAAGTTTCACCATTGTAATCTGATTTGTTATTAAAAGTTATGATTTTAAATAAAAATACCAAGATTTTTAAGTTAGAAATTGTGGAGATATTGAGAGTTGAAATGGAAATGGAATTTCGTCGATTTCTAGTAATCAAAGATTCTGGGAAGATCGAGGCTGGAGCAAGCTCGTTGGTCAAGAAACTTGAGAAAAATGGTGGCATGATTTGTAGATCATCGTGGTGGCGTATCGACATGGAAATAGGGTTTTGTTGAGATTTTGATCGTCAGAGTTGACGAGTTTTGTACGACGTGGGCAGTCCACCGGGATGGATCGCATGGGGGGGATCGGAGCTCGATGTCGAGGCGTGGCTTTGGGCTGAACGACGTGAGGCCTGGGGGTCGGAGTTAACGGCCTGAGGTAGTTTTCCGATCAGGTTCGTATTCCAGTTTCGTTCGAGCAGCTCGATTTTAATTTCTTGGCGATTCCGTTGATCTGAGAGGTCGAGGTGGTTCGTAAGGTTGTCGATGACTTGTTGGAGGTCGTAACGATGGTCGTAGATGACCAGATCAGTGTGCAACGTGCACACGTGCACGTTTGTGTTCTTTTGTTTTTCTGGGTTGTGGATCAGGGAAGAAGAAGGTTGGACTCGAATTTTTGTATGTTTCCTCGGGTTCGTTCGCGAGAAAATGGTGAGATGGCACGAGATGTATCGAGTAGTTCGCGAGTGAGGTTCCAGCTTTCAAACTTAATTCAAAACAAAATTAAAAAGAAAAAGAAAAAGGAAAAGAGGAAACTTGGATTTAGTTTGAGTAATCCCTGGGATTTTCTCGCGTGAAATGATTATGTTAAAGTGTTAAGATAACATGATTAAGTTTTATTAATTCACTTAAATCAATATTTTAGATAAAGGTGTTTATTTAAATAATAGTATAATTAAGTTGATTTTTAAAGTTGTTTAAAACTTAATTAATAACATGTTTAAATTAAGAAGATTTAATGTGTTTAATCATTAGCTAACTTAAGAATTAAGTTAAATTTTAGATTAATGATAGTTTAATTCAAAGTTTATTTAATAGGATTTTTAATGATAAGTAAGAAGTTAATTAAGATAAATAACTTATCTTTTAAATTAATTAAGGTTTGGGTGATTAAGATTTATTAATTAATTAAGGATTAATTAATATAAATATTTAATAAATAAGGGATAATTAATAAGTGTGATTAATCAATGGTTAATAAATTTTGGTTAATTAATCAATGTAATTAATTAAGGTTAATTAACTGATTAAGATCAATTAATTAATTAGAATAACAAATTGATTATTAAGTAATTAAGAAATAGTTAATTAATGAAGTTAATTCAAGACGATTAATTAAAGATGATTAATTTAGTATAATTAATTTAAGGGTAATCACTTATTGAGATTTATAAAGATTAATTACTTATTTTAATTAAGGAATAATTAATCAAGGAAGATTAATTAAGATAAATAATTTAGAAATGATTAATTAATTTGTAATTAATTAATGTTAAGTAAGATGGATTAAGGTAATCCAAGTAATTAAAGGTTAGTAATTAATTTAATTAGAGATTAATTAAATTAATTAGGAATGAATCAATTTGTTATGGATGGTTGAATGGTATTAGATGACTTGGTTTGATTTTATCACCGATGAGTGATGAAGATATGCTGCGATATGAATGGGTTAAACTGTGATAATGTAGGTTACCTATCTGAGTTGGATTGTTGTATGATATCCTGAATATGAATTGTATTGTCCGAACTTAACAATTTAGATTAGGGATCACATTGAATTCGAAGAGACAGGGGTCGGGTATCAGTAAATACCCGAAACCACTTCGATTCTTTATAAATTGAGTTTAGAACCAACAGGCTGGAATTGGAATAAATTAAGTAACTTGACTTTTAACTAAGTAATGGTTCGTGGACATTGTTGTAATAAGTGATGGACTTTGGGAACTCGTAGAAAGGTACGAGTTACCCTGGATTGCAAATAAGTTTGATAACTTAGTATTTCAAATTTTATGGGTTTACTCACGCTGGTTTCCAGCCTGACTCGGGTGTTACTTTGATGTAATGCTCGGGTCAGACCGAGTATTACAGATTTTCAGGTTAGGACGTTCTGAAGCTCAGGAGGCGAGATGGATGGCAGGAACGTATGGAGTATGATCTGCTGAGTATTATTGATTTGTATCTGAACATGTTATTTTAATTGTTCAGTGTTTGGGAAAAAGTTGTAACTCTGATGTATAAATATAGGTGTTTTGATACAGTTTTCTTTGTATAACTGATATTATTATGTGATATTATATTTTATCCGCTGCGAATGTGAGGTTTCTGTGTCTTGTTCCTGTTTCTTCTTCTTTCTCTTTCTTTTCTTTCTAACTATCTGGAATTTTCGGGATCGAAATTTTCCGGGTCGTTACATCTGGTATCAGAGCAGAAGGTTAAGCGAGAACCTTGGCTCTGGTGGGTTTACTCATTAAGGATAGGGTCAATAGTACCCTAAAATGAGTTGAGAATATTATATATGAGAGCGTACTTGTTATTTTCTTATATAAAGATTTTAAAATGGTTTTAAAATTAAATGATATTTATATAAGTTTATCTTTTGGTATATAAAGAAATAAATTTTCTAATTATTGAATATATTAAAGAAATTGGTTGTTGAATCATTGGAATTAAATAAAATAATAAGAATTAAGTGGTAATACAACCAAATTAAAATTGAATGAAGATAAGTTTGAAATAAATTCAAACTGAAATTAAAATCTTAAATTTATAGAAGTGTTATCAAGAATAAAGATAATAATGAATTGGTTTCCAGATATGATAATCTTGGTTATTATCATAAATGGTTGTTGTATTTAATAATGAAATGTCGAAAATAATTAAGTAAAATGAAATGTTTTAGGGAAATAAAACATTTAGGCAAATATGACTTGTAAATTGTAGTGGGTTTTAAATTGTGAAGTTTTAAATTCTAAATCCAGAAAACTTGAAATTATTTAAAGAAATTGTTTTAAATTAAAACCAAATGTGGTTTAAAATTTAAGGTATAACTTGGTGTGTAAAGAAAATGTATAAATGAGGATATACATAATATCAAAGATGATTCGAAATAACTCTTAGTGTTGAGTTTTAAATTGGAATATGATATGAAAACCCAAAGTGATAAGTTTTTGAACTTATAAGTGGGAATATTATTAATATAAGGTTTAAAATTTGAATGGGAATTCAAATTGGGTCTAGTTGACTAAATTAAATTGAATTTAACTTAAGGGAAGTTAAATGAGTTTAGAATGAACAACTTGAATTGGGAATTTCAAGATGAAATTGAAATTTAACTTGGAAAGTTAAAAATGGTGAATTTGATTAGTTTAAATGAATGAAGAAATGGATTGTGATAATATATCCATTATAGAGATAAATGAAAATTAAACCTTAATTTGAAATTAAGGATATGGAATCCCTTTTAAACTTAAGATTTGAATATTAAGAATTGAATTTGTAACTTAAAATTGTTTAAGAATCAGTTTCAAAGTTGGAAGATAAAATTGGGCAATAAATTGAATTTTGAAGATAAAATTTCTTTGAACTTTTAATTTGAACTTTAAAATAAGTTAAGTAATGATAATTTAAAAAGTAATTTTGGATTTTGGATCCAGAATTAATTGGTTTAAAGGTTGATTTGATTTAAAGGTAAGGGTTAACTTGACTTAAGTGATTAAATCAATATTTAAAATATTTAACTCAAATTTATATAATTCGAGATGGTTTTAAGTTGAGATTTGAATAGAATTAGTTCAAATTGAATTTGATTTGAATTAATTAGAATTGTGATTAAAGATGGATAAGCATAAATTTAAATGGAAATTTTGAATTAAAATAATTTGAAATAAAATTGAAGCTGGTTCAATTTGAAATAAATCCAAATTGATTTGAAATAATTTGGAATTGTGATTAAAATTGAATATGTTTAAAAAATCAAATGAAATTTGATTTGAATTTGGAAAGGAATTAAGGTTAATTCAACTTAAATTGGGATTTAATAAATTTCAATAGAAATTGAAGTGTTGAGTCAATTTAAATGGAAAAGGAAATTTAAATTGAATAAAAGGGAAATTAATTGGGAATGTAGATTGGGAAATTAAACAGTTTGGCTCTGGACAATTTTTAAAATAAATTGTTTTAATACAAATAAATTTTTCCAAACTATTTACTATACAATCTTTCTTCTTAAACCCCAAACTATCTATACTTATTTTACAATTATTTTAGAATTATTTAACTAATTTGAAAACTGTCTTATAAACTAATTACTATTTTTCAGTTATTTATATCTAATCACTATTTTAAAAACTATTTTGCAATTATCTAACTATTTTGTACCTACTTAACTATTTTACAGCTATTTTATAAACTAATAACTATTTTTCAACTACTTATCTATTTTAAAACTTTTTCAAGCTATTTTTAAATTTAAATGGGTCAGAGTTCAAACTGTTTATAATTGAAGTAATAACTCAATTGAAAATGGAAGCAATTGAGAATAAGTGAATGGAATTAAAGGAAATGTGAATAGAAAAGAGAATTGATTTGGCTAATAACCAATAAAGATAAATACGTAGGATATACGTATATTATTCTATTCGCATAGTGATTTGATCCAGATTCAAACACAGAATTTCGAGATAGTATTATCGATCCGAGTTGGGATTTTTTCGCTTGATTTTCGACGGCGAACCTGGATATGGATTTTTGATTGGTTCTGGATATTCTCTATCATAGTTATGACTATGCAAGGAGAATGACGGTTTCTGATCAAGAAACCAGATCTGAGTCCGCACTAGGAAGTCGGGTGGACGATACTTGTTCGGAAGTGAAATTGTGTGATCGATTGAGCGATCAGATTGTGCGTACGGATGATATGTGTACATCGTACGAGTTTGAATGAAATTAATATTGAAAATTTTGAATAAGGAATTTGAAATGGTTTTGAAATGAAAAGTATATTTGTAAAATATAATGGAATTGGATATTTCTTTGGTTGAAATTTACTTTATGGAAGTAAGTAAATGGTAAATAACTTTATAAAGAAATCAAACTTGAATATTTGATTTGGCAATAAATAAAGTTATATTTTGTAATATGATAAACTTCCCTTATTGAATCTATTGCCAGAATAAAAAGGGTTTTTGAAATATTTGAAGTATAAAAGAGGTTTTATACAAGTTTGAAATGATCCAAAGATTTTCAAGTTATATATATCTATATCTATATATATATAAAGGATCTTATGAGAATGATTTGGAAAAGGTTTTGGAAACCTATGAATTTGGAAAAGGCTTTTGATTTTTGGGAAAATCAATTTTGGATTTTGGAAAGCCTAGTTTGAGAATTATCGATTTTGGTAATCGATTTTGTGTAAAGGAGATTTTGATAAATCATAAAGGGTATGATTTGAAGATACTATAAGTATATAGTATAAAGTATTTTGAAAATAGCTCTGGGGAAAAAGGCGCTCCCTTGAAATGAACTTCTCAGGAGTACCACAGGGTGGTACTGCCTTGAGCCCCAAGGGGGGTTTCTAAAGTTGATCCTGTGAGGAGTCCGGACAAACTAGTTCCTGAGGATTATTTGTGTAGCGAAAGTCGAGGGGCTGGTGCCCACAGAGGCATTTGGGTTATTCTGTGACGACAATGTAACTCGATGTCACTGCGATCTACTGCAGACCATAGCGAAAGTCATGTGTGCCGCTGAGAGCCAACTGTCTACGTTTGATTTTATATCGGTAGACTGTGACACTATGGTAACATAGCGAAAGTCGTGTGTGCCGCTGAGAGCCAACTGTCTACGTTTGATTTTATATCGGTAGACTGCGACCTATGTGGGAGAAGTTTCATTATTTGGCAGCGAAATTCGGTGGCGCTGATGCCTACAGTTATATGGGTTTGTGCTGTGATAGCAACGTAAGGCCCGGGTATAACTGCGATCTGTAGCGGGTTCCATGGCGTAATCGAGGAGCGCGGAGACCTACAGTTATCTGTGGATTTTGCCGGGACGACAACGTAACCATCGGGTTAACTGCGACCATGGATGGGGGTGATGATTTCCAGAGCATTCTCACCAAAGATATTTCCTCTATTTTCAAAACTGTTTCCTATATTTTCATAAATTATTTTCCAAGTATTTTCACTGGGTGTTGAAAACGGGTTTGCTAAGTCCTTATAGATTTTCAGTCCTACGTCTGATCAACGTATGACCGAATTTCTGTGAGAACAAGGATGGACTTGTTGAAACATCGAGTTATAAAAGTATTTTTATAAAAACTATTTTTGTAATATTATATAGATTTTAAAGTATTTTTATAATATTATGTAAATTTTTTTTAAAATGTTTTGAAAAATTTAAATAAAAGAGTTAAGAGTTAAGATGTCTAAGGAATAATTTAACTAATAATCAACATTGTAATAAAATTCTTGCTTCACTCCTTTTCGAGGACGAAAAGATTCAAAGGGGGGAGGAATGTGATAACCCGGGAATTTCAAAGAAATTAAATATGATAATCTCCTTTAATAAATTAATTAAATTTGGCAAAATTGTTATATTCAAATAATAAAAATGTATTGTATATTGTATATATATATATGTGAGTGAATATAGATTTTTAAATAGAGTACTTATTTCAAATTAAAGTGATGGATGTTTAAATATATATATCAAATTGATTTTAAGATTGATTTTAAAATTTTATTTAAAAATTGGTTTGAACTTATATTTGGATTTCAAAAAGATGATATATATATCTTAATATATATATTTTGAATTTAAAGGCATGTGTAAATGATTTTTGTATAAGTATAGTTTGTTTTATTCCATTTCTTTTAAAAGATTTCCATTTATATAATTAATATATGTATTTAGTTATTAGGAAAATAAATTAAAAAGCTTTATTAAAAAAATAAAATATATATATAATTATGCATGAGAGATATATGTGTTAACATATAAACACTCTAAATAACATGTGTTAAGTTATCAAAAGAGTTTAGTGACAAGTGTCACATTTTTATTTTTAAATTTTAATAAATCAAAAACTAAATCTATATAACAATACTTATTATTCTTCTTTCATTTTTTTTTCTATCTCATTTTTCTAAGAAAGCAAACTGCAGCCACGTTTTAAATCAGAAGAAAAATAAAAAAAAAATACCAAACCTGTAAACATCTTCAAGCAAAATCATTTCAAGAAATCAATTATAATCATCAGCAAGCAAGATCAAATCAGTTTAAAGGCAAATCCAGATCAGTAAGCAAATCAAAAATCAAGGGAAATTCAATTTTTCTGTTCAAGGGCAGAAGTATTTCAGGCTTCTCTGTTCTGCCAAGATTTGTGAGTAAACTTTACTTTTTAAAGCTAGTTATCACTGTGCATGTAAGTGTTGATTGTAGAAATTGTTTGAATGAGATTTGCATGGATGTAGAAATGTATTTTTATATGCATGCCTGTGTGAATACATGTATGCCTCTGTTTTGTTTAAACAGGCTTGAAAATTTCTCAAAATAAATTCATATCTCTCCATATAATAAATTATAGCATGTGATGTTTAAAAGAAAATTGTTTGTAATAATGTAATACAAATTTTAGAAATATTTGTAAGTAGAATTATTAGGTAATTATCTGGTAAAGAGGAAATTTCAGTAAAAAGGAAATGTATCAGAAAAATCGATTATTTTAAATTCAAGTTTCACCATTGTAATCTGATTTGTTATTAAAAGTTATGATTTTAAATAAAAATACCAAGATTTTTAAGTTAGAAATTGTGGAGATATTGAGAGTTGAAATGGAAATGGAATTTCGTCGATTTCTAGTAATCAAAGATTCTGGGAAGATCGAGATCGTGGCTGGAGCAAGCTCGTTGGTCAAGAAACTTGAGAAAAATGGTGGCATGATTTGTAGATCATCGTGGTGGCGTATCGACATGGAAATAGGGTTTTGTTGAGATTTTGATCGTCAGAGTTGACGAGTTTCGTACGACGTGGGCAGTCCACCGGGATGGATCGCATAGGGGGGGATCGGAGCTCGATGTCGAGGCGTGGCTTTGGGCTGAACGACGTGAGGCCTGGGGGTCGGAGTTAACGGCCTGAGGTAGTTTTCCGATCAGGTTCGTATTCCAGTTTCGTTCGAGCAGCTCGATTTTAATTTCTTGGCGATTCCGTTGATCTGAGAGGTCGAGGTGGTTCGTAAGGTTGTCGATGACTTGTTGGAGGTCGTAACGATGGTCGTAGATGACCAGATCAGTGTGCAACGTGCACACGTGCACGTTTGTGTTCTTTTGTTTTTCTGGGTTGTGGATCAGGGAAGAAGAAGGTTGGACTCGAATTTTTGTATGTTTCCTCGGGTTCGTTCGCGAGAAAATGGTGAGATGGCACGAGATGTATCGAGTAGTTCGCGAGTGAGGTTCCAGCTTTCAAACTTAATTCAAAACAAAATTAAAAAGAAAAAGAAAAAGGAAAAGAGGAAACTCGGATTTAGTTTGAGTAATCCCTGGGATTTTCTCGCGTGAAATGATTATGTTAAAGTGTTAAGATAACATGATTAAGTTTTATTAATTCACTTAAATCAATATTTTAGATAAAGGTGTTTATTTAAATAATAGTATAATTAAGTTGATTTTTAAAGTTGTTTAAAACTTAATTAATAACATGTTTAAATTAAGAAGATTTAATGTGTTTAATCATTAGCTAACTTAAGAATTAAGTTAAATTTTAGATTAATGATAGTTTAATTCAAAGTTTATTTAATAGGATTTTTAATGATAAGTAAGAAGTTAATTAAGATAAATAACTTATCTTTTAAATTAATTAAGGTTTGGGTGATTAAGATTTATTAATTAATTAAGGATTAATTAATATAATTATTTAATAAATAAGGGATAATTAATAAGTGTGATTAATCAATGGTTAATAAATTTTGGTTAATTAATCAATGTAATTAATTAAGGTTAATTAACTGATTAAGATCAATTAATTAATTAGAATAACAAATTGATTATTAAGTAATTAAGAAATAGTTAATTAATGAAGTTAATTCAAGACGATTAATTAAAGATGATTAATTTAGTATAATTAATTTAAGGGTAATCACTTATTGAGATTTATAAAGATTAATTACTTATTTTAATTAAGGAATAATTAATCAAGGAAGATTAATTAAGATAAATAATTTAGAAATGATTAATTAATTTGTAATTAATTAATGTTAAGTAAGATGGATTAAGGTAATCCAAGTAATTAAAGGTTAGTAATTAATTTAATTAGAGATTAATTAAATTAATTAGGAATGAATCAATTTGTTATGGATGGTTGAATGGTATTAGATGACTTGGTTTGATTTTATCACCGATGAGTGATGAAGATATGCTGCGATATGAATGGGTTAAACTGTGATAATGTAGGTTACCTATCTGAGTTGGATTGTTGTATGATATCCTGAATATGAATTGTATTGTCCGAACTTAACAATTTAGATTAGGGATCACATTGAATTCGAAGAGACAGGGGTCGGGTATCAGTAAATACCCGAAACCACTTCGATTCTTTATAAATTGAGTTTAGAACCAACAGGCTGGAATTGGAATAAATTAAGTAACTTGACTTTTAACTAAGTAATGGTTCGTGGACATTGTTGTAATAAGTGATGGACTTTGGGAACTCGTAGAAAGGTACGAGTTACCCTGGATTGCAAATAAGTTTGATAACTTAGTATTTCAAATTTTATGGGTTTACTCACGCTGGTTTCCAGCCTGACTCAGGTGTTACTTTGATGTAATGCTCGGGTCATACCGAGTATTACAGATTTTCAGGTTAGGACGTTCTAAAGCTCAGGAGGCGAGATGGATGGCAGGAACGTATGGAGTATGATCTGCTGAGTATTATTGATTTGTATCTGAACATGTTATTTTAATTGTTCAGTGTTTGGGAAAAAGTTGTAACTCTGATGTATACATATAGGTGTTTTGATACAGTTTTCTTTGTATAACTGATATTATTATGTGATATTATATTTTATCCGCTGCGAATGTGAGGTTTCTGTGTCTTGTTCCTGTTTCTTCTTCTTTCTCTTTCTTTTCTTTCTAACTATTTGGAATTTTCGGGATCGAAATTTTCCGGGTCGTTACAACTACGTTTTGATTTGTACCTTTAGTATATGGATTGCCCTCTGGTGACTTCCGGTTTTGGGGAAACTACGGTCTTGTATATGCTCTTGGGAATATAAACTGTGTTAAGGGTGGAATGGGCCATGACTTAACGCTATTTTAATACTTTTACTTTAACGTAGACATATTATAATAGCGTATTGTACTGAATAGTAGATAGTTTAACGGATCCTTGAGAGATGGAAAATCCCATAACATCTCTTAAGTTATTGCACTCACGTTGACACTGGATAGGAGATGTCAAACCCCGTAAACATCTCTGACGCCGTCACACTCATATTTCTTATTCGATTTGACTTACATGAGATATTTTAGTCCTGACTCGAGTGTTTTGTCTTTTCATTACGCTCGGGTCAGCCTGAGCATTTCAGATAAGGTTGAAGATCTATTCTGGAGGACGAAGACGAAGTTTGGTATTATATCATTGTATTCTACTACTGTATTATTTTCCGCTGCATTATTGTATTATCTCTGATATGTATGTAACTCTGATTTATGATGTATAATAATAACCAAATTTATTTATTTAACAGCTTCATGAACTGTTATTTTATTATTATATCTTGTTCCTTCCGCTGCGAGATTCTGAGTTTGTTTCTGTTCTTTCTTTTCTTTTCTTATTAAACCCCATTAACCATCCACCCTTTGAATGGTTTAGAATCGACATGTGTGTCTGCCTATGCACTTAGAGGGTGCAGCATGATAGGGGGTTCTCACATTTGGTTTGGTAGCGAGTGGATGACTCTTACTCCTACATGTCCCTGGGGGGTTGGTGCAGTCGAGAGGCTGGCCATAAAGGTTGAACACAGGTACAGCTGTATGCTACGGTGGGCGTTACCCCACTGGCGACGTCCCGTTACAGTTGGTATCAGAGCTTTGGTTTAGATTACCTTGGCTCTAGTGGGGAATAACTCATTGAAATAGGGTTAAACCTTATGAATGAGTTCGAGTGTATACGAGAGAGCGTATTTGTAATTTTGATATAAAAATGATTTTATATTGTGTTAAATTGTTCCGTTGAGTATTTATGAATTCTCGTTGGTACTTGGGACGCCAAGGCATCGATAGGAATTTCTAAACACTCGAATAGGACAGATTGACATAATATTGTTTTGGACTATATTTTTATATAAAAGAACTATCTTGAAAATTTATAAATTTTGATTGTATTGGTTGTTAGGAGATGATAATATTAGATGATCATCGTTTATTGTTGATTAGTCAATATTTCTAACTATTGACTATTGGACGATTTTAAGAAATGAAACTTGTAAATATGATTGACAATGAATATAAATGGTAAATAAAATAAAATAAAAATGAATTTAAATTAAGATGGATAATTTAAATTCCGGTGTTTTGAAAATTTATTAACAAAAATTTGAAATGTATAATACAAGTATTATATGATAGTATATTCGATTAGAAATTGTTTTCAAATGATTTTCAAATGAAGTACGTGTTATACTCCCCTCTTGACACTAGAGAATGATTTCGGTGATGAGTGCACGCATCATCGACGTTTATTTTCGAGAGTCTAAGTGGGGGAGATCACTTAATAGCTTTTTCTAAACCCTGTTTTGATTAAAATTGAATTTTATTTTGTATTCTCTATAGTATGACTTGATACACATTAATATAAGTATATATTATTTCAAACTTGATTTGAAATGAAACCGAAGATGACATTCTTAAGTTCTTTAATATTTAATGACTTTAAACTATTGAGATGAACAAATACTTGAATCATTACCGAACTTCTAAATTGTGAAATGAGAAATGAACCTAAGAGCTAAGTGAAAATATCAATTGAAGTAGAAATCTTTAGAATTAGGAAATTATGAATTTCAAAATAAAATTGAAACTGTAAAACTCGCATAGTATTAAATTTCATTCTATAGCATAAATATAACTTACCAAAATATTTAAGAAGTTCAAAAATGTTATATGAATTGTTAATTGGATAATATACAAGTTTAGGTTTGAATAATGAAATATGCATTTAATTAATGGTTTGCAAATATAAATAAAATTGTTAGTAAATAATTGGAATTTAAAGTAACATTTAAAGGTGATTCACCATTTTGTTAATATAAAATGGAAATACTATATGTGAATGTAAATGTGAAATTAAATTATAGTGAAATTTAAGTAATGACTTAAGAATTAATTAATTGAAAATTCAACTTTGAATGAAAAGAGGTTGTATGTTGTTTAACTACATTCTATTTGCATAACAAAAACTTACCAAATACTTAAAAAGTTTAAAATGCTTATAAGGATAAGTAGAGGAATAATATACCAGTGTGAGAGTGGATAATAAAATGTGAAGATTTATTGATAGTTGTAAATATAAAAGAAATTTAAGCTGTAAAATGAATGATATATACAAGTGAATGAATAAAATTTAAAATTAATGAAATATAAAATTTGTAAATGGAAACTAATTAAAGTTGAATATAACTAAATGTCAATAAACTTGGAAGTGTATGAAATAAAAAATTCTACTTGGAAATGTATAATTGATTTAGTGTAGATTCTGGATGGATGGTAATGTTTGATATGCATTGGTTGTTTGATGGATGGTAATTGATTTAGTAGAATTCATTAGTGTTAATGGAGTTGAATAAACGGAATAAAATTTTAAAATAATTAAATTCAAATTTGAAGCAAAGTGAAATTAAATATAATTGAATCCAATTTAAATTGAAGCAAATTGACTTGAATTTAAAATGTGAATGAAACAAACTTGAATAGATCGGAAACAAATTGAATGTAAACGTATTTCATGGATAAATAAGAAAATAAACGACTTTTTGTTTATGATGGTTTCTTTAGAAAATTTAAAGTTTGATGGTTTGTACTTTGAAATAATAAAAGCAAAATTTTGGAAAAAAATCCAAAATTGTCCAATATATGCTGAAACGAAAACAACCATAACTTTTAAATGGCTGGACGAAGTTCAACGATATTAGACTATTCGGAAAGCTTAGAAACTGTAGCACGACTTTTGTTTAGACTGTATTGATAAATTCCTTCATTTACTTAGTTAAAAATTTGAATCTTCTCGCTGGCCTGTGTAAAAGGGAAGCAAACTCAGTAGCATATACTCTTAGTATTTTTGCCATAACTTTTTACTGGTTTATCGGATTTTGATGATCTTGCACTTTCTAGAAAGCTTAGAACTTAAGATAAAACTTTTGTTTTAAGTATTTGGTGTTTTGCTGTCGTTTAGAAGGTCAAAAACATGACCAAACGTCGCTGACCTGCGCAATTCATTGCCAGGCTGAGGCGTATCTATTTAGTAAAACGGTCGTAGCTTTTGAACGGAAGGTCCGAATTCAATGATTTTGGACATTCCGGGAAGCCTGAAACGAATGCAACAACTTTTGTTTAGATTCCATTGCCAAATTTTATCGTTTAGGTGACCAAAAACTGAGATTCGTTTGCTGTCCTGGAAATTGAATTTCAGTTTTGAAGCTAAACATGTTATATGTGTGTTGTTTATGATAAGTATATCGATCTATCTTTATACATGGTTCTAACTTGGTTATTGAGCATTTTAGTAGGTAGCAAAGGGGTTGCGCTTCGCTTGTGGAGGTCGCTTCTGCGCTTAATGCAAAATGTAAGTTAAAATGCTAATAAACGCTAAATAAAAGGTATGTTCTCGGATTAAAGTTTATGTTGTGGTATATTATTGTGTTCCCCATGTTTTGGGATGCCTCATTCTTGTAATGAGATGTATATCATGCAATTATTACTACTATGAAATTTTTCGGTCCTAGCCGCGCAAAGGAAGTGCTGCTGAAATTTTTCAAAAATCCGGGAGTTAGAAAATTTTGTGAAAAAAAAGAAATCCTATAACTAAATTTTGCAAATAAGTAGAATATTTTGAATGAATTATATCTAAATGATGGTTTCCCCTTCTCCGTTCCTTTTCGAGGATGAAAAGTTTCAAGTGGGGGAGAATGTAACGACCCGTATTTTTAACACTTTAAAAATACGAATTAAAATGAAAATTTTGGATAAAAATCCGAAGGAAATAAAATTTTGTGTTGTTAAATGTGAATTACAAGTTAAAATACAAAACTGAATTCTGAAATAACTTATTTGTAAATTAAATATGGATGTTAACTTGTAGTGAATGTAAATAATGAATTGAATTTGATTATAAACCAAATATGTTATGATTGTAAACAAAGAATAAGTAAAATGGTAGTTTTAATAATGGAAGTTATGTTATTGAAACTAATATAAATAAATGTAACTTAATATTACAGTTGATTGAAAGCAGATAATAACTGAAACTGTAATTTGATAAAGATGTTAACTTGTAATTGAACGTAAGTAAAAGATTTAAATTTGAATGTAACAAGTAATTGAATTGAATTGAATTTGATTGTAAACAACGAAATAAATAAAATGTTACATTTAATATTGAAGTTATAATATGGAAATCAACGTAAATGAATGTAATTTAATATTACTGTGAATTTAAATAAGATGATAGCTGAAGAAAATGAAAGTAAATGAATTATAAACTATTGATAATAATGTATAAGTAAATGGTTGATTCAATAATGAAAGTGTAAATCGAAATAAAAGAATTCATTTGGAATTAAATAACTTGAATTTGAATTACAATATAATTGAACGCTGAATCTAATATAATCTTTTATATTGGATTTATAATGGAAAATTGCATTGTAAAAGATTGTTAATTACTATGAAATTAAAAATGGAATTTGTGAACAATTGAAATTTGATTTAAAAGTTAATAATTTAAAATTGGGAATTTTATATTCAAATTAAACAGTCGAATAATTTATTTTTCGAATATTGGATTTAATTAGACAATTAAATCGATAATTTAATAAGTTAAATTTCAGAAATAATTGAAAATCGATTTGAATATGATTGAAAATGATTTGTAAAATTTTATCTTATCATATTGGAGTTATAGTAATGCTATAGAACTTTTAAAATTGAATTTAAAGTTAATTTGTGAAAATTGAATATTTTTAATATTTAATTATCGACTGAAAAATAGCCATTTTTCTAACAGTCTCAGAATGGAACGAAACTAGTTTCATTGGATCCGTAATAGTTTGTTATTGCCGGATTTCAAATTTCGTAGCAATCGGAGTTATCGTTTGACCGTGGCAGCTCGAAACGCATCGAATTGTTTTAATATTAATTCGGCGAGAGAAAATAGTCATTTTTCCAAAAATCTCGGATTTCGATGAAACCAGTTTCATCGGATCCATATTGTCATATTATTGTAGGGTTTCAAGTTTCGTAACGATCGGACTTGTCGTTTGATCGTACGAACGCGAAAGGCCTTGAAATCAATTTAATTGAAATCAATTTTTGAAATCAATTTGAGCATTTCTTTTTCAGCATAACTTCTTCATACAATGGAATTTGGACGTGAAACTTTTTACATCGCGCTCAGAATATTTTAAAACACCTATTTCGATATATGGGTTTACTCAATTTCGTTCCGGGGTCAGAACGGGCTTTTCGGGCCATAGTTTGTTCCGCACGTTCATCTATCCAGTCTATCTACTCTATCTCTAACATACCTATATAAACACAGTTATAAACCCTAGCCTCCCTAATCTTCATTTTTCTGTACGTACAATTCATCTTCTTCTTAGCTTCTCATTCCAATGGCAGACAAAACCTAATTCCCAAATTCCAAAATCTAAAAAAAAAAAAAATTCGAGATTTACGCGCTTCGGGTCGCGCTTCGGGTTTCACGGGGAAAAACCTTGGAGCAACTTCGAGTCGGGAAGAAAACTACTCGGGTCATCGGGTCGTTTTCGCAAAAAACTCCAAGCAGGCATCGGGTATTTGAGGCGGCGGACCGGGTTGAACTCGAAGTCGACTCAGCACCGGAATTTTCCAATCTTCAATTTTTCATAACTTTTGCATACGGACTCGGATTTGGACGAGGTTTCTTTTGTTAGGATCGTATCGAAATTCCGAACACTTTGACGCTGGTTTGGATGGATTTGGAGACTGTCAAATTTTTGGGTTTAAATTGAATTTAAATTCAATTTAAATTCAAAAGGTGAGTGTTTTATAACGCTCACAATGTACTGAATATTTTATGGTAGTTAAATTTGACATTATGAAGTGATATGAATTTATTTTTCGTTGTTTGATAAAAATTTAATTGTCATACAGATTGTCGTGTGAATTCACCGTTGAAAATTTAAATTGACAGTAAATTGAAATTAGGATTTAATTGAAATCAAATTTCCCGATATTGATAACTATGAAATTGCCGTGAATTGTATTGACTATTGGATGATTTATTTCGATGGATGCTATTGGTTGATATTTAAATGTTTGGATGTTTATTTGCTTATATATATCCTGTTATACATGCATATGACACTGTGATTGGTTTAAGTAATATATATTCATCCCTGACATTTAATTGAAATAACTAACCACTTGGCCATAGGTTAGAGAATTTTATACGGACACCGGGTTGGTTAAATTAAATGATTTTAAAGTTGTTTTGAAATTATTTAAATGAATTGATTTTAAGAATAAAAATCCAATTTATGGAAATTGAATTATTTTGAATTGAAGCTCGAGATGTTGGAATTTAAACTTGGTAAATGAAATTGTTTAATTATTCAAAGTTTAGATTTAAAAAAAAAAATTTGAAATACGGCGTAAATTTTCGAAAGTTGATTTGTTTTAAAAGATTGGACTTTTAATCAAACTCTGAATATTTCTAAGAAAATTTATATGAAATGATATTTCAAGTTTGAGTTTGGAATTAAAAATTTATTTGAAATTGAGATTTAATTAATTTGGAATTTAATTGAAATTCAAAGAAATTTGTGAATTGGACTAAATTGAAACTATTGAATTAAATTTGAAGATAAAATTGATTTGAATAGGATTTGGACTGAAATTAATTTGGAAGTTAATACTTAAATGAATTCTTGAAATCCGAATGTTAATCTAAG
The DNA here is from genome assembly GCA_030737815.1 of Allium fistulosum. Classification (NCBI taxonomy): domain Eukaryota; kingdom Viridiplantae; phylum Streptophyta; class Magnoliopsida; order Asparagales; family Amaryllidaceae; genus Allium; species Allium fistulosum. The sequence continues at coordinate 719,327,039 of CM060908.1, forward strand.
TTTATTGAATTGGAATTGTTCCAGAAATTAAGTAAACTACTTAATACGGATGTTTAATTTGAAGTATATTCTAATTTGAATACGAAATGGTTTTAAAGTGAATCTTATATTCTTATATAAATATATGAGCTGTTTTGAAATGTGAAATATTTAAAGTTTTGTAATATATTGAAAGTGAAATTGTTTATTTTGTGGTCCAAATATGTATTTGAACTTGAAAATTTGAAATGGTTTTTGAGAAGCTGAATCGATTTTGAAATTGAAATGAGATATTGAGGCGAAAAATGATTTTGAAATGAAATCGTATATTTTGAGTAGATATGATGATTTTGAAATGGCTTTGATTTTGAAACGGATATGATATTTTTGATAATCAATTATGAATTGATTTTGAAAATGTAAAAGAGCCATCGGTGTAATAATACATAGTTATTAAAGAGACCAGGATCGGATATGGACATACTCTCTGTCGATACCGAAAACCACTTTAATAACTATTATACGCGGAGTGTTGATCCAGAATGAAGTGGATGGTTCGGTGAACGCGTTGACTGAAGAAAGAGAACGATATTGGATGACCCCTGACATGACTAAAACAGGAGCCGTGCCGGGCCATTGAGGTTCGCCATCTCTAGCGGACACACTTCTTCGTTACCATATCTATTACTTTTGTGATTCGATTTGGGTGCACCCCTCGATTTTGGGAGTGTTGTTTCGCGGTGTTGGGGTAGTAGCTGCTATGCCCAACATCAGTCCGGATCAGGCAACTACTAGTATCCTAGTTGGTATCGCCTCATGTACCTTGTCATATTGATTATCCTATTCACGACCACTACGTTTTGATTTGTACCTTTAGTATATGGATTGCCCTGTGGTGACTTCCGGTTTTGGGGAAACTACGGTCTTGTATATGCTCTTGGGAATATAAACTGTGTTAAGGGTGGAATGGGCCATGGCTTAACGCTATTTTAATACTTTTACTTTAACGTAGACATATTATAATAGCGTATTGTACTACATAGTAGATAGTTTAACGAATCCTTGAGAGATGGAAAATCCCGTAACATCTCTTAAGTTATTGCACTCACGTTGACACTGGATAGGAGATGTCAAACCCCGTAAACATCTCTGACGCCGTCACACTCATATTTCTTATTCGATTTGACTTACATGAGATATTTTAGTCCTGACTCGAGTGTTTTGTCTTTTCATTACACTCGGGTCAGCCTGAGCATTTCTAATAAGGTTGAAGATCTATTCTGGAGGACGAAGACGAAGTTTAGTATTATATCATTGTATTCTACTACTGTATTATTTTCCGCTGCATTATTGTATTATCTCTGATATGTATGTAACTCTGATTTATGATGTATAATAATAACCAAAATTATTTATTTAACAGCTTCATGAACTGTTATTTTATTATTATATCTTGTTCCTTCCACTGCGAGATTCTGAGTTTGTTTCTGTTCTTTCTTTTCTTTTCTTATTTAACCCCATTAACCATCCGCCCTTTGAATGGTTTAGAATCGGCATGTGTGGTTGATTTGTCGATTTAAACTGTCCAAAAGGCGGGTCGTTACACATTGTAAATCTAAGATTTACTAGATTGTTGTCAAACCTAATATAATTCATTGTAATATGGAGCGACGACAACCAATAATGAAATATAAAGTGGACGTAGACCAGAGGTTGTCGAATCACTATAAAAAACCTTGTGTATTCAATTAGTTTCTTGCTATTTTCTCTTGCTTGATTTGGGATTTTTGCCGCTTTTGCTTTATTTTAATAGAACTAGCATTTTCATTTGATATTTGGGTGTTGGTTTCATTTTTAGTGCCAACATTTTGGTGCTTTCATCGAGAAAGAACTAGATCTGAAGACTTGAAGCTTGAGAATGAAATTTGGAGAATACGAAGAGACCTAACACTAGATATAAGACTGGATGGAGTCAACCAAGGCATAAGGGTAGCCAGAGGTGTCCTAAAATTCTAATCATTCCATCTACATGACCAAAGAGGAGATGGAGAGAATGATGAAAGAAATGCAAGATGGAGGCCCGACAGTAGGAGATGCTCGATGGGTTTTTCCAGAGGTTGAGACAACAACAAATAGCTGGAGCTAATGGAATTCAGAACCAAGGACCAGGAACCAATGCAAGTACATCTGCAGCTGGAGTGGAGAAAACTAGAATGATGCCCCCATGAATAGTACCATGCGATACCCACCCAAATCCACTTGGTGCCGAGAGAATTATACTTGGGTGCAACATTGGTACGAGCTTAGGATGTGTTGGCGAGAGAAAATGAGGCAGGAGCTAGAAACACAAATTAGAATATGAATGAGCAATGACCAAAGGAGTATGTGTCAAAATATGCACCTGAGTTCCCCCAAAGGAGTAGGGGCAGAATGTAGTTAGTGGTTTAAGACTTTCGTTAGAAGAAAACAATCGAATGACTGAGATAATTAGAAGAATAATTAGAGGTGGACCTCTAGACTAGAGTTTAGCAGGCATGAACAGGAATCCATTCACCCATAACATCTGGAATGCGAGGAATCCTCCTGATTTCAAACTTCCGACATTAGAAATGTACGATGGGCAGACTTATCCAATGGTTCACCTGATAAGATACATCCAACAAATGAAGGTGTTGGGTGCTTTTGAGGAGGTAATGGGGTGGTGCTTCCCGTTATACTTGACAGATTTAGCAGTGATGTGGTTTAGACAACTAAAGAACTAGTCTACAAACACATGGGCCGACTTGATGAAGCTCATAATTGCAGTTTAGAAGTCATATCTTACGACCAAAGAGTGTGATGATGCTATCGATCATTAAGCAAAGGGTCAGAGAGACCTTGAGGAGCTACTTGACTAGGTTTAACATGGTAGCTGCTGCAGTCGATAAGTCGGATTCATACATGATTCTAATGGTGGCAGTTTCAGGAGTTGCAAGCAAGACCGACTTTAAGATTGCTTTGGAAAGGGATCCGCTAATGGAACTTACAAAATTCTATAATGAAGCTTAGAGATATCTACATCAAGAAGACACCGAAGCCGAGGATGCTCAAATTAACGCTGTGGATGACAAAGGACTCCCTGGGGTAGGATATGGTAAGGATAAAGGAAAGCAAAGAGCTGATGATAATGTTGAAAAACCAAAACGGTTGAGGAGGGAATCAAAGTTTCTTTTCCTACACTAATATAACAGAGACCCTAAAGAGGATATACCTAGATAATAAGGAGAAGATCCCCTACAGGACTGATAAAAGAGAACTTACTGATCAGTAAAGAACATTCGAAAAGTTTTGCATCTTCCATGAGCTGGATGGACAAGAAACAAACAAGTCAATGTCTTCATGACCTGATAGAAGAACTAGTTTGAAGTAATCAGCTATAGTAGTATGTAAGGAATTGAACTGCGATGGTGTAGTTGGAGCAACCATCATTTGCGGCGAATGCATCGAGGCATGACCAGGGATCTGGATTAAGGATGGTAATCCCATGATCAGGATGGACATGAGCCAGTTCACTTCTCGCACTTTGCTTTTTGATTTGAATAATTAAGACAATAGACCACTTACACATGTATGAGGCCTCGATTGGTCTCTAGGCTTGCTCTGAGTAGGATATCTGAGATGACTAGTTAGGACGATAATAACCTCATAATATCACCCATGTACCAGACCTAAATTGTTTTCTATGTACCCTCCGAGTCGGATGTCTGGGATGAATAATTTGGATATTTACTTATTTTCTTTGATTTGAATATTTGATATTTTTAAAAAGCACTTGAGCGTGATGACTGATATTGATCATGGTAGTCCCGTTCGGAGAGACAAGGCAGTGACCGCAAGGTACAAGTTCCCCTACTGAAGAGCGAGTGGATGGACTTGTACAAAAAGTAAGTCCCCTCGCCAGAGAGTGAGTGTTAACCGGATTTTTAACATAGCAGAATTCGAAAGGAGTTAAAACATCTAGACAAAGGCAAAACATTTCAAGAATCAACCAAGAGGACTACAAGAATAGGACAATAAGAACTAAAGAAGAAACACACAAAAATTAACGGAGGGGATGGGTCGCTAGCGATCCATCACCTATGGATCGCCAGTGATCCATAAGAACTCCTCATGGGTCATTCAAACCTATTATGTCGTGAGTCAATATCTATTCTAGGGGTGTATGCCAAGTTTCATAGTCTTCCAAGCAACCTAGTTCAATAAGCGAAGATCTATTTGATTCCATTCATAGTTCAGTCCAACCTGTACATGAATCATCATTAAAATAAGAAAACTAGCTATGAAATTACATGGAAAGCAACTACATAAGGCAAGGAATGCAACCTAAAGGAAACAATCCAGAAATACCTTAAGTACATGGATCGCTAGCGCTCCATGCCCTATGGATCGTTAGCGATCCATCAGGTTATTTTGGATTGCAATGAAATTCTTGGAGCACCTTCGTATCATTGAGTGTAGGCTTTTGGAAAAGCAGCCTAGCCCAATAACTATCAGACCTCTGTAGATACAAGATTACTTGCAACATAAAGAGGATCTTCTGAACAGGCCACATGAACTTTACAGAGATTATTCTTCACCCTTCTACTACCACACAATAGTCATCTTGGGATTCACTGCGATTCTCCAGTGAACTCTTGTACTTCTGACTTGATCTAACTTAGAAGATTCAATTATATTGTAATTCGATTCAACTTGTAACAACAGTCAGTTAATAGGAAGTTGTAAAGTGGATGCAGGCTTCATTAATAGCCGAACCACTATAAAAATCTTCTTGTCTTTTTACTATCTCCACTCTTTTTACATTTATTTCCTATATTATTTCTCTGTAAGAAAAGGGCTGGTGCTTTCACACTCAATCCAGGGTGTTGATCCATTTCTGGGTTAACTTTTTGGTGCTTTCGCTGAGAATCCAAATCAGACTTAGATTTAGCTATCTACTTTGGCTCAGATAGGTTCAGAAGTTAGATCCTCAATCTCTACTTTGAAAATTTGCTATCAGGAATCAGTGGCACCTGGAAGAAAGTGAACTACCTTTGGAAGATCAACATGAGCTACCATTGCTGGAGAAGAAACAAACCCTCAACAAATTATAGTCAACAACCCCAATAGTCTGCTGTTAGGGGTTAACTCTAGAGATCAGATTCCAGGATCCACCACGCAGCATGAAGTTGTGACTAAGGGAGAATTGAACAAGATGGTTGATGAAATTAACTAGAAAATGGCAAACAGTCAAAAGGCTCTTATGGATAAGATAGATGCTCTTATCATGCTCCAATCACTAACTACTCTCAGAACTATGCCTGAAGCTATGGCTTCTACGGAGCAAGAGCATTCTTCTGTTTCCGGTTTAAACGGAAGAAACAATAAAAAAAGCAAAAGGAAGTAGTGAACGTAGTTCTAAGAATCATGACGAAAGAAAATGTAGCACTCCACCCACTGCCAAAGCACCTACTGCAAATCTGAACTTAGAAGTGAAAACTCCACAGGAGGATGTACTAGTGGCAGATACTGACTCTGAGGAAGATGAGCAACTTAGGGAAGGTGAATTGAACTCAAACGATAAAACTCCACCCATAATACCAACCGCCTGCCAATGGATCCCTGCAGGAGTAGCTCACCCAAAGACCGAAGAGCCTAGGCTTTAGCCAGCCAACCAAGACATTTGCAAAGACAAACACTTGGCGCAACTACTGACAGTCGAGTTGCGGATGAACAAACAAGTGAGGCATACATTGCATATATGGTCAGACGCTTGACGGAAGAAAGCAATGGTAAAAAGGAAGATGATTGGGTTCCACTTCGAGCCAAACTCCCTTTACTGATAGTATCCTGAGGGTAGAATAACCCAAGAAATTCTCCATTCCACCGGCTATGCCCTCGTATAATGGAACTATTGACCCTCAATAACACTTGTACAAGAACCTTTGGAATATGGATGGTGCAAGGGCAACAGATTCTATTCGTTATAGATGTTTCCCCCTCTATCTGGAAGGAGTCGCCTCCATGTGGTTTACCAGGCTCCTTTCATGATCTATCTCAACCTTTAATGAGCTAGCTAGGAAGCTCTTAGAACAATTTAGGCTGCACGTGGATCAGCCAAAAGGACATGATGTCTTTGTCCGGTTACTTCCAAGGACCCAATGAATCATTAAAATTGTTCTTGAACCACTTTAGCACAGCCATCACCGAAGTGAGCAATCCAAATGAGGATATGATTTTCATAGCCTTAGTCCGCTCGATCCATCCATAGATAGATTTTGGGAGATGGATTAAAATGAAGCATCCAACCACCATGAAAGAGTTTAATCGAAAGGCTAGTCAGTACTTAAGATTTGAAGAGACAAATACGTTAGAAGGTAAAAAAATACCAATATGCGACCAAATGAATCGATTCAGAGTAATGTGGCTGTCAATTAAAATGTTAGGAATTCTGAAGTAACTGTAGTGAAAGATGGGGACCACAAAAGGAAGAACCAGCATCAGAACACCGGCAAGGGCAACGAAGGCGGAAAGAACTCAGAGGTTTGAAATGCGAGAATACACTCCGTTAAACAATAGCTTGGAGTATATTTACCTAGCAACTTAGGGAACAAAAGAGTACCTGAAGTCGCCTCGAAAAGAAGAGTCTGAACAACAAAGGATGTCGAGGATTTTCTGTCGCTTCCTCGAAACCCAAGGCCATAACATAAACGAATGTTGCCATTTGAAGAATGTGATCAAAGAACTGATTAGGGAAACAAGCTTCAACAATATGTGAAGAAACCATGAAATTCCGACCAGCCAACCGGACCTCATGCTCCTAACACCCCAAGGAAAGTAATTTAGATCTGGCGAAGAGGGATCCAAGCGAGCTGAGCAGAGGCTTGTGATCAATACCATTTCGGGAGGTCCTCATCAGGCATAGAAAATTTGGGCGAGATGGAAAGATATGCTAGTTCACTCAAACATGCTCCAAAGGAAACTTGCTTTGCAATCGAAGATAGGAACCCTGCAGAATAGAAGAGGATTCTTAATGACGACATCGTGTTCGGATACTAGGTTAGTGAAGGAATAGAAGGTCCAACTTTAGATCCAATAGTGGTGATGATAGGAAATGGACCTGCTGTTGTGAGATGGGTGTTGGTCGCTACCGGAGGATCAGTAAACATTCTGTTTCGAGATACGTTCGACCAAATTAAGTTGAACATGAAAGAAGTCTCTGTATACCGAACCAAAATCCAAGGATTCACCAGCCATCCACTGCAACCAGTTGGCACAATCGATCCGCCTGTTGAACTCGGAATAGGAGATCAGAGCGTGGTTCTAACCCAAACCTTTTTGATAATTGACGAGATGTCTGCCCATAATGCATTCTTAGGACAGCCAACCCTCGCTGGTTTCCAAATTATCCTAGCACAATGGTGTCTCACTATGAAATTCACCATGGAAAACAGAATTGGAATGATAAAGGGAGACCAGAGCATCGCAAGAGAATGCTACGTCGCTGAAATGCATGAAACAAGAAAGAAAGAGAAGGAAAAGAATGTGGAGAAAACTCTCCACATTCGCAAACCACTAGCATAGAAACTACAGAACCACCCCTAGCTTGGGGGACCATAGTCAATTTGATAAGGCTATGGACCTTAGAAAGAAGAGTTCATGGGAGGAATGGGCAGGACCGACAGAAATTACGGTGTCTGTTCCTACAGACATGGATGATCCGACATGCGTACTAAAAATAGGATCACATCTTGGAACCAAGACATGACAAGAATTAGTCAAGTTTTTCATGCTAATATGGACATATTCGGTTGGTGCATTTCGATATGTGTTGGATATTGCCGAAGATAGCATGTCACACACTTGATATCGATCCCAAGTACACTCTAGTCAGGCCGAAGAGGCGCACCCTGGGATCGGATCAGTCTGTTGCACTAAGAGAGGAAGTGGATAAGCTGTTGGAAAATGGCTTCATCAGCGATGCAACCTGCATAGTATGGGTATCAAATCCAATTTTTGTAAAGAAGTCCAATGGGAAGTGGCGTACTTGCATTGGTTACTCGGACTTGAACAAAGCCTGCCCGAAGGATAACTTCCCATTGTCCAAGATCGATTAGCTTGTTGACGCCACGGTAGGCCATGAGCCACCATCGTTTAGGGATACAACCAAATCATGATGCATGAACCCGACTAAGAGAATACTAGTTTCATTACTGACCTTGGATTATACTGTTATCGTGTCATGCCCTTCTGAATAAAGAACGAGGGGCAACCTATCATCGACTGATAAACACAATGTTTAAAGATCAGATCCGGAAGATGATGGAAGTATATGTGGATGACATGCTTGTTGAATCATGCATATCAGAGAATCACCTAGATAACCTAGCAGAAATGTATGAGATATTGCGAAAATATGGAATGAAGCTCAAACCGTTGAAATGCTCCTTCGACGTCGCTTTTGGAAAATTCCTTGGTTTCATTATAGGTGCAAGGGGTATTGAAGCTAATCTGGAACGGATTACCACCCTAAGGAATGTCAAATTCCCTATGACCAAAAGGGAATTGCAAAGTCTAAATGGAAAGATCGCAGTGCCGAGTCGATTCATCTTCTAAGCGATCGACAAATGTATACCATTCTTCAATGCATTAAAAAAGGGAAAGAAGAATTTCAAATGGAATGAAGCCTACCAAATAGCCTTTGAAGAATTACTCCATCATATGGAAACCCCATCGGTCTTATCTAAGCCGATAAATGGGGAATATTTGTTCGTTTACCTTTCTGTATCGACTCATATTCTAAGTGCACTATTGGTACGAGAAGAGGCTAGAGTCTAATGACCCATATATTATATCAATAAGCGGTTCACTGGAGCTGTAAATAATTACTCGAAATTGGAAAATCTCGCCGATTGCCTGTTGATTGTGTTAAGGAAACTACGACTGTACTTCCAGGCTCATCCCATCATGGTGTTGACAGATCAACCTTTGAAACAGGTGTTGTATCGCCCAGAGACACCTGGTCAACTTCTGAAATGGTACATCGAGTTAAGCCAATATGAAATCACTTATCACCCAAGAAGAGCTATCAACGGTCAAGCTTTGGCAGATTTCATCGCTGAATTTACTGAGTGGGACGGTGAAAAAGAAGGCATTTCGGACATGGTGCCGAAATGGAAGTTTTTTGTCGATGGTGCGTCAGATGAATTCTATTCAAGTGCAGGGGTGGTACTCCAAACCTCCGAAGGACAACCTGTTTGCTACACTCTGAGACTGAAAATTCCTGCCAGCAACAATGAAGTAGAATATGAGGCTTTGATAGCAGGATTAAAAATCAATAAAGAATTTGGTATAAAAGCTGTGCATATCTACAGCTATTCTCAACTAATCATGTTTCAAGTTAAAGGAGAGTACCAGGCAAGGGGCAACCTCGTCCTCTACTTGTCAAAAGTGCGGGAATTGCTACAGGACATCGAGCACTCACTTTAAGCCACATTATGAGGGAACAGAATATGCAAGCGGATCACCTTGCCAAACTAGCCAGTTCCAGAGATGCTCAATCAATGGGACTGGCCCCAGTCGAAATGCTTACATCACCCAACAGAGATGATATGGATATTGATTGGATTATGGAAACCGTAGAGGAAGAACAATCATGGCTGACGCTGGTCAAAGATTACTTGATCGAAGGTACTCTCCTCAGGGATCAGAGCGAGCAAAAGAAGCTACTCCGAAAGGAACCATGGTTCGTCTTGCAGGATGGAATTCTTTACAGGAGGGAATTCTCTACTCCCCTAATCAGTTGTGTAACCAATAGCGAAGCTAAAAAGATCCTTAAGGAAGTCCATGATGGTGATTGTGGAAGCCACATTGTAGGGTAGACTCTAACAAAGAAGATCTTCTGATACGGTTACTTCTGGCCATCCATCAACTGTGACACAACAGACTACGCCAGGCGATGTGTGCAATGCCAAAAGTTTGCCAAAATACAAAGAACTCCATCCACAGAACTTACGCCAATGGTTGGCCCAACGGTTGACCGTTGGCTGTTTGCGGTTTGGAACCAATGGCTACTTTTACCACTAAGAAAGTAATTAACTTTGTCAATAAAAATGTTATTTGCAGGTTTGGAGTGCCACGGAAAATCATCATAGATAATGGTACTCAATTCGAAAGTGCTAAATTCAAGGACTTTTGCAAGCGTTTCCGCATCGAAAAGAGTTCCTCCATAGTGGCACACACCCTTCAGCAAACGGGGAAGTGGAGGCGGTAAACAAAATCATCAAGCCCACCATTAAAAAACGGTTGAGGAAAATCCTAAGATACTGGGTTTATGAGCTCCCACTTGCACTATGAGCTTACCGAATGATGCACAAGTTAGCAATTGGATAGTCGCCATTCGCCCTAACATACCAGTCCAAAGCAATGATCCCGGTTGAATAGGAAGTCCCCTCTCATCAAAAACGACAATTCAATCAAAAAGAGAACGAGCAGCTCTTGCTTGAGTCACTAGATCTGATTGACGAGAAATGGGAGGAAACCGAGCTAAGGACCACAGCTCACTAGAAAGGATAACACGACACTTCAATTCCAAGGTCCACAACCATACTTTCAAAGTGGGAGATCTCATCCTGAAATGGATCTGAACATTCAGACCAAACTGGGAAGGGCCTTACTCAATCGGGCAAAACCTCAAAGATGGCACTTTCAAGTAGACCACAATCAATGCAATTCGAATTCCTTATGCTTCGAGCAGCGACTCACTCTGACATTACATTATTTAGCTTTAATATATGTATTTTCTAGTTATGCAAATAAGTTGCTCCACAACATTGGGGCTATTGTAAATAGGAAAAATCTGCTATACTTTCCGTTTTACCAATGAAGTCTCTTTAGTTTCTTGAACCATAAAACCGTGTTCATATAAATTACTCGTCGATTCGGCGAAAGTAAGCTGATTAAAAATCTTTCATTAACTGCTTGGGAAGTGAAACCACACCTAAGTACGCTCCGCCTACTCGCCAAGTCGACGAAAGTAAATCGACTCAAAATTTAAAGCCATGCATTTCATAAGACGTGCACTCTTAAAATCCGCGCATTTCGTAAGCCACACACCCACAAAAAGCCACGCATTTTGTAAGCCGTGAACTCTAAAAAATCCACACATTTCATAAGCCACAGACACTCTTAAAGGCATGCACTCTTAAAAGCCATATATTCCATAAGCGTGCAATCTTAAAAGCCGCGCATTCCACGCAAGCACTACTTGATGTTGCTCCAGCATCATCAGCAAACCGTTAAGATCTTGTCAGTACCGATATTGTCCAAACAACACCGAGAAACTCATTTATTGCAGGACTAACAAGGATCCTCTCCCACTATCAAAATTAATTGACGTGAGTCTAGCAATGTCACATAACTAGAGATCGGTAAAGAATTCCGATCGTTGATCGACAAAGTCTCTGGAGTCGAGACGCTCGAGTCACAAGTTCCCGAAGATAGGAACCGCAAAGTAGATTTGGCTATAGACATCCGAGGATTCGCTTGGATCAACCGTTCATTTAACAAGTGTTCGGAGAAAACAACCCTATATAGTAGGGAGCATGCACATTCCAATATTTAGTTGAAAGGAAAACAACTCCATAATCTTGTTTCATCAAACAAATGTTTTTGGCAATCACAATAGATCTAGTCATAAAACTGAAAAAATGCATACGTAATGCGTGAAATCACGGATATAAAGGCATCGTAGACCACAAAACATGGCATGACAATGTAAAGTATAGGTATTGCAGAACAAGCAATCGTGCCATGTACGCACATAAGTAGTATAAAACTAGCTAAGTATGTGATAAACAAGGAAGAACACAAAAGAGATAATAGTAGAAACATCAATCTTTTCATTCCTTATAACATTTTCTATACAATGTCAAAATGTAACGGTTGTACCATAAAATATCGGCCAACAAAAAAAAAGTAAAGATGCAACAACAATGAAAGTAATAAGTGCGGACTCTACAGTTGTATAAAATACATGTTAAACAAATCAGAATGTTCTAATATCTGGCTCCACTGTCACTTGAGCTTGTCAGTGTTTCTTACGACCACTTCCCTTCCCGCCTTTAGTCGAAAGTTTCTTCTTCCTCCCAGCATCCCCACCAGGAATTGTATCTCTACTAGAAATATCAATTATAGGCTCCATGCCCATGTCTCCTTGCTCTTCGACCCTTCGAAAGACTCCCTCTTGGTTTTGCATTTCCGGGACTTGAGGGAGCTCCTCAAAGACTTTCTCTCCTCAATCTTTTCCTTCTTAACTGCCACCATCTGCTATTCAGTTTTACTTAGCTAGCTGGCTTGGTCTGTCTGCTCTTGAGTGTCCGCTGCTGCTAAATTGCCCTCCAAAGATACGGAAGGGTCGTCCAGGCCGTGCAACGCCACAATCTTCTCGGATTCCGGCCTTGGTTGCGAGCCAGACATGGATGTAGTTATCAAGCAACTACAAAAAAAAGCATTGAGGCAGTCGAAATGGCCGTAATCCCCGGGATTGGCGAAGTTGGCAGTTTGATAGGTAAAGAAGATAGACCTATATGATCAAAAAGGGAAGCATTCAATTCATCTTGTTCTTATGGTGTAAGCTGAAAATCCTCAAACTCGGGAGAAACAAGGAAGTTACCTGCATCAAAAGTTTGGCCGTGAATCTCAACCTCATACTCCTCATTGTTTCCTTCTCTAGATGGTTGCACGATCTCAGGCGAAGTTTCAGCATCACCCAAGGCTTTAGAGATACTTGCTGGAGGGGCAAACGACAAAGCGACATCGGCCGAAGCTGGAATGATTCCTGTCTGATCATGAGGCTATTTGGGCAATTCGTCAGGCCCAGAACTAAAAGGCTCCGATAGTGCTTTGGTATCTGTAATTGCATCAGCATCGGCAGATTCTCGCTCCCTTTCCACCCAAATAATCTCTCGGTCCTCTATCAAAGCCTTCTTTGACTCTTCGTTAATATAGAAATACTCCAACTCTTGTCGGTATACGCATCCCTGTCTTCTCAAAAATGGGCCAAGACTTCTTCCTAAACCACAACAAGAGTATGTAGTAATTTGGGACCCAGATAATAGAGGCTGCCCTGATGTAACAGTGAGTTGACGTAGAAGTTCAAGATGGTGTTGTCCATCTTCCCCATCTTCCTTTCGAAGGCATCATTCAGCTCCAAGTAATCCGTTGTCAGAGCAACCTTCTCAACTTCGACTTTGGTCTTTTCAATGTTAAGTTGCGCAACTTTTTCTTGAAATGAAGCAATCACTTAAGCCTGGTTAGACACGGTTTTACCTCGGTATTCCACCATTCCTGCATAATCGGTAATTATCTTCTTATGAGCTTCGACCGTTTCATCATGACCAGCAATAGTTCTCTTCTGAGATTTGATGATCTCATCTTGAGTTTCAAACTCCTTTTTCAGCTTGACTTCATCAACGTGAGCTTTCTTAATTTCATCTCTCAACACGATCCCAATTTTCAGATGAGCCTCTTTCAATTCCTTTAGCAAACTACGTTGCTCTTACTCTTCTAAATGGCAGCATCTATCTCCTTTGTCAATTGATCAATTGTGGCATCACGTTCCGTCAGCATCCTTTCGTAGTCATCTTGTTCTGACTTAAAAGAAAGGATCTCTTAATAGTTTCTATGATTTTTGTCTGTCGGCTGCTTACATAATTTCTCCCATCAGCTTGATCCAAGCCGCTTTGAATTGCCTAGAGATGGGGCATATAAGAATCCTTATGAATCGAACGCAAGTCACGATCGAACTTAACTTCCTTCAGGAACCATTAGGGGAGCGCAACTTCAAGCTGGGGTGGACCAGATGGAAGAATATAAGCAGGTATCCTATAAGGCATGAAGAACTAGAAGCAGCCACAACATGAGTTGACAAACTCTTGGTTGATGGAACAACTTGAACAGTAGAAATCGGGACCTCAATTCCGGTATAGACTAGAGCCAGGGCAAATGTGTGGTGCTCTAAAGGATGAGGATCATGATCTACTTTTGACTTTTTGGATGGCTCTTCTCGATTATCGAGAGTCTTCCTCTTCTCATATCCACCCTTTTAAACACTACCTTGGTCCCTGTCATCCCGGCAACGAACTTCAGCTTCCCGTTCTTTCCTCCTTCTCCATTCTTTTTCAGTTTCTCAGGGCTGCCGATGGCTCGAAGTCCGTCTCGGCCCACACTGTGAATTTGTAAATTGTTCAAGGTCTTCATAAATTCCATGACCTCCCATAGTACCTAATGAAAAAAAATGAATTAACTTTAGTGATAAAAAATGAACTCAAGTAATGCATATATGAGTGTATGTGGCCCTAGTGGAGTGGGTAGCATGTCGTAGGCTTCCTAAAAGGACTTCACAAACCAGGTTGAGAAGCGATTAAGGTGGGAGTCAAGCTAACTCTAGAAACATCATGACCAGAGTAAGAAGACAATCCCTCAAACTCCAAATCATCTCACATGAGTTCTGCAATGTCTACATAAACATTGCTTAAGTCCCCAAAGTTGATATGGTTTTCTTAGGCGGAGAACCATGAAGTCGTTAAGCTGTTGGGGGAGCATCTTTAGCAATAATCTCTTGGGGAGGCGAATTCGGGAGAATGGGACTCTTTCTCGGAGTTTCATCACACGATTCGAAATTTCCTTCACTAGAACTTGCATCGAATTCCACATCGCTAGAAGAGGAATCATAGCTACTCCGGCTCTCAATTTCACCGTCCACTTTTTCTACGATCACTACAGCCTTTCCCTCTTGCTGTTTGAACACCTCTTGTTCCTCCTCCATGATCGAGGGCATCCTAACTACTGGTTCCGATCGCATGCTTTTTCCTTCACAAATTTCCTCACTTGATCCACCAGATGGACCTTCTCCTCCTAGTAAACCGCCCTCTTTAGAATTGTGCAATGAAGAAGTGGAGCATGTTTGAATCCTCGAATGGGTAGGGGATGGAACTTCAATGGCGATGGCAGATCTCTCAGGATGCAATAATCCATACCGATGCAAACTCTCATCCGTTAGCAAAGATTTGACTGATCTCTCTCTAGCATCTATGGCCTTCAGAGTATGGAAGATGGGATTAAGTGATGAATCTTTGTTTGGCCTTGGAATAACTTCAAGTAGTATTCAGTCTATTAAAACCCCGCACCATCATAAAAAATCTCAACAAGTAAAGAGAAAACTCACCTCATGTCATCCAAAGACGATTGAATCCTTTAGGGCATCCAATGAAGAAATATTGGGTCTTGAACCGAGACAAGTTACTTTGGAGTTGCAGCATCATTATTTGGTTTCTTTGAGCCTCAATGATCACAAGAGACGAACATTCATCTCTCTTCTTGAATGAGAGGAAATATCTTCGCTTATCGAAGCTTGGGGCACAAATGAATGTTCGCATAAACAAAACATGAAGATAAAGTCAAAATTGCATATCCATTGGGATGAATCTGAAAGGGAGCTGTTCCCAAATTTAGAAGAGCCTCCCTCAAGAAATGATTGAATGGGGGAATTGCACTATTCGAGCACATGTACCAATGGCACGTAGTGTACCTCGAAGGTGGCATATATGCAAAGTCATTTTTTAGTGGAAGGCGCACATCGTCATCCGAAATGCCATGTTTTAAATAAATATTGTGCAAATTTTAGAAAAAATTACAGTGGAAGCTCTCTTTAGAGGGTTGAGCAAAACTCTAAAGTTCGGAGGGGTTCAATCAACAACTGGACAAACCGGCACCATTTGACCATATTCAGCCGGTGGTGCCGAAGAAGTAGGCACTGCTGAAACCATTTACGAAGGCATAAGTAATGACGATTATGCTCCCAAGAGTGCCGGGCTTCCTCCATTGGATTTATGTTGGGATGGCGGATGCTTCATTCTATATAATAGAACTTGTATCCAACGTGGTTAGGTAATCCTATTTATAACAAGAAATTCCCCTATGTTTAACGCTTGAATTCCAAAAAGACGTTAACCTATGCCAACTCGTTGGATTCTAAGTGTGGACTGGGGCATATGTAGTGTGTTATCTATATAAGATGGGCTCAGTGTCATGAACACTACGAACGCTCTATCTTGTGCAAATAGTTCACCCATAATGGAGAATGGAAAAATATTTTCATATCATTCATTGGAGTTATTCCTCCTACACTTACCCATTATTGGTCAACGATCTATAATGGATCCGTTGTCCAAAGCGACATGGAAAGCTCATTATAGTTTCAAGTATACCGAGCATGCGATGGTAAAATTAATCCAGAATGATCAAGTCCATAGTAAACTGCCTCGATGGAACCATTGAGGCCATGCGCTAATTGACTTTAATTTATTGAACGAATATAGTAGAATATGTCAAGTGCAAGGCACAAATCCATTATCTACCTCCAACAAATTGCAATCAACCCACTTTATTCACCATTCTCATCGATCATCCCAAACTCATTAGCAATCATCACCAACATGGTAACCACGTCATCACCAACCTCAGATCAAAAGAAAATGCATTCAACTTCAAGTTAGTGGTGATCTAAGCTACATAAGATCGGCAGTGTTCCAAGCAGGAAACATTTCAGGCATTGGGGCTTGGCTTGAAGTTTTGGCGAAGGTATTTAAGGTCGGTGGTAGAAGGCTTGGAGGTGGGGATCGAAGGCGATGATGACAAAGGCTAATTTAGGGTTGGTCGTGGATTGGCTCGGGTTGCAAGAAGAGCGCGTGAATAGAGAACGATGAGAATAGGTCGGTTCGAGCGAAGATAAATAGGAGATTGGTTGTAGAAATTTTGCTAAGTCTATGGATCGCTAGGGATCCATCAGGTTACAGCCAATCTTCTACAAACTTGCCAAGCATGATCCATATATTGTTTGCAAGCGTCTTAAAAATTATGGGATCAAAATTGATTTATTATTACGAGCAATGACGATTCATATTAAAAACTCAACGGGTGGTTAAATTGCCAAAGCCGAATTTGCATGGAAATCTCGACACAATTAACTAGATCTCACGATACAGAAACTCCAAAGTAGTTACTTCCAGAGCACAACTTATTTCCAACAAAGGCGTACTCTGGGGAGCAAATGTTAATCGAGTTTATAACCCAGCAGAATTCGATAGGAGTTAGAACATCTCGACCAAGGCAAAACAACTCAAGAATCAACCAAAAGGACCATAAGAATAGGCCAAGAAGGACTAAAGAAGAAACATGCAAAAATTAACTAATGTGATTGATCGCTAGCAATCCATAAGGACTCCACGTGGGTCATTCAAACCTTTTGTGTCATTAGTCAATATATTTTCTAGGGGTGTGTGCCAAGTTTCATAGCATTCCAAGCAGCCTAATCTGAGAAGCGAAGATCTATCTAATTCCAGTTATAGTTCAATCCAATATGTCCATGAATCATCATCAAAACAGGGCAACTAGCTACAAAATTATATGAAAAGCAACTACATAAGGCAAGGAATGAAATCCAAAGGAAACGATCCAAAATTACCTTAAGTACATGGATCGCTAGCGATCTATACCCTATGGATTGCTAGCGATCCTTCAGGTTAATTTTGATCGCAATGAAATTCTTGAAGCACCTTCGTATCATTGATTGTATGCTTTTGCCAAAGTGGCCTAGACCAATAGCTCTCTAACCCATATAAATACAGTCTTACTTGCAACATAAAGAGGATCTTCTAGACTGGTTGTGGTAAATCTGCAAAGATTATTCTTCACTCTTCTCCTCCCATATAATAGTCATCTAGGAATTCACTGTTATTCTCCAGTGAACTCTTATACTTGTGACTTGATCTAACTAAGAAGATTCAATCATGGTGTAATTCGATTCAACTTATAACATTAGTTAGTTAATAGAAAATTATAAAGTGGTTGTAGGCTTCATTAACAGCCACCACTATAAATATCTTCTTGTCCTTTTACTACCTATGCTCTTTTTATATTTATTTTCTATATTATTGCTCTATAATAACAGGGCTGGTAGTTTCACACTCAATCTAGGGTTGTGATCCATTTTTTAGGTTAACAGTGAGTGGATGGGCTTGCTTGGTTGTTAGATCGCTTCATCGAAGAGCGAGTGGATTAGGCTCAACAAGTATCTAGAGAGATCAATCCCAAGATTAGGAGATAAACGATCCGAAGAGATCAAACCCTAATTGTGTGATAAACGATTTGAAGAAATCAAAACCCTAGATTGGGCGATAAACTATCCGAAGTGATTAAAACCCTAAATTATGCGATAAACGATCCGGAGAGATCAAAACCTAGATTAGAAGATGAAAGGCTCGGCAAGACTAAGCCCTAGAATGGATACAGATTTGATAAAAGGATTTGAACACTTTGCAATAAGAATAAAACAAATAAATCGCAGATGTATATGGGACAACATTGATATGCGATGTAATAACTCTGAATGAAATCGGAATGATTATGATGTATAAATAATACTTAAGAAAAGACTGGAGTCCTTAGCTATAACAGGTTTGGAACGACCTTTAATTTGTAAGAGAATCTGAAGGAACAAGACGGTTCACCAAATATGGATCGATGGAAAGCGGAAGAGCTCAACTACCAAAGAATGATTGCCGCTGGAGCTTGTTCTTGAGCAAAGAACACCTTACATTCGAAAAGCATACTTTGGGAGGGGGTAAGTGTTAACTTGCTTTTTGACCAAGGTAGATTTCAATCAAGTTAGAAACACAAGACAATGACAAAACAACTCGAAAAATTAGAAGTATGCTTAGAAGACATAGAGAAACAACCGAGAGAAATTTCAATGAAAATGAAGCTAAGGAACAACTCGGTTTTGGTCCATTTTAGGTCGGTGAAGAGTTGTTTTTCTCTCCTTTCTGCCTCCCCAACTCCATATACCTCATACACTACTCTAACCAATCATGAAGTAGTGATTTTCCCAAAGTTTGGATGAGCAATTCCCAGAATTGATGAGAAGAAATTGAAAGAAGTAGGATAATTCAAGTGCTACTTGGAAGATCATTAGAATTAACTCAAAGTCGATGGAAAAGAGCTTAGAACATATTGAGCAGAAGATAAAAGAGTAGACAAGTGCAAGTGTTCACTTTGCAGTAAGCAAAATAGATCAGTACCGATCAATTTTAGATAGGTACTGAGTTGTTTTCTTAATTTGTGGGCATTTGTGGTCACTTGTACAACATCGAGCTAGCTTCTGGACTTCACTATAAACGGGCTTCTGAACCTATTCACATTTCCCTTCTAAATACCAGCCCTATGGAAACCAAAGGGGGAGCTTTGTCTTCTTCTCCGTATCGGACTTTCTGACACTGGAGACTTCTTCTTCACCTCCTACCTCTCTTCCATTAAAGTCACCTAGGAAACTGCTATTTGCTGTTCTAGGTTTTGATCAGCAAATCTCTAGTGCTAGTAACTCTCAAACACTCTAGAAAATCCATTATAAATCTGAGATCCACTTGATTATTGTCAAATCTAATATAATTCATTGTAATCCGAAGAGAAAACAACTTATAATGAAATATAAAGTGGACATAGGCTAGAGGTTGCCGAATCGCTATAAAAACCCATGTGTGTTCATATACTTTCTTGCTATTTTCTCTTGCTTGATTTGGGATTTTTGCAGCTTTTGCTTTATTTTAATAGAACTGGTGCTTTCATTTGATATTTGGGTGTTGGTGCCATTTTTGGTGCCAATGGGTCCTCTTATGAGAAGAGCACTCGTAAATTTATAAAATCCAACATCAAAAACCATACAAAGGTTTGATGAGAATTATTTAGTACAAATATGAAGGATCATCACTTAGATGATCAACAAAATGAGACATGTAAGATCATATATAAGAATATATTTATAGGCTTATGAGTTGATAAAAATAGGTGTTACTAGAGCAAAACAACAGTGAAATGTGAAGAACAAGTGCTTAAGATTTTATGAGACATGGCTTGATGATAGCAAGGGCAGGTAGAAGAGCTGATACGGTATGAACATGCTAGGCGTGAGACATTTGTGATGTTGTAGGGGCTAGTAGAGCTAAAAGTTAGCTGGTGTAAAAAGAATAGGCAAGTATTATGATATGTCTAATGCACTGCATATGATAGTTGTGTGAATAGGTTGCTTGCGTGAACAGGTTTGGAGTAATATTGGTGATACATATCTTCATATGAACTAGTGTGTGGCCCGTGCTACGCACACGGGCAGTCGAGCTATAAAGATAGTTTAAGTTTTGAAGTTACTGTTGGGTGATTGTGACTATATATATTTTTACTTTTTTATAGCGTTTGAATTGTGCTACCTTTCATATGACTTTGTGAGACTTGTAAGAATGGGTATGTCATGATTTATGTTATAATACCTCAAGATTATAGATGCTCATGACGATTTCATTCTTTTTTTAAATGCACTTAGCATTAGTCTCAGTCGAGGAAACCAACCCATTATAAAATACTCTTGTTTAGGACATCTAAATGCAAAATGTACGTTAAGTTTTTCCTATTACTCCTTTATTTTATTGACAGTGTGTATAGATTATAACTATATATTTGTATCATTACCGTACTATAGCATTATTTTGCTTATTCTGAGAATGGCGTTGAGATGTTTTGATAGTAGGATGATGAAGTACTAAATAAATTTCTTCCATTTTTGATGCAAACCAATAAGCGTGGCTGAAGTTGGAAATTTCCGTAAACGTTTAAATCTATTTAAAGTGAATATTGCAATATTATCAAGTACAAAATGCAAGAGATCGACCCAAAATAATTACAGAAAGTGACTTTAGAATCCTAATTGAATGAGACTTTTTACATACACAAATAAATAAAGAAATAAATTAAAATTTGAAGTTATAATCAATAAATTAAAAAAGATTTTTAATCAACAAATTTCAGCACTATCATTACTTTTAGTAGCATGGTAAATGCACACTTCAAGTGGTGCTTCTGTCTTGTTTCTAGCTAATATCGATCAGATTGATGGATCACTAATTTATAGAGTGTAGATAGAAAGTCCTTCTAGAAGTCCTCTATATGGTGGCTAGTCGGTAGATCATTTCCTTATTCTTGCAGTTCTACCATGCTTCAACTGCTTACCTACACCTTTTGTGCTAGTGGTGTCCTTACCATTCATGACATTACATGGTATAGTTATTATCGACAAATATGAGGCAACTTTGTCATTACGGTCATCCACCTCCTGGCATAATACATATTATATATATTAGCATCCATCAGGGCAGAAAAATCCTCTAAGAACTAAAAAAATAGGTACACATGCAATAGTGTATGAAATACTGTAATGAACAAAAAATGTTTGATCCGAACAAATGTTTTATTGAAACATTATGCATGTGAAAATGGATTTCATTCAGTTCACAACTTTGATTGATACTTCATGATGATAGTGAATATGTTAAAGTAGATTTGCATGTACTGACTGAACTATTGGAGTATATGTGTTTCATTCAAAATTAACAGTTACATAACATGTATCACCATTAATAAAATATGAAGAAATTCAATAAAGTGAATGATGATGTGTGACTATAGGCACCATCCATCCGAAGACTGTTTGAACGCTAACCGCTGGCAAAAGAATGTTAATTCAAGTTCCAAAAATTGAATGTGAAACATTTTTCATTCCCCTTTATCAAAGTGAAATTTTAGATTCTACTAAATTATTTTCAAGTTATCAAAAATCTACCCTAAATAATGGCAAATTATATGAAAGTTTAAGATGCCAAAGAAATATTCTTGTGCTAAAGTTTGAGGGTGAAAATATAAGATTTTTTTTTACAAGTCTTAAATGTTGCGATGATGGACAGACAATGGAAAAGATGAATTGTTTTTCGTCATTTTGTTATGTTCCAAAACATGAAAAATCAATAAACATGTTTTCTATTTTCTATGTTAATTTCATTTTTCAAAATTATTTGTTTTCCAACAATACATAAGAAGCGTTCATTTTGGTTTGGATGAAAACACAAAACTAAAAACAATAAACCAAACAGGCCTTTAACATATCACAAATTTTAAAATCTGGTAATCATGATCATATCCCTCTAGTCCATCAATTCACACTGGTCCCACGTACTCATCCCAACCATAACCTCTCATCTAAGAACTTTGACTGCTTTTCCTTTTCTACGAACTACTGGAACCATGCAACATCATTTTGCTGATAAATCACCATGTAACTTTAAATTAGATTTTTTTGTCAAATAAAATGGTTATTGAATAAAAAAGTATGCTTTGTAAATGAATTTTTTACCATGCATATTCTAAAGTCAGTAGGAATATGAGACTGAATATTAATCTCGAGTCCCAATTTAATAATTGAATATTATAGCGGGTCTGTGCCTCACTAATTATATAAATTGGGTCTCTGCCTTTTTAACGGGCTCTTTAACGTCACACCCGACAATTATTAGTATTCACCAACTCATTTATTTTCAATCTTTTAAATGTAATAATTTTTTATTGATTGATTGAATTTAAGAATAGTTTTCACCATTAAATCTCAAATTTAATAAACGGTCAAATGGCAATTATTAAATTGCGACAATTGTGTTATGAGGGTTGGAGTCTATGATAAATACATACATTTAATTAGTACAAAGACTACAAAATTAATAAAGGGACATACAAATAATACGATGTATTGATATTTAGTGATGAGCATGCATCTATAGTGCTTTAAATACTTGGAAGGTATATGAGAAAATCATCAATTACTAAAGATGGAGAACATTGGTTTTTTGCTCGATAGGTTTTGTGAATGGGTATGACATAATTATTACGGCCAGATTAAACAACTCAAAATCAAAACATTAGTTTTCAACTCTAACAAACATTTATTCAAACATGATTGCCTTTTCTTTGGTGTTAAAATAAAAAAATATGGTGGTAAACACTACCAATTGAAAATAAAGGTAAGCCGGTGAAATGCATTAATTACTGTGAAAATAAGGGACACATCCCTAAAATCAAACTTAATACACAAAAAATCCTCCAAAAAAAAGATATAAATTGCATCCCTATTTTTAAATCAGGAAATTATTGTCAAGGGTAAAATTTCTCAGCGTTTTAGTCTCAAGGACAGACCTTCAGTATTTTAGCTCGAATGAAAATTTTCTTTAGGTATCGATTTTTAGTTATTGATAGCTGCTTTTAGGTATCAGTTTGTAATTATCGGTAGCAGTTTTTAGGTACCAGTTTTTATTTCGGAACCAGTTTTGGAAGAATATTTGTCCTTATGAATAATTTTGGAAGAATTTTGTCCTTATGATTAATTTTTAGGAGAATGTTTGTCTTTGCGGCTAAAACATTGAGGTCGTGTCCTTGAGACTAAAATATTGAGGTCGTGTTCTTGAGGCTAAAAATATACAAACTTTTGTCCTTTAAATTAATCTGTGGATTTTATAATTAAAAATTACACCCCATTAATTATCAATCTTAAAAGCACAATAACTTTTTTTAGAAATGACGGATTAACAAACCGTTTCCACCATTAAATCACAATTTTTATTATCTTTCTAATATGTAGCATTATGCGTATGTAAAAATAATGGCAGGTCAAGCTATTAGATTTTACCATTGATGTTTTGCAAATTTTCTGCAATTATGTGGTATAGCTGCAGACAATTCTACAATTATATGCAATAATTGCAGAAAAGTCTGCAATTATATGGTATATTTACGCTGTTCTGCAATTAAGTAGAATTATTGCAGCATTTTCTGCAATTATTTGATATAATTGTAGAAAAGCACACAATTATATGGAATAATTGCAGAAAAGTCTACAATTATTCTACTTAATTGCAGAAAAGTGCAAGTATACAATTCTGTCTTAAATTGATGTTTTTCAAATTTTAATTACCTATGATAATGAATTATATAATTGCTGATAAGAATGCAATTATTCATAATAATTGCTGATATCTATGCAATTATTATGAAGAATTGCAGAGAAAGTCTGCAATTTTATGGTATAGTTACACTTTTCTGCAATTGTATGTAATAATTGCATACATTTTAAGAAAAATTAATGTTTTTCTAAAATTGCACAATTTTCTACAGATATATGGAATAATTGCAAGTTTACTGCAATATGATTTTTTTGGTATGAGCAATGAATCTCATTTTGAAGATTGTAAAATTTGCGATTGTTTGATGAAAACTGTATGCTGAATTGATATTTCTATAGAAAGTTATACGCGCGTAAAAAGTATTTGGGTCTTTTGGCGCAAACGGATTTGAAAATAGAGACCAGAATGTAAGTTTATTTTGAAAGAATGGTTTATCCATTTTAAAACTTATTAGGGATGTGAGTCACGCTTTCTCTTAATTAACCAACTGAAGAAATTGGTCAAATTAAATAAAGGGGAATTAATTTAAAGGACAAAAATTTGTATATTTTTAGCCTCAAGGACACGACTTCAATATTTTAACCACAAGGACAAACATTCTTCTAAAAATTATCCATAAGGACAAAATTCTTTCAAAATTATTCATAAGGACAAATATTTTTTCCAAACTACTACCGATCTAAAAACTGCTACCGATAACTACAAACTAATACCTAAAAACTTAAAAACTGATACCTAAATAAAGTTGTCCTTCAGGCTAAAATACCGAAGGTCTGTCCTTGAGACTAAAATGCTGAGAAATTTTGTCCTTGACAATAATTTCATGTTAAATAAAATATAGAAAAATCAAATAGGGGAATTAGTGATCACCAATTAAAGGAATATACTGACCTGATTTTCAGTTAATGCTATAAATAAAGGTAAACCAATAAAGCATTTTCGTATAAAATATGTGAAAACAAACAAATAGGAAGTTTAATTATTACCAACTGAAGGACGCGGGTGTTGGAACCTGATAACATGTGATTAGTAGGAAGTATCCATGTAAAAGGGGATTGGAATTGGCAGTAAAAGTTGTGTAATCTAAAAATACAACATTATCAGGGACATGATATTCGTTTTCCATGTCAGTACTGTTGAGTAAAATGAGTAACAGATAAAACATGCATTGATTTAGTTTGGTTCCAATTATGCAGAGCCCTGTTCAAAACTATTATCGCTCCTAAAAGAAGAAATAAATGTATTCTATTGTTAAAATAGAGAATCACACGGTTCATAGCAAATAATAAGAATGAGGAGAAACAATTTGTGAATAGCAATATAACGTTAAAAAATTAAGACATGATGAAGATTAATTGCACATTTAAAATTGAAATCTTTTAGTCTGACATGGTGAGGTATCAATATCATATGCTAACCCGTTGTATCTTCTGTCCCTTGGAAGCCATACTAATCTCTGTAATGGTTCCCCAAATCCTAATCAAGAATTACCACCTGAAATCAAAACATGAGCTTTATTGGTAACCTCAAACCGACTCAAAGTTGCATATCTCTTCACTCTTATTTCCATCATCGTCCTAACTTTTTTTCCATCTATCCATTTTCTATGCATTTTATGAAAATTTCATAATTAGACATATGCTGCATAATCTATAAGCATTCAAAAACTTGTTTTTAACTGTAGTATTTCCTAACTCAAAATTTCTATCAAATGCACAATAAATTAACATATTGATTTACATTAAGGGGATATGAATGCAATATACAAATAAAATCACCATTTAAATAATCTCCTAAATTAAATTATTTATTCCCAGTCCAATTAGGAGGGCTTACTGGAGAAGGTGCAAGAATTGTGTCTTTGTAAACATACTTCATGGATAACATAATTATACACTCATCAATCATGTTATGATAATTCAATTAAGTACTATCATAATCATTTTAATAACTCTAACTTCTGTAATTAAAATTTTAAGAAACAATTTACTGCTCTTTTCTAAAACTATAAACATTTCATGATATCCTATATAATATATACCACTACAATAACAACAAAGGTTATCACCACTAAATTGGGATATTCAACTAAAATCACTTGTGTGCACATATTTCTATGGTCTTAAGTTAATTAAATGTGTCTTTATCTTGCATGACCAAACAACTTATATATGTATTATTTTATCTCCTTTATATTTTTTCGCATAATGGATAAACGTACTATAACATATCAAAATGTAACTAATTAATCTAAATTCATAGGACATATACCATCGTGGTTAGTTACAGTTGATAAAATCATGCTTCTTTTTTGCTATAATCAACTTTATTTGACAATTGAAATATACATTGATTGGTCGCAACTAATAAAATCGAGTGTAACTGAACCATTTTGCATGACACATAGCTTGAACACAACCATAAGCGTGTAAATATGAATATTAACTAAATAGAATAAATCTCATGCATAATACATGAAATAAAAAGAAAGTTCAACAACACAATACTTGATGTCGGTTAGATGTATTTGCTGTCACAATTAGTTGCATTTGAAGAATTGAAACGCATTTAACCATCGACCTCTTAAGAATCAATACTTTGTCAATACCTAGCGCTAGTATGTCATCGTTAATAAAATCAAACAAATATTTTAAAATATAGCTTGAAAGCCTTTTCACTTCAGTATCTTGACACATAATTATCATCGTGTCTTCATTGATAGCACTGTAATTGGGTGGGGATGGGTAAACGATAAACCTATCAGTTTTGTACAAACATAGTTCTTCACACGTGTCTAAATATTTGTTTAGCATACCCTTTAGACACCATGATGTGCTTTTTTAATTAGATTTCGATGATATTGAGATATTAGAAACCAGAGAAAGAATGATTTTCTGTATTGATCAGAATAATACAATGTACAGTTACAATTCTGTTTATATAAAGAATACAATGGTATTGGGTTGTTTAGAAACAAAGCCCAGGCCCATTTAATGAATACGTTGTATTCTTCAGAGAATAGCAGTATGCGATCAGTTCATTTTCTAACTCGCCCCCTCAAACCAATATTAGGGTTATTCTCATGGCAGCTTCTCCTTGCACCGCCTCAAGTAAACGATGATTTTTACTTCGATCTAGAGTGAAATTGTATAGTTCTGGGTGATTTCAACATTATAGTATGCTTCTTCAAGCAGATCTGAGTGATTTCGTTGATCTGGATACTAGTTCTGGTGATAGATCTGCTGTTGTTTGTGTTAA
Source organism: Allium fistulosum (assembly GCA_030737815.1). Classification (NCBI taxonomy): domain Eukaryota; kingdom Viridiplantae; phylum Streptophyta; class Magnoliopsida; order Asparagales; family Amaryllidaceae; genus Allium; species Allium fistulosum. The sequence goes on from CM060908.1 coordinate 719,354,182, forward strand.
AGTTCTTGACTTTTGTCGATTGAACTCTGCAGCTTCTTCAGGTTCAGTTGAGTTTGTGAGAGTCGCAGCCACCTTTAATTCTTCTCTGAATCTGATGAAGCTTTGCTTTGACAGGGCTTTGGTAAGTGTATCGGCCCTTTGGTAAGCTGATGGTAAGTGATTTACTTGCAAGTTCCCTCTTTGTATTTGTTCTCTGACGAAGTATAGATCAATCTCTATATGTTTCGTCCTTGAATGTAGTATCGGGTTTGTAGACATATATATTGTACTTTGGTTGTCGCACCATAATGTTGGTTTGGCTTGTGATTTGATGTTTAGCTCATGTAGTAAAGACTGTATCCACATGATCTCTGCAGTTGCACTTGCAACGCTTCTATATTCAGCCTCTGTGCTGGATCTTGAGATTACTGGTTGTTTCTTTGAACACCACGACACTGGATTGTCTCTTATATATATGCAGTACCCTGTTGTTGATCTACGATCTTTTGGATTGGTTCCCAATCTGCATCAGTATATCTAGTTATGTTTAGATTATTGCTTTTCTTCATTAGGAGTCCATAATCTGCAGTTCCCTTTATGTATCTCAGTATTCTTTTTACTGCTTTCCAGTGATCATCTTTTGGTTCCTGCATAAATTGATAAACTTTGTTAACACTGAAAGATATGTCTGGCCTTGTAATAGTTAAGTTTTGTAAAGCACCAACAACACTTCTGTATTGTTCAGTGTTTGTTATGTATTCTCCCCTATTTTTAGATAAGTATTGATGGCTTATCATTGGAGTAGGCTGAGGCTTGGCATTGTCCATCTTGGTCTTTTCCAATAGCTCTAGAATATATTTTTTCTGACTGAGGATAATCTCTGACTTTGATTTCCTCTTGACCTCTATGCCTAAGAAATAGTTTAGTAAGCCCAAATCTTTGATGGAGAATTCTTTGTCGAGATATTGAGCAATTCTTTTGATTTCATCCTCATCATTTCCTGTAATGACAAGATCATCAACATATACTAGAATGTAGACACAAGTCTTATTGCTATTTTAATAAATAAGGAGTTGTCTGATTTTATAGACTGATAGCCAAGATAAGTCAGTGTGCCTTTCAGTTTATCAAACCAGACACTTGGAGCCTGTTTAAGGCCGTATATAGCCTTTTTTAGTTTGCACACATGACTTGTATTTTCTCTGTACCCTTGTGGTTGCTCCATGTATATTTCTTCCTGTAATGTTCCATTCAGAAAGGCGTTATTGACATCATATTGTCTAATATTCCACTGATTATATAGAGCAATACTTAGAATAATTCTTATAGTGGTTGGTTTGACAACAGGAGAAAAGGTTTCATTAAAATCAAACCCATATTGCTGTGTGTAGCCTTTTGCTACCAGTCTTGCTTTGTATCTTGACACTGTTCCATCAGGATTCTTTTTCAATTTGTATGTCCACTTGCACCCTATGATATTTTTATTATCTGGTGGGTGCATGAGTTCCCATGTATTATTCTTCATCAAGGCATTATATTCTTCATCCATTGCTGCCTTCCAGTTTTTGTCCTTTGCAGCTTGCTCAAAGTTTTCTGGTTCCTCTAGATTTGATGCAGCGGTGTATAATTTTGGTTTAAAGATTCCACTTTTTGATCTTGTAATCATTGGATGACCAGTTCTATTCTGTGGTGATACATCTGTACTTGTTTGATTGTTGTCATTTTCTGGTTGTACTGGTATGCTTTCAGCTTCTCTTTCATCAACCGACTCTGTTTGATGTCTTGACTATGCAGGAGTTTGACTGAGATAGCTGGGTGAGTTAGATGATTCATGACCTGGTTGATTTGACATTGTGAGTTGTGGATCATGACCCTCAACAGTCCTTTCAATCACCTCAGAATGATGATCATCACTGTAAACAGGTATACTAGGTATAGAATTTTTTGGATTCTGTATCTTTTGAGTTGTTTTAATACTTGTATTTCTAAAGGGAAATACATGTTCATTGAACACAACATGTCTGCTAGTTATAACTTTGCCATTTTCATCTAGACACTTGTACCCTTTTTGATTTGACCCATATCCTATAAAAGTACATGGTTTAGCCCTGAAGCATAACTTGTTATTATTGTATGGTCTTATGTGAGGAAAGCATAGACATCCAAACATTTTTAAACTCTGATAATCTGGCTTAACACCTAACAGTTTTTCTACTGGACTGATTCCCTTAAGAATTTTTGTGGGAAGTCTGTTGATCAAGTGTACAGTAGTATTAAAGGAATCAGGCCAGAACTTTAGTGGTAATGATGCTTGAGCAAGCAGTGTTAGCCCTGTTTCAACTATGTGTCTGTGCTTTCTTTCTATTAGACCATTTTGTTCAGATGTATAGGGACATGTGATTCTGTGTACAAAAGTAATTGCTAAGGGTATTGTACTCAATACCACCATCTGATTGAATAACTTTAACTTGATTGCCATTTTGCTTTTCAACTAATAATATGAAATGTATCACTGCATTATAAGCTTCAGATTTAGCTTTTAAAAAATAAATCCATGTATATCTAGAGTATGCATCAATGAAAGATATATAATATTTGTAACCATAATCAGAATAGATTGGGGCAGGTCCCCATAAATCGGTTGCAACCAATTCTAAAGGTTTTGAATACTTGGTTAGCGAGTCATTGAAGGGTAACTTATGGCTTTTGCCCATTTGGCAATATGCACATACATATGGTAAAGAAACATTATCGAACACAATTTTATTTTTCTCAAGTACTTGTTTCACAACATTTGTGTTTGGGTGGCCAAGTTTGTAGTGCCACAGATCAAACACACTTCCCTTTTCTTTGGACTGACTCATTTCACCTATGTTACAACACCTCTGATTTCTCTCAGATTTGCTACTGTTTTTAAGATTGAATCTGTATAGTCCTCTGACTGCTTCACCCTGCAAAAGATTTTCATTAGTTAGTATGTCTTTAACTAAGCAGTAATCAGGATAAAATTCAAAGTATACATTATTGTCTTTTGCAAATTGTGACACACTCATGAGATTTTTCTTTATTTTTGGTACTCTCAACAAGTTATTTAAATATAATTGCCTTTTTCCATTAATACTGGTTCTTCTAGTGTGAGTAATATTCACTGACTCACCATTCCCCATGCATATGGACTGTTTACCTCTATATTCCTTATTGCCAAGGTTTAATTTGTCAAGGTTATTTGTTATATGATTGGTTGCTCCTGAGTTTGGGTACTAGCCTTCATCATGTATATGTTCCGATGTTGTTGTTGTGCTTTGATTGACTTCACCATTGCTGTTAGTGTCTGACTGTATTTGAGCCATATTAGCACCAGATTTTCCATTTCCTTGATTATTTTGATTCTGATTTGGTACATAATTTGCATTAAACCTAAAGTAGCACTTTATAGCAGTATGACCAATTTTCTCACAAATTTGACACTTAGGTCTGCTATTGTTGTGATTCCATCTGCCTCTACCTCTAGATCTGTTTGAACTTCCTCCTCTTTGATAAGGTGGGCCTTGTTTGTTTTGATTCTGTCCTTTGTTTCTTGAATTGAAGGTATAGTTGATTGACAGATTTGTTTCTTGTGATTTTTTATGATCTATTCTTGCTTCATGTGCAAGTAGTGTGGCATGAACATACTGTATAGGTGGTAAACTTGGTTGTGATGACACAACTACAGCAACTGCTTCGTATTCCTCACTAAGTCCATTCAGGATACTTAGAACTTGCTCTGTTTCAGATACTTTGTGTCCTACTGCTTCTAACATATTGCAGATGTTGTTGACTTGTGAAAGATAACCCCTCATTGGATGATTTCCTTTAGTAATATTTTGCAATTTTCTTTTATAGTGCATAATTTTAGCGGCAGACTGAGTATTGAATATTCTTTCAACATTGATCCATATATCATTTGCTGATTTGTTCCCTATAACTTGTGACAGTAACTTTGTGTCAATTGATGATAGAAGCCAAGAACTTATCAATCTATCTTGTTTGTAGAATTTTGTGTATTCTTCATTGCTGATCATTTTATTTTGTGAATCAGTGATGAACTTTGGAGGAGTTGGAATTGAGCCAAGAATAAAGCCTTCTAGTCCATATCCTTTCATTGATGTTTCAACTTGTAATTTCCATAAGAGATAGTTGTCTTCCTCTAGATGCACAGTAATTAGCTGGCTTTGAGGACTGATAACTGTCTTGATTAACTTCTCTGTTGCATCAGTGTAACGACCCAATATTTTGGACCATTCGCATCCATTATAAGTGTATAGGTAGACACTCATGCCGGAATTGAATTGCTCAAAATACCGCGTTGTTAATTTAAATTTGGCAAAACTGAACATATACAGTAATTAAATAATCACAGATCACAGACACAGAGTAATAAGTGCAGCGGAAATAAAAGAGATAGTAGTTCATGAAGCTACTATATGAATATATAAAATACATCAGAGTTTACAACAGAAGGGTAATACGATAAATCAGAGTTAAACCAGATACAACAGAAGAGTAACACGATACATCAGATACAAATCAGAATACATCACTGGAATCATCGAATACTGAAAGCAGAATAGATGGCTGGATCTTCAAGCAAAGCTCCAACTCCAAAGATGAGTCTCGAATACTGGTACACTCAGTCTGACCCGAGCGTAAAGCAAAATACAAAACACTCGAGTCAGGATTAACATTCTTATATTAATAAATCCAACTCAAGTGAAATAACAATTAAAATACAAGTAACTCAAAGGATGTTTGGAATAACCATCCTTTTAAGGATCCGTTAAACTATCTACTATGTAGTAGTGTACGATAAGTAGATAATGTCTATCAGTAATATAAAAAGATATCAAAATAGCGTTAAGTCATGGCCCATTCCACCCTTAACACATTTTTATTCCCAAAAGCATATACAAGACCGTAGTTTCCCCAAAACCGGAAGTCACCAGAGGGCAATCCATATACTAAAGGTACAAATCAAAATCGTAGTGGTCGCGCATAAATGGAATACAAGTATGACAAGGCACATGAGGCAATACCCAAGGTAGTGATACTACTGTTCGCCTGATCCGGACTGGTGAGAACGCAACGCCGCAGCGCCCGCAACACCGTGAAACAACACTCCCAAAATCAAGGGTGCACCAATCGACAACAAGTATAAGTAGTTCGAAGAAGTGTGTCCACTTGAGGTAGCTAATCCTCCATTGGCCCGGCACAGCTCCTGTTTTAGTCATTTCCAATTTGACACAAGTGTCAAGGCTATCCATTATCGTTCTCTTTCTTCAGTCATCACGTACATCATTCCAACCACTTCATTCTGGATCATCACTCCGCGCATATTAGTTATTAAAGTGGTTTTCGGTATCGACAGAGAGTATGTCCATATCCGATCCCGGTCTCTTTAATAACTACGTATTATTACACCGATTGGTCGTTTGTTTATTTCAAAACCAAATCAATTTCAATTTCAAATAGAATTCGTAAACCAACATTCATTTGTCTTTCAAAACCAATTTCCAATAATTTACGTTTCAAAACTTCCAAATTATCATTTCAAAACCTTATAATTCAATTTCAAATTTTATTTCAAACAATTCAAATATTGATTCAAGTTCGTATATCAGTTTCATTCCGAAATCATTTAAATTAACTTAATTTAACATTTAAATCAATTTAAATTCATTTATCGATTTCATTCAATATTCGTTAAGTTACTTTATCATTCAAAACAATTTTTATTAAATTTCCAATTCATTAAATCAATTCTTAAGTTCAACTTTATTATATCAAAACTTACAAATTGAATTAAATTAAATTCATCAAATCAAATCCTTTAATTTTCAAGTCTTGCATTAATTTCAATAAATCACATTTTATTTCTTGTTAAAGAAATTCAATTTCACTTATTTACTTCTTAAATAATTTTCCAAAACTTAATTAATAAAGAAACTCAATTTCAATTATTTACGAAGTAAAAATTTACTTATTCAAAAGTTAAAATTTTACTTATTAAAGAATTCAATTAATTTAATCATTAAATAATTCAACCTTATTTAATTATTAAAGAATTCAAAACTTAATTATTAAATAATTTCAAAGTTTAATAATTACAAACTTAATTATAATTTCAAAATTAAACATCATTCTTTCATCAATTTCATTTTTAATATTTAGTTTCAGATTTTTAAATATTAACATTTTCTTTTCATTAAAATTCAAATTTCAACTTCATTTCAAAACCATATTTTTTATTCAATAAAATCTTCGTTTTATTCTTAAATCAAATTATTGACCAATCGGGTTTTCATTTAATTCTCTATATCTAAGGTCAAAGTTCAATTTTGGGTATTTATCATTTCAACCCGATTCCAATTCAATTCCAAATCAAAGCATAACAAAGGGAACTTGCAGTGTGATAACTGGGATGGTGTCCAAGTAAATAAACAAGCAATAACAACAATCAATATCAATCCAATAATCAATTCAAATAATCCCGAAATAACCGTATTAATTCGCATTGTTATTTGTACGAATTTATATAATTATTTCTAGAATCTACACTATCATTTCATGTAGATTAAAGATTATTACATTACGGTTTTCACTTGTCTTTCAATTTCAATTTTCATCCATCATCAATTTAACAACATACATTCAGTGGTTCAAGATGTAATTAAACAAATCCTACGTGTAGATAAATTTTAACAGTTAAATGGGTCATATTATACAAATGTCAGTTAATCAAATTTAACATTTAATTATCCTATATCAAGTTCAATTGCATACTATTTATCATTTTAACATTAACAATTTAACGTCCAATATAAACATCAACAATCAATCAATTATCAGCCAAACTGTATTATCATCGCATAAATAATTCACAGATAATGGTGTCAAATGTCACAGGTGAACTGATATAGGCAATAACATATATAACAGTGTAATTAACTAACAGCAGCATATTTCAATTGTCGTTTCAATTGAAATCAAATTTAATAAATACAAGAACGTTAATCGTGAGTGATTGCTCACCTTTTGAGGCTAGAAGAATTTTGACGGCTCGACAAGGTACGAATTGGTTTACGATCTAGACCGTCGAACACCCAAACAACAACTCAAAGCAAAGTAAGCTGGAAGCCGATTTTTAGACAGACAAAGCTGATAAATAGAAATAGGCGAAATCAAATCAGAACTGTCGATGATGATAAATGGTATAATTGTACTGATCATATAAAATTATATATATTATAAATAAATCATATTCTATATGTCAAACCCATATTAAATTATATATATATATATGAAAACATATTAAAAATCATTATTTATTTATTTTTTATTTTTTTAAAAAACTCATGTACTTAAATCAAGCAGATATATAATACAGTTTGAAATCAAAGTATATCACTTCATCATTTATCCATATAGATAAAATAGAAAACGTTATTTATATTCAAATAGCAAATACAACAATGTAGATGAAATTACAATTTACTTACTTTCATACCTTTATATTCAAAAGCGACTTATACTTATAACCAATATACGTATATAACCTTAGATAAAGACGCAACATCATTCCCAGTTATATTAGAAATCTATATACATTAGAATAAACGTATAAAACATTATAAACTACTGTTTTATATATATATACAGTGAACAAACCTTTATAACTGCATAATATATATAGCATATAAATATAGAGATATTTTACAATGACTCCATAACAAAATATATTCATACAACTACTAAAAAAACAACAGCTAGAACAATGTTAAAAACTTCTATATACAGCTGTCGAAGTACATATATATACAAAATATAAACTATGATTACATACTTTTATAACTTGCATACTTTTAAAACTTATACTTATTAATATATCAACTGTTTTTAACTTACATACTTATAATATAAAAAGACTGTTTCAAAGCCAACGTTATATACAATATTCAAAATCCAATAGTATACATATATAAGCTAATATATTTAACACTTTTAAATACATAAAAAGAAAATGCTTCACATAGAAACGAACCAAAACATAGACTTTGTAAACACTATATACTTATATAATATAAACAATATACATAACAATTATTCTACCTTGATAAATCAATAGCCTAGAAAGTGAAGACAAGGTGGTTTCGGCATTGGAGGCGCACAGCAAAACAAGGGGAAGAAGCTGTTGAGGTGGACGTGCACATGCGGTGCTGCCGTGAAAAGGTATGGCGCGGCGAGGTTGGCCGGAGGCGAGTGGAAGGTGGCGATGAAGTTCTCGGTGAGGCGCAAGGAGGTGGGAGTTAAGGACGTGGTTGCCCGGCGAAAGCTATGGGATGGAGCACGGGAGGGCGGAGCTACAGGCCGAGGCTGCGTACGGTGGTGAGGTGGTCGAGCGATGGGCGGATGGTCTTGGAAAGGCGAACTGTGATCGAGGGGGACGAGCAAGGGGAAGGATGGCCGGAGATCTAGGTTGCGTGCTACGGCGGGGTGCTTGGTTGGAGACTTCACGTGGTTGCTTGGGAGAGGAGAGGCCGGTTAGGGTGAAGGGCATTGGAGACCAGAGAGTGGAGGAAAAACAATGAGGGAGGAGGCCAATTTGTATGCTTACGTTTTTTTTCTTTTACAAAGAAGAAAATGACAGGCAAATATATTTTAGTGAATGAGACACACGCAGCAAAGAAAAAGAAAAGGAGGAAAGAAGGTAAATGCCAGTGGAGTGTGAATCAACACCTAGGATGGTGAACCGTAGGAATATGGAAAGTTAAAAAATAAATTACTGGGAATGATAAAGGATTGCAACCATTGGATTATACGGTAGACAATTAATGAAGGGTCACGGAAGCCAAAAAGCTTCGACAACGGTTACCGATACGATCCAACGTTTTACAAATTTCGCTGTTCACCGGACGTCGAAACACACAACAAATACACCGCAGAGATCAGTACGACGAGACGATCAAAACGGTATACAAATATCAGTGGTTTGATTGGATTATAAAAATCGAAATTTCTAATAGCGGAAAATGCAAGAAAAACGCTGAAAAATAAGATTGACGGAGCCAAAGATGTCCGAATTTTGAAAAATGACATCTTGCTCAGAAGATGGTTTAGAATTTTTCTATGTAAAAATATTTAGGTTTCGGAAACGTTTTTATTTTCATCGCTTTTTAACTGTTTAAATTGAAGTGAATTTACGCGCGAAATAAACTTTCGTATTTTCGGACGAAAATTTACCAGTTGCTATGTTTAACTAGACGTATTCCAAATTTTAAATTTTTATTTCAAATTTTTATTGTTTAAAATTTCACAAAATTTCAACTAATTACGTTATTAAAACAGTTGAAATTTACGGGTCGTTACAATCAGTGAACTGTTGTGGGTTGTTGGTGTTGTCTGAAGTTGCTGAAGCATTGTCTCCTTCAGCCATGATTAAAGATCTCTATGACTGATCCAAGAAATCAATAATTTAGAAGATTTACTAATTCAAGATCACACTATTACTGACAAGAACAGGTTAGTTGCAGCCAAGATTTAGATGATGAGCATGCTCTGATAAGTGTTGGCACGACAATTACTTTCTTTATGTCTTTGACTGCTTTCTTGAATTGGTTTTCTGATTTTCTGAACTTTCTTGGTATGGATTTGTTTAACTTTTGATGAAAAGCTTGTTGCAATCAGAAATCTAAATGATTTCTTGGTATGGTACCTGTTTTTCACAAAAAAATGCAAATTCAATTATTAACCTAAATGATGGGATATCACCTGATGGGTTAAGATGTCTCCAAATGATGAAATCTTTCTGATGAAGATTTGTATTGAGATTATTGTCGTTAGGCTTCTAAAGATTTCTTTGAATTCAATCGTTGATGTTGTTGCCGCAAGGCTTGTGAGGCTCTGATACCATATTAGATTTTGATGATATTGAGATATTAGAAAACAGAGAAAGAATGATTTTCTGTATTGATCAGAATAATACAATGTACAGTTACAATTCTGTTTATATAAAGAATACAAAGGTATTGGGTTGTTTAGAAACAAAGCCCAGGCCCATTTAATGAATACGTTGTATTCTTCAGAGAATAGCAGTATGCGATCAGTTCATTTTCTAACTTTTTTAATTACTTTATGAAAAGTAGTAGTCCAAACCAGTAGCATGTAGATTGAAATTTTACAAAAATTTCAACTTATTCACCTCGATATCAAGTAGTTGAAGATTTATTGAGTACACCTCGTTTTTTGTTTTTTGTTGTTGAATTCAAAATTATAGAAATTCTAACTTGAATGCAATCTCAGTTAGGAACATTAGCTGATTCAGAAAGAAGTTGGCATTATGTGGCTATGCTAATATCTATGATAAAGTAATGGAGCAGATGGTGGACGATGGTATATACCGTGGGTGGTATATAAAAAATGGTTGAAGTTTAAAGTCGTATAAAACACGGTAATTGTGTAAACTGTACTTCACACAGTGATAGATTTGAAAGAAAAAGAGAGCAACCATTTAAGCTAACCTTCGTAGAAGAATTTTTTTAGAGCATTAAACGTTTTGTTTGTGGTATGAAAGGATAGATTCAATGGCTGGGGGTATTCAAATATGTGTAAGTTCGTTTCTGCAACTGTTGCTGAGTACCACGTTATCTTTGAAAACCGACTATGAGTTGGTTCGGTGTTAATCAGTTGAAGTGGGTATATTTTAATGAGATAGTGGTGTTGACCAATGGTAAAACATTACATCCTCATAAATTTCACTTACTTTAATGTTTTAATTTTCAAGGCAGTTAGAAAAGGTTGGATTTTATGGAAAAATACATTATGCTCCGACATACACCACTTATTACATTGTACATTTATTTCCATGGATAGAGTTGGTTATATAAGTTTGCTGTACAGGATACAGTCACCAATTATACCGTGTATAATTACAGTAGCCAACTATATTTCAAAATCGATATACTCAACATATATGATTGTGTAAAACATATTAGAAGTGATGTAACATATCAGTATATGAGAATATGTAGATCTTGTATGAAAAGCTCGAATCACTGCAGTAGTTCTCACCATAAGAAATTTTCCGACAAATAATAAAATGTAGAGCATAATAACATACAACCAATTGTTCGTTTAAACATATAAAATTAATATACCAATTCAAAATCCAATAGTTAGTGGAAAATAAGCATGCTAAGCATTCATCATATAATTAGTAGTTCTCACCTATTTTAATTCTTTAACCACTTAGATCATTCAAGTAAGTGAAATCAATTTTCTGCTTTATTCTTTAGGTATTACAGGGACATATATTAATCCTCCAAGATAGAATACCAGCGCATTTACATAATTTGTATTATAAAGATTTTGAAATAACACATGTAATGTGTAATTTAATCTAAAATCTAAGATATATTTGCAAATTGAGGTTAACCCATATAAGATTGAATCATTATTTCTTTAGCTACTTGTTTGTAATATGTTGACGTAATGGCGATTTCCTCATCTAAAACCAAAAAAATATACAAATGTTATAATATTGTAGGAGATGAAATATAGTATGAATGCATACAACACACATACTTTCTCTTTCTTTTTGGCAATAATCCTTGAATTTTTCTTCTTCAAATATTCATGTTCACATTGGATCTTAATATTCATTGTTTGACATGGTCGATTCATTAGCTTATTGGATTTACATACGTTCTTCAGTTCTTGTGGAATGATAAGGTATAGTTATATGTTTATAAATGAATGTTAGTTGGGTAGTACAATTCTTCCAATCAATTTTCTAAATCACATTATTGATTGAATTAGCCAAGAATTAGATTTTAAAAAAAAAATTCACTGTGTATAAGGATGAGTACTTATAGATAACACCTTTAAATGATTGAAATCAAAGTTGCTTCTCTGACAGAAATGAATATGTATATTTGGTCCCTAATTTCCACAAATAAAAAAGCACAAAGTGTCTTGTCCTTTTCTGACAGAAAATGCAAGATGATTTGCACTTTTCTAATTTTGAAATTTTCGAAAATTTTGAATCTTTTGAAAAGCGAAAGTTAACTTGCTCTTTCTATCAGAAAAGCGCAAGCTAGTTTGCGCTTTCTAATTTTGAAATTTTTTTGAAAATTTTAAAACCTTTAAATATTTTGAAAAGCGCAAGATAACTTGCGCTTTCTATCAGGAAAGCGCAAGCTAGTTTGCGCTTTCTGATTTTGAAAATTTAAAAAGCGCAAGCTAACTTGCGTTTTCTTATTTAGAAAAAACAGGGACTTAATTTACATATTTATTTGTACAAGGACTTTTCTTGTAACACCATCAGAAATAGGGACCTTTCGTGCAAAGCCCCTAAATGGAAACCCCTCAATTCGGGATGATATCCTCAAATTTGAGAGTTTGAAATCAAAATCAACATGTTGAAGTTTTATTTTCTAAAAAAGAAAGCACAAAAACGGTCATACAAATGATGGGAAGATACCGTGTGTAAATAAAATTTAATTTGCAACCCAAACATTTTTTATATTGTAACTTTCCCAATTCGAATCATGATTCAAATCCTGTTGAAGATATTAAAATTATTTATATATTCTCCCTTCATGAAACCCGTCTTAAACTTTATAAGCCCACCTATTTTTTTAATGCATATTCAGAATTATATTTTAAAATATGGACTTAAAACCAAGTTAGGTACGAATACATTTTGTGCGCTTATGGAGAATGAATTTCGCATCGTCATTTACTTTTTGGGTTGGTCAACTTAAATTGGATTTGGAAAATGAAAATGAAAATGAAAATTCCATTAGAATTAAAAATCTAATGATTAAAAAATTAGCACTTAGATTATTTTATGTATAATACATTGCCGGCAATTGTCAATTTGGATGTTGAAAAGAGAAACTATAGCCAGGTAAGGATGAGACATATTAATATTCAATAAAATTATGGACAGTTAAACAAAAAACATGTAGCGGTTACTGAGACATGATACTCAATCTAAACTGGTTGTAGAAAATGTTCTAAGACTAAATCTAAAAGTATATGTTAGATTTGGAAAATAATACTAATACGCCATTCTTACCTATCTTTAATTAAAGTATAATAAGCAGATCCGAGAATATATCATGTTGATAACATAGTTTAATTTTTAGGTTTACCATTTTACAGTCAGCCATGATCATCAACCACATAAAAAGTGCAAAAATATTACAAATGAGGACTTCATAAATTACCATAGGTAGAAGATTGCGATTTGTATTATCGTCCATTATCGCATTAAGAGGTGAAAGGCACTCGCGATGAATAACTACTTCATCTAGATCGCCGCTAATTTTTCCATTTGATTTGTTTGATTTGGGTATTTTATTTTAGAGTAGTTGAAGAAGATGGTACACAGTTGGAGAAGAAGAAATAGAGATGAAGGTAACCATTGTTAAAGGTGCGAAGGATTTTTCTAAAAATTATGTATTGCCACGTGTTGATTAAAGAAGAGGGTGGATTCTCCTTTCCAATATAAGTAATAGATAGATATGGTTGGAGCGAATTGATGACCTGGTAACACCACTCACTTTTTTATTACATAATAGGTATAATAGTTAATAAAGGTGCATTTAGTAAAAAATTTGTGAGAATTAAATTATCTAGACACATGCAACAATGGATATTTTTGAGAAAGCTGGAAACAAAGGGATATACAAATTTGAACTCATGATTCATATAACATTCTATTCTTACATGTAATAGATGCATGTAACATTATTTCTAGATTATGTTGGCATTCTCTTCGAAAGAATAACATTTCGAGAGGGTTAAAAGTATAAATTTGGATATAAAATGATAACACAATTTCAACTAAGTATAAATTTTAATATTAAAAAAATAATAATAGTAGAATTTTTAGATAGCCTTACTTCTTCTGGTAGCTTCATCAAACAAAGTAAATTAAATCTTGCCTATAAAATAAAACAAAAATCCAATTCGATGTGATTCTGAATCTATAGTCCCTTTTAAAAGTTGATGTTTCTACTTCTTATTTTCTCCTATAGCTAATGCCCTTAGAATGCTAATTTGATATTTCTATTTCTTGAACTGGATTCAAAAAGAAAGTAAATTAATTATTCAAATTATGAAATAAACTAAATATCAACCAAAAGTAAGTGCAAAACTGGAAATCTAAAATAAATTTAAACACTCTACATACTCCTTAGTGTTTTGATTCCAAAAATTGTAATACCAATCTTAGAAAACACATAAAAAAATTAAGTTGTGAAAAATATAATCCATTAAAACAAAAAGCATTATTTTTCCAAATATAAATGTAAAAATGGAATAATAATTGCATAACGTTCCTTTAATTGGATGGATTTTTTTATATATAATTAAATATAAAGACGCGCCAACTTAATTTTTGAACTTCTCTTCTACTTGAATGTGTAAACATCTAAAGCTAAGCATAAGTGAAATGAAACCCACAACAATGTTATAGTGCATCAAATAGATCAGAGAATGATTTGTGATAAATGTTATAGTTACATTCAGATAATTGGACCTATAGAACATGCATCCACTATTCAATTGAAAAAGTAACTAAAAGTAATTAAAATTTTTAAATAGTAAGTGAGTATTTGTTAATGTAATTTAAATTTAAGAAAGATAAGGGTTCAGTGTTTTTACCTTTATCTTTTCCCAAATAAAAACGGTTAAAACAAAAGAATAATCTAAGCAAATTGTCATGATTAAAGATTTAAGGAGAATAAGAAATATGAGAAATCTATCGTTGTTGCTAGTCTCGATGGATGGTTTGAGAAATCCCAACCGAGGATTATATCATACTCTACTTTTTTGTTGTATTTTTATCACTAAAATAGTAAGTAATTTGGAGTTGAAAAGCAAACCAAAGAACTTTCAAATGAATACTAGGTATAAGAAACATTAGTTTGCAATTATTAAATAAAGAGAAAAAATGTAAACCTTATAAAAGATTATCTATAGCACTATTTTTGTTGTTGTATTTTATCGTTGAAACCTTCTATAAAGTAATTTGGCAATGAAAAAACCAAAGAGTTTTAAGAGGAATACCAAGTATAAGCAGAATTAACTTGCATTTACTAAAGAAAAAAGAAAAAAATTTGAGGAAACAAATATACGAAAAAGATAAGAGTGAGTAAACATGAAATTTAGCTTAAATTGGATGAGAGTTGAGTCTATTTATTGAGATTGGATAGGAACAGAGAATACAGATGGCTAAATATTCTCTATTGTATAGAATATAATATTTTTATTTAGGAAAAAGGAAATGAAATAGGAGACGAATGGACCTTAGATTCCAATGAATAAATGATAATTAATGAAAATTGATTGAGTTTATTTGTTGAAATATGTGTAAAAGAGGCTAATGAATTCCTGTTGTACATTTTTGAGATGGTTAGATCATTAATTTCAATGTTATTGTTTGTATTTGTTGGATTTTTTATGAAGGGTTAAAAATAAAGCTAATCTTTAAATTATAGAGAATATAATATTCAAACTAAGATAAAATATGAAAATATATAAATTGGGAGAGCGTACTTTTTATTTAATAGGAAGATAGATAGAGGATATTATTGAAGAAAATGACTCATTACAAAGCAGGAAAAATAGATATTCTCATGTGGTAGCGGGTGCAGTCATACTAACCGTTATTGGGCCAAGCCCATTTATTATATTTTGCTTGTAATTGCTCTGTTCGAAACTGTATAAATATAGAACTGTTGTATAACATTTGTATCAATAAAACAATAGTGCAATATTTCATTCTCTTCAATAAAATCAAATATTTCATTTCTTCAACATGGTATCAGAGCAAAAATTTGCTTAACAGCAAGTACTTTACCATTTTTTGATCAAAGATCAATTTTCTCATTAGAATATTTTCATCATATGAGATTTAACTGCACAGTTTAACAACTGTGTACATTTTTTTAAAGAAATCTCATCATCCGATACAGTACCGTGCCAAGAAAGAAGTATATCAGACAATTTTCATCATTTTTTTTTACAAATTTCTAGCTGCAATAGTGATCAGAGATATCAAGATTCAGTTTATCTCACCTAAAGTGCCGTGCCAAGAAACTTTTGTCAGCAATCGCTCATCATCAAGTCAGTTTCTGGCTGCACCTCCTTGCTTTTTGGTAATCTTTATCTTCTTCATCATTTCTTGTTGTGATTTCTTCAATTATGGCTGAAGAAAATGATAATAGTGCTGGTTCACCCACTTCTGCATCTAAATCCACCCAAACTCAAACCAATGCCACGCAAGAACTCGTCAAAACCATCATCAAGCCACAAAGCCAGATTATAACCACCCCACTTGATGAAACAAACTATCTACCATGGAAATTCCAGGTAGAGACTGCAACCAGGGTCTATGGCCTTCAGGAATATGTTCTTGGAACACTTAATACTCCACCAAGATTCACCGTAGATGCATAAGGAAAGTTAGTTGATAATCAAGAATATATCATGCATGAAAGGCAAGATAGTTTAGTCAGTTCCTGGCTACTATCCTCAATCAATGCAAGTCTTTTGCCTCAATTAATTGGCTGTAAGACTGCCTATGAAATATGGCATACAATAGAACAAGTTTTTAGTTCTCAATCTGTTGCAACAATTAAGTAGTATAAAAGGTAACTGCATAATTTGAAGAAAGATAATTTGTCTATGAAGGAATACCTGCCTAAAGCCAAGACTTTTTGTGATCAGTTAGCCTCTACAGGGCATAATATAAGTGACACAGAACAAATACTGTCTCTACTAAGTGGGTTAGATGAAGAGTATGAATCAGTTGTTGCTGTGATATCATCTATAGAAAAACTACCAACTCCACGATATGTACATTCCATATTACTTGCACATAAAGGAAGATTAGAGCAAAAAGGACCAATAAATATGGAATACTCTACAAATTACATTTCTAACAACAGAGGAAGAAATCAAGAAAGAAATCATAATAACATAAATCAGTCTAACAGTAGTCAAAGAGGTGGCCAGGGTAATAAATCTAGAGGAAGAGGTGGCAGGTGGAGCAACACAAACAACAATAACAGACCAAGATATTAGATCTGTGAAAAATATTGTCACACAACAAATAGATGCTATTTTAGATTTGATGCTAACTACACACCATCTCAACAAAACACTAGCAACTCAAGAATGCATAATGCTAGTGCAAACATGGTGAATACTCAACAAGAATGCAAGGATCAATCATAAAGTTCAACCAGTGGGTTAGCAAGGGCAGAGGATATTCAAGATGACTGTTGGTACCTAGATTCTGGTGCAACTAATCATGTTACAAACAATCTCAACAATTTGAATCTTGGAAACAGGGAATACAATGGTAAACATTTATTATACATGGGTAATGGCAAATCAACTTACATTACACACACTGGAAATGCAAGTATTAAAGGTGCTAGGCAACTTTATCTTAACAATCTTTTGAGAGTTCCAGTTATCAGAAAAAATTTAATGAGTGTCTCACAATTCTCAAAAGATAATAATGTCTATTTTGAATTTCATTCAAAGTATTGCTTAGTAAAAGATGTACTAACTGATGAAATTCTTTTGCAGGTAAAGAATGTAAGGGATTGTACAAATTTTGATATTGCAAAATCGAGAAAATATGAAAGTATGAAAAACTGGTGTAACATGTCAGAAACAAAATCTATTGAAAGTTGCAATAACTTTGATGTTTGGCATGCTAAACTGGGACACCCCATTATGAAAATTGTAAGACATGTTTTGAGTAATGATAGTAAATTTCATATTGAAAACATCCCTTCATTTTACAACTGCACCTATTGCCCAATGGGAAACAGTCATAAACTTGCATTTTCAGATTCAAAAATTGAATATGATAAGTCACTAGAACTTATTGCTACAGATCTGTAGGGACCGGCCCCAGTATCTACAGATTATGGCTATAAGTATTACATTTCATTTATTGATGCATTCTCTAGATATGTGTGGATTTATTTTTTAAAATCAAAATCTAAGACTTTTAATGCAGTTATTCAGTTCATAGCAAGTGCTAAAATGCAAACAAATTGCTCAGTAAAAATTATGCAGACTGATGGTGGCAAAGATTTCTTACCACTCAAAGAGTTCTTTCAAAAAAAGGAATAAATCATAGGACAACTTGTCCACATACCTCTGAACAAAATGGTCTTATTGAGAGGAAGCACAGGCATACCGTAGAGACAGGCCTAACACTTCTTGCACTGGCATCTCTACCCCTGAAATTATGGCCTAATGCTTTCTCAATAGCTGTATATCTTATCAACAGACTACCCACTAAGGTTTTACAACTTAAAAGTCCAATTGAAGTACTGACCAAGATCAAGCTGGACTATCAGGGTCTAAAAGTCTTTGGATGCCTATGCTTCCCCTATTTAAGACACTACACGACACATAAGTTAGAATTCAGGTCAGCTCCCTGTACATTTCTGGGTTACACAGCCAACTAAAAAGGATATAAATGTCTTGACAACAAGGGTAAAGTATATATATCAAGACATGTAACTTTTAATGAGTTTGAATTTCCTTTTAGCAAATCTGAATACAATACTACCTAGAAGCTGTATAATCCAAAGCATTCCATACCTCCTATACATGAAGTAATCATACTAGTTGAAAGGCAGATACTTCAGAATAAGAGCAATATTGAAGTGCCTTAAATAATTAGAAGTGTTTCAAGCCATGAGCAAAATGAATTATCTGAAGGTCCATATTTGTCTCCACAACAAGGCAACATCAGTCATGCAGATCACTTCCAAGTATTTGATGATTCTCAATCATCTAATACTCAGCAGGAAATCACTGTGGAGAATAGAACTCAACAGACTGCTCCTGCAAACAGTGGTCATCATATGATAACAAGATCAAAAAGTGGTATATTCAAACCAAAAATATACAATGTAGAATTAACTATTGAGGAACCCAGTACTTATTACCAAGCTATACAGAATGAAAAGTGGAAGACTGCCATGAAGGAAGAATATGATGCACTTACAAGGAATAAAACCTGGGACCTTGTTCAAGTACCTGAACACAAAAGTGTTATAAGGTGTAAATGGACTTATAGTCTAAAGAAAAATCATGATGTTACAATTCTAAAATACATGGCTAGATTGGTGGCAAAAGAGTATTCACAACAAAGTGAGTTTGATTTTAATGAGACCTTTTCACCAGTTGTGAAACCATCCACCATTAGAGTTATATTGACCATAGCCTTGTATAAGAATTGGACCATTAAACAACTAGATGTGAATAATGCCTTTATAAATGGTGTATTACAGGAGGAGGTGTACATGGAATAGCCACTTGGATTCAAACAATAAGAGAATGAAAGATTGGTGTGCAAGCTAAATAAAGCAATCTATGGGCTCAAGCAAACACCAAGAGTGTGGTTTAACAAATTGAAAATAACACTAGCCAGTCTTGGATATACCTCTACAAAATCTGCAACTCTCTCTTTATTAAATTGTCTAATACAACTATTACTTACATATTAATTTATGTTGATGATTTTATAATTACAGGTAACAGTGAAACTAAAATCAGCAAGGTCACACAACGCTTAGACAAAGAGTTCTCAATTAAAGACTTGGGAGAATTAAGCTACTTTCTTGGTATAGAAGTTAAAAGAACATATGATAATGGACTACACTTATGCCAAAGGAACTACTTTTCAAAGTTACTAATAAAGGCAAAAATGGACAAGGCAAATCCTCTTTAACTCCAATGACAAGTAGTCTACACTTATCAAAAAACAAAGGGGAGTCAATTGAAAATGAGAAATTATACAGGAGCATTGTTGGAGCATTACAATATGCAAGAATAACAAGGCCAGACATATCATTTAGTGTAAACAAAGTCAGCCATTTTATGCAAAAACCACTAAATGAACATTGGAAGGCAGTTAAGAGAATACCGAGGTACCTTAAAGGCACTATCAATCAGGGTATTGTTCTACATGCAAGCAAGTCACTAAACATATATGGATATGCAGATGCAGACTAGGCTACTGACAGTGATGATAGAAAATCAACAACATGCTACTGTATCTTTTTAGGAAAAAATCCAATATTATGGTGTGCTAATAAACAACCAACAGTATCTAGATCTAGCACAGAAGCAGAATACAGAAGTGTGGCCAGTGCAACTACGGAAATCATGTGGGTGGAATCATTATTAAGTGAATTGTAGATCAAAACTAATACTACAACTACTATTTGGTGTGATAATCTCAGCACAATTTCACAGCAAACCTAGTACTGCACTCCAGAACGAAGCACATGGAACTGGACTTGTACTTCGTTCGAGAGCAAGTTTTAAAAGGAAAATTAAGGGTTAATCACATACCTTCCACTTACCAAAAAGCAGATGTCTTTACTAAAGCACTATCAAGGAATAATTTAACAAATTCAGGAATAAACTGAATGTTGATGAGTTGAACTCAGACCTGAGATGCAGAGCCTCGAATTACTTGCCAGCAACAGAGAAATCTAAGAGCCACTCACCGATGTGAAGTCTGTCTCGACTTCGTCAAATTTGTTAACTTCATCAACTTCAATTCCAGTCTAACTTGCTTCTGATGTCGGGACAAGCTTCTCAAATCTGATAAACCTTCGCTAGAGCAAAGATTTACTAGATTAAAGAGATTTTTTTTGAAGATTATAGAGAAATTTTCTATGGCGACCATTTTCAAGAATTCTTTGGAAACTCGGACTCTCGAATTGATTTGAGGGGGGTATTGAAGAAAATGACTCATTACAAAGCAGGCGAACCAGATATTCTCGTGTGGTAATGGATGCGGTCATACTGACCGTTATTGGGCCAAGCCTATTTATTATATTTTGCTTGTAATTGCTCTGTTCAAAACTGTATAAATACAGAGCTGTTGTATAACATTTGTATCAATCAAACAATACTGCAATATTTCATTCTCTTCAATAAAATCAAATATTTCATTTCTTCAAAAGATATAATATGCATATATATAATATATTATAAACTATGGAAAAAATTACTATAATTTAATACATTTATCACATGACATAAATAGATAATATATAATATGATAAAAGAGTTACCTTAACGATATAACTCAAATTTCATATGTTATAATAGATGGATGGATAGACAAAACAAATGGATAATAAATGCAGGGGAAGTCAAAATTTTTAGAGAATTAAATTACCTCGACTCGTTACATGAGATTTTTGAGAGAAGTGGAAATGAAAGGACATATAGACTCAAGCACAAATTTCATATTATATAATAGATAGATAGATTATGATGAATATGTTTTATTTTGTTGAGCTTAACAAATGGAAGTTTAAAACACTGGATCTAGAAAGATATATAGGAAAGATTGTAGATCTAATAAGTTCTAGCCTCTCCCATACACTTAGTAGTTTTGCCTCCCAGCTCTCTATCTTATTTTTTACTTCATTGACCAACTATTCGCAATTGCTATCCTTCAAATTAACACTTTAAGTGGAATGCTGAGATATGTTATTGATAGCCCCCCTTGTTTGATACCTATGATTTCTGCTTGTTCCGATTTGTCAACAACTCCTCTCCCAAAGAAAATTGAAGATTTTTTTCTTACTCAGATCAAGTCCAGTTGATTCTTTTTTGAAGATGTCTTTAATTGCCTTAGCTCTAGTTTTATCCGCTTTGACAAAGATAAGGATATCGTCTGTGTAGATTGTGTGAGCAATATTGATGTTAGGCGTCGCTTGTCTAATAAGTCCTTTCTTCAATTTCTCCTTGTATAATAACGACACATATTCCATCACAAACGTGAACATCAGTAGGGAGATATGATTTCTCTATCGTAAGCAATATGTACTCTTGAAGTATCCAATTAGGCTACCTTGATTAATAATGGAAAATTTTGGCTTGTTTAATAAGTTATCTTACCATCTTCAGCCATTTCTCATAGAATCCCATTTCTTTCATTATATGTGTCACATAGTTATGATTGGCTGAGTCATACGCTTTCCTCAAGTTGACCTTAATGCACTTCGTTTTGTTATTGATTATTAATAATGGAAAATTTTGGCTTGTTTAATAAGTTATCTTACCATCTTCAGCCATTTCTCATAGAATCCCATTTCTTTCATTATATGTGTCACATAGTTATGATTGGCTGAGTCATACGCTTTCCTCAAGTTGACCTTAATGCACTTCGTTTTGTTATTGATTATTAATAATGGAAAATTTTGGCTTGTTTAATAAGTTATCTTACCATCTTCAGCCATTTCTCATAGAATCCCATTTCTTTCATTATATGTGTCACATAGTTATGATTGGCTGAGTCATACGCTTTCCTCAAGTTGACCTTAATGCACTTCGTTTTGTTATTGATTATTAATAATGGAAAATTTTGGCTTGTTTAATAAGTTATCTTACCATCTTCAGCCATTTCTCATAGAATCCCATTTCTTTCATTATATGTGTCACATAGTTATGATTGGCTGAGTCATACGCTTTCCTCAAGTTGACCTTAATGCACTTCGTTTTGTTATTGATTATTAATAATGGAAAATTTTGGCTTGTTTAATAAGTTATCTTACCATCTTCAGCCATTTCTCATAGAATCCCATTTCTTTCATTATATGTGTCACATAGTTATGATTGGCTGAGTCATACGCTTTCCTCAAGTTGACCTTAATGCACTTCGTTTTGTTATTGATTATTAATAATGGAAAATTTTGGCTTGTTTAATAAGTTATCTTACCATCTTCAGCCATTTCTCATAGAATCCCATTTCTTTCATTATATGTGTCACATAGTTATGATTGGCCGAGTCATACAATTTCATGTGTAAATAAGATTCCATCAGCTATTGATCTATTTGGAATGGAAGTGCACCGCTTGCTTGAGATCAAGTTATCCATAAACATCCTTATGTTAATCAGATCTTAATTTAATCATGTTCTCTACACCATTTGAACATGTAAAACTAAAGGCGGAAGCAACGATAAAATCAATTTACTTACCTCCAGCCATTGCAATTAAATCATTGAAAAATTAGATTTCCAAACGATGCCAAATCTTTGCTGTTGTTTTAGATTCAGATTCCAAACCTTCACACTCTATCTTTAGATGGTGTATTATTTTTGAGAGTAGGTTTAGTGACTTCTTATCTAAAAAATGACTTAAGTTTCCCTTTATATTTCTCTTGCCATCAAAGAGCAATTTCAGAACGTTGAGACAATGGTGGGCGGTTTTCTAAACGTGGAGAAATTAAAACGGGTAGTTACCTTGATCATTGGTAACTTCCCTCAATAAATGGACCACATCACTTTTCCAGAATTTGAGAAAGTCAAAAATGTATTATTCTTTTATTGTCAATTTTCTGGAAAATGCTTACATTCTCCCACTTGGTCCATTTAACTAGAGAG
The DNA here is from genome assembly GCA_030737815.1 of Allium fistulosum. Taxonomy (NCBI): domain Eukaryota; kingdom Viridiplantae; phylum Streptophyta; class Magnoliopsida; order Asparagales; family Amaryllidaceae; genus Allium; species Allium fistulosum. The sequence continues at coordinate 719,377,650 of CM060908.1, forward strand.
ACTTTATATATGAATCATAGCGACTAATCCTCTTAGAGAAATAATTAATCTTCCACGTATCACATTATACTCAGTCTCTCACCACTCACGCTATAACTTTAATGAGTAAACCTTATGTTTACTCCATGTCAAAACATAATGATATTTCTCAACAATAATCATCAAAATATGTACGTACATAAATTCAAATGAGAAAATATCCAAACTGAATGAAAACTTTCAATACAACATAAATAAATGTATCACATGACGAAACCAAGTCCCATACTCACTACGTGACCCTTGAAACTCTTAGTCTGCATGCCTTTAGTCAAGGGATCAGCAATCATAAGTTCAGTACTGATGTGTTCAATGATTACTTTCTTTTCCCGAACACGTTCCTTTATGGCTCGAAACTTTATGTCGATATGTTTGCTTCGACTTCCACTCTTGTTATTCTTAGCTATGAAAACAGCAGCCAAATTATCACAATACATTCTTATCGGGCGACAAATATAGTCTACGACTCGCAACCCAGATATGAAACTTTTCAACCATACACCATGTGAGGTAGCCTAAAAACAAGAAACGAACTCGGCCTCCATAGTAGAAGTGGCTGTTAAGGTCTGCTTCGCACTCCTCCATGAAACGACACCTTCAGCTAGCATAAACACATATCCTGAAGTGGATTTTCGTGAATCAATGCAGCCACCGTAGTCGGAGTCGAAGTAGCCTACCACTTCAAGGCTATTTGTCTGTCTATACATAAGCATGTAATCCTTAGTACCATGAAGATACCTTAATACTTTCTTTTCCACCTTTCAGTGATCAAGCCCTGGGTTACTCTGATATCTTCCCAATACTCCAACAGCATATGCAATGTCAGGTCTGGTACAAACCTGAGCATACATAATACTTCCAACAGCTGAAGCATAAGGAACATTTTTCATTTGTTCCTTTTCAATGTCATTCTTAGGGCACTGGTCCAAACTGAACCGGTCACCTTTCACTATGGATGCTACACTTGGTGAACAATCTTTCATACAGAATCTTTCAAGTATTTTATTGACATAGGCCTCTTGAGACAAACCTAAAATGCCTCGAGATCTATCTCTAAGGATCTTAATGCCAATGACATAAGATGCCACACCCATATCCTTCATGTCAAATTTACTTGAAAGAAATTGTTTCACCTCATATAGAAACCCTTTATCATTGGTTGCAAGCAAAATATCATCCACATATAACAGAAGGAAACAAACTTTACTCCCACTAACCTTATGATATATACATTGATCCATGACATTTTCTTCGAAACCGAATGAAGTTATCACTTTATGGAACTTCATATACCATTGGCGAGAAGCTTGTTTCAAACCATATATAGTTTTATTAAGCTTACAAACTAAATGCTCACCTTCTTTAGAGGAGAATCCTTTAGGTTGTTTCATATAGACCTCTTCCTCTAAATCACCATTGAGAAAAGCCATTTTCACATCCATTTGATGTAGCTCGAAGTCAAAATGGGCTACTAATGCCATGACCACTCGGAAAGAATCTTTCTTTGATACAGGAGAGAAAGTCTCTGTGTAGTCGATTCCTTCCATTTGAGTGAACCCTTTGGCAACGAGTCTGGCCTTATGTCTCTCGATGTTGCCTAGTGAGTCTTTCTTTGTCTTAAAGACCCATTTGCATCCAATGGTTTTTACACCATCGGGCAACTTGACGAGATCCCAAACTCGATTAGACGCCATAGAGTCCATTTCATCTTTCATGGCACTCATCCACAAGTCAGAATCCTTAGAACTTGTGGCTTGTGAAAACGTAGTTGGATCATTGTCGGCTCCAATATTATAATCCGTTTCTTGCAGATACGTTACATAATCATCAGAAACTGCTGATCTTCTCATTCTAATAGATCTCCTCAAAGAAACTTGTTCATCTGGATGTTCCTCGTTTACAACATGATCTATTGGATCATTATCACCAATTTGTGGATTTTCTGTTAATGGTTGAACCTGAGGGGTGTGAACCACAATCAGCCTGTCACTTGAATCAGAGGGTGGAACTTCATGATGATCCTTTTCAGAAACAACACACTGAAATTGATCACTCCCACTGATCAAGTCATTCTCAAGAAATTTAGCGTTTCTTAATTCCACAATTCTGGTGCTATGAGAAGGACAATAGAATCTATAACCTTTAGACTTTTCAGCATATCCAATGAAATACCCACTAATAGTCCTCGAGTCAAGCTTATTTCCTTGTGGATTGTAAATTCTCACTTCTGACGGGCATCCTCAAATGCGTACATGTCGCAAACTCGGTTTCCAACCTTTGAATAACTCAAAAGGCGTCTTAGAGACGGCCTTGGAAGGAACCCGGTTTAATATGTACGCTGCCGTCTTAAGAGCTTCAATCCATAAAAATGGTGGAAGTTTAATATTACTTCTCATACTTCTCACCATGTCCATTAAAGTTCGATTTCTTCTTTCTGCCACACCATTCTGGTCTGGAGAACCAGGCATAGTGTATTGGGCAACAATCCCATGCTCTTGAAGAAAGTTGGCAAATGGACCCCATGCTTGTCCGTTCTCAGTGTATCTGCCATAGTACTCACCACCTCTATCTGATCTCACGATTTTAATGTGCTTACCACATTGATTCTCTACTTCAGCCTTAAACAATTTGAAGGCTTTTATAGCTTCGACTTTGGAACGAAGTAAATAGAGATACATATATCATGAAAAATCATCTATGAAGTGATAAAGTATTTCAGATCATTAGCGTTCATGTCCGGACAACAAATATGTATTTCGGATCATTAGCGTTCATGTCCGGACAACAAAATCGTCTTTGCACCTTTCTTATGTATGTTAGTTTGCTTTCCCTTAATGCAACTAACAAAAGTCTCAATATCAGTAAAGTCTAGGGTAGAAAGTACTCCGTCCTTTACTAATCTTTTAACTCTCTCAATGGAGATGTGTCCCAACCTCCGATGCCATAACATAGAGGATTCCTCATTCATAATACATCTCTTTAAACCAGTATTAACATGCATTGAACTATGAGTGATATCATTTTGCAATTCAAGATGATAGAATCCATCAGACAAAATATCATAATCAATAATTTCAGAATTTCCAGATAAATTGAAACCAGAATCTGAAAAGAAAAAGGAAAATCCCAAAGGTACAAGTCTTGAAACTGAAATCAAATTTCTAGCGAAATTTGGTACATAAAATGTCTTATCTAAATGCAAAACAAAACCACTACTTAAAGTTAAACTGCATGTCCCAACGGCTTCCACATGTGAACTCATTTGGCTACCAGAATAGATGTATCGTTCACTGCCCACTGGTTTCCTGAGGTTTGTCATACCGTGCAAGGTATTCGAAACATGTATTGTAGTACCAGAATCAATCCACCAAGTATTATGATTAACATTAACCATATTAGATTCATAACACACAAACGCAAGAAAATTACCTTTCTTCGCAAGCCAGATCTTGAACTTAGCACAGTCTTTCTTAATGTGCCCCTTCTTCTTACGGAAGAAACATCCAGAATCTTTCTTAATGACTTGATTAGTTGACAACTTTCCTTTTTCCTTAGTGTGATCCTTCTTCTTCTTTTCAGAAGTAGTAAGGTTCACTTTTTCACCCTCTTCCATCATCAATCTTCCCTCCTCTTGAACACACATGGTCATGAGTTCATTAATCGACCACTTATCCTTATGTGTGTTGTAAGATACTTTAAAAGGGCCATATTGATGAGGAAGAGTGCACAAAATAAAATGTACGAGGAAAGCGTCCGACATGGTAACTTCCAAGTTCTTAAGTTGAGCCACAATGTCTCTCATGCGCATGATATAATCACACACCCCTTTAATTTCAGTGAGCCTCATGGATGAAAACTGCATTATTAAGGTGCTAGCAAGAGCTTTGTTAGATGTTGCAAATTTCTCATCAATGGCCTTAAGGAGATCTCTAACCTTAGTATATTGATCGACAGAACCACGAATACTAGCACAAATTTTGGTCTTTATGAACATAACGGAGAGACGGTTAGATCTCTTCCACTTTTCATAAAGGCTAACTTCAGTTGGAGTACTAGTCTCAGTAATGTTAGGTGGTTTGTCTTTCCTAATAGCATAATCGATATCCATCCATCCTAATTGCAGTAGCAATCTTTCTTTCCAGACTTTATAGTTATCACCCTTTAATTCAGGAATGTTATTCTTGACATTAGAGGAACTCCCAAGTAAAATTATTGCAAATAAAGTAAAATACATGCCTATTAACAAAAATTTTGAGACTTAAAATTTTTATCATGGTTTACCAATGTAAATCATACTGAAATTATATGAATCCACTGACATAAAACTTGCTTGTGGGCTAAAGTCCAACTCGATTAGATTCACAATAACTAAACGATGAAACTATCAAACCACATTTGATTCTTAATTCCTGTGGGTATATTAAGAAGAACAATTTAACATTTCATCATGATCAATTATATAAACACAACGAAACTCCTGTGGGTAAGTTTCATCATATTATAACAATCAATCACAATTAATGTCTAGTACACATGTGATTTCAATTTGAAATTATAGTAGTTAGAGATGTTGTGGTTATTCCCTAACGAATAAAATTTCACGTCACTCAACATTACGACTTCAGGCCATAAACTGGAACAGAATGGAGAAAAAGAGATAGCAGCATGTACTTATACATATACATTTACATTTACGCACACGTGCTAAGTGCTTTTCGCGCGCGTGTGATATGGTAGTGCTATTTTCTTCTTCTCTTATTCCCTTTCTAATTAAGAGAGCAAGTGGAACTTTATATTTATATGCATTCTCTTCAATTATTTCTATGATGTGGGACTAAACCATTATGTTTCTTAACACATATTATCTTTCTCTTCATAAATGCAAACTTTTCTTAATAATATATTCAATATCATAAGATTACCAACCCATATTACTGGCATTTTAATATTCTTTAATCTTCTTAAATCAACAGATCATCAATCATCAATCAAGTGTGAAGATTCAAAATCAAACATTTATGAAACAAGTATGAAAACCCAAAATGAAAAACAGTACAGCAAAATGAAATTCATTTTCAAATCTAAAGGCAAGGCAGAGGTGAAACTTGCTCTGATACCAAATGTTAATCAGATCTTAATTTAATCATGTTCTCTACACAATTTGAACATGTAAAACTAAAGGTGGAAGCAACAATAAAATCAATTTACTTACATCTAGCCATTGCAATTAAATCCTTGAAGAATCAGATTTCCAAACGATACCAAATCTTTGGTGTTGTTTTAGATTCAGATTCCAAACCTTCACACTCTATCTTTAGATGGTGTATTATTTTTGAGAGTAGGTTTAGTGACCTTTTATCTAAAAACTGACTTAAGTTTCCCTTTATATTGCTCTTACCATCAAAGAGCAATTTCAGAACGTTGAGACAATGGTGGATGGATTTTTAAACATGGAGAAATTAGAACGGATAGTTACCTTAATCATTGGTAACTTCCCTCAATAAATGGACCCCATCACTTTTCCAGAATTTGACAAAGTCAAAATGTATTATTCTTTTATTGTCAATTTTTTGGAAAATGCTTACACCTTAGCCTATCACACACAACTTTGAAAATAATTTTATACACCATGTTACAACATGCAATAGGTATAAATTGGTGTTTTTGGCTAGCCATCTTCGTTTTTGGAATAAAGTGTATAAAAGTTTGATTGATTTCTTCTAGAATTTCCGATCTTTCAAAACATCCCTCAATAAGTCTTTGACTAGTTTCCAATGGACTTTGTAAATTTTAGAATTGAAACCATCTGGTCCCGGGGATGTGTTGTCCCAAACACTAAAAAGTGCTGCTTTGATTTCTAACATATCTATCTTGTCATTTAATTTTTTTCCCCATATTGTAAAATTATAAGCCTGCATACAATTCTAGGCATTGAAGAGTTCTGTTGCTAATTAAAAAGCAGGTAGAAATACATAAGTGCCTCATTTGAAAATTCTTCGTGATTAATTGTATATTCTTAGGTCATCATTTTTTTTGAAACAGTACTTTATATACAACAAATCACCGTGACAACATATCAAATGTCACTAAACGTTCAAATCACGCTATGTAAGTTTCGAACTTGTGACCTCTCGCACCAAAGCCAAATCACTTAACTATTAGGACAATGGTGCTTGTCATTCTTAGGTCATCATTATTTTCCCTCCTAGTTCTGTTGACCTCTTTTAGTTGACTTTTTGCATAGAAAAACAAGGTTCGTATTTATCTTTTTGTTTAGTGCTTATCATTTCTTGCATAGTCACTTTTTCCAATTTTAACTTCAATTCATGAAATTCCACAACTACGTCGCCATTATACTTTTGTTCTAGTTCCCCTTGGAGTTTAGCTCACTTAGCTCTATAGAATTCCACCTGTTTCTTTGTACTTCTCAAATCTTACTCAATCGCCTTAATTTGTTTTTCATATTCTTTTGATTTTGCAAAAAACAGTGTAGAGGTCTACTAGCAGTTGGAGTGTTCCAGCCATCTACTACTTGTTCGTTTTAGTTCTCACAGATTTACCAATGGTTCATAAATTTACAGGCTCTTGCTACTCTAGGACAATGCTGAACAATCAATACTAAGATGGGCATGTGGTCACTGACCTTGCAGGAAGATAGCTCGCACTAAATTGGCTGAAGCCTTCCATCCATTTCAAATTCACCAGGGCTCTATTCAGTTTTGTCAAGATGTTTTTATCAGGAACTGACCACCACATAAATTGATATCCTTGGATATAGCCTTCGGTTAATCCTATATTGTACATTAGATTATTAGACTCCTTTTCTTGTACGGCGTTACTCTGTGGTAGGTCTACTGAAAATTGTTCGTGAGGGCTATAGGAGATATTGTACTCAATAAGACTAATCACACTACTAGAGATACAGTGTATTCCAACGTCCATGTTCCAACGGCATTTCTAACGGCTTCCAACGGCTCGTTGGATTTTTCGTATAATGAAGATAACACTGCAGGCAGTATCTTATTATGTTACTTGTAATATGTGGTAGCGGGTACTAGAAGCCCAAAGCCCAGTCTTCTTTTACTTGCTTGCATAGTTAATCCGAAGTCTATTGTGCCCTTGAGGTATCTTAGTATTCTTTTGACAAGTTTCCAGTGATCAGTTGTAGGGTTTTGCATGAATTGACTTGCCTTGTTGACACTGAATGTTATTTCTGGTCTTGTGATAGTTGCGTATTGTAGTGAGCCAACTATGCTTCTGTACTGTTTGTCATTGAATATTGCTTCTCCTTGATGTTTAGAAATTTGGATATTGCTGATCATGGGAGTTGATATTGAGTTTGCTTTATCCATTATAGCCCTGCAAAGAATGTCTGTGATATATTTCCTTTGACTTAATTGAATGGAATTGTCTAAAAGTCTTTTAACTTCTATGCCCAGAAAGTAGTTTAGATGGCCAAGGTCTTTGATAGAGAATTCTTGACCTAACTGCTTGATTAGCTTGTTAATTTCAGTCTTACTGTTGCCTGTAATAATGAAATCATCAACATAAATCAGTACATATATTATGACATTGTTATTGAATTTAGTAAATAGTGATATGTCAGATTTTGTTGAGTTGTATCCCAGTTTGACAAGTGTAGCTTTTAGCTTTTCAAACCACACCCTTGGTGCTTGTTTCAGGCCATACAGTGCTTTGTTTAATTTGCACACAAGTCCTTTGTTTTCCCTGTTAATAAAGCCATGTGGTTGTTCCATAAAAACTTCTTCCTGCAAAATGCCATTTAGAAAAGCATTAGTAACATCAAGTTGCTTGATGGTCCAATTCTTGCATAAGGCAGTAGTAATAACTGCTCTAATAGTCGTAGGTTTCACAACAGGTGAGAATGTTTCTTTAAAATCAAATCCTCCCTGTTGTGAATAGCCTTTTGCAACTAATCTTGCCTTATATTTAGATATTGTACCATCTACATTTCTTTTTAATCTAAAAGTCCATTTGCACCCAACAATATTTTTGTCTTTGGGTGCTGGAACTAATTTCCATGTGTTATTTTTGATTAAAGCATCATATTCATCTGCCATAGCAGATTTCCAATTTTCAATTTTCAATTTCTAAAGCCTGAAGATAGTTACATGGTTCTTCAGTATTTAAGTTAGCACTGTAGACTTTTGGCTTAAAGATTCCACTTTTTGATCTTGTCATCATGTGGTGTCTTGTGGCAATATTGTCCTGCTGTTGGTTCATAGTTTCATCATGGTGTTGTTTGTTTTGACTTTCTGATCTTTGAAATGATTCATCAGATTGCATGCTAACTCTTTGCGGAGATAAATGATCAGGTGTGCAAACTGTGTCATCCTGTTCTTGACCTGGTCTGGTGCTGGAATGACTGGTGCCAGACATAGTGAGTTGAGGACCAGTGTTGTCATTGTTGACTTGATCAGTGTTGGATTTGGCAGGTTGTTCTGATATAACTGGCACAGCAGGTATAGAATCTTTTGGATTGTATATCTTTGTAGTTGTTGTGACCTCTGCTTCTTTGAATGGAAATATTTTCTCATTGAAAACAACATGCCTTGATATGAAAATTCTTCCATTTTTGTCTAAGCACTTATAACCTTTTTGATTTATAGCATATCCCATAAATGTACATGGGGATGATCTATAATTCAATTTGTGCTTATTGTAAGGTCTAAGATAGGGAAAACATAGACAACCAAAAACTTTTAAATGTAGATAGTCTGGCTTGACATTGAACAGTGTTTCTAGTGGACTTTTCATCTTCAGTATTTTAGTGGGTAATCTGTTTATTAGAAACACTGAAGTTGAAAAAGAATCTGGCCAAAATTTCTGAGGCATTGATGATTGAGCTAGTAAAGTCAAGCCAGTTTCTACAATTTGCCTGTGTCTTCTTTCAATTACTCCATTTTGTTCAGAAGTGTGTGGACATGTGATTCTATGTACTATCCCTTTATTTTTGAAATAATTTTTTAGTGGTAGAAATTCTGTTCCACCATCAGACTGAAACACTTTAACAGTATGATTTGTTTGTTTTTCAGCAGTATTTATAAATTGTATAACAGCATTATATGTCTCAGACTTTGTTTTCAAGAAATATATCCACACATATTTAGAATAAGCATCAATAAAGGATATATAGTACTTATAACCATAGTCTGTACATATTGGTGCTGGTCCCCACAAGTCAGTGGCTACCATTTCCAGTGGATTATTATATATGGTTTGAGAGTTTGGAAAAGGTAGTTTGTGACTTTTACCCATTTGACAGTATGTATAGATGTATGGTAAAGTACAGTTAACAGAAGAGATAGCATTGTTATTCATCACATGTTTCACAATTTTTACATTGGAATGACCAAGCTTGCTATGCCACAAGTCAAATGTATGATAGTTTTAAGTCTGTTTGTTTTCAACACTATTACACCACACTCTTTTATTTTCACAATATCTTGACTTAGCCAAACAGAATTTGTATAGCCCTTTATGGTTTTTACCCTGCAAAAGATTTTCTTTGGTTAGAATATCTTTAACAACACAATGTTCAGGGTAAAATTCAAAATACACTTTATTGTCCTTAGCAAATTGTGACACACTTAGTAAATTCCTTTTAATTAAAGGAGCTCTAAGTAGGTTGTTTAGGTATAATTTTCTTTTTCCTGGTATGACAGACCTACCAGTGTGTGTAATATCAATAGGGTTACCATTACCCATGTGAATAGAGTTTGTACCTTTGTATTCTTTTCCACCAAGATTTAGATTATTCAGATTGTTGGTGATGTGATTAGTTGCTCCTGAGTCTGGGTACCAGCTGTCTTCACTTGCTGATTCAATATTTCCTAATTCATTGCAGTGTATTGTTTGATTGTCTGAATCTTGTTGAACTTGAGCCATATTTGCACTTGAGTTTGAATTCTTCTGATTATTAGAGGCTTGACCTGGCACATAGTTTAGGTTCAGCCTGAAGTAACACTTGACAGCAGTGTGACCAACTCTTTCACAAATTTGACACTTTGGTTTGTAATTATTATTGAATCTTCCTCTGCCTCTTCCTCTATTAGAGGTTCCACCTCTTTGTATGTTTTGACTACCTCTGTTGCTACTTTGACCTCTGCCTCTGTAATTGGCAGCATAATTTGCAGTGATATCTAATTCTGTTGATTTCTTTATGTCTAATCTTGTTTCATGAGATAGTAGAATAGAGTGAATGTCCTCAATGGATGGTATATCCTTTTGTGATGTGAGAACAGCAACCACAGCTTCATATTCTTCATTTAGACCATTAAGAATTGTCATTACATGCTCAGAAATAGATACCTTGTGGTTAGCTGCTTCCAAGCTGTCACATATTGACTTGATCTTGAATAGGTATTCTCTTATGTTCATGTTGTCCTTTTTTATCAGATGTAACTGCCTTTTGTATGATAAAATCTTAGCAGCAGATTGAGAATTAAAGACTCTTTCAATAGTTGACCAGATTTCAAATGAACTTTTACACCCTGTAATGTGAGATAACAGCTTGGCAGTAATAGAGGAAATTAACCATGAGCAGATTAGTCTATCTTGTCTGTGATATCTTGTATATTCATCATTGCTTACTACTTTTCCTTCTTGATTTGTGATGCAGTTAGGAGGAATTTGAATGGTGCCAAGGATATATCCTTCAAGGCCATATCCTTCCAAGGCAGTTTCAACTTGTAGTTTCCATAGCAAATAGTTGTCTTTAGTGAGATGAATATTGACCAATTGACTTTGTGGGCTAATTCCAGATTTGACAAGATTTTCAGCAGCAGTGATGACTTGCTAAGGGTTGATGGTACTGGTGGCAGTGGCTGAGGTGTCTTCTTCAGTCATAGTGGCAAGAACTAGGGGAATTACAAAGGAAATGAAGGAAAGGATCAAGAAATGAGAAATCTTACAGAAAAATTTGATTTGCTGCACTTTTCAGGTAATGCAACCAGAAATGCTTATATGATGATTTCTCTGATAAGCTTTCTTTGGATGGCGGTTTCTTGAAATTTGATTGTGCACTTTTGAATTTCTTGATGAGATTTCAATGATTTGATGCTTTTCCTTAACTGTTTGAATGTGAATCTGAGAAGTTGCAGCCGAACTGATGTTCTTGGCAAGGCACTCTCTGTTTGATTCAGAAATTATCCTTAGATGAAGAGAACTTTTGTTCTTAGATAAGGATTTAACCCCAAATGATGAAATTCCTCTGATGGGTTTGATTTCAGAAAAATCCTTTTGCTGTAAAGCAGTATGGCTCTGATACCATGTAAGATTTTTTATTGAAGTTAAGAAATGAAAACAGTATAGAAGCATAGTTGGCTCACTACAATACGCAACTATCACAAGACCAGAAATAACATTCAGTGTCAACAAGGCAAGTCAATTCATGGAAAACCCTACAACTGATCACTGGAAACTTGTCAAAAGAATACTAAGATACCTCAAGGGCACAATAGACTTCGGATTAACTATGCAAGCAAGTAAAACACTGAATATAACTGGTTATGCTGACTCAGACTGGGCTAATGACCCAGATGATAGGAGATCTACAAGTGGTTACTGTATATTTCTAGGAAAAAATCCTGTTTCCTGGTGTTCAAAGAAATAGACCACTGTTGCTAGATCTAGTAGTGAGGCTGAATACAGAAGTGTAGCCAATGCTGTGTCGGAAATTATGTGGATTGAATCACTGTTATCTGAACTACAAGTTAAACCAGAAAATAAACCAACTTTATGGTGTGACAACTTGAGTACAGTGCATCTATCTGCAAATCCTATTCTACACTCTCGTACCAAACATATAGAATTGGATCTGTATTTTGTTCGTGATCGAGTCAACTGTGGAAAGCTAAATGTCAACCATTTACCATCTACACATCAAATAGCAGATATACTCACTAAACCACTCTCCAAATCAAATTTTACTAGATTCAGAGAGCAATTGCAGGTGAACGACAGTAGCAAGAGTAATAAAAGCCATACCTGACCTACCTAGTAACATCATGGAAGATCGAGCTTCTCTGTTAAGGAAACTGTCGATTCCTCATGTCTTCCTTTTCTATTTCGATCTCAGATGCAAGTGAATTGCAGATCGCCTCTTTTCTTTTTGCTTCAAACCCTAAAGAGACTAGGGTTTGCGGGAGAATAATGAAGATAACTCTGCAAGCGACTATCTTGATATGTTACTTTGTATCTTTTTCGATCTCAGAAGCAAGTGAATTGCAGATCGCCATTTTTTCATTTTCACTTCAAACCCTAAAGAGACTAGGGTTTGCGGGGGAGTAACGAAGATAACACTGTAGGCGGTATCTTATTATGTTACTTGTAATATGTGGTAGCGGGTACTAGAAGCCCAAAGCCCAGTCTACTTTTATTTGTAAAACTGTATAAATACAGTCAGTTGTACACTGTACATTTTATCAAGAATTCAATACAAATTACAGTCTTCATCTTCTATGCTGTTTTCATTTCTTAACTTCAATACAAAATCTTACATCGTAACTGTGTGAAGCCGTTAGAAACCCTTGAAATGAAGCCGTTTGCGGCCGTTGGAAGCCGTTGCAAAATTTCCTGCATATTTTCCCGAGAGCTGACCTGAAGCTCATTATCTCCTTCCCCAATCTATATTTTCACTCAATTCTCCCATTCCACCACCTCCTAGCCTGCTACCGCCACCCCAAACACCATCCCAACCACATCCGACGCCATTCTAGAAGCTGCTCCAGCCCATCTCCACCCTTCTAGCTCTCCAAATCGGTAATTTTGCTAAACCTAATATTCAAGTTTTTTAATTTATTTATGGTTTAATTTGTATTGTGATTGATTCCTACTTGTTAGTGTATGCATATTACATCATGTTATCCCCTAATTGCAACTATTATCCCATAATGAACAAGGTATTACCGATTGAAAATTTTGTAATTTATGATATTGCATTAGTTTATGTTGATTTGGTTAATATTGAACGTATGTGTGTGATAGAGTTTATTGCATTTGGAAGCCATTAGAACGGATATTGCATTTGTGTGAACACACGAATTGATTTAGTGTATAAATGAATTTGTAATAAATGAATTTTGTGTACAAATTTTATGTATAAATGAATTTAGTACTTATGTAATAAAACGGTAAAATATAAACCAATATTAATTAAACGAGTTATATATTTAAATTTAATATAAACAAATATTTCAATCCTTAGATATATTTGGCCCCGTTTAACAAGTGTTGTATATGATCGTTTTAGGGATATTCGTTTTTTCCACAAAACAAACAACTCTATTCATCTGATACATCATTTGTCGGATTTGTCCCTGTATTGGACAAGTTATAAACACTATAAATTAATTATATTTTGTCAATCATATCACTTTATACGGTTCACAAAATTTCGACGGCATTTCCTTTACGTTCCTTGTGTACAGGCATTTGTGTACGATACAAGGAACACGGGGGAAATGTTGCCGAAATTTTGTGAAATCGTTTAAAATGATATGATTTACAGAATATAATTACTATTGTGTTTGTAATGGGAAGTAGGATGACCGACCATCAAAGGAGACACATAAGTAGCAATGAATCAATAGTTGTTTATTTAAAATAACGTTTGTAGAAAAATATAAAATTTAGTACATGTTTATAAATTAGTAAATAAAATTTAAACAAAATATAAAATGAATGATTTATAATTTTTTTACTTTATCATAGGTTTTCAAGTAGAAAAAATGGTCAATTACTTTAATGATCGGAGCCGTATGTATCAAAGAAGGGGAATTAATGGCGCAATAAGTGAACATTTTCTAAAAGGGGTACAAGTGTTCATCGAATTTGCTATAAGTAATATTGCAAACGATGAAGAAATTCGTTGTCCATGTAGTAGATGCAAATTGTTGAACTATTTAGTACTGAATATAGCTAAGGTTCATTTGCACCAATACGGTTTCGTACCCAGTTATTTGATGTGGGATCGTCATGGAGAAATTGTAGCCCCTAATAATCAAGAACAGTCGGTGAAGGTCATTAGTGATGAAGTTAGTACGAATCTCATAGAACATATGGCCAAAGATGCAGCACGATCAATGTTCCCTACCGTTGAAATTGATAACGACGATGTTAACGTCGAAGAAGAACCAAATGTTGGAGCTGAAAAAATATATGATTTATTGGATCATGCTAAAAAACCCCTTTGGAATGGATGTTTAAGCGACTCTCAATTATCGATAAGTGCAGAATACATTGCAATGAAATCAAAATACAACCTTACAGAAGCTGGATTTACGGCGACGTGGCTCTTCCCAGCAGATTGGAGAGAGTAGTGGTGAGCCACCAGCTCGTCCAGTCGTTTACTTGCAGCCAAAGGCTGATCAGGCAACACACCTATAGATACACTATACATATGATGATTTCTACCTGAGTTAAATCTAACATATACGTGATTTATAAATATTAGATAAGTATGCATTGCTTAAGAAAATGATTATAATACAAATGTGAACATCTCACATTCTATTTGCAGGTTCGGGCAGCTCAAAAGGCGTGTGACAAAGCTGAAATAAAAGGGCTTAGAGCCATGGTTAAGCAACTGCAAGAGCAGGACCATCTTCGCGCTATACAAATGGAGCAGCTGAATCAACGTTTAACGGAGTACGCGCAGAGGCATGGTTCCTTCCCTTCGTCGTCTGGTGCTTCCGGAGGTGACGATGATGTTTGAGAGGTATGATTATCATTGTCTTTGTGGTTGGTTATTGTATATATTAACTTTGAGGTGGTGAGGATTGTGTTTGATGGTTATTGTGTATATATTGACTTTGAGGTGGTGAGGTTTAAGTGTTTGCATTGTATATATTGACTTGAATATGGAGTTGGAGTTGGTGTTGGTGAGGGTTTTGTTGTTTATGTACATATTGACTTGGAGTTTGGTTTGAAAATGTAATGTTTGATGTTGATTTTTGGTTGTTTATATTGTTTGTGGTATAATGTGTTGGATATGTGATATATATGTGAAATGGAGTGGAAATGGAATGGAAATTGATATATATTGATTGTGTGTGGCTGGAAGGTGAATGACTTGCTGTTATAAAAAAAAATTCACCCAGATTAGCAACGACTACCAACGGCTATTTGGTCATTTTAAACTAACGGCTTCCAACGGCTTCCATCGGCAATATACCGTTGGGAACCGTTGGAAAAGCCATTGGAATAGCCCCATTGTTTTCAATGGAAGCCGTTGGAAAGCGTGAACGCTATTCCAACGGCCTCCAACGGCCGCCAACGGCTTAAAGCCATTGGAATAGTCGGTTTCTCTTGTAGTGTCAATATTCAAAGATACATCGTAGTCGAAGTCTATTTATATTTTAAATTGTAGGTTGAGTTTAGGTCGAGAAGTCAATAGAGTTATCAACCGAGAGATCGACTTGAGTTTGAAATAAAGTGTCATGTGATCGAGAGGTTTAATAGTGTATGTCCATTCCTCCAAACCAAGGGTGAGTATTGTTTTGTGATGTCTTAGGAGGCTTTGGACTGGACGTAGGATATGGAATCTAAACCAAGATAAATCAGCTACATGAAATTTACTATTTCTGTTGCTCGTAGAGTTTGCACTTTGTAACCTTTTACACCGCCTTGCTTATTATATAAGCTAGAATATAAATTATTCCATACTTAATGTATAATTATTACTACTTACTTAGCCATACCAGATCCATCTGAACTTTCATTTGGTATTCGTAGGTGTTATACCATAATTTTTACTTTGTTATATTTTACTTCTAAGCAATACATGCTTTGTCCTATATTAAACTTTCTACCAATATTATACATCAATGGATATATTGTATACATGTTTTCATAATACTCTTCGGCACATCAAACTATAGGATAAGCTCATATGCTAAAGTATAAACAATATTTGAGAGAATTAGTCACTTAGTTGACCAAGCATCGAAGGATCGGTTCCTCAACGTGGAAATACCGATGTCGTGTCGATGTCAAAAATATGGCTTTGGCATGGCGTAGTGTAACATCCCCAATTTGAGGCCCAAAGCTAAGCGCTACAATTGTAGCAGTCATTTATAATATTAACTTCCAGTGAAAAAATACGGTAATGTTAATGGTATCCATAATATAAGAAGCACATGAATAAGAAATAAAATCAACACAAATTTCAAAAACAAATTTTCTGATTACATTTCAAATTCATATTTCATATTCAGTTACATAATCTCAAAACGATTCTCAGGTTTTGATCAAATATAATCATTACAAATTACGCCAAGAGCGACATATGAAGATGCTACCTTAGATGATCAGAGTACTAAATAGATAGATATATCAGTCATAAATACATCACAGTGGAAATAACACTAAATAACTCATGCATAGCAAGCTTTGCCTCCTGCACGTCTTCAGGACCTTATTCGTCCAACCTGCTAAACCTGAAAAGTCCTTAACTCTCAATCTACTCAAATCGAATTTTGAGCACCCAAAAGTTTAAGGGGAAATCATAAACTTCGACTCAAACATAAAGCCTGATGTAAATAATACTATTACATCCCGGTTTACTTATATTAAGTGAGACCACGCCGTTTAGCGGAACGGGTTTCCCTTGCTAATATCCTTTTAAAAATATATCTTTTGCAAATCAAAACCCTGTAATCAAACTGATTATAACAATAATAGCAATAACATATATGCATATAAATCATGTAATCAATGGACTGTCTGTCCGAACAATATAGTTTTATCAGGCTGACTTTTAACCACTGGCTGACTCGGGCCTACCCGACATAAAAAAATTCTAACTTCTGTTAGATACAATACTGGACGACCTATCCTTAACCAACTTCTCCTAGAGTCAATTGATCCTAATGGTTTTGCGGCCTCAGTAATAATGTAATATCCCCCTGTTGATACGCTTTATTTTGATCAATGACAAAGTGCTTCAACAAAAAGGAAGAGATATGTGCAAAGATAAAGGGAGGACTATGAAGACCAAAGATATCATAAGTATGATTTAAATATAGGTCTTAGTTTAGTTTTATTGTTAAAATCTATCCTCAAGAAGCTTGCACAAACACAAGAACACATTTCATAACTTAATTTTTAGTTAAAGTATTCACTATGCAGAAACTACCAGTTCAGTCGACTGAACAGGAAATTCCAGTCGACTGAACCTGTTACAGAATTACAACATGCACAGTTTTAATCGACTGAAATTCCCTGTTCAGTCGACTGAATTCGAACCTGCGAATTTTAATTGAAAAGACACCTTCTTCTTCCCAAGAGTTGCAACCATTCTCCAATGGTAATGGATGCATCTCTTGCCTGAATCTTTTGCAGATAGATACACCTCTTCTACACATATAAATAAATGTTTCTATCATTTGCAAATCACCAATTCTAATTGCTTTAATCTCTCTATTATCTTGAACATACTTTCAGATTTCTTAAGTTTTCAAAAGCAATCACAAACCACTTCAATTGCTTGAATCTCTGATTTATCTTAAATACTCTTTTGATTCATAGCAATTTATATTTCCTAAATCTTCATAAACACATTTCATACTCTTGAGGATAAGATTATAGGAAAGTTGTACTAAATTAGACTCATTAGTGTTATCAAGAACACAACAAGTCAGAAATGCTTTTTGTATCTAGTTGAAGTCCTCTTCAGAAGTCGAGGCAAGAAATCCCGTTCGGTTGTTTGGGTAAGTTGTAAACCTATTCCTCCGGGTTAAGTGAGGGTTGTTGGTTAGTTGAATTCCTAAGAGGAGCTTAAGGACTGGACGTAGTACAAGAGGTCCGAACCAGTATAAAGTCTTGGTGTCTACTTTACTTACTGCTTATTGCTATCTACCTAGACCATTCCACTATTCCATATTATACGATCCTATCGCATACCCCTCTTTCAATTGGTATCAGAGCAAGGCCGTCTTATAACCATAACACCGTTATTTGAAATATTGATAATATGGAAAATAACACAAGCACAACATCTGCCTATAACTCTACATTTGCGGAAGGACAATCTACCCAAAGACCCCCTCTATTCAATGGACTAAACTATAATTATTGGGCTACATGGATGAGGATTTATATGCAAGCAACATGCTTTGAAGCCTGGAATGCAACTCAAGCAGAACTCGTTGTACCCACAACTGATTATTCTACATGGACGCAAACTCAGAAGAATGAAGTTAGTGCAAATGCCAAAGCTATGAATATCCTATTTTGCGCTTTGGATAGAAATGAGTTCAATCATGTTAGCATTTGTACCACTGCACATCAAGTATGGAGTACACTTAGAACCATACATGAAGGCACAAACAAGGTCAAACAAAAAAAGATCTCCATGCTAAAGAACCAGTTCCAAAACTTTAGAATGCGACAGAATGAATCCATCAATGACATGTACTCGAGGTTTCAAGACATTCATCATGCCTTAATAGGACTAGGAGAAAAATACACGGATTTTGATATTGTATCTAAAGTTCTAAATTCACTCACTGATGAATGGGAGAGAAAAGTCTTAGCAATCGAAGAAACAAATGATCTATCTACAATGAAACCAGAAGAATTAATTGGAAATCTTATGTCGTATGAAGTAAATATGCAAGCTAAGAAAGATCAAGCACAAGAAAGAAAAAATGTAGCTTTTCATGCGGAAAAAGAAGAATCAGAGTCTGAAGATGAGGATTTAGCATTTATAGCCAAAAATTTCAAGAAATTCTTAAGATATAGAAAAGGAAATAAAAATGGATTCAAAAAGAATTTCTTGAACAAACCTACATCCTCGAATATAGAATGTTTCAACTGTCACAAGAAAGGTCACATGCACAAAGATTGTCCAGGGCAAAAGAAGGAGAACCAGAACAAAAACAAGAAAGAAAAATTCAAAAAGAAGGCATTCTCTGTAACATGGGACGATTCAGATTCATCTTCATCTGAAAGTGAAAATGATAGCGACAATGAACAAGCGAATGTATGCTTTATGGCTCAAGAATCCGAGGTTAGTAATTTAACTTTCGACGATTTAATTGATGTAAACACTGAACTTTTGAGTACAATAAAAAATCTTAAAAAGAAATTTAAGGAAACTCGTGAAAATCAGAACAAAGCTGAGTTTGAAAGGGATATTTTAAAAGATGAAAAGAAAATTCTAGAAGAAGAACTTGAAAAAGTTCAAGAGTCTCTTTCAAATTCAGAAACTCAATTATCGCTTTTAAGTCAAGAAATTGAAACTCAAAAGACAAAAAATGATATAATTGTTTCTGAAAATCATAAGTTAAAAACTAAGATTAGACAAGTTGAGTTAGAAAATAATAGTCTTCAAGTTAGATTAGATAACATCACTAAAAATGTCTCTAACTTTAACATAGGAAGAGAAAATTTATCTAAGATTTTATAAAATTCTCAATCTTCCTCAAATAAACATGGATTAGGATATAAAAAGGAGTAAAAAATTCCTAAAAAGAAAAATACAAATTTTAAGAGGAACATTGATTCAAAACAACAAATGGTATTAAGAGAACCTATTAGAACAAAAGAAGAAACTAAGATAGTTAAAATTTGGGTTCCAAAGACTAACAATATTTTATTTAGGAATAAATATATTAAAGCATTTATGGATAGTGTTCATAATAATAAAAATTATATTTATAAAAAGGATACTGAACCAAATTGGGTTTGGTTTCCTAAGTTCTAACTTTTAGGACCCTATTGAAAGGTGGGTACCAATAATTTTGTATTTATTTTCAGGTCCCTCTCAAAAAGAAGAAATGGATACTAGACAGTGGTTGCTCAAAACACATGACCGGCGACAAAGATATGCTTACAAACATCACATAATTTGATGGTGGCTCGGTTACCTTCGGAGACAATTCAAAAGGCTATATCATTGGAAAAGGAGATGTGAGTAATTACGGTACATCGAATTTACCTTTTATTACAAATGTTTCATTAGTTAAAAATCTAAAACATAATCTACTAAGCATAAGTCAACTTTGTGACAAAGGTTTTAAAATAACTTTTTTGGAAAATAAATGTAGTATTTTCGATCAAAACCAAAATCTTGTTTTTGAGGGAAATAGAGATAGCAATATTTATGTTCTAAATATGAAAATTAATCATAATACAAATATGTGTTTACTAGCCAAAGATAATGATCCTTGGTTGTGGCACAAAAGATTTTGTCATATTAATTTCAAAACTATTAGAAAACTTTCTAAAAATGAATTAGTAAGAGGTTTACCTAAGATAAACTTTAAGATAGAAAATCTTTGTGATGATTGTCAAATAGGAAAATTAACAAATCATCTTTCAAATCTAAGAAAAATATTTCAACTTTACAACCACTAGAATTACTTCATATGGATCTTTTCGGACCAACACAAGTTCAATCCATTAATCATAATCGATATGTATTTGTAATAGTTGATGATTTCTCAAGATATACATGGACTATTTTTATGAAAAATAAAAGTGATACATTTGAGCATTTTAAAACATTTTTTAAAAGAATTCAAAACACTAAAAATTTGAAAATTAAGAATATTCGAAGTGATCATGGTGGCGAATTCGAAAATGAAGCTTTTGAATCTTTCTGTAAAAAGAAAGGAATAAATCATAACTTTTCATTTCCTAGAACTCCTAAAAAAAATGGAGTAGTAGAAAGAAAGAATAGAACATTACAAGAATGTGCAATAACATTATTAAATGGAAGCCTTCTACCAAAACATTTTTGGGCAGAAGCCGTAGCTACTGCATGTTATGTATTAAATCGTATTTCTATTAGACCATTAACTAAAAATACTTCATATGAACTTTTTAACAATAGAAAGCCAAATATCTCTTATTTTAAAATATTTGGATCAAAATGTTTTATTTTAAATACAAAAGACCAACTAGGAAAATTTGATCCGAAAGCTAACGAAGGAATTTTTATAGGATACTCAGAACGAAGTAAGGCATATCGAGTTCTTAATAAACGAACAAATATAATCGAAGAAACTTTACATGTATCTTTTGATGAAAACTTTAATAAAAAATTGAGTATAAAATATGATGATGAATTTATAATAAATACAGACAATACAAATCTTGAAAATATGAATAATACCGAACTTAGATCTCCACCTAGAATCTTACG
This sequence comes from Allium fistulosum, assembly GCA_030737815.1. NCBI lineage: Eukaryota > Viridiplantae > Streptophyta > Magnoliopsida > Asparagales > Amaryllidaceae > Allium > Allium fistulosum. The sequence goes on from CM060908.1 coordinate 719,398,861, forward strand.
AGACCACCCTATATAAAACATAATCGGTGAAATTGATTCTCAAGTTAAAACTAGAAGTCAACTAAACCAAATGGGACATGTTGCTTTTATTTCTACATTAGAACCTAAAAATCCTAAAGAAACATCAACAGACGATTTCTGGATTATTGCTATGCAAGAAGAATTGAATCAATTCGAACGTAACGATGTTTGGGATTTAGTTCCCCGTCCTAATAATCAATTTGTTATAGGAACAAAATGGGTTTACAAAAATAAAGTAGACGAACAAGGAAATATAACTAGGAATAAAGCTAGACTGGTAGCACAAGGATATAATCAAGAGGAAGGTATCGACTTTGAAGAAACATTTGCTCCAGTTGCAAGACTTGAAGCAATACGTATTCTATTAGCCTTCGCGTGTTTTCACAGTTTTAAACTTTATCAAATGGATGTTAAAAGTGCTTTTCTAAATGGTTTTATAAAAGAAAATGTGTATGTAGAGCAACCCCCTTTATTCATACATGAAAAGTATCCGGATCATGTATATAAATTAAAGAAAGCCTTATATGGTCTTAAACAAGCACCTCGTGCTTGGTATGAGAGACTTCAAAGATATTTACTAGATTCAGGATTTCAAATCGGAAAAGTAGATCAAACTCTCTTCATTAAAAATACTACTAAAGACGTTCTAATAATTCAAATATATGTAGATGACATTATATTTGGTTCAACTAATGAAAATTTGTGTAAAGAATTTTCAAATATAATGACTAAGGAGTTCGAAATGTCACACATGGGAGAATTATCTTATTTTCTTGGATTACAAATTAAACAATTAACAAATGGAATTTTCTTAAATCAAGAAAAATATTGTGCTAATCTAATTAAACGTTTTGGAATGGAAAACACTTCTGGAAAACCTACTCCTATGAGTACCACAACTCATCTCGATCGAGATGAAAATGGCAAAAGTGTAGACCAAAAGTTGTTTAGAAGTATGATAGGCTCCTTACTATACTTAACTGCTAGTAGACCAGACATAATGATGAGTGTATGTTTATGTGCACGTTTTCAAGCTAATCCTAAAGAATCACATTTAAGAGCCGTAAAATGAATTATGCGATATCTTAATATTACTAAGGACTTTGGTCTTTTCTATCCAAAAGGTTGTCCATTCGAGTTAGTGTCATTTAGTGATGCTAATTTTGGTGGATCTCGAACTGATAGAAAAAGTACAAGTGGTACGTGCCATTTCATTGGAAAATCACTTGTATCTTGGTTTAGTAAGAAGCAAAATTGTGCTTCACTTTCAACTTGTGAAGCAGAATATATATCTGCTGCTCTGGCTTGTACCCAAGTCATATATATGCAACAAACACTTAAAGATTTTAATATAAATTTAACAAATTCTACAATATATTGTGATAATACAAGCACAATAAATTTGTCTAAAAATTCGATAAATCACTCTCGTACAAAACATATTGATATTCGTCACCATTTTCTACGTGACAATATTGAAAAAGGAATTATCAATTTAGAGCATATTTCTACCGAAAACCAAATTGCCGATATATTTACTAAACCATTACTAGAAAACTCGTTTATAAAATTACGAAGAGAACTAGGAATAATTTCTTTCAAAGATATTTAATAGCAAATATGATAACAAATATAATACTTAAATATACTTCATCTAAACAAAAAACAAATAGAATCTACTCCTAAGACCATTCATTTCAAAGTAAATATGAACCAATAACTTAATTACTGGCTCTAAATCCCTATTAACACTATACCACACATTTTTAAACCACTAATTCTATATATACATGCACATATGATTTGTCAAAAACTAAAAAACAAATTCAAACTTTGTAGAAAAATGTCTTCCAACAAATCAAACTCTCCAATCAACATAACCTCCTCAATCGATAACTCACCTACATCACCACATCTTCCTACTCCAACACCAAAAAACAAGCCGGTTTATAAATGGGAAAATTATCGAACTGGCTATACACCGGATTCGAAGAATGCCAAACGTGGACTATTTTCCTCTCCTGATACGAAAAGAAAAATTGATGAAATTCATCATTTTCAACAGCAGCAAATTGATCTTCAACGTGAATTATATTTTGAACAAAAAGTAACTGCTAGACGCTTGAGCTTTCTTGAGCAAATTGGTTTACGATTTTTTAGCTCGAAGAAAAATGATGTGAGTGAGCCCTACCTCGACCAGTTCGTTCGTTTGATCCATCTTCATCATATCGTACACCAAACGATCCGATAAATCCTTGGGTGTCGCCAAAAACTCCTCAATATAGCCCAAATTCATGGGACAGGAACTATATGGCGAATGAAGGAAATAAAACACCGAAGAACATTAGTCCTTCTCCAAAGAAATGATTTTTTAAAAAAGATCAAAATAATGTGTTATATTGTAATATGTTTGTACGATTGTAATCATTTCTTTCAATAAAATATTTGCATTCAAAAAGTTAAGAAAAACCAAAAATGCAAAATTCAGTCAACTGAATAGTTCTGCACAGTCGACTGAATATATTGCAGAAACTTTCAGCCAACAGTTCAGTCGACTGAAACTCTTTGTTCAGTCAACAAAATTTTACCCAGAAAACTTTTGGATTCCAATTCAGTCGACTGAACAGATAATTTCAGTTGACTGGACGCATTTTACCAGGATTTTTTTACCCTACTTAGCCATCTTTTTTACTTTTAATCTTACTTTTTACCAATTCCAAACTTCATTTTCCACTTCTCAGAGAAAACCCTAGCCCCCAATTTCTATTGTTTTCACAATTCTTCCTCGAATTTCCATAATTATGCCTCCTTAACGTTCTAGAGCTTCATCTTCAACCTACTCCGACTCTATTGATGCTCAAATCGCTCAATGGCTTCACAATGATGTTGCGGTTACTAGGTGGAACAAGATGAAGAAGTCAAGGATCTTCGAGCACTCTTTTGTAGATTTCCAAGATCTTCAATCCTACAATATTCAAGCTTTAACAGACCAGGCAAGTTTGACATCACTTTTAGACATTAATCGGAATGACCATGCTATCAACCATATTATGGTTAAATTATTCTATGCCAACCTCAATCTCGGACATCAAACTCCACGAAATCCGAACGATAGAATTTGGAGTATAGTATGCGGGAAAAAGGTATGGTTTTCACTTGATCGCATAGCTCATATTCTAGGATCTCCAAACATTGGTATAAAGCTTGAAGACATAGATTTCAATCTCAAATTCGTGATAATATAAATCATCAATTCTTAGACGATGAGATCAACGTTCTAGATATTAAATCCACCTCCTTAAGACCAAGAGCTAGGCTTCTACACAAAGCACTTATGAGGACCATTACCCCCCGTACCAGCTCCTATGAAATAGTATACCCGAATAACTACCAGGCACTATATGCAATATGGGGAAACATTAAAGTAAATTAGGTGCAATTGATACTTGATGAATTTATTTCCTTCAACAATGGTAAAATGAGAACGATATATTTTAGCGAATACATAATGAAACTTCTACTAGACGTTGATACGCCACTACCGGACTCAGAAAATACGATGGTTCACCAAATCAACCATCAGACTATAAGTCTCATGCAACTACCAGTAAGGACTCCTCGTATCATGTCTCTAGCCGAATGTGAAGCACGTCATCAAGAACCTCACCAACCTCAACCTCAACCACCACAACAAGAATAACATTATCACGATGATGAAATCCGTCTTGTTCAACCAGATTTTACTACAAATCAATCATTGGGAATTATATCAAGAAATAAACAAATTCTTGATACTCGTCTCAAAAAGGTTGATCACAAACTTGATAAGGTAAAAGGGTTCTTCACCAAACTATGGGATGCTATTTCATGCACCAGTACCACTTCTGTTTCAACCTCACGCGGCAAGCGCCCAGCTCCAACGTTCATGTGGACATCTTCCGAGGAGAATCCAAGCAGCAGCACTAGTGGTAACAATGATGGTCAAGGAGGAAGAGCTTCTAGACAACCAACCGATGGCCCTATTATTCGTGAACCAGAAGGAGATCGTGAAGGCTCTTATGATTGGGACAGGGATCTTTGATCATTATGATTGTTTGCTTTCCGAAACTCTTTATTAATTTTTAAAACTACTTCTAAAAAGGCTTGTATAAATAGCCTTCTTTTATTTGTGATACTCTGTGGTTTGTATGATTCACACTATGGTTACATATGCATGTAGGTGCTTTTGTTGCTTGCTAATTATATATTTCTACATATTATTACTTCCTTTTTATCGATGACAAAGGGGGAGAAATCTATGTTACTAACTTTGTTTTGTAGGAAAGATAGTACATATATTCAGGGGGAGGAAAGATAATTACATCTCTATAAACATAGGTATTGTCATCAATCAAAAAGGGGGAGAATGTTGATATGCTATATTTTGATCAATGACAATGTGCTTCAACAAAAAGGAAGAGATATGTGCAAAGCTAAAGGGAGGACTATGAAGACCAAAGATACCATAAGTATGATTTAAATATAGGCCTTAGTTTAGTTTTATGTTAAAATCTATCCTCAAGAAGCTTGCACAAACACAAGAACACATTTCATAACTTAATTTTTAGTTAAAGTATTCACTGTACAGAAACTACCAGTTCAGTCGACTGAACAGGAAATTCCAGTCGACTGAACCTGTTACAGAATTACAACATGCACAGTTTTAGTCGACTGAAATTCCCTGTTCAGTCGACTGAATTCGAACCTGCGAATTTTAATTGAAAAGACATTTTCTTCTTCCCAAGAGTTGCAACCATTCTCCAATGGTAATGGATGCATCTCTTGCCTGAATCTTTTGAAAATAGATACACCTCTTCTACACATATAAATACATGTTTCTATCATTTGCAAATAACCAATTCTAATTGCTTTAATCTCTCTATTATCTTAAACATACTTTCAGATTTCTTAAGTTTTCAAAAGCAATCACAAACCACTTCAATTGCTTGAATCTTTGATTTATCTTAAATACTCTTTTGATTCATAGAAATTTATATTTCCTAAATCTTCATAAACACATTTCATACTCTTGAGGATAAGATTTTAGGAAATTTGTACTAAATTAGACTCATTAGTGTTATCAAGAACACAACAAGTCAGAAATACTTTTTGTATCTAGTTGAAGTCCTCTTCAGAAGTCGAGGCAAGAAATCCCGTTCGGTTGTTCGGGTAAGTTGTAAACCTATTCCTCCAGGTTAAGTGAGGGTTGTTGGTTAGTTGAATTCCTAAGAGGAGCTTAGGGACTGGACGTAGGACAAGAGGTCCGAACCAGTATAAAGTCTTGGTGTCTACTTTACTTACTGCTTATTGCTATCTACCTAGACTATTCCACTATTCCATATTATACGATCCTATCGCATACCCCTCTTTCACCCCTATCTAGAGGCTCAAAACTAAACGCTACAGATGCTACAGTCATCTATAGTATTAGCTTCCGGTAACTAAATACGGTTATGTTAATGGTATCAATAATATCAGAAGCACTTGAATATGAAACACCACACAGATTTCAAAAAACCTACATTTACATAATTACATTTCAAAATCAAATATTTCACATTCACAACGCATGATCCCCAAATCGTTCCCAAGCACAGATCAAATATAATTATTACAAATTACGCCAAGAGCGGTATATGAAGATACCCCCTTGGTTGATCAGAGTCATATGGTCGTAGTAGACCTAATACAAACAACAAAGTGGAAAATCCATCAAAACATAACAAGAACTGCATATCCTAAGTAGTTATCCGTTGCCTCCTGCATGCCTCCGGTAGCTTATTCGTCGACGTTCTAAAACCTAAAAAAGAACCTTAACCTCTCAGCCTACTCAAATCAATTTTGAGCACTCGAGAGTTTAAGGGGAAAACATAAACTTCGAGTCAGACATAAAGCCTGGTGTGAATAATATTATACATCCCGTAATAATTATGTTAAGTGAGACCACGCCACTTAGTGGAACGGGTTTCCCCTTACTATCATCCTTTTAAAACATATCTTTGCATAACCTTTAATAAAACCATATACTGTGCTCCTGCATCCACAATGGTTAAATATTGTAAAGCAATCTCTATGTAAATATACATAAATATCAGGTAATAATGAACCATCTGTTCAAAGACACCAGTTTTGTTTGGATAACTTTTAACCTTTGGCTAACTCGGGCCTACTAGACAATATAATCAAAATTAACCTAACACTTGTTTGATATTCATCTTCTGGATTATCTATCCTTAACTATCTATTAAACATTTCCCATATGGACGGTTTGTCCTTAACTATCTATTAAATACTTCACTTCTGGACGGTTTGTCCTTAACTTAATCATCTCCTAGGTCTTTCGATCCTAATGGTTTTTCAGGCTCACCAATAACCTATCTATATACAAACATATATTCCTTTCGGTGTGTAACCATAATTTTAGTGTACCTGTGACAAATCCCTACACACTAGAATTTTGGACAACAATTAGCTGGGGCTATTAGCTAATGTATAAGGCGCGATCCCATACTAGTCGCATCTGGTTTTCTAATATCCGAGTCATTTTCCCTTAAGGATCCACTCCCATAATTTTCCCTGAAAACAATTTCAAAATGATTTAAAACCTTTAAATCAAACTTAAACAAGGAGAAATATATAATCTTTATGCTTTACTCAAAATCATATCATCATGCCATATATATATATATATGTTCTTTACTTAATTCTTAGTTGATGAAAATGTTTAAACACTTGAAAGAACCTCTTTCTAAACCTTTGAAATCATCTTTTTTAAAACCAATATCAAACCTTTCGAAATCATTCCTCAAACCTTTCAAAATCATACGTCAAACTTTTGAAACCATTCCCCAGACCTTTCGAACCTATTGAAAAGCAAACCTTTCGAAAGCTATAAAACTTTGGACATCCTTCTTTAAAACCACTTTAAAACATTACCTTAGAAAAACTTTGGAAAACCTTCCATTTAAACCTTTTGAATCCATTGAATTAAACCTTTCGAAATCATTCAACTAAAACCTTTCGAAACCATTCAATAAACCTTTCGAAACCATTCAACTAAAACCTTTCAAAACCATTCAACTAAACCTTTCGAAACCATTCAATAAACCTTTCGAAACCATCGAACTTAACCTTTCAAAATCATTCAACTAAATCCTTTTGAAACCATTGAACTAAACCTTTCAAAATCATTCAACTAAAACCTTTCGAAACCATTGGAAGTAACCTTTCGACTTTGTCGAAAGCTCTGTTTTGAAAGCTTTAAACATATCCTCTAAAACAACTCTTTCGAAAGCTTTGGGTTTTACTTCAATTTATAAAACAAGGGTAAATTACCTAAGTCGAAAGCTTCCTTTCGAAAGCATGGAGAAGCCTCCTGTTTTTTTTTAAAACAAGTAAACCTTTTTGCCTTTGTCGAAAGGTTCAAAACAAAACCTTTATAAAGCGGCAGTAACCTTTCGACTGTGTCGAAAGGTTTCAAAAAAGAATAGTGTTAAAATAGCAGTAACATTTTGACTGTGTCGAAAGGTTTAAAACCCTTACTTTAAACATTTGACTTGGTCGAAAGAAACCAAGTCGAAAGCTCTTATTTGAAAGCAAAGTAGGTGAAAGCTTTTGGGTTTATAAAACAAACATACCCCAACTTCTTTGGCCATCAACCCTTCGACTCTATCCAATTCATTACGTACCAAGTAGCTTGATACCATATGCATTGGTTTGACCTTGTCGGAAAGTCTAGGTCGGAAGGTTTATTACTGTAAAGGCTGAAACATGTAAAAAATGTGATTTCTTTGTTTTAATTTAAAAAGGAAATTTTTTCAACTAACCTGCCTTTGTTTGTCAAATTCTCATTGGTTAACAATTACTTTTTAGAAATGTGCTGCCACTATTTTTAAAATTAAATAATCATTTTATTTTACAAAATGCCCATTCTCCTTAATTAAATATATAAAACATTTAAGTCTCGTAACTTAAATAATTTTATATATTTATTAAAATAGTTAAGAAAAATCTGGAAAAATTCCAAAAAATCATTTTAATATGTTTTCCAACACATAAAAATTTCAAACCCAAATAACATTATTTTAGCTGTAAATAATTTATAACCCAATAAACAATTTCCTTCACTAGAAAATTAATATAAAATCCATATCAATTCAGAAAATTATGAAAATCGAAACTCGTCTCTAAAATATCATTTCTGACCTATAATTAAATTTTCAAGGCATTTGGATGCCATTAAATTGGGTTTTCATGTCAAACATATCATAAAAATAACGTGAACATATATAATCCATCAACAATATATATATATATATATATATATATATAAAATTTAAATCATCAAAACATGGCATATACTTGCAAAATCATTTCGGGTCTATTCTTAAAACAGAAAACTAAAAGAAATTGGGATGTCGTAATTATTCACCTTAGCTTTGAGATTATAGATGTGAGATTTGATATTGATTTAGTTAATTGTTTCCCTTCCCTTGAATTCTAGCTTTAATCTTCTTCTTGAGAATGATAATGGTGGCCGGCCTTAGTATTTTTAGTTTGAGTAAAATGAAATAAACATGAGCATTCTATCTCCCAAGGGTTTAGGGTATAAGCTCCACCTATTTCTCATATTTCCCTTCTCATATCCTAACACAATAACTTAGGTTATTTCATTTTAGTTTGCACATTAACATGGCACAGCTACCCTTAGCTAATCAACTATCAACTTATTAATCTCCACATTATTTATTTAATTTACCCAATTAATTATTGTAATTAACATTATAAAAATATGTGGTGTTACAAATAACCTACCTTTACTCTGTGTATTCCTTTCTGTGTGTAACATCGTTTTAGTCTTACCTATGACAAAGCCCTACAAACTGGAATTTTAGACCTATATTAGCTATGAGCTACTAGCTAAAGTATATGGCGCGACTCTATACCAGTCCCATCTGTTCTTCTAATATCTGAGTCATAAAATTAGGGTTAACTACCCTATCCAATTTTCCTTGAAAACATTTCTTTAAAAATGATTTAACCCTTTTTTAAATCATATCTAAACAGTATGGGAACCGAATAGGTCCAAAAGCGACTATCCTTTTGAAATCTTCTTTTAAAACAAAAGTAAGCAACAATTCTTTCTAAAGCACCTTTCTAAAAACAAAGGCATGTTAAAAGCAACACCTTCGAAAGCATGCCTTCGACACGCTCCCTTTCACCTTTCTCCAATACACTACATATAAATTGCTTGATAACATGTGCATTGGTTTCAAATGGATGCGAAAGGCCTTCTGGGTATGGTGATGGAAGCAAGTAAAGGAAGTGGCAAGTTGTAATTCGAAACAAAACTGATTTTACGTCTTTCAAAGTAATTTCTTTTTACCTAACTTGCCTAATTTGTCCAAACATGATTTGTTGCCATTTCTTTATCAAAATACTTTTCTAAAAGGCTGCCAGATTCAAAATTTACAATTTAAAACATTTTAAGCTAATAAGCCCTTCTCCTTGATAGAACATATAAAACATTTAAGTCCCTTAACTTAAATATTTTATAACCATAGTAAAATGCTTTGGAAAATTCCCCAAAAATCATACTAACTCACTTTTAATATATTTTCTATCATATATAAATTTCATTCCCGAAATCATTATATAACTGCCTTAAATAATTTAAACCTAATATTAACCATTTTCTCTCAAAGAAAATTCATAATAAACCCACAATTACTTAAAAAAATTATGAAACTTGAAATCCACTTCTAAAATAATGGTTTTGATCATTTATAAAAACCGCAAATCATATGAATGTCATTTAATAGGTTTTCCAATTTAAACTTATCATAAAATCTATATGAAACAATAAAAATCATTAACAAACATATATATCCATTTAAACAAACATAACATGGCATATTACTTGCAAAATAGTTCAGATCAAACCTTGGAACCGAAATCATTATTAAAAGTGAGATGTAAATCAATTATTCATTTTAGCCTTGTGTTAAGAAGGTTGAGATTTGCCCTTCGATTGATTTGCTTAAGCTTTCTACTTTACCCTTATAATATTCCTCCTACTTACTTATTTTGGATTTTCTTTTGCTAATATGTTCGTTAGGGCACGGCTCCTTCTTAGTTAACAAATCTCAATCGCTTTAGCCATCTACAATATTTCATTTAGTTTATCTAATTAAATGTTCTAAATAATGTTAGTCAAAATTAGGGTCATTACAGACTACCCTCCTTAAAGAATTTCTTCCTCGAAATTACGATAAGGTACTCACAACAATCAAATATTAAGGTAAAACATACCATGAAACAAGTCAGGATAAGTATCTCTAATCCTGCTCTTGGTTTCCCATGTACAGTCTCTCTCGTCGTCACTCAAATGGACTTTGACTAATCTGACCGTCTTGTTCCTTGGTTTCTTCTCATCTCTCACAACTATACGAACTGGTTTTCTAACTATAGTCATATTGTTAGCACCAAAATTGGTCACTAACACCCAAAGAGTGTTTTGTGTAGAGAGATTAATGAAGATAGAAAATTGAAATAGAGGAAAATATGCAAAATTAACTGCAGAAATTAGAACACCAGATTTATAGTGGTTCGGCGTAACTGCCTACGTCCACTTTGAGTTGAATCTTTATTGCTTTTTCAATTATTGAATACAGATACAATCCATACACCAACAACTTGAATACAAATTCTCCCTGAAAAAGAATTAGTCTTGAAAATGGCAGAGTCTCCCTAGTGTTCTCCAAAAAAAAGGCCCCTTTCACTGTGCTCCTGCCCTTCTATTTATAAGCGAAGATAGGCTGGACTTCCTTCACGGGCCAAGCAACAGGGTATCTCGGCCCATAGTAGATGACTCCTATGCACCGAGCTAGGCTTGCCGAATGAGTCATGCCGAGCGAGGAATGCCGGTCGAGAATTGTCCGGTCGATCATTGAGTGACCCGAAGTAAACCATCAAGAGAACCGAAGCAAGTAATGAGTTGACACCACTACGCCATAAATGACCTTCTGCAACACTTTTGCAAGGTGTTGCCAGCTAAAATGTTGCGACAGCTATAAAATTTTGGTCCTACTGCAACGTTGCATTTTTGGTGTTACCTTAGCCATAAAAATGTGTTGCTCTAGCTAAACAAGTGTAACACGATGCAACATTTTTATATAGTGTTGCAATAGATGTATTCAAATTAAAAAATTAATAAAATTAGCAATCCGCGTGAATACGATCCAACGATCTACATTTAATCTGGTTGTTAAAATGGATCACCACTGCAAATTGGCCCAAAATTTCGTTTTCCCGCCTAAACTAGTTCAGATCCCCTTTTGGTTTTCATTTCAATTCGTCTCCTCTCATTCGCCTCCTCCCAGTCGCCTCCTCCCATTTGCCTCCGCCACCAAATTGTCTCCCTCCTTTTCTTCTGCTTCCTCGTTCGCCTCCGCCACCAAATTGTCACCCTCACCCCCAGCTACCCCTTGACCCATCGCGACCATCTAGCTCCAACCAGAGCCCTGTCACGACACCAAAACCCGAAGCCAAACAAAGTTTTCCGTTCAAACCCCTTTTGCCACCGCTGTCGTCGCCATTAGCTCTCGCCTCCAACAGAAGACCTGCTCGCCACCAACCCCTCTACCTTTCTCCTTTAGACCACTTCACCTGAAAACCCTTCTAGCGCCTTAATTTCTCCCAAAACCCGAACTGCTCTCGAGATGTAGCTGTCATTCTCGCAACAATTAATCTGCTAATGGTAATAGATTGCAAGATGATGACATTATTAAGGATAAGCATGGGAATGGTACTAGTAATTTCAATAAGGTAGTACGCCCCCCATATGTTTGTGCAAATGCTCCTTTAGAACTTATATCATTTTCTAGTTATATTTTTGCAGGTATCATGTGTATATAATTCACATTATATCATTTTCTTCATGTCAGTTACTAGTTAATACTCACAGACTTGTATATATACATCCTCCTTATAGATAATTTTTAGTGTTTTATTTTTAAATTGTTGTTAAGGGAGATAGTGTTGAATTTAGGAGCTCCAAGTTCAGTTTTATAATCTAGTGCACGTTTTCATGTATTACTGCTGTTTGATGGTGAATTGATGATTACAATGTTCAGGTTGTGAGTGGCAGAGGTGATTGTTGGAAGTTTTATTGTGGTGATGTGAGTGTTCGGCAGGTGTTGTTGACGGTTTGAAGGTGGCTGTTGGTCCAGTTATTATAGTTGCCTCATTTATTGTTGTAGTGCTTGCAATTACCATTTGTGCATCATTTTACGTCGTTTCAAAGAAGGTCGATCCCCGCCGGGACTGCGGTGCCCCGGACCCCCGCCGGCGCTGCGCCCGGACCCGCTTCTCGGCTCGCCTTCGGCTCGGCGCTCGGCTCGCCTTCGGCTCGGCATATATTTGTCAGTGTCGGTGTATGTATAAATTGAAACTGCATATGTAATGAGTGAACTGAGTGATGTAGTGAGGAATATCTGTATATGTGAATATCAGTGTTATATATCATTGAATTGTAAAATAGTGGAGTCAGGAATTTGTACTATTTCAAATGTTGAAATAAAATATTTATTTAAATAAATTACTGTTTAAATATCAAATTCTGTGTAATAGCATTTTATTAAATAAATATTTATTTTTATTAAAAAATCAAATATGCTCTACATTGTGGGCCCCACAAATTCAAAAAGTTCATATCTATAGCAACATTTTGGAATGTTGCTACAGATAGCTATGGGTGTTGCCATAGACCCAAATAGGGTTCTATTGCAACAATATTACTTATGTTGCCTTAGATAGTCAAAATGTTGCCTTTAAGGTCTAAGGCAACGGCAAAAATTGCATCACCCTAAAAGTGTTGCCATAGACCTATGGCAACATTTTTCGGGCCTGAGCCAACATTTTTTTTGTGTTGCAGTAGGCCATTTATGGCGTAGTGCACGGAGGGGAGTCATGCGACCGCCCTTGTTGAGTTGTGGGCTTGCCGAGCGAAGTATGCCGAGTGCCCTTGTTGAGTTGTGGACTTGTCGAGCGAAGTATACCAAGTGCCCTTATTGAGTTGTGGACTTGTTAAGCGAAGTATGCCGAGCGCCCTTGTCAAGTAATGAACTTGCCGAGAGAAGTATGACAAGCGCCCTTGTTGAGTTGTGGACTTGCCGAGTGATACACGTATCGAACGACGACACCCTTACTAAAAGTCAAGTATTGACCCTCCCCTTGAAGCCGAATGACATCCAAGCGGAGCCACACGCCCAAGCCGAACAGTATCCAAGCCAAGCCACATGCGTATGTTGAACTGTATCCAAACCGAGCCACATGCGTATGCCGAACCATATCCAGGCCGAACGAGGTATTTTTGTCAATAATTAGCATCTCGTACCCAAGAAAAATCACTGGGTAACATTTGCCCCCTAAAGCGTGTCGTGAGAGTCAATCATAATATGCTTTGAATCGCAGGCAGGCCCTTTTGTCAAAAGTCGAACGTATACAATGAGGGTCAAAATATGGTTGTTCTCCCTGGCCCCTTAGGGCCGTTCGGCATGCAGATACCGAGCCACATGCTAAGGCATCTTCAGTGTCGCTTGGCACGATTGCTTACCGAATCACTAAGACATCCTAACCGGCCCACTGGTTGATGGCTTTTCTCCTCCCCTTCTTCCTATATAAGAGCCAACACTTCTCTATTTTTCTTTTTCTTTACTTTCACCCCGACTCTACAGGAACTCGCAAATTTCCTTCCCTCGAACTTCGGCTACCTCCCTAATCTTCCCTTCCTACCCTGAATCTAGTAAGCTCTCCCTACAGCTCCTCCCCAGATTGAGCCTAAACGACTTTCAATCTCAAGCGTATCAGATCCCTAAGCTTCAACCATTATCTTAGGTAAGAATCTCTCGTTCAAACATTCCTTCAAACTAGGAAGTATAGTATGAAATTTGAATTCGTGAATTTTCTTTAGAATGTGGATAGTAGGAGGCGTGTAGATGAGGAAGACGAATCGAGGTTCGGACATGTCTTAGGGCTAGAACTTAGCATGACTTTAGTCGATTTCAAGGCTGGTGGAATGGAGAGGAGAAGGGAAAAGGACTTCTGCCGTTTCCAGGTCATAGGTTTCTGCTGAGTCACCGAGCGTTGGAGTTAGGATGTTGAGATGGAACTGGACTATTGTTCGAGGTCGTTCGGTAATCAAGGAACGAAGAAGAAATGAGTGTGGTCGTTCAGCACTTGTACTTTGAGTGGAGAACGGTCAACTACGAAGTAAGTGGCTCGGTTGTCTTTATGCGAGAGTGACGTTAGGGAGGTAGGAAGAAAGCAGGACTGTGTTGCCTTTCTGCGAGAGCGGTGTTAGGGAAGTAGGAAGCAAGTAGGTTGGTGTTGAATGAGTGGGTCGGCGTATCTGGCTTAGTTGGTCGAACCAGGAAATGCCGAGCGAAGGCGTTTGGAACTAAAATGTCGAGCGATGGACTTAGGCCGAGCGGTATTTAGGCCGAGTGGCATTTAGACCGTGTGTTTCGAGTGTCGCTCGACCATGAGCCTTGAAGTGGGCAACGACAGTCGAAATCATTTCAACTTGAACATAACCCATGTCGAATTCACTTACCTCCCATGCCTAATCGTATGACAAAAGACAAGGACAAGGACTTAAACAAACAAGCATATCGAACTAATTCGGACTGATAACTTCCCAGTTTCAACAACTATAATCTTGAGTTTTAACTCGATTAAAACGAAGAATAGCCTTTAACATACAGTGCCAATGCCGTGTTCAAAATTGAAACCATCATACGACAGGCTATCGGAGACGGTCAGCGATGACGGTCTTTGAAGATGACAGTTTACAGCTTAACTTTATTTTATCAGCTTCATGACTTTTAATTCTTTTATGCTTATACTCGAACAATTGTACTAGTCCACACACCACACGGGGGGAGCACTTTTGTCGTTATGTCTAATAATGATTGTATTTCAAGTATAGTTCAAACACGTGTTTAATCAAATCCAACATTCATTGAAGATGTCTAGAAAGTCAAGCTCCGCCACAGTTTCAGATAAACCCAGGCCGAGTTCTCAACAGGAAGTGGTTGGAACTTCAAATCCATCGACAACTCCTGTACAAGATATTTTGAGTCCCACGATCGCATCTGCTGACCTGGCTCCTGATGCCCTAGATGCAACGATCTTTCTAGACAATCCGGTCGATTATCAAACTTCGAGAATTAACGAAAGCGCCCTCTGCCGACTATGCTCGATACATGGAATTCCTTTTGACGATGTACTGGTCCCATCAGGGCAAGATCGTCCCCACCTGCCCCCAGCCGGATATACTGCCTGCAACAAATTTATGTGCTGGGTCGGTAGCGTGCCATCATTCAACTCTTTCCACTGCGACGTGTTGCAATATATTGAGATCACCCCAGCACAGTTACATCCCAACAGTCACGCGTTCATATATGGCACGTGCATTCTTTTCATGAGCATTCTATTCTGGCTCTCTACTCCTGGCGATATCCGCTACATTTATTGCTTCAAGAGACGGTCCGACAACCCATCTTTCGTATTCCTTGAGCCACGTAATAAGTGTCAAATCCTTACGGGGGCGTGGAGCAAATTCGCCCAATACAAACAAGAATGGTTTTATGTGCGTTGTACCACTGGCTTTGCGAGGAGATGGCTAGAAGGGAGTAAGTTTCTTTTCTGGATCAATACTTGTATGCAACAGAAAGCGCATTTTTCCTAAACCTTTTCTCGACTTTTACAGGTATTAGCCCATGTCCCGAAGACTCCAGGTACTCTGAGGCCGTTGAAGCTATCCGAGCTGTTCCCGCGGAAGACCGGGACATCAGATCCATCATTTCCAATGAATCACTTTCGAGATTTGGATTGTTGGCGGAAGGTCGCCGGATAAGTCTTCCTCACAGTGCCACCATAACCGGACCTGCCTTGGATAAAGGCAAAAGGCAAGCTGGGCCTTCGGTGCCTTCGACAAGAGAGACTCCCGATGTATCCGAGGAAGGTGAAATAAAGGAAGCTGAAGCTCTGGGTGAGGGTGTAAGTCCTTCTCTGGAACCAGCACTTGAAGCACATAGCACCGATGAACCAACTCTCCTTTCAAAAGGAAAAAAGAAAATAACTAACAAGTTAAGGAACAAGGTAGTGGGCGGAACTTCGAAAGTGACAATTACTCCGATGGAGAAAGAGCCGTCTCCACAACACATAGAGAGTTCATTGAAAGGCTTGTCTGACCTTACAATTCCTAATGATTTGCTCAACTACGGTTTTGATGACCTGGAAGCCATAAAACTTCATTCGCCGGCGAGAGGTAGTGAAGGCGCTCAAGCCCATCACCAAGGAGAAAAAACAACGATAAGTAAAGCCAAAGAAACTGGTCCGTCAGGGGGCAACACTAGGACACACATGAACACTCACACTTCACCTTGCACTTAAACTTCAGCCATCATGCCATTTTTGCTAACTTGTCATCACTCAATCTCTGCGCAGGCGACATGGGACACTCACATGGATTCGACCGCCTTCGCGGGTCTTCTATTTTCCATCCTTCCGACCGAGACTCTGAATATGGCAAACGCCGAGATAGAGATGATGACAGCGATAGAGATTATCACCCTCGAGATTCATCTTCTCGAAGGAGAATTCACAGTCACTTATCGTACTCCAACGATCCTCCCCCTCCACCGGAACAAGGTAGGGAGAAGCCAGGTCAAAGGGGATCACAGTCTGAAACTCCTCGAGACCAATACTAGGGTTCCTCAAGTACTAGGCAATCTCGGGAGGCCCATAAGAAGTTCGTGGTTTCGACTAAACAAACTTCTTCTACCCCTGCACACGATCCTTCGATAGCGGAGAAACTTGCCGAGCTTAAAGCCACATTCCAAAAAATATGCTTTGACGGACTGAAATTTCTTCCAGCCATACATCCTATTCCGGGACATGTTAAACAGAGTGCCATTGCTTGCAGCAACGATGTTTACGTCCAACACGACGCATTCATTCACTTGGCAGAAAAAGTTTCTAAAGTTTCTATGGAACGCCAACACGAAATCGATCATTTGAAGCTTGAGGCCAACCACGACAAAGACATCATTAGAGCCCAAGATAAAGAGCTTTCCACGTATAAATCCCAACTTGAGGCACGCTAAAGATACTGCTGAGGCGGTCAATCGCCTGGAGGCCACGCATAAAAAGGAGATCGATGAAGCTGTCCAACGCTGTGGCGCTTTAGCTCTAGAGAAAGACTCCATTCAAAAGGAGAGAGATGCGTTCGCTCAAAGAGTCAAAGAGTCAAAGAGTTGGAAGAGCTACTTCTAAAAGAGAAGGAAGAAAAGGTCGCTGCTTAGGAGGAGTCGCAACGATATTGCGACGAAGTTGTTGCTACGCGACTCCTGAAAACAAAGCTCGACGAAGACTTCTCCAGAGTCGAAGTGCTGAAGGACGAAGCCCGTGAGGAGGGTAAAAGAATAGTGCTCTTAGGAAGTGATTCTCGCCTTGATGCGGCCACTGAGGCTGGCAGGGAGGAAATCAAGTGTATGCTTGATCCGCTCATAGCCGAGTATAATGCTCGAGTTCTCATGCATCACGACTTAACATTTCTTGGCGAGGGTTACCTTGAATCTTTAGCCGAAGCATGGGACACTTTAATCAAAATCAAAAAGGTTGAGTTGGGAATGGAAGAGATTGACGAAGAAGCTTTGGTGAAGGAATTTCTTTTGGGGAATGAGCCTTCGGACTTGTGTGCGGCGAAGGCTCTTTACAGTAGAGACTCCCCCCTATCAAAAGGAAAAGATGTCATTGCCGGTCCGTCCAGAACCGAGTCTCCGGTTCCTTCCCCTACTCAGCTGTCTAGTCGCCCATCACTTGACCCCTTCAAGCAACACATTGGATATGACCCGGAGGACCCTGGACTTAATATTCACGTTCTATCTCCTATTCCAGAAGGTAAAACTCCCCGAACAGTTGAGAGTCAACCAGGTACTGGTGCATAACTTTTCCTCCAAAGTTCAAAGGGTTCTCGCTTCCAGCAAGTGATAAATGTATTCTAACATTTGTTTCTTACGATTCCGCGTAGGTCATCCTGATCCAGTACCTACTCTAAGGAGCGATGCCGCCACAGAGAAGGAGGAGAAGACGGGAGAAACAACGCAAGCGAAAGAGACTCCCGGACCTAACGCTCAAGTGATTGAGGCGCTTAACGAAGACAAATCTGACAATCCATCGCCCATCGAGGAACATTATGAAGTTGAAATTACTGGCGCCTCCAAACACACTTCAAAGTAGAGCATGAAGGAACATGTCATTGAAGAGGGGAGAAAGAAAGCTGAAATTAAGGCTGAGCCTCAAGTGGTAGAACTCGATGAACCATTGAATAAGCCTTTGAAGATTATTCTTCCAGGTGGGACCAAGCCGTTAGAAGTTCCTCCTCCTTCCTCTGACACCCCCTCTCTAGTGAGCAAAATTTCCAAGAAAAATTGTGTGGGGGAGGAGTCTTCAGAGAAATTAAAGAAGGAGAAGAAATCAAAGAAGTGCCATCATGCTAGTTCAACAAGAATCAGCCAGGATTATGTAATTATTTTTATCTATTTTCATAGCCGTCGTAGATAGATTTTTTGCCCCGAGTTCGGGAGAAGTTGTAGTAGGACCTCATTTTGAATTAATGAATAAAACTTTGTTCTTTGTCTTTCAAATGACTTTTGTTGTTCAGCTCACTGTATAACTCGTAGTCGAAATCCGAAATCTTGTGAGTTACATAAGCCCTAGTTCACTTCCATGTGACTCGGAGATTTTTTGGATTGCTTATGCTCTGATCCGCACTCTGGGGACTCAGAGTATTCCAGTCCACGCTCAGGGGACTTTGAGATTTCGAAGTTGTTTATACTCTGATCCGCACTCTGGCGACTCAGAGAACTCCAGTCCGTGCTTATGGGACTTGGAGATTTAGAAGTCGTTTATACTCTAGTCTACACTCTGGGGACTTAGAGTACTCCAGTCCGCACTCTGGGGACCTAGAGATTTTTCAAGTCGTTTATAATCTAGCTCGCACTCTGGGGACTTAGAGTACTCCAGTCCGCACTCTAGGGACTTAGAGATTTTTCAGTCGCTTATACTAGTCCGTGCTCTAGAGACTCAGAGTACTCCAGTCCGCACTCTGGGGACTTAAAGATTTTTCAGTCATTTATACTCTAGTCCGCGCTCTGGGGACTCAGAGTACTCAAGTCCACACTCTGGGGACTTAGAGATTTTTCAAGTCGTTTATACTCTAGTCCGCGCTCTGGGGACTCAGAGTGCTCCAGTCTGCACTCTGGGGACTTAGAGATTTTTTACGTTTGGGTGTGCGTTCATACGCCAGACAGAATAACGCAATTTAATTTTGGTTATAGAATTGTACTATACGGAAACATCAATAGTTCATGGAAAAGTCGGCTTCAAGCCTTTATTGATCATAGCAAATGGAAACAAACTGAATTGTCTTATTACATGCCAAAAACTAAAAACAGTGAAATGAACATACACTGGAAATAATTGCAACTAAAATGCAAAAAGAAATAGACTAGGTATAATAACGACGCAAATGCTCGCTATTCCATGCGCGAGGAAGTGTCACGCCATCTACGGTCGCTAGCTTGAAAGTTCCTTCTCCAAGCCATTGTTCGATGACATACAGACCTTCCTATGTGGGATTCAAATGTGATGAGATCGGAAAAACTCGCTTCAAAACGAGATCACCCGCATTGAAAATTCTCGGTCGGACTTTTTCATTATAATACCGAGCAACTCGGTGCCTATGTGCAGCCTCTCTTAAATCAGCTTCTTCACATTTTTCTTCAACAAAGTCCAGCGATTCCAATAGGAGATTCTGATTCGTCTTGGGATCATAATAAGTTACCCGATGAGAATGAACTTCAAGTTCCACAGGTATCACAACTTCAGTGCCGTATGCCAAGGTGAATGGAGTAAGGCCAGTCGCGGACTTATGGGTGGTTCTATAAGCCCAGAGCGCTATCGGAAGCTCAACCACCCACCTGCCTCTAGCCTTTTCTAGTCGTTTCTTTAATATTAACTTAATTATTTTATTTACGGCTTCCACTTGTCCATTCGCTTTAGGGTGAGCGACTGTCGAAAACCTTTTCTCAATGTGATATTTCTAGCAAAATTCTTTGAATTCTCTACTTTCAAATTGAGTTCCATTGTCCGTGATGATAGTTCGTGGGAGGCCAAAACGGCATATGATGTTTCATACAACAAAATTAATTACTTTTTTGGTGGTGATGGTAGCTAAAGGCTCTGCTTCTGCCCACTTAGTAAAGTAATCAACCGCAACAATTGCATATTTTGCACCACCTCTGGAATTTGGTAAGGAACCGATTATATCGATCCCCCAAATCGCAAATGGCCAGGGACTAACCATTTGTGCGAGTTCCGCTGGCGGAGCTCTCTAGATTTTCGCAAACTTTTAACATTTTTCGCATTTCCTTACGTAGTCTGCAGCATCCCAATTTAGAGTTGGCCAATAGTATCCATAGAGGAGGATCTTTTTTTCCAGTGTCTGCCCCCCAGTATGGTCGCTACATTCGCCCTCATGAACCTCTTTCAAGATCCATTTTATCTCATCGTGGGCGATGCAACAAAGTAATGGAATCGAGAACCCCTTTCGATACATTATTTCGTCCTGCATCGCATATCTTGAAGCTTTGCGGATGACTTGTCGTCTTTCGTTCCTCTTTTCAGGCAAAGCTCCGTGTAACAGGTACTGCTTGAATGGGGTTATCCATGACTCCTTTTCAATCTCTGCTTCTAGCAGAAAGTCTATTTCCATCTCGTTTATACTTGGAAATTGTAAAACTTCAACATGAACCAAGCCCATCTGTTGTGCGTCGCCAGTACTTGCGAATTTTGCTAATGAATCGGCTTCCTTGTTTTGTTCACGCGGGACATGCGAAATATCATAATATTCAAGGTCTGCCAAAAGTTCTTGAACCCGAGCGAGGTATGGAGCAAGCCTTTGCACCTTTTCTTGATAATCTCCCCGCACTTGGTACACCACTAATTGAGAGTCACAAAAGATCTCAATCGTTTTTATTCCGAGCTCCCTGACAAGTTTTAAGCCAACGAGCAATGCTTCGTACTCTACTTCGTTATTCGTGGCTGGGAAATCAAGCTTCAAAGAATAACAGATAGATCGGTTTTCAGGGGTCACAAGAATAACACCGGCTCCAGAACAACGGTCATTTGATGCCCCATCGGTGTATAACTTCCATCGAATGGGGGGAGCAATGTCTTCATTACTTTGCTCGACAAGTATTGTGAATTCTACAATAAAGTCTGCTAACGCCTGTCCTTGGATAGCACTCCGCGACAGGTAGGTAATATCGAATTGACTTATCTCGATGTTCCACTTTAGCAACCTTCCAGAGGTTTCCAGTCGCTGGAGCACCTGTTGTAAAGGTTGATTGGTGTAAACACTGATCGAGTGTGCTTGAAAGTATGGACGAAGCTTGCATGATGCAATCACCAAGCAATAGGCTAGCTTCTCAATTTTAGGATAATTTCTTTCTGCCCCCATTAAACGTTTACTAACATAGTACACCGGCTTTTGAACTCGGTCCTCCTCGTGAACCAAAGCCGTACTGATGGCATGCTGAGATACAGCTAAGTATACATATAATACTTCGTGGTCTATAGGCTTCGACAACATCGGTGGACTTTCCAAATGTCTTACCAGAGCTCAGAATGCGTCCTCGCAGTTGGGCATCCATTCAAAATTCATCTTCCCTTTCTTTATTACATCGAAGAAAGGAATGCACTTGTCAGTTGCTCTGGATATGAATCGACTCAGCGTGACCACTTTTCCATTCAGGCTTTGTACTTGCTTTATAGTTCTGGGCACTTGAATGTCTCGAATAGCCTGAATCTTCTTTGGGTTAGCTTTAATTCCTCGTGTGTTAACGATGAAACCCAGGAACTTCCCTGATGCAACGCCGAAGGAACACTTCAAAGGATTGATTTTCATTCCGTAATACCTGAGTATATCAAACATTTCCGCTAAGTCTCGAATGTGGTCGTTTGACTGTCATGATGTCACGAGCATGTCACCCACATAAACTTCCATCGTCCTACCGATTTGGTCTTTAAACATCCGATTCACCAAACATTGATAGGTTGCTCCCACATTTTTCAATCCGAAAGGCACCACTACGTTACAGTACAGTCCGACATTCGTGACAAAACTAGTGTGTTCCTGATCCGGGATGTGCATCGGGATTTGATTGTATCCCGAGTACGCGTCCATAAATGACAACAACTCATGCCCAGCAGTTGACTCGACCAGCTGGTCAATTCTGCGTAAAGGGAAACTATCCTTAGGGCATGCCTTCAAGTCCGAGTAATCAACACAGGTCCTCCATTTCCCATTTTCTTTTCTCACTAGCACGGGGTTAGATAC
This sequence comes from Allium fistulosum, assembly GCA_030737815.1. Lineage (NCBI taxonomy): Eukaryota > Viridiplantae > Streptophyta > Magnoliopsida > Asparagales > Amaryllidaceae > Allium > Allium fistulosum. The sequence goes on from CM060908.1 coordinate 719,421,389, forward strand.
CCATTCTGGGTAGAGGGCATCGCGGACGAACCCATTGGCTTTGAGTTTGTCCACCTCCTCTTTGAGAGCGGCGGACCTCTCCTGGTCCATCCCTCTCCTTTTTTGCTTTATTGGCACGTATTTTGGGTCTATGTTCAACATATGACTCGCAACGGCGGGAGAAATCCCGCACATATCAGAATGTGTCCAAGCAAAAACATCCAGATTCGCTCAGAGGAAATCAGTAAGATCCTCGCTCATCGAGGAGTCAAGTTGTGATCCAATCTTAAGTACTCGCGATGGGTCATCATGGCTGACTAGAATGTCAGTTGTCAGTTCAGCCGGTGCTGCTTTTGCCTCCTTGGGTTCCTTATCGTCATCTCTCGGATCTATGTCTCTATAGATCCGACCATGTTGCCCGAGCCAAGGCTCGGGCACTACTTGTCAATCTTTTGCAACTTGAATGTGAACGGAGCTGTCCACAACCTTTCCTTTCTCTCTTCGCTGAGCCCCTCTCGGCTCAGCCACATAACACGCACAACCAGTCGCTTGATCGCCATGCACTACACCAACTCCACTTTCTGTCGGAAATTTCAAAGTTAGACACCATGGGGCCAAAGCTGCCCTAAACTCTGCCAGGGCCGGTCGGCCAAGAACACATTATATGGGGAGTCGACATCCAAAACTACGAATGGTAGGATCCGCACCCTCCTACGTTCACCTTCTCCAAGTTCAACTGGCAGTTCCACAAAGCCCACCGCGTTGGTAGCCGCACCATTAAAGCCATGAATACGAGCTTTAGATGGTTTCAGGTCCTTTGTCTCCATCTTCATCTGATCTTATGCCTTTTTGAAGATGAAATTAATAGAACTTCCACAGTCATTCAGTATCCTTTTCACAAATGCTGGCCGGATAGTGGCCGAGATGACCATCCGGTCAATGGTAGGTGTCTCCACCTGATCGGCATCTCTACTTCTAAACACTATATCATCTGTCATCATTCGCTGCTGCTTAGCCGGGGTACCGTCTTTCGTGTTTGAATAACACTCGAAATCTGCGTGCTTCAGGGAACTAGCATAACGCTCCATCTCTTACCAACTCTTGTCTGCCGGGTGAGGCCCTCAGACTATCGTATTTATGATTAGTCTTCCTACGGTCCGAGCTGGTTCCTCAGGTCGGTGCGGAGCCTGCCCACGATTGGGGTCGGATGCCCCCTGTCCGCCTTCCTGTGGATTCTTAACGAACTCATGCAACTTCTTTTGTCGAATCAGCTTTTTAATCGCATCATGGAGGTGCCTACACTCCTCGGTATTGTGCCCGTAAATCTAGTGGAAGCGGCAATACTTCCCAGTCCGCTTTTGCTCTTCGGTGGACTCTTTTGGTCATGGCTTTCGATATTGGTTTTAGTCCCTGAGGAGTTGGTTTTGATGACAACAACCTTACTTAGAATTAGATTATAAAATATATAATACTAACATTATTGTGTAGATATATATAGATATGTTTGCAGGTACTAAAGAATGAAGAACTGTACAATATAAAGATTCAAGATCAAAGATTGAAGATATCAAGATTCAAGACTCATGAGTATCAGGAATTTCAAGAGTTCAAGTTTCCAAGATAAGTTATATAGTTAGGAATATTGTTAAAACTCATAGAAAGGCACTGACATCTTAAAATCTATTTTATTTGTGGAATGGAATCCACTTCGTGCTCGTTAAAGGGATGGAACCCTAAGTAAGATGGAACCTACGAAAAATCTAGTGGAACATCTTTTTGTATCCACTTACTTTTATTTCAAAATGACTTTCAAAATATATAGCTTGTTTTTCAAAATAATTTTAAATATTCCTGTTAAAAAACCAAAATCATCTGTCCTGGTTTTTTAATATATTTTAGCCTCAAAAATATCCTTAGTTTTAAATATCCTTAATTTTAAATATCTTTGATTTTAAATTATTATCCTAAGTTTTTAAAACTACAATTTTGATATTAATATATTTAGCTGTTTTATATATTTATACTTAAGATTTAAATATAAAAGTATAGAAAATTATTATATATATTTTAATATTGTTCTCTATATTTATTTATGTATTATAACTATATATAAGTATATTTATAAAGTTTAAATATAATTATAATATAATATAGAAATTATTTTCAAAGAAAAACAAATCACCAAAAAATACAAGGGCATGTCGACATGGTCACATGTACCCCTGTCGACATGGTGACAGTTAAATTGTTTTTTAAAAAAGAAGTGTCTATTCGCCACATCCCTTCACCAATGGACATGGCTATTGATCTACTATAAATAAAGGGTGTTTTCAATTAATTTTAATCACTTTTTCTCTGATTTAATTTCTCTTCTTCTTCTCCACTTTCTTATTTACAAATTACACCATTACTCTACCGAAATCAATATCGAATCTAACTAGATAATTTTTGGTTTTGATTCTCTCCACTATCTCTACAAGATCTAAGTGCTAATCTGAGTTATAGACTTTAATCAATTGAGCGAGAGAAGGTGTAATTGTAGCCCTGGAAATCAATTGGGTGAACTTTTTTCCCCGGAAATCAAGTATCTCTACCCAGAGGATTGTGATTCTGGAAGGTGTATCTCGTAGCCTTGAAACCGAGGGTTGTATTTGTAAGAATTGTTTTTGAAAGGAAATCCGTACTTGTGTTGCGGGACTGGATGTAGGGTAACTCCGAACCAGTATAAAATCCGGTGTATTCTTTCCTTTACTGCTTTTACTTTATATTTGCATCTGTGTTTGATTCTGTATTCATATCTGTGTTTGATTAGTGTATACATTGTTAACAAATTAAGATAAACTCAAAAATATTAACAAATTTCTTAAAACACTATTCACCCCCATCTAGTGTTAATTCTAGCCTTAAGATCCTTAATCCGCATTCTAACAATTGGAAAGTATTATAAGTCGATAAGTAAATATTCTCCAGAGATGCATTAAGAGGAGTGTATTCGTTGTAAGTTGGGATCCTTGGTTTCCACTTTCCGGCTTCCCTCTTCTTTCCAGGATTTCCCCCACCAGATCCTTTAGATTTTTCAGGCTTGTTTTGGACATTGACTTGTACTTTTCCAGAGTTGTCACCGGATTGTTTTATAGCAATGTTGCTCTGCACTCTCTCCTTGCCAGGTACAGGTGCATTGTCTCGCCTTGTCCACCTAGCTTCCTCCCTTCTAATAAACTGGTGTGCCTTTAAATAAAAATGTTCCAGTGTAGTCGGAGGCTTTCCCGCCAGCCAATCTCCAAATTCTAAATCCGGATTTACCCCTCGCATCACGGCCATTAAAATAGCATGGTCGTTGGGGTTGCTAACTTTAGTTGCGGCAACATGGAATCTTTGTAAGTACTCTTTCAACGACTCCCCTGGAGCCTGAATCACACTGGATAAGGACATTACGTCCTTGGGACTAGTGGCATGAATCCTGAATTGTTCCATTAATTTCGTCGCTAACTCGTCAAAGTTGGAGATAGTTCGCGGAGGAAGTCAGGTGAACCACATGGTAGCAATCCCAGATAAAGTTATTGGGAAACATCTATACTTGGTTGCATCGTTTTCTCTAGCCGAGTCCATCATCCATTCATATCTCATCTCATGCTGTCGGGGATCAATCTTTCCTTCGTAGGCCGGAATAGTCGGCATGTTAAACTTCTTAGGGTACTTGGCCCGTAAGATAACATCTGTGAACGGAGTATGACTCCTGGATATCCCATAATCATCATTTGATAAGCCTTGATTCTCTTTCATCAGCTGTCTGACCATAGCTGATAGGTCTGGGGTTTGTATGGAAGATGGCAGGTTGGTGTCTGTCCTGTGGGACCGTTCCGGCCGGTGTCTCCTCTGTTGGCGATCTACCAAGTGTGTATCCTGGGGACCGGCATCATTATGACCTTGGTGTGCCGGCTGTCCAGCTTCCGCTCGTATTCCAGATCCTAAGTTTCCTGTTCCAGCTTGAGTGTGATTTTCTTGGTGTAAGTGAGGGGCCATTGCTCCTGGTAGGGAACCTGGACCATCCCTGGTTGATCGACCAGCAGCATCTGCGTGCGTTGTTTATGTTCTACGGCGTCTACGCCTAGGAGGTTCATCAGATGAAGCAGAGCTGTCGGACGAAGAGTAGGAAGCGGAACTTCCTCCAGCATTCTGACGCTGTTGTTGAGTAAGCCGAGTCATAAGGTTGGCGTTAGCTTGAATCTGCTCGTTAAGCTGTCTTCTGCTTTCCATGAGTTCTCTCATCAGCTCGTTGAACTCTGTCCTAGTAACAGCTTCCATTTGGTTTTGGGCGGCCATGGTCCCTATGCCAAGATTAGCTTGTTGATTGCTGGATCCTATTTGTTGGACGCTGACAGTCTCGTTGACATCCGCATTGTGAGATGCTGATCTAGTTCGTGGTCTTCCCATTATAGAGTTATCGGTAGAAACTCTGAGTAGAATCAACGGATTTCCTATGAATGACTTGGATCTCCTTCGGGGGATTTCTTCAATCCGGTAGCTACAAAGTAGATCCTAACGGCCTGAGTTCAATTCTCGGTGGAAGCACCAAAATGTCACCACCAAAATTGGTCACTAACACCCAAAGAGAGTTTTGTGTATAGAGATTAATGAAGATAGAAAATTGAAATAGAGGAAAATATGCAAAATTAACTGCAGAAATTAGAACACCAGATTTATAGTGGTTCGGCGTAACTGCCTACGTCCACTTTGAGTCGAATCTTTATTGCTTTTTCAATTATTGAATACAGATACAATCCGTACACCAACAACTTGAATACAAATTCTCCCTGAAAAAGAATGAGTCTTGAAAATGGGAGAGTCTCCCTAATGTTCTCCAAAAATGGTCCCTTTCACTGTGCCCCTGCCCTTCTATTTATAGGCAAAGATAGGCTGGACTTCCTTTACAGGCCAAGCAACAGGGTATCTTGGCCCACAGTAGATGACTCCTACGCACCGAGCCAGGCTTGCCGAACGAGTCATGCCGAGCGAGGAATGCTAGTCGAGAATTGTCCGATCGATCATCGAGTGACCCAAAGTAAACCATCAAGAGAACTGAAGCAAGTAATGAGTTGACACGGAGGGGAGTCATGCCGACCGCCCTTGTTGAGTTATGGGCTTGCCGAGCGAAGTATGCCGAGCACCCTTGTTGAGTTGTGAACTTGCCAAGCGAAGTATGCCGAGCGCCCTTGTTGAGTTGTGGACTTGCTGAGCGAAGTATGCCGAGCGCCCTTGTCAAGTAATGCACTTGCCGAGCGACGTATGCCGAGCGACGTATGCCGAGCGCCCTTGTTGAGTTGTGGACTTGCCGAGCAACACACGTACCGAACGACGACACCCTTACTAAAAGTCAAGTGTTAACCCTCCCCTTGAAGCCGAACGACATCCAAGCGGAGCCACATGCCCAAGCCAAACGGTATCCAAGCCGAGCCACATGCGTATGCCGAACCGTATCCAAACCGAACCACATGCGTATGCCGAACTGTATCCAGGCCGAATGAGGCATTTTGGTCAATAATTAGCATCTCGTACCTAAGACAACTCACTAGGTAACACATATCTAGTTCCACTACTAAATAATCTAACACAGTCGGTATAATAGTAGTCTTTGGATCTCGAATACACTTCCTTAGATGAGAAATATGGAAAACATTGTGGATTCCTGCCAAACTACTCGGTAACTCTACTCTATACGCAAGTTTTCTGATCCTTTCTATAACAGGAAATGGTCCAACGAATTTTGTTAAACATGGGTGGCCTAGCAATAGATTGTCCTTTAGAAAAAGCATTATTATAACTAGCCAAGTTTAAAAAAAGTGAATTTGACTACCTTGCTTTGATGCCGCTTGTAGGATCAAATTAACCCTAGAGGAGGGTGAATTGGGTTTACAATAAATTCACATAATAATAAAAATTGCAGCACAGATAATAACATAGTAAATGCAAAAATAAAAGCAACACACAATTTTATCCAGCTTCGGCAAAACCTGCCTACTACCGCGCCCAAGGTTTTTACTTGAATTAAACAATCAACCGCTTGCAGATCCTGTAAACATATGTTTGTCGCTAACCTTATTGTTCTAACCCTAGTCCCAAAACCTTGCCTCAACTTTATCCTCGAGTTGAGAATCTCCTAAAATATGCCCTGTAGTTAGATCCTAGTTAAAACTTAGAGTTTCATAAAATTTAAAAACAAATTACAATAAAATAAAAATAAAACCTTAATCAGTACAACCCAAATTATTGTTACAAATAATATAGTTCGGCCTAAAGTAAAACAAGCAAAGTATTAGATTTTCTCAACTCGTATCCTTTTGTTTTGCGAGTCTATTTCTTTCTTTAAGCCGATCCTCTTTTTTCCTCTTCGTTCTCGAATTACGGTTTCTGACTGAAGCTCCGTTCATCAATCCATTTAAGTTAAATTGCTTGCGTGCCTTTTTCGATTGATAGTTTGAATTGAGTGATGATTTATCTCCATAGTAGCTTTAAAAGTCGAGTGATTTACTGATGCTAATTTGTATGAATTTCTGCCCTTTTTATATCTTTATTTGAACTCAACTTTCCCAATTACTAGTGATGATCTGGGTATATATAGGGTTTGATTCTAGAAATAGATTGCGTGATTTTTTATTTTAAAATGTCAAATCTTGATTTCATTTTTTATATTTGGTCGTTGATTTATGATCTAATGGTTTCGTGATCTTCTGACTTGTTCATTGCTGTTATATTCATTGAATTTTCTAATTCCATATAAGTTGAAAATTTCAACCTCGATATTTGTTCTATTTTTGATTGCTTTGTTCTTCGGCCTTAAAAAGTTGACATGTTCAACTTAAATTCTTGCATATATTTCTGCCTTGTTGCTTTTGAAATGTTTAATTCCTTTTTTTTTTAAACACTACTATCTTTCAGTTAATTTTCGACCCCTTTTGCAACATTGTACTTTGCGACTGAGTGTTATGGTTGTTTCCGCATGATGCTCTTGACTAGAGAAACCGAAATGCTTATTTGATAAATAATTGTATGTGTTGTTGAGTGATGTTGATTATGTGTGTTGGTTATACAATGAGCTTGGGTTGTATGTCTTGTCTGTGCGTTGTTGTGCATGCATGTGCTGTGTTGCAACATTTCTCTCCACTTGAATCTGTACTAGCCTTTGTATTTCTAAATCTAACTTTTTTACATTGCCTAATACATGTATCTGTGCATGCTCTCTTGTGTACTTATGTATTTGTTAGTCTTGTCTTCTCTCCGAGTTATTTTTCTGGTTTCTGGTTTGTTGCATGTTTGTGCCTGAACTGGTTACTTGAGTGTGTGTGCCTATTTCCTAGTCTGGCTTATGCATGTACCGTGTATGTGCAGGCTTGAGTGCATGTACTTCTCTGCTGTATTTACTTGTGTGCTTGTGCATGCTGTTGTACATTGCATTATGTGTTCCGTTGCATCGTACTTTACTTTCTAATGTGTTTGCCATTTTCATTATTGGTGCATGTTTGGGTTCATTCACTTGAGCACTTGTGTTGAGTCATTGAGGCTTGGCCTTGCTCTGCTTGTGTTGAGCCTTTGAGCTTGACCTTGCTCTGCTTGTGTTGAGCCTTTAGGCTAGACATTGCTCTGCTTGTGTTGAGCCTTTGAGTTTGACCTTTCTATTGTTCTTGAAATTTAATTTATGCAAACATGTTTTGTGCACTCAGCCATATGGCATGTATAGTGGTACAACGTGCATGTCATAAGTTGCGTGTGTACATTATTGATTAATTTTGTTGTCTATTTAAAAATATGAAAAGAACAAAACCAATAGATTGAGGCACTGTCGATTTCAAAAATATTTATATTTTTATAGTTTAAATTTGTTCTTTTTCCTTTTTTACTGTGTTGTTATTTGATAGGTAAAGTAGATGATTGGAGAAAAGACAGTTGGAACAAGTAGATAGAAAAGATTTAATACTAGTGAGTGAGTGAGAGTATTGTATATGAGGGGAAAATGAAAATGTAAAATATAGTAGAAGCTATGTTATAATTGTGTACTATTTGAAACTGTATTGAAATAAACAGTTTATTGAAATAGAATTTCATTTGTTTACTTCTATATGTGATTTTGCAATAGTACTGTATCAAATACATTTAGAAATATATACCTATGTTTATTATCATCAAACAAAAAATCATAAACCGTTATATTGTACAGCTCCAAAGCCAAATTTTAATCTATAACTCATTGAATAAATTTCCCAATCTTGAGCTATCTAATTCAATCCCTCCTTTAAGTGGGGTTTTATTTATTTATTTTCCCACTTTTAGTCTAGGGTTCATTGCGGTATCGTTGGCCTTGACGATGGCTCTTGTTCCTTATTTTCTAATTTGGAACAACGATCTGCTACAAATTCCAAACTATGGAGAAGTTGACGCTTTTGCACGGCTTCTGATTCCGAATACGTGCTTGATACATGCCACAATGGTGAAATCCGCGCGCTAGAGTAGAAATACTACACTACCCAAAGTGCACCTCTAAAGTGATGACTGCTTCAAGTATTTGATCGCCTACCTCTGCCAGTATATCCTGTGCTTCCATTGCGAGGATATGTGTTCTCTTAAGATCTCCATTTACAATTAAACGGATATATCATGCCTCCTTCCTTGACCTATTGCTGATGCTAGAATTCATTTTGCTCATTGGAGCTACCTGAACTGGATGGCTTTGGTCATGATTTGGGTGTATGTTGCGGTTTTTGATGCTTTGAAGCATATGTTGCCTGTTTTTAAGAAATTAAGGTACATTGTATATCATTGTTAAGAGATATTTATAATATGTTAAGACATAAACCAAAGATATTTCAATATTTTGACTTTCCTTTATTACAATAGTTATCCTATTATGCAATTACTTAGGCTTTAAGTAATGTGGTTATAAATAGTTAGTTATGAATTGTTTAACATCACCAAGTGGTAGTAAAGTATTCCTCTATTTAATAAGTCTAATTTCATCTTCAGCATGGTATTAGAGCAGCATTCTAATTTGAGGTGTTAATCTCATCATTTTTGCTATAAAATTTCCACTTTTCTTTCTCTCTTCTTTTTTTTACCTTCACCATCACCAAATCCGACAAACATCACAACTCCACCACTCCCAAATTACATTATCAAACCACAACTTTAGTTCTACCTCTACTCATATCCGTTATTAACAATGCGTTGCAATCAAATCTGACATCTACATAAAAGAATTCCAACCAAATACACAATCTACAACCTGCAACTAAGCTAGATACTAGATCCAAATCCATTTAAGGCGACTCATCAAAACAAACATTCGCAAACTGGCTCCACATCTACTACTCGACGCCTGCCTCTGTGATTTCTAAAGTCCACCTTTGTTTCTAGGTTGTGTTTGCAAATCTAAATTATTTTGTTTTGGGCTGAGAATAAAAAAGGAGAGGGTATTATTATTATTTTGTTTTTGAAAAAAAAGATGGAAAAAGGAAAAAAATAAAAAAATAAAAAAAGAGAAGAAAAAAAATAGTAATGGAATTTTCGGGGTGCCGAATTGAAACCCAAACAAACTTTTAAATGTGAACCAGGTATTAATAAATATTTACATCTTTCGCTGCCTACGCCCGTGGAATCAAAGAACACAGCTGAGAATATTGTTTTATCTATAATAATTGTCAATCAAAAGTTTGTTATTGGAACACTCTCAGCAAAAAAAGTATTCAGATATGCAAATCTAATATTTGAAAAGGAGTTTCAATTACCTCACAATTCCTCGACTTTAACTGTTCATTTTACTAGCTACAAGTCTCTTCAGAATTATCATTCACTGTAGCCACAGGTTATGTCTACATCATTATTTTTAGGTCAAATACATAATAACTACTTAGGTAAGCCATTTTCATTGGTCTTGGATTCTGGTGCTTCCCACCATAAGTCTCGAGATCCTTCATCTTTTTCTACTTTGTCTTCATCATCCTCCATTCCTATTATGACTGTTGATGGCACTCATATGCCTTTAATAGGAGTTGGTTATGTTGCTACTCCTAACCTATCTCTTTCCAATGTCTATCATATCCCGAATCTCACAATAAACCTTGTAGTTGTTGGTAAGTTATGCGACTCTGGTAATATACTAACATATACTTTTAATTCTTGTTTTGTGTTGGATCTACAATCTCAAAAACAGATTGAGATGGGTTATAGGCAAGGGGAACTATATGTTTTAAATGAATTAAAAGTTCCAGTTGGTGCTGCTACTAGCATTGATTTATCTTCTTTTCATTTGTCTCCTTTTTCCTCTAGTTTTTTATTTATGGCGTTCTCGTTTGGGTCATGTATCTTCTTCTTGTTTGAGATTTTTAGCATCCACAAGCGCATTAGGAAATTTGCAAACTAATAATAAATCTGATTGTAGTGGATGTAAATTAGGAAAGTTTTCCACTTTACCCTTTAACAGTAGCATCTCTATTTCTTCTGCTCCATTTGATTTGATTCATTCAGATGTATAGGTACCATTACCAGTTCCCACTAAAGGAGGGTCTCGATACTGTGTGTCCGTTATTGATGACTATACATGCTACTATGGGGTCTATTTAATGAAACATCATTCTGAATTTTTTGAAATAGACAAAAAATTCTAAGCACTTGTCAAGACACGACATTTATCTGTTCCAAAATATTTTAGGTGTGATTTAGGTGGAGAATTCACCTCTTAGAAATTTTTTGAATTGCTTTCTTTGGATGGAACTATTCAACAAACCTCATGTACTGATACTCCTCAACAAAATGGAGTTGTAGAAAGAAAACATAGACATATTCTTAAAACTACTCGATCTATATTACTTTTTGCTTTTGTTCCTAAGGAATTTTAGGGTGAACCACTTCTCACGGCTGTTAGACAAATTAACACTATTCCTTTTTCTCACATTTTAGATATTTCACCTTGTGAAAAACTATATGGATATGCACCTGATTATTCTATTTTTAAAGTGTTTTGGTGTACCTGTTTTGTTCTTCCTCATGTAGAATGTAACAAATTAACTTCTCGGTCTATTATTTGTGTTTTACTTGGCTATGGTGAGGGTAGAAAGGGTTATGGATGTTTTGATCCAACCACTCAAAAACTTTAAATGTCTAGAAATGTTTTTCTTTCTTGAACATATACCTTCCATCCAACATTCATAGTTCAAGAAGATCTGATCTAATTCATATTGTTCCTTTCCTGAGGATAATAATAATATTAAAAGCCCTATAGAAACTAGAACAACTAGAATATGTGAAGCTGCATCGTCCCCCTCTATGACCACTCAATCTCTAACCGAGCCTATAAATCCACCTCTTTGTCATTCTATATGCATTCGTAAGTCTATAAAACTACATGATTTTGCTTATTCTTTTTACTCTTCATCTTTTTCTTCATTCTTAACCTCCATTCATAAACTCTTGGAGCCAACTTCTTATGAAGAGGCAGTTCTTAATCCTTGTTGGTAAGAGGCTATGGACGAAGAACTTTCTACCTTACAAAGGACAGGTATTTGGTATTTGGATCCTCTACCTTATGGTAAGAGCGTTATTGGTTGTCATTGGGTATATAAAATCAAAACCAAATCTGATGGATCAATTGAAAGATATAAAGCTAGATTGGTTGCAAAAGGTTACTCTCAACAGTATAGTGTGGATTATGAGGAGACATTTGCTCTGGTTGCAAAGATGAGTACCATTCGTCATTGCTACAACTTCCGTTCAAAAATAGTCCATTTCACGACGTTATGTTAAAAATGCATTCTTGAATGGCGATCTTCAAGAAGAAGTTTATATGGAACCTCCTTCAGGTATTCTACGTGAATATGGATATGTTTTCAAGCTTAAAAAGTAATGTATGGACTTAAGCAAGCACTAGTGCTTGAGTTGAGAAATTTTCTATTATGATTAAATCGTTAGGTTTCGTCTTTAGCTTCCATGATAATGCCCTTTTTTGTTGAAAACACTAACGAAGGACGTATCATACTATCGTTATATGTTAATGACATGATTTTTATAGGAGATGATATGAATGGCATTTTTCCTTAAAAAAGGAGTTAGATAAAAAAAATTGAAATGAAAGATTTGGGTCCTCTAAGATATTTATTAAGAATTGAGGTGACATACTCACCAAAAGGTTATCTTCTTTCTCAGTCAAAATATATCATAGATATTCTTGAGAAAGCTAGACTTACTGATAATAAGGGCATTGATACTCCTATTGAAGTTAATGCAAAATACTCTCCTTCGGATGGTTTTCCACTGTTAGATCCTACTATATATTGTACCATTGTTGGAAGCTTGGATTATTTTTCCATCACTCATCCAGATATATCATATGTTGTTCAAGCTTTTAGTCATTTTGTAGCTTCTCCTACTACATTTCATTAGGCAACCGTTCTACATATTTTAAGGTATTTTCGAGGTACTATTTTCCATAGCCTTCTATTTTCATCTACCTCATACTTGGAATTGCGTTCCTACTATGATACTGATTATGGTACCATAGATTGAAAGTTGATTACTGGCTTTTGTATCTTTCTTGGTGATAGATTAAGAAGCAACAGAAGCAGTTTGTTGCTTCTCATTTATCAACTGAAGCAGAGTATCATTTTATGGCATCTACTATCAAAGAGATTGTTTGGTTGTGTTGGTTACTTACAGATATAGGGTGCCTCTTTCGGAGCCTACTACTATGTATTGTGACCATAGGAGTATCATTCAGATTACTTGCAATTTGGTTTTTCATGAGCGGACCAGACATATTGAGAATGATTGTCACATCACACGTCATCGTCTTGAGAAAGGCATTATTACTCTCCCTCCCTCTTCCATGCAAATTGCAGACCACTTTATCAAGGCATAATCAGTTTCACATTTTTGACTTTTAGTTGGCAAACTTTTGATGCTTATGACTGCCGCACCGTGAGTTTAAGGAGGGGGGAATAGATGTTAAGAGATATGTATTATATGTTAAGAAATAAAACAAGGATATTTCAATATCTAGGAATTTCCTTATTACAACAGTTTTTCTATTATACAATTACTTAGGCTCCAAGTAATGTTGCTATAAATAGTTGGTTATGAATTGTATAACATCATTAAGTGATAATAAAGTATTCCTCTATTCAATAAATCTATTCTCATCTTCAATAGTTATGTCTGCAATTAATTTGAACAACTTAACGATAGCAAAACTTGTAGTTGTTAATAAAATCATGATCAATTATTTATAATTTGGCTTGTTGTGAGGTCAAATAGTCATCTTTCTTCCAAATTGTTCTTTTATTTTCATGTTTTGCTGCTCTTCAATTGAATTCTTGTTGTATTTTATCTACAAGCAAATTTTGCTTATAGGTCCAAAAAACCTATTTAAACTTTAGGCCTCAAACAAAACTTATTACAAAAATTGGCTTGGTTTTCCACAAATTTGGATTGCGCAAGTTTATTTTTTAAAAAGATTATGCTTGCGAAAATATGGATTGCAAGTGTTATTAAAAAAATTATGCTTGCGCAAATGTGGATTGCGCAAGTTTAAGTTTTTTTTAATTTGTGCTTACACAAATTTGGACCGCACAAGTATAAAATTCTATTATATAAAAAAAGCATATTTTTGTAATAAGTTTTGAATGAATCTTAATGTTGAAATATGCTTTTTTGGTACTATAAGCAAAATCTATCATTTATCTACTTGTTTTTAATCCCATCACTTTTTATTTACTTTCGTTTGCTTTTGATAAATTAGAAAACAAATCATCCATCCAAAAGTTGTATAACTCCTAATAATAACTTCTTATATTGCTCAGTTAATCTGTACCTATAATTATCTTAATTCAGCATATGTACAATATTAATGATAATGGACGTGCTATAAGCTAGGACCGTGATGGCTTTTCCTTTAGAAGCAAGTAAATTGTAATGTTTATCAGTTAGGTTGTTTTTTGTTTATTGAGATTAATTTTTCTATAGTCTTATGTGACATATTAATGCAGAGGTGGTACTTATGACAATATAGTACGTTTAAAGCAGGAGTCATAGTATGATTTAGCAAATGATCATAATTTTTCTAGACTAAGCGAGTAAAATTCGTTATAACCAACATACACTTTTGTCAATATTTGCAAGTCATAGTTGGTTGCCTACAATCTAAATTGAAGTATTACCAATAATTATAAACAGGGGGTGAAAAATGTTAGGTTTTGGAAATCGAGTGTACAAAAATTACGATCCTTGAAGTTACAAGCTTGCAGATGAAGCTTTCTAAATTATCGGGTGAGACCCCTTCATTGAAGTTACATTCTTTTAAATTTTACTTCTATCCTTTTCTTTTTCATTTCTTCGGTTGTCATGTTATAGTGATTATTACATAACAATGTCTTGTTTCATTTTGAGTTCTGATTTATTTTGTTGTAGTAGTAGTATAACAACAGTAGTTTGCTTGGTTTTAATCACCAAATTACTTATATTTAACCTATCATGATAGTTTGCAACGTTTGAACTTTAATTTGCACCTTATATCATTTGATTGCTAGTTGAAAGAACATGTTACAACCTTACGTTGTCCTACTAAATTTATACTTCTGAATGGCAACAACTAAAATTTATATTGATTTTGATATTCTAAGTCATGTACTCCCTTTTTTCTGAATTATATTTTTGTCAAAGAACATAATGGACTTACAAGGTCACTACCAAAAAACATTGAATTAAAGAATCAAGAATTCAGCCTTTAATTAAACTATTTAGACTTTAGATAATGTTTAAAGACTAATTTAAAACAAAAATATCAGTCTTTGATTCAATAGTTGCAAAAAAAACTTAAGACTAAAATTTCAATCTTAAAATTCAAAACTGAAATTTCTGTCTTTGCTATTTCTAAAGACTGAATTTCTAAGGCTAATGTACAATTTTTAAATTACACAAAATTCAAAATCTAAATTGTAATTTAGTTTTATAGATTTAAATTATTGACAGTTTTGAAAATTTTTATTTGTGTATGTATTTTACCCATTCCAATCAACATTAGAGTATTACTGGTAATGAATTGAATTAAGTAACCCATGTAATTAATCTTCGCTATTATGTAAAATAATATTTTATTCAAATATATTGAAATAACAGTATGAAATATTTCCATACAAATAATGCTACATTTTCTTACATTTACTTCCTACAAAGAAATCAAAAACAGTTCGTTTGGTTTTGAAAGCAACACAATTGAAAATTTCACTTCTGCAGGACATCATTTTCACGACACAATTATATCTAAAGAAACTTTAATGCTTGCCTTTTGTTTGATTGATCTGAAATTCATAATCTTAATAAAAAACAACTACATTCTCTGATTTGTTCATCCCAATGGAATCATAAAAATACCGTGTAAATGCAAAGAATCAAAACCTAAATAGAATGACTATCATCTCCAGAATGATCACAAATCAGAACAAAAAATAATAATTTTAGCATAGAAAAGCCTCAAATATGATGCTAATCAAAAATATCATCTCCAACGCCTTCTTTCTTAGCAAAACCTAAATCAGCAATCATCTTAATGGATTCCAAATCACTGTAGATAGTATTATTAATGTTGAATCCAATTGCTTAATGGATTCCAAATCACTGCAGATAGTATTATTGGTGTTGAATCCAATTATTATGGTTGTGAGAGACACATCATAAAGCAATTTTTATGAAGACTAGGGCTATAAATCGATGGAGGAGTCATGAATATTGTATGAAATGGAAATAGGGATTAAGGAGTGTTGGATAGAATGTGAAGGAAGATGTTTGTGAAATGAAGAGGAAAGAAGCCTGCTAGTTGGTTTATGTACAGAGAAGAAAGCTGCTAGATCTACACATGAAGAAGGTAAATAAGTGTTATCTGGCTTTTTGTTCAAGTAGATTTTCACTAGAATTAATATGTAAAGATGGAGACGAAATGATTTGCGAACTTAGAAACATGCTTAGGAGGGGAGTAGGATCGTACTCAAGAAAATTCAAAGGGTAATGGTCAAGTGGGCCAAACGGTACCGAGCCCTACCACCCAGTACCAAGCCCTACCACTCGGTATCAAGCCCTCTTAATTGCCCATTGGAGCTTCAGAACCACTTAGACATGAACCTTTAGCTTAAGTGATCATCATAGAGTGCTTCCCTTTAAGGATAGACAAATAGCTCTTAGAATTCATAAGAAAAAAAGTAGAGATGGACAAGAGGTATCAGAACCTCTCAAAGATAACTCGATTTCGAGGAGAAGTACTCAAGAAACGTCGAAGTGAAAATAGAAGATCGAAAAGGAGAAGGAGGAGAAACCCTCCCACCCAAGAAAACTAATTGGTACTGAGTGGATTCACTTGGTACCGAGTGGTCTTTCTTGATGATTGGGCCTTGTTTCTCTCTCACACATATTTGGGCTTGGATTTGGACTTGATTTTTACCGGGCATTTAGTTCTACCGACTAATTCCTCTATAAATACAGGCACTATGGCTACTAAAAAAGGACTTTTGGCACTTCATCTTCTTCATCTCCTATCTCCTCTCCATGGTAGTCACTAAGAAAGCTACTATTTGATGTCTAGGCTTTAGTTCTGTAAATCTCTTGTACTAGTGACTCTAAATCTCTTCAAATCTATCTAAAACTCTCTCAAATTTATAAATCAATAAAAGCTACAGTGTATGTAGACCAGAGATTGCCTAACCATTATGAAAATCTTAGTGTTCTTGCTATTTTTCTTATACTTTTTTCTAGATCTCAATATTTTCAATAGGTTTTTGGGGTTGTGCCAATTTTTGGCATCAATGTTTTGGTGCTTCCATTGAGAAACTCGATTCTTAGGACTAGATCTAGCTTGCTATATTGGGTTTCAAGAAATCAATGGTTAGATCAAAAGGATTTGCGTGGAGAAGTTTGGAATCTTTTTATAAATATCAATAGAGCATAGGAGATCTAGAAGATCATCAGGAGTAGTAGTTGGTGGTGATGAAGGAAGTGCACATCAATTGGAAGTCAGTGACCAGCAGACAGTACCAGGATCATCTACTCAACAAGTTATGATTACTAAAAGAGAGCTTGAAAAGATGACATAGGATCTCAATCAAAAGTTGGTAGATAATTAGAAGGCTCTGATAGAGAAGATGGAAGCTAGCATAGTACTACTGACCCAGCAATCACAAAAACCAAGGAGGAGCATAAGGGAAGTTTCTCCTCTAGGATATAAAGAAGAAAATTTGTCCGTTTCTTATCAGAATAGACAAAATAGGAGACAAAAATTGAAGGAAGTAGTTGCTGGAGCAGCAAAAAGGATTGTTGGAGGAAGTCGGCATGCTTCCTCAAAAAGGATACCACTCAGTGCCGATGACAATCGGGTCAGTACTGAGAGGAATGGTAAAAGGTAAGGGGAGCAGGGAGCTGAGGCTGTAGACATATCTGACTTGGAGGATGGCCTGCAACACGATGGTAATGATTACGAGCAGGACGTTGGAGTTAATGGAACTAGTGTTCAAATAGTTACGGCGAAACCAACCGGATGTCAACTGAAGACAAGAGGAGTGGTTCTCCCAAAAATTGGAGAACCTGGACATTAGTAGGAAAACCAAGATTGTTTGTAGAGCCAACACTCGATGCAGATTTTAATATTTGACCTCCGAAGTACCGAGCCAATGGAGAATATATAGCTGATATGGTTAAACGGTTGGTTAAGGAAAGCAAAGGTAGAAGAAATGATTATCGGGGTTCCATGCTAAGCAGAACTCAATTTATAGAAAATAATACAAAAGAAGAGTACTCTAGGTAGTTTACGATGCCGATGATGCGATTTTGTAACGGAACTACTGATTCTAGTCAACATTTACCCAAGTATGAATGATACATGGATGGTGCCAAGGCGACGGATGTTGTTCGATGTAGATGTTTCCTATCTTCTTAGAAGGAGTTGCATCGATGTGGTTCACTAGGCTTGTGCTGAGATCCATATCGAATTTTGATGAATTGGCTAGGAAATTCTTGGGGCAATTTTGGTTCCATGTTGCTCAACCTAAGGTTGTGATATCCTTGTTGAGTCTATCTCAAGGACCTAAGAAGTCACTAAAAGGGTTCTTGAATCCGTTTAATGTAGTTGTTATAGAAGTGAGTAATCCAATGAAGGATCTGGTATTTATGGCATTATTTTAGGCTATATATTCGAACATGGATTTTGGCAAGTGGTTGAAGACGAAACAACTAACAACCATGGAGGAGTTCCACGGAAGGCTAATCAGTTTCAGTGATTGGAAAAGGCAATTCTGGCTATAGGGAAAGCTGATGATGGATAATCGAAGGAAGATATCCAGAGCAACGTGGCAATTAAACAAACTGGAGAAAGCTCTAGTAACATGGTGTCTAATGTTGGAAAGTCTGGTAACCAGAAGAAAGGAATACCAGGCTAAGGATGCGAGACTAGCTCCGTACTTGACGAAAGTACTAAGACTATTAGATGACATAGAATATTATACGATTGTGCACATCTCCAGAGAGGAGAATGTGTACGTTGATTCACTGGCTAAGTTGGCAAGTTCTGGAGAAGCACAACTAATGGGTTTGCTTCTAGTGGAGGTTTTAACAACTCCTAATATCAACAAGATGAAAGTTGGTTGGATTCTTGAGACTAAGGAAGAAGTGGAGTTGTGGATGTCCCTTATCAAGGATTATTTACTCAAGGGGATCCTCCCTAGAGACAGAACTGAACAATAGAAACTCCTTCGAAAAACATCACGCTTCATGATGCAAGTAGTGCTGTACAAAATAAGACTCCCTACCCTTGCTTCGGTGTGTAACCAAGGGTGAGGCTAGGAGATCCTCATGGAAATCCATGACGAAGCTACAGTGATCGCACTAGAGGACAGACTTTAGCAAAGAAGATGCATCTCTATGGATATTTCTGGCCAACAATAGACCGAGATGCGGCTAACTATACTAAACAATGTGACCATTGCCCATGGTTTGTGAAGATCCCTGGAGCACCATATTCAATGTTCACAATGGTTAGCCACGACCAATTGTGGTTTGGCGAGTTAATCTTATTGGAGTTCTACCGATCATGAAAGAAGGAGCTAAATTGCAATAGTCACAGTGGACTACTCACGAAGTGGGCTAAAGCGCTACTGCTTGCTACGATCACAATGAAAAAGGTGATCAACTTCGTGACGAAGAACATCATTTGCAGGTTTGGAGTACCTTAGAAGATCATCGCTTACAATGGAACTTGGTTCGAAAGTACCAAGTTCAAGAATTTGTGCATTCGATACACAATCGAAAAGAGCTTCTCAGCACTAGCACATTCGCAGGCGAATGGACAAGTGGAGGCAGTGAAAAAAATCATCAATTTTATCTTAAAGAAATGGTTAACTAGACCAAAGGCAATTGGGTTGATGAGCTTCCACTAGCATTATGGGCTTATAGAACGACCTACAAGTCTACAACTGGACATACACCATTCGCTCTAGCATATGGATCAGAAGCTATGATTCTGATAGAATTGGAAGTCCCTTCACATCATAAAAGGCATTACAATCCAAAGGTAAATGAGGAACTCTTGCTTGAGTCCCTTAATTTGGTTGATGGGAAAAGGAAAGAAGCATAATTAGGGGTAGCTTCTCACTAGAGATGAGTAACATGACATTTCAATGCCAATGTCTGAAATCCTACTTTTGAGATAGAAGGTCTCGTTTTGAAATGGTTCTCCCGGGTATGGGGTACTTCCGAACTAGGAAGGACCCTATGCAATTGATCAAAAGCTCGGAGATGGAATTTTCAAGCTTATAAACGGTTGATGGAGTACCAATCCCATGTGCATGGAACAACGATCTGTTGCAGCACTTCTACACTTAGCTTTTCCTAATCTATTCCCAAATAATCTACCTAAAGATTCCAGGGTCAGTGTAATAAGGCAAGACTTGTTAAGTCTTTCGTTTATAATAGTCAATTAGCTTCTCAAACCAATAGAACCTCGTTCTTATAAGAAAAATTCCCATACTGCATGATCAGCAGTACGGTGAGGAACATACTTCTCAGGGCTTGGATCATGGCCTGGGAGCATGGTTTTAATGGTCGATCAGATAATTCAACCCTAACCTTCAAGAATATGGCATTTCTCGAAGATTGGCAACGTTAGAAAGGGAAAAACATAAAGGTCAATCAGATAATTTGACCCCAGCCTTCAGGAATCCGGCGTTTCTTGGAGATTAGCAATGTTGGAAGGGAAAATCATATAGGGGTTAATCAAATAATTCAACCCTAACCTTCAGGAATATGGAGTTGCCTAAAGATTGGCAGCGTCAAGAAGGAAAACCCATATAGGGCTCGATCAGATAATTCGACCACAACCTTTAGGAATCTAGCATTGCCCGGAGATTGGCAACATCAGGAAGAGAAACTCGTATATGGGTCGATTAGATAATTCGACGTCAACCTTCAGGAATTTGGCATTGTTCGAAAGATTGGCAACATTAAGAAGGGAAACTCATACAGGAGTCGATCGAATAATTCGACCCCAACCGTCAGGAAACAAGCATTGCCCAAGATTAGGAACGTCAGGAAAGGAAACTCATACGGAGGTCGATCAGATAATTCAACCCTAACCTTTAAGAATCTGGCGTTGCCCAGAGATTGGAGCATCAGGAAGGAAAATCCATATAGAGGGTCGATCGGATAATTCGACCCCAACCTTGTGACACCCACCGCTAGACTCATACTAACAAAGGATATTACAAGGTAATACCATCTACTAGTGCGGAGAATAAGGCTGGTTAGGAACAACCATCCATAATTTTACTTTGTGCTAGTATTGTCATGTCGAATTGACTATTGTTGTTTTTTTCAAAAGTGGATTCAACGTACACGATTTAGGCCCAAAACAAAATTCAGTGGCTTCATAGTACTTAAAAAAGCATAAATAACACAAAATACAGAATCATAGAATAACAAAATGCACAACTGAACAAACACAAAATACAAAGCTTGAGCAACTAAGAACATATACATGAGATAGTCTACAGGATAGTGGTCATAAGTGATCCACTCAATATATGTATAAGACAACTCAAAATAACATATATGTATAGAAAAGAAGTCTCTATCTTGACATGTAAAATAACTAATACGTGAGTATTCTCAAATAACACTAATGAACATCTAACTATCTCATGCGTGATCCAGCTTTAGAAATCATCAATTAGAAGCATGGGAAACATCTCGGTCTAACCCAAGTTGTTTAAAATAATAAATGGGTCAATCTACTTTTAATTCATATGGATGTGAGATAGTGATGATAATGGTATAATAATACACAATAATAACACATAGCCAAATAGTTTCGAATCTCAAAAAAAGAATATCATCATTCTTAAATTTTATTCACCAAAAACCCAAAATCAAATTTACTTTTTGAAAAGCAAACCCCAAGATATTTTGGTTAAAATTGCAAATCTCATAAATACATAAATCAATAATAGAAATCTATAAATCAAAAGGAAGGGGCCTAAAAATACTCCTAGATTAGTGAGCATGAAGACTCACCGAACATGTGTGTTATCCTAACACGGGCATGAAATCCCATAAAACTCCAAGATGGGCATGAAGACCCATAAGATCTGCTTGTAAACGAATCACCCAAGGACGAGCCTATAAACTAGCCAGAACAAGGGTTAAATACTTTGGAATAGGAATCATTCAAGTAACAACCGTGCGTCAATACCACATAGGTTTACTCGAACGTTACTACAAGTTAGTAAAATCCACTCGTGTGCACAGAGGGGTTTAATCGAATAAGTACCAGAATTAATCGATGAAGCAAACATAAGAATTTCTTACCACTTGTTTTACTAGACCATCTAATTCAATTTCTTATTCGATTGAGAACGTGCGTTTTTGTAGAAAATAGTTTTGCTTTGAAATCCATCTTTGGAAATATCGGTTTATAAAAGCTAGTAATAGATTTTTGAAAATATAGCATACTTTCTATATATATTTATATAAAATCATGCCTTTCCAATAATTTAAAATCATTAATAATTATACATACATACATATGTGTTTATATAGACACACACATTTGCAAAGTAATTTGTATCAACAAAATATTTTTAGAAACCAATTTATTTTCGACAACATTTATTTTTTAGAACAGTTTAAAAACCAGTACAAGAAATCAGTGTATTGGTATTGTATTCACTGAACAGCTCTTGATGAAAAATAAATATTGAAAAAGAATTTAAAAGACCTAGAAATAACATAGGAAAGTGTTAACCCACCTTTTGTGTAACAACCCGCACCCTAGTAAGCTCAAATTTTCGATGAACCGAAAATCCAAGTCCACTAAAGCATGAATTGCTGCTTTGGTATCCTGCAAATAACAAATGTAAGTAAGAGTAATGTTTATAAAATCTCACAGCGGAATAATGATAAAATATTCAACATATGGTTACTAACCAGGATTAGGCTACTGTCCTTAACAATGTTGAACCTAGGAGTGAAACTTGCCTTTTTGCTAAATCCCAATAGTTGCTAAACTGTCTTCCGGGGGTGGGAAAAATATGAATGGGTTAGACATAAGGTCTGGTGAATGGAAGCTAAACTGAAAAGAAAAGTGAACCATCTAGAGCCAGAGCTGCTCCATACTCCATAAAGTAGGAATAATATGAGTGTCAATCTTAATAAGAATGAGCCTGTAATATAGGACCTACTGAAAAGGTCAAACCAAAACCATCAAAATGTAGATCGGCCTGTCGAAACTACCGTCCTTACCTATCCACGTTACTACTACGAGAAGAGCATGTGAGGAAGCCTACCCAAGGGATCATCGGACATAACCCATACCCTTCTCTAGTCATACCATGACCAAATGTCTCCTATGTCTACCCCGGTTCTACAACAATATTGTGCGAACACCACTAGACTGGACTCATATCAACATACCCTCGGTTTCTGCCGATGGACCGCGAAATGCCTACAGGTATAACCTGGACCGCCAAATGCCTACATCACAGCCAACCGAAAAAAATTCCACAAACATGATGGACCGCCTTTCGCCTACATCATGTATCCCACAACAAACCGCATGATGCCGACATTGCGGACTCCGCCAGTGGTCCGCCTTATGCCTACACTGTGAAGTACCAAATAATATCCCATAAAACCCTCAACCTGGACCGTCTGATGCCTACAAGTATTAAAATGTCGGCTGGACCGCCTAATGCCTACATGTATAAGAAAACATAACTTGGACCGCCAAATGCCTACAGGTATAAGAAAACACAACCTGGCCCATCAAATGCCTACAGGTATAAAATCTAAGTGCATAAACTTTCTTTTAGGCCCATTAACTTCATAGGAGGATTCATTCACAAAAACCGATATAAATAGGCTAAAATCATCCATAAGTTAGCCTAATAAAAGAATTAGGCTAATCTGTTTCTTTTATTTATGTTGGCGCTGTGTTAAAAATAGTCGCCATCCTTTTTCTGATTTACAGACAATTAAAAACTGAGGATTTGATCTATTTCTTTTTATTCAGATTAAATTTCATGTGTCCCATATTTTATTCGCTAATCCTGATTTTTAAGTCCACATACTTCTACTTGTATGGTTTACAAATAATTTCCTTTGATTTGTTTAGATCTATTTTAGGGTTCCAAGGATCTATTCATTTTACCCAAAATTTAATATAAACCAAGTCAACATTTTATCCAATTCCAAATTAACCAATTTATAATTTAGATCTAAGAGGAATCTTCATTATGCTTGAAGTTACATAAAAATAAAGATGAAAACCAGAATAGATTTTAGATCAAAAGAAGTAGAAGAATATCTGAATCTAACTATTAAACTTTTTCTTTAAGAATTTAGATTCCACTTACCTGAATCCTTGCAATGCATATAAGCATACCTAACTCCTCCTTTTCAAGCCTCCTTGCTATTCACTAATCTACTTATAACTTTATTTTATTTTGTATATAATTTATTTTATGAAGAAGACAAAAATTTAGAAAAGGAAGAGAAACTAGAATAGATAATAGTTTTTAGAATGACAATTAGGTTAGGTTTAGGCTGAATTTTTAGGGTTTGTAAATTCATATACGCCGTTGGATAATTGCAACAGGTGGAGGGAATTAATTAGGGGCATTGAATAAGATACGTTGAACTTAGACACTTTTCTAAATAAAATATGTACATGTTTAAGCTTTTAATTTAGTGTATTAATAAATTTATTAATTGGTATCAAACATACACATATGTATAAAATTGACCATATTCTTTACTATCTAATTACGCAATCAATTTTGAAATTGATTGGTGTTAATTAGCTTCCCTAATTCACATAAATGTTACCTTTTTTAACCGATATTAAATCCTCCTTAATTTAATTAGTCAATTACATCTTAATCTATATCTTCCTAACCAATTAACTTATACATAAATAAATATATATATATATATATACACAACTATATGTATTTATACATAATTTTCTCTTTTCTACCCTTAATCAGTAATACATAATCCCCTATTTATTAATATGTTTGTTTACATACTTATTTTATGTTAGTCCTTTACCTTCTTATACATTTATTTATGGTTGAAATGTGCTCATAAAAAAAATGTACTCTGCGAGATCCGAACCCAGGTCACTTGGTTGGAATGCACATGTCTTACCACCGTGTCACTCATGCTTTTGTCTTTCATTATTTTCTTTTTAAATGTATATTCATCATTATATTTTTTTTTCTTTTCTTATAGTCAACCTACACATATTCAACTTATTTATTAACAAATAAGTCTTCTTAACTCTTTCTTTAATCTTTAATCTTACTCCCAAAATATGCGCACAATGTAAAATGCACACTACAATAAACATTTCGTATCTTTTTCATACGGTGTCTGTTTCTAATAAAGTATATATGAATTTGGGCTAGAAAAATCTACTTGACACAACGTAAAAGTAAAATTTCCCGAATTCCTTCATTTGTAAAAATTTACGATTTTATCCTTTTATGTAAATTTACATTTTTATTCTTATTCACATTTTAATTTATTATTAAAATTTACGCGGTGTTACATTCTCCCCTTTAAAGGATTTCATCCCCGAAATCTCTAAGAACAGAAGAACATAAACTACAAGCATCATCCAAATCTATAATCATCTACTCAAATATCAAACACTGCAACCATTGTCCTTAGATTTATCTGATGCAAATTATGACTTTATGCAATGTGAAATGCATATGAACTTATCTAATGCAGAAACGTAGTCGGTATACTGATATAGTCGACCTACTGTCATGCAAATATGCTTATGCCATGCAACCATATGTATGCAAAAACCCTAAGTTCTACATGCATGCTTCAACCATCATCCAAATGCAATCGCCCATATGTCTAATATCCATTTATATACAACCATATATATAAGTAATATGTAATAAATGCATAATGAATGAATATATATATATATAACACATCCATATGCATATGCAAGTGCACTCCTAGGTGGCCGATCTAAAGATAATGTCAAATAAGATAGAATGAGTGCCCAGTGTGTGTAAATGCATCCTTCCACAACCACAATCATCCACTTATAACCCCAAGTAACCACCAAACATCACATGTCCTAATGACAGGTTTACAAACATCCCTACCAACACAAAGTGTCACCTAAAAAATCTATCGAAGGATCCTAATTAGGAAAAGATCAAAGATAGGATGTTCAAAAGAAAACTTACCACCAAAAAGATGTGGATAGGAAATCCTAAGTTCAATGACAATCTGAGCTTTTCTAGCTAAAGTTGATAAACTAGGGTAACCACCCCATACAGACACTTCTCCAAGTGCCGAAAATTGGTTAGAGTCATATTCTAATACCATTCTAGATTCTCAAAACCTCTTCTACTATCTTATCAACCATTCCAATTTATAGTTAGGGCCTTTCGCATTTTAATGCATTGGAACTACATCTTTTTCCCAAGAAGAAATCTGACTCTACAATTTTCCATAAATCATTAAAAGAGGGTTTGTGATACGCTTGAAATCACAAGGAATTATCTCTTTTATTTACTTTCTTGAAATAGACTGTACAAAATACGACAACCATCCTTACTTTGTACATCTCTTTCTTTAGGGTGTATTCCTTGTCATTTCAAATGATACACTTTTATACTGAAACTGGATAATTTATGGAAAATTTCATTGCTACATATTTCATTCGAATGAATTAAAATGCTATTCATATCCCATCCATTTTATAATCCTTCAGATTTGGTTTTTATTTTTTTATTTTATTTATTTTTTTGCTAAGTTTTTATATTCCAAACATTTTGTTACTTTACAAAATTAGCGAGAAATCTTTATCATATAAAAACGATTTTAAATCTCATATCACTTTTCTAACCCAACATATATTTTTCAAATATATTAGCTATATATTTTAAGTTTTTAAATCTCAAAAATTTCCTTTTTATTGGGTTAAACATATAGTGGACCTTTACTTACTCCATTAGGAATGTCCTATTCCTAATCTTGGAAATCCTTTTTCCCCCCACCAAAATCCCTTTTTCTCTAAGGAATTTTCCTACTTGCATAACATATGAATTCTAATTCTTTTCCAATAGCTAGACTAATTGTACATTTTTTCATCAGTAATAAAAATGGGGACTTAACATCCTTGGGCTGCTCCGCCCCAACTAGAACTCATGTACAAATTTTCTTTATTTCCATGGACTTTTCATATGTTACTAATCTATAATTGGGATTAATTGGATTCTAGTATATTTATTTTTGCAAATATGTTCACATATACTTCCTAATTTTTAGGATTTGCTAACCTAATTATTAAGATCGGCTAACCTAA
Source organism: Allium fistulosum (assembly GCA_030737815.1). NCBI lineage: Eukaryota > Viridiplantae > Streptophyta > Magnoliopsida > Asparagales > Amaryllidaceae > Allium > Allium fistulosum. Next base: position 719,448,279 of record CM060908.1, read on the forward strand.
GCTCTGATACCAAGTGTGACAACCCGCACCCCGGTAAGCTCAAATTTTCGATGAACCGAAAATCCAAGTCCACAAAAGCACGGATTGCTGGTTTGGTATCTTGCAAATAACAAAGGTAAGTCAGAGTAAAGTTTATAAAATCTCACGGCAGAATATTGATTTCAACATATGGTTATTAACCAGGATTAGGCTATTGTCCTTAACAGTGTTGAACCTAGGAGTGAAACTTGCCTTTTTACTAAATCCTAATAATTGCTAAACTGTCTTCCTGTGGGTGCGGAAAATATGAATGGGTCAGGCATAAAGTATGGTGAATGGAAGCTAAACTGAAAAGAAAAGTGAACCATCTAGAGCCAAAGCTGCTCCATACTCCATAAAGTAGGAATAATATGAGTGTCAATCTTAATAAGAATGAGCCTGTAATATAGGTCCTACTGAAAAGGTCAAACCAAAGTCGTCAAAATGTAGATTGGCCTGTCGGAACTACTGTCCTTACCTATCCACGTTACTACTACGAGAAGAGCATGTGAGGAAGCATACCGAAGGGATCATCGGACATAACCCATACCCTTCTCTAGTCATACTATGACTAAATGTCTCCTATGTCCACCCCGGTTCCGCAACAATATTGTGCGAACACCGCTAGATTGGACTCCTATCAATGTACCCTCAGTTTCTATCGACGGACCGCCAAATTCCTACATCACAGCCAACCGGAAAAATAATCCCACAAACATGATGGACCACCTTTTGCCTATATCATGTATCCCACAACGGACCGCCCAATGCCTACGTTGCGGACTCCGCCCGTGGTCCGCCTTATGCCTACTCTATAAAGTACCAAACAATATCCCAAAAAAACCCCGAACTTGGACCGCCTGATGCCTACGGGTTTCGCAACGATACTAGGACTGCCCGATGCCTACAAGTATTAGAACTTAGCCTGGACCGACTAATGCCTACAGGTATAAGAAAACATAACCTAGACCGCCAAATGCCTACAGGTATAAGAAAACACAACCTGGCCCGCCAAATGCCTACAGGTATAAAATCTAAGTGCATAAACTTTCTTTTCAGCCCATTAACTTCATAGGAGGATTCATTCACAAAAACAGATACAAATAGGCTGCAATCATCCATAAGTTAGCCTAATAATAGATTTAGGCTAATCTGTTCCTTTTATTTATGTTGGCGCTATGTAAAAAACAGTCGCCATCTTTTTTCTGATTTACAGACAATTAAAAACTGAGGATCTGATCTATTTTTTTTAATTTAGATTTAATTCGTTTGTCCCTTATTTTATTCACCAATGCTGATTTATAAGCCCACATTCTTCTACTTGTATGGTTTATAAATAATTTCCTTTGATTTGTTTAGATCTATTTTAGGGTTCCAAGGATCTATTCATTTTACCAAAAATTTAATATAAACCAAGCCAACATTTTATCCAATTCCAAATTAAATAATTTATAATTTAGATCTAAGAGGAATCTTCATTATACTTGAAATTAGAGATAAAAATAAAGATGAAAATCAGAATAGATTTTAGATCAAAAGAAGTAGAAGAAGACCTGAATCTAAATATTAAACTTTTGCTTTAAGAATTTAGATTCCACTCACACGAATCCTTGCAATGCATATAAGCGTACCTAACTCCTCCTTCTCAAGCCACCTTACTATTCACTAATCTACTTCTAACTTTATTTTATTTTGTATATAAATTATTTTATGAAGAAGATGAAAAATTAGAAGAGGAAGAGAAACTAGAATGAGGAATAGAATAGAGAATAGTTTTTAGAATGAGAATTAGATTAGGTTTAGGCTGAATTTATAGGACTTGTAAATTCATATACACTGTTGGATAATTGCTTCAAGTGGAGGGAATTAATTAGGGGCGTTGAATAAGATACGTTGAACTTAGACACTTTTCTAAATAAATTATGTACATGTTTAAGCTTTTAATTTAGTCTATTAATAAATCAATTAATTGGTATCAAACATACACATAAGTATATGATTGACCATATTCTTTACTATCTAATTGCGCAATCAATTTTTAAATTGATTGGTATTAATTAGCTTCCCTAATTCACATAAATATTACCCTTTTTAACCGATATTAAGTCCTCCTTAATTTAATTAGTCAATTACATCTTAATCTATATCTTCCTAACAAATTAACTTATACATTTACGTACATATGTTGCTAACCATTTAAGCATAAATAAATAAATATAATATACACAACTATATGTATTTATACATAATTTTCTCTTTTCTACCCTTAATCAGTAATACATAATCACATTTGAATTTTTAAACCTGGAAGAGAACCCTACATATATATGTGAATAAGCTGACACATATTCCTTCTCTTCTTTTAATTAATGTTTCATAAACATATGAACTTTCTGTATTTGGTAATAAATACCCGTATTAATTAATATGTTTGTTTACATACTTATTTTATGTTAATATTTTACCTGCTTATACATTTATTTATGGTTGAAATGTGCTTATAAAAAAAGTGTACTCTACGAGACTCAAACCCAGGTCAATTGGTTGGAATGCACATGTCTTGCCACTGTGCCACTCATGCTTTTGTCTTTCATTATTTCTTTTTAAATGTATACTCATCATTATACTTTTTTTTCTTTTCTTATTGTCAACCTACACATATTCAACTTATTTATTAACAAATAAGTCTTCTTAACTCTTTCTTTAATCTTTAATCTTACTTCCAAAATATGCGCAAAACACAAAATGCGCACTACAATATGTAGGATCTAGATTAACCCTAGAGGGGGGGTGAATAGGGTTTTAGCAAATTTTCTCGAATTAAACACAAAAACAAACTGCAGAGAAGTAAATATGCTGAAAAGTAAATCACACACAAAATTTACCCAGCTTCGGCAACCCCTGCCTACTGCTGCATTCCCAGATTTCTATTAGAATTAAACAGTATCCCGCTTACAAATACTCTAACAGACTCGCACACCCTGCTACCGCCTATAGAGTTTTGCAAACTCGCACACCCTGCTCACTGAACTATTCCTAACTAGACAATCTGACACTACCTAGTCCCTAGGTGGTGATTTACCCTGATTTGATTCAAAAAGTACAAACTTTAAAACTAAAACCCAAAGAAAAACAGGGGCAAAAATTAATTTGAAAATCTTAAACCAATTTTTCCCTTTAAAATAAAATAAACCCTAGCCCAAAAATTAAAACAAAACAAAGCCTTAGTTAATTATAAGGCCGGCCCCTACTTGTTTTCTTTTATTTGTATCGGCCCGCTTCAACTTTCTTGTGAAAAAAATGGCTACTCTGATTAGGGCTTCGACTCCTCTCTAGCGATTCTGGAATTTTGGGGCTTCGGTTCGATCTTTTTACTCAATTCTGGAATTAGGGCTTTTGCCTTTGTGAGATTAGCAATGGCTTCGCCCTCGTCTTCCTCTTGTGGAATCGACTTTGGCCTTGGTCTCGTTCCCCTGTGAGCAATTAGGGCTTTTGTTACAGTCGACTTTGTTGCTTCGAGATGATCGAGTTTGGTTCTCGCTTTGTCGATCGACGACTCTTTGTAGCTTGGCTTCGACTGCTCCTTATTTGTTGATCGAATTCGATTTTTGACTTCGGTATGTGGTTTCTGCCTTTTGTTCTCTGGAATAGATACTTGAATTTGATAATTTTACAGTCAGTGATGATTGGGTTTATATGGGAGTCTAATTCCTATAATTTTGTTTGTGTAAAACTTGTTAATTCTATTTCTCGGCCGCTTGATAATTCTTGAACGATTGTGATATTTGTGACTTGGTCACTCACGTATATTTGATACTTGCTTCTCACGGTTTCGATTTTAAATCGTTCGATCCTTTCTTTGAACGATACAGTCAAAACTTTCCCTTTTTGTTTGGATTTCTGATACTTTCCTAAAATATGACTTTGACTTTGTCAATTTGTAAACGTGATTAAAACTATGGCTTTGATTTTGCAACGTTCGATTCTTTTGATTGACTGATATTTTAGAAACTTGCCTAAATTATAATTCAGACTTGATTTTTACTTTTCCAACCACGTCTCTGACTTTTTCCTTTGATCACAGCTTTGACATGAATTTATGATATTCTTGCTTTCCTTCTGGTTCTGGTCATCTCGACTTCGACTTGAATTTTCTTTATGCAATACTGTTGTACTTGTACTCTCTGACCATCTGACTTTGTCTTCTCTGTTATATGTTGTGTGAACTTCTGGTGTCCATCCCTGACTTTGGTCTGTTGTGATAATGTTCTATTCATTCTGGTCTCAGTATCATGTTTATATGCTTTGTCTTACTTGTGCATTCTGACTTGTATACCCTGACTTCATTAATGTCATTTGAAGTTAATTGTTACATCACTGTTTCACTTCTGCCTAGTCTCTGACCATCTTTGTTGATACCTGAACTGGTTTGATTTTTACTGCTGCACTTGTCATTGATTCATCTATGTTCATTCCTGAGTTTGTTTACTTCACTGATCTTGTAGTCGCCACTGTATGTCTGTACTTTGTGCACTTGTGTTCTTGAGTTAGTTGAAATAGTGCTTCATCACTTGCTTGCACAGTCACTTGTTCATATTGAATCATTGAACTTGAATTTGTTGCCTGCACCCACTTCTGGTCTTTGATACTTGTACTACCTGGTCTGGTCATTTGTAGCATGCTGTTCATTTGAGTTTTAGGTGCATTGCCTTGATGCATTCTGGAGTTGGTTACTGGTTCATATACAATCTGTATACTTTGAGTCTGCATTAATGTATTTGAATCTTGAGACTGTTTCACTGATATATTGTTGCATCCCTTGACCTTGAGCTACTGTAGTGCTTGTTGACATTTGAACTTGTTATTTTGTTGTAACTGGACATGTGCATTGCCATATTTGGTATTGCAGTTGTGTAGCTTGATACTTGATGCCTTGTGATATTGAACTATGATTGTGTCTTTGATGATGAACTTCTTGTTCATCTCTTGTGTCCACGACTTCACCATTGCCATTTTTGGCTCAACCTGATGCTACACTGTTCATTGTTCTTCACTTTTACCTGTTCACTTGAATTACATTCATTCTAGTTTTTGCATTGTGTAGTTGCCATTGTATGTTTTCTGACATCGCCTGTGTACATGCTTAACTACATCTTGAACTTAAGTCATTGACTTGATATTGTTGCAGTTATACTTCATTTTTCCAATTACAACTGAGTTGAATCTGATTGGATTTGACCTTGTTTTTGGTTGGCTGTGCGCACGAGTTGGCGAGGCAGTGCACACGTGTATACGTGTGTACTGCAGCTACTCATTATTACCTGTCCCTGATATGAATACTGATACGCATAGATATTACACAATCAAAGATGATGACGATAACCCATATATATCTGAGACAACTATAAAAACAAATTCTATATTTTTGCAAATTAAAATTTGTTTATTTTCAGATTACTGCTGTGGTTGTTAATTATACAGGTACACAGGAGATATGACAAATACTAGAGCTGGACAATGCAGTTGATGCAGATGTGCAAAAGACTGAGTGTGTGAGTGATGTAGTGAGGACAAAACTGTAATTATGAAATGTATATATGAAATAATGAAATGTATGAACTCAGTGTATGAGCTGAAAACATTGTACTGTTTAAAGTATTATATTGAAATAGAAATACTGTTTGAATTTGTTAAATCTTGTGCAATAGTATTATTATTTCAACATTAATATTTATTCCTGTATCTGCAAACACATCTATAATTCGATATATATATTTTGTTATCATCAAACACTAAGCACACATCAAACAATCTCCCCCTTTTGATGATGACAAACATATATTTTAAAGATTTTGAAATTCTAGTAAATGTGTTAAAGCTCCCCCTATATGAGTGCTCCCCCTACATGAATACTCCCCCTACAACTAAGACCACTCCCTATTTAGAAAATTTAGGAAATTACAGAAGAATAAAAGAACTATAGAAAAATAACTAACAACATTTAACAAATTTGGTGAAGTATTCCAAAAATACTTATTTCCTTATCAAAATCTTGTTCTTCTCCCCCTTTTGTTATCATCAAAAGACTGACAAAAAAAATAATGGAACAGTAGGGGAAAAAACAAATGTAAAACCAAGAAAAATCATAATAAATCATAACAAGATAACAATTTCCATATTTTAGAGAATGGATTGATGATTTGGTTTTTATATAATGAGAAGAGAGATGTTTTATTTTATTTTTTCTTTAAAAATAATTTGAACATTTAAGCACAAAAATAAGCACTTACTAACCACGCATAACCATAAGGACTTTTAAATGGGATTAGCAGTTACTCATTAGTTATCAAGCTCCATCCATGCATAACCATAAGGACTTTTAAATGAGAATGGAGTGATGATAAACTAAAATTCACATGATCCATCCATACATAACCATAAGGACTTTTAAATGAGAATGGATGCATGAGAATTATTTAAAAAAAAATTCTTTATTTTTCCTTTTAATTTAAAAAGTAATTCACTCTTCTCATTTTTAAAAACCATTATGAGTGATAGAAAGATGATAGAAATAGAAATGGTCGTGGAATAAGTTACCAAATTAATCATATTATGAAATTTCTTAAGATAGAACAAACATATTTCCACTGCTGAATACGATATTTGAATCAATCTTTGAATGATATCCAAAATAGGTTTGAATCCTAGAAATTGAAGTTGAAAATAAATATCCAAGAATATTTCAACCAAAAATTGAAAAATGATTAGTCAATTTCCATAATCCCCAAATCCAAACGTAATCTGGAAAATCTGTCTTCGGGGAGGGGTTTTGTGAAAATATCAGCAAGTTGAGCCTCAGTTGAAATGAATTCAATGCAAATTTCTTCCCTAGCAATGCGATCTCTAAGAAAGTGGTGTCTCACATCAATGTGTTTTGTGCGTGAATGATGAACAGGATTATTAGACAAGTCTATTGCACTTTTACTATCACATTTTAATGGAACTAGTTTATAAACTAAGCCAAAATCAGAAAGAGTTTGCATCATCCATAAAATTTGAGCACAACAACTTCCTAATGCAATATATTCTGCTTCAGTGGTGGATAATGCAACACAATTTTGTTTTCGACTTGACCATGACACTAAAGAATGTCCTAGCATGAAACATGTCCTACTAGTTCTTTTCCTGTCAACCAATGAACCCGCATAATCAGCATCAGAAAAACCAACTAAATCAAAATTTTTACAAGAAGGATACCATAGTCCAAATTTGTGTGTGTGTGAAAGATATCTTAAAATTCGTTTAGTGGCTTTCAAATGAGATTCTTTAGGGTTAGATTGAAAACGTGCACACAAACACACAAAAAACATAATATCAGGTCTAGAAGAAGTAAGATAGAGAAGTGAACCGATTATCCCTCGATATTTTTTCTGATCAACAGCAACTCCTTTCTCGTCTTTATCCAACTTTGTTGATGGGCTCATAGGAGTTTCATTGGTTTGGAGTTTTCAACTCCAAATTTCTTCAATAGTTCCAATACATACTTGGATTGTGAAATAAAAATACCATCGCTGCTTTGCTTGATTTGAAATCCAAGAAAATATTTCAATTCTCCAACCAAGCTCTTCTTGAATTTAGCCTGCATGGCTTGTTCAAATTTCTCACACAAGAGTCCATTAGTAGCACCATAAATGATATCATCCACATAAATCTGATCAATCAAAAAATCACTTTCTTTATGTAATAGAAACAGTGTCGTGTCAGCACTTCCCTTTTTAAAGCCATTTTCCAAAAGATATGTACAAAGACAGTCACACCAAGCTTTAGGAGCATGCTTAAGACCATATAATGCTTTTTCTAGCTTATACACATGATTTGGAAAATCGTGATTTTCAAAACCAGGGGGTTGTTCAACAAAAACTTCTTCTTTCAAATCACCATTTAGAAAGGCACTTTTTATATCCATTTGTTTTAAGTTTGAAACCTTTATAACATGCAAAACTTAGCAAAATCCTAATGGCTTCTAACCTAGCAACTAGAGCAAAGGTTTCATCAAAATCTATGCCTTCTATCTGATTATAACCTTTTGCGACCAACCAAGCTTTGTTTCTAATTACATTTCCGAATTCATCAAATTTATTTTTAAACACCCATTTAGTTCCAACAATTTGATAATCTTTAGGCCTGGGTACTAATTTCCAAACTTTATTTCTCTCAAATTGATTTAAGTTCATCTTTCATCGCTAAGATTTAACTTTCATCATTAAGAGCCATTTCAACAGAATTAGGTTCAATCTCAGAAATATTTTCAACGACTTTTAAACGAAATGATTTTAAAATGAAGTCGTGTTAACCATCAAACTAATATCATAGTGTCAGATTTAGAAACCGTAGGATCAATAGTCATTAAAACATCATCATTATTTCAAAACAATTTCTTGAAGTTTCACCAATAAAGTTCCAACAGTTTCAACAATTTCTAAAAATCCTTTTTATAGCATGAGTAATCAGTAATCAATCAACATCATAATTTGACCAAACAGATTAAGTTCAATGATGAAAAAAAATGATTGGTCAAACTTTTAAGCACAAATCAAATTCATAGATAAGGACAAGTCATGTAAGATCATATCAAGTAAGTTAGAATCTGTCAACCATCATAATTACTTTGAATAATTCTATTTAAAGATGATTGGAAAAAAATCAGAATTAACATCATCAATCATTTCACATAACTGACTGATTTAATTCAGATTATGGTGTAGATTTTCATACTTTATCTATCGTTATACAATTACCTGTCTTACCTGTACGATACTCTTTCGTTGTTTGCCCATTGTGAATCTGTCACCTTTATACTAGGCTAAGGAACGTTGATTTGTCGCTCGTTGTGTGTCTGGAACAGCCAGAATCCAAATAACACTAATGTTGTTCCTTAGCCTGCCACCACACCTACACGGTAAAAGATTTTTGTGACCTATTTGTTTTTATAGGTCCATGGTTGTTAGTGGCAGAATAATTTGATGAATATGTTTGAGTAGACACAAAACTATTAATATATGTTCCTTTTGGCACCCAAACTTGTTTTGTCCTTTCATTCTTGTTCCAATAGACATGAAATTTGTTTGTAGAATTCTTAGGAACCCAAACTTGTATAAATTTTGTGTTCTTGTTCCTATGACTACAATTTTCAACACGTTGTTCAATTATTTCACATCTAGTAAAGATACCCTTACCTTTTGCTCTATCCTCAACTTGTGTTTTCCCAAAGCCTAGTCCTTTTCTGTTGTTAGAAAAAAGTTGATTTCCCAATAACATGTTGAACGATTTTTCCCCTCTTGAAAAGTTATTCAGTGATTTCTCAAGATTTTGGACTTTTGTTTTTAGTGTTGTGTTTTCAGTCACTAGTGAGGTGCATCTATTTATGAAATCATTTTTCCTAGTGCCAATTGTTTCCCTAAGATTCAAGTTTTCTTTTTCAAGATTCTCAAAGCTATTCTTCAGTTTTGATAATTCTGAATTTAAAATTTTACATTTTTTACAGTCTAGGTTTTGAATATTTTCAAGTTCAGTTTCTAACCTAAAATTTTCATGGGCAAGTACTCTTCTATCAGATTTTAGTTTTTCAATTTTAGATTCAAGAGCATCAACTGTTTTAGTAAGATCAAGGCACATAAAAATAAGATCTTTATAAGAATAGTCACCTACCTCACTAGATTCCTCTGAGCTTGCTTCTGAATCTGATTTTGCCATAAGACCCAAGTTAGCCTCCTCTGAGCTATCATTCTAGACTTCCTCTCCTTCTTCATCATCCCAAGTTGCTACGAAGGCCTTTTTCTTCTTTTTCTTTCCTTTGGTGTTTTTGAGAAGTGGGAAATTTTGTTTGAATTGACCAGGCTTGTTGCAGTTATAGCAGGTTAATTCATTTTCGGAATTGTCAGAATCTTTTGACCTATTACCACTCGTTTTCTTCTTGCGTGGCCTGAATCTTGACAATTTTCTAAGATTATTGACAGCCATTGCAAGTTCTTCAATTGGATCTTCTTCTTCTTCATCGCTCTCTTCTTTGCTCTTTAAGGCAATCGTCTTCTTCTTTGATTCGGAGTTGTTGCGTTCCTCCTTTGCTTTTAGCTCAAGCTCATATGTCATCAAGTTTCCGATCAAATCTTCCATGCTCAGTTTACTCGGATCTTTGGATTCTTGTATTGCTGTGACTTTTGCCTCAAAGTTCATCAGTAAGACTCATAGTATCTTCCTCACTAGCTCTACCTCATTGAATACCTTCCCAAGCGCTCTAGCATTGTACACCAAGGTTGAGAAGCGTCCAAACATATCCTTTATGCTCTCGCCTTTGTCCATCACGAAGTTCTCGTATTCATTGCTGAACAGGGCTAGACGAGACTCCTTGACTTGAGAAGTTCCTTCATGTGTCACCTCCAAGGTATGCCAAATTTCCTGTGCTGTTTTACAATGAGAAATTCTATTAAATTCAGTCTTATCAAGAGCACAGATCAAAACATTCATAGCTTTAGCATTTGTAGTTTTTAATTTCTTATCATTAGCATCCCACCTATCCTTTGGTTTAGGAATCTCAGTATCACCAACAGTTATAGTGGGAGATTTATAGCCAGATTCAATATTATCCCAAACATCATAATCAACAGAACTAAGATAAATACCCATCATAACTTTCCAGTAAGAATAATCATTCCCATTAAACATTGGTGGCCTAGCAATAGATTGCCCCTCAGAAAAAGCATTATTTGATGGATTCATAACTCTAAAGTTAAAGTAAAAAATACCAGGCTCTGATACCACTTGTAGGATCTAGATTAACCCTAGAGGGGGGGGGGGGGTGAATAGGATTTTAGCAAATTTTCTTGAATTAAACACAAAAACAAACTGCAGAGAAGTAAATATGCTGAAAAGTAAATCACACACAAAATTTACCCAGCTTCGGTAACCCCTGCCTACTGCTGCATTCCCAGATTTCTATTAGAATTAAACAGTATCCCGCTTACAAACACTCTAACAGACTCGTACACCCTGCTACCGCTTATAGAGTTTTGCAAACTCGCACACCCTGCTCACAGAACTAATCCTAACTAGATAATCTGACACTACCTAATCCCTAGGTGGTGATTTACCCTGATTTGATTCAAAAAGTACAAACTTTAAAACTAAAACCCAAAGAAAAACAGGGGCAAAAATTAATTTGAAAATGTTAAACCAATTTTGCCCTTTAAAATAAAATAAACCCTAGCCCAAAAATTAAAACAAAGCAAAGCCTTAGTTAATTATAAGGCCGACCCCTTCTTGTTTTCTTTTATTTGTATCGGCCCGCTTCAACTTTCTTTTGAAAAAAGTGGCTGCTCTGATTAGGGCTTCGACTCCTCTCTGGCGATTCTGGAATTTTGGGGCTTCGACTCAATCTTTTTGCTTGATTCTGGAATTAGGGCTTTTGCCTTTGTGAGATTAGCAACAGCTTCGCCCTCGTCTTCCTCTTGTCGAATCAACTTTGGCCTTGGTCTCGTTCCCCTGTGAGCAATTAGGGCTTTTGTTACAGTCGACTTTGTTGCTTCGAGATGATTGAGTTTGGTTCTCGCTTTGTCGATCGACGATTCTTTGTAGCTTGGCTTCGACTGCTCCTTATTTGTTGATCGAATTCGATTTTTGACTTCGGTATGTGGTTTCTGCCTTTTGTTCTCTGGAATAGATACTTGAATTCGATAATTTTACAGTCAGTGATGATTGGGTTTATATAGGAGTCTAATTCCTATAATTTCGTTTGTGTAAAACTTGTTAATTCTTTTTCTCGGCCGCTTGATAATTCTTGAACGATTGTGATATTTGTGACTTGATCACTCACGTATATTTGATACTTGCTTCTCACGGTTTCGATTTTAAATCGTTCGATCCTTTCTTTGAACGATACAGTCAAAACTTTCCCTTTTTGTTTGGATTTCTAATACTTTCCTAAAATCGACTTTGACTTTGTCAATTTGTAAACGTGATTAAAACTATGGCTTTAATTTTGCAACCTTCGATTCTTTTGATTGACTGATATTTCAGAAACTTGCCTAAATTATAATTCAGACTTGATTTTTACTTTTCCAACCACGTCTCTGACTTTTTCCATTGATCACGGCTTTGACATGAATTTATGATATTCTTGCTTTACTTCTGGTTCTGGTCATCTCGACTTCGACTTGAATTTTCTTTAAGCAATACTATTGTACTTGTACTCTCTGACCATCTGACTTTGTCTTCTTTGTTATATGTTGTGTGAACTTCTGGTGTCCATCCCTGACTTTGGTCTTTTGTGATAATGTTCTATTCATTCTGGTCTCAGTATCATGTTCATATGCTTTGTCTTACTTGTGCATTCTGACTTGTATACCCTGACTTCATTGATGTCATTTGAAGTTGGTTGTTGCATCACTGTTTCACTTCTGCCTAGTCTCTGACCATCTTTGTTGATACCTGAACTGGTTTGATTTTTACTGCTGCACTTGTCATTGATTCATCTATGTTCATTCCTGAGTTAGTTTACTTCACTGATCTTGTAGTTGCAGTCGCCACTGTATGTCTGTACTTTGTGCACTTATGTTCTTGAGTCAGTTGAAATAGTGCTTCATCACTTGCTTGCATAGTCACTTGTTCATATTGAATCATTGAACTTGAATTTGTTGTCTGCACCCACTTCTGGTCTTTGATACTTGTACTACCTGGTCTGGTCATTTGTAGCATGTTGTTCATTTGAGTTTTAGGTGCATTGCCTTGATGCATTCTGGAGTTGGTTACTTTGGTTACTGGTTCATATACAATTTGTATACTTTGAGTCTGCATTAATGTATTTGAATCTTGAGACTGTTTCACTGATATATTGTTGCATCCCTTGACCTTGAGCTACTGTAGTGCTTGTTGACATTTGAACTTGTTATTCTATTGTAACTGGACATGTGCATTGCCATATTTGGTATTGTAGTTGTGTAGCTTGATATTTGATGCCTTGTGATATTGAACTATGCTTGTGTCTTTGATGATGAACTTCTTGTTCATCTCTTGTGTCCACGACTTCACCATTGCCATTTTTGGCTCAACCTGATGCTACACTGTTCACTGTTCTTAACTTTTACCTGTTCACTTGAATTACATTCATTCTGGTCTTTGCATTGTGTAGTTGCCATTGTATGTTTTCTAACATCACCTGTGTACATGCTTCACTGCATCTTGAACTTAAGTCATTGACTTGATATTGTTGCAGTTATACTTCATTTTTCCAATTATAACTGAGTTGAATCTGATTGGATTTGACCTTGTTTTTGGTTGGCTGTACGCATGAGTTGGCGAGGCAGTGCACACGTGTATACGTGTGTACTGCAGCCACTCATTATTACCTGTCCCTGATATGAATACTGATACGCACAGATATTACACAATCAAAGATGACGACGATAACCCATATATCTGAGACAACTATAAAAACAAATTCTATATTTTTGCAAATTAAAATTTGTTTATTTTCAGATTACTGCTATGGTTGTTAATTATACAGGTACACAGGAGATAGGACAAATACTGGAGCTGGACAATGCAGATCGATGCAGATGTGCAGAAGACTGAGTGTGTGAGTGATGTAGTGAGGACAAAATTGTAATTATGAAATGTATATATGAAATCATGAAATGTATGAACTCAGTGCATGAGCTGAAAACATTGTACTGTTTAAAATATTATATTGAAATAAAAATACTGCTTGAATTTGTTAAATCTTGTGCAATAGTATTATTATTTCAACATTAATATTTATTCCTGTATCTGCAAACACATCTATAATTCGATATATATATTTTGTTATCATCAAACACTAAACACACATTAAACACAATAAACATTCCGTATCTTTTCATACTCTGTCTGTTTCTAATAAATTATATATGAATTTGGGCTAGAAAAATCTACTTGACACAATGTAAAAGTCAGATTTCCCAAATTCCTTTATTTGTAAAAAATTACGATTCCATCCTTTTATGTAAATTTACATTTTTGTTCTTATTAACATTTTAATTTATTATTAAAATTTATGGGGTGTTACATTTTTCCAAGTCAGTAGACATGCAGATTTAACCCAACAGACTTTACGATTATCAAGGCTAGTAGCCCAGAGCGATGATTGCAAGGTCTAGAAATCAAGTGCAGGCAATGATATGAAGCGACAATCAATCGAGACCAAGAGAAAGAATCTCATAATATTCTAAGTACAAATTAGTACCTCCCCCAGGTAGGGGATCGGTGCCTATCCCTTCCCTTAAGTGATTGGTACATATCCTCAATTTTTATCCCAAACAGGGTGAGACCGGTATAAAGTGACAAGGAAGGCCCTACGAGGCTACATTCAAATCTCTAGTCGTTTGGAGTTTGTATGCTCAAATTATGGGAAAATTACTTCACCTATGAAAGGAATCGGTATAAAAGGGATCGTATAAAAGGCATCGTACAGAAGGGATCGGCACATTTCAGTCAAACAAGTGCAACTCAATTGAAAACATTCAATATCTCAAAATCCATAAGTCCAATGTGTATGAAATTCTGTAAGCAAGATGTGGGGACCCTAGGGAGCCTACCTTAGGGATGGCAGTCAAAAGGATGAAGAAGGAGGGATCGGCCCTCTTCCCTCAATAGCGATCGGCTAAAAATAGAGGATCACTCATATTGAAGCAAAGATCGATTTATAACTCGAGTTCTACTAATCAAATTGGCATGAAACTTGGAGGCTAAATATAATACAACATGGTGAAGCTCCCCTAGGGATCGCACATCATTTGGAGGAGTTTAGAGGGATTTGCCCCTTTCCCTATATAGGGATCGACCCTTATCCCTATTAATGATTGGTTTAGTTAGATTCGCAGCAATGATCGGTCAATATCTCAACATCTACACATCCAATTGACATGAAACTTAGTGCATAAGCTTACTACTACATGTGGAACACCCTATAGGGATCACATATCAAATGGGATACTTTGGAAGGATCAACCCGTATCCCTCCAAAGGGATTGGCTAAAATCGGAATATATGCAACACCATCTCATGGAAATGCGATATCTCACAAACTGTAAGTCGAAATAGCATGATTGGAGGGAAATTAGCTAACATCAAAAGGAACCCATAGAGGGATTGCACAACATTTGGACACTAGAACAAGGATTGGTACCGATCGCTATCGTGAGCCCCAATGGGTCTGAAAATTCTTGCGTGGCCTCGATATAACCTATTGTTCTTCTGTCGAAATTTTAGCCCGATCCGTGCACATTTTCCCCTATAGATATAGCAGGCATGGCATCAAAAAAGGATCTTCTATAACATCCCGTATCTGGAGTCCAAAAGCTAAGTACTACAAATGCTGCAGTCATTCATAGTATTAACTTCAGGTGACAAAATATGGTAACGATAATGGTATCCATAATATCAGAAGCACATGAATATGAACAAAATCTAAGATTTCAAAAACAACATTTTGCTGATTACATTTCAAAACAATAATTCATATCCATGTTACATAACCCCTTAAAGTTTCCCAGACAATGATTATATTACAAAATATGCCAAAAGCGACATATGACGATGCCCCCTTGGTTGATCAGAGAAATATTGTCATATCTGACTTAATATTCACAGTGGAAAAATAAATAGAACAATCAGTATTCCTAATTAGCTATTCATCAACCACCCGCTCGTCTTCAGAAGCTTTATTCACTAAAAGACTAAAACTTGAAAACCTTAACCCTCCGCCTACTCAAATCAATTTTGAGTACTCGAGAGTTTAAGGGGAAATAAAAACTTTGAGTCAGACATAAAGCCTGGTATGAATAATTATGTTACATCTCGGTTTACTGATATTAAGTGAGACCACGTCGCTTAGCGGAACGGGTTCCCCTCACTGATATCCATTTCAAAACATATATATATATATATATATATTGCAAATCCTTTCCTGCAACCAAATTGGTTAATCAAATTGATTATATCAAAATAGCAATATTCTTTATGCTAATAAATGGATTATCTGTTCGTAAAACAGGTAATATGTGAGCTATCTGCCCACAACATAATAGCAAGGTACATTATGCTAACAAAAGGACTATCTGTCCGAAAAACAATAGCAAGGTCCGTTATGCTAAAATGGACTAACTGTCCATAAAACTGGGCTAACTGCCGCTAACTGGACTAACTATTCGAATCAAAATGGACTAACTGTCTGAAATTTAGGCTAACTGCCTGCAAAATGGACTAACTGTCCAAAATCTTTTCTTAGGGTTAACTACCCTTTAAATTGTCCTTGAAAACCTTTCTCATAATCATTTAGTCCTTTAAATCATATATATACAAGGAAAATATATCTTTAGCTTTACTTTAAGCCATTTTGCCATGATATATATACTTTACTCAAAATAATGTTGATGAATTTTAATAAGGATTAACTATCCTTCCAAAACAAGTCAAAACCCTATTTAACTTGAAAATACTTAGGCTATACTGCGTATCCAATACATTCGAAACCTTTGTTTAAACCCTTTAAACACCGTTTCGAAAACCTTAATGGTAACCCCTTCGAAACAATTGAAAGTGACCCTTTCGAAAGCTCTAAAACCTTTGACATCTTTCTTTTAAAAACCTTTAAACATAGCCTTTCGAAACCCATGGAAAACCTTTCCTTTGAAACCATTTGAAACCATCAGCAAACAACACCTTTTGACTTCTTCGAAACCTCTGGGAAACCACCCCTTCGAAACCTCTTTTAAAACCTTTCGAAAGCATTAAACTTAAATATTTCGAAAGCATTTGGGTTCAATTTAAAACATGTGGATACCTTTCGAAACCCTTTGAAAATGTCTCAATGGAGACCATTAGATTATGCCTTCAAGTAGAGCAAAAGGACATAATCCCATCAAAGTCGAAAGCACTTCCTTTTGAAATCATTCAAATCATCTCTTTCAAAACCAATTTGGTTTTTACTTTACTTATAGAAAAAGGGTCTTAAAACATTTAAGTCGAATGGTACTGCTTTAAAACCATTTCCTAAGTAATGAAGTGATGGTATCGAAGCCATCCCTTCGAAAGCATTGGAGAAATGGGTAGATTTTTAGAAAACAAAACAACCATTCGAAACCTACTGGATTAAAAGGTAAAAGGCGGCAGCTAGGTGTTTCGACCTAGTCGAAAGCATTCTTTTAAAACAAAGATACAATCCAATTGAAACCATTTTATTTTAAACCATTTGACTTAGTCGAAACGCAACCAGTCGAAAGCATCTTAGTCGAAAGCAAGCAGGCGTATTTTTCTTTAAAATCAAAACAAAGCTTCAACCCTTTCGGAACCCTATGGTTTTGACCCTATACCTTTCACCCACATCCAATTCATCACGTACCAGTTGCCCGATACCATATGCATTGGTTTTGACTGTGTCGAAGATGATTGTATGGAGGTGCAACCTAGTGCCGAAGGAGACAAGACAGTGAAAAACCTATTTATTTGTATTTTTAAACTATTTCTTTTGTACCTAACCTGCCTTGTTTGTCAAAATCTAATTGGTTTCCATATTACTTTTTCAAAAGTGCTGCCATTTTACAGAATTTACAAATTCAAATTATTTCCAAAAAGCCCCTTCTCCATTTTAAAACATATAAAACATTTAAGTCCCATACCTTAAATAATTTTATATACCTGTCAAAACTCTTAGGAAAAATCTAAAAAAATTCTAGAAAATCTCTTTTAATATGTTTTCTAACATATAAAAATTTTAGACCCAAACCATTTATTATTTACCCGTAAATAATTTATAACCCAAATTATCATTTTCTCCACTAGAAAATTCATATAAAATCCATATTAGTTCCAAAAATTCTGAAAATTGAAATCCATCTCTTTTTGATCTTCATAAAAATTTGCTAGGCAAAACGATGTCATTTAATAGGGTTTTTACCTTAAAACCGATCATAAATTCAATATGAAAAATCATAATTCATCAACAAGAATATATAAACATTTCATCATTCAAAAATATGGCAAGTCATTGCAAAATACTCGGGATTTATCTTAAAACCAAAAGCACAATCAAAATGAGATGTAAACATTATTCACCTTAGCCTTTAAGATTAAAGAGATTGAGATATGAATAGAATAGATTTGATTTGCTTAAGCTTCTTCCTTGCTTATCTTCTTCTTTTTCTCTTTTTCCTTGTTAATGGTGGCCAACCTTGAGCTTTCAAAATTTAGAATGATAATGAATGTGTATATTTTTACACGGCCAAGGTTTGGAGGATATAGGAACGGCCTCTTTCTTTTTCTACCCCTCCTTTAATTCATTTTAAACCCTCATTTTAATTCATTGTTAAATCGCACGGCTACCCCTTAATAAAATCAAATTTTAATCCCCTAATCAACATATTATTTTATTTAATTTAGCTAATTAAATATCCTAAATAATGTTGCCAAAAATCTGGGGTGTTACAGAGTCCCTTCCTTAAAGAATTTCGTCCTCGAAATTATGATAAGGTACACAACAAATCAAACAAGAAGGTAAAACATACCATCAAACAAGTCAGGATAAGTATCTCTAATCCTGCTCTCAACCTCCCAAGTACAGTCCCTATCATCGTCACTCCACTGGACTTTGACTAATCTGAACGTCTTAGTTCTAAGCCTCTTCTCATCTCTCGCAACAATGCGAAATGGCTTCCTCACTATGGTCAAGTCCGGTTCTACCACAAAATCATCTAGTACAGTCGGTGCAATGGTAGTCTTCGGGTCTCTAACACACTTTCTGAGATGAGAAACATGAAAAACATTGTGGACACCTGCCAAACTGCTTGGTAACTCAACCCTATATGCGAGTTTCACAATCCTCTCAACAATAGGAAAAGGTCCAATGAATCTCGATGATTTTCCAAACCTAATCACACCCTTAATCGGTATCACTTTGACGAAAACTTGGTCTCCAATTGAGAACTCTAGATCTTTCCATCTCTTATCTGCATAACTTTTCTGCCTAGACCGAGCCTCCTTCATTCTAGCCCAAATGACCTTAATCTTTTCTTCAGCTTCCTTGACTAAATCGGGACCAAGTACCAACCTATCCCCAGTCTCTAGCCAACATACGGGAGATTTGCATGGCCTTCAATACAAAGCTTCAAATGGTGCCATCTCAATACTAGTCTGATAACTGTTGTTATACGAAAACTCGACTGAATGCAGATGGTCTTCCCATGATCCCACGAAATCTAGAAAACAAGCTCTTAACAAATCCTCTAAGATTTTGTTAACCCTTTTCGTTTTCCCATCTGTCTGTGGATGGTAAGCGGTACTTATCTTGAGCTTCATTCCCAAAACTTCATGCTGACACTTCCAGAACTCGCTAGTGAACAAAGGATCTCTGTCACTAACTATGCTACTAGGAATTCCATGTAGTCTAACTGCATTCCTTATATACAATTTTTCCAAAACTGGTGCCGTCCTGGTTGACTTAACTAGAATGAAATTGGCACTCTTGGTCAACCTGTCCACTATGACCCATATACTATAATTTCCCCTGTTCGACCTTGGCAACCCGTTAATAAAATCCACGGATATAGAATCCCACTTCCATATCGGAATATCTAACGGCTGAAGAAACCCACTTGGCTTCTGGTGTTCGGCCTTTGCCTGTTGGCAAACCATGTATTGCTTCACACACAAACCAACATCTCGCTTCATGCCTTCCCAGAAGAAACTCCTCCTCATATCCTGATACATCTTAGTACCTCCTAGATGAATGGTGAACTTCAAACGACGGGATTCCTCCAAGACTTCTTTCCTTATGTTTCCTACACTTGGAACACATAATCTTCCTTTCTTTCTCAACCACACATTCTGGTCAAGACTGAAATCTTTCAAGTCATCGCTCTAAGTTCCTTCTCCCAGCTTCCTGATCCGTTCGGCTAACACTAAATCCTCCACCTGTTTAGAAGCCATCTTTTTTATCAATACTATTCAAACTTCTAAACAAGATAATACAACTGTATCTCCACTAGAACTAGCCCCGGATCTCCACTACACTCTACAATATGCTAATGCTTCCAAACCCTTCCACTCGGCAATCATCGCCAAAACTGCATTTTGATGTTTCTTGCTAAGTGCATTTGCAACCTTGTTGCCTTTCCCCGATGTGTACTCAATCCCAAAATCATAAGTAGCGATAAACTCTAACCACCTCTGCTATCTCATGTTCAACTCCTTCTAGGAGGAAAAAATACTTCAGCGACTTATGATCTGTATATAACTCAAACCTTTCTCCCAAAAGGTAATATCTCCACACCTTTAAAGCAAAAATAACTGCAGCCAATTCTAAATCATGTGTCGGATACCTGACCTCATGTGGTCTAAGCAATCTAGAAGCATAGGAAATCACTTTACCCCTCTACATAAGCATAGATCCTAATCCTATTCCGCATGCATTGGTATAAACCACCAAATCCTGATTCCCTTATAGAACAACCAACACAGATGCATGGTCAATAAGTGTTTCAAATTCTAGAATGCTTCCTCACACTTATCGGTCTACACAAACTTCACATCCTTTCTTGTTAGCTTCGCCATCGGTGCCGCTATCCACGAAAAATCCTTAATGAACCTCCGATAATAACCAACTACCCCAAGGAAACTCTTTATCTCGGTTACTGTCTCAAGTCTCTTCCAACTATTTACTGCCTCGATCTTTGTCGGATCTACTGGCAACCCTTCCTATGAGACCACATGACTAAGAAACTTCACTTCTTTCTTCCAGAAGTGACACTTCGAAAACTACACTTTCAGTTGATACTGCCTCAATGTCTCAAGCACCACTCTAAGATGTACTTCATGCTCTCTTTCATCCTTAGAGTAAACCAAGATATCATCTATGAAAATGAATACGAACCTATCCAAGTGCACTCGGAAAACCTGGTTCATCAAATCCACAAAGAAAGCTGGCGCATTAGTCAGTCCGAAAGGCATGACTAACCATTCGTAGGACCCATACCTGATCCTAAACGCCGTCAAAGGTATACTTTCCTCTGCTATCCTGAGCTGATGGAAACCTATCGCTAAATCCAACTACGAGAATAACTTGGCTCCACTCAACTGGTCGAAAAAATCGTCAATCCTCGACAATGGATATCGATTATTTATCGTCCTCTCATTCAACTTATGATAATTGATACAAAGCCTCAATGATCCATCCGGCTTCTTAGCAAACACTGCAGCTGCCCCCTAAGGTGAACTAGTCGGCTTGATAAAACTCTTGCCTTCTAAATCCACCCTAACTGCACCTTTAACTCCCACATCTCTGAAGGGTCCATCCTACTTGGCGGCCTACTCACTGGTTCTGCTCCCGGAACCAAATCTATCTGAAACTCAATGACTCGTTTCGGTGGCAATCCAACTACAGGCTCAAAAACATCCATGAATTCTCTAACCATGAAAACTCAACTTAACTCATCTTTCGACTCCATAGCACCCAACAAAGCACAGATCTCACCGCAAGAACCTTCCACAGTATTAACTATCCGATCACTACAATATGGGCGTCTAAGCGATATTTTCCTATCTTGGCAAAATGTCCTAGCATCGTACTCACTTAACCAATCCATACCAAGAATTATTCCGAACCCCACAAAATCAAACACATGCAAATTGCAAAAAAAAGTATGACCTAACAAGTCAAACTCTAATTGGTCACATCTCAAACCTAGAGTTGCATACCCTCCTATTGGATTCGCAACCCATAAGGAAGTAACTTAATATGTGGGTTCTAGGTTAAGATTATCTATCAAACATCTAGATATAAAAGAATGCGATGCACCAGTATCAAATAGAACGCTAACAGACATACCATGAATCTAAAGCATACCTCCCAAGACTACATTTCCTTTCTCCAGAGCTGTTGGCTTAGAAGCAGCAGGCTCCAATGGATACACCTTGCCCTTTCCATCCTTAGCAGTTTCCTTACACTGACTCTTATAGTGGCCTATCTGGTAACAGTTGTAGCACCTGACATTCTTCCTCCTAGCCACTTCCTTGCCTTTCCAGCACAACATTCATTGGCAAAGTGCCCCTTCTTGTTGCACTTGAAATAGACAATCTTGGACTTCCCCTTCTTAGCTGCTCCACCATTCTGAGCACCTTTCTTTGAAAAGAGCTTCCTCTTCTGACCCTGCCCAACCAGGACTTCTTTACCCTTACTCTTCTCTAGAGAATCAAGCCACTCCTCATGCCTTAAGACCATCTCTACGACAAAATCAGAAGGATCCCTAATATGAGGTAATGTAGCCTTGGCAAACTCAGGCTTCAACCTCCTAATAAACTTTTCGTTCCTCTTCATGACTATATCTACTGAAGCATACCCATATCAGGCCAACTCCTCGAACTTCCTAGCATACTCCAGAACTGACATCTCCCCCTGCTCTAACTCAACAAACATCTCGATTAGAGCTGACTGTGCCATTGCAGACATAAACCTCTCCTGGAACGTTCTCTTGAAATCTTCCCAAGTCATTTCCTCTTTATCCACTGCCACAGGCACACTATTCCACCAGAACAAAGCAGCTCCCTGAATCTTTCTAGGTGCCAACCTCCTCTTCTGCTCATCATTGAGCCCCAAGTCTGCAAAAATTCTTTCGAAGTGCAACAACTTGTTCCCTACCTCAATGGCATCCTCCATTCCAACAAACGACTTCCCTTAAAGCTTAATGCAGTCCCCACGCAACCTAGCATAGTCGTTGGCAACTGGAGCTCCCAGAACTCCTCCTCCCACTACTCTAGCAGCAACACCTGCCTGCACCATATTCACGAAGAACTAATACATTGATTCCATTCCAACCTGCGGGACTTCAGTACTTACATTCTGTGCTTGTGCCTAACCTTGACCTCTTCTCACGTTAGGCCTAGCTAGCATTCAGTCCGGTGCCTTCCCCTTCTAGGTTAACTCTTCCTCTTCTTCCTTCAATATCTGTATTCAAACCTCATGAGATACAAAAAAATAACCTAACAAGGACAGGAGACTAGAGATAAAGCGTATACTTATATATAACATATATAAGTACGTTACTCTACTTCTTTAGGATTATGTTTTTAAAAAGCATTATTAGTTAAAAAAATTCATAAACCTTTGCTCTAATACCAAGTTGTAACATCCCGTATCTGGAGGCCAAAAGCTAAGCGCTACAGATGCTGCAGTCATCCATAGTATTAACTTCTGGTGATAAAATACGGTAATGATAATGGTATCCATAATATCAGAAGCACATGAATATGAACAAAATCACAGATTCTAAAAACAACATTTTGCTGATTACATTTCAAAGTAATAATTCATATCCATGTTACATAATCCCTTAACGTTTCCCAGGCAATGATTAAATATGTCATTACAAAATACACCAAGAGGCACATATGACGATGCCCCCTTGGTTGAATAGAGAAATATTGTCATATCTGACTTAATATTCAGAGGGGAAAAATAAACAAAACAATCTGTATTCATAATTAGCTATCCGTCAACCACCTGCTCGTCTTCGGAAGCTTTATTCGCCAAAAGACTAAAACTTGAAAACCTTAACCGTCAGCCTACTCAAATCAATTTTGAGTACCTGAGAGTTTAAGGGGAAACAAAAACTTTGAGTCAGACATAAAACCTGGCATGAATAATTTTGTTACATCTCGATTTACTGATATTAAGTGAGACCATGCCGCTTAGCGGAACGGGTTTCCCCTCACTAATATTCTTTTCAAAGAATATATATATTTTGCAAATCCTTTCCTACAAACAAACTAGTTAATCAAACTAATTATATCAAAACAGCAATATCCTTTATGCTAATAAATGGACTATCTGTCCGTAAAACATGTAATATGTAAGCTAACTGCCCATAACATAATAGTAAGGTCCGTTATGCTAACAAAAGGAGTACCTGTCCGAAAAACAATAGCAAGGTCTGTTATGCTAAAATGGACTAACTATCCATAAAACTGGGCTAACTGCCGCTAACTGGACTAACTATCCGAATCAAAATGGACTAACTGTCCGAAATTTAGGCTGATTGCCTGCAAAATGAACTAACTATCCAAAATCTTTTCTTAGGGTTAACTAAATTTTCCTTGAAAACCTTTTTTAAAATGATTTAGTCCTTTAAATCATATATATAGAGAAAATATATCTTTAGCTTTACTCTAAGCCATTTTTCCATAATATATATACTTTACTCAAAATATTGTTGATGAATTTTAATGAGGATTAAGTATCCTTCCAAAACAAGTCAAAATTCTTTTTGACTTGAAAATACTTAGGCTATACTGCCTACCCAATACATTCGAAACCTTTGTTTAAACCCTTTAAACACCCTTTCAAAACAGTTCAAGGTAACCCCTTCGAAACCATTGAAAGTGAACCTTTCGAAAGCTCTAAAACCTTTGACATCTTTCTTTTAAAAACCTTTAAACATTGCTTTTCGAAACCCTTGGAAAATCTTTCCTTTCGAAACCATTAGAAAACAACACCTTTCGACTTCTTCGAACCACTTTTAAAACCTTTCGAAAGCATTAAAACTTAAACCTTTCAAAAGAATTTGGGTTCAATTTAAAACATGTGTATAACTTTCGAAACCCTTTGAAAATGTCTCGTTCGAAACCATTGGATTATGCCTTCAAGTAGAGCAAAAGGACATAACCCCATTAAAGTCGAAAGCACTTCCTTTTGAAATCATTCAAATAATCTCTTTCGAAACCAATTTAGGTTTTACTTTACTTATAGAAAAAGGTTCTTAAAACATTTCAGTCGAAAGCAACTGCTTTGAAACCATTTCCTAAGTAATGAAGTGATGGTGTCGAAACCATCCCTTCGAAAGCATTGGAGAGATGGGCAGATTTTTAGAAAACATAACAACCCCTTCGAAACCTATTGGATCAATAGGTAAAAGGCGGCAGGTAGGTGTTTCAACCTATTCAAAAGCATTCATTTAAAACAAAGATGCAACCCAATCGAAACCATTTTCTTTCAAAACCATTTGACCAAGTCGAAAGCATCTTAATCGAAAGCAAGTTGGCGTATTTTTCTTTAAAATCAAGAGAAAGCTTTAACCCGTTCGAAACCCTATGGTTTCGACCCTATACCTTTCACCCACATCCAGTTCATTACGTAGTTGCCTGATACCATATGCATTGGTTTCGACTGTGTCAGAGGCGGAGCCTAGTGCCGAAGGAGACGAAACAGTGAAAAACCTATTTATTTGTACTTTTTAACTATTTCTTTTGTACCTAACCTGCCTTGTTTGTCTAAATCTGATTGGTTGCCATATTACTTTTTCAAAAGTGCTGCCGTTTTCCCGAATTAACAAATTCAAATTATTTATAGAAAGCCCGTTCTCCATTTTAAAACATATAAAACATTTAAGTCCCATACCTTAAATAATTTTGTATACTTATCAAAACTCTTAAGAAAAATCTGGAAAAATTACAGAAAATCTCTTTTAATATATTTTCTAACATATAAAAATTTCAGACCCAAACAATTTATTATTTACCCGTAAATAATTTATAATCCAAATTATCATTTCTCCACTAGAAAATTCATATAAAATCCACATTAATTCCAAAAATTCTGAAAATTGAAACTCATCTCCATAATATTATTTCCGATCTTCATAAAAATTCGCATGGTGAAAAGATGTTATTTAATAGGGTTTTTACCTTAAAACATATCATAAATTCAATATGAAAAACCATAATTCATCAACAAGTATATATAAACATTCCATCATTCAAAAACATGGCAAATCATTGCAAAATATTCTAAATTCATCTTAAAACCGAAAGCACAATCAAAATGAGATGTAAACATTATTCACCTTAGCCTTTGTGATTAAAGAGATTGAGATATGAATAGATTTGATTTGCCTAAGCTTCTTCCTAGCTTATCTTCTTCTTTTTCTTCTTTTCCTTGTTAATGGTGGCCAGCCTTGAGCTTACAAAATTTAGAATGATAATGAACGTATATATTTTTACATAGCCAAGGTTTGGAGGATATAGGAATGGCCTTTTTCCTATTCTACCCCTCCTCTAATTCATTTTAAACCCTTATTTTAATATTTATTTTTAAATGGCACGGCTACCTCTTAATAAAATCAAATCTCAATCCCTAATCAACACATTATTTTATTTAGTTTAGCGAATTAAATATCCTAGTTAATGTTGCCAAAAATCTGGGGTGTTACATCTTCTTTCTGCTTCTCTTTATCTTCAACCTAGTCTACACTCTGCCAATTTTATTTTTGGATTTCGGATTGTAACTATATTATCTGAGATCTGTGACTAGATATTGGTGCTTTCGTACAACTAGGTGTTGGTGGCCAATTTTGATGCCAACAGAAACTATCAGAAATCAGGCTTTAAATCAATGCAAGGAGTAATGCAAATCAACAGAACAAAGTGAAATAGAAGTGAGCAAGATGGGGAGGGACTGGCACGATCTGGAGCAAGCTCTTGGTTCATGACCGGTCAGCCAGTATAGGAGCACTAGTCGACTGGTGCAACTGCCTGGAGCACGCTCCAGGTAGTGCCCCATCCTCCTCCCTTGGTTGATCATCCTTGTTTGCTCTCCAACAATGCAAATTTTGGTTTATAAACGACCGAATCCATCACATGCACACAATCAACAACTCATGTGGAAACAAGACAAGATGATATTTTTCGGTTGCAGTTGACAGGGATAGAGCATCTACAAACTGAGATAGAGTAATTACAGGTAAACACATAGAGCATAAAACTAAGATCATTTAATCAATTTTTCATCCATTAAAATAATCAGCCACATGCACATGGATTAAAACTAAAAGTGTGAGATTTACTAACCTTACACCTTTGAGAAAGCTTGAAAATCACCAATTTATTTCCTGCTATTTACTATTACAACAAACCCTTGATTTTTACCTCAACATGAAGAAGAACAATCCCAAAATCAGACACTATATAAACTAAAATTAATTAATCTATGAGATATGTTAGGGTTTGAGGAACTAACCTTGATTACTTATGAATTTTGTGGATTTTATTTCTATTTAAAATTGTAACTTTTGACTGAATAATGAAGAACGAAGCAAAACCCTAGCTTTTGATCTTTGTTTAGAAATGTATAGGCTTGAGGAAGAATGAAAAGTGAGGAGAAAGCTTCCTCTTATTTTCTTAATTATGGGTATGGGTTGCAATTAAGCCCACCTAATAAAAAGTGCAATTTCCTTTCTTATCTATTTTTTTGAATTCAACTTTTTACATTAAGATTTATAAATAACCATTTTTTCTTCATTTTACTGTGTGTCTATATATATAAATATCAATGATATTTTATCAAATCATTAATTAATTTCCTAACACTTACCCAAAGCAAAAAATATTCAATTTAAGGCTTCAGGAAATTTATGTATTTCTTATGATATATAAAAAAAAATCATAATACAACATGTATTTATTTCTAAAATATAAAAATCTCCAAAATGATTCTCAAGCACTCCCAAGTTTTATAAATTATTCACAATTCTCTGTTTCCTTGAAATTACATTATTTTATATTAAACTTAGGATCCATTATTTAAAAACAATTAATTTCCCATTTTCAATAATAAAATCTTCTTACCTCCATTTTATAATAATGAAAGGATTTGCAGAACAACTAAAATCTCTAACAATTTTTCTCCCCAAAATAGATTTATTTATACATTCTAAAATATTAATTCCATATCTTACATTTTCCAATATTAACGGTCTTTAAAATCCTTCTTCTCAAAGTATTTATAAATTTCCATAAAATAATATAATTTAGAATTCCTTCATATTTCAATTACCTGGAAGAGTTTTAATTTTCCATTTAAAATCCCACTTTAAATTATTCTATATTTAATTACCGTGAACCAAAAAACCAGGGTACAGACTCCCTCTCTAACAAAAATTGCATCCCCGCAATTTCACTTCAAAGAAAAGTCTGTAACATATATATTTTATTATCCATAATATACTCATCCTTAAAAATACAATCCATTCATGCATAAGGTAACATTTTCATTACAAAATCTTTTAATTGCTCCAAACTTCGTACTTGCAAACCACCTTTTAATATGCAAATGGAATAAACTTTTTATAAATATCTTCTTCTCCAAAATATTTCTTTCCAAGGTTTTTATTCCCTTCAAATCATCTTTTATCTTAAAAATCTTAATACCTAGTACTATGAACTCATCTAAAGATATTTAATTTAATCCACTTCTTGAAAAATCCAAATCCATAAAATTCAACTCTTTTTAGTGGAAAACCAACCATAACTATTACAAAAATATCTTCTTTTTTTCTAAATATAACTCAATTTTTTTATTTGGAATTACAAAATTACAAGCTATTTTCAAAATTTTAAACATCTTGCAGCTTCGTTACCAAAACTTCTCTTTTAAATTATGTAATTTATAAATACTATCATTATTTCCCTTATTGAAAATTTCTTTCAATGTGAAATTCCATATTTTCCAAATTATATATTTCAAAAATTTATTTTCCAAATTCTTCTTTCTTCTCTATCTTTACATAGAATTTTACTAACATAAAAGAATGTACTAATTTTATAAATTCAATTTACAAAATTACTTTTCTGTACATATGTTCTAATTTTCAATTCTTTAAAAGATCAGTATATACAAATATGTTCCACTCTCCAAAACAAAACATCACCTTATATAGTTTCTAGATAATAAATATTTTGAGGTGTTTCAACCATTCATTTCTCTAAATATTTTCCAAATAAGGGTGTCAACTAATTTTAAGATTCCATTTGTATGAATATTATCACTTCACCATTTGAATTATTTTTCACAAAATTTATTTCTTAGAGAATCCCCTTTTTGTACAAAGGGAAAGTTAAGAAAATTTGATCATTACTTTCTTTCAAGTTAAGTTTCAATATTTGAAAGTTTTAAGAATTAGAAAGGCCAACTTCTTCTAAGAAGTTGTTTGTTTATGCAACAAAGGGATTTTCTTTTCATTTTCTTTCCACATTACTCAAAGATGCTTTAAAATTACGATTAATTAACTTCAAATAAATCTTTCTCCTAATAAAAATTTATGATATAATACCCTCTCATGATATTTGTTTATACCAAATTTTATCTTCACAATTTATCTTTTATTTTAATGTTCGAAAACCAATCTAATCTATCTATAATTTCTTAAAAGCTCATGTATGTACATACACACATACACACACACACACTCATATATATATATATATATATATATATCATTTGACATCCCTCATTTACAAAAATAAAACATCTCAAAGTAAATTCAAAAAGCCAAAAGTTTATATTTCAATTGAACACTGCTTAGGTTATGGTTCTTAATTATTTAAGAACCTTCTATCAAAATAATACTCGATTTTAAAACTTCCAAATTGAAATTTTAATTCGTCTTCATTTTTTTCCGATTCCTCCATTCCTTTCATATTTGAAAAGCTTTCCTTCTAGCTTCATTTTATCAACTACTATAAAATATGTTCCTTACTTAATTCATATATATTATTCTAAAAAATCACTTGACACTTTCACTGCATTTTCTTATTCTACCTAGAACTACACATTTTGCTTTTAATTATTTCTTTTCGAAAATCTAAGAATTGCAAAGAACAACTCCATTAACAAACTATACTTGTAGAGTTAAGAATTGATATTTTTTATTAAATACACATTCTCATCTTTTACTATTTAAATCATATTTATGTTATTTTCCCAATGAACTCTATTTATTTGAAATAAATTCAAAAATATTTTTTTACACAATATATATATATTCATAAATTCCAATCTTGTCCTTGCTTTCATAATTTCCTTTTCTTTGCATTATAAAGGTTCTTTTATACCACATTATAAATTCTATAAAGCCTTACAAAATAAATTTTTCTCTATGAACCTAAGTCGAGGATTTTGGTAGTACATCAATTTAATTCAATTATCCAAAGTTAAAACTATTCAGTTTACACTCTCAATAGAAAGACAATTTATATGGCTAAAGAAATTACTTATTTCTAATTTATTATAATTTCCTTTCACCAAGGTTCTTAGAATGCTTTATTTTTTTTCAACTAACCTTTGAAAGTTAAATTTGCTCAATTCAACCTTTTAATAGTAAAGTAACTATAATCCCTGATGAATTTCTTCCGTTTTAACCCATTCTTCATCCTTATTCGTCAAAATTTTACTTCCAATCAACCGTTAAAATTTCACTTTTAAGACTTCAAATGTATTGGTTTTGATAAGTTTTTTTTCAGTCGTTATGTTTTTTAAATCTTAGCAATTTACCATTAATATAGACATTTGTTAAATATTCTTTTTAACAAATCTTAATAAGCTCCATCCTAACTTACCTTAGCCCAATTACTTCTCATTTCAATCTTCCTCGATATAGAACTTGTATATAAAGTTTTAATGTCCATTTAAAACACTACATGGCATACACAATCAATCAAAACATCATATGTAATTCAATTTAGCTTACATTTTATA
This sequence comes from Allium fistulosum, assembly GCA_030737815.1. NCBI lineage: Eukaryota > Viridiplantae > Streptophyta > Magnoliopsida > Asparagales > Amaryllidaceae > Allium > Allium fistulosum. Next base: position 719,478,904 of record CM060908.1, read on the forward strand.
AATTAACATTCTTTTACATACTTACATCTAATATTATAATGAAGTTACTACGCCATACATTATTAGCGAAGTATTTTGTCAATTGGCTGCAATGTTGATAGTTCAATCAACAATGCTTCACCATTTGACCTTGACTATTGCTAATATTCGATAGCTGTAATTGTTATCCAAAATGCTAGCATATATATGGCTTCTTTCGTAGTTCACTTTATGATTTCTCTTAACCAGAAATGTTTCATATTTATATATACTTATTACTATTTTTGTATTAGATATTTTTATATACCCAATATACCACTAAATCATCTTACTAGATGTTATGCTACATTTCCTATTTATAGTATTTAATCTAAAATCGATATTTAAGTATGATTACAAAACTACCTTTTAACACCATTTTTCTAACCATACCACTTATTAAACATTCATATGTTTCATAAAGCATGTTATCTGAAAGTACTGCGTCGAATTATCTCGTTTAAGTGTTTAGGAATCCCAATCAAGAACATTGGCCAAACATTCGGTCAGAATACTTAAAGCAGCTAATTGGCAATTTAACACAAATTATATTTTCCAAGAGTTTCCTTAATATGGTACATAAGCATAGATAGGAATTATTTTTCAAAAATCTTTCTTTTATAAGATTTTATTTTCTTGTGTTAAGCACAATCAAACACTCAATTCATCCATGCATCGATCAAGCAATCACCCAAATTTTAAATTTCATCTTGGTTTTAATTAATCAAACATATAGATTAATAATGTATATTAAGTAAGATCAAACTTCTAATTATGCATTGCGGTAGCTCTACCATCGAAGACACCACAAGGTCCTATTATTAATTTTGGGTACGTTTTAAAATCTTAAATGATAGATCCTACTTGATATTAATCTTTAATGATCTTTACAATTTTTAATTTTAAATAGTCAAGCATCCAATAATCAACCAAACAGTTATATTTGTATATATAGTAACCAGTTATTATGCTCAGCAAAAAGAGGTTCATCCGCCTCTACTGCCCGATCCTGATCACTAAGGATCAGAACACAAAATTCAATTTGAAACCACCTAAGGTCTAAGCCTCACATTGGTTTCAAATTTAGGGGCGCTTCATGATAAGATACTAACTACAGTGTACGGGAGAAATCACACAAATACATCCCATAATTCCCCAAGGTATAAATTATCTCTATTAGGAAGGAATCCTAGTAACTACCTCAAGAACCCCGAGATTTGTCTCTAAGACCTACCTAGGCTAAGATTCTCGTCTTCGATATCGTATATTATTCTGACCACAGCTCGGATGCCAAGCTATAACACAAAACCTCTAGACCCACACTAACAAGGATATTACTAAGTAATACCATCTGCTAGTGCAGAGAATAAGGCTGATTAGGAGTGACCATCTGTGAATTTTACTTTGAGAGAGTATTGACACGTCGAATTGAGTGTTATTTTTTCCAATGTGGATTTGATGTACACCATCCAGAACCAAAACAAAATTACAGTGGCATAGTAGTATTCAGAACAACATAGATAACAAAGAACATAGAATCACATAATAACATAGTGCACAATTGAATATATACATGATACAAAGCTGAAGCGACGAAGAGAATATACATGAGATAGTCTATAAGATATTGGTCATAATTGACCCATTCAACATACGTACAAGAAAACTCAAAATAACATATATGTATATAAAAGAAGACTCTATGTTGACATGTAAAATAACTACTATAGGAGTTTTCTCAAATGACATTAATGAATATCTAAATATCCCCTGCATGATCCAACTTTAGAAATCATCAAATAGAAGCATATGAAACATCTCGGTCATTCCCGAGTATTATGAAATAATAAATGGGTAAGTCTAGTTTTAATTCATATCGATGTGAGATAGTGATGATAATGGTATAATAATAAACAATAATAACACATATCCAAATAGTGTCGAATCACAAAAAAAGAATATCATCGTTCTTAAATTTTATTCACCAAAACCCAAAAATCAAATTTAGCTTTTGAAATGCAAATCCTAAGACATTTTGGTGAAAATCTCAAATCTCATAAATCCAGAAATCAATAATAGAAATCCAGAAATCAAAGTGGAAGGCGCTTGAAAATACTCCAAGATTAGTGAGCATGAAGACTCACCAGACACGTTTGTTATCCTAAGATGCGCATGAAATCCCATAAAACTACAAGATGGGCATGAAAAGCTATAAAACTCCAAGATGGTCATGAAAACACATAAGATCCTCCTGTAAATGGATCACCCAAGGATGAGCCTGTAAACTTACCAAAATAAGTGTTAAATACTTCCAAATAGTAATCATTCAAGTAACGACCGTGCATTCCATATCACACAGGTTTACTTGAATGTTTATTATAAGTTAGTAAACTCCTTTCGTGTGCAAAGAGGGGTTCAATCAAACAATTCCAAGAATTAATAGATGGAGTAGACGCAAATGTTCCATACTACTTGTTTTACTAGACCATTAATTAAATTTCTCATTCAACCGAGAGCGTGCATTTTTATAGAAAATAGTTTTGCTTTGAAATCCATCTTTGGAAATATTAGATTGTAAAAGCTATTAATAGATTTTTGAAAATATAGCTTACTTATATATATATATATTTATAAAATCATGCCCTTCATAATTTAAAATCATTAATAATTATACATATATACACATTTCTAAATTCATTTGTATCAACAAAATATATTTAGAAACCAATTTATTTTCAATATCATTTCTTTCATAAAGCACTTTGAAAAGTAGTGTAAGAAATTAGTGTGTTGGTACTATATTCATATAGCAGCTCTCTATGGAAATTAAACATTGAAATAGAATTTAGCAAACCCAGAAATAAGCACAGGAAACCATTAGAAAATAGGCTTCAAATTAATGCAAAGAGTAATGCAAATCAATAACACAAAGTGCAATAGAAGTAAGCAAGGATGGGAGAAGGTGGCACGACCTGAAGCAAGCTCCAGGTTTATGACCAATCAAACAGTCTAAGATTACCGTTCGACCAGTGTAACTGCCTGGAGTAGGCTCCAGGAAGTGCCCTATCCTCCTCCCTCAGTCGATCATCCTGGTTTTGCTCGCCGACGATGTAAATTTTCGTTTATAAACAACTGAATCCATTGCACTCACATAATCAACAACTCATATAGCAACAAGGTAAAATGATATTATGTGGTTTCAACTGATAGGGACAGAGCATTTCAGACTGAGATAAAGCAACTACGGGTAAACACATAAAGCACAAACCTGAGATCATTCCATCAACTTTTCATCCATTCAAATAATTAGCTATATGCACATGGATTAAAACTAGAAGTGTGAGATTTACTCACCTTAAATCTTACAGAAAGCCCGCAATTAACAAATTTATTCCTGCTATTTACTGTTATAGGAGACCCTTGATTTTTGCCTCAACATGAAGAAGAACAATCCCAAATTCAAACATTATATAAACTGAAATTAATCGATCTAAGAGAAGTGTTAGGGTTTGAGGAACTAACCTTGATTTTTAATAAATTTTCTGGATTTTATTTCTATTTAAAATTGTAACTTTTGATTGAATAATGAAGGATGAATCAAAACATTAGCTTTTCTTTTATTAGAAATATACAGGCTTAAGGAAGAATGAAAAGTGAGGAGAAAGCTTCCTCTTATTTTCTTAAGTATGTGTATGGGTTGCAATTAAACCCACCCAATAAAAAGTGCAATTTCATTTTCTTATCGTTTTTTTTAAATTCAATCTTTTACATTAGATTTAGAAATAACCATTTTTCCTTCATTTCACAATATATATATATATATATATATATATATATATATTTCGATGATATTTTATCAAATCATAAATTAATTTCCTAACACTTACCCAAAGCAAAAATATTCAATTTTAAAGCTTAAGGAAATTTATATATTTCTTATGATATATAAAAAATCCATAATTGTTACAACATGTAAAATGATTCTAAAGCATTCCCAAGTTTTATAAATTATTCACAATGCTCTGTTTCCTTGAAATCCACATTATTTCATATTAAACTTAGGATCCATTTTTTTAAAAACAATTTATTTTCCATTTTCAATAATAAAATCCTCAATACATGAAATGTTCATTTACAAAATAAATACTTCTTACCTCCATTTTATAATAATGAAAGGATTTACAAAACAACATAAAACCTTTATCAATTTTTCTCTCGAAAATAGATTTATTTATACATTCTAAAATATTAATTCCATATCTTAGATTTTCCAATATTGACTGTCTTTAAAATCCTTCGTCTTAAATTATTTATAAATTTCCATAAAAGAGTATAAATTAGAACTCCTTCATAATTCAGTTACCTGGAAGAGTATTAACTTTCCATTTAACATCACACTATTAATTATACTATATTTAATTATAATGAACCAAAGAAAAATCAGGGTAGTTACAAACCTTTAGGAACTAGTGTTGTTCAGAGACTGACAATGGAAAGAATGGAAACTCTTACAAGGGTCGATAGGATATTCGACGCCAACCTTCAAGAATCTAGCATTGCTCGAAGATTGGCAGACGGGTAGGAAAACCCATATAGCGGTTGATCGGAAATATCGACCCCAACCTTTAGGAATCTGGCACTTCTTAGAGATTGGCAATGACAAGAAGGAAAAACCATATAGGGGTCGATCGGATAATTCAACTTGAACCTTTAGGAATCTTCCAGAATTTGGCAACATCAAGAAGGATTGACTATGCAAGGGTTGATTGGATAGCTCGACCTTAGCTTACAGGAGTCGACCGTTGCCTTGAAGTTGGCAACATCGAGAAGGAATGCCCAAAACAGTGCAGTTAAACCATCGGTTCTCGAAGACAGGAACTGGCGTATGAACTGGATTTCCATTGCTGCACTAGTGGCCTAGCGGGACATGCTTGGCTAAGGATAAGTGAGGATAGTCATTTTAAATCCAGGATAGGTATTATCAGACCTTATCGGTCTAGGATTAGGAATTGGGAAGGTGTAATTAGACCGGGGGCAATCAGATGATTAGCCTTATGATATTCATCTCTAACTAATGCCCGGGTTCTGGCATTTGGTAAAAGCAAGTACTGAAAACAGGATTTGGTTCATGGTGGAAATGCATAAACAAGAAGTAAATAGTGTAGTCGGTGCTCCCTGGCGATAGAAAGCAACACGAAATTGGGACTATTTGCGGCAAAAATCAGTTGAAGGAAACTCGACCCAATAGGAATAGGAAAAACCATAGAGTTAGTTAAATGATGGTTCTGTTTTTCCAAGCGAAATACCTTGGTAACTAAACCATGGTATATAACTATTGCAACTACAAATTTTTTATTTATATGTACAAATTTGTAGTAAATAAAAGAATTGCACTAAAACAGTTGCATACAGGCTGGTGCAGAATACGAAAGTGCAGAAAAGTAAAATGGAATAAAGATTACAAGACAAAATAGTCTTTCATTACTTACACTTTTCTATATAAGAATAGTGGGGTCCGCACCTCCACCAAGATGGCATGTTTGCAACAAGAAGGGAAAAGACAAAAATTACAATAAAAAAGATCCACCATGCCCACGAGCTTTGGGATCCCGTACTTGTTCTTCTTTTTCCTTCCACCATTGTTACCAGAACTGCAGGACGCCTCTTAATCTTCTGTTCATCTTTGATTAACCTTCCTTTAAGATTGTCTCCCTTAGACTGGAAAGTCTCTCTTCCAATGGCAGTATGAGGCTCATCGAACTTCTCAATAGGGGTTTCAAAAGGCTTGATTTTTAGGGCTTTAGCTTTATTAGGGGAAACTTGAGGGTAGGGCTGGTTGGTGCGGAGCTAACAGACTTCTCCATGTCAGGCTCCTTCTTAACCTTGACATTGGAAAGGTCAATCTTCAGTCGCTCCGCCATAGTAAAAGGAAAAGTCAGGCTATGGCACTTGTAACAGTGACGTCTTCTACTAAGGACAGAGAAATATCCTCCAAGCTCTTCAGCGAAGTTATCTTCTCAAAATCAGACCCTGGACTGAAACTAGGAGGAACAGCTAGAGCAATAAGTCCCATGGAGATGGAGGTCGATGCAGTAAAGATCGCACTAGGATCCAAGCCTTAAGTGACTAGCGGTGGAGAAGGAAGATGCAGATGACCTAAAAGTTAGCAAACAGAGTGATAAAGGTTAGAGATGGACTCATGCGTGAATTGAAGCTTCTTAAAAACAGGTGAAACGAGTGATATACCTATGCCTGGGCTTTGTTGAGCCAGAAGCAAGGAGATTTCCCCCTGCGAATGAATGTTGGACTAGCCGATCAATGAAGGGGGGAATATAGGGCTCAACGTGAGAAGCCGCTATGGATGTTGAAACTATTTGAATGGCCACAGAGCTGTCCACCTCAATCTTAGAAATCCCTATCATAGGCTCTGTAACATCCTGAAATTTTCAACCATTCGCATCTGCACATGTCAGACTTGAATTGCTCAAAATATCAGATTTTTAATTTATATTTGGCAAAACTCAGCATATACAGTAAATAAATAATCACAGACATGGAGTAATATAACAATAAGCAGCGAAAACAAAAGAATACTACTTCATGAAGCTACTATATATATAACATAGTTAAAACAAGATACAACAAAAGTCTCGAATACATAGAAGTCTCAATACAATAATCAAATACAAGATCAGAATATATCTCTGGAATCAACTGACTCACCGAAAGCAGAATAGATATAGTTGGATCTCCAAGCAAAGCTCCAACTCTAAAGGTGAGTCTCGAACACTGAGCCACTCAGTCTGACCCGAGCGTAAAGCAAAACACACAACACTCGATTCAGGATTAACATTCTTATATCAATAAATCCAACTCAAGTGAAATATCAACTGAAATACAAGTAACTCAAAGGATGTTTGGGATAACCATCCTCTAAGGATCCGTGGAACTATCTACTATGTAGTAATATACGCTATTATAATATGTCTAAAGTAAAGTAAACTATTAAAATAGCGTTAAGGCGTTACCCACATCCCCCATAACACATTTTATATATTCCCATAGTCTATACAATACCGTAACTTCCCGTAAACTAGGCTTATCAAAGGGCACTCCATAGGTATGGTACAAAACAAACTCGTAGAGGTCTCGCTAAGGTAGGTGACACGACACAACTAGGCAATGGCAAGGTAGATATACTAATTACACTTCTGAACTGGTGGTAACACATGGCATCCACTACCGCCCACCTCGAGCCACACTCCCAAAATCCGAGGGGTGCACCCAATCAATCACAAAGTAATAGAATGGTATCGAAGGGGTGTGTCCGATCAGAAGAGCTACGTCATTGGCCCGTCGATTGCTCCTGTTTTAGCCACCTTATGCCAACTCACGGGAGTCGGGTCCACATATATACCTCATATAGGATCGTCGCCACCATCCTACTTCATTCTGTAATCTCCACCGCGTACACAGTTGTTAAAGTGGTTTTCGGTATTGGCAGAGAATATGACAATATCTGATCCTGGTCTCTTTAACAACCAAACGTTATTATAACACCATGGTCATTTGAAAACCATACTTCAAAACCAAAATATCATATCAATTTCAAAACCATATCAAAACGATATCATTTTCACTTCAAATATATCCATTTCCAAAAATCATATCACTTTCAAAGTTATAACACTTTCGAAACCAAAAAACTTGAAATTACGCACTTTGGAAATCATAACACTTTGAAATCATAATACTTCGAAATCATAATAGTTTGGGAAACCATAAAACTTTGAAATCATAACACTTTCCTTTAAACAGTTTAGATATTAATAATAGTATATATAATAAAATAGTTTAATAAATAAAATAGTTTATATAAAATTGTTATAAGTTAAAATAGTTTATAATAAAATAGTTATAAGTTAAAATAGTTTATAATAAAATAGTTTATATTGAAACTGATTTTTATTAAAATAGTTTAAATTAAAATAACTTATAAAGTAAAATATAAAATAGTTTTAAATATAGTTTAAAAATACTTTATATAATAAATATAGCATCCTCAAATTTCACAAATCAATTCCAAATCAACTTAAATTCCAAAATTCAAATTTCATTCCATCTCAATTCATCAATTCTACTCAATTCAGTTTCTCAATAAACCATTTCAAATTATCGATTTCAAATGCATATTTGAACCATAAAATAAGCCTTTTCAATTTCAATATATTTCAAAGCTTTAAATATTCAACATTTTCAAAACTAAATTCGATAAATTTCAAATATATATCAAATTCACTTTACTATTATTTAGTTTTGAAATATTTACTTAATCATTTCAATAACATCTAAATACAACTTCAATTTACAAATTTAAATAAACAAAATATCCCATTTAAATTTATATAAATTTGAAATATTCATTTAAGTCACTTTTAATCAAATCCAAGTTATAAAATCATATCTTTAAAATTTCAATTTTAATAAATTTCAAATCAAACTTATTTAAGTATAATTCTTAAATAAATATAATTTCAACCCAATTTATATTCCTCTTTCCAACCTGAATTTATTAAAATCATTTTAAACTCTATATTTGAAAATATAAATTTTAAATAAGTACTTAAACAATATTAAATATTAATCTATTTATATTTTTAAAAATAGAAAAATTATAAATAAATTCTTAAAATTTATAATTTCAAAATTAACTTATAACTATATAATTTTCAAAACATATAATTTAAAATCGAAATTTTAAACTTTATAAAATACATATATATATATAATATCTTAAAAATCAATATTTAATAAACCATATACTTCTTTCCTAAACCATAGAAATCATTTTCAAAATATTTATATATAGACCAACGGTGTCTGTATATATTTTTCTATCCTATGGTCAAGTGATACAGATATTTATCATTTCAATCCGCAATTTAAATATATACGGGTATATATCTTTTCAACCCGCAATCCCAAATTCAATTCAATGAAAATCACTTGGGTTTATCATTTCAACCCATAACGATTTTCTTCTATTCAACAGATCATTCGGGTATGTATCATTTCAACCCATAAGGAATTCTATACTAACAGGGAACTTGCATAGTGATAACAGATATGATAATAATATAACAGACATATATCATCAATATAAATAATAGATAATGGTGTAAGATGTCACAGGTGAGCAGATACAGATAACGACATATATATAGCAATGTAAATAACTAACAGTAGCATATTTCAATTGTCGTTCCAATTGAAATCAGATTTAATAAATATAAGAACGTTAATCGTGAGTGATTGCTCACCTTTCAAGGCTAGAGGAGAAAAACAACGAGATGAGTTACGGATCCAAGCATGGATTTCGAAGGAAAGCACGATGGACCCGAGTTCGACGAACAAGCTAATAATAGGAAGTGATGGGACGAATCAGAAACATCTAGATATATACATAATATATATATATATATATATATATATATTATTAATATTTTTTTCTTTTCTTCAAAAACAATACTTAAACAATATTCGTAAAGCAATATTTATATAAGATTGAACACATACATTTACTATCATTACTTTATAAGTCAAGATTACCATACTATATATATACTAACCAAATAAACATATGTACTAACTGACATGAATTATACTTAAACTAATAGAAATTATAAAACAAATCTCTTACTTGTACACATATTATATTTTAAAGATGACCTATATATCAACCCAGCACTGATACATCAAGTCATCACGTGCACCCTACCAAATATATATACAACAGACTGAAATTACTTATATTATAAACTATCATATAATATATTTTAACCAAATGTATAACTTATAAAATGTAAAGTAGCAGGTTATAAACTTAGATATTATATCCATAAATCAACACTTAGATATATATATATATATATATATATATATATATATACACACACTAAAGGAAATCAAAACTCCAAATCAATATATACCTCGTTAAATTGTTAAAATCATGTACATGCACAATATTTAAACAATGTAAGTTAAATCTCAAACTCAACTTCATAAGAAACATTAAAACTTCTATATATATAAAATTTGAATACAATACCTAGCATGTATCAATTGTAAACAATGGAGCCCTTTCAATTGGAAGCAAGGTTATAGGCGCTTGGAGATAGGCAAGGCATGGCCTCGGCTGAAGCTGGGTGATGGTGGCTAGCGGGGAAGAGTCGCTGCTTTGGGTCGGTGACTCACGGTGGTGGCCAGAGGAAGTGGTTCAGCCTGATGAGGAGAAAGGCTGGGGCTATAAGGTTTAGGTTGCGTTTCTGGGGAAGATGATGTGGCAGCGACGTGCGGTGCACGAGAATGGGGAGGTGAAGGGTCTACGGTGGAGGAGCAGGTCGAGATGTGGGTTCTTATGAGTAGAGAGGGAGTGCGAAGGCAAAGATGTGGGAGATGAACAGTGAACAATAAGCAGCTTTAAAAAATATTATTTCCATTCTTTTTTCTTTCTTTCAAAGAGCAAAGAGAACCCAAACAAAAGAATTTGAACAGAAGAGATGAATGAATTAACAACCAGTAAATAATGAAATCATGGGGAAAAGCAAAAGCCAACGGTTGGACCAGCGAAAATAATAAAAGCAAATGGCTGATTGGATTTCTGAATAGACACGTGAAACCTAAAAGGCTCAATTACGGAACCGATACGTGTAACCATTTAACGGATTCCGTTGCGTACCAAACTTTAAAACACAGAATTAAATATACCGCAAAGATCATCAGGCCGAGACGATCAAAACGGTATACAGATATCAGTGGTACGATCATCCGATCGAAAGTCGATATCGGTACTGAAATGCTGCAAAAATGTCAGAAATAAGATGAATGGAGCAATAGAAGTCTAAATTTGACGAAACGAAATATGACATCTCACTTAGAAGATAATTTACAAATTTTCTATAGAAAAATATTCAGGTTTGGAAAATATTTTATTATTATCAATTTTAACCGATTTAAATTGAAATAAAATTACACAAAAAAACCTTCAATATTATTCGATGAAAATTTACCATTTGCTATGTTTAATTAGACGTATTCCAAATTTAAATTTAAATTTCCAAATTTTATTATTTAAAATTTCACCAAATTCAATTAATTAAATAAATAAACCCACTAAAATCTACGGGTCATTACAGGCTCCTTTGACTTACGAATGTCGAATCTGCTGACCTGATGCGCTTGGGCCAGCGGAAGCCTTGACGGCAGCAGCGACCGCATCTTCAATGATGAGTACAGTTTTTCCCTCTTTAAGTTTTGCTATGTCATCGGCATTGAGGTACTCGAGCATGAGCTCTTCCTTGGTGAGGCCTTCACCAGCTGCTTCAGAATGGTGCAACACTTCTTTTCAGGCGTCAACAAGGGCTTTAACATATGTGCTCCCCAGCCACTTCAAGTTCTTGTATATAATCACGCTTGCGAAAAAGTACTGGAGAGTGTTATCCAACTCTTCTTTTTCTCTGCCCTTCTCCTCTTTAAGCTCTTTAATTCTTGCATAATAATTGCATGCTCAATCTCATCATCTAGCTTTGCCCTTTAATGGAAGCAAATCGCTCGTAAGCTTCCCATTTCCCTCTCTCATCCTCTTAGTTTCAACTGCTTGCTCTCCAATAGTTTTTATCCCTGGCCTGAATAGTTCCTTTTTTGTAGTGAGAGCCAGGTCCTTCTAGGAAATCTGCTTTTTTAAGGCGGTGCCCTCCTCATGAGCAAATTTTAGCGTGTTTTGCAACACGATCATAGCATCGTCATGGGCCTTCCTTATCTCTGCCATCAAGCTATCAACCTTGGCCTTGGATTCTAAAGTTGCGTCCCTTTCAATTTTCACTTTCCCCATTTCCCATTTATACCCTAAAATGAAGTCTTCTTAAGTTTTATTCTTAGGCTCGATGGATTAGATGTTTGTGTAATTAATTTTGTTAATCGTGGAGAGTGAAGCAAAGCTTTTTCCATTCGTAGCCCTAATCAACAAGCTTTTGAATCCTCTAGACATCCTAGTCTACTTCTTCCTTCAAAATGTCTTGGATGTCATGATGGAACATAACACCATGCAACTAGAGGTCAGGAAAAGAAACCTAAAGGTGCAGTAGAGCAGCGAAAAGAGAGATTGAAGCAGGTGGAGATTCCTTTATAAAGTGGAGTCATGGTAGTAGTCAAAGACTTTGAAATGGGAACTTGTTGATGGGGAAGAGGCTGGGATTTGGTACGGGGCATGGGAAAGCTGGAGGAGGAACCACGATGATCAAAAGGATCCATATCTCACTGACTTTGATCATGCGACAACCCCTCTTCTTCCTGCTTTCATTTCCTCTCCCTTTCAGCTTTACAGTGATCTACTGCCTCATGCTCCCTCTCCTTCCTCTAAAATATTTCTACGTCGGTCTCATGATGACCTTGATAGTTGGAGCGAGATGGACATGGGTCGGTAGTTTGCCCTCTAAACTTATTTGCATTGTGCTAAAGCTTTCGATACCTATTTTTGGCCATGGAATCTGCAAAGAGAAGAATGATAGAATAATAATTGGAATTTCGAAGCGCAAACAAATGCAGAGATGTGTGTTCATGATCCTAGTGAAGTGTATAGTGCCGATGACCCCTTAAGTACTCTACAGGCCTTGTTGGCATGGAATTGAAGATGGAGTCTTGCCAGGATTCCTCCAGGTGAGAAGCTGATGTTTTGAGAACCCTTAGCGATAGGGCTGTCAATGGATACCCGAAAAATCCGAAATCCATCTACATCCATATCCGAAAGTGGATAAATATCCAATATCCGGAAAAATGGATTCGGATGGAGATACGATGACATCTGCATTCGAAAATTATCCGTTCAGTTTTTGTTAAGATTATAGCTTAAATTATGTGTATTTTATTACAATAAAAGATATTTTTTTATTTTTTTATTAAGTTAATAGTTTATATTATTTGCACTTAATGCTTATTAACTAATCGAAACTATTTATTATCATCATATTCGTTTATTTTAACACTTTTATGATTAATGGATTGAATTTTTTTTATGTTAAACCAAAATTTTCTATTTGTATTTCTTGATTTGTTAGTTGCTAGTGGATAGGATAATTATCCGATATCGATCTATATTCACGAATGCGAATATCCAAAAATGATTCCGAATGTGGATGCGGATATGACAATGTCCACATTTGAAAGTATCCGTTAATAGGCCTATTCGGCGAGGAGACCGCCAATAGAAATATCAAAATCACTTAAACCAACGAAGACGTCTCCAAAGGAACAGGCTGGGTTAGTTGCTTCGGCTGAAGGCAACGTGCTCACTTCCATAACCCTTTTGGTAGATTCAACGATGACATGCTTTGGACGAGGCGAAGAAGGAATTTCAAGGCCTTCGGGGGACGTCTTGCCAAATGACTCATCTCTCTTGGGACTAGCATTATAATTGTTTTCGCTGCCTTTAGCGCTGTCTTCACTTTCTTCGCCTTCATCATCCCTCATCTCCTCTTTCCCTTCTCTCCTCCTAGCACTCTCACTCTTCTCCAGGATTGGCTGCATTCTACCTCCTATATCTCCTTCTCTCTAAATCTAACCTACAACTGATTGTCCTGTTCCCTGCTCCATGGGTTCTTCAGCATGTGTGGTATCTGATGGTCCTTCGAATTCCACCTGAATATTCTCGGTAGAGCCGCGAGTGAGGATGGAAGATCGAACGAGCACTCTAGAGCAACTTAGCAAAGTTGATTCAGGAACATTAGATCTATTGGGAACCAGAAGAGCACACCGTCGGAGGTTCTCATTGGTCAGGAGTTATGTAGTGGTTGGATGCTTAAAACTAACCCCCTTCACGGCTTTCATAGTATCGGCATGATCGTTGTGAAGGTCATCAGCAGGAATGTCTCCAAGGAAGTAAATAGAAAGTTAAATACTTAGATAGAAGGAATCCAAGTATGGAATAGTAAAGGGGAATGGATCTTACTTTCGAAAAGCCAATGCCTATTGAAGCCATACGAGCATCAAAAAAGAAGTATTCGTTCTTTAAGTAAGAACGTTTGTTATAGAGCTTCCTAATGACCTTGCACCTGCACCAGGTCTCAATGATCATAAGAGATGGTAAGTCATGCCTTTGCTTGAAAGTAAGAAGATAGATTAGCTCATTGAAGTTCAAAGGCTGGTGAAACTAATTCACGAAGTGCACAAATAGAGAACTCAAGAGTGCATATCTATTTTGATGAACTTAGGATGGAGATAGCCCAATTTCTTGAAGGATCATAGACAAGAATAGATTAAATGATGGGACAGTGCTGTCATGGCACATTTATCTATTACAGATTGTGTATCCCAGAGGAGGATTATGTGCTCTTTAACCCTATTAGGAAGCAACAAACCATCCTTAGGATTCCCATGTAGCCTAGATATGTTGCGAAGCATTTTGGCTATTAGAATAGTTAGAACCTATTCGGGTGGATCATTTAGAACTCGAAGGCCAAATACTTATGAAATAGAGGAGGTAGTTCTTGAATTAAGGCAGCCATCCTTCTAAAGCTCTATGGTGATTGTCCGTCTTGCGGTAGGAGGTGTATTAGTGGAAATTTGAGCCATGGTAGACCCAACTTTGGGAGGAGTTGATGTCCCAACATCGATCTAAAAGCGAGGAGACTAACAAGTCATTTTGGAATGGAAAACCTGGTGTTCAACATGGTTACGTATGCTTATTTCAAATATTAAACCTTTGTGACCGACGCCCAAAATCCAACAGATGTCAATGTGTGTTGACTAATCAGATTCATAGCATCGACCGAGGCAAGTGAACGTTTTAACCTAAGTAGTGTGGGACTCGTGTCCCATACATAACAAATGGAGCATCCTGTGTAGACCGCCCACTTATGCCAGAAAAATGAGTCACATCGCACAACGAAACTATGCATTGGTTCTTATCCATTATCGATGGATATTCGACAATGGAACCATTGTTCGGAGTGGTACATAAGTTTTCCATTTATAGGAAGATGGGGAGTGCATGAATTGGAAATGCAACACTGCATAATAACTCGATACGATCATTCTCCAGAAGGGAACTGTCCTACCGACATTCCAACTGTGATCTTCAATCGAACAGGTCTTGATAGTGGTTAGTTGAAGAGCCTTGGAAGGCAGAAACCCACCTTGTCAAGCTTCAAATCAAAACCAGAGTTTGAAAGTCATCGGGTCCAAGAACTCAAAGAGAAGGAATGGCAGTTGACTAAAACGATTGTCAGCGACCTTTTTAAGCACCAACGACAATAAGGGGGCAGGGGTGGTAGTGGATTTAGATGATCATAGGAGATCGACTTGGGCTTGAAGATCTAGGTTGTAGGATTCAGAGTGAAAAGCAGTTGGCACAAGCACATGGAGGAATTGGTGATGAAAGTGGCAAGTGAGGAAAATGAAGAAACTTTCCTAAGTATTGAATATTTACACTCGGGGCAATCCAAGGACCCAGTACCAAAAGAAACCTCTCGGTGCTGAGTACAAATATTTCAACCTAAATTCAGGGTAAAAGTAGTGGAAAGAAAGGACATGCCTAGCTAAGGCATGGAATTATCTCAAGGGCGTAGATCTTCTCATTAGCATAAAAATGGAATTTCGGTTATGTAAAGCAATTAAGAGAATATCTATAGAGTAAAAGCAACGCTATGAAGCAATTCCTAAATGACCAGCTAGCATAGGGAGGCAAGTTAGTACTTGTCTTGTTCTAGAGCACACTTTGTTCTCAATGAAAGCATACTCTGGGAGGCATGTGTTATCCGGCTTTTTGTCCAAGCAGTTTTTCACTAGTATTAGTATGTCAAGATGAAGATGAAACAGTTCACGAACTTGAAAACATGCTTAGGAGAGGAGTAGGATCATACCCAAGAACATTCAAAGGGTAAGATTCAAAGTGGAGCACTCATTACCGATCCCTACCGTTAGATATTGAGCTCTTTTAATTGCCTATTGGAACTATGGAACCACTTATACGTGGATCTCTAGCTCAAGTGATCGCTATGGTGTGCTTTTCTTCTGGGATAGACAAACAGCTCTAAGAATTCATGAGAAGAAAGAAAAGAAAGTAGAGATGAACAAGCATCATCAGAACCTCTCAGAGATAACTATATTTCAAGGAAAATTCCCAAGATATGTCAAAATGAAAATAGAAGATCAAAAAGGAGAAGGAGGAGGAAATTCCCCCCAAGAAAACCACCCGGTACAGAGTTAATCGGTACCAAGTGGATTCACTCGGTACCGAGTGCTCTTTCTTGATGATTGTCCCTTATTTCTCTCTTCTACATGCTTGGGATTCGATCTAGACTTGATGTTTAGCGGGCCTTCGATTCTACTAACTAATTCCTTTATAAATACATACCCTATGGATACTGAAATGGACTTTTGTCCCTTCATCTTCTTCATCTCCTATATCCTCTCCTTGCCAGTCGCTAAGGAAGCTACTATTTGATGTTCAAGGCTTAGTTTAGTAAATCCCTTGTATTAAAGACTCTAATTCTCTCCAAATCTTTCTAAAACTCTCTTAAATCTACAAATCAATAAAGCTACAATGGACATATGCCGAAGATTGTCGAACCACTATGAAAATCTTTGTGTCCTTGCTGTTTTTCTTATACTTTCTGCTAGATCTCAATATTTTCAATTGGTTTTTGGGTGTTGTACCACTTCCGACATTAACAATAAGATTTACAAATTAGTGTGTGAGAAATTAATAGGCTTGGGGCTTATTTTCTTGGGAAAATGGCTTAATTAAGGGAAACGATCAAATTAAATATTCTACTTGTATAAATTTAAAATAATTAAAGATAATAATTAGAGTTTTAAAACCATCACATGGATCACAATATATAACCATTGGATTTGAAAATAAAGTAAAATTTCAAACATTGGACGTGTAGCAATATGTGTACCAACTTAAAGACTAAATTAAAGACAAAAATTCGATTTGCAAATGGTCTTAAATTTTATAGAACAACTTCAGACTAAAATTTAGTCTTTAGTTTTTAGAATTAAATACTAATTTTTTCATTCTTTCATCAGTCTTTAGTTAGAGACCAAAGAAATTTAGCTTATAAAATCTAGTCTCCGAGTGAATGTTTTTTTTGTAGTGTTTTGTCTTTACTGTCCCCCTATGCCATGTATATTTATTGATGCAAAGTTAAGATAGATGAACCATTATGACCTTTACTTCATAGCTATATTTATATAGTATTTTTCTAGACTGAAAAATTTTCCTTGATCAACATAAGTTGTTGCATTGGAAAAAGCTATATTTTTGGTTCAGTCAATGATACCATTAAGTCTTTCCTGACATGGGACTACTTCTTTTTAATTTATATCTTATATTTTGAACTTTTCTTATATTATTGAGCACCCTCAAGGTTTACATAATTCCCCATAGAATATTGTGAAATGGTGGGTTTAGAGTATCAAACGTACTCCATGATTTGTTAAGATTCCTTTAGATCATAAAGTTGATTAAGACATAGTTAAAAGTATGTTAGGAGCTATATATGATATATAACCAGTAAAGTCTTACTTACTGTTTATGGGAACTATGATTGGTTGAGCACCCTCAAGGTCAGAGTAACATTATAAATGAATACTTACACCCACCGAAGGAATTTATGAAATTCTCTTTTCAGGTTTTTAGAGTTGCAAATTTAAGCAGAAGGACAAACTTTGCAGTCCAGATAGTTTCTAGGACACACATTCAAAGAAATTACTTTCAAGGCCAAAGTCAGCAGAATAATTACTTTCAAGGACAAAGTCAGCAGTCCAATTACTTTCAATGACATAATTTCATAGGTTTTTAGGCCCTAGAAACTAATTCCACTTGCTAAAGAGGCCCTTGTGGCTAATTTCCACTATAATATACCATTATAATATTTATAGGAATATATGTAATGATATCCAATTTACTCTAATGAATTTGCATAGATCAAATGACAACTACAAGGCTATTTTTCAAAAGGAACGTACCAACTGGCACAAATTATAAAAGCTGGCTTAGTAATGTTAAATTGACACTCGCATATAAAAAGCTTTGGTACGTTGTCGCCAACAACCCTTTAAAGAAATCTGATAAAAAAGCCACTGCCAAAACAAACTAAGGCTTACGAGGATTAGCAAATGGATTGTAAACTAGCTCATTACTAAGATTATTCACTACGAGCATCGAGCTCCAAATGCAACATAAGAAAATGAATATAAATGAATATTCGTAAAATATTCACTCATTTAAATAAGTTGTATGATGAGCAATCTTGCATCGCAAGTTACGAGGTATCGTGGAAACTATTCCACATGAAAATGAGCAATGATTCATCAGTCGAAGACCTTACGCTCAATGTTATTAGGTACATTGAAATGTTGGCCGAGCTTGGTACTACACTTGATACCAAGCTATAGAACGACTTGATTCTTAGGTCATCAACTCCATAGTTTGACCCATTCATATTAAACTTCAGCACAAACTCATTGAAGTGTACTATCATTGAGCTCGTTAATACGTTAAGGACTGGCAAGAGTATGTTTATGAAGGAACTGAGTGTGATACTCGTTATCAAGAGTAGCTCTTCACTAAGAGTCTCAAGAAAGGGAAACATAAGTCAAAGTGTGGCAAGGCAAAGTTAAAGGCACAAGAGAAATTTGTTTTTGGTAAGACTTAAAAAACTACTTTTAACATTATATATATATATATATATATATATATATATTAAAAAAACACATTATCCTGGAGTAATTTTTTGGTTTAAAATATATAAAATTTGCAATGTGCTATTTCAAATAAAAATAAAATAAATTATATATCTATGCGCACGCATTTACATATCCAATTGAATATTTAATAAAACAATTAAGTTTCTTGGATCGGATCAATGCGTAATATATATATTTACTATGTCAAAATGTTTAAATTTTAAATTTTGAATCATTATAAGCAAATTTAATTCAGTCGAAATTAATTTAACAAAATATATATGTTGGTTGTTGAAGTTTAAAAAAAATATTTTTAGTATGTTAATATATTTTTATTTTTACTTTCAAACTAATATATATATATACATATAGCCAAAAATAAAACTGATGTAAATATATAAATTTATTTAAAATTTTCTCACAACAAATAATTTTTTTATTATATATATATATATATATATTATTTCAAATTATATGTTTATATATACATACATATTATTAAACCCAAATGTTTTATCACACACTTTATGTATATTTAGGATTTTATACACACATAGATATACATATATAAACATACAAAGATTTATATATACGAGTATATATGCATGCCCAAGTGGGCGGGCCTGCATTTAATCACAACGTGCATTCATTTATATTTACACCTATTGAATTAGAATTGACAGTACCATTGCCAACATAAATTAAACCTGAAACAACGATCGAGAAGAGTGAGACAACTGAAGAACATTCATAAAGCCAATAACTTGAAAGCATTCATAGTTTTAGCATTCATTTCTTTTATTTTGGTTTATTTTATACTACTGGAAATGGGAATAATACTTGAACTTTTACATGCATATGTTCTTTTAGCTAATGTGGGCTGTGAGCAAAAATGTATTTAAATACATCATCACTTCACAATTCTATTAATAGCGAGATCAATGAGCAGGATTTCCATTGTGACTTTTTGAAATTTCAAATTTGAAAGTGACTAATGAACAACCATGTTTATATTTTGAAATTTGAAAGGTGGCTTCAAATAAATTATTATTATGGTCAGTTTGGGATGATCACTTAAAGATCCCATCGGAGTCGTTGGCAGTTTTTATGACTGTAAATGAATGATCCAAGTCATAACTTCTGTAGCAATGAAAGTGTTTGTGAGTTAATCTGACATTATTTCCATCATTATTTATCAATCAGTCTATATGCACGCCCAGATGGGTCTGCATTTAACTATAATGTGCATGCATTTATATTTGCATCCCTTAAACTTAACCTAAAGCAGCGTTCGAGAAGACCAAAACAACTGAAGAACAATTATAGAACCAATTATATTAAGTTTATTTTTGTTTTAGTTTATTTTATACTACTGGAAATGAAAATAATACTTATACTGCATATGCACTTTTAGCTAATGTGGGTTGTGAGAAAAATGTATCTAAATACATCACCACTTCAAAACATGGCTTCATCTCTTTTATTTATTAATAGCGAGAATTCAACGAATAGGATTTACAGCGTTTTTTTTTTGAAATTTCAAAGTTGAAAGGTAATCCTGATATACGAACATGTTTATATTTTTAAATTTGAAAGGTAGCTTCCAATAAATTATTATTATGCCCAGTTTGGGATGCATCACTTAAGGATCCCATCGGAGTCATTGGCAATTTTTGCGACTGTAAATGTCTATGAAAGATCTAAGTGGTAACTTCTAAAACAATGAAATTGTTCGTGACTTAATCTGACATTATTTCAATCAGTATTTATCAATGTATTTTTAGGTCTGTGAACGGTCGGATACGGATTCAAATAGTGTCATATTTGTATATCCTAAACTATTTTCAAATATCAGATATCTGTATCCATGGATGCGGATGCATATCAGATATTTATCAAATATTTTTCGACTAATTCACAACTCATAAATCTAAACAAATAAATATAAAATTTGATTCATTATAAATCCATTTCAATACTAAAAATATAAAAAATAATAAAAATACTAAGAAATATAATTTTAAGCAGGAGATATTGATTTTTATATACATATTAATTTTTTTTACCTAGATAAAATGGTAAATGACGATCATTTTATGCACTAAAATACATAAAAAATTACTATAATGTTGATAAACACGAGATAGATTATTATCGTATACGGATATGGTCTGTATCTATTTTTCGGATATCGGATAATACTTCATATGCCGAATACAGATACGGACGAATTTCAATTTTTACGGTATTCATTGACAACCCTCTTTAACCATGTAAATCAATGGTACTTCTTTTATTTTGCTCTAAGTTATTAATCATCAGTGGAATCATATCATTCATCATTTTATTTGTTAAAGTTTTGGGCTCATTATCTTGCACTTTATATGATAGATGATATATAGCACTATAGCAACAAGTAGATGAGTAAGGGGTGCATAACCATTAATCTACTAACCATTCAAATTCACGTAGCAGAATGATAAAATTTTCAGGTTGTGTGTGAGGGCACACACGTCGATACATGTATTATTGTAATATATATCAATACTCAATTTAAACAAACAGTAGCATAAACACTCAACATTTCTCCTACACAATTTGATGCCCAATCATGCAGTAATTTGCATTAAAACTAAAAAGCAATTAAACTCGGAAAACAACATAAGTTTGACGAAACAAACAACAATGACAAAACTTAAAGACACATAATAATTGATGCAATACTTTTAACTCAAGAACACAGTTCAAAAGATGAAGCTGTTATTGAAAACAGTCATCTCTGGCAAGTCCATCTCCCACTTTTCATTGCGAATTTTACTCATCGAATTTAGTTGCATTGGGAATGTTTTATACAAATAATGGAATATGTGTTTTACTTTAAGGAATTATTTTGATTATTTTATCCAGAGTTTATGGAATTAGGCGGTTTAATTTGGTAGGGTGATATCATACAGGAAACAAACATTTAGAATTTCTACAATACAACTAACTATAATATTCTCATTCTTTGTTGATGCTTAATTGATGTACCATAAACACATGAACCTGACATTTGTAGTTAGCATGTACTTGTAGATTCAAGTAGTCACACCTACTTTGTTGATTTCCTATATCACTATTATTTTTAAAGATTTGGTACTTTGTTCCCATCATTGTTAGGTATCTTCCATGCTATATTTTGGTTTCAAGCATATGATTGTTATATCTAGTACTTTAATTTTATTTATATATTTCCACATAGGCTTTATACTTACTAATCTTCCAAAGCCAAGGTCCAAACTTCTTGTTAATCAGTGATACAACAAAGACTGTGTTATCCAAAATTATTATTTCAATAATCCATATAACCATAAGTAACCAATTCGGATGTCAAAGCTATAATAAAGTGAAACTACAGTTCTTTATTATAAGACAACCGAGATTATATCAAGCTTCAGTATAACTCAATAAAAAAACGTGTTTCCCATGGTATTGAGCGTGCAGTTACATGCATGATTCTTACTCAAGAGCATTATCCACTAACTACAAAATATAAATCTACATGTTTATCCCATGGGCTAACAATGTTGTATGAATATTTAGGAATGTCTTCGACATTTTGACAAAGCATCATAGGGATATGACCAGGTATCATCTTATCAGTACAATAATAGGCTAAACATGAGTTCTAATTACTAAATGTTGGATTTAATTTCTATCGCATTAACCTCTTCAATGTTAACATTTATTCAAAACAGAAAAATTGATGCCTCATAGGCACTATTGGAATACATAGGTTTACAGTTTTAATAAAAACCTAAGTATTGATATAGCGTTTATTACATCTGGGAGCTGATAGAGTTCATACTGCAGCAGTAATTATTAGATCTGGGAGCTGGTAGAGTTCGTACTGCTGTTTTTATAATTTATGGTTATAAGTTTTGTTAGGTAGTAAGAACTTACAAATGGTCATAAGTTTCATTATTATTTTTCAATTCAGTTTATTTTTCCCAATTCGTTCCATCTTTGCATAAAGTGCAAACTTTCAAATGAGCATATTTTCAGTAGGGTGCAGTATAGAGTGATCTATTTTTGTTAAGAATTAGATAATATTCAATAAAATGATGTGTTGTTTGCCTCAAATATTTGCTGGAGTTCAATATTTTATTTTAGCCAAGAGTTAATGCCTCAAGAATCTATTAAGGTTTCATATTTTGATCATAATTTCTATTTTGTTTTTTTTTCTACAATGGCGGATCGTCGGAAAAGTTTAGGAGGTACTTTATGAAGAAAGCATGTGAAATTTTAAAGAAAAAAAGAATTACATATTATTTTGTTTTTGCAACATAGATTTGATTATTGGACTTACAAACCATTGTAAATTGTATGCTACCAAAAAATAATTAAATAAAAACTACGCTGGCAGCGAGCTGACAATGCCCAAGGTGAAACAGTTGAAATGAAGGACACCCCAAGAGCTCAAAGGAATCATGGAAAGTGAGAAATAACATACCCATGCATGTTCATGACAGAGCTGGCTAACTTCATATGGAAAACCTTTTGATCCTTTAAAACTATGTTGGTGCATTGCTAACATGAGTAGAGATTACGTTTTCCAGCATGATATATGAAAAGGTCTTTATGGAAAATATCTTCAAAATTAAAGGATAACAACCATAAAATGTAAAGATATTGGCAAACACAAAATTAAAGGATAACATAAAAAGTAAGCAAACAAAGGTATAGTTGTCAAAATCAAAATTTAATAACAGCTACCAACAAAATCTTTAAAAGCATGGGTTTTCCAAATTACTTCTTTCCCAGAAATCATTTAGACACCTGTGATTTGTAAGTGGAGAAAAACAAATCCAAAAAAATTAAACAAAAGAACTACCGATGAAGACGTTATATTGATAGATACTTCTTAAACAAACCACGGCCAAAATAAAGTTGCTACATCATAAACAAAAAATATACGAAAATCAATTATGAAGGATAAGACTGATAAGGATATCACCGTAGAAGACATAATGATGATTATGAAAGCTTGGTGTCCCAAAATGAAATGCAAAGAGAAGTCCAAGGCAGAACCAACGTTAACAGTCTTGCCTAATCACTTTTTCCTTCTACTCAACAACATACCTAAGCATGATGCATTGCTATTGAAGAGGTTAAAAGACCATCATTCGACATAACTTCAGGAAGATCAAAATAACTAATATTGATTATTTAGGGCATTTAGGTGTTAAATTATATTTTTATGTTCTATGATGAGCACTTACAATAATATGTCTCCTATTAGCCTCAGTATACATAAGCAAAATGCAAGTTTTATTTCATAGGAATTATATTATTGATAGGTTTGTTTTAGAATGTCATGAACTTCTTCAGATGTTATACAGATCATGCTTGGGGAATACTAGCAAAATCTTGTTTACAAACTCAATTTGAGGGAAACATTTGAATACATGCGGTTACACTAGCAATGTTCGGGTAGTAAAAACATGTTGAATATAAAGCATCATATTTCAGTTTTCTAAATAATAAAAACACACCGCTTTAATTGTGTGTTAATGTGCTATTGATTTCATTCATTAAATTACACTATGCCTCTAGAAAACTTACCACTGTGTAAAAGGGGCCATGGTACCATGATTCCTTATTAGCTTAGGATTTTATTTTTTAAACTTACTATGCTACCATGATAGTTGGACTACAGGAGCCTTAGATGCTTAGAACTCGCATCATGTTCTATGTAAATGATATACTGTTCCTACATTTCTATTTAAATGATAAAGGAACATTTAAGGCGATCACTAATACCATATCAGATGTTGATGTAACTTGAAACTAATACAACACATTGTGTTTGCAAGCAGCAACATCATTTTATTATTTTTGTACATTTTGAAGCTGGATAAAAAGTAAAAGCTTCCATGGGAAAGTTTTGTGTATTGGAATAGGCTCTAATTTACTACCTATATCCACTTAAAGAAAATCCAAAACAAAACAAAAGTAAAAAAAATAAAACCTACTATTTATTCCCTATACATCAACATGATTTTAACCCCCTTTTGCCTCTAGACCAACAATAACATTGACCACCAAATCCTTACTTTCATTAACACAATTTTTTGAATGTGGAGGAGTAATAACCATATTTGCACTATTTTCTGGATATTGTATTTTTTTACGCTTTTCGAATATGAATATACTTTTTGGATTTTGGCACTCATCGACAACCCTGATCCTATCAGTAAACATTCACTGTAATATTTATATAAAGATTAGAACAGATTTTAAAATAAAAGGACATTATAATATTTAAAATTTTATTTGCATGTTGCTTTTATCTCATTCATATAGATACAATGCCAAAATGGCATTCAGTTATGATTCCATTTTAATTAAGTATATCATTTTACTTTGAAATGCAGAGTAATTATAAGGATTAGGAGCTTCCAACATAGGCGTCTGAATAAGCCTTAGGTCATGAATTTTTTTGGATAACAAAGTTATGAATTTATATTTATATGATTGAAGCTAGCTTCCTAAAAAGAATGATGTGGCCGATTATCTTAAACATAATTTAAGGCTATTCAAGTCATGAATTTTTTTGATAACAAAGTTATGAATTTGTTTAATTTAATTCTTTGATAAAATCTTCTAAATAACATCAGTTCATAGGTAAAATAGAAATATTTCAAAACTTTATTTTTTAAATTATCAGTAAGCAAAGAAAACTTATGTATAAACTAAGCATCAACAATCATACCGAGGATTAGTTCAACAAAACAACAACAGCATTAACATTTTTATCTCAATTTAATTAAACTAAGCAACAAATTCAGAACAAACATAGCAGGCCATAAGACATTAAATGGAGAAAAAAGTTCAATAACTAACAACAAAGCAATGTAGCCATCACACATTCCATGAGATAAGCAACCACAATCAATTCAATGAAAAATTTAAGAGTAACAAAGCAAACATGTCGGCCTTAAGCATAACAATGTCATAGTGATATGCTTACTCAAATTTGAATGAACTTAGTTCCAACAGTTTTGAATTATCAAACTCCTATAGAATATGAAATCAGGTTCAGATCACCTGATCGTAACTAAAAATTCAATTTGAATTGTCGTTTGCGAAAGAGTTGCCCGACAGGCGAAGTGGAGAATTAAGTTGAAGGAGTGTGAGTGAAGATGTTTAACATGGTGGCAATGATGATGGAAGGCGACCAATTAAGTTAAATTTCTAAAGAATTTGGAATGTTAGCGGCGATGAATTAGAATCGAGGGTCTGAGGAACTGAGTTTGTGAAAGTAGGCTAATTGAGGGAGAAAAATCGGATTAGGGTCTACAAAGTGGGAGGGTAAATGGAATTGCGGGGGGTATTTTGGGAAGTTTGAAAAGATAGTTGAAATCAGTAGATTGAATTTACATTATTAGTTAATTATCTACCATTTTTCCTTAATTCACTCTCACAGTTTACCATTCAAATACACATAATGAATAATATCAAGCTTCTCCTTTGTTTTTTACTATTTGCATCAAGTTCATATAATTTTCCTCATTTCGAAATCTGATATTCACTTGTTAATAAATATATCGTCATATCAATTAGATCCATGAACTTACTGAATAATATTTAAAAATTTGCATTTTCATTGCTCTTCAATTCTTTGACATATTTACGGTTAACACCTCAAAATTCGAAAACTTGATCTATGTTATTTGATTCACATAAAATTTACATTTGCCAACAGTATCTTATGTAAAGTGAGAACTCTCTATATTCAAATCTCAATTCAGTACTTTACCAAATCATTTAAGTTTAAATTGGAAAATCAAATCAACATGTTTTGGAAAAAAAATAGCAGCAATAGAGGTTAGAAGTAGTGGCTAAGGTATAAGAAGAGCATGGAGGGGGAATGTGAGGCATTAAAAAAAGCAGCTATAAAAACATCAAAATATGAGTTGTGTCAACAAAAACTAATAGCAGCATTGAATAACCTCAAAAGGTGTATGGCCATAAATGTAAGTATCAATTAAATTATTAATTTTGAATATAAATTCATGTATACTAAATTGATAACATAAATATAAATTTTATCATTTTATTAATGTTATCTAAGAGGAAATATTATTTAATTTTTACCAAGAATTAGACAATTAATGGTTGATTCAAGTTTAGCGAGAAGTTGACTGGCCTGTTTGAAATGAAAGAATAGGAAAAAATAAGTTTAGAGACTAAAAAATGAAGTTTTACCGAGATTCCAAAATGCCAGAAGTAGAATGTCGGTTTCAAGAGTCTATCTTGTGTAATACTAAAGTAGAAAGTTTTGTACAGTCATGAAAATTTAAATTTTGCATTCAAGTTAGTGTCTATACATTAGTATTCACTTTTGCTTCTTCTTTTTTCATATCAAGAGCAATTTACTTTACATTGAACCATTATGACATGAACATTTATTTGTTTATATTTCACTTTTATACATTCTTAATTCTTGTTATAAAACCACAAGTACTCAATAGATTCTTTTTGCAACTTTATATCAGTGTAAAATGGATATCTAATTAACATTTTTTGGTTATAACCATATAATATCGTATAAGAAAAGTATATAATATCATATAAGAAAAGTAAAGGTTAATTGGGCATTAAAATATGAAACAATAACCATTCAACAAACTAACATGTAGTGTAGGTGTATAATATCCCTTATTGAGCACGGCGAAGGCTATAAAATAATTTAAAATATCTGTTCGAAACTTATATTTGATTATTAAGAAAGTTGTACATTTTACTCTTGCAAAACTGACATAAAACATATGTAAGTTCTAGTTTCCCAAAAAATCATAACCATTTAAATAAATTATTTGCTAATAATTCTAAAACGTCTCATTAGTTTAGTAAAATATTTATAATAATTCATAATACTGTAAAGATTAAACCAATGGTTGTGGTTTCACCTTTCCATGAACAGGATGGTTTAATCTTAATCTACGGTAAACATTGTAGTAATAAATGATAATTAGACCAAAAAATTATAATTTTGGTTATATGTCATTAAATTTTTGGTTTAAATAGAAATTAGTGTTAAGGTAGGTAAATCTTAATCTACAGTGGCAATATGCAGCATTAAATGAACAACCAAACATAAAAACAACGCTAGTGATAATTTGCAATGGTTGTAATAATTATAAAAAAATGCAGTATTTCAAAAAATACCTTTAAGTGGTCTACTGTAAACATTACAGTAATAAATGATATAATACAATATCCTAAACAGCCTCTATTGACTTAAATTTACCAAAACTATACTTTATATTTTCCATTTCCTTGTAACTAACACATTGAAGTAAAAGAATATTTTATTACATATTGTATATTTAATTGATTATGATATCCATGTATTGACTAATATCTTGTAATTATTATCTTACGCATACAGTACATAAATAGGAACAATTGATGTAAAATCGGTTAGCATAACAACCGATCGAATTGAGCCAACAAATAAAATAGTAAAATGCACAAAATCAGATTCCAAAGGCTACTGAATGAAAATTTTAAAATCTAAATGCTACTGAAATAAAATGCACAAAAATAGTTAACATAAAATATAACATCGTCAGATTCCAAAGGCTACTGAAATAAAATGCACAAAATCAGATTGTAAATGCTAATGAAATAAAATGCACAAACTATTTATTAGCTTACACATACGGTACATAAATAGAAACAGTCGACGCAAAATCACAGTTAACACGACACATGATCGAATTGGACCAACAAATAAAATATAAAAAGCACGAAATATAGCAGCCAACTAAATATACACCATAGTTAATTGATTCAGTTGGAATATGAGAAAGCAGTTGTACAAATGTTGCTAAAATTAGATTCCGAAGGATACTAAAATAAAATTCCAAAATCGGTACAATGAGCTAATATAAGAAAAGGAGGCTAAAAAGTCCAAACTACTTCTGAATCAAAGTAAGTATGAGTAACAAATGATAAATACAACAATATAAGTTCAGCCGCTAAGTGATTAGCAATAAGTGTTAATAAATATTAGATGGTGGTTTGTTAGACTAACCTTAATCGCACTAAAATTGGAGAGGTACTGAAGGAATGCTAGCTCATGGAAGCAGATTGACCATGAAGAAGATGGAAGATCTGAAGCCAAGCATGAGTAACCATAGGGCGGTCTTGGGAGAAGGCGGTTGGGGAAGATGATGGATCATGAGTCGGGTTGGATGTGGAAGCAGCGCAATGTTTGTCTACAGTGATGTTGGGATCCGGAGCCAAGCATGAGCAACCGTAGGTCGGTCCTGGGAGAAGGCGGTTGGGGAAGATGATGGATCGTGAGTCGGTTTGGATGTGGAAGCAGCGCAAGGTTTGTCTATGACGAGGTTAGGATCCGGCCTTTTAGATTTATTTATTTTAGGGGAGGATGATGCGAGACCATTTAGGTTTTTTTAGTTTAGGGGAGGATGATGTGCGAAGAATAGAATGCGATAGGAAGAAGATGCGATGTGAACAGCGTGCGAAATAAAAGGGATAGAAGGCCATTTTGGGTATTTCAAAAGACCGTGGAAATCAGTTCATGGAGTTTTCTTTATTAGTAGTAAAGATATATACATATTTCAAATTATATGTTTATACATACATATTTTATTAAATCCAAATGTATTATTACAAACTTCATGTACACTTAGGATATTATACATACATATACATATATGTATGTATATATTTATGTATGTATGTATACATATTTAGATATATACATATATGTATATATACATATACACAAACGCATCAATCGATCCGTATGAACCCCCAGTGTAGGTTATGTATTTATATGGTTGTGATGTTTATATTGTGAATATAAATATCATGAAATATTAGATCATAAGATTAAAATAAATTAATAAATTAGTTTTAAATTGGATTATCAATAAAATTATTTTAAAAATTAACAATAAATAAATATTTTAACCAAGTCAAACAAAATAATAATATTTCTTGTCTCTTTTATTAATAAAATAATAAATTTGATTTAGTATAAACAAAATATTATTTACACAAGGATAAAATATAGAATTTATGCAATTTAACAAAACTAAGGCCCCGTTTGGTTTGCCGTTTTTAGTTTTGTGTTTTCGTTTAAAAAAAATGCGCATTTCTTATACATTGTTGGAAAACACGCAATTTTGAAAAATGAAATTAACATAGAAAATAAAAAAACAAGTTTATTTGATTTTTCGTGTTTTGAGGCATAACAAAAGAATGGAAAACAATTCATCCCCTCCATTTCCCGTCGATCGTTATAATGGCTAAGAATTGTAAAAGGATTTCCCTCATTTTCTTGTATTTTGTATTGTATGTTAAAAACACAAAACGCAAAACTAAAAACGAAACCAAACAGGCCCTAAATTTTTCAAAATTCACCTTTATAACCATGTTGCCAGTGTGCCCAATCAAACTAGTTTATAATGAGACATAATATATTACTATGCTATTGAATTACTATAAACTATATAAAACATAGTACAAACCCTTAGTTTTAGTAGTCTACTTCATTGTAAAACCATTTCTTTACAATGCTTTACATTGATAAAGTCAATTTCTTTACATTGCTTTAGTTTTTAGTTAATATGATTAGAAACCACACATTTCATTTCAACTGATGCAAATAGGTAGAGATAACTAGAGAATGTTAGAAAGTTGGTAAGTAAAAAAAGATCCTAAAAAATGACCCACTGCCTTTCTATAGCAGTAGGGAGCCTAAAATCTTGCCCACATGATCTCGTTTTCCATGCCATAGACTAGTTCTCCTAAACAATTAGTCACCACATCTTCAATCATTACAGATTAGTACCGATCCATAAGATTGACTTTTGGATCGCTCTGAATATCTTCAATAGGTGCGTCTTATCATTAGTTTCACGATTCCAAACTTGTTTGCATCATTATCAGTTTGTTTCTAAGGCCAAATGATGGATTTATAGATGAATGGAGTTACTGATTTCAAGAGCTCATGGAGATCAATAGAGATTTGTTGGAGATCAACATTAATAACACTTGAATTCGGCTTTTGGCATCAAGTAGAGTAGACAGAAGGAGTTGGGGCACGTTTTGACGAAGTTTCTTGGATCGGTACCAATCCATGGTGTCAGATTGGTACCAATCCAACACTTTGGTTAAATTGGGCTACTTCATTCCTTATGGTGATTTGGCCTTCGTCTCTGTCTCTGCTTGTGCTTGGTTTTTTGACTCTGAGGCTATCTCTCTGGGCTTCCTGCCTTGACAACTTTGAAGTTTGACTCGTCAAGTTTTTTTGTATACTGCCTGGTCAAATGATGGGATAACACCAACTATGGTCGTAGTAAGGTCGCCATGCTAAGTATTTAACCATAATCAAAGTATAGCCTAGCAAATTATGACCAACATTACCCTCAAATAAGAAGACTACTTGTATGTTGTTACCATGAGATCTTCTATTTTGACTTAGTTATATTAAACTATAGAAGATTCCCATTGAGTCGATCTGTGATTGTTCCTACCAACCACAAGTATGTAAGCCCTTGGTACCTCCAACTATCATGAGTAAATCACTGTCTATCACATAGACTATTACATACATTAGCCTCAACAAAACAGATATTTATATATGTATATATATATATATGTATATATATATATCCTTTTCTTGATACAATCTTGACTAAGAACATTTAAGAAGATATTGTTTTGCTTTTATCGATCCAATACTCATGGTTACAAAAACATTCATAACTTTACTTTATAAAAAACCCCTCCCGGGGATTTTCTACTTATATACATTTAATGTAATTAATTCTTTATTTATATCAAATTAGAACAACATTTATAATTGAAACAAAACCAAAAGCATATTTTTATCATGAACAAGGCTGTTTATTGAGTTATGCTTACATAAAAATTACATGATTGCCCCAAGGGTGATAGAGTAAGGATGCACCCTAGGGGTAATTATGTAAATTGGGATGTAAACCTAAGTTTGTAAACTATCTTATTCGAAATAAACTGTTCTTTTGTAACAACCTGCCTTTTCGACCATTGAAAGTCCACACCAAATGCATCCACGGCATTCAAATGTCGAACATCCACTTGCCGGAAAGGAAAATTGTTAGGGTAAAATAAAAAGAAAAGAATAATGAACAGGGAAAACGGAATCTCATAGTGGAATCGACAACATATAATATAATAAAGATAGTATAAACCGTCACTCCAAAATATAGAGCACACCAGAGTTAAAAAATAAACCTTATTAGCTGGACAGTTGTAAAATCCTGGCCTTACAATTGCTGATAGGTGTAAACAATATAGTGGAAAGTAAAAAAATTATGACAGGTGAACATCTAACTCTATTCCATGATCTCTACGTCCCACCAACGACAACCCAGAAAAATTCTCGGTCTGACCAGAGCCTTATAATAAAATAACACTCGGTTCAGTTTAAAAATTCTAGTGTGAGAAACTCAAGTAATGTGGTGAACATATAATAATTCTATGAGACCACGCCGCTAAACGCGGAATGGGTTTTTACCTAACAAAAACAACATTCATAGATGAAGAAATGGGAAACAAATTAGAACAACAATCCAAACAAGAATAAATGAGCATAGATAAAATCAAAATCCAAACTTAAAGAATGGGCACAAATAATTAAACATCGAGAAGAACCACAGTAGCTTCTCGATGCAACTAAGAAAACAATTCAACGATTTTGAATCAACAACAAGGAAATGAATTTTCCAACAAATGGCTTGGAGGGTGCACCCCCCTCATTGAAAAGTATATCCCTAGAAATATACTTGATAACTCTGGTGGCTCTTAGAAACCTCAAAGCCAGACCCTAGTAAATGCTAATGAGAATCTGAGTATTTCACATCTATGAAGCATACAACCAAATCCAATCTAGACTAGATGTGAAATACCCTAATAAGGATAATCCTACATAACTTGGCCCGCACTTGTTCTTTGGTTTTAGTTTTTTTTATAAACGATAGCAGCGCTCAAATGAGCAACAAATCGTCTTGGATTCAACAAGTACAAAAAATGAAAAGATTACTTCCAAGGTTCGAGATAGGAACAAGGAAAATGAATTTATCTAACGTAACTAGGAGGGTGCTCCCCATATTTTGAAAGTATACCTCTAGATAAAATATACTTGAGAGCCCACGCCAAACACGCATCACTCTCGGGAACTTCCAAGCTGGACCCTGCTTCACACGATCATCTGAATATACTCACATCAATGCATGCATGCTATCAGCACAACTAGATAAATGTGAATATACCTTAATGGGTGCGACCCACATGGCTTGGCTCCTATTTGCTCTTTGGTTTTAGTTTCCATGGTGTTGGATGCCAATGCTCAGAATGAGAGACAAATTGTCTTAGAGTGACAAAGCACAACAATGACTAGGAGGGTGCACCTCCTTGCTTGCTCTTTGGTTTTAGTCATTTCCGAGAAGGATATCAAAGCTCAAAAATGCAATACCTCGTCTTAGAGTGAGGAAATACAAAGAAGATAGTAGAATCAAAATCGGTAGTCGATAATTCAACTATCGAGAATAATAAAGTGGTTTGCGTATGGGAATTAAATCGCATACCCTTTCCATGAATAAATGAATCAAACTTTTAAAACATTTGATTCACGCTTGAGCTCTATTTTCACATTTCAAATATTTGTAAAACACATTTAAAAATGCACTTTGAAATATTCCATTTTTTTCAAAAGTAAATTATATTTATAAGTGTATTAAAATAAGGGGTTAAAAATAGATGTCGTTATAACATTATCTACTATAAACCCAAAGTAATTTACACTTTGCTTTATCTTTAAACAATTCTTCTTAAAATATCTTCTCAATTATAAACTATTATTTATAAATTTCAACAATATTTATTATCCCAAAAGATATTAAATCAATTAATTAACTTAAATACCTTTGTTAAATACATTAATTAACTTTAAAAACCTTTATTAAATTAGTTAATTGATCTTAAATTGCTTTTATTAAATCAGTTGACTAACTTTTAAACTCATATTAAACGGTTAATTAAATTTCAAACACATTTACTTTAATCAGCTAGTTGACTTTAAAACATCATTAACTAAAATGATTAATTAATATTAAACCTAATTAATTGAGATGATAATTAACTTTAAATATCATTAATTAAAAATGATTAAAGAAATTAAAATATCATTAATTAAAATGATTAATTAATTTATACAACATTAATCAAAATGATTTACTTGATTCAAATATTAATTAAAATGATATATTAATTTAAAACATTTATTTTGTGAAAATACAAGCTCAAGTTCAAAACACACAATAGGGGTTAAGGAGATGATGAGTGATGGTATAGCAAAAATAGCTATAACGACACTTCAATAATTCAAATAGAATGTCACAATTAATTTCAACTAAACATCAATATAGGCAACCTAAGGATAGTTATTGGTGAGAAACCCCTTAGTGTCTCTACAAATGTTCCCAGCAAAACAATGGTTACAAATGATATATAAATAGTCAGATGGGTCCCCTAGAAATTAGATAATATGTCATTGGGTTTCTTGTTCATTTAAGGTTACTTAAAGGTAATGGACAAAGAAATTCCTTGGTTTTAAAATATTCTTTAAAAGAGAGTTGTTTTAAAAACAAAACCGGTCTTTTAGAAATAAAGTAGTTTAAACTTTAAAACTTTTATTTAATAATTAAATAACATTTATACTCTTCATTTAAAAATAATTAAACCTTAGTTAAGTCTTAATATAACCATAATTAACTCAACTTAATTATTAATTAATTAATGATGAAATCCTTTGATAAATAAATAAATAATTAAAAATTTATCTTAATTAAAGAAATAAATAATGATTAACCCTTAATTAAATAATAATTAATCTTTAATTAATTAACTAATTATAATTAACTTACTTGATTAATACTTAAGTACTTATTGCCTTATTAACTAATGATTAAGTACAAATTAACTTAATTAATCAATTAAATAAATAATTAATTAATTAATCATAATTACTTATCCATACTTAAAATAAGTTTTGAAGACACTTTTCAAATATCCTTACGTAAAAACATTTTAAATTAGCAAAAAGAGTTCATTTTTACGAACTACATCTATAATGATTATCGCTATATGACCCGTAATTTTCAAAACTTATTTTATATTTCAATTAACCTTCAAAACTCAAATTTTATGTGCTAACTTATTTTATAACTTTGAATAAAGTTTCTGAAGACTAAACAAAATAAAATTATAACCTTTATAAACTTTTCCATAAAACACCTAAGTGTAAACAAGTTTAAACCAAAGGATCTCAATGTAACAGCTTGAAATTTTCAACCATTCGCATCCATACATGTCGGAATTGAATTTCTCAAAATATCAGATTGTTAATTTAAATTTGGCAAATCTCAGCATATATAGTAAATAAATAATCACAGACACAGAGTAATATAACAATAATGCAGCGGAAACAAAAGAATAGTAGTTCATGAAGCTACTATATTCATAATAGAGTTAAATAAGATACAACAGAGGTTTAGAATACACAAACGTCTCAATACAATAGTCAAATACAAGATCAGAATACATCACTGGAATCAACTGAATAACAAAAAACTGGATAGATAGCTGGATCTCCAAGCGAAGCTCCAACTCCAAAGATGAGTCTCAAATGATGTATCACTCAGTCTGACCAGAGCGTAAAGCAAAACACAAAACACTCGAGTCAGGATTAACATTCTTATATCACTAAATCCAACTCAAGTGAAATATCAACTGAAATACAAGTAACTCAAAGGATGTTTGGGATAACCATCCTCTAAGGATCCGTTAAACTATCTACTATGTAGTATAATACACTATTATAATAATGTCTAAAGTAAAGTAAACTATCAAAATAGCGTTAAGGCTTTACATTTTCCACCTTAACACATTTTATGTATTCCCATAGTCTATACAGTACCGTAATCTCCCCCGTAATGGGCGTCGTCAGAGGGCACTCCATGGTTATGGTACAAAACAAATTCGTAGTAAAGCACGCTATGGTAAGTGACACGGCACAGCTAGGCAATGCCAGGGTAGATATACCAATTACACTTCCGGGTCGGTGGTAACGCAGAGCCGCAGCAATCGCCCACCTCGAGCCACACTCCCGAATCAAGGGTGCACACCAAATCAATCACAAAGTAATAGAATGGCATACGATGAAGTGTGTTTGATCAGAGGAGCTACCTCATTAACCCGTCAATTGCTCCTGTTTTAGCCACCTTATGCCAACTCACGGGAGTTGGGTCCACGTATATACCTCATATAGGATCGTCGCCACCATCCTACTTCATTCTGGAATCTCCACCGCGTACACAGTTGTTAAAGTGGTTTTCGGTATCGACAGAGAGTATGCCCATATCCGATCCCGGTCTCTTTAACAACCAAATGTTATTATAACACCGCGGTAATTTCAAAATAGTTTATAGTTCAAAACCAAAATATCATTTCATTTTAAAACCAAATCAATACGGTATCATTTCCATTTCAAATATATATTCACTTCCAAAATCATAGTACTTTCAAAATTATAATACTTTCGAAATCAAAACACTTAAAATCATAATACGTTGGAAATCACGACAATTTGAAATCGCAGCACTTCGGAAATCATAACACCTTGAAATTATAGTATTTTGGAAATCATAACACTTTGAAATTATAGCATTTTGGAAATCATAACACTTTGAAATTATAGCATTTCCCTTAAACCGATTAGATATCAATAATAGTATATATAATAAAATAGTTTATAAAATAAAATAATTTATATAGAATAGTTATAAGTTAAAACAATATATATTAAAATAATTAGTATAATTAAAATAGTTTATATTAAAATAGTTTATATTAAAAAAGTTTATAAAATAATATAAAAATATTATTAAATTCAATTTTAAAATACTTTATATAATAAAGATAGTTTCTACAAATTCACAAATTGATTCAAATCAACTCGACTTCCAATAATTCAATCTCAATTCATAAATTCCAAC
Organism: Allium fistulosum; assembly: GCA_030737815.1. NCBI lineage: Eukaryota > Viridiplantae > Streptophyta > Magnoliopsida > Asparagales > Amaryllidaceae > Allium > Allium fistulosum. The sequence goes on from CM060908.1 coordinate 719,515,791, forward strand.
TCAATTCAATTTCTCAATAAATCATTTCAATTTATACCGATTTCAATTACAGATTTGAAACACAAAATAAACCATTAAATTACAATATATTTCAAAGCTTTAAATATTCCACATTTCCAAAACTAAATTTGATAATTCCATTTATATCTCAATTTAATTTCATTACATTTAGTTTCTGAAATATTTATTTAATCATTTCAATAACATTTAAATATAACTTCTATTTACAAATTTATATAAACAAAATATCCCATTTAAATTTATATAAGTTTGAAATATTCATTTAGGTCACCTTTAATCAAATTCAAGTTATAAAACACATCTTTAAAACTTTAGATTTAATAAATTTCAAATCAAACTTATTTAAGTATAATTCTTAAATAATTAAAATTCCAAATCAATTTTCAAATTCATGTTTCAACCTAAAACATTATAAACTCTATATTTGAAAATATAATTTTTCCTAAATACTTAAACATATTTTATATTGATTAAATTAAATCAACCTTATTAAATCTTTAAAATCAATATTTATTAAAACCATATATTTCTTTCCCAAAACCATAGAAATCATTTTCAAAAATATTTATATATAGACCAACGGTATCTGTATAAAATTTTCTATCCTATGGTCAAGTGATACAGATATTTATCATTTCAATCAGCAATTTAAATATATACGGGTATATATCTTTTCAACCTGCAATCCCAAATTCAATGTCAAAGAAAATCGCTTGGGTTTATCATTGCAACCCATAACGATTTTCTCCTATTCTACAGATCATTCGGGTATGTATCATTTCAACCCATAGTGAATTCTATACTAACAGGGAACTGGCAGAGTGGTAACAGACATGATAATAATATAACAGGCATATATCATCAATATAAATAACAGATAATGGTGTCAGATGTCACAGGTGAACAGATAACAGCATATATATATAGCAATGTAATAACTAACAGCAGCATATTTCAATTGTCGTCCCAATCGAAATCAAATTTAATAAATATAAGAACATTAATCGTGAGTGATTGCTTACCTTTCGAGGCTATGGAGACAATGATAACTGAGATAAGGGTACGGACATGCACTAGGATTCAGACACGAGAGAGGAAAAGCAAATTACATCTGAAATCGATGGAAACAAATCAAGATAAGCTATAGATTGATGGAAACGAAGCTAATGACTTGATATCAGCGAACCCATTCAAATTTCAAGATAAAAGTAGAAACGAAAATATACATATTTATTCTCAAATCAAAAATTTAACTTTAATAAAATCTATATATATAAATCAAAGGTATATGTAAAATCATTATTATATTTAAACCCATATGCTCAGAACAAATTCTTAATATAAAATTTAAAATCAATACCTCTTAAAAATCAAGATCACTAATGAAATAAAACCCAACAGAACCTATTTAGTATATTTCAATATCAACTTTATATAAGCTATTGTATAATAACTCAGCAAATCACTATCTTGTAAAACGTATATACATAAACAAACAGTTCTTATAAATCTCATATAAACTTATATACAACTTATGTAAACATATATAGTTATGCTTAACTAAACTATCATAATTTAAATCATGTAGACTGACATACAAATTAACATATATAACTGACACCAATTTTCTATATACTAACATACAAATATCACTAACATATATATAATGAAAACTGACGTACACAGCTAACAATTTTATATTCCTTTAATCATATATAAGTTAACCAATTATAAACTTACCTTTATACCGACAGACAACAAAATTTATCACATATATATAAAATTCAACAGTTCTAATAAAATCTATGTAAACTTAAAATTCGAAAATCTATATATACATTACTATTTTTTTTTCTCCAACGATCAAATGTATACACATTATGTTTGAATATCAATACTTAAACCCAATACCAAAACAAAATCTTAAACACATATGTATGCATATACTTGCAATTTATCACAAAGCATGTAACATATACTAGCAACATTCGCATATAAGAGTTATTACAAAAAAATAATATATATATATAAGAACAGATACCAACAATTTATATACTTTATAAAAATGTATATAAACAGTAGAAAAAGATTATTTACATAAGTAACCGAAATCATATAATACATATTATAGACATACTATAGATTTCAAAACTTGTTTAACTAACATATATACAATTCATATAAATATAATATTTCATACTAACGTGCTCTGTACATGTATATAGCTACTCAAAAGTTTACAAAGTTTACAAAAAAATAGATCTTGCTCAATATATATATATGTATTAATATTATATTATTATGTATATATAATACGAAGGTAGGAAACTAAATATATAAGTTCACAAAACTTTATATAAACTTACTAAAGTGACAGGTAAACGCTTCGGGAGGTGATGCAGGCTCAAGTGGACTCGGGTTCGTTGCCACCAAGGTGGAGGTCGAGACGGTGGTGGCATGATGGAGGTGGAGTCGAAGTGGTGGAGGCCGAGCTGTTTGTGCAGGCCGATAAAGGGTTTGTGGCGGCAAGTAGAATGAGAAGGGAGAGGTAGGGGAAGAGCTTCATGAGAAAAATGAAAGGGGAGATGAACAGTATCAAAATATGTGCAGCCTGCGAAATAAAGTAATTTTTTTTTTGTATTTGTGAGCTGTTGATGTAAGTCGTGAACGAATAAGAAAATGAAGTGACAAACCCACATGGGAATAGGCATGGTTACAACTGTTGGTATCCTACGGTGAAACTGAAAAGTCACAGCAACCAACGGGCAAAAAACCTGTTTCGATATGGAATCGTTCTCCACGAATTCTGCTACGTATCGGAATTCAAAACACAGAATTGAATATACCGCAGAGATCAGCACGATGAGACGATTGAAACGGTATATAGATATTAGTGGTACGATCATCCTATCAAAAGCCGATAATCGGTACCGAAAATGCTGCAAATTTGTCAAAAATAAGATAAATGGAGCAATAGAAGTCCAAATTTGAAGAAACCAAATATGACGTCTTACTCAGAAGATGATTTACAAATTTTCTATTGAAAAATATTCAGGTTTGGAAAACATTTTATTATCAACAAATATTAACTGATATAAATTGAAATAGAATTACACAAGAAAATAAACTTTCATATTATCTGATGAAAATTTACCAGTTGCTATGTTAAATTAAACGTAAGTTGCTATGTTAAATTAAACATATTACAAATGTTAAATTTTTATTTCAAAATTTTATTGTTTAAAATTTCAAAAAATTTCAATTAATTAAATAAATAAAACCACTGAAATTTACGGGTCGTTACACTCTCCCCCACTCAAAACTTTTCGTCCCCTAAAAGTAAGGAAGTAGGAGAATAGAAACAACCAGAAAGAAAAATAGATTTGAAAAACAAAATAAAACAATTAATTCAAACCGTATAAATTTCAATTTAAATAAATTAATTACTCAATAATTGGTTTTAAATTCAAGGTGTTTCATTAAGTTGAATAAATTTCAATTTATTAATTCCTTCAAAACAAAGTTTATTTAATTTATCTCATTTATTCATTATCTTATTATCCAATTATCCTCAATTAACAATTTTCTAAAATCATAAATTTGGATAGTCATTTATTATAATCATATTTTATTCAACAAATTTAATTCTTCTTTATTCCAAATTATTATTACATTTATTCCACTTAATATATCTTATGACATATGTTAAGTATTTTTACACTTATTATAATTACTCAAATTTGTTTATAAATTCCTTTAACATCATTTTACATCGTATATTACCCAATTACATAGTTAACTTCTGAATAATTTAGGTAAGTTATATATGGAATGCAATTTAGTATTATACCAGTAAAATTTTCTTATTCAATTTATTTCAAGTTTAAATATTTATTCAAAATTTTGGCTTTATTTAAAATCATCCTTTAACATAGATTTAAGGATTAAATTTCCGATTAACTTCAAACCATTTTATAGATAAATATATATATATACCATATATACCAAATCAAATCTAAAATCATATATATATATATATATTGTAATTCAAATCATACTTTACGAAGTTCAAATCAAATTTTACTTCCACAACAAAGGTGTAGCAATGCTACAGGATGGTCTCTCCACTCTAAAACTCGAAAATGAATGTCGATGATGCCGTAGTCATCATTGAAATTATTTTCCAGCGACAAAAGAGAAGAGTACTGATTTAAGCATTTAAAATTCTTTGAAAACCATTCCTATTCGAAAATACTTTAGATAATATACATTTTAAACCTTTTAAAACCAAAGTTTGAAATCACCGGAAATTAAATTCCCAAAATTCCTGATTTAAATTCATTTCAATTCCAAATCAATTTATAAACCATGTTTATAAATTTATTTAAAGAACAATAAATGATAATTAAATATTATCATTTCAACAACCAATTTATTTAACAATTTAAATTCAGAAAATTTTCCTATATATATAATATAAATTTTATTCCATTTACAATTTGAAGAAAATATTGTGTTAGTTCGCTCTGCTCAAGTGTTTTGGAAATCCTATTGATATCGCTGATCAGACGAATCAATCGAAAATCCAAATCAACATTAACAACTCAAACAACACAATATATAAAACATTTTAATATAAATTACAAATACACTCCCTTACTCGATGATACAAGAATTGATTTCAAAGCAAGGACAAAGATCCAAATTAAAGGGATCCAAATCAAAAGAATTCAACTAGAAGGTAGGCTCGATAGGGTGATAAATAGATTCCAAAGAGAAAAACGAATGGATAGACTTATATAAATTGCGGGCAACCTTAACCGGGTCAACCGTGACTTCAATAATAAGATCGAGGTAGAATTTTGAGGAAAATTGAAATTCGATCGGCAGAGATAGAATTCGAGTATAGCAAAAGACAGCAGCATCATAAACCGATGATACATAAATCTCCGGTGAATTAATACCGATTGTAAAGGAGTTTCACCCCTTTACAGATTATTCAAAGATTGGCGAGACCGCCGATTTATTATAGAGATCATTCGAAGTAGAGTTATGGGATACTCCAGAATCAAGACAACACGAATAAGAAAGATAAGAGTGGATTTCAAAACGAATGGGAGAGTTCCAAGGTTCGCAAGAAATTCGGATCAAAGAGGAGGAAATTCAAGCTCGAACGAAAGTGATTTCGAAATTAAATTTACCATATATGCTATGTTTTGCCTAAAACCAAAGCTCTGATACCACATGTAACATGCTGAAATTTTCAACCGTTCGCATCCATACATGTCGGAATTGAATTGCTCAAAATATCAGATTGTTAATTTAAATTTGGCAAATCTCGGCATATATATTAAATAAATAATCACAGAATCACAAACACAGAGTAATATAACAATAATGCAGCGGAAACAAAAGAATAGTAGTTCATGAAGCTACTATATACATAACAGAGTTAAATAAGATACAACAAAGGTTAAGAATACACAGACGTCTCAATACAATAGTCAAATACAAGATCAGAATACATCACTGGAATCAACTGAATAACAAAAAACTGGATAGATAGCTGGATCTCCAAGCGAAGCTCCAACTCCAAAGATGAGTCTCAAATGTTGTATCACTCAGTCTGACCAGAGCGTAAAGCAAAACACAAAACACTCGAGTCAGGATTAACATTCTTATATCAATAAATCCAACTCAAGTGAAATATCAACTGAAATACAAGTAACTCAAAGGATGTTTGGGATAACCATCCTCTAAGGATCCGTTAAACTATATACTATGTAGTACAATACGCTATTATAATAATGTACAAAGTAAAGTAAACTATCAAAATAGCGTTAAGGCTTTACATTTTCCACCTTAACACATTTTATATATTCCCATAGTCTACACAGTACCGTAATCTCCCCATAATGGGCGTCGTCAGAGGGCACTCCATAGGTATGGTACAAAACAAACTCATAGTAAAGCACGCTATGGTAGGTGACACGGCACAACTAGGCAATGCCAGGGTAGATATTCCAATTACACTTCCGGGTCGGTGGTAACGCAGAGCCGCAGCAATCGCCCACCTCGAGCCACACACCCGAATCAAGGGTGCACACCAAATCAATCACAAAGTAATAGAATGGCATACGATAGAGTGTGTTCGATCAGAGGAGCTACCTCATTAACCCTTTAATTGCTCCTGTTTTAGCCACCTTATGCCAACTCACGGAAGTTGGGTCCACGTGTATACCTCATATAGGATCGTCGCCACCATCCTACTTCATTCTGGAATCTCCACCGCGTACACAATTGTTAAAGTGGTTTTCGGTATCGATAGATAGTATGCCCATATCCGATCCCGATCTCTTTAACAACCAAACGTTATTATAACACCGCGGTCATTTCAAAATAGTTTATAGTTCAAAACCAAAATATCATTTCATTTTAAAACCAAATCAATACGGTATCATTTCCATTTCAAATATATATTCACTTCCAAAATCATAGTACTTTCAAAATTATAATACTTTCGAAATCAAAACACTTAAAATTATAATACGTTGGAAATCACGACAATTTGAAATCGCAGCACTTCGGAAATCATAACACCTTGAAATTATAGCATTCTGGAAATCATAACACTTTGAAATTATAGCATTTTGGAAATCATAACACTTTGAAATTATAGCATTTTGGAAATCATAACACTTTGAAATTATAGCATTTCCCTTAAACCGATTAGATATCAATAATAGTATATATAATAAAATAGTTTATAAAATAAAATAATTTATATAGAATAGTTATAAGTTAAAACAATATATATTAAAATAATTAGTATAATTAAAATAGTTTATATTAAAATAGTTTATAAAATAATATGAAAATAGTTTTAAATTCAATTTTAAAATACTTTATATAATAAAGATAGTTTCTACAAATTCACAAATCGATTCAAATCATCTCGATTTCCAATAATTCAATCTCAATTCATAAATTCCAACTCAATTCAATTTCTCAATAAATCATTTCAATTTATACCGATTTCAATTACAGATTTGAAACACAAAATAAACCATTAAATTTCAATATATTTCAAAGCTTTAAATATTCCACATTTCCAAAACTAAATTTGATAATTCCATTTATACCTCAATTTAATTTCATTACATTTAGTTTCTAAAATATTTATTTAATCATTTCAATAACATCTAAATACAACTTCTATTTACAAATTTATATAAACAAAATATCCCATTTAAATTTAGATAAGTTTGAAATATTCATTTTGGTCACCTTTAATCAAATTCAAGTTATAAAACACATCTTTAAAACTTCCGATTTAATAAATTTCAAATCAAACTTATTTAAGTATAATTCTTAAATAACTAAATTCCAAATCAATTTTCAAATTTATCTTTCAACCTGGAACATTATAAACTCTATATTTGAAAATATAATTTTTCCTAAATACTTAAACATATTTTATATTGATCAAATCAACTTTATTAAATCAACTTTATTAAATCTTTAAAATCAATATTTATTAAAACCATATATTTCTTTCCCAAAACCATAGAAATCATTTTCAAAAATATTTATATGTAGACCAACGGTGTCTGTATAAAATTTTCTATCCTATGGTCAAGTGATACGGTTATTTATCATTTCAATCAGCAATTTAAATATATACAGGTATATATCTTTTCAACCCGCAATCCCAAATTCAATGTCAATGAAAATCGCTTGGGTTTAACATTTCAACCCATAATGATTTTCTCCTATTCACAGATCGTTCGAGTATGTATCATTTCAACCCATAGTTAATTCTATACTAACAGGGAACTGGTAGAGTGATAACAGACATGATAATAACATAACAAGCATATATCATCAATATAAATAACAGATAATGGTGTCAGATGTCACAGGTGAACAGATACAGATAACAGCATATATATATAGCAATGTAATAACTAACAGCAGCATATTTCAATTGTCATTCCAATTGAAATCAATTTTAATAAAGATAAGAACATTAATCGTGAGTGATTTCTCACCTTTCGAGGCTATGAAGACAATGATAACTGAGATAAGGGTACGGACATGCACCAGGATTCAGACACGAGCCAGGCAAAGCAAATTACATCTGAAATCGTTGGAAACAAATCAAGATAAGCTATAGATTGATGGAAACGAAGCTAATGACTTGATATCAGTGAACCCGTTCAAATTTCTAGATAAAAGTAGAAACGAAAATACACATATTTATTCTCAAATCAAAATTTTAACTTTAATAAAATCTATATGTATAAATCAAAATGTTTATCGGTATATGTAAAATCATTATTATATTTAAACCAATATGCTTAGAATACATTCTTAATATAAAATTTAAAATCAATACCTCTTAAAAATCAAGATCACTAATGAAATAAAACCCAACAGAACCTATACTGTATATTTCAATATCAACTTTATATAAGCTATTGTATAAAAACTCAGCAAATCACTATCTTGTAAAACGTATATACATAAACAAACAATTCTTATAAATCTCATATAAAATTATATACAACTTATGTAAACATATATAGTTATGCTTACCTAAACTATCATAATTTAAATCATGTAGACTGACATACGAATTAACATATATAACTGACGCCAATTTTCTATATACTAACATACAAATATCACTAACATATATATAATGCAAACTGACGTACAAAGCTCATAATTTTATAATCCTTTAATCATATATAAGTTAACCAATTATAAACTATCCTTTATACCGACAGACAACAAAATTTATCACATATATATAAAATTCAACAGTTCTAATAAAATCTATGTAAACTTAAAATTCGAAAATCTATATATACATTACTGTTTTTTTTCTCCAACGATCAAATGTATACACATTATGTTTGAATATCAATACTTAAACTCCAATACCAAAACAAAATCTTAAACACATATGCGTGCATATACTTGCAATTTATCACAAAGCATGTAACATATACTAGCAGCATTCACATATAAGAGTTATTACAAAAAATAATATATATATATATATAAGAACAGATACCAACAATATATATACTTTATAACAATGTATATAAATAGTAGAAAAAGATTACTTTCATAAGTAGCCGAAACCATATAATATATATTACAGACATACTATAGATTTCAAAACTTGTTTAACTAACATATATACAATTCATATAAATATAATATTTCATACTAACGTGCTCTATACATGTATATAGCTATTCAAAAGTTTACAAAGTTTACAAAAAACAGATCTTGCTCAATATATATATATATATTAATATTATATTATTATGTATATATAATACGAAGGTAGGAAACTAAATATATAAGTTCACAAAACTTTATATAAACTTACTAAAGTTACAGGGAAACGCTTCGGGAGGTGATGTAGGCTCAAGTGGACTCGGGTTCGTTGCCAACAAGGTGGAGGTCGAGACGGTGGTGGCATGATGGAGGTGGAGTCGAAATGGTGGAGGCCGAGCTGTTTGGGCAGGCCGATAAAGGGTTTGTGGCGGCAAGTAGAATGAGAAGGGAGAGGTAGGGATGGAGCTTCAGGAGAAAAATGAAAGGGGAGATGAACAGTATCAAAATATGGGCAGCCTACGAAATAAAGAAAATATATATTTTTTGTATTTGTGAGCTGTTGATGTAAGTCGTGAACGAATAAGAAAATGAAGTGACAAACCCACGTAGGAATAGGAATGGTTATAGCTGTTGGTATCCTACGGTGAAAATGAAAAGTCACAACAACCAACGGGCACAAAACCAGTACCGATATGGAATCGTTCTCCACGGATTCTTCTACGTAATGGAATTCAAAACACAAAATTGAATATACCGCAAAGATCAGCACGACGAGACGATCGAAATGGTATACAGATATTAGTGGTACAATCATCCTATCAAAAGTCGATAATCGGTACCGAAAATGCTGCAAATTTGTCAAAAATAAGATAAACAGAGCAATAGAAGTCCAAATTTGAAGAAACGAAATATGACGTCTTATTCAGAAGATGATTTACAAATTTTCAATTGAAAAATATTCAGGTTTGGAAAACATTTTATAATCAACAAATATTAACTGATATAAATTGAAATAGAATTACACAAAAAAATAAACTTTCATATTATCTGATGAAAATTTACAAGTTGCTATGTTAAATTAAACGTATTACAAATGTTAAATTTTTATTCCAAAATTTTATTGTTTGAAATTTCACAAAATTTCAATTAATTAAATAAATAAAACCACTGAAATTTACGGGTCGTTACACTCATTGTCGATATGACTACAATCCGGTGTTAACTTTTTCCTTAACTTAAAACATCATAAGTATGGACATCAACACACATACATACAATAAAAAAATCAACATATCCCAACAAATCATAATTTGCAAATTTAAACTTACCTTTAACTTTTATTTTCAAGTCTAACCATCATCACATCCAAGCATACATAGGTACAACCAAATCAACATCAGTTTTACATAACAACCAACATATTTAATCAAACAAGATAGCAATAATTTTTACCAACATTAAAGTTTAAAATTTTAAGAGAAAGGCAAGCTTTTCTCACCTAAAGCTATCCAGATCAAACCAGATTTCCACTAAACTTGCATACAACCTAGATCCATGCCTTTTCTTATGGAAAAACATGATTTTAGTGGCCATAAGGCCATGGTGTGCCCGACCTAGATGGATTCATGGCTCGACCGTGGTTGTAGGGATGGGGTTTGGATATGTTTTGGAAGGTAGAAGGTATAGTAAGGCAAGGTGAGTGTTTACATAAGGTTTTTAAGTGTTTAAGATGGAAAATAATTGATTTTTCAAATATTGAACTAAGGAAGCATTATATGTTTCATGGAGCTTAATGAAGAAGGAAAAAATGAAAATAAGAATGGAAAATAGTTAGGATTTTAGTTTTATACAAATGGAAATTACTAAATTACTAACTTAGCCCTAAGAACTTAACCTCCACACAATGCATGCCCATCACCAAGCTATCTCTTCCACATGTCATTTTCGAAAATCCTTGTCCCCCGCGCTCTATAGCTTAGCCAACATTCAATTAATGCAATGTGTACTTGTGTTAAAACATGTTATGACATGTTTCTTAAGGCATCTTAATTATTTATATTAAACTTTAACATCAAATGTTACTTTACATTCTTAAGTTTGTACATGCATATATAAATACATATATATAATATCCTACTTATATATAAATGTATGTGTATGTTCATACTAAAATATTCACAATGTTTCCGATGACTTTTAGCCAACAAAAAGTCAAAAATTCGGAAAAAGATTTCCGGTGACATTTTAGATTATTTTTCAAACTAAATATTTTTGTAAACAAATTTTGAAAACCATTTAACCAGCACTAGTTTTTATTTAAAAGAGTTTTATTTTAATTATAAAATCTACTATTTGTATATCTAAAATTAATTAAACATTCGCTAATCGATGTAGTGAAAATCTGGGTCATTACACTCTCCCTCCTTAAAAGAATTTCATCTCGAAATTATTACAGAGTTGAAGAAGCAATATTACAACCTAAGAAAATCAACTTACATGGTTTTTTGAGTAAATTTGATTAGTTATATTTTCCTTAGTTATATTATTTCTGTCATAAACACATGCAACATAAACACTATAACATCCATTTGCAATCAGGTAATATGATGCAACTAAAAACAATACAACAATCATATGCAACAAAATACAGAGAATATTCCATAATAAATGCTATGCATCCAATATTTTCAAAAGAAAAATTTTGAACTAAATGCTTGGGTTCTATATTCAAAATACCTTCCAAATTTCTTCAAAGAGAAAGATATCAAAACCAAAATCAATAATGACAAGGAGAGGGGTCTCCCGACCGAAGCATGGTATAACTCTAGAATCAAAACAATATGGAGCATCCAGTGGTATTCTGGTTCCTCCTAAAACAAGAATTAGAGTATAGAAATATACCCGACGAGTCTCCTAAATTGGAAAACCCCAAATTGCCGAAATTTAGTCATAACAAAACATTTGAAAAACCATTTCAAAAATATTCTTTTCAAAAATTTTGAAACAATAACACAGTATTAAAAAAAATTCAAAAATAATGTTTTTATTATTTCTTTCACAAACTCTTTCTCCAAATTACTTTTCCAAAAGTACCAGAAAGTCCTAAAAACAACAATTCAAAAACCTTGGTTTATAAATTCAAACTTTATAAACTATAGTATATAAAATCACACAACTAATCAATCAAATTCCGTAAAGGAATAAACTAACACTTAACATTATTTAAAATGTCAAATGACAAAAATAAAATCTTAGCTTAGGTTCAAAACTTTCTTGGTTGTCCAAGAATATAGATAATTTCCTAAGCATACCATTTTGCTCATCAGCCTTTGGTTAATGCTTAGAAGAGTATCTAAGCTCCCTCAGACAAAATTGAAAGTAACTCTCTAAATTTATTAGTTTCTTAACTACACCCATCTTTCTAAACCATTTATACTTTCTATTTAGTATTTTATTCAACACTAAAATTATTTATGAATTATTTCATAAATTTTTCACCTAAGTTATAAATAATTTATAAAGCATTTCTTTATAAAACATCAAATAGTTTACGCCATTTGGATGTTTTAAACAAATATACGGTTTTGAACAAACAATGTCTATTAAAACTTCCATATCTAATTTTACCCACTTTAAAATTTGAGTCAAAATATCTCTTTTCTATCCAAGAGTTTTAAAATTTTCATTACCAAATTATTATGTTATCAAAGATACTTTTTTTGAAATCAATCCCCTCTAAGGGAACTTAAAATTAAATACCTGGTTTTTAATTTCAAAATCTCAATTTTCAAAGCATATTACATATATTTCTTTTATGAAATAACTTTAACAATTTATTTATTTAAATTCACTTTGGGTTCGCTCGAATTTGAACTCATTTCAATCGCATAATAATAAAAAGAATAATTTACTAAGTGCACTACAACGTTCGTTTAAGCAAACATTCCATCATTACTTAGAGGTATTCGGATTACCACAAAGAAAATTGAGTTTTTTTCCTCCGAGTTACCCCAATGAAAATGCATTTCATTTAAAATTTTACTTCTAAAATATTTCAATGAAAAATACTTCCCAGTAACATTTTCCAATAAATCCTTTTGAAATGATTTTTAAACAACTACAGGATTTAAATTCAAAAAAAAATTCTTTTTAGAACACATTTTGTAAATCAAATTTATATAAAATTACCTTTATATAAAATCATCTTATATTATAATAATTTGCCTTTATCATATTAAAATTTTCTTAAGTATTTATTCTCTAAATGTCTTATCCCATCATTTAGATTTTATTAACAGATTTTATCAAATATTTACTTTTAACTAACATTATAATTGAACACCTTATAGTCAAATTGTGAAATTGAATTTGCAAAGGGTTCATTTATACTCAAAACAACAACTGCTCAAAAATAAGCTGAGAACATATAATCAGCAATTGACAAATGACAATTAATGCTGCCAAATAAATTGTTAATCCAAAAAATGGATCAACACGCTATATTTAGTACGAAAGCACTAGCCTTGTTTATCAAGGCAAATAGAATGAAGACAAGAAATAATAACTTGCAAATAAAGTAAAAGGACAAGAGATTTTTATAGTGGTTTGGGTACTAACGAAGCCTACATCCACTTTATAGCTTATGTTATTGACTGACTACAATTACAAGTTGAACATGATTACCATTTGCTTAGATCTTGTGAGTTAGAACTAGTCACCAATGTTAGAATTCACTGGAGAATCATAGTGAATTCCTTTGACGACTGTTGTGTGAGAGAAGAAGAGTGAAGAATAGATTATGTGGAGTTTCAATAGTCGGTCTAGAAGATCATATTTATGTTGCAGGTAGGATTGTATTTATAGGGGTTGGAGAGCACTTGTGCCAAAGCTGCTTCATCAGAGACTCACATTCGAAGGTACGCAGGCACTCCCAAAATTCCAGAATGAGCTAATCCATTTTGATGGACCGCTAGTGATCCATAGGGCATGGATCGCTAGCGATCCATGGGGTTTAAGTATTTCTGGCTCGTTACCTCTGGATCATGTTTTCTGCCTTGTGTTGATGCTCTCCATGCAATTTCATGACTAGATGCTTTTCTTTGATGATGATTCACGCACTAATTGCATTGAACTACCGATAGGATCAGACAAATGCTCACTTCTCCATCTAGCTAACTTGGAATTCCATCAAACTTAGCAAACACTCCTAGAATACCTATTGGATCATGATGTAAGAGGATAAGAGGATCCACGAGCAACGTTTACGGATCGCTAGCGATCCATCATCTTAGCATATTTTTGTCTTCTTTTTCTTTAGCCTTTCTTGGTTCCTTCTTCTAATCCTTTTGGTTGATTCTTGAATTGCTCTGACTCGATGTAGATGTTCTGACTTTCTTTGAATGCCGTTAGGTCAAAAACTCGGATAACATTTACCTCCCTAGAGTATGCTTTCGTTGGAAACAAGGCATGCTCTGGAAGTTACGACTTTTGAGTTCCCTCTTAGTGAGGTTCAAGTGATCATGTTGAGGCCGTCATGCGAATTTGGCTCTAGTTATTTAGTCGTTTGTTGAATTTTGATGAGAATCGTCATAGCTCACAATAATAAACCAATTCCAATCTCACAATTTTCAAGAGGCTTGTGAAAGGTACTTAGATCATGCTTGGGGAATTGGGAAAAATTTGGTCGTAATTGTATGGATTGCTAGCGATCCATGGACTTAGCGTATTTTTCCTTCTACAATGTTCTAAATAAACTATTCGAGCTGACCTATTTTCCTTTATATCTTCATTTAGAGAATCGAGCCATTCTTCCTGCGACCCGATCTAACTCCAACCCAAACCCTAATTCCATTCATGCCATCGTTGTTGCCAGCCATCCAATGTCGAAGCCTTCTGCTGCCGACTTCACCTTGCCTTGCCATAGCCTTAAGCTAGCCATTAGCACCCAAAACTTTGCCAATTTGGATCGCCATCAACCTACCTACCTTGGATCGTTGCCGACTTAAACTTTGACCATTCTTGCCCTTTGATTTTTGACTTGAGGTGGGTGGTTTGACGTTTGGCAATCGTTTAGCAATTTGGTGATGAGGTTGGATTAGTGGTGATCGTTATGGAGAATTCGAGTTAATTGTGATTTTGTAGAAGAAGATAGTAAATCGATTCTTGTGTTCTTCACAGAACGAAGCTAAAACTTTTGTCCCGGTACTTGACATGTTTTGCTATCTTCGTCCATAGAATCAGAATTGACTGGTACTGAGTTACATCGTTAATCCGACATGATGTTTCACGAACTGTTTTAGTTCTTTCGAGGGGTACTAACAGCTTAGGGTAGCGTCCCGCGTACAACTTATGTTGTTATCGCCTTCCGTAGAGTTCGAATTGGTCCTGTTATTGCACACTTGGTGTACCTGAAATGGGAAAAGCTTCTCGCGTTGCTTCGGATAGCAGATCTGTTATCGATCGTTGATCAATAACGGGTAACTGTAGGAGAAATAACTTCAATAAATTATACGAGAAGCTCTTTTCATTCTTTACTGCTAATAAATAATCTACACTGAATAGAGCATTTGTAGTGTTCAGGATACCAAGCCCTTCTCACATAGATAACACACTGCACTTGCCTCAGTCTATACTTGAAACCCAATGTGTCGGCATAAATTGCTACTTTTTTGGTGTTCAAGTGTTGCTGGGGAACTTTTGGATAAAGATAGAATTATCTGACCGCATTAGATGCAAGTTCTGTTGTATATAATGAAGCACCCGTCCTCTCGTTGTAAGTCCAGTGGAGGAAGTCCAGCACTTTCAGAAGCTGAATCGTCATCCGCTGTGCCTACCTCTTCAGTCCCGCGAGCTGAATACGGTCAACTGGCTTCGGTTTCGTCCGGTTGTAGACCGGACTCCTCCAAATTTCATAGTTCTATTTAATCCCAGGAGAGAGTTTTCCCCGTAATCTCCGCTAAAGTCTTACATAACATTTTCTTACAATGCAGCATTTCGAACGATGACGTGCGCCTTCCTTCGAAGAATGAGTTTGCACGTATGCCGCCTTTGGGGTATGCTGCTTGCCACAGGTATATGTGCTTGAATGGAGCGGTGCCCCCCTTCAATAACCTCTTGAAAGAAACTCTTCTGAACTTGGGAATTTCTACATGTCAAATTCATCCTAATGGGTACGCGATCTTGACCTGCCTTCACATCCTATTTATGTGAATGTTTAATCGTGCCCCGAGTTTCGATGAGTTATGATATTTTATCTCATTCAAGAAGAGGGACGAGTATCCATCTCTTGTCGTCATCAAGGCCCAACAAACCGCCTTCACATCCTATTTGTCTTAATTTAAGACCTAGTATTTCTTTGTTAGGTGTCCCGGGGGTTTAACCACCTTTGGATGATGGGGGGGGGGGGGTAAGTTCTCACTTTTACTTATCGATTTTCAATACGTTACTATGGGATTTCTGATAGATCGAATACTTCTTGCAGTTATTCTGAGGCCAAATAAAGATCCATCACTTGATCTGATTTTCCATACTCTGAAGGTCGTAGATGCCAAGGAGAGATCAGTTAAATTTTTGGTAACAGATGAGAATTTGCTTTAGTATGGGCTATTGTATCCTGGGAGATCCGCTGTGGCCGTCAAAGTCCCATCTCCTTCCCATTCTAGAATACGAACATGTTCCACTTCTTCATTACACGGCTCCAAAGAGGGCGGTCTCCCAAAAAGAGAAGGTCCGTCTGGCGAGTCAACCAAAGAAATTCATGAAGGAAGTGGTGTTACGACTGAAGCCAACTACCCAACAAAAATGCTTTTAATTCTGAAGGAGGGGGAAGAAGAATTCAACCAGCATGAGAGCAAGTTGGAAGTGGTAATAAAAAAGAAGGAGGGTGAAATTGAGGGCAGATATAGTTATGATTCCTCCACCATCGATGATTAATTTGATGTAAGTTCCAATGATAGAGACTTCGAATCGTGCGATGAGACTATGGGAATGGGACTCGTTCTCCCGGATTCACCTCCTCGAGAAATTCGCGAAAAAGATGCTCCTCCAACAGCCGAGCGATTTCATGATTCCACGCTTAAAGAAACCGGTATTGACTTTGGGGATTTAAGCAACGTTTATGTAGATATCGATGAACTCATGGGAGGAGATTTCGAATTCGAGGGATCATCTCCTCGCCCTGGTCATACTGTGTCTAGAGTTAGCCCGATTTATGCCATGGTGGCTTGCCGATCCGATTTGTGACGTCCTTTTAGGTCGCTTAAGACATATTACACATCTTCACTAGGGTCACATCCACTTACACATGCATTATTTAGGGCCATTTCTTGTCGCTAAAGTTCTTATTTATTCTTTATATCAGGTTCCATGAGAGGCCATAGACTTTACAATGATCTTGAACAATTCACTAATTCGCAACGTTGGTCGAGACGGTCTACAAGCTGCCCCCAGCCCCGTGAATCCGAAGAAGAGTGGAGAAGGCAGAAAGACTTGGAAGCCGAAGCATGTTGCCAGGATGACAGAGAACAGAGTAGGGTTTATAAGAGTGGCTATAAGAAAAGACAAATTCCTGACGATCGAGAAGAGCCGCCCAAGAAGCCGAAGGTGGATCGTAGCTCTTATCCCTCTAAGCATCAAACTTTTGCCCCGGACCCAACCTTTGTCGGACTTGAAGTTCCGGTTTCCACTATCCAAGTTTCATCTTTATCCCAAGCTCCATCGACTCACGTGGTGCCGACTTATGGTCCTTCACGTCCTCATAGGAGGTTGACTTATATTCTTCCGTTCGGTCCCCTTAGGCTTGAAGCTGCGCTCCCTGGGTGGTTTCTAAAGGGAGTTAAGTTTGACCACGACCATCACCCAATCCGCAAAGATTCTTATATGCCCCAACTTTAGGCGATTTAAAGTATTTAGATCAAGCCGAGGGATGGGAAAAGTTAAGCAAGTAGTTGGCCGATACGTATGTTCGTCGACGGGAATTATATCGAGTTAGAAATCCATCGAACGAATTTATAATAAAAATAACCGCAAGCGCACGGTGTACAAAAGTTAGTACATGGCGAGTACGGATCGACCGTAGGGAATGGTTAGATTCTAAATTTTTGTTCAATCAAATTAAACCAAAGTTAAGAGTGATTAGCAAAAAATGTAAGAAAATGACAAAAAGAAAGTGATAAAAATATGAGAGTAGAAAGACAATTTTGATATAATTTCCACTCTCTAAATCATATAAATCAACACAACATGAAATTATGATCTCTCCGTTTTGGTCAATAGTTAGTTTAATTGATGTGCTTATCATAAGTATGGCCTATTTGTGCTATTAATTAGCTCAACAAAAGCCATCAAACTATAACACACCCCTTAAACCATTTACAAACTCATATGAAAAATGACAACAAAGTTGAAAATAAAATCTATTTTAAGCATGTCCAATTAACTATGAATTAGAAATATAGACCATCAAATTTTGATTTCAACATTCACTTCATTACCATCATCATATGTAGATGAGGAGGTAATTATTGTTTGTGATTGTTTAAGCATAGCCTATTTGGTGTCAACAATATAGGCTATCAAATTCAAAGCAAAAACAACAAGTTAAACCACTTCAAGCATTGTCATTATGCACAAAAAGAGAGCATAGATTATCAAATTATGTTGAATCTATATAATTAGAGAGCTTCATTACCCCTAAATTGAAGGGGTTTAACCTCTCATATTTGTTATCATATCAACAAATATAGATTGCAACATAGAACAAAAACAAGAAGAAAAAGAAAGCTAAATGAAAAAAAGCTAATTAAAAAGAAATAAAACTATTCTACTTGTATGAATAAATGAAACTGCACTACTAGAATGAAAGGAAATAAATAAGAAAAGAGAAGAGCATGTATTGAAATTGCATAAAAAAAGAATTACATAAAAGAAATGGATAAGTAGCCATGAAAATAAAGAGAGCTTTGTTTTATTTTTCCTAAACTAATGAGCTAAGAGAGCCTAAGGGAAGAGAGGATTACATGAATCATAAGGGGTATTTATACATGTATGAAACCCTAATTCATATTTTTGGGGAATGCCCAAACTACCCCTCTAGGCAGTGTGGCCACCAAGTTATCATTAGCTTCAAATAATCATCCATTAAGTTTGCATGTAACTTTAATGGCTTTTTAGCAATGTGCATTAGTTCAATGGTAGATCAAGGTAAGTGGGTAGGTGGGGTCCTCCATGTTCATGAGTGTTGAATTATTACCATCTTCATTTGCTTGCGTTCTCTTACGCATGCATATTTCTTCATGAAACCTCTTGCATTTGATTTCAAATTCCTACAAAAAATCATAAAAATGTCCAAGTAAATTTTCATAAATTAATATATGCACAAAAATAACCATTTTACCCCTATATGAAGATGAATATATATGCCGATTTGAGAATAATATGAATTTTGGTTTAAACATGTTAAAATACCCGATATGATCATTTATTTAATTTATTTAGATTAAATATGGTGGTAAAAATATGCACATCAAATACCCCCACACTTATCTTTTTATTCGTTCTCGAATAAAGGAAAAAAACTAAGATAAATCCGTTTTCGTAGCGAGCACGATTGCATTGAGTGTATGCAAAAAGCCGTTAAATCTCTAGGTGTCCCCAGTAGGACGAGTGTTGTCTCGTGAGGGTTTTTAGTGGATACTACCCACAAAATCCAAATGCAAAGTGAAAATAATTACAAAATGCAAGATATATTTACAAAAGAGATGAATGCAAGTTTTTAAAAATATTTACAAATGAATGATTTACTTTTAAAGCGACACAAATAAGTTAAATATAAGTTTTGGTCATTGTCATGAAAATTTAAGTCATTTACTCGTCAAAACATCCAACAAAAATCAAGTTATCATAACAAATAGACTAGTTTAACTCGTTGTTTCGGTTTATAACATAATGTAACTATGAAATGGATCCTTAGTTGATTATCAAAGTTTATTAAAGTGGTATTTTCATTTCTTTTCAATAACAGGTCAAATCAAACAAGTTAAAATAGTGCTTGGATTTCATTTGCTTACTCTCTCTATTTTTTTGAAAATTTTATTGATATTTACAATATTTACATATGCCTAACTCAAATAAATTAAGGCCGGATATATTACCCGTGCACTGCCTTGCGGACTTATGTGAGGGGAATACAAAGCATGGCGAGTGAACACACAAGTGTGAACACTTATCGACTGTAGGCGTTATTAATAAAAGAAATTTTTTATATACACACACCTAACTCAGATGAACTGAGGCCGGATATACCGATCGTGCACTACCTTTCGGGTTTACGTGAGAAGGGTACAGAGCATGGCAAGTGAACACATGAGTGTGAACACATGACTCTAGTTGTTAATAAAAATTATATACATATATACATATATATATATATATTTGTTTTTTGTATTTTTTAAAAGAGAGTTTTGCAAAATCATCTTAGCACCATTTAACTTAGAAGACAAAAAAATGTTATATCCTTTACTTTATTTTCACCACTTTATTAAACAAAGATTTTCAATTAGAATATACTTCATAATTATCACCATGAAACTACATATATACTAGTTAAATCATCGTTATTTGTACTCAAACTTTATTTTTATTATTGTTGAGACGAATAAATTTTCAAAAATTTCAATTTAGTAACCAAAATCTTATACTTATCCTATAGTGTTTCTTAAAAAATAAATCAAAATGGTTAACTTTTTTTTTCTTAATTTTTTGGGTTTTTTCTTTAGTTTGGAAAGAGAATGCAAAAATAAACTATGAAAAATTGAAAATGAAAATGATGAGACTCCCCCCACACTTGATTCTGACTGTGTCCCCATTGTCAACCCAAGTGAAAGGAGAAAAATAAAAAGATGACCTATATTTACATGAAAAGGAAAAGAATATTATTTACAAGAGTTCATAAAGTATATCGTCAAAAAGTAAATGAAACGGTCTTCCAAAGATCGATTCATTTGTCTCGTCAAGTATGCGAGACACAGCTTAAGCTCGAAAAACCAAACCATAAATGATTTCAAAGTTGAATGTTGATTTGGGAAAACGAATGTCGTTTTATTAAAAATCGTATGAGTTGTTTTATTTTCGATGATTTTTGGGGTAGATATAATGATTGATTGAAGTTCACATTTATTTCACCAAATTGAGATTCAAACTCATCATTGACAAATTTTTCGAAATTATCGATTTCAAAATCAAAATGGTGTTTTAAATCTTCTCCTTCAGAATTCGACAACTCATTTTCAAAATGTCCAAAGAAATCATGTTTGTTAAATTCGTCTTCCTTTGTTGGATTATCAACAACTTCATTGGTGTCCGACCATAAGATGAGGTTGAAGCCTGTGCTTGCTATGACCACATTATCGCATATTAGAGATTTGTGCGATGTAGTTGTTGAGATGGCTTTGAGGCAGGAAGAGATGCTTGCTTTTCTTAAGGGTAATAAGGCAGGGGGAGCTCAATGAGGGCAGAACCATAAGAGGAAGTTTTTCCATAAGAAGGGAGCTCAGAAGAGTGGAGCTGCCAAGAAGGGAAAGATAGATGTTATTTGGTATAAGTGTGATAAGAAGGGACACTATGCTCATGACTACCGAACAGGCAAAGGGAAGAAAGCTGCTGATAAGAAAGGAGTGAGATGTTTCAAGTGCGATCAAATTGGACATTATAAGAACTAGTGCAAGGAGCGAACCAAGGATGGAAAATGCAAGATGTTTGCATTGGAACCAGCTACGTCGAAACCAATAGCAGAGTAGAAGGGAAAAGTTGTGTTGGGAGGTACTCTTTTGATTCGTGGTGTATCAATTAGAGTTCTATTTGATACTGGTGCATCGCATTCTTTTATATCTCATTGTCTTGTAGATAAGCTTAACCTAGAACCTTCATACCTAGTTACTTACTTAAGGGTTGCGAATATGATAGGAGGATATGCAAAACTTGGGACGATGTTTGACCGGTTAGAGTTTGAATTGTTAGGTCATACATTTGTTTGCAGTTTGCATGTGTTTGATTTCTTAGGGTTCAAAATTATTTTGGGTATAGATTGGTAAGTAAATAAGATGCTAGGATATTTTGCCATGATGGGAAAATATCGCTTAGACACCCTGACTGTAGTGATCGGATTATATACTTCGTAGAAAACTCTAGTTTTAAGGATAATGCATTGTTGGGTGTTATGGAGGAAGAGGACGAGTTAAATCGAGTTTTCGTTGTTGTAGAATTCGCAGATGTCTTTGAACCCGTAGTAGGATTGCCGCCGAAATGAGCTATTGAATTTCAGATAGATTTAGTACCAGGAGCAGATCAGTGAGTATATCGCCAAGCCGAATGACACCTACCGAGTTGAGGTAGCTAAAGGTGCAGTTAGTGGATTTGGAAAGTAAGGATTTTATCAGACCAAGCAGTTTGCCTTAGAGAGCAGCCGTAGTGTTTGCAAGAAACTAGATGGATCGTTAAGGCTATGTATCGATTATCGTAAATTGAATGAAAAGACGATAAAGAATCGATATCCGTTACCTAGAACTGATGGTTTGTTCAACCAATTGAGTGGAGCCAAAGTATTTCCCCAATTGGATTTAGCAACTGGGTTCCATCAGCTTAGAGTGGCTGAGGATAGTATTCCTTTGACGGTGTTTGAACCAGATATAGATCGTACAAATGGTTAGTAATGCCATTCAGACCGACTAATGCACCAGCATTCATTGTAGATTTGATGAACCGTGTTTTCTGAGAGCACTTGGATAGGTTTGTATTGGTATTTATAGATTACGTTTTGATATATTCTAAAGATGAAAGGGAGCACGAAGTTCATCTTAGAGTGGTACTTGAGACGTTGAGGCAGCATCAACTGAAAGCGAAATTTTTTAAGTGTCTTTTCTAGAAGAAGAAAGTGAAGTTTCTTGGTCATGTAGTCTCAGAAAAAGGGTTGTCTATAGATCCAGCTAAGATCGACGCGGTGAATAATTGAAAGAGACCCGAGATAGTGACTGAGATAAAGAGTTTTCTTGGATTATGTGGTTATTATCGGAGATTCATTAAGGAGTTTTTGCGGATAGCGGCACCGATGACTAAGCTAACGTGGAAGGATGTGAAGTTTGTTTGGACCGGTAAGTGTAAGGAATCATTCCCGAAACTGAAACACTTATTGACGAATGCACCTATGTTAGTTGTTCCAGAGGGGAATCAGGATTTAGTAGTATACACAGGTGCATGTGGAACAGGGTTAGGAGCAGTGTTAATGCAAAGAGGTAAAGTGATTGCCTATGCTTCTCAATAGCTCAGACCCCATGAGGTTAGATATCCAACTCACGATTTGGAAGTATCTGCGGTAATTTTTCCGTTGAAGGTGTGGAGACATTACCTTTTGGGAGAAATATTCAAGTTGTATATGGATCATAAGTCATTGGAGTATCTATTCTCTTAGAAGGAGTTAAGTATGAGGCAACAAAGGTGGTTAGAGTTTTTAGCCGCTTATGACTTTGGTATTGAGTACACACCAGGAAACGACAACAAGGTTGCAGATGCACTTAGCAGAAAACATCAGAATGTAGTATTGGAAATGATAGATGAGTGGAAAGATTTAGAAGAATTGACTAAATACATAATATAGTGGATATCTAAAGCTAGATTTAGTAAAGAAAGCGCTATGTTGTGATGTTTAGAAGTTCGACCAGTGATGATCGAAAAGATTGCTTCTAAGTAGAAGGAGGATCCATTATCAGTTGAATGGATCAGAAAGTTAAGGGATGGAACAGAGAGCGATGGCTTGAAAGATTTCAATCTTGACCAGAATGGGTGGTTAAGGAAGAAATGAAGACTATGTGTTCCAAATGTGGGAAACATTAGGAAGGAATTTCTTGGAGAATGCCATCGTTCAAAGTTCACCATTCATCTGGGAGGAACTAAGATGTATCAAGACAGGAAAAGAAGTTTCTTCTGGAAAGGCATGAAGAGAGATGTAAGCTTATAGGTGAAACAGTGTTTGAACTGTCAATAGCTAAAAGCTGAACATTAGAAACCAAGAGGGTTACTTCAGCCTTTAGATGTTCTAGTGTGGAAATGGGATTCTATCTCAATAGATTTTATAGACGGGTTGCCAAGGTCAAATAGAGGAAATAAAAGCATATAGGTTATAGTGAACAGATTAACCAAGATTGCCCATTTCATTCCAGTTAAGTCAACTAGGACGACACCGGTTTTAGCTAAGTTGTTTATGAAGAATATAGTTAGACTGCATGGAATTCCTAGTAGTATAGTAAGTGATTAATATTCCTTATTCACTAGAGAGTTCTGGAAGAGTCTACATGAGACTTTAGGTACCAAGCTCAAGATGAGTATCGCTTACCATCCGTAGACAGATGGGCAAACGAAGAGAGTTAACAAAGTCTTAGTGGATTTGTTAAGATCTTTTGTACTAGATTTTGGGGGATCATGGGAAGACCACCTAAACTTAGTCGAGTTTTCGTATAACAATAGTTACCAGGCTAGTATAGGGATGTCACCGTTTGAAGCTTTGTGTAGAAGGCAATGCAAATCTCCCGTTTGATGGTTAGAGACCGGGGATAAGTTAGTTCTTGGTCCAGATTTGATTAGAGAAGCTGTAGAAAAGATTGAGTTCATTCGAGCCAAAATGAAGGAAACCCAGTCTACATAGAAGAGCCATGCTGATGGAAGACGGAAAGATTTAGAGTTCTCAGTTGGAGATCATGTTTTCATCAAGATATCACCTACGAAAGGTGTAATTCGATTTGGAAAATCGGTAAAATTGGCTCCAAGGTTCTTTGGACCATTTCCTATTATAGAAAGGATTGGGAAACTCACGTATAGAGTGAAGTTACCAAGTAGTTTGGTTGGAGTCCACAATGTTTTTCAAATTTCTCATCAAAGGAAGTGTATTCGAGATCCAAAGACTACTATAGCACCGACTATGTTAGATGACTTAGTAGTGGAACCAATTTTGACTATAGTTAGAAAACTAGTTCGTATAGTCATGAGGGATGAGAAGAGACTAAGGAACAAGACAGTCAAATTTGTCAAAGTCCAGTAGAGTGATGACGAGAGAGACTGTACTTGGGAAACTGAAAGCAGGGTTAGAGATACTTATCCTGACTTGTTTCATGTTATGTTTTAACTTTATGATTGGTTTTATGAGTACCTTATCGTAATTTCGAGGACAAATTTCTTTAAGGAGGGGAGTCTGTAGCGACACTAATTTGACTAACATTATTTAGGACTTTTAATTAGATAAATTAAATGAAATAATGTAAATAGTTAAGGGATTGAGATTTGTATGATTATAGGGTAGCTTTGTCTTAACTAATCAATAAGCCAAGAGAGTTAAAATGATGAAAGAAGGGGTAATAAGATGAGGGCAAAATAGGAATAAACTAAGTTTTTATGACCTAAACCCTTATTCTAATTTCATTTACAATATTCACAAACAAAAACTAAAGCTAGTGCTTGGTAAGGAAAATGGTTAAATTGGGTTTAAATTATTTTCCGCTATTATATGTTAGCTTTGTGTCAGAAATTTAAATATGTTAGAAGATATATTAAAAGTGATTTATAGGAATTTTTGGAGAATTTTCCTAATTATTTTATTAAAGATATAAAATTATTTAAGGCATGAGACTTAAATGTTTTATATTTTTAGAAAAGAATAAGGGGAAATTTGATAAATGTTTTAAAATTGTTAATTACTGAAATTGGCAGCACTTTTAGAAAAAGATTTTGTAAAAGAATTGGCAACCAATTATATGTTGACAAATAAGGCAAGTTAGTTGGAAAGGTA
This sequence comes from Allium fistulosum, assembly GCA_030737815.1. NCBI lineage: Eukaryota > Viridiplantae > Streptophyta > Magnoliopsida > Asparagales > Amaryllidaceae > Allium > Allium fistulosum. The sequence continues at coordinate 719,541,775 of CM060908.1, forward strand.
TTACTTTAAAAGGTTAAAAATCAGTTTTGTAAATGATTAGTGCTTCACCACTTATAGCAGCCACCTTTCGACCCCAGACATCCTCCCTCAACCTAGTTGGAAACTAATACACATGGTATCAATGCCTTGGTACGTAGTGGATTGGAGAAAGGCGGAAGGAATAGAGTCAAAACATGCTTTCGAAGGGGTAGAAGTAGCTCTTATGAACTTGGAACTATTTTTACTACAAATGAGGCTTTCGAAGGAGTTGGAGTTTGCTATCCACTTAACGAACTTGCTTTTTTTATATAAAGAAAAGGGCTTTCAGATGGGTTGTCGCCTTTTGTTTTTAAAACAAGCTTTTGAAGGGGTCGGAACCCCTGCTGCCGCATTCAAACCTTCGAACCAATGCTTTCAAAAGGGTACTTTTGCCTTTAAACTTGGAAACCGCTTCTCCATGCTTTTGAAAGGGTTGGTTTTGAAACCATCCACTTTCTTTTACTTAGGAATAATTCTTTCGCCACAGTTCTTTTAAGACCCTTAGATATATTGAAGTTAAACCCAAAGGTTTCGAAAAGAATGGTTTTAAATGGTTTCAAAGCTATGTTCCACAAAATTTTACCTGAACCCAATGCTTTTGAAAGGTTTGTTTTAAGTAAAGGATTTTAATGCTTTCGAAAGAATTATAATGAAGGTTTTGAAGGGGAGATTCTCCAATGTTTTCGAAAGGTCTACTTTTAGTATTTGAGTGGAAGGTTTCCAATGCTTTTGAAAGGCAAGTTTAAAGTGTTTTGAAAAGAGGATGTTTAAGGGTTTATAATGCTTTCGAAGGGACATTTTCATTGATTTCAAAAGCTCTATTTTTAAAGGTTTTGAAAGGTATATTTTGGCCTTTCGGCCTAGTGTTTCAAGGTAATATTGCTAACCTATTTTGAAAGGGGTACATTAAATGGAATCGAAAAGGACTGTTTAAAGTTTTTAAACAAGGGTTTCGAAGATGATATCTTGGATTTAAAACCTAATGTTTTTTAAGTTAAAGAATGACTTTAACTTGTTTTAAACGGATAGATAACCCTATTGATTTAGGTTTTCAATAACATTGTTTTGTGTAAAGCATATATCGTGGCAAAGATATTTGAGTAAAGCAAAAAGTATATTTTCCTTGTTTAAGTATGATTTAAAGGGTTAAATCAATTTGAATGAAATGTTTTCAAGGAAAATTTGATGGGGTAGTTAACCCTAAGTAAATGACTTGAATATTAGAATACCAGATGGGACTGGTATAGGGTCATGCCCTATACTTGAGCTAGTAGCCCCTAGCTATTATAAGTCCAAATTCCAGTGTGTAGGGCTTTGTCACAGGTAAGAATAAAATGATGTTACACACAGAAAGGAATATATACAGAGAAAGATAAGTTATTGGTGAGCCCGCAAAACCATTAGGATCAGTTGACCCTGGGAGAAGTAAGTTAAGGACAGATCGTCAAGAAGTTTGTCTAACAGAAGTTAGATTATTTATTCTGTCTGGTAGGCCCGAGTCAACCAATGGTTAGTAGTTAGCCCAACAAAACTGTATTGTTCGAACAAGTAGTCCATTGATTACCTGATTTATGTGCATATATGATATTGCTATTATTGCTTTAATCGGTTTGATTGCAGGATTCTGATTTGCAAAAAGATATGTTTTCAAAAGGTTATTAGTAAGGGGAAACCCGTTCCGCTAAGCGTCGTGGTCTCACTTAATATCAGCAAACTGATATGTAATAGTATTATTCACACCAGGGTTTAGTCTTACTCAAAGTTTATGTTTTTCCCTTTAAACTCTCGGGTGCTCAAAATTAATTTGAGTAGATTAAGAGTTAAGGTTTTTCAGGTTTAGTAAGTTGGACGAATAAGCTTCCGAAGGCGTGCAGAAGGCAACATTAGGAGCTATTTATTTTTATTTTCATTATGATGTATTATGACTGATATGTCTATTTAGTACTCTTATCATCCCAGGGGACATCTTCATTTGTCGCTCTTGGCGTAATTTTAATAATTATATTTGATCAAAACCTGGGAATCGTTTGGGATTATGTATCTGAATATGAAATATTGATTTGAAATGTAATCAGAAAAGTTGTTAAATCTGTGTTGATTTTTATTTCATATTCATGTGCTTCGGATATTATGGATACCATTAACGCTACTGTATTTGTTACCGGAAGTTAATACTACAGATGACTGTAGCATCTGTAGTGCTTAGCTTCAGGCCTCAAGATAGGGGATGTTACATAGCGATCGGGTGATTTAGAGTCGATTTGACCCCGTCTACTCGGCGGATTAATTTGTGAGCACAATTTTATTGGTTCAGAAAGCAAAGCTATTTTATTAATGAAAATTGGGAAAATTTATCCTATTTACAATGCCTTCGGTATCTCGGGATGGCTTATTTGCTAGAAATAGGAGATACATAAGATAATCTTAGAAAAAGTAACGATGTAGTGATTCGCTGTTCCATGGTCGGGGAATCTGGATTCCATTAATTGTTTTTAGCTTGAATGTTCCATCCCCTGGCTTCTGACCGATTACATAGGGTCCTTCCCAGTTTAGTCCGAGTGCCCCTGGTTTAGGGTGGACCCTCTTAAGGACAAGGTCTCCCACATCGAAGGTGTGATTATGAACTTTGGAGTTGAAGTACCATGCGGCGCTTTTTTCATAAACAGCAGTCCTTAATTCGACTTCTTCCTTCTTCTCATCGACCATATCGAGTGACTCGAGTAGGAGTTGTTCATTCTATCTTTGATTGAAGTTTTGCCTCCGATGAGATGGGACTTCTAGCTCGACCAGGGCCATTGCTTCTTAACCATATGCTATTGCGAACAGAGAGTGCCTAGTTGCAGATTTCTACGCTGTCTTATAGGCCCATGGTGTAAGCGGAAGTTCATCGACCCAATTTCCTTTTGCTTTAATTAGCCTTTTTTTGATGATGGACTTAATGAGATTATTGACCGCTTCCACTTGCCTGTTTGCCTACGGATGCGCGATTGCGCTAAAGCTTTTCTCGATTCGGAAGCATTTGCAAAAGTTTTTGAACTCAGCGCTTTTGAATTGAGTCCCATTGTTCGTGATGATTTACTTTGGTACCCCAAACTTGCAGATGATATTTTTAGCAACAAAGTTGTGACTTTCTTTGTGGTAATAGTGGCCAGCGGTTCCGCTTCAACCCATTTGGTGAACTAGTCAACATCAACAATAACATATTTGGCTCCCCCTTTAGCCATTGGTAATGCGCCAATCAAACGATTCTTCAGATTGCGAACGGCAATGGGTTGACCATCCGTGTTAGCTCTGTCGAGGTGGTTCTTTTGATCTTGCTAAATCTTTGGCATTGATCACACAGTTTGGCGTAATCTGCTACATCACGATTCACCGTTGGCCAAAAGTACCCATGCCGAAGCACCTTCTTTGCAAGGGTTTGCCCTCCGGTATGATATCTGCAGTCACCTTCATTAACATCTTTTAGGACCCTTAGAGCTTCATCGTCGGTCACACATCTGAGCAAGGGGGTAGAGAATCCCCTTTGCTAGAGTATCCCATCCTACATTACAAATCACGGTGCCTTCCAAAGAAGCTTTTTTCGTTCGTTCCTGTCTGCGGGGAGAGCTCCTATGAGCAGGTAGTCTGCAATCGGCATCATCCATGTCTATGGTTCCTTAGTTGTTCCAAAACTCCAGTCGATCTCCATTTCACTTATCTCGGAGTGGTCAGGGTTTCAACTGGGACCAGCCCCAATGACTGTGCCTTTCCGGATCTGGTCAGTTTGGCCAAACAATCTGCCTTCGTGTTCAGCTCTCTCGGGATATGAGTCATATGTCGTTCAGTAGTTTCTATACTTTAGATAGATACGAGGCGATGTTCTCCCCCTAAGCCTGGTATTCGCCTTTTACCAAACAGACGGCTAGCTGAGAGTCACTATAGATGTGTACGGATTTTATCTCGAGTTCCATCACAATTTTTAGCCTAGCTATCAATGCTTCATTTTCTGCCTCATTATTTGTTGTAGGGAATTCCAAGCGCAAGGCATAGCATAAAGATCATCCTTCAGTAGTCTCGAGCACTACGCCTGCTTCCGATTAGAAGTTTTTAGATGCACCATCGACAAACAGTTTCTAACGTGTCTCCACTTCTAGAGTGATTACTTCCTCATTATCTCGTATCGTAAATTTGACAATGAAATATGCCAGCGCCTGCCCATTGATTGCTTTTCGAGGATAATATGTGATTTCATACTGACTTAGTTCGATGTTCCATTTGATAAGCCATCCAAAGGTCTTGGGGCGGTATAGCACTTGCTTCAAGGGTTGATCTGTCAGCACTTTGATAGGCTGTGCGTGGAAGTACGGTCGTAATTTTCTAGATGCAATCAAGAGGCAATATGCCAATTTCTCCAATTTTGGATAGTTTTTTCTGCTCCAGTGAACCGTTTACTGATGTAGTATACGGGTCGCTGGATCTTAGCTTCTTCTCCTACGAGAGCGGCACTCAATGCATGTGACGAGACTACTAGATAGATGTAAAATCTTATCTGTATATTAACTTTGATAGGATTGATGAGGTTTTCATATGTCGCAGCAGCTCTTCGAAGGCAGTTTGATAAGCTTGATTCCATTCAAAGTTTTTCTTTCCATTCTTTACCGTGTCAAAGAATGGTGTGTGCATTTGTCAGTTTCTTTTGAGATGAACTGGCTCAGTGCTACAACCTTTCTATTCTGGCTTTATAGCATTTTCCTATTCCTTGGGGCCCCGACTTCCCACAAATTGGTTATTTGCTCGGGATTTGCTTTGATGCCTCTGGCACTTACGATAAATCCTAAGAACTTTCCTGAGGCTACCCCGAAATGGGACTTAAGGGGATTGAGCTTCATTCCATATTTTTGGAGTATTTCAAACATTTCGACGAGATTGTCCAAGTAATTTTCAGCTATGCATGATTTAACCAACATATCATCCATATAAACTTCCATTGTCTTCCCAACTTGATGCTTAAACATGGTGTTTGCTAGTCGCTGGTAAGTTTCCCCAACACTCTTTAAGCCAAACGACATTACTTTGTAGCAATAAAGTCCTAGATCGGTAATGAAACTGGTATTTTCTAGGTTGTACCCCGAGTATGCATCCATAAATGATAGCAGTTCATGTCCAATCGTCGCGTCCACAAGCTGATCGATTCTGGATAGGGGAAAGCTATCCTTTGGGAAGCTTTATTTAGATCCGAGTAGTTGATTTAAGTTCACCTTTTCCCATTGGACTTCTTGACCAAGACTAGGGTAAGTTGCATCACGGATAAAGCCATTCACTATCAGCTTGTCCACTTCTTCTCTTAGTGCTTTGGACCGCTCAGGTCCTAGGCTGCTCCTTTTCTGCTTCACGGGTGTATACTTAGGATCAATGTAAGTGTGTGGCAGGCTATCTCTGGCGACACTCCGCACATATCGAAATGCATCCAAGCGAACACATCCAGATTAGTGTGAAGAAATTTGATGAGTTCCAGTCATATCCTGTTTCCGAGATGCGATCCAATTTTGAGGACCCGCGTTGGGTCATCCATGTCGACTGGTACAAACACCGTCAGTTTTGCCGGTGCTGCCTATTCCTCCCCTAAACTCTTCTTTCTAGGGTCCAAATCCTTATCGAATAAGTTATGGTCCCCAAGCCTGGGGCGGCTATGTAGTTGTTATACAGACGGTTCATTAATGTGGAGAGTTCTCCCCACATTCTTCCCCTTTTTTATTTTAGATTCACGTAGTTCTGTGATATAACATTCCTTAGCGGCACTTTGATCTCCTTTGACGACCTCGACTCCATTCTCTATTGGAAATTTCATAGTTAGACACCATTGAGCTAAAGCAATTCTAAAGTCCGCCAAGGCGGGTCGCCACAAGAAGGCATTGTAGGTAGACATCTCGTTTATGATCACAAAGGTTTGGATGAGGGTAACCCTTCGGTCGCCTTCTCCGAGTTCTACGGTTAAGTCAATCGTTGTGATAGGTTGTTTAGGTTCACTGGTGGATCCTTGAATCTTTGTTTGGCAGCCAAATCCGTCTCTCATGCTGATCTTCATCTAATCAAAGGTGCGTTTGAAAAGGATATTCACAGAACTGCCGCTGTCAATCAATACTCGTCGAACCATGGCGGGTCTGATTCTTACTCTCACGACCGTGGGATCAAGAGATAGAGTTTCTATTCCCTCGGTGTCTCGGTTCCTAAATACTATGTCATCGTTTAGGTTTCTATGCTGCTTAGTGGGGGTTCCATCTTTTATCGCAAAGCATGCATCTTTCGGAGCGTGCTTCAATGAGCTCGCATACCGCTCCATTTCTGCCCAACTCTTCTGCACAGGATAAGGCCCTCTAGATATCGTTCCAATAATGAGTTCCTGGTTAGTCAGTCTAGGTCCCTCTTTGCTATTCCAGGTCGGTTCCCTTGGTCTCTAGGAGCTTGTGGCGTTACAGGTTGGTCAGGATTCGGTGGTTTCCTCACATACTACTGGAGCTTGTTTTACTGAATCAACTCCTCAATCAAGTTCTTCAGGTGATGACACTCATTCGTGTTGTGACCATGTGCCTCATGGAAGCGGCTATACTTTCCGGAATGCATCTGATGTTCGGTTGCTTCCTTTTTAGGTGGATTCTTGTATTCTTCGGTCCCCTAAGTCGCGAGATAGATGTTTTCTGGAGTATCGTTGAGCGGGGTGTATTCTTTGGTCTGCAAACCTTTGAGTCGCTTGCTACTTTCGTTTTGCTTGTTAGAATTCTGGTTCTTCCTTTTTTGATTTCCATTTTTTCCAATGTTCCCCTCAACGATCGCGGAAGTGTTTATATCTTAGTTCATCGCCATACCATTCTGCCCAATGTTGGTCGGTTGTAGGTTAGTAGATTTCCTATCTAATTCATGTGCCTCTTCCAGTCTGAAGTGCTTTCTCGCCTTTCGGTTGAAGTCCTTTCTGGTGGTGGGTTGTTTCATTTTGATCCATTTCCCAAATTCAACCTCGAGGTGAATTGCACGGACTAAGGCCATGAAAACCATATCCTCATTCGGATTACTTACTTTAGTTACTACATTATTGAACGAATTCATGAAGGACTTCACAGATTCGTTACGTCCCTAGAATAAACTAGACAAAGACATCACATCTTTACGATGTGCCTTGTGAAGTCTGAATTGACCAAGGAACCTTGTTGCTAGTTAATTGAAAGTGGAGATGGATCTTGGCAGAAGCTTAGTGAACCACATGGAAGCAATTCCCTTGAGAAAAATCGAGAAACATCTACATCCAATGGAATTCCAAGCATTTGCTCCATCCATATACAACCTGTACTTATATAAGTGGGGTTTCTGCACTCTCGTTTCGTCATAAGATGGAATAGTTGGCAGCATGAAATTTTCTAGGTACCACTCATTCAAAATCACACCAGTGAAAGGAGTTTGAATTGGAGCGAATCCCCATTCATCATCCCTTCTATCCTTACTCTCATCCATGCGTCGCTTGACCATGTCCGCGACACAAGCATCGGATGTCCAGTAAGTCGGCTGTTAGTTACTACACCAAGTATTTGGCTTTGCAAACGATTTTGATGGGTGAGCTGAAGCCTAGGCTCTCCTGTCTTCGGAAGAGCCACTCCCTCGGGGTTCCTTTGGCTTATGGTTGGTCTGATGGGGGTAGTTTGGATTTCCCTGGCATTATCAGATGCATTGGTATTTCCTTCCAACTTGCCGTCGTCAAGTCGCTCATCATCTTCTGAGTCGGAGAGATACATGACTATATCCTCCTGTAGGGTCTTCGCTTCTAGATTTAAGTTCGTATCAAGTTGCTTTGCAGTTGGTGGAGTGCTTGTGTTTCCTTCTATATTGAATCCCATGGTCCCACCTATCACTCCTTTCTGCAATTGCTTCCCATTCCTTCTGTTTAAGCCAGAAACAAAAGAATTTTCTTGTTCTATGGCAGCCGCGAGCTCTCTCATAGTTCTTGGAGCAGCATGAGACTACAATATCAATAGGGCATTAAGTTTGTCCATTAGAGTCCTTTGGCTATTTTCCATTTTTTGATTAATTTCCTCAATCATTTTATTTAAATCATCTCTAGTGACAACTTCACACTGAATTAAGGATCCTGGAATTTGATTACTACAGTTAGCTCCTAAATGTGGATTGTTTGGATTATTGACTTCAATTTGCTGGGGGTTTGTTTCTTCTCCAGCAATGGTAGCTCCTACGGATCTTTTAGAAGTTGTTCTCTTTCTTCCTGACGCCATTGGTTCTAACCAGCAAATCCTCTAAACAGAGATTGATGATCTAACTTCTGAACTTTTCTAATCCAAAGTAGATAGCTAAATCTAAGCCCGAGTTGGCTTCTCAGTGAATGCACCAAAATGTTACCCCAAAAATGGATCAACACCCTAGATTTAGTATGAAACCACCAGCCTTGTTTATCAAGGAAAATAGAATGAAGACAAGAAATAATAACTTGCAAATAAAGTAAAAGGATAAGATTTTTATAGTGGTTCGACTACTAATGAAGCCTGAACCACTTTATAACTTTTGTTATTGACTGATTGCAATTACAAGTTGAATATGGTTACAATTTGGTTGGATCTTGTGAGTTATATCTAATCACCGGTGTTAGGATTCACTAGAGAATCACAGTTAATTCCTTTGAGGAATGTTGTGTGAGAGAAGAATAGATTCTGTAGAGTTTCATCAGCCAGTCCAGAATATCTGTTTATGTTGCAGGTAGGATTGTATTTATAGGGATTGGAGAGCACTTGGGCCAAAGCAGCTTCATTAGAGACTCACATTCGAAGGTACACAGGCACTCCCAAAATTCCAAAATAAGCTGACCCATTTTGATGGATCGCTAACGATCCATAAAGCATGGATTGCTAGCGATCCATGGTGTTTGAGTATTTCTGGCTCGTTCCCTTTGGATCATGTTTTCTGCCTTGTGTAGATGATCTCCATGCAATTTCATGACTAGATGCTTTGCTTTGATGATGATTCACGCACTGATTGCACTGAACTACCGATGGAATCAGACGAATGCCCACTTCTCGATCTAACTAACTTGGAATTCCATCATACTTAGCACACACTCCTAGAATACTGATTGGATAATGATGTAAGAGGATAGGAGGATCCATTAGCAACCTTTATTGATCGCTGGCGATCCATAGGTAATTGATCGCCAGCGATCCATCATCTTAGCATATTTTTGTCTTCTTTTTCTTTAGCCTTCCTTGGTTCCTTCTTCTAGTCCTTTTAGTTGATTCTTGAATTTCTCTGACACGACGTAGATGTCCTGACTTCCTTTGAATTCCATTGGGTCAAAAACTCAGATAACATAAATCAAGCATGACTGATCGAACTATAGTGATAATAAATAAATATTATCACATTGAAACAAACAAACACACTTTATAACTATTTAAATTTTTTAAAATTATTCCTTTATATATATAAAATAGAGGTAGAATATTTCATTTACCAATTTTCAAAGTCAATATCATGTTTGTTTGTCTCATTCAAGTGTTTAGAAATCCCTTCGATAACATGGCTTTCCAGTTCTTGGCCTAAATTCATAACCCACTCAACTGACCAATTAACACAACACGTTTTTATAACAATAACAAATACACTCTCGAATATATATAGTACTCTCAAACTCATTCTAGGGTGTCACTTACCGTATCTCTAATGAGCCATACCCCACCAAAGCCAAGGTTCTTGCTTAACTTAAACTCTGATACCTAATGTAATGACCCGCCTTTTTGACCATCGAAATTCGACACCAAGTACGTCCGCTGTATTTAAATGCTGAACATCCAATCATCGAAATGGCAGCTTATTAGGGTAAAATAAAAAGAAAAGAACAAAGAACAAGGGAAATATAATCTCACAGCTGAATCAAAAACATATAATACAACAAGGACAGTATAAACTATCACTCCAAAATACAATGCATATCAGAGTTAAAAATAAACCTTATTAGCTGGACTATTATAAAATCCCGGCATCACAATTACTGATAGGTGCAAACAATACAGCGAAAAATAAAAAATATCACAACAGGTGAACATCCAACTCTACTCCATGAGCTTCATGTCCCCTAACGACAACCTGGAAAAATACTCGGTCTGACTCGAGGATTATAATAAAATAACACCTGGCTCAGTTTGGAAATAACAGCGTGAGAAACTCAAATAATGTGGTAAACATATAATAATTTCATGAGACCACGCCGCTAAATGCGGAACAGGTTTTTACCTAACAAGAATAACATTCATAGATGAGGAAATGGGAAACAAATTAGAACAATAATCCAAATAAGAATAAATGAACACAGACAAGATCAAAATCCAAACTTAAAGAATGGACACAAATAGTCAAACTTCATGAAAAACCACAGTCACTTCTCGGTGCAATTAAGAAAGCAATTCAAAGATTTTGAATCAACAACAAGGAAATGAATTTTCCAACAAATGACTTGGAAGTTGCACCCCCTAATCGAAAGTATACCTCTAGAAATATACTTGAGAACTCCGATGGCTCTCGAAAACCTCCAAGCCTGACCTCGCCAACTGTTACCGAGAATCCAAGTATTTCACATCTCCAAAGCATATAACTAAATCCAATCTAGAGTAGATGTGAAGAGACCCTAATAGGAATAATCCCACATAACTTAGCCCCTGCTTTCTCTTTGGTTTAGTTATTTCAGACAAAGGATAACAACACTCAAATGAACAACAAATCGTCTTGGACTGACGAAACACAAAAGATGAAAAGATTAATTCCAAGGTTCGAGAGAGGAACAAGGAAAATGAATTTATCCAACATAACTAGTAGGGTACTCCCCCTTGCACTGAAAGTATACCTCTAGATAAAATATACTTGAGAGCCCATGCCAACCATGCATCACTCTCGGGAACTTCTAAGCTGGACCCCGCTTCACATGAGCATCCGAATATACTCAGATCAATGCATGCATGCTATCAACACTACTAGATAAATGTAAATATACCCTAATGGGTGCAACCCACATGGCTTGGCTCCCACTCTCTCTTTGGTTTTAGTTTTCATGGTGTTGGATGCAAATGCTCAAAATGAGCGACAAATTATTTTAGAGTGATAAAGCAAAACAATGATTAGGAGGGTGCACCCCCTTTACCCGCTCTTTGGTTTTAGTCCTTTTCGATAAAGGATATCAAAGCTAAAAAGAGCAACACCTTGTCTTAGAGTGACAAAATACAAAGAAGATAGTAGAATCAAAATCAATAGTCGGTATATCAACTATCGGGAATATAAAGTGGTTTGCGTATGGGAATTAAATCGCATACCTTACCATGAATAAATGAATCAAACTTTTGGAAACATTTGATTCACGCTTGAGCTCGATTTTCACATTTCAAATATTCGTAAAACATATTTAAAAATGCTTTGAAATATTTGGTTATTTTTTAAAATAAAATTATATTTCTAAGTGTATTAAAATAAGGGGTCAAAAACAGATATCATTAGAACACTGTTTGCTATAAACGCAAAACAATCTACACTTAGCTTTATCTTTAAACAATTCTTCTTAAAAGATCAGTTATAAACTATTATTTATTAATTTCTCCAACATTTATTATCCTGGAATATATTAAATTAATTAATTAAATTAATTTTTTTAATCAATCAATTAACTTCAAAACACCTTTATTAAATTAGTTAATTAACCTTAAATTACTTTTATTAAATCAGTTGGCTAACTTTAAACTCCTATTAAACCAGTTAATTAACTTTCAAACACTTTTTATTTAGTTAGCCAATTAACTTTAAAACATCATTAACTAAAATGATTCATTAATTTTTAAACCTCATTAATTAAGATGATTATTAACTTTAAATATCATTAATTAAAAATGATTAAATAAATTCAAATATCATTAATTAAAAGGATTAATTAATTTAAACATTATTAATCAAAATGATTTAATTGATTCAAATATTAATTAAAATGATTAATTAATTTCAAACATTTATTTTGTGAAAACACAAACTCAAGTTCAACATACACAAAAAGGGTTAAGGAGATGATAAGTGACGATACAACTTTTGGTTCTGTTTTCTATTATATGTGTTGTTATATTGGGATGTAAATAATTTATTGATTACATTAAACTTATATAAGTAGAAAATCCTTAGGCAGTGTTATAGCAATTATAATTACGAATGTGTTCGTAACCATGAGTTTTGAATCGATATAAGCAAAACACTTATTCCTTAAATGTTCCCAGTTAAGATGTATCAAGAAAGTACGTCTATTAAGATTAGTGTACATAATGCTCTCCATACGATGGACGATTATTTAATAACGATCATTGGAAGCACCAAGGGGTTAAGCACTTATGGTTGTTTGAAACAATCATAGAACGACTTGACAAGAGTCTACTATAAGTTAATCTAACCATGTCATACTAGAAGATCTCACGATAATGATGTATAAGTAGTCTTCTGATTTTAGGGTGCATAGACCTTAAGTAGTTTGTCTATACTCTGAATATGGGTAACTATTTTGCATGGCGACCTACTTACAACCGTAGTTGGATATACATTGAACTACTTGAAGTGAGTCATTATCCAAAAGAGGATTCATCTCCTTCATTATAGAAGGTTAGTATCACCGTAATTGGTATACGACTTAAAAGTTAAAATCTCAAGCAAGAGTAAATCAGGGTGATCGATAAATATTATCGAATTGAACTAAGGAGTTTAAAAGTTTCTTATGTTATCAAGTACGGATATTAATAGAGTTTTTGACTTTAGACAACTCACTATATAGCTAAGTGATATACCGATGACAAAACGAATACGGTACAAAATGAGCTTATTTTATATCAGAAATCGGATTTTTCCCAAATGGTCTAAAAGCATTGAACATGGCCTGATACCATGCTTTAGTGAAGTCTATATAGGTTTTAGTATTTAAATTGTTTAAATATTGACTGAGGACCGTGTTTATACCAGAGAGTCAACATCACCTCATTGTTAATTATCTCCAAATTCGACTAATGTCAAAATTAATTTGTAAATGTTACAATTTGATAATACAAATATTGTGTTAATATTTTATGGCATTTTAGTTGTTTATTTGAAGTTTGAAATCAGACAAAATGATGTATAAAAGTTGTATGTCGATTTGATCCATTAAGGAGCTGAAATTAAAATAATTATATATTGATTCAAACGGCAGTCAAGGGCTTATTGACCATTCTTGGTCAAGCATAGGGCTAGTAGTATTTTCAAAAAGGAAAACTGGGCGAAATCTTCTAAGGTTATAGAAAAAGAGGAAAAATAGGTGCTAACCCATGGCCATATATAGTCTAGCCTCCGTACCATTTTTTGTACACTTTTTCTGAATACCCTAGCCCCAATTTTCTACTATTAGTAAAGCCTTACTCTCACCCTTGCAAACACAGGTAGATGGGGAGATCATGAAGCACCAAAAGGAAATATTAGCAAACAACTTATTAGACTCTCAATATAATATTCATATATTATATGCAAATATATATAATTTAATATATATATATATATAAATTCACTTATTAGTTATTCTATATATATATATTTTTGTGTGTGTGTAAATATTCATAAAAATCACCATGTCCCTTTATAATATTTTTTCAGCCATAATTTTATCTTTTATAAAAATTAATTAATTTATGCAAATATATATAATTTAATAATTTTATTTTTTAACCATATTATATATATATATATATGTAAAATTGCATTTGACAATTAAAAAATTTAGATCTGTATATATACATACATTTGTACGTAGATACACACATACATAGATATATATATATATAATTAAAAAAAATTCTTACGAACTGTTTTCTGATTTTATTCATAAAAATAATTATCTACTATGTTTCGGTTTAATAAAATTATATATATATAATAACTATTTTCGTACAAAAATGCTAGAAAAAAATTAATTTTTTCGGATCTGAGAAAAGAAAAAAAAACATTTTTTGAAACCCTATCATAAAATTTAAATTTCAAATATTTATAATTTTTCAACCTAAAATTTATTTTAACAGAATCTAAAATTTAAATAAATTTATTTATATACATATTATACATATGGTTGAAGAAAATTATTTACATATACCTACATAAACATACATACATACATATATATATATTATTAAGATATTTATTTTGAATAACTCAATATATATTTTGGATTTTGAAAAAACAAGTTTGATTTGAATTTTAAATTTTAATTTAAATCAAATATTAATATATATTCAATTTTCGAAAATAATATTATGTATATATTTTTTATTTAGTTTTAATTATTTTATAAATACGTACATACATAGATATGTATGTACGTACTATAAATTATATAAAACTTGCAATGGAAGAATATACATATATATTATTTGTTAAAATTGCAATATCTATATTATTCCTTCTTGACATTTTGACACATGACATTTTACCGACCGTAGGCAACAACATTCAATTTTACTTGTGAACCCTAGACTAGTCTATATGTTTTATATTGTTATAACGTTTGTATTTGAACAAGAATATAATCCCGGACATACGGATTCAATACCTAAAAGCGATGTTCAACTTTGTGTCGTACCAAGTAGGGAAGATCATCAGGTTGACATGGTTTTTGTGGTACAGAGATAAACACAAATTTTAAATAATCTTCACTTTCAAATCTCACAACAGAAGGACTAAAATACAAGTAACTTAAATAAACCAAATATCTCTACTTAAACAAATAGTGATCAATACAGGAAACAAACTAGGAAAAGTTCTTAATAAACAACTGGGAGTAAATATTTGTCTGACTCATACAATAAGATATAGATAGAATGAATGCAAATAAAATAACTCCACCCTGTGTGGTCACCTTCACTATGTATCTTACTCTAGCCACCCTACTGTACTCTCCTGTCAACCTATAAAGTAGGTATAAAGAGGGAAAGATATAGAGGCCTGACGTAGTTGGGTGAGTAAGTAATATCACTAATGGTATGGTGTTAACAAGTAGCTAAATTATCATTTATATTCAATACAACATAATGGTGTTTATCTGAATAGGTACACCTACACAAAACAAGTTATGCAACTAATAAAATATAGGACAACAACCTAAAATATGCATAAAATCTAATAATAACCCATGTGGATTGCAGTTATGGTTGGACTTTCAAAACTGGGTAAATGTAATATTGCATTGAATATACAGTCTCGATGATAAACCGCTTATACGATATGATATATCAAGTATACAATCCTGATGGTACACTGCCTAACGGTACATTAAGTAGACAAACCAATGGTAAACCATCTATACAATTAGACTAACGTGTTGTATGCTCCCTATAATTCAACTAATACCTCACAACAATCGAACAATAAATTAATTCCCCCATAGGCACATCAATCGAACCACATAGATCGAATAATATGGATATCTCCATTCTTCAAACAATTCGCATACTAAAATGTGCAATCGTGGCATTAACAATAACGGAAAAAGCAATTTGATTATAATACAATCACATGCCCATGTAGGGTGCACGTTATACAATGTCAAAACATCACATGAGCTATAAACGTCAACAAAGAAGGAATGAATCTCTAGAACTACCCGATTTGTCCTGGAACAAGTCTAGGTTCAAACTGTGCAACCAATAGGAAGTCGGTCAACTTTTAAACATCAAACAATCGACTATTAATTTGTAATATTTTTTTATTTAGTAGTGCATTAATTGACTAACTGAAAGTCATCAGTCAACTATTCGACCGTTCAACATTTTACTTGTTATTTTGTCCAATTTCACTCATTTGTCACTCAATCTTCGTTCAGAACTTCGAACATAACCTATAATTCATTATTATTTTATTTTAAACAATTATTCATGTTCATTGTCATCTTTTAATACTTCCAAACAATTATTGATTAATTTTTTTTAGCCTTGTGGTTTGCATTGCGATTTCTTGGTTTAGCCTAGATTCTGCCTTAGGTAGGCCTTGGATAAACCTTATGTGACGATCACCATCGACATCTAATATACATGTATAGTGCATTACTACAGTGCCCGGTCGATGTAGGATAATTTTTAAGGTTGAAAAGTAGATAAAACATCACAAAACCTATCACATATCTCACAACACATTGAATAAAATATAATAATCATCACATATATAAAACACGAGAGACAATAATAACTATATGAACTATAATATCATATCACCCAAGTTCACAGGGTTATACATAATGGTGGTAGAGTTTATACATTTAGAAATAAACCCAAAATAAATAATCTCTAATAAAATAACTAACACTGTCTCGGCTCTACAGTGTCGCACAGTGGAATAAGCAATAGTAAACCCAAATATAATATGAGAAAGCACTCCTCTACACAGCAATGCGTATCTTCCAAATATAATAAGCTCCCTAATGTTTGGAATCCAAGCCACTCGGTAGGCTAGGAGAGTAAACTGTACGTCTAAGCAGTCTAAGGTATACGAATCCCGTCTTAGATCCACTGTACACGTCCTAATATCCAATGAGCGTCCTTACATACCCCTGCTTTACAAGCATACTGGAAACACTTCCATATCAATGACCCCTTTAAAGGTATCTGCGAACCCTTCCTTATTCAATTCATTTTTATTTCCACCGTAAAACACTTCCTCGTTTTACCTATTTCCATTTTCCATAGCAGAGCGTGTCCTAGCTCTACTTCATAAG
The DNA here is from genome assembly GCA_030737815.1 of Allium fistulosum. NCBI lineage: Eukaryota > Viridiplantae > Streptophyta > Magnoliopsida > Asparagales > Amaryllidaceae > Allium > Allium fistulosum. The sequence continues at coordinate 719,558,567 of CM060908.1, forward strand.
TTTGTGTCCTAGAACTTGTCCTTATGGATCACTGTCATGACCCCCATCCTCGACCCACCATCGTCGTAACACTTCTAAATGTCCAATTTGGTCATATAATCAATAGATCAAAGTTTCGAAGACATCACACTGAAGCATTCCAACATTGCTTTATCCATCAATCATCATCCCACATTGTGCTGCCATGTCACAATCAAACGTTAAATAGACGAACGAACGCCGTTAACATGATCCCCAAGGCACCTTCAGCATCCTTTGAGAGTTTGGCCAGATTGGCTATCCTTCATTGATGCCGGTGCCAACATGAATTACTTAGCCAATACTGGCTAAGTACTTTAACACCAACTACCATTTTCCTTTAGCTTGCCTATAGTCCTTCTTCTTGTACCTCAACTCCTTTGCTCCACTCCCCTTGTAACAAAAGATGCTGGTATTAAGATGAAGTACTCGGTACCAAGTTGTTTTTATTTCTCCGATTTAAGGCTAACTCCTTAAAACTATATCCTTTTCTTCGACACATGCCTATCCCAAAGTTTTCTGGCCTAGGTCCCAAAGTAGGTTCACCATTAACATAAAATAGGCTACCACTGACATGAATTTCAGTCCTCTACGGACATGATTTTGAGCTTGCAAATCAACTACAAACCACTTGTTTCAGAGCATAATTTCCAAAATTTCTATCCCATCATATCCAAAACCCATCACATTCCGACTGCATTGATAGCCTTTGCACACATAGTACTTTCCTAGCTAACTATACTCACTAACATACATATCAAAACAATTCTTACATGGTCAAAAATCATCCATAGGCATTTGAGTAATAAATCCAATTCACCCAAACTTGACTTATGAGCATATAATTTTATAGATCTAATTTCATGCTAAAATGACAATATGATTTATAAAAAGGGCATAAAATGATTTAAAATACATTTTTATCTTTTGAAACTCAACCTAAGGATGTCATTAGAATTAGATTAAAGTTTTAAAATATTTTAACATCAAAATCAACTTAAAAATTTTCATTTTTAACCATATCTTCTAGTTTAGAATTGTGGGAGATGCGTAATCACTCGGCCACAACCAAAATTACCCAACTTTATCTCAAATTCCAAAATAAATTGCCAAATCTCAAATCCTTAGGCAGCAAAATAGTAGATCTATGATCTGCCCCTTGTTAATTACTCCCCAATTAAAATTTAGGCTAATTAAGGTATGAAAAAGATAAGGTTTTTGATTGAAAATGCATTAGTGGAAGTTTAGACTTACTTTGGGAGAAGGCAAAAGTGATTAGATCTATCCCATCATCCCATATTAGGTACAAATCCCAAAATGGATTAGTGGACTTAAGGTTGGGTTTAACTAATTACCCACTAATTTGGCCAGCAGCAGTCCAAAATTACAACGTTCATATCTCCTAAATGGTTAATCCTCTTGTTATGACCACTCTACGAAAAGAGAAACCATCATCACAATCTAATAGAAGTGGTTTTAGATCCTAGTTCAGCTTTTATCAAAAGTTATAGGGTTTACAAGTTATTTAGGGTCAAAACCATCCGATAAAAGTTCTAAAGATGGAAAACGTTCCTAGTAGTCATTTCCCAAAATTGTAGTTATACGAACTCAAATTAATTAAATAATAATATTTTACGATCCTTCGATATGTAAATTATGTGTTGTTACACTCTTCCCCTCCTCCAATTTGAAAATTTCACCCTTGATATCTCCAAACAAATTATAAGAATAATCAACCATAGTTACCCTACAGTGCACATGCTTAACAATCATAAGCAACTATCGAACATATCAAACAGGCAGTCATGCAATCAATAATGTAGATATACCTATCCTAGAATACAAGATACAAAATTATGCTATATGATATCAAAATTGAAAGTAAATAAAATTAATTTTAGAACTTACCACGCACAAGCTATAGATATGTAGCATCATGTTCTCCTCGGCTTTCCACGTGCGATCACCATCACTTTCACCCAATAGAACCTTCACTAACTCCACTGTCTTCCTCCTGAACTGTTTCGTATCTAGTTTGACAATACGAATCGGCCTATGAGGTCTCGAAGCTTCTTGTTTAATTTCGGTATCATTAAGCTGATCTTGTGTGATTGTCACAATTGATTGGTGCACAAATGTAACAACCCTGATTTCTACACCATATAAATAAATAAATAAATTTAATTAAAATAAATTTGTTATAATTCAAAATTTGATAATTAATATTTCAATAATTTTTAGTTAATTGAATTTTGTTTATAAAAGATTTTGATTTAATAAATTGAACTAAATTTATAATTTTTTTTCAAATAGTATATTGAAATTGAATAAATTATTTTAATTGAACACAAAATATTTTTATAAGAGTAAATAATTACTTGTGATTGAAATAATCGAAAATTAATAAGCATGCGTCGAATTGCATTGAATTTGGTGGTTATCAAAATATATCAATATACTGAAGTATAAATTAATTTAAATCAAATTGAAATTTATTTACAAATAAATTAATAGAAGTTGTGAGAAGAAATGAAAAGAAATGGAATAAAAATAGAGTGAATTGGAATTTACGTTGATTTTAAACCAAGCCTAGAGTTCAGGCCCAAGCCTATTTCTAACTCCTTCCTTTCTCTCTTTCTCTAGAGACTTCCTCTAGCCAGACCAAAAATCCATTTCCACCGTGCCCTCATCATCTCCAGCCCTAATTATTCTAGTCAACTAACGCACACAAGTATGTATCAAAAAAAGAAGCCGCGCATGTAGACGTAAGCGACGGTGGCAGGCTCGACATCGTAGGCGTCGACTGGAGGGTGACCACGAATTGGCACCATGAATGGTTCAAATGTGGTCGTGATTGGTAACAACAATGTAGGGCGGCACAAAGACCGACGTTGTTTTGTTGCAATACTAGGGCTTGATGGATGTTGATACAAGTAGTGTGGAGTTGAGGCAATGGTGTGATGATGGTGATGATTTGTTGAGGCTGACTTTATTCCGGAGCATCATAGTATAGGGTACGGATTTTGGCTGAGGTGTGTGCCTGAGATATGTGATGTGTGAAGTAGCGGAAGGCTATCGTGACGTAGTGAAGCCATGTTTGGGGATTTGAGTGTATGATTGGGAAATGTGAAAGCATTCGTAAGGTGAGTTATTCTTATAACACACAACTATGATCTAGTCTCTATTTTCCACAACGACCCGTATTTTTAACTATTTTAAATTATTAAATTTAATATGATTATTGAATAAGAATGGTTGGAAATAGAAATTTATGTTTTATTTATGCAATATATTTAATATGAATTTGAATAAAATTTTGAAATAACAATTTCGAAAAGATTTAAGGAAATAATTTGTATTAGAATGAAGTTCAATATATTGAATATGTTTATAATCAATAGCTGGAATTGAATAACAAATGTTGAATTAATTAGATGAAAATAAAATAATTGATTTATAACTAGAATTCATTTAATATCTAATATTGATTCGTCGCAAATTGATTTATTGTGATGCTTTGATTTAAGAAGTGGAACTAAGTGTAGTAGTTATTTTGTTATTTGAATTCTTTATACAAGTTAAATTTTAAAAGTTAAATAACTTATATTTCAAATATGATGATTTATTGGATAATTAAATTGTTTAAATTTAATATTGGAAATTATTTAAATAATTGAATCTTGAATTTAATATAAATGAAAATGATGTCGAAAGTCGATTTAAATTTTATTTAAACAAGAATGAAAATTGTTAACTTTTAAAATTGAATGTAAAAGTGAATAAATTTATTTTGGAAATTTCTCGTTTAAATTAACGTGTAAAAATAGACTTTTTGGGCACTGTCTTGGATTTCGACGAAAACAGTTTCATCGGATCTGTAATAGTGAATTGTTATAGGATTTCAAGTTTTGTAGCGATCGGACTTATCGTTTGGTCGTGCGAGCTTGAAATACGTAGGATTTATTTTTAGAACTTTAATTAAAATAAATTGACTTTGAAAAGCTATCTTATGAATATGATAGAATTGGCTCTCGAGATTAGTTCCGTTGTGTTCGGAATATGAGTATAACATATAGAATGCCAGGCGGCACGCTTCGTTTGGAGTTCGAAATTTTTGCGGATGAATCGGGTCAGAAATTTATATAATAGACAGTGTATATTTTCATTCGCGTAACCCTAACCCTAACAAAACATCGACCACGTTCTCTTTGCGATTAATGGTTGAAATCGCTCAAACTTCTCTCCTCGATCTCTCTTAATCCACTTAATGAAATTGACTGCCACCAAAAGCAAAGTGGAAGATCTCGTCGTGCTCGACGTTTTGGACGGTTGGACCGAGGCGTATTATTTTGAAATCCCCAGAATCGAGGCACGAAGTCACGTCAGTTTTGGGTTTTTACTGCGCAATGCGCTCACGCGGTGGAGGCAGGAAGCGGCAGCACGGTAGAGGTGAGTGGCAGGCGGTTTGGGGTTGGCGATCAATCGTCGTTCGAGCATTTAAATAAAAAAAGAATAAAGCAGTCGCGAGTTAGCCTGGGGAAGAAGAAGCGTGGTTCTGCCTAGGATGTGTGAGTGAGCAGAAGGATGTGAGGTTTTGTCTTTAATTTTATTTAATTATGTTGATTACATCTTAATTATATCGTTATATTCATAAAATCATAACTTTCTCGAGGCCGAATTCAAACGAAACAAGTTGCATTGAATTCGTATCGAAGTCGTCCACGCCATGGAATGGGATTGGAATTTATTCATAGCTAAAAAAATTTTAGTTTCAAATAAAGATGAGTCTTTTAAAATGCTCAAGAAATATTAAAATATTTCTAATGTTTGTTAAATTGATATCATGAAGTAATTTAATTTTATTGACTGCTGTTTGTTAATTTAATTGACATTTAAATTGTCCACTGAATTGACCATTTACAGTTAAAGTGAAATCGTAATTAAAATGCTAGTTAAAAATCTAATATTTACTAATAACTGTTGTGATTTATTGGTTGTTTTGGATGTTGATCGTGATGGATGGCTATTGGTTGATATTTTGGATGATTGGATGTTTATTTATATATATATATATATATATATATATATATATATATCTTGTTATCATCCTGTATATTATTTGATAGTATATAAACAACTATTTGAATTATTTTGAATAAATTAAGAAATAGGTTGAAATGATATATACATATGACATTTATTTTGGATTGAAATGATATATATCCATCCCTGAAATTAAATTGGAATAACTATTCACTTGACCATAGGATAGAAAATTATATACAGACACCGGATTGGTAAAAATAAAATTGAATTGAAATATAGGAATTGGATTATTTTTGAACTCGAGCTTGAAATGTTGAAGTTGAAATTTGTTAACATAAGTATTTAAAGAATTGAATTTGAAAGTTGAAGTTATAATTGAAATATGATTTAGATTATTGAAATTGATTTGTTTAAAAGATTTGAACTTTTATTCGAACTTTGAAATATATCCAAGTAAAAGTAATTTAAGTGGATATTTCAAGATGTGAGCTGGGAATTGAAGATTTGAACGTTAAATCGAATATTGAAGTTTAATTTGGTTTAAGTTATTTAAATCGGTATATCGAAATTGGATATGAAATTTATGTAAATTGAAATGGTTTAAAATAAGAATTGTATTAAAATTTAAACCATTTAATCGAATCATTGAATTGAATTTGAAGTGTTGTCATATCACGGTGCATTGCTTCATGTGCCTTGTCATACTTTTATCCTTATACGAGACAACTACGAGTTTGGTTTAGTGTTGTCGTATCACGGTGCATCCCTATCAACCTACGTTCTACTGGTTGTGTTATATGCAAACTGTACGACAATGCTTAAAAACACGTTAAAGAGGATTAATGTAAAGCCTTAATGATAGGAAAAATATTTGTTTTACTGATTAGACATTACATATATAGCGTATTCTACTATGTATAGATATTTTGATGGATCCTTGAGAGATGGAAAATCCTATAACATCTCTTGAGTTATTGCACGCACGTTATACACTGGATAGAAGATGTAAGATCCATTAAACATCACTTGCACTCCTGTTATATGTGATATTGATTTGACTCACATAATGATATTTTAGTCCTGACTCGAGTGTATTGTTTTACTTTATGCTCGGGTCAGCCCTGAGTTTTTAGTGCATTGAAGATCATTTATTCTGGAGGATGAAGACGAAAATTTGGTATATTATTACTAGTATTATTACCCGGCATCATGTTGTTCAGCTGCATTATCCTATTATTATATTGTATATATAACTCTGATAAATGTTGTATAAATTATAATCAAATGTATAGTATAAACAACTTCATGAACTGTTTATTTGATTATTATTTTTGTCATTCCGCTGCGAGATTCTGTGTTTATTTTCTTCTTTTCTAATTTCTCTTAAGTAACCTCATTGATTTTCTATGTTTCAAATTTTTTTGAGTTGGACATGTGTGTTTTATTGTTGACTTAAACCTTCCGAAATGTGGGTCATCATATTTTCTGTAGTTTTCATTGATTGATTTTTGATTGATATGAATTTAATAGGATATAATTGGTTGTATTGATTATTTGTGTTGTTAAACCCATTCCTTGGTTTACTTGTTGTAACGACGAATTATTGGTTTATTGTTAGTTATGCGAACATTAGATGTTTGAGTAATGAATAGATGCTTGTAAATAGTCGGATATAACACTTGAGAATGATCGAAATTGGGGAAAATAAACTGAAATGGAAAGATTTGAACGAAATAGATTATTTTAGAATTAAATAGTAAATTTCGGGAATAATTTTATTTCATATTGAAAATATTATTAGTGGAAAAATAATAAATGGAAGTGCAATATTTTCGAGGATATTTGAACAAAAATCTTTTAGGAAAGTGGTGTTTCCTAAATTTTTTTAAATGAGTGGACATTGAATAAATATTTGTATTTATTTCTAACTATAAAAAAATTTTAAGGTTATAATTTATATATATATTTTAAAAGATATAAGTTTCTTTTATGGTAATTAATAAAATTAGATGTTTTATAAATAGTGTTTTGGCAAAACAATTGGTTTGAATTCGATTTATTCTATAAATGGAAATTTCTATCATCAAAAATCTACTTTAAATTTTGTTAAGTATAATTTTAGGAGTATTATCTTCGGTGTTTAATTATTTTAAATAAAAGGGAAATTCCAGAATTTGTATACAGATGAATAGTGTAAATTGATTTAAATGTAATATTGGAAGATTTTTAATAAAAGAGAATTTTAGTTCGGTTAATTATTTCACTTTGTTTAAAAAGGTCTTGGATGAAAATAAGGGTTTTGAAATAGCAATTGTGGAATTTTTATATGCTTTTGAGAAATATTTTAAAATCAAAAACCTTTATTTGGAAAGCTGATTATGTAAATTTATTATTTAAAGGAAATTATAAATTGTAAAACTTCTTTGGAATTATTATTTTGAATTATTAAAGAAGAAATTTCAAAGTTATGAATTATACTTGAAAAGGATATTAAGAGATTTGGAATTGAATGAGGGTTACTTTAAAGATTTCTCTATAATTAAATAAGATAATAGGGAAATGTTTATTTATGAAACTATAAAAGGATTATGGGAAAAAAATGAGAATTTTATAATTTGATTTTCTTTCAGTTGAATATTGATATTTGAAATTGTTTTGGAGATTTTGAGAAAAACGTATTTTAAAACCCCTTCCGAATGAATTGAATAGGGAAATGATTTATGTTTCTGTGTAATGAAGAATTAGAATAAATGGACTTCTTATATGGAAGGATTATAGGATTTTTGGTAATATTTCTTTGTTTATTCTTTGGACTTCTTATATAAAATAATATTGTGTGGAGATTCGAGATTATGAGGAATTTGGGTAAATGGATTGGTAACGCCATTTGGTAGGGGACATTCGGTGACACCGTCTGGTATGGGACATTCGATGACACTATTCCAATTACTCTTTTGACTCATGGTATATGATAATTTTATGGATAAGGAGTTTAGTGTACGGGCATTGATAAACAAGCGAGTAACATAGATGGTATGGGACATCTGCATGATATTTGATCGAATACTTTCTGTAAGTGAGCGACACTCTTATTTTATGGGTTAATGTCTAGAGGAAGGATCCGTTGTGTGCCAACTTGTGTTTTTTGCTATTTATCCAGATAGTCTAAAGTCCATCCTAGTTGGCTGATCGTGGGGTTGCGCCTCAGATCCATGGCATCACCTTATTATATATATATGTATGTATATATATATATATGTATATTGTGTGATGATGTTTTGATTGTGCGATGATATGCCCCAATCCCACACTAGCCAAACAATATGTTATCATTGGGCAGTAGGCTCGTGACCATAGTGTATAGATGGACGTAGTGTCACGATGACTGGGAGTAACTAAGGCTGTGGGTGTACAGTATGCTTTAAGTGTTGTGTGTTATCCCCTAGAGCATGCTATGAGCTATGTAGCTCCAATTTGGAATATGTAAGATTATATGATTATACTATATTATTGAGATATCCATTCTAGACATCTATTTAGAGTCATGGACCTCTTAACTCACTGGAGCGTGCTGTGTGCACTGATGCTCCCTATTGGATTATGTGACTTGAGATATACTGACACGATACCATATTTATAATACCCCACTAGATTGTGTGCTTATTGATGATTGTCCTTTATGTGTTATGGTGTGTTGGTTGATGATTTATGATATTTGGTTGATTCACCCACGAGGTTATGGTTTTATTGATTGGTGGTATGGTCTGAGAGATACACCTATACATGTGATGATTGTATTATCTTGTAAGTTACATACTATGCCATGTCAGTTATTATCGCATGTTGACATCTACATTCTAGACATTGTTTGATCCATGTATTATTTATATAATACTCGTGTCAGTCTGAGAGATTTAAGGTTCAAGGATAGATGACCAATATGTGGACTTTGAATATAGATGGAGGATATGATATTATTGTATATCACTAAGTTTTATATTACCTCATTATTATATGACGTTGTGTTGTATTGTATTCATATTGTATAGTTTTGAGATAGTAGGGGGTTGACCTATTTTCTATCCCATTCATATTTGTATATATTTGTATTATATGTATTATCACTGCATTATTAACTCTGTGGTCTCTGTGATTTATTTTATATTGTGTATTGTTATATCCTGGAGTCCACGTGTTTATTGCTTTGTGCCGATACTGTGTACATATATGTGAGTTGTTTATGATTTTTGAGATACGTACCAGTGTTAGCCCAGGGGAATGTTCACATGTGTACCCCATACAGTCTCATTCTCCATATTATTTGACCGTATTACCTAGTAAACTCTTGGACAGTATGGGTATAGAGGTAGTGGGTTACAAAAAAACTTCTGCAAGTGAGAGAGGTGGAATATGTTGTGCACGCCCGCCATCTTCAGAGGTAAGTCAACCCTATATGTATGCTTCCTAATCCTCTCTATTACCAGAAAAGGTCCTACAAACTTCGTCGCTAACTTCCCTTATGACCGAATCGAATAATATTCTTTAATTGAGAAATCTTCACAAATACCATATTGTCGATAGAGAACTCCAAATCTCTATGTCTCTTATCAGTGTAGCCCTTTTGTCTATGCTGACCAGCATTTATTCATTGCCGAATGATTTCAATCTTCTCCAAGGTCTCTTTCATCATATCTGTTCAAATTATTAGTTTTTCGCCCTCTTCCCACTAACATAAAGGAGCGTTATATGGTCTGCCATTCAATGATTCGAATGGTGCCATACCAATACTAGAATAAGAACTATTATTATATGCGAACTCCACCAAATGCAAGTGATCATCCCACAACCTCTAAAATCGTGAATGCAAGCTCGCAAAAGATACTATTATATACAATTCACCCTCTTGGCTTGCCCATCTGTTTGCAGGAGATAATCTAAACTTAAACATATCCCTATCCCAAATGCCTCTTGTAAACTCTTCCAAAACCCACTAGTGAGCAAAGGATCTCGATCACTCACAATGCTTCTCAGTACACTATGGAATCGCACCAACCATTTCACTTATAGCTCGAATAATTTAAATGCCATTTTGCTAGACTGAATGGGTATGAATCGAGCATTTTTTATCTATTTATCAGCTATGACCCTGATCCAATCATACGTGCCTCAAGTCCTCTTTAAACCATTGATGAAGTCCATCGACATTTTTCCCAATTTCCATTTGGGAACTTCAAGTTGTTGCATTAACCCAAATTCATACACTTTGAGATAAATGTCTCGACATCCTTCTCCATCCCCTTCCAGTAGTATGACTGCTTTATACCATGGTAATATGGATGTAGAGTAAATCTAGAATGATGGCACTCTCATAGTACCTTATCACATAGTCCATCAACATTGAGAACGGTCATTCTTCCATTCTTAAGAAGCCAACCTTCTCGGTTGAGTCTGTACTTTCTCACCTCATCAGACTCTACTCCTTCTATCTTTTCTATAATCTCTACTAGTCCAGCGTCTCGCTTTTGACTTGTACCAATCCTCTCGGTCAAAGTTGATCTAATAGTTAAAGTAGTCAACATCTTTGGCTCCAATTCGCAATGAGGTATGAAGTCATAACCAGCAATATATTCCAACTACTTCCACTCTAGGAACATCACTCCAAAACTGGGATATCTATGCTCAAAGCATCGACGACTGCATTTTCCTTACCTTGCATATAAGAATTGCTAAAGTCGTAAGACGCTAAGAACTCTAACCATCACTGTTGGTGAAGGTTGAGGTCCTTTTGAGTGAAATGGTATTTCAGGGATTTGTGATCCATGAACAACTAGAACCTTTCTCCAAGTTGATAATGCCTTCGTATCATTAAAGCAAATACAATCATAGTCAACTCCAAACCATGGGTTGGATACTTCATCTTGTGTGGCTTTGGTTGTAGACTAGCATAGGCTACAACCTTACCTCTTTACATCAATACCACACCCAATCCAGTACTAGAAGTGTTTGCATCAAAAATTGGCACAAATTCCCATTAGAGATTTTGTAGAGAAATAAACAAAGAATATGAAATGAAAATAGAGGAAACACACAATTAAATAATATATAATCAAAGCAATAATAAGAACATAATGATTTATAGTGGTTCAGCGTTGTTTGCATATGTCCACTTTAAATAGATAGCTTTATTAATCACATTTTAAACTGAGTACAATAGGGATAAGATGAAAATCCTTAGTTACAATAGAGTACAAAGCAACCAACAGCGTAAAAATTTCAAAAATGAACAATCAAACCTGTATTTATAGAGGAAGATGGTGAAATATCTCCCTAAAACTCGGCAGAAAGATCTCCAAAACCATATGGACCCATAAGAGGGATCGCATGACCCAAATCCTAAGGAATAGGGATAGGTGCCGATCCCTATTTTAGAGGAATTTGGGGATGTGATCCCTATGGGAGCTTTCCCATGTTGTAAAATGCTTAGCCTCCAAGTTTCCCGCCAATTGGATTCGTAGAACTTGAGTTATCGCTTGATCTTTGCTGCAATGTGGGTTGTTACTTGATTCTGGCCGATTCCTATTGAGGGAAGAGGGCCGATCCCTCTTACTTAGTCCTTTTGAGGTGCGATCCCTTGGATAAGCTCCCTAGGGCCCCCACATCCTGTTCCTAAAAATTCATATGCATTGGACTTATGGTCTTAGGATATTGATTGTTTCCAATTAAATTGCACTTATTTGGCTAAATATGTCGATCTCTATGTTTGAGAGGGATTATAGCTGATCCCTCTTCTATATTAAAAAATATTCCATATTTAGAACATTTTTCATAGCATATCTATTGATTTCGTTTGATCATAGCTTCATATTACCATCTGTACTTGACTTCTGGACCTCATAATCATCACTCTAGACTTACTGGCCATGATGGCAGTCGAATCTAACTTGTCCATTCAATTCGGATATAGCCAGGTTAAAATGCTGATAAAACTTGCCCGCTAAAGTACATCTTATGGTGAACACAACGTGCTTCGAATCGAAGCAAGTTAGAGTCATTCACAAGAAATCCATCTTGTTTTCTTAATAGTTGCTATTCTTTCGTCGAACTATTTTGCCGAAGTGTAGTATCTCTCTTTGATCAACATGACGCTTGGTCGATTTTCAACAGTATAAATTCAGGATTATATTCCATCAGTTGATATCTATGTCCGGTTCTATGAGACTAGTAAACTTCTGCTATCTGGCCCAGTCTCGACCTTAAACGCTTCAGGTTTGAATTCAATCTATGTCGATTTCAATAATTGAACTTTTAGAATATAGACGTGCACATTCAGGTACATGTTCCTATCGTTGGCTCTCGAATGCGTTTGCACGCTCACGGGTCGTCGCCAATTTTTTTTGAATTATATGCAATTCCATTGCATTTTATATTTACCTACTTTATATAGTTTTTATGTACATGCTTGCTTGCACATAGGGTTCGTCACCGATCCCGTTCGTCACTGATCCCTTCTCTTTTTTTTAATGTTTATAGGGATCAACATTCCTCTAGCCGATCCCCCTTCCTTCCTTTTTATATATAATAGGGATCGGAATTTTGTCCTTAAGGTAAGGCTCGTAACCCATCCCTATTACTTGAACGACTTAACCGATTTTTCACTTCGTAAATAGGAAAGTAGTATGAACCCTTGGACTCCATATGTAAACCAACATTCGACTACCCTTCCTTACTTCATTTATCTACATTCTTATTTCCTTCAAACTCACCTCCAAACCCTCCCCTTCCAACTTGAAAACCCGATCCCTTCCCTTTGAATCAAATATTGCCTCCATCCTTAAACTCGCCATCCTTATCTTGCTTTAGACCACCACTCCATCCTCAAATTGAATCGAAACCCAGTACCTCCCCTTGAGCAACTTGTATCCTATGCACTTAGGTAGGTTTGCTTGCATACGATTTTGGATAATTTTCACTGATGAGATCATGGGTTTTTTTATGTTAATCATGGGTTAAGTTCGAAGGAGATGAGATGGATGATGGCAATGCAGGGTTCGGCGAAGTAGTAGAGGAGGAGAAAGAAATGAATGAAGCATGAAGGATGCATAGGGATCGGTCGTGCTTTGTGTGTGAGGCATGGAGGGATCGTTGATAGAGTGCTTGCTAAGGGATTAGTTATGTTGGGTTTGGCATAAGGGTTGGTTGCACTGTTAAGTGGAGGGCTCGGTTGGTTACTGATGTGGAGAGGGATGGGTTAGTAACGATGTTTAAGGATGTAATAAAGGGATCAATTATGTAATCATGTGGTATAGGGATCGATTGGAGGATCACTTGAAAGAGGGATCGGTGGTTTTGTGTACGAGGAGGGATCGGTGGTTTTGTGGACGAGGAGGGATCGGCTATAGGTTTTTTGAAGAGGGATCGGTTGATTTTTTGAGTGAAGGGATCTGCTATGGGACTTAGCCGATTATAAGCCTTTTGAATTGAACTTGAAAACCAATCCATATTCACTTGCATGAACAATTAGAACCAATCCCGTCTTAATGAATTTAAACATATGACGATAATGAACAAAAGGACTAGCATATCCAATATCGAACTCGAAATTGATTGACCAAACTCCTGGGACTTAACATATAAAATAAAACTTAACATATGGATTTTAATAATGGACTTCACACTTCAACATACCGATGGTCGATCCTAAAGCTTACATAACCGATCAATCTAAATGCCAGTTGAGACGGTCAGTGATCATGGTCACTTCGATCGAAATCCAAAGTCTTATCACTTACTTTTGCTTGTAATTTTGAACTATTTATCTCTTCACTGCACAATACTGCACTATACCAGTTTACACTTAACATGGGAGGACAGGTAAAATTTTGTAATCTCGATTGTCTATTGAGTTTAGTTGATATGGGCTCCAGACATTCAGACTGTTTAGCCGTGATGTTTTCTGGACAAAGTTCATAACACAACAATCCTGGAGTCGAGTCAAGTTTTGCAACTGTATCCGCCAGACTTTCCCCGAACTATCAAATTGAGCAACCGAAGGTTTCTATCCCATTAGCCGAACTTTTCTCTGATGTTCCCACCTTTTGGGTGGAAGATATAACTCCTGCACTCGACAATATAAAAGGTGTTATATTTTTGAATAATGTGACGGATTCCCAGGCCTTCAGAATTAGTGATGCCACTCTCCCCAGATTATGTTCTAAACATGGGATTCCGTTCGGAGATGTTCTAGTCCCTTCGGTGAATGACATGTCTCATTTACCCCCAGAGGGATATACGACATGCAATAAAGTCATGTGTTGGATCGGATGTGCACCGCCTTTCAATTCTTTTATTCAAGAGATGCTAAATTATCTAGGAATAGCTCCTGCTCAGCTGCATCTGAACAGTTATGCTTTACTTCATGGCACTTTCTTGCTATTTATGGATGTTCTATTCTGCCAGCCATCACCTTAGGATATCAGGTTTATCTATAATTTCAAATGGCCGACAGGAAGCCATTCTTACACTTTCCTCGAGCTTTCACCAAACTGTCAAGTTCTAACCGGTGCTTGGAATAAGATCAACATCTTTAAACATGTGACACCCTGCACCTCTAGGCACCCCGAAAATCGGACAGGACTAGAAGCACGGGTGGTCGGGTGAAATAAAAATTGATAACATAGCACAAAGACTAAGGAAACATCATAAAATGATTAAAATATTACAGCGGAAGAAAACTTTCACTAATTATAAATTAATAGCAAAACAACTTCATTAAAAACAACATTATCCCAAATTTATTTCTGAAACCAAAAGTACCAAGTAGTCTCCACAAAAACATAAAACATAACAAAGTTCACAATATAGTCCACATATATAGAGTAAAGTAAGAAAAAGAGAAACAAATTACATGAAACAAAAGAAACAAAAGCTGAAGATAACAACTGCTCCAATGACCCTCCAAGCTGCAAAGAACTGCAACCTAGACCTGCCCTCCTGTGATTTGTGGAAAATAGGAAAAATAGGAATGGGTCAGACATAAAGTCTGGTGAATGATAAATAAATGAAGCAGAAAGAATAAAACAGTTTAATTCTAGGTCTTCCCTGGATATCGCAGAGGGTGAATAATATAATGTAGTGAATCCTTCTTAGATACAATTCCTAAGAAGCCAAAGTCCGTAGTCACTCTAGGGAAGTCAACCATGCAGTAATACTAAATGGCGATCGACCTGTCGGACCTGTTGTCCTTACCTATCAATGTGCCATAGCGTGAAAGTCATGCTCTTCACCCTTGCATTATGACTAAATGCCTCTTATGTTTGACTGACGCCAACTCAAACAACCTCGCAGGACCTCGAAGTTGCGCTCAAGCTCCGCCAAACTGGACTCCTATCCTCCTGTTTCCTTGGTCACCAATGTGGACTTGCCCGTATACAATGTGTCGGTCCTCCGAAAGAGCGCCAACACCTAGATAGGCTGCGAAAAATCCTCCAACGATCTGCCTAAAGAAGCCTACGTCGGAGCACACTTTTCATATTCTGTCCGCGTCGATCTGCCTGAAGAAGCCTACGATTGTGGATGCTATCCATCCTACGTACTAGCAACCTATGAATGGTAACAAACATTCTTGCGAACCTACTTGCTTGCTCCTAGTATGTACAACCAAAACTATATTTTGGTCTTAACTGCATGAAACACCTATCCAGACCTTTACAAGGTCTGCCTACCAAATCGCTTCGAGATTACTTAATTTTACCATTATAGTTTACATACTGTTTATTTCCATTAATCTACTTTAGGCCATTTTTACATCCGATTGGGTTATTTCACAATTTCCCCTTTTCTTACATAAACGACATTTCAATTTCACGTCCATTCAGTCCATATGGTTTGTCTGTAATTTTTATGCCATTTTGTTACAGATTTACACTAGCCTTTAGGGTTTATTTAATTTACATTTTTTCCACCCTAATTTACGTCCTCCTTTTAGAGATTTAATCTTTACAAAAAATTTATCCAGTAGCCACAAACCATTTAATTACACAAAATTCACTTTTACATTTTTAGGCCACTTATGAAACAAACAATTATGCCAATTAGACTTCCCAAATTTGTTCCAAAATCATATTCAAAATTTTGTAATTATATCAATCAAAACCATAATTTTATTCAAGTAACATATTATGAATTTATTCAACTAACTTGTTCTACCATTAGAAATTGAATAACAATTCTAATTCAATTTAATTAAACCAACCTTATTTAAGCCATGAAACATGAATAACAATTTGTTTGTTCCAAATTTCAACCCAAACATGAATTATAATTGAGAAGTGGAAGAACAAGAAGATACAATAATTTACATAAATTTTAATCTTATTTATGCCATAAAACGTGAAGAGACAATTTATATGTCCCATATTTTAAACCAAACATGAATTAGATTTGAGAAGTGGAAGAACAAGTTGCAATAATTTACATCGATTCTCAATTAATAATAGAAATTAATTCATATTAACGTGCCAGAAAAGAACTGAAATTGAACTACTTTATTTTTCTATTTCATATTAATTCCCACTCACCTAGCACATGAGCTTGCATAAATTTGAAAAAAGCTTTGCTTTAATCTTTCTCCCTTTGATTCTTCTAAATTCCCCAAATTGCTTGAATATATATAGATAATTTAATTTATTAGAGATTTGTTTATTTAGTAGAGAAAAGGAGGAAGAATAATACACACTAATTTTACTATAGAATTATGCGACGACTAAATAAGAGATTAGGGTTAGGTTAGATGGTTTATTTATAGATTGTTTGAGTGAATATAATCCATTAGATTATTTTAGATTAAATCTGGTTCTTTCATACACTTAATGGTTATCCATTCTAGCCCATACACATCACTCAACCAATAAAATTTAGCCATCTCATCCTATTACATCACTGGAGCGAATGGGAAGCCGCCACATGTCAGAAACAACGCTGAAATATGTAGGAAAATCGCCGGAAATGAACCAGCTAAAAAATCATCGCTCCAGATTTGGGGCGACAACGGGACTTGATCCCTGGTCACTAAGGAAGTCAACATGCGCCTTTACCACTGTACCAAATGTGCTTTTAATTTCTTTTTAATTATATTTCCCATAATATATCGGAGTGTTACAAAACATGAATGGTTCTATGTTCTTTGTCCGCCTGGCTTCGTGAGGCGATGGTTGGAAGGATGTAAGTGTTGTCTTCACTTTATTCTCAAATTATTTAGCCCAAGTCATATCCTAAACTATCTAATACTTTGAAAATTTACCGGTGTCCATCCACATCTAGAAGGCGATAGTTTTTCAAGGGCGGTTTCTACAATTCGTGCCACCCTAGTTGAGGACAGGGACATCAGAACCTTGTAACTGACAAATGGTTATCTTTTTTTGGGTAGTTAGAAGAAGGTCGTAGCATCGGTCTTCCAAGAAGCACTACACCAACATGGAATTTTGTGGAATAGGAAGGCGGCGCTAATAGCCCTGTCGTGCCCCAGTCGAAGGGGCTCGGGACGACGCCGAAGAGGGTGAAATTAAAGGTGATGAAGCCAACAAGCTTGGCGATGCTGATGTAGGTCCCGGCAATGCGCCTATGGTCGAACCATCACAAGGCACACAATCTCACATGCCAACAAGGAGAGGAAAAAAGCTCGCATATAAAATCTATAGGAGAAAAACCACTAAAGAGCTCGAGTTTATTATCACCTTTGTTGAAGAAGAGTCTTCCTCTTAACGTTTAGAAAATTTGATGGAAGGGTTCTCGAATATCCCAATCCTTGATGATATCATAACTTATGACTTCCCCAGCATTAGTGTTGGGGTGTTCGATTCTACCACCAGGAGTGGTGACGACATCCCTCCTAGTAGCAAAGTTGAGAACACTCCTATGAACAAGACTGCAACAACTGGTCCATCAGAGGGACACTAGGACACTCACAATCATGTGCACTTCACTGCATGATTTTTGTCTACCTTTTATTTAATAGTCACTTATACACTCTTGTTTGGTTTGCAAGTGCTATATCTCAATCCCATGCCTTCAATCGCTTAAGGGGCTCCTCAACACAGTATGGATTCGGCCGCGGTCTGGACTCGGGCAGGCGTCGAGAGAGAGATGATAGCTGGGAAAGAAGTCATCGTTCGAGGGAGTCTTTATCTTCTAAACATAAGTCCCAATCTCAATCGTCTCATTAGGAAGTTCAACCCAGTCTTCATGTACATAGCGACAATCAGACTTCTCCCTGTGCTCCTCAAATTGTTGTGCCAACTGAGCTTTATTCAGGTTCAACTGGTTCCAGACAGTCCCGCGATTGTTGTTCAAGAAAATGCTCAATTGTCACTTCTAATCCAGCTTTGCCTACTACAGCTTCCTAAGCCTCAGTGGAGAAAAAATTGGCCGAACTTAAGTTCAATTTTTCAAAAATCTTCTTCGATGAGTTCAAGTTCCTTCCTTACATCCATACAGTTTTAGGGACTACTAAAGCGAGTTCACTTGCATGCGTCAATAATGTTTTTATGCAGCACGAAGCATTCCAGCATTTAGCCAAAAAAATCTCTGAAGTGTCTATCGAGAGGCAGCATGAAATCGATCATCTCAAGCTAGAGGCGATCCATGATAAACACATAATTAAACATCAAGATGATGAGATCTCGAAGTTGACAGCGAAGCTAGATTCGGTAGAGAAGAGTGCCAAAGAAACAGCCAAGGTGGTTAGTCATCTAGAAACGGCTCACAAAAAGGAACTAGATGCTACCCTTAACACAACAGTGTGCTTGCTTTGGAAAAGGATACACTGCAAAAAGGAAAAAACATTCTAGCCCACTTCATTGAGGAACTCGAAGAACTCCTTAAAAAAGGGAAGGAAGAAAAACTCAAAGCTTAGGAGGAGTCTCAAAGATATTTCCAAGAGGTTGTCAAAGCCCCAGAACTGAAAATCAAACTTGACGAGCAACTCACTCAAATTGAAGCCCTCAAAGAAGAAGCAAAGGAAGCCAGCCGCAATGAAGTTACAGAGCAGATCAAGGCACGGTTAGAAGATGCCGAAGAAGTTGGTCGGAATGAGATTAAGGACATGTTCGATCCTTTAATTGTTGAATATAATGCTAAAGTCCAAATCCATCATGATCTAAGTTTCCTTGGAGAAGGCTACCTTGAATCGCTCATCGTGGCTTGGGAACATATTATTGAAATAAGAAGAAAGCCCTCAATGAAGCTGATTTAGATGAAGAGAAACAGGTATGGGAGATTTTTCGTAGGGAGACCTTGCTGCTGCAAAGCTCCGATACTTTGACATTTTAGCACACTCCAACAAAGGAAAAATATTACCGAGTCTTCGAAGTCTAAACCCAAATGTCCCCCTTCACTTCAAATAGCTGGAGCATCAGTTTCACTTGGCCTGGGATAGGATCTGAGCTACGATCCAGACAGACTCGGCAATCAGTCAAAGGTGCTGACTCCTATCTAGAGGGGAGCACTCTGGCGACAACTGAAAGTCACTTGAACACAGGTATCCCACTTTATTATCCGTTATTTAAGAGATTTCGTTCCTTATGCCTAATAGTTATGGGCTTATTTTCTTCTTTCCATGAATCTGCAGGTGTTTTGGGTCCCAATCAAAATCTAGGAAGCGATGTCGCCGTAGAGCAACAATCAACATTTACTGAAACTCCGGCGGCCACCAACATCCCAGGGTCCGATGCTTAAGTTATTGGAGCACTTGATAATGAAAAATCCTATGACCAGCCGCTGCTAGATGAATCAGATAACGTCTTGATCACTGGTGCCTCCGAACATACCGATAAGCTTAGCTTTAAGGAGCGCATCGAGAGAGAGGAGTTATTGAAGAAAAAAGCTAAAGTTGAACCCGCTGATGTGGGTATTGATGATCAAAATCTTGTCCCAACACAAGTCATTCAACTCGGTTGGTCAATTCCCGAAGAACTCCCTCCAACCTTTGAAAGCTCTCCTGTTAAGGGTGGTAAAGGATAAAAGAGAAGAACATGCGGAAGCTCGAGTGGTGCCACTCCCAAAAAATCCAAAAGAGAAAAGGGGAAAAAGAAATAGCCGTTACTTCAGCTTAGTTTGTATATAGCTTGTATAGCTGCTTTTCTCTTTTTATTGGCCGTGATTGTGCTGGTACGGCCCCCACTTTTGAATAAATTTGTACCACAATTTTAAAGTTTAATGTGCAAATAAAAGTTCTTTATTTTTCGTCGACTTGTGTGAATTTTGTTTAAGTAGTCGAGCTATTACTTTTCCATTCAATGTAGTTGTAATTCATTGCTCATTAATTTGGACAATCGTCCATTAATTTTTACTCAAGGCATCCATGTGGTCATGGCCTTAAGTTGTATCAAACACTGGGCTTGAGCCCTAGTGTTACGCCGTTGGATTCAATGGTTTGAGTGATTATACTCCTAGCCCCAGTCTCGGGGTAGTGGAGTTAGATAGTGGTTGGTCGAATGCCATCCTTAGCAAGTATATACTCCTCCCATCGGTTTTAGGTCGGAGTTTATGGAGTAGTGATTGGTCGAACTGCACTCATTTATTTGTTTATACTCATATCCACACTCTGGGGTAAGAGTTAGTTAGCGGGTGATCAGATCGAATCTAATTTGTGTTTATACTCTAGTCCACACTCTCGAGACTTTGAGTTATTTTGGAAAATAATTGGACCATACTTTCGTTAATTGATTGATTTTCCCCTAAACCCAGGGTTTAACTTTGCGAGTGATCGATCATGTCACGGATGCTTTTGATTCATGTTTGTCCCATCGTTCGATAGGATTAATTTGGTCATCGGATGGTCAAGTCACATCCATTCCTCGTTAGGTATTTCGTCTATCGAGTTGTGAGCAAGAATCATCAAATGAATGGGTGGACCACATTCATTTTGCTTAGTTTAATCATCAACTTATGTAATTGACTAGCTCCAAACTCTGGGAACCTGCTCGGACATGTTAATATTAGCTAGTCGGGTATCGTAAATAATATGTAATGCTATAACAGTCACATATATGAAGGAAATTTCTAACTTTGTTTGCCAAATGGAAATAAATGACATAATTTGTCATATTACATACCTGGAAAATCAAATGCTAAAGAAAATTTGGAAATTGAATACAACTGAATGAAAAAGATTAAACTACATGAAATAGTGTCGTAAATGCTCGTTAATCCCTGCCCTTGGGAGTGTGACGCCATCAATAGTCGCTAGCTTGAAATTTCCCTCTCAAAGTCTCTATTCAATGGTGTATGGTCCTTTCCAAGTAGGATTCATGTGTGATGGGGCAGGAAAAACCCGTTTCGACGAGATCACCAATTTCAAAGTTTCTAGATCGGACTTTATTGTTGTAGTATCGGGCGACTTTGTGTCGATGTGTAGCTGCCGTCAAATCAGCTTCTTTATGCTTCTTATCAACAAAGTCTAGAGATTCTAAAAGGAGATCTCTATTTGGTCTGGGATCGTAGTAGGTTAGTTGATGAGAAGGGACTACAAGTTCAATAGAAATGATGGCTTCGAAGCAATAAGTAAGGGTGAATGAAGTATGGCCAGTCGCAGACTTATGGGTAGTTCTGTAAGCCCATAACGCTGGTGGTGGAGTTCATCCACCCACTTGCCTCTTACCTTTTCCAAACTCTTCTTCAGAATGGACTTTATGATTTTGTCCATAGTTTGAACTTGTCCATTTGCTTGAGGTTGAGCAACTGCCGCAAATCTCTTTTAAATATGATGCCGACGGCAGAAGTCTTTGAATTCAGCATGTCGAATTGGGTTCCATTATCAATTACAACAGTTCATGGAAGTCCAATATAGAAGATAATGTTCTGGATGATGAAGTCGATTACTTTCTTTGTCGTGATCATGGCTAAAGTTCCACTTCGGCACATTTGGTGAAGTAATCAACTGTGACGATGGCGTAATCGCACCACCTTTTGAGATCGGTAAGGAATCGATAATATCTAGGCCTAAATGGTAAACGGCTATAGACTAACCATTTGTGTGATTTCTGTCGGTGGAGCTCTTGGAACTTTTGCATATATATGGCACTTGTCACATCGGCTAGCATAATCAGTGGCATCTCGGTTGACAGCCGGCCAATAATACCCATAACGGAGTATTTTTTTTCTAGGGTCTACCCTCCAGTGTCACCACATTCCCCTTCATGAACTTCCTTTAGGACTTTTTTTATTTCATCATGATCGATATATCGGAGCAGGGGAACGGAAAAATCCTTTCTATACATGACTCCTTCCTGAATAATATATAATGAAGCTTTGCGGAGGACTTGTCACCTTTCATTCCTCTGTTCGGGAAGGACATCCTGTAGCAAATAGTCTTTAATTAGAGTCATCCACGGCTCCTACTCAGGCTCCATCTCTAGTACCCAGTAATTTCCATCTGGTTTATGCTCGGTGCTTCTAGTACTTCGACTGGAACCAAGCCCATTTGCTGCACATCCCTAGTTCTAGCAAAAATTTCCAATGAATTGGCCTCTTTGTTTTGATCCCGTGGAATGTGCATGATGTCGTAATACTCAAAGCCAGTCAAGAAATCTTGGACTTGGACAAGGTACGGAGCGAGTCGTTGTCCTTTAGCCTGGTAATCTCCTTTGATTTGGTATACTACCAACTATGAACCGCAAAAGATTTAAAGAGATTTTATCCCCAGTTCTCTAGGAAGTTTGAGACCAGCAATCAAAGCTTCATACTCGGCTTCATTGTTTGTTGCAAGGAAGTCATGCTTCAAAGTATAACAAATTGATCAATCTTTCAGAGTTACTAGCACGATTCTGGCTCTAGAACAGCGATCATGGATGCTCCATCCATAAGCATATTCCACTGAATGGTAGGTGCTCCAATGCTCTCTAGGAGATCATCCTGTGTAGTTAATTCTGCTATAAAGTCCGCCAATGCCTATCCCTTGATGGCTCTCCGAGGGAGATTGGTGATGTCGAATTAACTTAGTTCGATATTCCACTTAGGTAACCTTTCAGACGTCTCATGTCGCTGTAGGACCTGTCGTAATGGTTAATCAGTGTAAATGTTGACAAGATGAGCCTGAAAATAAGGGCGGAGCTTTTGCGAAGCAATCAACAAGCAATACACCAATTTCTTTATCTTTGGATAATTCCTTTCAGATCATATTAATCGCTTGCTAACATAATAGACCAGTTTCTACATTCGATTCTCCTTGCAAAGCAATGCGGCACTTATAGTATGTACCGACACGACTAAGTAGATATACAAGTCTTCGTAGTCCACCGACTTTGACAAGATGGGAGGTCTCTCTAAGTGGTCACCAAAGCTTGGAATGCATTAAGTTAAAGAAAAGAATGCACTTATCGGTGGCTCTGGAAATAAATTGACTTAGGGCGGCAGCCTTACCATTTAGGCTCTGTTCTTGTTTGATGGTTTTTGGTACCTGAATGTTGCGAATTGCTTGAGTTTCTCAAGATTAGCTTCGATTCCGCGAACAGTGACAATGAAACCCTAGAACTTTCCTGATGCAACAACAAAAGAACATTTCAGAAGATTGATCTTCATTTTGTAATATCGAAGGATTTCAAACATTTCTGCCAAGTCTCTAATGTGATTGCTTGATCGTCGTGACTTTATGAGCATATTATTCACGTATACCTCCATCATTTTCCAATCTGATCTTTAAACATTATGTTGACTAGGCGTTGATAGGTTGCTCCCGCATTCTTCAATCCAAATGGCATTACCACATATCAATACAATCCAATGTCGGTAATAAAGCTGGTGTGCTCCTGATCGGGAATGTGCATCGGGATTTGGTTATATCCAGAGTACGCATCCATGAAAGATAGCAATTCGTGTCCTGTGGTTGAGTCTACCAGCTGGTCATTCCTTGGAAGAGGAAAAGAGTCTTTTGGACATGCCATGTTTAAGTTCGGGTAGTCAACCCATGTCTGCCACTTTCCATTCGCCTTTCTCACAAGTACAGGATTAGATACCCATTTAGGGTAGAAGGCGTCGTGAATAAACCCATTGCATTTGAGCCTATCCACCTCCTCTTTAAGAGCAGTAGATCTCTTCGGATCCATGCTATGCCTTTTTTGTTATACCGGGACATGCCTTAGATCGATATGTAATGTGTGGCTTGCAACAGCAGGCGAGATCCTACACATGTCAGAGTGAATCCAAGCAAACACGTCAAGATTCGGTCGAAGAAAACCAGTAAGTTCTTTCATCATTGTGGGGTTGAGATGTGATCCGATCTTTAGAACCCGTAACGGGTTATCACGGCTAACCATGATGTCAATCGTCAGCTCAACCGGTGCAGCCTTGGTCTCTTTGAGACCCTCCTCATCATCCCTCGTATCTATGTCTTTATAGAACCGACTGTGGTGCCCGAGCCAAGGCCCAGGCACTGGTTGTCAATCTTTGATGGTTTGGATGCAAAGAGAGTTGTTCAAACCATTACCTTTATCCTTCTATTGAGCGTCTCTCAATTCAGCTACCTAACAGGCACGTCCGGTCGCCTGATCACCATGCACTACTCCAATACCTTCATCAGTTGGGAACTTCAAAGTCAAACACCATAGGGCAAGAGCTGTCCAAAATTTAATTAATGCTGGTCGGCCCAGAAAGGCATTGTATGGACAATCAACATCTAAGATAACAAATGGCAAAATCCACACTCTCCTACGGTCAACTTCTCCCTACTCCACGGGCAATTCGACATATCCGACAGCTTCGATTGCAGCACTGTTAAAGCCATGAATGCGGGCTTTAGACAGTTTCAAGTCCTTGACTTCCAACCTCATCTGATTGTAAGCCTTTTAAATATTATATTTACGGAACTTCCACAATCAACCAAGATCCTACTCACTAAGGTGGGGCTAATCATGGCCGAAATGACCATTGGGTTGATCATCGGTGCCTCCACCTTGTCTGCATCTCTGTTGCTGAACACAATGTCGTCTACCATTGTACACTGCTGTTTTATCAAGCTCCATTTTTTATACTCGAATAACATTCAAAATTCATATGCTTGATCGCGCTAGTATAGCGCTCCATCTCATGCCAACACTTATAACCTGGATGTGGTCCTTCGACTATTGTATTGATTACTAATCTTCCAACAGTCTGCGTAGGCTCCTCGGCCCTGTGCGGTGCTTGTCCTTGGTTGGGGTTGGATGTCCCCTATCCGCCATCCTTCAGGGCTTTAACAAACTGCTGTAATTTTCTTTCCTGGGTCAATTTCTCAATAACATCCTGGAGATGCCTACATTCGTTCGTGTTGTAACTATAGTATTCGGGGAAATGGCAATATTTTCTAGTTTGATTTTGCTTCTCCGTCGATTCTTTTTGAGGTGGCTTTCTGTACTACATGGTATTGCATGTAGATAAGCAGACGTTCTCTAGAGATGTATTTAGTAGTGTGTAGGTATCATACATTGGGATCCTAGGCTTTCCTCTTTAAGAATCCCTCTTTCATTCAAGGTTCTGATCACTGTCTTTCTTTTGCTGATTCGGTTTATTTTGGACATTTACTTGAACTTTTCCCGAATTCTCCCTAGAGTATTTAACTGCAATGTTATGCTGCACTCCCTGTCCACTTGGTCCCACAAAATTCTTCTTCATAGAGCATCTAGCACCCTCTTTCCTAAAATACTTAGCTGGTTTTGCACAGAAATGCTCCAACGTTGCGAGTGGTTTGCTAGTTAACCAATCGCCAAAGTCAAATTCTAGATCAATCCCTCTTGTTACTTCCAACTATATTGAATGGTCATTCGGATTACTGACTTCTGTGATGGGCTTATGAAATCTCTTCAAATAATCTTTCAGCGATCCTCCCAGAGCCTGGATCACGCTGGATATGGACATTACCCCTTTGGGGTGAGTTTCATGCATATGGAACTGCTCCATAAATTTTGTTGCTAAATCGTCAAATCTAGAGATTGACCGTGGGGGTAATCTCGAAACCACATCATTGCAATGCCAGAGAGAGTAATAGGAAAACGTCTGCACTTTAGTGCATCATCAGCTCGTGCAGAATCCATCAACCACTCATATATCATGATGTGCAGCCTGGGGTCGATTTTCCCTCATAGGCAAGCATTGATGGCATGCTGAACCTCTTTGGATACTCAACATGTAAGACATTGTCAGTGAACGAGGTATGGCTTCTCGAGATCCCCCAATCATCATTGGTCCGGCGTTTAAATAGTTAGAGCCATGCGTTAGTCATGCTTTACCTCACATTAATGGTTCGGTCGATGTCTATGGGCTGTTCCATGACTTCTTGGCTCAACATCCTCTCGATGTAAATAACAGACATTCACTTCATTGTCATTCCAGGGAGATAACTGGTCTGCATATAACTGAACTCCAGCATCCAAGTTAATTGCAACAGCTCCAACTTGTGCTCTAACATGAGGAGGCATGCTTCCTCCGTTGGAGGATTGATCGGTACCGACCATTATAAAGGGATCGACACCGATTGGTCTCGGCAAGCCGGGTTGGCTTGCCTGTTGATGTCTAGAAGCTTCTGTGCGATATCCGTCAGTTCAACGATGTTTATGCCTATGATAATCATCGATGAACTAGAACTCTCCGATGTAGAATAAGGGGCAGGGTCCCTCCTAGCTTTCCCGCGTTGTTGTTCTCTGAGTTGGTTCATTAGATTGATATTGGCTTGAATCTGCTGGTTCAACTATCGGGGGCTATCCACTAGCTCTCTTATCAAATTCTAGAAATCAGCTCTGTGATGGAATCAGTCGAGTTCTAGACATCTACTAGATTGGTAGCATTCACATCTACATGTAGATTGCTTGGGCATCTTTGTTGGATATTAGTGTTCTCGTTTCCTTTAGCGTTTTGAGAGGTAGATCTGGTGTTCCTAACCATTTTTGATGGTTTCTTTAGACTTTTGCAAATCTAAATAGAAAAATAAGTTCCTTGAACACAATTCTGGATCTCTTCAGGGGATTTATGCAATCCAATAGCAGCAAAGGGATCCAAATAGAGCTGAGAATCTCTTTCTCAGTGACAGCATCAAAATGTTTGCACCAAAAATTGGCACAAACACCCAATAGAGATTTTGTAGAGAAATAAATGAAGAATATGAAATGAAACCGGAGGAAACAACCAATTAAATAACAGAAAATCAAAGCAATAACAAGAACACAATGATTTATAGTGGTTCAGCATTGTTTGCCTACGTCCACTTTGAATAGATAGCTTTATTACACTTCGTAAACTGAGTACAATAAGGATCAAATGAAAATCCTTAGTTACAATAGAGTACAAAGCAACCAGCAGCGTAAAAGTCCTGAAAATGAACAACCAAGCCTATATTCATAAAGGAAGATGGCAAAATATCTCCTTGAAAATTCGACAGAAGGATCCCCAAAACTAAATGGACCCATAAGAGTGATTGCATGGCCCAAATCCCAAGTAATAGGGATCGATGTCGATCCTTATTTTGGAGGAATTTGGAGGTGTGATCCTTATGGGATCTTTCCCATGTTGTAATTTGCTTAGCCTCCAAGTTTTGTACCAATTGGATTAGTAGAACTTGAGTTATTGCTTGACCTTTACTGCAATTTGGGTTGTTACTTGATTTTGGCCGATCCATATTAAGGGAAGTGGGTCGATCCCTTTTGCTTAGTCCTTTTAAGATGTGATCCCTATGGTAGGCTCCCCACATCTTATTCCCAAAATTTTATACGCATTGGACTTATGGATCTTGAGATATTGATTGTTTCCCATTGAATTGCACTTGTTTAGCTAAAATATGTCGATCCCTATGTTTGAGAGGGATTATAGCTGATCCCCCTTCTATTTAAATTATATTGCATACTTAGAATGTTCTACATAGCATATCTATTGATTCTGTTTGATCACGGCTTCATATTACCATCTGTACTTGACTTTTGGACCCAACAATCATCACTCTGGACTCGCCGGCCTTGATGGCGGTCGAATCTAACTTATCTAATCAATTTGGACATATTCGGGTCAAAATGCTGGATAACAATAAGCATTAGTGTAAACCATCTTCTCCTCATTCCCGCTCATAATGGTCAACACTAGTTGCACTCGTCAACCTCTTTTGTAGACTCATAAATACATGCTCATAATTTACATCCTAAACAGAAGCCTGATTCTTCTTCGTCAAATTAGTCTACTGTGCTGCTACTTTTGATAAGTCCTTAATAAAACTCCTTTAATATACCTCTAGTCCAAAAAATCTTCTCACATTAATAGTGTTCTTGGATTGGTTCTAGTCTTGAACCACCACTACCTTGGCAGGATCTACTGCGATGCCCTACTTGGAGATGACATGACCCAATAATCTTACTTCCTTCCTCCGGAAGTGACACATTAAAAGCTTCGCTTTAATCCATGCTTCCTCAACACCTCAAGCACAACCCTCAAGTGTGTCGTGTTCCTCCTCCATTATGCAATAAACAAAAATATCTCCATGAACACATGCATAAATTTATTTAGCTGATCCATGAAGACAAGATTTGTGAGATTAACCAAGTATGTCGAAGCATTGGTTAGCCCCAACGGCATCACCAACCACTCATAAAAACCAGATGGTGTACAAAACACAGTGATTAACACACTCTCCTTCGCTACTCTCAACTGGTGAAATTCCATCACAAGATCCAACTGAGAGAACACCTTCGCATCATGAAGCTAATTGAACAAGTCATCAATACGTAGGAGTGGATACTTGTTCTTTATTATTACCTTATTCAACCCATGGTAATCAACACACAATCTCAAAGAGCCTTCCACCTAAGTGGCAAATACTATGGGTGCTCCCCACTTGGACATACTGCTACGAATGAACTCTTGCCTCAATTGGTCATTCACTTGCACCTCTAACTCCTTCAGCTCTTTAGGTTCCATACGCCTCAAAGGCATAATTATAGGTTTGGCCTCTTTCATTAAGTCTATGTAGAACTCAATCTCTTAGTGTGGCGGTAATCCAGTCACCTCCTCGAATATTTCCTGGATACTCTCTAATGATAGGCACGGATGATAACTCATCCTATGGGACCTCTAGCAAATATTTAATGCTAACCATAACCTCATCCTCTGGTAGGCATCCAATCTCTACCTTCCCCCCTCCTCAGCCCAATTATTACCAACAGCTTCTCACAATCACTACTGTCTCATACTTCCTCAGCCAGTCCATCCCTATAATAATACCAAACGTAACGAAACCCAAAACAAAGTAATCTAAAATAAAAGAGCACCCTTGACTCGATATGACCAAAATATGACAAACCATACAATGACTAGTGGGGCCTCTAAATGGGTTCGTCGCTACTATAGGTTGGTCAACTATTTCGATTTTAGTC
The DNA here is from genome assembly GCA_030737815.1 of Allium fistulosum. NCBI lineage: Eukaryota > Viridiplantae > Streptophyta > Magnoliopsida > Asparagales > Amaryllidaceae > Allium > Allium fistulosum. The sequence goes on from CM060908.1 coordinate 719,588,008, forward strand.
CCAATCTATCTACCAAGTCACAAGGTATGAAGGAATGAGAAGCCTTGGTATCGAACAAGCATGTATGGGAACATCTATATGGAAAGCATACCCTAAATAATGATACATTTCCCCTTCTCCTTCATTGAAGGAGCACGTAATAATGCCGGACAGTATCCAAAGCCTTTCCCTTCACCAACTGCCTCTTCTTCATCTACTCAAGGCAGTCCCTCTGCATATGTCTCGACTTTTTATAGTTAAAAAACTTATTGCCTCCAACTTTGCAAACATTACTCAAATGACCCCTCTCACCATAGTTATAACAAGTAGGTTCCCGCTTGCCCTTCTTATGAGCATCCTTACACTGGAACTCCTTTCTTTTCCAATTCCATCTCTTCTTGTCTCCATCGCTTTGTTGTGACTTTGGCTCTTCCTTAACAACAATAGTGGACTTGGTTTAGGGTACAAACTCTCAAGCCGAAGGGCTTTCTCAATTACCTTCTCAAATGGCTTGTCAACAGGCCCTACAAGCTTCTCCCCCGAGTAATCATCAAATCCTATAATAAGCTTTTTGTTCTTCTTCAATAGAGTGTTGATGAATGACATTCCTTACTTTGATAAAGCATAAAACTCAGCAACATATTCAAAGACAGACATGTCTCCTTGCTTCAGCTTTGCAAATCTCCTAAACATCACCGATTTTTGGATAGTTAGTCTAAACTTCTTCTTAGATCTAGTATTGAGCTGGTCCAAGAAAAGCGGTCCTCATGGGTAGCAACTTTAATAGCATTCCACTAGTTCATAGCTTAACCTTGGAGCCATCGAGAATCCAACCTCCTTCTCATAGCATCATCCAATTCCAAATCTTCAAAAATTCTCTCATATTATGCAACCAGTCCAGCACTTCCATAGCTGACTTCGTACCATAGAATGGTTTGCCATCAAGACTGGAAAAATCCTTATTTATCTTTGCGAAATTAACTCTGGGATCCTACACTTGAGCACCACTACCTATGGCAACATTTGAAGCAGCTCCTTGGGCATTTTGAAGCAAGGACGTCGTCATCGCATCGAACATTTCTTGCAAGTCAGCATAAGCAACCCTCAAGCCCACTCCTTCCCCCTCGACTCTAGAGATGGGGTTTCTTGTATTGTGTCTTATATGTTGTTTCATACTTGACCTATATCAAGAATGATCGGTCTCTTATAAAAAAATTACATTGGTGGTACTTGTGTGTACAATGCGACTTATATAGTATTTATATACTACTATATAGTTTTGAAAATCAAAATATATAACAAGTATACTCTCTCTCGTATATATGTATACTCTCGATCTAGTCTAGGGTGATAGCTCCTACCCTACCTCTACTGGATCACGATATCAACTCAGGGTAACTACGCAACCTAAGCTCTGATATCAAATGCGACTACCGCCCTACACCGTTGGCACTTAACATACCTATATAGTGTGTTGCTATGGCGCACGGTCGGTTTAGTATGATTGTCAAGTTTGAAAAGTAGATAAAACATTACACAAACTGTCGTATATCTCACAATGCATCGAATAAAACACAATAATCATTATTGATATAAATAGGAGAGATGGTAATAACTACATAAACCAAAATATCAGAGCACATAGGTTCATAGGGTTATAGAAAATAGCAATAAAGTTTATATATCTAGACATAAACTCAAAGTAAAAGGTCTCTAATAAAATAGCTAACACTATCTAGGCTTCACAATGTCGCACAACGGGATAAGCAATAGTAAACCCAAATATAATAGGAGAAAGCGCCATCCCTTGCTCATCCATTGCACAACACGTTTATCACCTAAATCTTTTATTTAGTCTACTTATTTAAGAGTACCCAGGATAATAAGAAGTAAACATAAAACATCAAGTAAAATAACACTTTATTGTGAGCGATAAGGAAATCTCAAAGTACTATACAGGTCGATATATTAAGAAACAAAGGTGTAAAGAATCATACCTGACCTGACCCTACATCCAAAGAGTAGTACATAACAACGATAATATGCTACCCTGCTATCGTGATCATGAAGTATACAAACATCCAGATATACTATCGGATGTCTAGGTATCAATCACCTGGATACCTATGGCATGTGACATTCCTAGAGTGATAAACAGTAACTATAACAACCATGACATACATAACATTCATAAAACAATCCTCATTGTCACCCAATGTGCATTGGATATATGATAACTCGTATAATCATTCTATACCATAGACCATTAAAAAGTCGCGGTTCCCAATGCTAGAAATCCATTCCACTCACAATGCTAGGAGACTAAACTACACATCCTAATAGTCTAGGGTATACAGATCCCATCCACGATCTAGGGTACACGTCCTAATACCTAATGGTGTCCTCACATACCCCTGCTTTATGAGCACATTGGAAACACTCCGAGTATCAATAATCCTTTACACGCACTTTCGAACCCATCGTCATTCAATTCATATTCACTTCCACTGTAGAACACTTCCTTGCTCTACCCATTTCCATTTTCCATAGTGGAGCACATCCTGATAGGCCAGTGGATCATATAATATAACTTGTATATTAATATGTGAATGTATACTAATATATATACTAAATGGAACAAAATATCATATTATAAAAGTAAAGAATAAAAGAAATCACACCAGAGTTTTATACTGGTTTAGACCTTCCATCCTACGTCTAGTTTCGAAGCTCCTCTACAGTATTTCACAAACCAATAATCCTAGCTTCGCCCAGAGGAACATGCTTATGCAAAAGTATTTCTTTGATAAGCTTGTGTTTTATACAACATGGATATTGGCTGCAAGTACAATTCTTCCTATAATTTCCCTTGAGTGTTTGTGAGTGTAAGTTCTTGGATTTATAGGAAGTAAGTTTACCAAAATATAGTTGGTTGTAACTGATTGAGAGTATGAAATCAATAATAGCATAAGAGAGTTTAAGTATTATAGAAAGTAGAGAGTAATACTAGCGGTAAGTAAGTCTCAATCTCAATCTTTTGATATATAGATAACAAGGAGTTGTATTTCAAAGAGTATGTCTTCTCGAAGAGCTTCCTTTTGTCAAGAGTTGCAACTATCAAGGGAAAGACATGAACTTCTAATTTGAAAAGAAGTGGCCGTTCAAAATTTTTCAGTTGCAACAGCGTCAAACATCTGGCATTATGTCCAAGACGTCTAAGACCTTTCAGTGTTTAGAACCCGAAATTTCTACCAGACGTCTGAGCTAATATGCCAGACGTCTGAGCCTATGTTGTTTGTAAAAGCTGGAGAGTTCGTATTAAAGTTTAGGTAAGTGTTTATCAATGTGCTTTAGTGTGCGCTATGATTACTCAAGGAGATTGTACAAAATAATCTATGACTATTATATAAATATATGACCCTACTTTCAATAGTATGATCCATCGTTCATTATGATTGTATTCGAGCCATGATATTGGTGAACAAAGTGATGTCTTCTATATACTTGTAAATAGATGAAATATATGTTGCATATGCGATTGTATAGTTGTTTTCATTAAAATCCTAGAAGAGAGGTTCTAACATTCTTCTTTTGTTGATGATGAAAACTATACAATCTTTTGTAGTGATATTTAAAAAATTGCTCTGCCTGAATATGTTATCTCCCCCTATTTATATGCACACGAACACATGAATAATCTCTCCTCCTTTGTCATTTTAAAAAAATAATGTAAATTGTTTATGCTCAAAAATAACACAAAGAGAAAATAAACATCACTGATTATATTGACGGACATAATAGTTTAAGATAATAGTTTAATAACCAGAACAGAAAACAAACTAACAAAGCAGAATATGAGTCTTAGGAAAACTAAGATTAGAACATGAACATGATAATGAATTTTTTTTACTGATATCCTTGGTAGTCGTAAGAAGAGAAGGCGCCAAAGTTCTAATAATACTCATAGTAGGTAGAAGGATCCAACTGATAATCTCTCGACCATTGATTGTTGGAGTACTATATTCCTTATCTTCATTTATAGATAGGCCCTAAAAAGATGCTTAGTGCATCTGGTGAGTTGGTGGTGGATTAGAATGGTATTCCTCTTCTTTTTCTTTCGGTTGTTCCTGCACAAAAGTTTTTCCTTTATCTTGATAGGAAGTTCCAGCACTACAAGAGGATACACGAGGATGAGGGACATGAGTTGTAACATCCCTTACCTAGAGGCCCAAAACTAAAGGCTATGGATGCTGCAGTCATCCATAGTTATTAATCCTCGGCGACCAAATATGGTAATGTTAGATACATTGATATAACAGAAACACATGGGTATGTAAAAATTTTAAAACATCAAACAAGTTCCACATTCCAATTCAAATCATTTCAAATTCCTTACATAATCCCCATATGATAACCACATTTAGAAAAAATATATTTATTACAACATACACCAAGAGCGACATAGACATATGAAGATGCCCACATGGATGATCAGAGTATATATAGGCAATTTTAACAACTTTTGCCTTTACAACAACAACACACCAGAATTAAAATAAAAGAGAACTCTAGATAGTTATCATGCCTCCTGCACGTCTCTAGAAGCTTACTCATCTAAAGAGGTACCTAAAAATCTTAACTCTCAAGCTACTCAAAATAAATTGAGTACTCAAGAGTTTAAGGGGAAAAACGTAAACATCGAATCAGACATAAAGCCTGGTATGAATAAGAATCTACCATCTCAAACCATTTAGATATCTAGTGAGATCACGCCGCTTAGCGGAACGGGTTTTCCCCTCACTAGTATCCTAAAACCTTTATAAAACCATATATTGTGCTCCTGCATCCACAATGGTTAAAACATCCCAAAATAATATGATGATATGCAAAACAAGTAAATCAATTATGGATTACTCATCCCTATTCATTTTGACTATCTGTCTCACTTATAGTTTCTAGGGTCATTAATAACCTATTAGTTTTCATGGGCTTACTAATAACTTGTTTAATGTTTATGGACTCCTTGTCCAGTTTCATAGTTTTTATGGGATTACTAAAAACCTATTGGCCCCTTCCAATATCATCATTGTTTCATGGGTTCTCCCTAAACCTATTGGTAACTCCAATGTCTTTCCTGTTATCCTATTTTTCATGGATTGACTAGGAACCTATTGACTTCTATCAATATCTTAATCCAGATATAGGTTTCATGGGTTCACTACAAACCTATTGGCCTCTTCCAATATCAAATCATAGTTTTCATGGGCTAACTATGAAACTGTCTTCCTGACATCTTCATTTATACATAGTTTTCATGGGCTTACTATGAACCTGTCTTCTAGAAATCTTCATTTATACATAGTTTTCATGAGCTTACTATGAACCTATTAGCCCCTGCCAATATCTTCCTTTAATATTTTAGCATCCTATATTCTGGTCTTCCAGACCACCTAGATGCAATTATAATCATTCTGGAATTAACTTAATTTATATTCACTACTGGGTCAACCTAGATGGTTATTCTGCCCTTCCGTAAAATACATTTATGTGTCAATTAAATGTGAATATATATATACATATATACATATATGAAGAAGCAAACATAATAACTTGTTTAATCCTTTAAAGGAAAACTTCTTCAAAAACTCCATTCCAAAATACTTTATTTATGCCATGGTTTTCCGTTAAAAATGTGATTGGGTTATTTGTTTTTAAAACTAAAGCTTTTGACAATTTAAAACATCACTTTCGAAACCATTGGAAAACCTCCTTCAAAAGCATAGAAAACTTCTTTTCAAAACATTACATATATACCTTTCAAAGCTCTTTAAATCAACTCTTTCGAAACCAAAATATACCTTTCGAAAGTATCAAAACACTACTTAATAATCCTTAGAACATAGCTTTGAAACCAATGAAAGTAGCCTTTTCGAAACCATTGGGTTTTGCTTTTAAAACATCTTTCGGGTCAAAGTGAATAAATACAAAAGTACCTCTTTCGAAACCTTAATCATCATATAAATTTGCTTAGGGAAAGCTTAATGGCGTCGGCACCATCCTTTCAAAAGCTTCAAAACATTTAAGTAAAACATTGAAGGTTAGCATCAAACCCCTTTTCGAAGCCATTGCCTTCGGAAACCTTGAACCCTTTTGAAAGCATTTAGGGAGTGGCTTAGTACATCTTTAAAACAAAAGCTACCCTTCGAAAGCATTGATGACTTCAATACACTTGAAATGCAAAAGAACTGAGGCTGGGTTTCGACTAAGTCGGAACCACCACTTTCGAAAGCATTGTTTTGTGAACAAGGGACCCATTCGAAAGCTTATACTTAGAAATGAAAGATGGCAACCTTCTTCGAAAGCTATTTAAGAAACCCCTTTCGAAAGCTATTTAAGAAACCCCTTTCGAAAGCATATATCTCGACTTCTTCGAAAGCTTTAATAAAACAAGGCAGGCGCTTTTCTTTGGAGAACAAAACAAAGGTTTTGACCCCTATCAAAAGTATTGGCTTCGACACCATGCCTTCCGTCCCTTTTCCAATCAACTACGCACCAAACTCGTTGATTCCTTGTGAATTGGATTTGGCATGGGTTGGTCTCGACTTGAATGGTTTCTACTTGGTCGAGGCGGAAGCATAGAGTCAAAAGGCAGCTTTTAAAAGAGACGGAACATACTTTTTCTAGGTAAAGGTTGAATTAAAGCCAATAAAAGCAGTTATTTTTTAACTAACCTGGCTAGTTGTAAACTTTTAATTGGTTGCCTTAACTTTTCCAATTCTTTCTCAAATTAACGGCTGCATAATTCCAGATCTAAATCAAGATTAATTTAACAAATAAGCCCTCATATTAAGCAAAACCTATAATGCAAATAAGGCCGTCTAAAATAATTTAATTTCCATAGCAAATCACTTAGGAAAAATCCCCAAAAATCACAGAAATTCACTTTTAATATGTTATCTGACATATCTAAATTTCAGACCCAAATTCTCAATATAATTTCTGAAATAAATTCTAAACCCAATTAACCATATTTTCCTTTGAAAATTCGTAATAATCTTTCCATAGCTTGGAAAATTATCAAAATTAAAACCCAACTCCAAAATCACGTTTTACTTAACATAAAAAAATTTCATGGTATTCAAAGATCATTTACAATCGAATTTGCCCTAAAACTGCATAAGTCCACAATTAAACAATTTTGTTTAAATCAAACAAATTATAATTCAAGCATATCATCATCCAAATCATCACAAAAACAAATTTAATCTTAAATCTGAAAACATATGATCATAAAATAAAATAGAGATGTTATAAATTATTATTCACCTTGATTAGGATAAGGAGATTGGATTGAGATTAAGATTTATTCCCCTTGCTTTAATCCTTAACTTGATCTGAATTTTCTTTTCTTTTTCTTCCTAGTAATGGTCTGCTCCTCTTCTTATGTTTGCCTTTTATTTTTACGAAAATGAGAAATGAACATGAATGGCATAAGGTATGAAAATATATAAGGGTTATGGTAATATGGTGCGGCAATTTCCCATTATGCCCTTGTGTAATTTAATTAGCTTACAAACCATTCTTAAGCCCGTTTAATTAATTAATTAAGCACGGTCTCTAAGTATTTATAAAAATATCAATCCCCTTATCACTTAATATTTACATTATACTATTTGGTTTATCTAATTAAATCTCTTGAATAATGTTATCAAAAATTAGGAGTGTTACAGGATCCCTTCCTTAAAGAATTTCGTCCTTGAAATTTAGTAAGGACTAAATACTAAACATAGAAATCATCTGTAACCACCCCTAACAACCATACTAGCCTACCTGACTAGCAATTAACTATATAAAACTAATATAGACATACCCTCAAAGCAGATCAGGATAAGTGTCTCTAATCATGTCTTCTGTCTCCCAAGTACAATCCTTCTCGTTGTCGCTCCACTGAACTTTCACCAACTTGACTGTCTTGTTCAGAAATCTTTTCTCATCTCTCACTACAACCCGAACTGGTTCCTAACAAAAGTCAAATTAGGCTCTACTATCAAATCTCCCAACCCCATCGAAGGGATAGTAGTCTCTGAATCATGCACATACTTGCGAAGATGAGACAAATGATATACATTATGGACACCTGCCATACTGCTCGGCAACTCTACTTGGTATGCGAGCTTTCAATCCTCTCCATAACCTGGAATGGACCAACATATCTTGGTGCCAGTTTCTCTGACTTTCCAAACTGTACCACACCCTTCATCGGTGATACTTTAATAAAAACCTAATCTCCGACTGGGAACTCTAGGTCTTTACGCATTTTATCTGCGTAAGTCTTCTGTTTGGACTAGGCTTCCTACATCCTTTCTCAGATTAACTCAATCTTTTCTAACGCCTCTCTAACCAAATCTGGCCCTAAGACTAATCTTTCTCCAGTCTCCAACCAACATGCTAGTGATTTTCATGGCCTTCCATACAAAGCTTCAAAAGGCGTTATTCCTATATTAGTCCGATAACTATTATTATAGGAAAACTCAACCAAACGTAGGTGATCCTCCCAAGATCCACGAAAGTCCAATACACAAGCTCTTAGCAAATCCTCGAGCACCTTATTGACTCTCTCCGTCTGTCCATTCGTCTAAGGGTGATATGTAGTACTCATCTTGAGCTTAGTGCCTAACCCATCATGTAGACTCTTCCAGAATTCACTAGTGAACAAAGCATCTCTGTCACTGACTATGCTACTAGGAACTCCATGAAGTCTAACTATGTTCTTCATGAACAACTTAGCTAAAACATGTGTCGTCCTGGTGGACTTAATTGGAATGAAATTGGCCCTCTTGGTCAATCTGTCCACTATAACCCATATACTTTCATTTTCTCTATTTGACCTTGGTAACCCGTCTATAAAATCCATGGATATTGAATCCCATTTCCAAACTGGAATCTCTAGAGGTTGAAGCAATCCACTCGGCTTCTGATGTTCGGCCATCACTTGTTGACAGTTTTCACACTGCCTAACCCACAAGCCAACATCCCTCTTTATACCTTCCCAATAGAAGCTCGTCTTTATATCGAATCGATAACATTCTTGAATTACTTCTTTCATCGAGTCCTTAACATTCAGAACACGTAACCATCCTCTCTAGTCAAGACTAAAATCCTTTAGATCATCGATCTCATTTCCAACCTCAAGCCTTCTAAGCTTCTTGGCTAATACTAGATCCTCTTTCTGCTTAGAAGCTATCCTTTTGATCAATACTGGGCGAACTTCCAAATAGGACAATATAGCGGTACTCTGACTAGAATGAGCAGTCGATCATAACTGCACACTACAAGTAGTCAAAGCTTCTAAATCCTTCCATTATGCCAACATAGCTAAAACCACATTCTGATGTCTTCTGCTAAGTGCATCCGTTACCTTATTTCCTTTCCAAGAGTATACTATATACCAAAATCAAAAGCCACCAAAAATTCCAGCCACCACTGCTGTCTTATATTCAACTCCTTCTGAGAGTATAAGTACCTTAAAGACTTATGATCTGTGTATAGCTCAAATCTTTCCCCAAAGAGATAATGCCTCCAAATCTTCAACGCGAAGATCATCGCAACCAACTCCAAATCACGAGTAGGGTATCTCACTTCATGCGGTCTAAGCTGTCGTGAGGCGTAGGCAATCACTTTACCCTTCTACATCAACACAGCTCCCAATCCAGTTCCACATGCATTGGTATACACCACCAACCCTTGGTTTCCGTCTAGAACTACTAACATGGATGCATTGGTCAACAAATGTTTTAACTTAAGGAATGCTTCCTCACATTTGTCGGACAGGACAAACTTAACCTCCTTTCTGGTTAGCTTAGTCAGAGGTGCTACTATCCGTGAGAGATCCTCGATGAATCTCCGGTAATAGCCAGCAAGTCCAAGAAAACTTCTAATCTTGGTCACCATCTCTGGTCTCTTCCAATTATTAACAGCTTCAATCTTATCTAGATCGACTGACAACCCCTTCTCTGAAACCACATGACCAAGAAACTTAACCTCTTTCTTCCAAAAATGACACTTGGAGAACTTCGCTTTTAGCTGATGCTACCTCAGCATCTCAAGCAAACCTCTAAGATGATCTTCATGCTCTCTTTCATCCTTAAAGTATACGAAAATGTCATCTATAAACACCAACACGAACCTATCCAAATACTCTCGGAAAACTCAGTTCATCAGATTATGAAGAAAGAAGGTGCATTCGGTAACCCGAATGGCATTACTAACCACTTTTACAAACAATACCTGGTCCGAAATGCTGTCAAAAGAATACTTTCCTCTGCCACTCTTAACTGATGGAAACATGTCGCCAAATCCAACTGGGAAAACACTCTAGCTCTACACAACTGATCAAATAGGTCATCTATTCTCAGCAAAGGATACTAATTCTTTATTTTCCACTTGTTCAACTTATAATAGTCGGTACACATCCTCAATGACCCATCTGGTTTCTTTACGAATACCACGGCCGCTCCCCAAGGCGAACTGTTTGGTCTAAAAAAATTCCATCCTTCTAGATCCACTAGATGCACCTTCAATTCCTTCATTTCATTCGGTGTCATCCTGCTAGGTGGTATACTTATAGGTTCAGCTCCTGGCACAAGATCTATCCGAAACTCAACAGCTCGTTTTGGTGGTAATCCTATGACTGACTCAAAGACATCAGCAAACACTCTTGCTACTTGAACCTGACTTAACTCTTCTTCCACTACCATAGCGCTTAACAAAGCACAATTATTCCGATCAGAATTCTCTACTGAGAATATATTCGGTTATGACTATCACGGTGTCTTAGTGATATCTTCCCATCCTGGCAAAATATCCTAGCCTCACACTTACTCAACCAATCCATACCCAAAATGATTTCAAAATCTACGAAATCGAAAACATACAGACTACATGCAAACTTATGACCTAACAAGTCAAGTTCTAACTGGTCACATCTCATTCCTAGAATTGCATACCCTCCCATTGGATTCGCAACTCTTAAGGAAGTAACAAGGTATGTGGGTTCTAAGCATGACCTATCAACCAAATACTGGGATATAAACGAATGTGAAGCACCAGTATCAAATACTATCCTAATTGGTATACTCTGAATCAAAAATGTACCTTCCATCACAGTCTTCCCCTTTTCAGCTGTAGTAGGCTTAGCAGATGATGGTCCAATAGCAAAAAACCTTTCCCTTGTCTGCCCTAACCGGTTCTGGACACCGATTCTTATAATGCCCAACTTAATCACAGCTGAAGCACTTCACAATCTTCTTAGCTGCATCCTTCTTCCCCTTGCTTGACTGCCACTCATTTTCATAATGACCCGTCTTGTCACACTTAAAGCAAACTAAATCAGCCTTTGCCTTCTTGGCAGCTTCTTCCTTCTAGGCTCCCTTCTTCTAAAATAACCTTTTCTTCTTTCCATGAGAACTCTGGGTTTCAACTGGCTTCTCTCTAGCACAAATAGCAAGCATCTCCTCATGGAGGATTACCATCCCCATAACCACATTACAAGGATCATGGATATGTGTCAGGGTCACCCTAGTAAGCTCAAGTCTCAATCCCTGAATGAGCCTCTCATTTCTCCCGATGTAAGTATCTATAGTGGGATGTCCATATCGGGACAACACATCAAACTTAGTAGCATACTCGATTACCAACATCTCTCCCTACACCAAATCCATAAAATTTCTCAGCAATGCTGACTTAGCAACTTCAGAAGAAAAAAACCTCTATTAAAATCTCCCTCTAAAATCTGCCCAAGTCAACTCCTCTTCCAGAACCCCGGCAGTAACACTATTCTACCAATGAAGTGCTGACCCTTGCAACTGCCTAGAGGGCAACCTTCTCTTCTGCACATCATCCAAACCCAAATCAGCAAAGATTCACTCGCAATGTAACAACCAATCCTCAACTTATATGGCATCCTTCATTCCCATAAATGGTTTCCCACCAAGACTGGTGTAATCTCTGCTCAACTTAGCATAATTATTCCCAACTGAATCCATAGGATTAGTTCCTCCAACATTTCCCGCAACTCCAGCAGCAGCTCCTTCCTGCATCATATTGATGAAGAACTGATACATCACCTCCATATCTACTGGTGGATTTCCAGCACCTACATTGGCATTAGCATTTTGGTTAGCATTAGCATGTCGACCTTGGTTCCTCTTAGTATTAGGTTGAACATTTCCATTAGTTGTGGTATTTCCTCTACCGAGATTTCCTCTTCTGTTTCCTGCTTCCATATCTTCTTTCTCGTAAATCTACATATGAGCCTTAGTAAGGTACAGAAGAACGGTATAAGAGAGAGGGTAATACATACTTATATACATACATACATACATACATACATACATACATACATACATACATATACATGCATACATACATACATATATATCAAATAGAAGTACGTTAATATAGTGTTAACCAAAACCCCGATCTTATTTTCTGATTCGTTGGATTATATTTGAAAATATTTTAGGTTTAAATTTCTTTTAAATTTCATAAACCTATGCTCTGATACCAACTTGTAACATCCCCTACTTGGAGGCCCAAAACTAACGGCTATGAATGCTATGGTTATCCATAGTTATTAATCCTCGGCGACCAAATATGGTAATGTTAGATACATTTATATAACAGAAACATATGGATATGTAGAAAATTTAAAACATCAAACAAGTTCCACATTCAATTTCAATTCATTTCAAATTCATTACATAATCTCCGTACGAGAACTACGTTCAGAAAAAATATAATTATTACAACATATGCTAAGAGCGACATATGAAGATGCCCCTTTGGATGATCAGAGTATATATAGGCAATTTTAACAACTTTTTCTTTACAACAACAACACAACAGAATAAAAAAAAAGAACTCTAGATAGTTATCATGCCTTCTGCGCATCTTCGGAAGCTTATTAGTCTAAAGGGGTACCTAAAACATCAACTCTAAGACTACTCAAAATCAATTGAGTACCCGAGAGTTTAAGGGGAGAAACATAAACTTTGAGTTAGACATAAAGCCTAGTATGAATAAGAATCTACCATCTGAAACAATTTAGATATCTAGTGAGACCACGCCGCTTAGCGGAATGGGTTTTCCCCTCACTAGTATACTAAAACCTTCATAAAACCATATACTGTGCTCATGCATCCACAGTGGTTAAAATATCTCAAAATAATATGATGATATGCAAAACAAGTAAATCAATTCTAGATTACCCATCCCTATTCATTTTGACTATCTGTCTTAGTTATAGTTTCTAGGGTCACTATTAACTTATTAGTTTTCATGGGCTTACTAATAACCTGTTTAATCTTTATGGACTTCCTGCCCTGTCACGACCCAAAATTCATCATTCGAAAATAGACATCAAATACTTCACTTGTATTCAACTGCCAGAGATTCGAACGTCAAATTTCAGTTCGGATGGAGCTTATAACAACAATTAGATGAATATAAAACAGCGGAACATAATCAATATCATAAATATCATCACAGATACAACATCGACATAAAATCCATACTTCATCAGAGTATTTAATACATATACTACAACTCCAAATACAACATCATGATAATACAACAATGATCATATATCCAAAAGTCTTCAGATGAAAGAAATGATAACGGACTCCCAAAAGCTAAACACCTGAGATCTCCAAAAAGCTCCTAAGAATACCTCCAAGATAAAAGCTCCAAAATACAGCTAACTCCAAAATACGGAAACCTGCTACTAGGCTGCCCGTGTAGAAATAATGGGCACCCAGAGTTTAGGAAAGAAAACAATAAACTCCGGATCAGTCATGGGACTGGTATGAGTAAACAAAAAAATCAGTTGCATTTACATAAAACAAGATTTATAAAAGAATTTTCGGTATACTTTTAAAAATGGAACCACCATAAGACCTCCTACCACACACACAATGCAAACGCAGAATTGGAGGAGATTTCTTCTTATGATAGTTAAATATGCTTGGTACGGAGAAATTTCTTTGATATTATTACTAGTGCATAGTGTTGAAAGTATTTCGAAAATAGAATATAAATCTTAGCCAGCATAGACATTTCGAACTATGCCTACTATAGCTACCATCTAAACAGTGGGGCGCCACCATAAGTAAATGGCAGGTTCTACAACTAAAACCGTATAGGGTTTCGTATTGGGAATTGGATTTCCAACAATGGTCAGGCTAAGGAACTTCCTGGGCCACATGGGTATGCCTCTGGAAAGACGACCCGAGAACCTAACCGGATCTCTGCCAACACAAGGCCGGGTTACCCCTAACTGGGTAACTACTGACACGAGTATGCCATCCCCCGGTTGTAACCAACCTTTATCCGGGGCCCCAGCAACAAATCACAAAGTAAGATATATATATATATTTACGACATCCACATAAGTTAAGTATCTGGGCTCCATACCATGATACCACTTCTATCCAGAAGGAAATGAACATACCCTAAGGGGCGCTACCCCCAATAACCTTGCCGCATCTTTCCTATTTTGACCATTTCGGGCTGTGAGGTTCTGACGAAGTCTCGTCCACAAAGCTACGCTTTTTCACAATGCCACGCTTTGATCACAAATGATCAAATAAATGATCATCACACAGCAACACTCAGCATGCCACATTACCCAATTGGGAATACAACGCTGATAAATTTCAACTACATAACCTCTGAGCTTGTACGTCTCAGAGAAGGGTGTTAAGCTAAGAGAATAAATTCTCCGCCACCAACAGAAATGTATTTGAAAGAAATCGGCTTTATATCTCAAAGTGTAATGTCAGACATGTAACCATACAAGTCTGTTCCGGGTTTGAACAGAACCGAAGGCACTTCAAAAGAAGTCCTTGCAATCCGGGTATTCACAACCCTGATCGGACTTCCCAACACTTAGGGAGTCTCTATATCGTTGCAACTCAGTACAGAGACAATCGATAGGTCATCCTATCGTTTTCGCAAATACCCGGTCTTCACCACCGGTCTTCAAATGCTATCCATAACATCGAATCACATATTCGGAATGGGTTATACGACCCAAAGGTCCTTTCCCAGCTAATTCGAATAGTGAGTGCCAAATTATAAACATGTGGATATCATTCACACAAAAAATCACAGGTTCGATGTGGGTTTCGGATAACAACCTAAAATCCGATCCCCTGTCGCATCGAGGTTTAAATGTCATTTTACGGGCAAAAAGGGTATCACAATCACAATAGTAATATCTGTCTGGTACAAAATATTTGATGATAGTCAATCATCTCTCATTTGGATGAATGTGGTTTAAAAATAAATTAACCACATAATTGTCTTCATAAATTTTTAATTTTAAAATAAATTATCCTAACTATGAATTAATTTAGATTTTAATTAACTTAACTAATTTATTTTTCTTTTAACTAATCCATAATTTATTTATTCTTAATTGTTAATTTATTAAAACTTAATCCTCTTTATTAATAAATTTTTCTTTAAATTAATCAACTCTCGATTACAAGGTAATTACAAATTATAAATTATTTTAATCATCAATAAATTTGGTAAATAAGTTAGTTTGTGTTGGGTAGATTCTCACCACCGGTCCAAAGCTTCGCCGATCCAACCTGCTTCGCATGCAACGACCCTACCGAACCAACTCATCCCCATGCTTCGCCGAACCAGCTCACCTCCCATGCTTCGCCGAACCAGCTCACCTCCCATGCTTCGCCGAACCAACTCACCTCCCATGCTTCGCCGAACCAACTCATCCCCATGCTTCGCCGAACCAACTCACCTCCCATGCTTCGCCGAACCAACATACCTCCCATGCTTCGCCGAACCAGCTCACCTCCCATGCTTCGCCGAACCAACTCATCCCCATGCTTCGCCGAACCAACTCATCCCCATGCTTCGCCGAACCAACTCATCCCCATGCTTCGCCGAACCAACTCACCTCCCATGCTTCGCCGAACCAGCTCACCTCCCATGCTTCGCCGAACCAACTCACCTCCTACCACCGGACCAAACGCTGCCGGACCAAGACGTGCCAGCCCAGATCACATCAGCCCAGGCCCACCAGCAGCTATATACATCCAAGACCCCTGCTCCCACCCTCACTCTATAAATAGAGGGGCAGGGGTACGACAATGGGGGACAAGTTTGAGAGCTCAAGCACAGAGAGAACTTTCAAACAACTTTCTTTTACTTGTATCAAAGCTTTGTACTTGTAATCAAAACAAGAGAAGAGAAATAACATATAAAGTGGACGTAGGCACATTCTGGCTGAACCACTATAAATCTGCGTGTCTTTTTACAGTTTAGCCCCTGCTTTTCATATATTTGCATAAATCACCCAAATCACTAAGAACAACATAAGATCTACTAAATCATACAACTTTGAGGTGTTTGTCCATTTTTTGTGCAAACATTTTTGGTGCTTTCACTGAGAGGTAGAAGCTCGAAGCTTCAGCTTCATCCGCTTAACAAGTTTTCCTAACAGCATCGTCCGCCACTTGGAAAACATGCCTCCAAAATAATGAAAAGATGTTAACAAAGGAAAAAACATCGCATTCAGCAGTCTTCCAGATCCAGCTGTCACGAATCAAGTAAATCGTCCTCCTCCAGCAACAGTAACAAATAAAGAACAGGCTAACCCAACCACTCCTGCCACAGAACAGCCTGCAGCAATTACTAGAGCAGATCTGGACAGAGTTGTGGTTGAAGTAACTAACCGCTTCACGTCCCAACAGGAAGCCTTGGTGGACCATCTCATGTCACGCTTAAGGGACGCTGAAGAATCCAACCGCAACACTGAATCATGGGGCGAGTCCCAATCTGGAGGATCTCAGAGACAACAAAGATCTTTCTTCTTCGAAGGAGCTAACGGCAGAAGTAGCCATGGTAGGAGCCGAGACCGAGCACAGCCCGAAGTTAGGCCTGAGGAAACGTTTGGTACCGAACCCAACGGGGGAGGTACCGGGCGAAGGTCAACTGTAGCTAAGCCTGTCATGCTGCCTAACCATAGAAACGCCAGTGAACGGGGCCGAGCTAGAGTCCAGCCCGAAGTTGGACCCGAGGAAGTGCTTAGATCAGAACCCAGCAGGGGGAGATCAAGGCAAGGGCCAACTGTAGCTGACCCGAGCATGCTCCCAGAAGACCAAAGGCAGCCACTGGAAAATATGAGGAATGATAGACGATACCATCCCTACAGGTCATCTGGACGGAATCAATCCCACAGAACAGAACCAAACTCATTTCTATCTGCTCCAAATTCTGATGAAAGGATGGCACGCTTATTCAGAGAGTGCGTCCAACGGGAGCAAAGAGATCGAGGGATAGGCACTAGGGTGACCAGCCCTTTCGCCCGCAACATTGAAATTGCTATCACCCCCCGAGAATGGAAGATGTCAACAATGGAACCTTACAAAGGAACCTCCGACCCCGTTGTACACTTGCAGAGATACACACAACAGATGCTCATGAGTGGAGCGACAGAGGGAGTACTGTGCAAATGCTTTCCACTCTTCTTAGCAGATCTCGCTACCTCCTGGTTCTGTCATCTACCTCAGGGATCCATCAGCTCATGGGAAATGTTGAAAGAAAAGTTCATCAGCCAGTTCCGCATTCATGTGGAACAACCTAAGGATGCTTATTCCCTATCCAGTATCAAGCAGAAACCCGGAGAGAAGCTGCAGCAATACCTAACCCGATTCAATGCCGCAACGGCCACAGTCCAAGATGCCGACGAGAAGCTTATCTTAATGGCCCTCTGTAGTGGTGTGCATCCAGATACTAAATTTGCTAGAAGATTGACAAAAGAAAAACCAGCTACTTTACCCGATTTTTTCTATGAGGCCGGGAAATATATGAGGCTTGAAGACGCTGCCACTAAAGGGCAGTCGGGTCGACAAAATAAGGCAGCTTACGGCAGCACGTCCGCTGTAGCAAAGGACGTTCGAAGGGATGCTTCTAGAGACAATGTTGGGGGCAAGAAGGGAGAAAAGTGCTTTTAAATGAAACGATCGAAAACATCTCCCGGGACACTCAAGACGAAGTTAGATACAAACGCCCCCCGCACAAGAAGAAACCAGATATCCTAAACTTGAGAAGCTAGCCTATTGCCTACTAATCACATCACGGAAACTACGTCACTATTTCCGATCTCATTCCATCAGAGTTCTGACCGATCAACCACTAAGGCAGGTACTCCATCGTCTCGACGCTTCTGGGCGACTACTTAAATGGTGCATTCAACTAAGTCAATATGATATCACCTACCATCCTCGCACCGCCATCAGCGAACAAGGCTCGGGGGTAGGTGTGGTAATAATCACTCCCAAGGGAAATGAACTACACTATGCTATAAGGTCAGGATTCACTGCCACCAACAACGATGCAGAGTATGAAGCAGTGATAGCTGGATTATAACTTGCCTTAGAAATCGGAGCCAATTCTTTGTGTCTTCATAGCGATTCTCAACTTATTGTAAATCAAATACTAGTAGGATTCCAGGCTCGAGAAGAACGACTCATAGCATATTTAAAGAAGACCAAGTTGCTTCTCAATCGATGGGATCACTATTTAATCAAACACATCCCTCAGGAAGCAGAACCCCTAAATAAAGTATTTTTAGCAAAAGTTATTAACTTCTTGATCAAAAAATGTTCTATGCAGGTACGGAGTTCCATTCAAAATCATATCGGACAATGGACTTCAGTTTGACAGCGAGGAGTTCGCCAACTGGTGCCAAGAGCATGGAATTCACAAAAGCTTCTCATATGTAGCTTATTCCCAGGCAAACGGAAAAGTCGAAGCCGTCAACAAAATTCTCAAAACTCTAATAAAAAAGAAACTCGAAAAGTCAAAGGGCGCTTGGGTGGATGAACCTCCTACGGCACTATGGGCCAATCGCACATCTTTCAGAACATCAACGGGGCATACTCCTTTTCTCTTTGGCATACGGATCGGAGGCTATGCTCCCAATTGAAACTATAGTGCCTTCCCATCGTAGGATCCACTACAACCCAGAAGAGAACGAAGAGTTCCTCCTCATGTCTCTGGATCTAATTGAGGAAAGAAGAAATGATGCAGCCCCCCAGGGCAGCAGCTCACAAGCAAAAAGTGGCAACGCAATACAACTCCAAAGTCAAGCATTGTAGCTTACAGAAAGGAGATCTTATCCTCAAGCGAATCTTCCCGCACCCCGGAGCGCTAGATCCAATCTGGGACGGACCATATGTAATTCATAAAGATCTTCGCAATGGAGCTTATATTTTGTCAACAGTGGACGGGGAGGTGTTCCAGAGGGCATGGAACATCCAACACCTTCGTCGATACTTTTCTTAACTCATACTGCCTATATGAAGTGAATTAACAAAGAGAATCAGTGGATGTACGCATTTTCATGTCGAACCACTTTAAAAAACTTGTCTCTTTTTAACTTGTTCCTTCATATCTTGGCTGCTTGTTAACTGTATCCTTTTCTGTTGAACAAAATCCTGTGCAAATAGCATTCTCATTCAAGGCGCTCCGCAGCGCAACCTCTCCTGGACAAAACCTAACAGGTACTATGCGAATCTATGCCCTCGCCAATGAGACACTTTCGCTCCGGCATCCCTCTGCTGCGGGTTAACTCATTGCTCGCGACGGCCCTTAAAGCCAACTGTAATGAGCCGATTATAAGCCACCGAGAAGGCCGACTATAGCCGAGGCAGCTCATTACGGCGTTAGGCTCGCCGGCAACTGTGAACCGACTATAAGCCCCAACATAAGGTGTGGCCAGCCAGGGGCAGTTCACAGTTGACGATCGGCACCCACGCTAGCCGGCCACAGTAAATCGAATAATACCCACGATTACGGGCCATAATGGCTCGGGTAGTTACTGTGCGCGATCTCGGCTCCGATGTGTCTTAAGTGCGGCTGTGGTAAAAAAGAATTAACTCCCCGCGGAGGCGTAAGATGGGTGACAAATGTCTCCAAGACCCACAGCTAGGGAAAGTGACTACAAAACCCGTTTGCCACGAACTTAAGCACATCGAAGGCCTTCCGTGATTGGAAGTTTTACTATTTCACATATTTCAATTTTACTTAAAAAGCTTTATAACAACCCCTAAAGTACAGGATACAGAGTAGGAGATACTCGCCAATGGGTGCAGGGACTCACAATCGGATGGCAGGGCATTCAACTGCTTTCCATGCTCGGTCATACAAGATACTCAAAACTGCCATCTACAATTAGAGCATGAAAGGCGGTATTTTCTTCTTTTGTGTACAAATACATGACTATAATTTGTTCACACCACACGCTAACATTGCAAGTCATGAAATTATGTTTTAAACCAGAACCCGACATCAAACACAATTTAATTACAAGAATATACATAGCTATATTTCTCATACGACATGTCAAAATAACAACAAACATTCAGAAGACGACAAAATCAGCTTAAGTTAAAGAATTACACGTCAAAAATAAGACTATTTATTACAAGTGGCAAATTATTACAACCTAAAGGCTACTTCACTGTTTTAAAACTAACATATACAACCCTATCAAATCCACAAAAAGAGTCTTTCCAGGTATAATCAAGAGGCCGGCTGCATTGGAGTTTTATCCTTGTCCTGTTGACCACCTGTCCAGTCAAAGAAAGGATTCATTAGCAATAAGCAACCAAGTTAATGGAGAGACTAAAAAGGAAGACTTACCAGCACCTGCTTCTTGACCATCCTGGTCGTCATCCTCTACCTGCACACCTGCCTCCTCAGCAGCAAGCAACCGCATACCCTCCTTTACCGCCACTTTCTCCTCCTTGGTAAACTGGGCAGTGACCACATCCATGCTGAAGACCGTTCCACCCTCTTTATCTGCATCAGCCTTAGCCTCCTCCAGAGCCCGGAGATAGATCCTAGCCATGACCCTGGGATAATCATCCATCCAGGATAGGTTGCCCTGCTTCCAGGTACGGAAGTACATGTCCTGGAGCATCTCGTCCATCATCCCCTCATTCTCCTCAAACTCCCTCATCCGGGCCTCGGAAGCCGACAACCTTTCAACGGCAGCATCTCTCTCCGATCGGTATCTCGAGCAGTCAGCCAGAAGGGATTCCCGCATTGCCTCCATCTCCTCCCTCAACTTGGCTTGAGCAAGCTTTGCAGCCTCAAGTTTCCCGGACAACTCCTCTACCTGCTCAAGATCCGCTTTCCGAACCTCGTCCACCGTGGCAATAGCCATGTCAATCCGTTCTTTGCAAGTAGCTTCCATTTTCCGCAGTTCGGCCCGGCTGGCCTCTTCCATGGTTTTCTTTAGTCGTCCAGAAGCAGCCTCATGCTGAGAAATCTGAATGGCCTGATCCGCAAGCTGTTTGGCCTGATCCGAAACCACCAATCGTAGTCGGATGTTGGCACTCCCAATCTCCTCTCCGGCCTTAACCAGCCGGGCATGATGCCCCATCAGCTTCTTAGTCTCCTCCGCCACCCGATCAATATTAGCCTTGGCCTCGTCTCCCATAGTAATTATCCGAGTAATGAGTAAATCGAGATCTAAGGACTTAGCCTCATCAAGTACCCGTACCATGGGATTGCGGGGAAGAAGGTGCTCACCGGTGACCTTGTCAAAGGTAATATCATGGGAACTTGGATCCAGATCAGGATGACCCGCAAATGGATTTCGAGCTAAGTCCGAACGATCAATCTGAGTAATAGTAGGATTTTTAGATGGGTGCGGAGAGGGTACGAATTCGGTATCCTCCTCCATGATATCATGAAGAGGCTGAGCTGGGGGCTGAGGACCAAGTGAAGGTTCAGATAAGGGATGACCCCCCTTTCTCTTTTGGATACCCTCTTCAATAACTCCAAGAAGAGGACGATAGCCGACTACGCCTCCCGGGCAGTTAGTAGAGGGTTTCGGCTTGGCTGAAGCTTTCGAGAGCTTGTATTGTTCAAGCTTGTGCCGAAGATCCGAGGTCTTGGCCGTTTTACCCGCTCCTAATATTAAAAACAAAGTGTCACCGGTATGTTTTAAGCCATCATTCAAAGATTAAAAGTGTAAAGAGAAATTCACCTTGAACCATCGAAGTTGCTTTAGTAGAGGCGCTCCCGGAAGATAAATCAACGCCGATCCCCACTTTATCGGCTCCCTTGGACTTCTCCGTCCCCTCCGAGCCTTCGAAGGCTTGATGGAAAGCGTCATCCGTCCACTCTTGCAATTAGCCTACTTGCCCGGAAGACAAAGCCCTGGGGCCATCACCACCCTGTCCATCGCCACCATCATCACCATGATGATCACCGTCACTTCCGCCCTCAGCCTCACCTCCTTCGTCCTCACCTTTCTCCTCCTCCTGAACATCCGGGTGTGTGCTAGGAGAGGGACCGTCAGACCTTTTGAGCTTCTTCCCCCCAGCAACCGGATGTTTCGAAAAGGGCCTCCTTTTACTGCTCTTCGACGCGGCCCCTTCTTTAGCTTGGGCAACCTTCTCTTCAGCTGTGTCCCTCTGCTTGACCACGGATTGCTGTGGAAGGATCAAGTTGTACTCCAAGAGTGTGGCGTCCCTGATCAGATAGGCAGCCGACCTATCTCTCCCAGTAATAGCTTCTATCTCTGCTGCCGTCTGAACCAGGCGATCATTCTCCACAACCACAAAACCACCTGTCGCTAGCAAGAAATAAAAGCACGTAAGATAAAGCACTGCAGTTATAATGGAAATTATAAATAAAGC
Organism: Allium fistulosum; assembly: GCA_030737815.1. NCBI lineage: Eukaryota > Viridiplantae > Streptophyta > Magnoliopsida > Asparagales > Amaryllidaceae > Allium > Allium fistulosum. The sequence continues at coordinate 719,610,732 of CM060908.1, forward strand.
TTCGCACTTACAGCCGGAGGTGAAGCGACGAATGGAAACAGAGTCATCCCTGATGAAGAACCATTCTTTCTTAAACATACTGAACTTCGAGTATAAGTCCAGGACGGGCTTAAAGGATACGGCAGATTCCAAGCTGATGTAGGGAGACCCCTTCTTATAGCCTCTCAAGTTGTACAAATACCGGATCTCCCGGTTGGAAGGAGGACTCCCATATCTCCTCTGAAAGATGACGAAGAGACTCACCAGAATGGCATAAGAGTTGGGCTGAAGCTGGAATGGAGCCACCTTTAGATATGTAAGAAAGCTGACTACCCAAGCGTTGAGAGGTGGGATGGCACCACACATACAATGGTATCTGCTGTAGGCAAAATATCCTTCAGGAGGATCATACGGCATCACTCCCGCAGCCGGCAATAACATGCATGCTCGATCGATCCCGAAAGAGCGAGATATAACATCAAGTTGCTCGCCCTTGAGTGAGCTAGGGAAGCAATCAGGAGGCAAGTTGAGAAGCTCCTGAGGACCGTACCCGTCCACTAATGATCTCTTAGTGGGCCCACGTCGTTCTAGATTCGGCTGAGCTGGGGGCACGGCGGAGGACCCTCCTTCGCCCTCGGATTTCTTTTTGTCTGATCGAGTTTCTGCTTTGCGAGACATTATCTGCAACATCGGAAAACATATCGTTAGAATAGAGGAAGTAAAGGAGCAAGTGTCTGCAGTCTGAAATTTCAAGTGAAAAAATCAAGTTTATCAAGTTCATTCGGCACCCAGAATGAACGTTCATTCGGCACCTAGAATCAAGTTCATTCGGCATCCAGAGTGAATGTTCATTCGGCACCCAGGGTAAAGTTCATTCGGCACCCAGAGTAAATGATCATTCGGCACTTAGAGTACGTAAATTCGTTCGGCAGTACTTGATTCGGTATTCTGAAGCAATTCGTCAAGATAGCTTGATTCGGCAGAAACGTTTGGTTCGGCTATCTTGAATTGGAAGGGAATAACGAGAGTATACAGCCCCTACTTATAGGCAAATATAGGATGCCAGACCAGTTGAATCGGCGCTCAGTGACCGAATAAGAGGAAACAAAGTAGGCCATACGCCAGCATATACCCCACTTTGGGGGGCAAATGTTGGGTAGATTCTCACCACCGGTCCAAAGCTTCGCCGATCCAACCTGCTTCGCATGCAACGACCCTGCCGAACCAACTCATCCCCATGCTTCGCCGAACCAGCTCACCTCCCATGCTTCGCCGAACCAGCTCACCTCCCATGCTTCGCCGAACCAGCTCACCTCTCATGCTTCGCCGAACCAACTCACCTCCCATGCTTCGCCGAACCAACTCATCCCCATGCTTCGCCGAACCAGCTCACCTCCCATGCTTCGCCGAACCAACTCATCCCCATGCTTCGCCGAACCAACTCATCCCCATGCTTCGCCGAACCAACTCATCCCCATGCTTCGCCGAACCAACTCATCCCCATGCTTCGCCGAACCAACTCATCCCCATGCTTCGCCGAACCAACTCACCTCCCATGCTTCGCCGAACCAGCTCACCTCCCATGCTTCGCCGAACCAACTCACCTCCTACCACCGGACCAAACGCTGCCGGACCAAGACGTGCCAGGCCAGATCACATCAGCCCAGGCCCACCAGCAGCTATATACATCCAAGACCCCTGCTCCCACCCTCACTCTATAAATAGAGGGGCAGGGGTACGACAATAGGGGACAAGTTTGAGAGCTCAAGCACGGAGAGAACTTTCAAACAACTTTCTTTTACTTGTATCAAAGCTTTGTACTTGTAATCAAAACAAGAGAAGAGAAATAACATATAAAGTGGACGTAGGCACATTCTGGCTGAACCACTATAAATCTGCGTGTCTTTTTACAGTTTAGCCCCTGCTTTTCATATATTTGCATAAATCACCCAAATCACTAAGAACAACATAAGATCTACTAAATCATACAACTTTGAGGTGTTTGTCCATTTTTTGTGCAAATAGTTTGTTTCAAAGATTTAGAACTTGAATTTGTTATCTTTAGGTCCAACCCGAGGTGGTCTTCGAGTCATCCCCGATCAAACTGCACCCCTGCTTCGAGTCCAAGCCAAAAACTACCCGTAACACATTTTTTCCAAAATTTTGTTTAAGTTTTAAATCCTACCCGATATCACACTCAAACGACTCGAGCTCGCCTTCGAGTTTCCACCTCAATTTCCCCAGCAGTGCTTCGAGCTACATTCGCTTCCTCCAAAATTTGGTCCACGGCTTCGTCGACGTGTGATGCTTCTAATGGCGCCGGTGACGTGAAGTCCGGTCGCCTATCGACGGCGCAGCTCCGACGTTTTAACCTCGAACGAAAATGGGTTCTTAAACCCTAGTTCAATCTCTAATCAAAAATGCGATGATCTATACATTGCTCCAGTATTTTTCTGGTATTCACGAACATCCAAACCATCTGCGACAACGAATTTGAGGGCTACAATTGTTCAGATCTTCTGATTTTGACAAAAATACATTTTTCTTATCAACCCCAAATTCTCAGTGAAGAGTGACTGGAAAATTTTGATTTTTATTTCTAAAATCATTATTTTTACAGTAGATTCAACTGGTATTATTGAAATTAAAATATATGAAATTCGAATTTCTTGAAAGATTTGGATTGTGACAGTGCTTCATTGTTTCCAGGAAGGAAATTTTGTAAAATTTGCTTTAATTCATTTCTGAAATAAGATACAGGTTTAAACAAATTTTTTTTTAACTTGTTTACATTCTTTGTTGGAATCAAAGAAGGAGAGAGGTTTTTGATTCACTTGGATATGGGTTAACCTGTAAACCCAAAAATTCAGATGTCACTGTGTTACAGTTTTAAGAAAAAGAAACTTTCAAACTTTACTTTGATAAATTACAAATAGTACAAGTTTAAACGAACTCCATCTTGTTCACTGAAACATAATACGTGACCAACCATTTTTGATCATTCAGATTAAATAGAGGCAGAGGGGAAGGAAAAGATTTGACAGGTTTACTTTTGTTTTCCTTAAACTAAAACAGGGATCACATTCTTGCAGAGATCAACATGCACATGCCAAAATCCAATCATATACTCAAGATATTTGCAGGCAAACCAAACACTAAACTCTCCTAATCATTCAAGCATCCACACAGCAACAAAGATTAAAAGAAAAAAAAAATTACTCACCAGTAATGTTGATAAACAGAGTTGTTTTTTTCTCTTCTCACTTGAATGCTCTTGAATTTGTAAAGTATGATATTTTCTTTTATTTTCTTTCAGCCATGCTATATTTTTGAACGAAAATAAAACAGAGAGAGATGTTCATGTATATAAAGAGATGTGCAGGTTTTAGACTGTACTGAGCATCATTCTTTTGTATAATTGTTTTATACAAGCTTTGTACTTTGTGTTTGGGTGAGTTTGAGAGCATTAAATGAAAGTATGCTACTTTGTAATTTACAACATGCCGTGTTCATGCTTTTTGGAGGTTTGCATTTAATGCAAGCATGTTTTGTGATGCTTCCATCTTGTATACATACAACAAGGTGCTGTTTTGATTTTATAAGTACTATTTTCTTATTATATTTTATTTTTCTATTAAGATACTTACTTTCTTATTTTACTTTGCAGGCTCTTGCCTAAGTCTTATTTTGTTTGGTTACATTGTTTCCTAGTTTACTTTGCTAATTGAAAGTGTTTTGTTTAAACGTATATTTTCTTATATTTTATTTTTATTGCTTTAAACAATTTCTTGCTTATAATATGTTCTTTTCTATAATAATAATAATTATTATTTATTTAAACTTAACTATCAATATTTATTTTTATTTAATTATATATAACTGTGTAATATTAATATCAATAATCTTTTTATTTCTTTTGGAATTCTCAAATTTAAATTCAAAATTTAAATAATTTACCAAATTTTTATATTCAAAATTTTCGGGATGTTACAATATCCCCTCCTTAAGAAAATTTCGTCCTCGAAATTGAAAGAGAAAGAAACGCAAACAAAGAATATATGAATTTAGAAAAATAAAGAAATGGCTTACCAGTTTAAGCCGAGATATCCATTCTGCAGTTGGGATATGATTTCTGCATATTATCTTCAGTCTCCCAAGTACAGTCCTTTGGATCGCCACTCCATTGAACTTTGACCAGATTCACAACTTTGTTTCTTAATCGCTTCTCATCACGATCTACAATTTTTATCGGCTCTCTTTTAACTGCCAAGTTAGGAGTGATTTCAAGATCCTGCTGAGCAGCTTCTTCAATAATATCATCTGGATCGTGCACATACTTCCGAAGATTAGAAATGTGAAACACATCATGCACGCCAGACAACCAGCTGGGTAGCTGCACTCGATATGCTAGAGAACCAATCCTTTCCAGAATAGGAAAAGGACCATTATAACGCAGTGTTAGCTTTCCAGTTTTCCCGAATCTTAATACACCCCGCATCGGAGACACTTTCAGAAATACAGAATCTCCAACTTGAAATTCCAAAAATCTTCTTCGGCGGTCATAATAACCCTTCTGACGACTTTGAGAAGTTATTAATTTCTTTCGAATAAAGTCTACCTTCTTAGTGGCTTCTTTGATCATATCTGGTCCTAAGACGAGTCTGTCACCTGATTCAATCCAGCATGCAGGTGATCGACACGGACGACCATATAAAGCTTCGAAAGGAGCCATTTCTATACTGGCCTGATAGCTGTTATTATATGAGAATTCAACCAGATGTAAATGGTCCTCCCATGAACCACCAAAATCATGAACGCAAGAACGTAATAGGTCTTCTAGAATTCGGTTGACACTTTCAGTCTGTCCATCAGATTGCGGGTGATAAGCAGTACTGAAATTTAATTTCGTTCCCAAAGCATCTTGGAATGCCTCCCAAAATCTACTAGTGAAGATCGAGTCATGATCACTCACTATACTACTGGGAATCCCATGGAGACGAACAATTTCTTTTACATATATACCTGCTAAACTTGCTGCAGTTCGAGTGGATTTCACTGGAATAAAGTGAGCAGTTTTGGTTAAACAATCCACTATAACCCAAATCGCCTCATTTCCCTTTTTAGTTCGTGGCAATCCATCGATGAAATCCATCGATACGTGATCCCATTTCCATTTCGGTACCTCCAAAGGTTGAAGTGAACCGGCCACTTTATTTTGATCGCTTTTGATTTGCTGACAAGTAGCACAGCGACTCACATATATCGATATGTCTCTCTTCATCGTCTTCCACCAGAATATTCTTTTAATATCACGATACATTTTGTTGACTCCTGGATGGATACCGAGTTTGGACTTGTGGCATTCGTCCAATACCTCACGTTTTAGCTCTGGAATGTCCGGAACACAAATTCTGCCTTTCATGCTTATAACTTCTCTATTATATATTTCAAAACTAGTATCCTCACCCTAGCATATTCTTGTATGGATTCCTCGAAGAAACTCATCTTCATTTTTCCTGCTTGCGATCTTCTTAAGAAGAGTAGGAGTGATAACAAGATATGCGAGAACAGCATGTCTTCTGCTCAAAGCATCGGCAACCACATTGGCTTTTCCCGACGTATACAGAATATCTAGGTCATAAGATGCCAGAAATTCCAACCAACGTTGTTGTCGCAGATTCAGATCCTTCTGGGTAAAGAGATATTTCAAGGATTTATGGTCGGTGAATAATTCAAAATTTTCACCTAAAACAAAGAGAGTTTATTAAGTATATTGTTTTAAGTTATATTAATTTCGTAAATTGTTAAGAAAGCTGAAAAGATTCTTACCCAGAAGATAGTGTCGCCAGATTTTTTAAAGTGAAAACAACAGCCAAAAGTTCCAAATCATGTGTTGGGTAGTTCTTCTCATGCGGACGTAATTGTCTACTCGCGTAGGCAACTACCTTCCCATTCTGCATTAATACTGCACCTACCCCATCACCACACGCATCAGTATAGACAGATAAGCCTTGGTTCCCGTTAATAATAATGAGAACAGGAGCAGTAGTCAATCTCTTTTTCAATTCCTAGAAAGCTTCATTACATCTTGGAGTCCAAACGAATTTAGCATTCTTCATTGTTAGCTTAGTCAATGGGCTAGCCAACTTAGAAAAATCATGTACAAACTTTCTATAATATCCCGCTAATCCCAAGAAACTTCGAACATCTCTAGGAGTAGTGGGCTTCTTCCAGTCCGAAATTTCAGAAATCTTGCTTGGATCAACAGAAATTCCTTCTTCATTAACAATATGACCGATAAATTTGACTTCTTTGACCCAAAAGTGAAACTTAGAAAATTTAGCGAATAAGACATTCATCCTCAATATCTCCAAAACAATTCTGAGATGTTCAGCATGCTCCTCTTTAGTTTTGGAGTAAATCAAGATATCATCAATAAATACAAGGACAAATTTGTTCAATACTTCTCGAAATACTCGGGTCATTAAATCCACGAAGTACGCGGGAGCGTTGGTCAGTCCGAAGGGCATAACTAACCACTCGTAGAACATATCTGGACCTCTAAAAGCAGTAAAATGAACACAATCCTTAGCTATTCGCAGCTGATGGAATCCCTGAGCTAAATCCATCTTAGAAAAGAATCGAGCACCATGAAGTTGATCGAATAGATCGTCAATTCTAGGTAAAGGGAATTTGTTCTTGAGAGTTTGTTTATTGAGATCGCGGTAATCTACACACAATCTCAAAGTTCCGTCCGATTTAGCTACAAATACAACGGCTGAACCCCATTCGGAAACACTAGGGCGAATCAATCCTTTCTTCAGCAAATATCGAGTTTGATTGACTAATTCAATTCTTTCCCTTGGTGCCATCCTGTGACTTGCATGAACAACATGACGGGCATTGGGTACTAAGTCAATTCGGAAATTTATTTCTCTGTGTGGAGGTAAGGATTTTACTTCTTCCAATACGTCAGAAAATTCCCGAACAACAAGTATAGACTGCAAACTGGGTTCAGGATATCCCAAAGTATACATCAATCTATCTCTCTTTGGACTCGGATCCTCACAAGAGATTTCAATAAAATTTCCAAAGTCCGTTTTGACTAAAACTATCCGAATATTACAATCCAATATAGCTTCGTATCTCGATAACCAGTTCATTCCTAGTAAGATTTCAAATTCATTAAATTCGAGGATATAAAGGTTGATAGGAAATTGATAGTGAGCATATGAAATAGGAACTCTCTTACAATACAAACAAAGATTGGCAGGACCTCCAACCGGATTCTTCACACAAATAGGGTTGTCAGCAAATTTAGTTTTAAGTCCTAATTCACTTACGGTTTGTTGGGGGATAAAAATATGTGAAGCTCCCGTGTCAAATAAAACTCTAACTGTAATGACCCGCACTTTTGACCAAATTAAAATGTGCAAATTTAATCGTAAGTTGAATAGATTTGAATAAGAATAAAAATTTTAATAATGAAATTAGATATGAACTGAATATGAACCTAATAAAACTTGAAATAAAACAATGTGAATGAAATTAAACAATAGTTTCGAATATGAAAAGGACACTTAAATTATTTATATTAAAATAATCGGACTTGAATAAGTTGTTGGTTTATCTAATTGAAATTAAATTGTAGTTATTGACTAGAAAGTAATTTGGAGTTCAACTTTTATTGTAACTCATTCAGGGAATAGACTAGTTGAGTTTAATATAGGAACTTAGACAAATAGTTGATTGATTTCCAACTAGGTTTATAATTAAGTAAGTTAATTTATTTAATAATTGAAACTTTGTAAATTTAGTTTATAAAGTTAAATTTGATATATTACAATGGTTAAATTATGAATAATTGGATTCTCTTAAAAAGGGTTTAATATTGAATTAGGATTTATTGACATTGAAGCTGAGTTAAATAGTTAAGTGGATTCCGACTTAGTTTATAACTAAATGAATTTATTTATTTAAACTTTGAAAGGGTTAAGTCTTAAAGTAAAGTTGGTTGTGTTATAAAAATTTAGAACTTGAAGACGATTGTTTTCTTAAATGATTAACATTAAAATTAGTTTGATAAATGTAATTGAATAATCGATGTTAATAATATTGAAAGCGGAAATTGGATTTAAACAAAATTGAATGAAAATAAGGTTATTAAATATTTGATATGGAATTTGGAAATGAAAATATAGTTTGTTTATTTAATTTTCCTTAAAATGTATATTTCTAAGTGTAAATTTAGTTTTATTTAAATTATCGAATTTTTGACGTAAACTGTATACTGATTTGATTTTAAATTTGATAAATGATTTAGTCTGAATATAGAATGAATGTACAGTGGAATTAAAAGTTGTTTATAACTTTATACGAATAAGTGATTATTTAGATGTTTCAAAGATTCAATTTGAATTAAAATTCCAGTATATTGTTATTTGAATAATTGAAATTTCTGAATTGTTGAATATGCAATATAATATGAATAAAACTGATTTCATAATTTTTATAAATTATATTTGAGTTAGAACGAAGATTTTGAAGTTTGGAATTTAATTGAAAATGAATAAATTGGAAAACTGAAATGTTATTATTTAATTTACATGTTAAAATAGTCATTTTGCAAACGATCTCGGATTTCGACGAAACCAGTTTCATCGGATCCGTAGCGGTAAATTATTGAAAGTTTTCAAGTTTCGTATCAATCAAACTTGACGTTTGATCGTACGGACTTGAAACGCGTCGAAATAAATTAAGTTGAATTTGAATTGAAATAAGTTGAATTTGACATAACTTTTGAATACGATGGAATTAGGCCACGAAACCTTTTTCATTGGATTCAGAAATATTTAAAACGTCCAGTTTGATATATAGTTGTCATAGTTTAATTTTGAACTGTAAAATTTGATTTTGGGTTGGTACGGACCATACAAGCCAAATTAAACGTACAACTTATATTGTAATTTTATTTCTCATTGAGCCCAGCCCATTTCAATCCCTAACCCTAACCCTAGCCGTCTCTCTTCTGTTTCTCAGTTTTGTACGCACGTTCTTCTTTCTCCTTCCTCCTCAAACGGCAGAAACAATCGATATCCAAATATCAATGAAAATTCAATCTCCTCCAAAAATTCCGAAAAAAATATGTAAATTTAATTCTCGTTGTTACGAAGCTACTGTAATTGTCCGTTTTCAAAAAGAGTGCATCGTTTATCCAGAATTTCTAAATCAATTCTCGGCTGTTCATCGCGCGTTGATGAACGTTGTCGGATCGACGAACCATTTCTGGGTTTTGTAGAGTGGACGATGGGGAGTGCATCAGTGCTGTTCGTTCGTCGAATCAACGGTTAGATCATCGGGAAGTTTCGATTAGGGTTTTAATATTAAGTGGCGGCTGTTCATTTTGGTCGCGGTCGAGGCTCGACGTGGCGATGGGGAAGGCTGCGCGGTGGGTGGCGACGAACGTGGCAGGGCGCAGCGGCGAACTGGGCAGTCGAGGTTGGGTTTGGGTGACTGTTGTTCGTTGTTTCTCGTGTTCAAATCATGCGTGGGCTGGGGGCTTCAGGAAGTTGCGCACAAAAATAATTGCATGGATTTGTTACTGGAGAAAGAAAGGATGACGTGGCAGGTGATGTAGATGAGAGTGTTCTTTTTTTTTATTTGAAATTCAAGCACATTTATCGCTATAACTTCCACATACGAACTCCGATTTAAATGATTTTTTTTGCGTTAGGATCGTAATTAAATTGCGAACATTTTGGCGCTGGTTTGGATAGATTCCAAGACCGTTGAAATTTGAGCCAAAATTCGAATATCAATTCGAATCGAGACAAGAGGTGAGTGTTTTACGCTCACATTTGACTAAAAATTTTTATGTTAGTTAAATAGAAATTCCTGTGATAATATGTTTGCGTTGTTTGATGTTTGATGTTTGATGGTTGAAATTGGTTGTTTATCTCGTACTATAAATTATATGATTTAAATTGCTCGTTAAATTTAAATTGCTCGTTAAATTTAAATTTAACTGTTAGGTTAGAATTTAAATTTTATTGCCAGTTTAAAACCCCGACACCCCTGAATAGTAAATGACTGTGATATTATGACTGTTTGGATTGATTGTTGTGACTGAAGACTTATTTGATATATTGGACATATGCTGATGCTTCACATTGATTATTCTTGATATTTACCCACTGATAAGATTGTTGTTGATTTGTCGATCAATCCCAATCATTACCCTAGATGTTACGGGCATCAAATTAAACGGGATTAATCGTTTAAGGAATTAAAATTGAAATAATAAAAATTTCACTTGGCCATAGGATAGAAAATTTTATACAGACACCGATTGGATAATTTAATGTTTTCAACATTGAAATTTGGTTTAATTGAATTTGTTTAAAAGAGATAAATGAATTTGGATTTTTGAAACTAAAACTTGAATTAGTAACCGTTGGAAATAAAAATGAAAGTAAAATTTATATTAAGTATGATTTGAATTTAATGAAAGGAATTGTGAATTTAGATTGAACATACTTTATTAAATGGTATAAATTTAAATGATCAATAACTGAAATTTAATTTGAAATTTTGTATATATATCAAATGTTCAAATGAAAGTTTAAGTTGAAGTTAACTAATCTAATTGAACCTTTTGAATCGAGTTGGATCGTGGAAATTTGATTGAAATTTATTTGAACTGAATGAAGATTTATCTAAAAATATAAACTTGAACTTTGATTTGAATTAACTGAGAATTGAAATGAATTTGAAAGGAATCGAGATATTTGGAAATTTAACTGGTTTGACTTGGGAAGGTATTTTAAACAAATTATTTTAGTATAACTATTTCAAATCTATTTTATTTATTCAAACAAATTTGTTTTCTCAAACTATTTACTTTATAAACCATTTTATTTGTAAAACTATTTTCTATTAAACTAATACAATTATTTATTTTATAAACCATATGTTTTCTTAAATTATTTTCTATAAAAAAAACTATTTAACTATTAAATTTTCTAAAACTATTTTTAAACTATTTTCTAAAAATTTAAACCAGTTAAAGGGAATAAAGGTTATGTTTAAATCCTTGATTTAAATGCGAATTGGATTAATGGAAATTTAATCAAATTTAAAAATTCAAATGAAGTTTTGAAGTAAACGATTTTGAAATGAATTGACTTATCGAAAAATTTGGCTTTGGAAAAATGATATGATATTTGAAATGGTTTTGTTTTCGAAACAAATACGAGATTTGATTTTAAAAAGATGAATTGTTTTCAAAACATAATAAAACCAATCGGTGTAATAAATACGTAGTTATTAAAGAGACCGGGATCGGATATGGGCATACTCTCTGTCGATACCGAAACCACTTTAATAACTAATATACGCGAAGTGTTGATCCAAAATGAAGTGGATGGTTTTGGTGAACGTGTTGACTGAAGAAAGAGAACGATTTTGGATGACCCCTGACATGACTAAAACAGGAGCCGCGCCGGGCCATTGAGGTTCGCCATCTCTAGCGGGCACACTTCTTCGATACCTTATCTATTACTATGTGATTCGATTTGGGTGCACCCCTCGATTTATGGGAGTGTTGTTTCGCGGTGTTGGGGTAGTAGCTGCTATGCCCAACATCAGTCCGGATCATGCAACTACTAGTATCCTAGTTGGTATTGCCTCATGTACCTTGTCATACTGATTATCCTATTCGTGACCACTACGTTTTGGTTTGTACCTTTAGTATATGGATTGCCCTCTGGTGACTTCCGGTTTTGGGGAAACTACGGTCTTGTATATGCTCTTGGGAATATAAACTGTGTTAAGGGTGGAATGGGCCATGGCTTAACGCTATCTTAATACTTTTACTTTAATGTAGACATATTATAATAGCGTATTGTACTACATAGTAGATAGTTTAACGGATCCTTGAGAGATGGAAAATCCCGTAACATCTCTTAAGTTATTGCACTCACGTTGACACTGGATAGGAGATGTCAAACCCCGTAAACATCTCTGACGCCGTCACACTCATATTTCTTATTCGATTTGACTTACATGAGATATTTTAGTCCTGACTCGAGTGTTTTGTCTTTTCATTACGCTCGGGTCAGCCTGAGCATTTCAGATAAGGTTGAAGATCTATTTTGGAGGACGAAGACGGAGTTTGGTATTACATCATTTGTATTCTGCTACCATATTATTTTTCCGCTGCATTATTGTATTATCTCTGATATGTATGTAACTCTGATTTATGATGTATAATAATAATCAAATTTATTTATTTAACAGCTTCACGAACTGTTATTTTATTATTATATCTTGTTCCTTCCGCTGCAAGATTCTGTGTTTGCTTCTGTTCTTTCCTTCCTTTTCTTATTTAACCCCAATAACTATCTTTATTTTGGATTGTTTGAGTCGGCATGGGTGTCTGCTTTGTCGACTTGAATGGTCAAAAATGCGGTCTGTTACACTTGGTATCAGAGCTTTGGTTTAGATTACTTGAGCTCTAGTGGGGAATAACTCGTTGAAATAGGGTTGAAACCTATGAATGAGTTTGAGTGTATATGAGAGAGCGTACTTGTTATTTGCTATAAAATGGTTTTATATTGTGTTGATTTGTTCCGTTGAGTATTTAAAAATTCTGGTTGGTACATGGGACGCCATGGCATCGATAGGGATTTCTAAACACTCGAATAGGACAAACTGACAAAATATCGTTTTGAATTATATTTTATATAAATATTATTATGAATATATAAATTTTGATTGTATTGGTTGGTAGGAGAAGATAATATTAGATTATCGTCGTCAATTGGTTGACTTGTCAATATTTCTAAATTATTGACAAATGAAAAAAAATTAATTTGGGAAATATAATTGAAAATGGAATTAAATGAATATGATTTTGGATTTGAGAATATAAATTCCAATGTTTGAAATTTGTTGCAAATGGTTTGAAAATAATATACGTATTATATGAAAGAAACTCGAATAGGAAAGATTTTAAATGACTTTGAAATGAAATAAGTGATGTATGCCCCACTTGACGTTTGGAAAATAAGTTTCGGTAATGAGTGCACGCATTATCGACGTTTATTTTTCAAGAGTCCGAGTGGGGGGAGACCACTCAATGTTTTCTGTACTCTTTGAATAAACTAGAAATTGAAATTTTTCTAAAATATGAAATAGAATTTGAAGGTTAAAAATGAAAATTTAAATTGCAATAGTAAACCTTAATGTGATTAATAATAAATTGAAGATTTATTAAATAGGCTCAACACTAAAATTTAATGAAAATAAGTTGTATATTATCAACTACACTAAATTTGCATAACCATAACTTACCTAATATTTAAAAGTTTAAAATGCATATTCTGATAAGTAAGAAATAATATACAAGTACGATTGTGAAAACAAAATGTGGAGATTCTTTGATAGTTGTGAATATAAAAGAAATTCAATTGAATTTGAATAATATATACTTAGTTAATAGTGTGAATTTAATTTAAATAAGTAAATTAACCGAATTGAAACAATAAAGTAAACAAATAAATTGAATGAGGGAATTTGCTTTAACTTAAACAAAGCAAATGAATGAGTAAACTGGATTTGTTAGGAATTATAAAAGATGGAAAGTTAAGCTAAAATCTAGAGTGAAAGAAATATACAAAGGAATGAATTAGACTTAAATCAATGAAATATAAAACTTGTAAATGGAAACTAAGTAAATTTGAGTAAACTAAATGTCAATAAGCTTGAAATTGATTGACTTGGTGGGAAATTTTGTATGGATGTTAATGTTGTGGTGCAATGGTTGTTAGATGGATGTTAATTGAATAAATATGATTCATTTTGTTAATAAATTGAATAAATGGAATATAAATTTAAATAATTAAATTCAATTTGAAGTAAGGTGATGTTGAATATAATTGTATTCAATTTAATTTGAAGAAAAATTGTCTTGAGTTAAATGTGGATGTAATAAAGTGAATAAACCGGAAAACAAATTTAATGTAAACTTATTTCATAAAAATATAAAAGAAATTAACAACCTTGTGTTAATGCTTGATTTTCTGGAAACTTTAAATTGGATAGTGTGTATTTGTAATAACAAACAAATGTGGAAATCTAAAATTGTCCGGTATGTGCTGAAACTAAAAGTACCATAACTTTTAAATGAATAATCGGAATTTGATGATCTTGGACTTTTCGGAAAGCTTAGAATCTGTAGCACGACTTTTGTTTAGAGTATTTTAGAAAATTCATTCGTTTACTAGGTTAAAAATGTAAATGTCTATCGCTGTCCTGTGTAAGAATAAGCAAAACCAATAGCATTTGACCTTAGTATTTATGACATAACTTTTTACTGGTTTATCGGATTTTCATGATCTTGTACTTTCTGGAAACCTCAGAACCTATGCTCCAACTTTTTTTTAGAAGCCTTGCATTTTGCTGAAGTTTAGAAGGTCGAAAGTGTGCATGAAGGTCGCTGACCTGCACGGACCTGAAACGTATTCTTGTAGTAAAACGGCCGTAACTTTTGAACGGATAGTCCGAATTAGACGATTTTGGACATTTCGGAAACCCTGAAACAAATGCCACAACTTTCATTTTGATTACCTTGCAAAATTATGTCGTTCAGCTAGCTAAAAACTAGGTTCTACTCGCTGTCCAGAATTTTGATATTTCAGTTTTGAAGTTAAAAATGTTATATACGTGTGTATATGCTAAGTATATTGATATATATTCATTTGCACGGTTCTAACTTGGTTGTTGAGTATTTTAGTAGGTAGAAAAGGATTGCGCTCGACTTTCGAAACCCGTTTCTGCGCTAAACGCAAAATGTAAGTAAAAATTTGCTAGTAAACGCTAATAAAGGTACGTATTCGGATTATTTATCGTATTTGGGTTATATATATATTGTGTTCCCCATATTTGGGATGCCTCATTATTTGAATGAGATGTATATCGATCATATTTGTTATATTTGTATGGGAAATATTTTCCCGATCGAACCGCGCAAAGGAGATGCTGCCGAAATTTTCCGTAAAATCTAAGTGTTAGAAAATTTTGAAACTTTAAAACCTATGATCTATTTTCTAAATGTTAATAGGGTTTATAAGTATATAATATGATAATAATTACTACCTCGTTCCTTTTCGCGGACGAAAAGTTTTGAGTGGGGGAGAATGTAACGACCCGCACTTTTGACCAAATTAAAATGTGCCAATTTAATCGTAAGTTGAATAGATTTGAATAAGAATAAAAATTTTAATAATGAAATTAGATATGAACTGAATATGAACCTAATAAAACTTGAAATAAAACAATGTGAATGAAATTAAACAATAGTTTCGAATATGAAAACGACACTTAAATTATTTATATTAAAATAATCGGACTTGAATAAGTTGTTGGTTTATCTAATTGAAATTAAATTGTAGTTATTGACTAGAAAGTAATTTGGAGTTCAACTTTTATTGTAACTCATTCAGGGAATAGACTAGTTGAGTTTAATATAGGAACTTAGACAAATAGTTGATTGATTTCCAACTAGGTTTATAATTAAGTAAGTTAATTTATTTAATAATTGAAACTTTGTAAATTTAGTTTATAAAGTTAAATTTGATATATTACAATGGTTAAATTGTGAATAATTGGATTCTCTTAAAAAGGGTTTAATATTGAATTAGGATTTATTGACATTGAAGCTGAGTTAAATAGTTAAGTGGATTCCGACTTAGTTTATAACTAAATGAATTTATTTATTTAAACTTTGAAAGGGTTAAGTCTTAAAGTAAAGTTGGTTGTGTTATAAAAATTTAGAACTTGAAGACGATTGTTTTCTTAAATGATTAACATTAAAATTAGTTTGATAAATGTAATTGAATAATCGATGTTAATAATATTGAAAGCGGAAATTGGATTTAAACCAAATTGAATGAAAATAAGGTTATTAAATATTTGATATGGAATTTGGAAATAAAAATATAGTTTGTTTATTTAATTTGCCTTAAAATGTATATTTCTAAGTGTAAATTTATTTTTATTTAAATTATCGGATTTTTGACGTAAACTGTATACTGATTTGATTTTAAATTTGATAAATGATTTAGTCTGAATATAGAATGAATGTACAGTGGAATTAAAAGTTGTTTATAACTTTATACGAATAAGTGATTATTTAGATGTTTCAAAGATTCAATTTGAATTAAAATTCCAGTATATTGTTATTTGAATAATTGAAATTTCTGAATTGTTGAATATGCAATATAATATGAATGAAACCGATTTCATAATTTTTATAAATTATATTTGAGTTAGAACGAAGATTTTGAAGTTTGGAATTTAATTGAAAATGAATAAATTGGAAAACTGAAATGTTATTATTTAATTTACATGTTAAAATAGTCATTTTGCAAACGATCTCGGATTTCGACGAAACCAGTCTCATCGGATCCGTAGCGGTAAATTATTGTAAGTTTTCAAGTTTCGTATCAATCAGACTTGACGTTTGATCGTACGGACTTGAAACGCGTCGAAATAAATTAAGTTGAATTTGAATTGAAATAAGTTGAATTTGACATAACTTTTGAATACGATGGAATTAGGCCACGAAACCTTTTTCATTGGATTCAGAAATATTTAAAACGTCCAGTTTGATATATAATTGTCATAGTTTAATTTTGAACTGTAAAATTTGATTTTGGGTTGGTACGGACCATACGAGCCAAATTAAACGTACAACTTATATTGTTATTTTATTTCTCATTGAGCCCAGCCCATTTCAATCCCTAACCCTAACCCTAGCCGTCTCTCTTCTGTTTCTCAGTTTTGTACGCACGTTCTTCTTTCTCCTTCCTCCTCAAACGCCAGAAACAATCGATATCCAAATATCAATGAAAATTCAATCTCCTCCAAAAATTCCGAAAAAAATATGTAAATTTAATTCTCGTTGTTACGAAGATACTGCAATTGTCCGTTTTCAAAAAGAGTGCATCGTTTGTCCAGAATTTCTAAATCAATTCTCGGCTGTTCATCGCGCGTTGATGAACGTTGTTGGATCGACGAACCATTTCTGGGTTTTGTAGAGTGGACGATGGGGAGTGCATCAGTGCTGTTCGTTCGTCGAATCAACGGTTAGATCATCGGGAAGTTTCGATTAGGGTTTTAATATTAAGTGGCGGCTGTTCATTTTGGTCGCGGTTGAGGCTCGACGTGGCGATGGGGAAGGCTGCGCGGTGGGTGGCGACGAACGCGGCAGGGCGCAGCGACGATCTGGGCAGTCGAGGTTGGGTTTGGGTGACTGTTGTTCGTTGTTTCTCGTGTTCAAATCATGCGTGGGCTGGGGGCTTCAGGAAGTTGCACACAAAAATAATTGCATGGATTTGTTACTGGAGAAAGAAAGGATGACGTGGCAGGTGATGTAGATGAGAGTGTTCTTTTTTTTTATTTGAAATTCAAGCACATTTATCGCTATAACTTCCACATACGAACTCCGATTTAAACGATTTTTTTTGCGTTAGGATCATAATTAAATTTCGAACATTTTGGCGCTGGTTTGGACAGATTCCAAGACCGTTGAAATTTGAGCCAAAATTCGAATATCAATTCGAATCGAGACAAGAGGTGAATGTTTTACGCTCACATTTGACTAAAATTTTTTATGTTAGTTAAATAGAAATTCCTGTGATAATATGTTTGCGTTGTTTGATGTTTGATGGTTGAAATTGGTTGTTTATCTCGTACTATAAATTATATGATTTAAATTGCTCGTTAAATTTAAATTTAACTGTTAGGTTAGAATTTAAATTTTATTGCCAGTTTAAAACCCCGACACCCCTGAATAGTAAATGACTGTAATATTATAATTGTTTGGAATGATTGTTGTGACTGATGATTTATTTGATATATTGGACATATGCTGATGCTTTACATTGATTATTCTTGATATTTACCCACTGATAAGATTGTTGTTGATTTGTCAATCAATCCCAATCATTACCCTAGATGTTACGGGCATCAAATTAATCGGGATTAATCGTTTAAGGAATTAAATTTGAAATAATAAAAATTTCACTTGGCCATAGGATAGAAAATTTTATACAGACACCGATTGGATAAATTTAATGTTTTCAAAATTGAAATTTGGTTTAATTGAATTTGTTTAAAAGAGATAAATGAATTTGGATTTTTGAAACTAAAACTTGAATTAGAAACCGTTGGAAATAAAACTGAAAGTAAAATTTAAATTAAGTATGATTTGAATTTAATGAAAGGAATTGTGAATTTAGATTGAACATACTTTATTAAATGGTATAAATTTAAATGATCAATAACTGAAATTTGAATTCGAAATTTTGTATATATATCAAATGTTCAAATGAAAGTTTAAGTTGAAGTTAACTAATCTAATTGAACCTTTTGAATCGAGTTGGATCGTGGAAATTTGATTGAAATTTATTTGAACTGAATGAAGATTTATCTAAAAATATAAACTTGAACTTTGATTTGAATTAACTGAGAATTGAAATGAATTTGAAAGGAATCGAGATATTTGGAAATTTAACTGGTTTGACTTGGGAAGGTATTTTAAACAAATTATTTTAGTATAACTATTTCAAATCTATTTTATTTATTCAAACAAATTTGTTTTCTCAAACTATTTACTTTATAAACCATTTTATTTGTAAAACTATTTTCTATTAAACTAATACAATTATTTATTTTATAAACCATATGTTTTCTTAAATTATTTTCTATAAAAAAAACTATTTAACTATTAAATTTTCTAAAACTATTTTTAAACTATTTTCTAAAAATTTAAACCAGTTAAAGGGAATAAAGGTTATGTTTAAATCCTTGATTTAAATGCGAATTGGATTAATGGAAATTTAATCAAATTTAAAAATTCAAATGAAGTTTTGAAGTAAACGATTTTGAAATGAATTGACTTATCGAAAAATTTGGCTTTGGAAAAATGATATGATATTTGAAATGGTTTTGTTTTCGAAACAAATACGAGATTTGATTTTAAAAAGATGAATTGTTTTCGAAACATAATAAAACCAATTGGTGTAATAAATTCGTAGTTATTAAAGAGACCGGGATCGGATATGGGCATACTCTCTGTCGATACCGAAACCACTTTAATAACTAATATACGCGAAGTGTTGATCCAGAATGAAGTGGATGGTTTTGGTGAACGTGTTGACTGAAGAAAGAGAACGATTTTGGATGACCCATGACATGACTAAAACAGGAGCCGCGCCCGGCCATTGATGTTCGCCATCTCTAGCGGGCACACTTCTTCGATACCTTATCTATTACTATGTGATTCGATTTGGGTGCACCCCTCGATTTATGGGAGTGTTGTTTCACGGTGTTGGGGTAGTAGCTGCTATGCCCAACATCAGTCCGGATCACGCAACTACTAGTATCCTAGTTGGTATTGCCTCATGTACCTTGTCATACTGATTATCCTATTCGCGACCACTATGTTTTGGTTTGTACCTTTAGTATATGGATTGCCCTCTGGTGACTTCCGGTTTTGGGGAAACTACGGTCTTGTATATGCTCTTGGGAATATAAACTGTGTTAAGGGTGGAATGGGCCATGGCTTAACGCTACCTTAATACTTTTACTTTAATGTAGACATATTATAATAGCGTATTGTACTACATAGTAGATAGTTTAACGGATCCTTGAGAGATGGAAAATCCCGTAACATCTCTTAAGTTATTGCACTCACGTTGACACTGGATAGGAGATGTCAAACCCTATAAACATCTCTGACGCCGTCACACTCATATTTCTTATTCGATTTGACTTACATGAGATATTTTAGTCCTGACTCGAGTGTTTTGTCTTTTCATTACGCTCGGGTCAGCCTGAGCATTTTAGATAAGGTTGAAGATCTATTTTGGAGGACGAAGACGGAGTTTGGTATTACATCATTTGTATTCTGCTACCATATTATTTTTCCGCTGCATTATTGTATTATCTCTGATATGTATGTAACTCTGATTTATGATGTATAATAATAATCAAATTTATTTATTTAACAGCTTCATGAACTGTTATTTTATTATTATATCTTGTTCCTTCCGCTGCAAGATTCTGTGTTTGCTTCTGTTCTTTCCTTCCTTTTCTTATTTAACCCCAATAACTATCTGTATTTTGGATTGTTTGAGTCGGCATGGGTGTCTGCTTTGTCGACTTGAATGGTCAAAAATGCGGTCTGTTACACTAACAGTTCTACCATAAATAGTAAGGTTACCTTCCAGAACACCTTTTCCTTTATCTACTTTTAAAGTTGAAGGGTCTTTCTTTATCGCGTAAACATTTGCCACCTGTGCTGGCTTCATCATTGGGCAATCCTTAATAACATGTCCAGACTTGTGACAATTATAGCATTCTTTAACTTGCTTCTTCGGTTTTGTGCAATTGTTTGAATAATGGCCCTTCTCTTGGCCGTTGTAACAAGTTATATTGCTTGCCGAATTTCCTTGATTTCTCTTCTTATCTTTGTTTTGTTGTGGCCTCTTGCCCCCAAACTTCCTTTTCTTCCAATTCTGATTATTTGAATTTCCTCCTTCCTTTGGAATCTCCTGCATATCCAGTGTAGCATACCTGTATCCCATATCAATAAGATTAGAAAAAGATTCTTTGACGTGTGCTGTCATCCTTTCGTGATACTTTTGGTTCAGTCCACGGATAAACCTTTCATTTTTCTTAAGAGGCGTGTTTAACAACTCTGGACCAAAACGAGATAGTTCGTTAAACTTGTTTAAGTACTCCTCAAAGGACAAGCTTTCCTGTTTCAAATCCAGAAATTCTTGATACATTCTGGAAATCCCCGCCGACGGCATATAACGCTTTTCGAACACCACCTTAAAACGATCCCAAGAAAACTCTTCCTCTGGTTCATCTATAATAACTGTTTCCCACCAGGCTGAAGCTTCTTCTTGGAGTTGCCAAGAAGCTATAAGTCTCTTCTGCTCGTCTTGCAACTTAATCCCTTTAAAAAATTTCTCACAAGATCTTACCCATGCTTGAGCCTCAACAATTGACTCCTTGCCGGTGAACGGTTTGCCAACAAGCTTTGCGAAATATTTATACAAATCAGCCAGATTCGGCTGCTGCTGGATATCTATTTCTGCTACTACTGCTGGAGGATCTTGATTAGGTGCTGCGTCATTCCCTTGACCCCTAGCTCTTCCTCTGCGTCCGCTCATTCTTACTTATCTGTAATTAGCAAGAAAACTGATTTAGATATACGGACGAATATCTTAAGGAACATCAGCAGTAAAAAGAAATAGACTAAGAAATTTTAGAGTTTCAAGCTTGTCTATACTCATTCTAGGGTATACTTCACCCTATCTCTAATGAGCCATCTAATGTGTTATACTCCGTAGCTAAAGTTCTTACTCAACCAGTAGCTCTGATACCAATTTGTCACCAGTTTATTCCGAGTATTTAATACATATACTACAACTCCAAATACAACATCATGATAATACAACAATGATCATATATCCAAAAGTCTTCAGATGAAAGAAGTGATAACGGACTCCCAAAAGCTAAACACTTGAGATCTCCAAAAAGCTCCTAAGAATATCTCCAAGATAAAAGCTCCAAAATACAGCTAACTCCAAAATACGGAAACCTGCTACTAGGCTGCCCATGTAGAAATAATGGGCACCCAGAGTTTAGGAAAGAAAACAATAAACTTCGGATCAGTCATGGGACTGGTATGAGTAAACAAAAAAAACATTTGCATTTACATAAAACTAAATTTATAAAAGAATTTTCGGTATGCTTTTAAAAATGGAACCACCATAAGACCTCCCACCACACACACAATGCAAACGCAGAATTGGAGGAGATTTCTTCTTATTATAGTTAAATATGCTTGGTACGGAGAAATTTCTTTGATATTATTACTAGTGCATAGTGTTGAAAGTATTTCGAAAATAGAATATAAATCTTAGCCAGCATAGACATTTCGAACTATGCCTACTATAGCTACCATCTAAACAGTGGGGCGCCACCATAAGTAAATGGCAGGTTCTACAACTAAAACCGTACAGGGTTTCGTATTGGGAATTGGATTTCCAACAATGGTCAGGCTAAGGAACTTCCTGGGCCACATGGGTACGCCTCTGGAAAGACGACCCGAGAACCTAACCGGATCTCTACCAACACAAGGCCGGGTTACCCCTAACTGGGTAACTACTGACACGAGTATGCCATCCCCCGGTTGTAACCAACCTTTATCCGGGGCCTCAGCAACAAATCACAAAGTAAGATATATATATATATATTTGCGACATCCACATAAGTTAAGTATCTGGGCTCCATACCATGATACCACTTCTATCCAGAAGGAAATGAACATACCCTAAGGGGCGCTACCCCCAATAACCTTGCCGCATCTTTCCTGTTTGACCATTTCAGGGTGTGAGGTTCTGACAAAGTCTCATCCACAAAGCTACGCTTTTTCACAAAGCCACGCTTTGATCACAAATGGTCAAATAAATGATCATCACACAGCAACACTTAGCATGCCACATTACCAAATTGGGAATACAACGCTGATAAATTTCAACTACATAACCTCTGAGCTCGTACGTCTCAGAGAAGGGTGTTAAGATAAGAGAATAAATTCTCCGCCACCAACAGAAATGTATTTGAAAGAAATCGGCTTTATATCTCAAAGTGTAATGTCAGACATGTAACCATACAAGTCTGTTCCGGGTTCGAACAGAACCGAAGGCACTTCAAAAGAAGTCCTTGCAATCCGGGTATTCACAATCCCGATTGGACTTTCCAACACTTAGGGAGTCTCTATACCGTTGCAACTCAATGCAGAGACAATCGATATGTCATCCTATCGTTTTCGCAAATACTCGGTCTTCACCACCGGTCTTCTAATGCTATCCATAACGTCGAATCACATATTCGGAATGGGTTATACGACCCAAAGGTCCTTTCCTGGCTAATTCGAATAGTGAGTGCCAAATTATAAACATGTGGATATCATTCACAAAAAAATTCACAGGTTCGATGTGGGTTTCGGATAACAACCTGAAATCCGATCCCCTGTCGCATCGAGGTTTAAATGTCATTTTACGGGCAAAAAGGGTATCACAGTCACAATAGTAATATCAGTCTGGTACAAAATATTTGATGATAGTCAATCATCTCTCATTTAGATGAATGTGATTTAAAAATAAATTAACCACATAATTGTCTTCATAAATTTTTAATTTTAAAATAAATTATCCTAACTATGAATTAATTTAGATTTTAATTAACTTAACTAATTTATTTTTCTTTTAACTAATTATCATAATTTATTTATTCTTAATTATTAATTTATTAAAACTTAATCCTCTTTATTAATAAATTATTCTTTAAATTAATCAACTCTCGATTACAAGGTAATTACAAATTATAAATTATTTTAATCATCAATAAATTTGGTAAATAAGTTAGTTTGTTTCAAAGATTTAGAACTGGAATTTGTTATCTTTAGGTCCAACCCGGGGTGGTCTTCGAGTCATCCCCGATCCAACTGCACCCCTGCTTCGAGTCCAAGCCAAAAACTAACCGTAACACATTTTTTCCAAAATTTTGTTTAAGTTTTAAATCCTACCCGATATCACACTCAAACGACTCAAGCTTGCCTTCGAGTTTCCACCTCAATTTCCCCAGCAGTGCTTCGAGCTACATTCGCTTCCTCCAAAACATTGTAACTGACACACACACACCCAGCACGTACACGTGCACGACTACCTTCGCCGCCGTTGGATGGTGCTGCGACCATCACCACATCGACGTCCATCCCCCAAAACGCTACGAATACCCAGAATCTCGAATTAACCCCAGAACGAAATCGAGTTTTCTCGACTAAACGAACCCAACAACACACTACCAGAAATCGAACCCGCGCCACCCCTCTGGCCATCAGAGGCCACGAAATTTGGTCCACGGCTTCGACGACGTGTGATGCTTCTAATGGCGCCGGTGACGTGAAGTCCGGTCGCCTATCGACGGCGCAGCTCCGACGTTTTAACCTCGAACGAAAATGGGTTCTTAAACCCTAGTTCAATCTCTAATCAAAAATGCGATGATCTATACATTGCTCCAGTATTTTTCTGGTATTCACGAACATCCAAACCATCTGCGACAACGAATTTGAGGGCTACAATTGTTCAGATCATCTGATTTTGACAAAAATACATTTTTCTTATCAACCCCAAATTCTCAGTGAAGAGTGAATGGAAAATTTTGATTTTTATTTCTAAAATCATTATTTTTATAGTAGATTCAACTGGTATTATTGAAATTAAAATATATGAAATTCGAATTTCTTGAAAGATTTGGATTGTGACAGTGCTTCATTGTTTCCAGGAAGGAAATTTTGTAAAATTTGCTTTAATTCATTTCTGAAATAAGATATAGGTTTAAACAAATTTTTTTTTAACTTGTTTACATTCTTTGTTGGAATCAAAGAAGGAGAGAGGTTTTTGATTCACTTGGATATGGGTTAACCTGTAAACCCAAAAATTCAGATGTCACTGTGTTACAGTTTTTAGAAAAAGAAACTTTCAAACTTTACTTTGATAAATTACAAATAGTACAAGTTTAAACGAACTCCATCTTGTTCACTGAAACATAATACGTGACCAACCATTTTTGATCATTCAGATTAAATAGAGGCAGAGGGGAAGGAAAAGATTTGACAGGTTTACTTTTGTTTTCCTAAAACTAAAACAGGGATCACATTCTTGCAGAGATCAACATGCACAGGCCAAAATCCAATCATATACTCAAGATATTTGCAGGCAAACCAAACACTAATCTCTCCTAATCATTCAAGCATCCACACAGCAACAAAGATTGAAAGAAAAACAAAAATTTACTCACCAGTAATGTTGATAAACAGAGTTGTTTTTTTCTCTCTTCTCACTTGAATGCTCTTGAATTTGTAAAGTATGATATTTTCTTTTATTTTCTTTCAGCCATGCTATATTTTTGAACGAAAATAAAACAGAGAGAGATGTTCATGTATATAAAGAGATGTGCAGGTTTTAGATTGTACTGAGCATCATTCTTTTGTATAATTGTTGTATACAAGCTTTGTACTTTGTGTTTGGGTGAGTTTGAGAGCATTAAATGAAAGTATGCTGCTTTGTAATTTACAGCATGCCGTGTTCATGCGTTTTGGAGGTTTGCATTTAATGCAAGCATGTTTTGTGATGCTTCCATCTTGTATACTTACAACAAGGTGCTGTTTTGATTTTATAAGTACTATTTTCTTATTATATTTTATTTTTCTATTAAGATACTTACTTTCTTATTTTACTTTGCAGGCTCTTGCCTAAGTCTTATTTTGTTTGGTTACATTGTTTCCTAGTTTACTTTGCTAATTGAAAGTGTTTTGTTTAAACATATATTTTCTTATATTTTATTTTTATTGCTTTAAACAATTTCTTGCTTATAATATGTTCTTTTCTATAATAATAATTATTATTATTTATTTAAACTTAACTATCAATATTTATTTTTATTTAATTATATATAACTGTGTAATATTAATATCAATAATCTTTTTATTTCTTTTGGAATTCTCAAATTTAAATTCAAAAGTTTAAATAATTTACCAAATTTTTATATTCAAAATTTTCGGGATGTTACATGTCCAGTTTCATAGTTTTCATGGGATTACTAAGAATCTATTGGTCCTTTCCAATATTAGCATTATTTCATGGGTTCTCGCTTAACCTATTGGTAACTCCAATGTCTTTCCTCTTATCCTAGTTTTCATGGGTTGACTAGGAACTTAGTAACCTCTGTCAATATCTTAATCCGGATATAGTTTTCATGGGTTCACTATAATCCTATTGGCCCCTACCAATATCAAATCATAGTTTTCATGGGCTAACTATGAACCTGACTTCTAGACGTCTTCATGCATACATAGTTTTTAGGGGCTTACTATGAACCTATCTTCCTAAGATCTTCATTTATACATTGTTTTCATGGGCTTACTATGAACCTATTGGCCCCTGCCAATATCTTCCTTTAATATTTTAGCATCCTATATTCTGGTCTTCCTGACCTCCTGGATGCAATTCTACTCATTCAAGAGTTAACTTAATTTATATTCACTACTGCGTCAACCTAGCTGGTTATTCTGGCCTTCCTCAAAGTACAGTTATGGGTTCATTACAATGTGAATATATATACATATATGAAGAAGCAAACATAATAACTTGGTTAATCCCTTTAAGGAAAACTTCTTCAAAAACTCCATTTCAAAATACTTTATTTATGCCATAGTTTTCTTTTAAAAATGAAATTGGGTTATTTGTTTTGAAAACTAAGGCTTTCGACACCATAAAACATCACTTTTGAAACCCTTGGATAACCTCCTTCGAAAGCATTGAAAACTTCTTTTCAAAACATTATATATAACTTTTGAAGCTCTTTAAATCATCTCTTTCGAAACTAAAATATACCTTTCAAAAGTATTGAAACACTACTTAATAATCCTAAGAACATAGCTTCAAAACCAATGAAAGTACCCCTTTCGAAATCATTTGGTTTTGCTTTAAAAACACCTTTTGGGTCAAAGTGAATATATACGAAAATACTTCTTTCGAAACCTTTAGTCATCATATAAAATTGTTTGGGGAAATCTTAATGGCATCAGCACCATCCTTTCGAAAGCTTCAAAACATTTAAGTAAAACATTGAAGGTTAGAATCAAAACCGCCATTCGAAGCCATTGCCTTCGGAACCCTTGAACTCTTTCAAAAGGATTTATGGAGTGGCTTAGTACATCTTTAAAACAAAAGCTACCCTTTGAAAGCATTGATGACTTCAGTACACTTGGAAGGCAAAAGAACCGCGGCTGGGTTTCGACTAAGTCGGAACTACCATTTTCAAAAGCATTGTTTTGTGAACAAGGGACTCATTCGAAAGCTTATACTTAAAAATGAAAGATGTCAACCTTCTTCGAAAGCTATTTAGGAGACCCCTTTCGAAAGCATATATCTCGACTCCTTCGAAAGATTTAATAAAACAAGGCAGGCGCTTTTCTTTGGAGAACAAAACAAAGGTTTTGACCCCTATCGAAAGCATTGGCTTCGACACCATGCTTTCCGCCCCTTTTCCAATCCACTACGCACCAATCTCATTGATGCCTTATGTATTGGATTCAACATGGGTTGGTCTCGACTTTAATAGTTTCGACTTGGTTAAGGCGAAAGCATAGAGTCGAAAGGTAGTATCTAAAAGAGGCGGAACATACTTTTTCTTGGTAAAGATTGAATTAAAGCTAATAAAAGCAATTATTTTATAGCTAACCTGCCTAGTTGTAAACTTTTAATTGGTTGCCTTAACTATTTAAATTCTTTCTCAAATTAACTACCACATAATTCCAGGTCTAAATCAAGATTAATTTAATAAATAAGACGTTCCATTAAGCAAAACCAATAATGCAAATAAGTCCTTCTAAAATAATTTATTTTCCATAGCAAATCACTTAGGAAAAATTCCCAAAAATCACAGAAATTCACTTTTAATATGTTATCTAACATATCTAAATTTCAGACCCAAATTCTCAACATAACTTCTGAAATAAATTTCTAAACCTAATTAACCATATTATTCTTTAAAAATTCATAATAATCTTTCCATAGCTTGTAAAATTATCAAAATAAAAACCCAATTCTGAATCATGTTTTACATAATATAAAAATTTTCTATGGCATTCAAAGATCATTTACAAGCGGATTAGCCCTAAAACCGCATAAATCCCCATTTACACAATTTTGTTTAAGTCAAACAAATTATAATTCAAGCATATCATCATCCAAATCATCATAGAAACGAATTTAATCTTAAGTCCGAAAACATATTATCATAAAACAAAATAGAGATGGTATAAATTATTATTCAACTTGATTAGGATAAGGAGATTGGATTGAGATTAAGATTTATTCCCCTTGCTTTAATCCTTCGGTTGATTTGAATTCTATCTTCTTTTTCTTCCTAGTTATGGCCGGCTCCTCTTCTTATGTTTGTGTTTTATTTCTGTGAAAATGAGATATGAACGTGAATGGTATAAGAAGCGAAAATATGTAAGGGTTATGGTAATAGGGTGCGGCTATTTCCCATTATGCCCTTGTTTAATTTAATTAGCTTGCAAACCATTCTTAAGCCCATTTAATTAATTAATTAATTACGGCCTCTAAGTATTTATAAAAATCTCAATCCCCTTATCACTTAATATTTACATTATTCTATTTAATTTATCTAATTAAATCTCCAAAATAATGTTATGATAAATTAGGGGTATTACAGGTGTATGTGATGGAAGTGGTGTAGGAGAAGGAGACGATGATGATCTAGAAGAGGGTCTTCCCCGAACATTCCTCATAACCTTGCCCAAAGTAGATAAAACTTTTTCCATAGTCTTCTCCAACTTGGTCATGCTTGTTGAAAAAGATCTTTCCAAGCCGACCATCTTCCATTCTAATTTCCTTTGATTCATTGTGATTTTTCGTTGATTTTGAAGTGTTAAGTCTCATGTAGACTCATTTGGATTAGTTACAATGTGGGCTTCGAAAATCTCCTATTCGGAATGGTAACTTATGTCATGGTGAGAAGAAGCAGACGGTTGTGAAAGAGGAACTTGAGCTTGTTGTGGAAGAACCAGATGTAGTAGTAGTTGTTGTTGTTTTTGTTGTTGGGCAACCCATTGAGTAAGAGAAATGTAAGAAGGTCATGTAGCAGGAAGATGTATGAGATGAAAAAAATATTAAACCACCTTTTTTAACTGGAATCTCTTCAAAATGAGAAATATAGGTAGGCACATTGAGAGCTTGCAAGAGGCGCATAATGTATGGTGCAAGATAATAGTTTGTCGATAATGAACCCAAATATTTTTAATTTCATCATGAATAAATTTTTCCCAATTGACATGAGTTCTACCAAACATTGCATATAAGGCACTATGACCATTGCCATAAATTTGTCCATGGCTTCCTAAGTGGGGTATTATTGGGTTAATGATCATCCTATTCAATAATCTAGCCCATGGACAAAGATGTACAGATGCTCATTGGGGGATTCTATCCTCCCATATTTGATGTGTAATTTCATCCTGTTGTAAATTCCTATGATCCGCAATATCCTCTAAGTTAATTTCGGTAGAGGAAGCATGTTTACACTGATTTTCAAAACTTTTCCATACACACTAGTCCGTAACCAATCTTCTTCATTTTTAGGTGTCCAAATATCATCACTACATAGGTTAGCATAGAAGAGAAAAATGGCTAATGATATTTACCTCATTGCCATCGAAATTGATTAGTGTACGGCATTCGGAGGCAATTATGAATTCTTGAAGGTGATATTCTTCGAATCTGGATAGCAAATAGAAAGGATCGGCATGAAGTATCCTAATTTTCAAATCTTTGAATCTTTTCATAGCATTTCAATTATTGCGAAGCCACTGTTGGATGTGTGAATCAATGACAAGTAGTGGATTAAAAGGATGAAGATTGTCCCTTCTTTGATCTCTTGTTGAATGGGTTTTGGATTTAGGTGCCATTATTGAAGAATTTGAGTTTTTGAGGAAGCTAGGGTCTTTGATAATTGAAACGATTTAGGTAAAAATGAAGAGATGAGTGTAAAAAAATATGTATATAGTACTGAAGGAATGAACAGGTCGAAAATTATCTCAGACGTCTAAGGCTAGGTGCCAAACGTCTAGGAGTATTTAGAGAATTTTCACTAGTATTTTGCCAGACGTCTGGCATTTTGCCTCAAATGACTGAGCCCTGTTTATTATTGTATATTTAATTTGTAAGTATATATGTTGAATTTGTAATTCATATATTTATTGAAAAACATGGTAAATGATCTTTATTATTATTATTAAATAAATACACATGCATTTTACATATTTAATTTTATATATATAGTCATATATATATACGATAGAGTATGTTTGTAAAAGGTTATTTCTCCTTCGATGATTCTAAGTTCTTGTGCTCAGTTCGATCCCAAAACTTTGTGTTAATTTTAATTTGCTCATTTGAGGGCTTAAGTGGAGACCAATTTGGTTGAACATGAGTGTGATTCCAGTCTTAGTTTGATGCCCCTGCCTTCCATAAGTTTTTTGGAGTAACGTTGTGATTTTTTACAGGAGTCTTTATTAAATTAGGAGATTTTTTATGTAAGTAATCCTTCATTGGTGAATGTCCACAGATTGCCAGAATACGTCAATCGAGAAAATTAAGGTGTCTTCCTTGTCTTCGTTGATCATAATACATTTCTTTTCGTACTCTCATCATTTCTTGTTGATAGTGAAAATTTTCATCCACTTTAGTACTGATAGACAATGATTCAAGATTAATTTCTCATTTGACTTTCTTTCCCTTTAGAAAGTAGCCGGTGTGATATGTAGGTGGTGCTATAATATTTAGTGAGGATGATTTATTCAAAGGAGGATTGGTTTTTGTTAGGGATACATATGCACTCTTAGATGAGGGTGAGCTAAAATCAATTGTTAAGTAAGCGGAGTCATGGTCGGAAGACATTTTTAGATCTTCTATTGTTATACAAAAAATATTTATCTGTATTTTTAGTTATGGTATTTTAAAAGTTTTACTAAAAATAGCTAATCTATTCATACTTGAAATTTCGTTAAGTTTAGTATAATGTTTTTGTGGTAGAAGCTAGTTCAACTATTGACAAAATTGGAGTTAATATTTATGACATATATTAATTAATATTTATGAAATTAATTTATTAAGTGAACATATACCAAGATTTCATCTTAGTTTTATAAACGATGATTCACAGAGTAATTTAGTGAAAATGTTGGCAATTTGATTTTCTATGTTAATAAATTCAAGAGATATGATACCTTTTTAAACGTTATTTGTTAAAAAATGTTGACGAATATCAATATGTTTAGTTTGACAATGATTAATTGCATTTTTAGACAAATTTATTGCACTCATATTATCATAATATATAGGAGATTTAGTTATATGTTTTCCAAAATCTTGAAGTGTTTGTTGCATATAAATTACTTGTGCACAAGCTAAGGCAGCTGAGGTATAATCAGCTTTACATGTCGAGAGGGAAACACAATTTTTCTTTTTACTAAACCCTGAAACCAGAGATTGACTAATAAAATGACATGTGCCACATGTACTTTTCTATCTGTTTAATAAGCACCAAAATATGCTTCACTATATGATATGAGTTTGAAAGGGCTCCCTTTTGGGTAAAAAGACTGTAATTTCGGCATTGGTTAGATATCACAAGATTCTCTTAACCGCTCGATGATGTGATTCCTTAGGTTGTGCTTGAAATCTTACATATAAACAACACTCATTGTTATATTTGGTCTACTAGCCATTAAGTATAATAGGGATCCTATCATACCCCAGTATAATTTTTGATCAAAATCTTTTCCTTTTTCATCTTTATCCAAATGTAAGCTCGTGCTTATTGGGTTTGGTTTGCTAGATGTATTACCCATCCCAAAACGTTTTAACGACTCTCTATAATATTTTTCTTGATTTATAAAGATTCCATTTTTTAATTGTTTTATTTGTAGACCTAAGAAAAAATTTAGTTCTTCCATATATGACATCTCAAACTCGTTTTTCATTATGTTTGAAAAATCATTACATAGTTTCTCATTAGTGGATCCAAAAATAAAATCATCAACAAAGATTTGTACAATTAATATATCATTATTTTCTCTTTTTATAAATAATGTTCTATCATTTTTACCAATATAAAAGCCAAAATTTATTAAATGTGTTTTTAAACTGTTATACCAAGCACGGGGTGCTTGTTTTAATCCATATAATACCTTTTTAAGTTTGAAAACATAATTCGGGTATTTTTTATAAACAAATAAGGGAAGTTGTTCAACATAAACTTTTTCTTTTATAAAACCATTTAAAATGCACTTTTAACATCTATTTGTGGTAATTTGAAATTATGATGACATGCAACAGCAAGTAATGTTCTTATAGCTTCAAGACATGCTGTATGGGCAAATGTTTCTTCATAATCAGTTCCTTCTTCTTGATTATATCTCCGAGCAACAAATCTTGCTTTATTACGGACTATGTTTCCATTTTCATCTACTTTATGTTTGAAAACTCATTTTGTTCCTATTACAGATTGATCATTTGGTCTTGGCGTGATTTCCCATACATCATTTCAGTCAAATTGATTAAGTTCCTCTTGCATTGCTAAAATCCAAAAATCATCTTTTGAGTCCTCTTTATAATTTTTAGGTTTGAAGTAAGATACGAAAGCTACATGACTCATTTGATTTAGTTAATTTCTAGTTGAAACTTTTGTGTTTAAGTCACCAATTACACTATTAATCGGATGATCTTTTAAGATTCGAGGTGGAGATCTTAAAAGATTATCATTATTGTTATTGTTTGTGATAGTATTTTAGGTACAAAAGTATTATCATTATCATTATTATTATTATCGAAAACTTCTTCATTGTCATTATTTTTATTCTTAAAATCTTCATCAAAGGAAACATGAAGACTTTCTTCTACAGTGTTAGTTCGTTTATTAAAATTCTATAAGCTTTACTATGATCTGAATAACCAACAAAAATTCTTTCATTGGCTTTTGGATTGAATTTTCCAAGATTATCTTTAGTATTCCAAATAAAACATTTAGAACCAAAAACATGAAAATACGATACTTTAGGTTTCTTATTGAAAAATATTTCATAGCATGTATTCTTAGTCATTGGTCTAAGTGTTACACAATTTAATACATAACATGCGGTAGCAATGGCTTTGGCCTAAAAATTCTTTGGTAAGCCACTAGTACATAGTAATGTTCGTGCACATTCTTGTAATGTACGATTATTTTATTTCTACAACACCATTTTGTTGTTGTGTTTGTTGAAATGAAAAATTATAACTAATTCCTTTTTTAGTGCAAAAAATTTCAAAATTTTCATTTTCAAATTCTCCGCCATGATCACTTCTTATAATTTTGGTTGTTAAGTTCATTAGATTCTTAATTCTTTTAGCAAAATTTTTGAACATTTCAAACATGTCACTTTTATGTTTTGTGTATCCTGAAAGATCATCAACAATCACAAAAACATATTTGTTATAATTTATCGATTGTACTTGAGTCGGACCGAGTAAGTCTAAATGAAGTAGTTCGAGTGGTTGTTTTGTAGAAATTTCCATTTTAGATTTAAATGGACTTTTCTTTTATTTTCCAAGTTGACATGCATCACATAAATTTTTAACTATATAATTGATTTTGGGTAATCCTCTTACTAAATCATTTTTTGCTAATTTATTTATATACTTAAAATTTATATGGCAAAAGCTTTTGTGCCATAGCCATGTCATTATGATTTGCGATTAAGCATACATCACTATTGTTTTTAATATTCATATTTAAAACATAGATATTTTGATTTCTTAATCCTTCAAGTATTAAATTTTCACTTTGATCAAATATGTTACATTTATCTTTTTCGAAGTCAATTTTAAATCCTTTATAACATAATTGACTTATACTTAACAGATTGTGTTTTAAATTTTATACAAGCAAAACATTAGTAATTATGGGAGAAGTAGATATACCGATGCCAATGACTTCTCCAATTCTAGTAACGAATCCTTTTGAATTATCTCTGAATGCCACAGTGTCGCCATCGATATATGTTATATCCGACAACATGTGTGCATTTGCTGTCATATGCTTGGAGCATCTGCTATCAAGTATCCTTTTCTCCTTGCTTTTAACTAGGTTTTCGTGTACTTGCAAAATAGTAAGAGTTTAATTGGTAACCAGTTCTTCTGATAGGGTCCTATGTGTTAGTGGAGGAAGGTAGCCATACCCAAGAGGGTTTGGGACCTTTAGAAATATAACTATCATTATAGATAACATTTTTTAAGTATTCCTATGGTTTCTGCCAAATTAACTTGTCATTGGTTTTAGGAAACCATATTTTAACCATATTTATGTTTGAAGCTTTGATCTTAGTCTTAGATTTTGGATTCTTAGTTCTTGAGCTTCTTCTTCCTATTAAAACCCGATCCGCCTTGATTTCCCGATGGTTTTGATATTTTAATCAAATTTTCTAAGTTTTGTTTTCCCTTATTAAATTTTGAAATGTTATTGGTAATTTAATCTAATTCATTCTTAAGATAAAAAATTTCAACATTGGTAGAATC
The DNA here is from genome assembly GCA_030737815.1 of Allium fistulosum. Lineage (NCBI taxonomy): Eukaryota > Viridiplantae > Streptophyta > Magnoliopsida > Asparagales > Amaryllidaceae > Allium > Allium fistulosum. The sequence continues at coordinate 719,644,997 of CM060908.1, forward strand.
TAATATTGTATTTAATTCTAGATTTTCTTTCTCAAGTTTATCATTCTCTAGTTTCCCTTTTTCTAAATCATGTAATAAAGTAGCATTTTGAGAAGATAATCTTTTATAGTCTTTTTGTGCTATTTCCAATCCCTCTCCTAAAATTGTTTTCTCATCTTTTAACAAACCAATTTCTAGCTCTTCTCTATTCAATTTTCCTACATATTACTTATTTAGTTTCCTAGATTCTCTATGCATATCATCTAATTCTATGCTAATTTCTAAAATTTCATCATATATTAGATCAGAACATAACTCATCTGCGCTAGCCATAAAACAAACATTCGCTTATTTTGAGTCGCTCTCACTATCACTATTAGATGAAGAAGATGAGATAGATTCATCGCAAGTTACTTGAAAGGCTCTTCACTTTTTCTTGAATTTCTCAAATATGTTTTTTTTGTCATTATTGAGTTGTGGATATTCTTTCTTCATATGGTCGAATTTTTGACATCCATAACATTTGATTGACGTTTGATTTGATGAATTTGTAATACCGCCATTTTGAGATTTTGTCATCTTCTTGAATTTCTTATATTTTTTGTAGTTCTTGGCTATAAACACAATTTCTTCTTCTTCTAAGTCAGAATTTTCATCATTTGCTTGAAAGGCAATATTCTTCTTTTCTTGATTTTGCTCCTTTCTAGCATGCAAGTTAGCTTCATACGACATTAAATTTCCTATTAATTCTTCAACTTTGAGTTGAGAGAGATCGTTAGCATCTTCTATGACTAAAACTTTTCTTTTCAATTCATTAGTAAAAGAATTCAAAATCCGCACGACTAGATCAAAATCACTGAATTTTCCCCTAAGTGCCATGAGATCATGTTGAATAGTCTTGAATCTAGCATATATGTCTATAATCGATTCATTTGCTTTCATTTTAAAATATGAGAATTGGTTTTGCAAAATAGATATTTTTGTTTGCTTGACTTTAGTTGTGCCTTCGTGGGTAATTTGTAAAGTGCACCATATATCATATGTAGTTGTGAAAAGCATAACTCGTGATAACTCATTTTTATCAAGTGAACAAAATAATAAATTCATTGCATTAGCATTATTGATTGTCGTGTTCTTTTGTCTATCAGTCGAAGTGCTTATGTCAATGGTAAATGCTACATATCTAGTTTGAGTAGTTTACCAAATTTCTATACCATTAGCTACCATAATAATTCGCATACGTGTTGACCAGTAAGCATGACTAGATCTAGTAAATAGTGGAGGACGAGCAATTGATTGACCTTCTTGAAATGTATTTGCTGTAATAAAAAATTTTCAATTACATGTTACTGTAAAATGAAATGACCTTGCTCTGATACCAAGTGAAAGTGCAGTGGATCGTATAACATGATTTGTATATTAATATGTGAATGTATACTAATATATATACTAAATGGAACAAAATAGAAAATTATAAATGTAAAGAAGAAAAACAAGCACCGCAGAGTTTTATACTAGTTCAGACCTCTCATCCTACATCCAGTCCCAATGCTCCCCTTCGGTATTTCACTAACCAACAATCCTTGCTTCGCCTAGAGGAATAGGATAACACAAAAGTATTTCTTTGACAAGCTTGTGTTCTATACAACATAAATATTGACTGCTAGTATAATTCTTCTTATAATCTCCCTTGAGTGTTTGTGGGGTTAAGTTCTTGGATTTGTAGGAAGTAAGTTTACCAAAATATATATTTTGGTTGTAATTTATTAAGAGTATGAAATCAATAATAGCACAAGAGAGTTTAAGTATTTATAGAAAGTAGAGAGTAATAGTAGTTGTAAATAAGTCTCAATCTTAACCTTTTGATATATTTATAGATAATAAAGAGTTGTATTTCAAAGGGTATGCCTTCTCGAAGAGCTTCCTTTTAATCAAGAGTTACAACTATCAAGGAGTAGACATGAATGTTTAATTTGAATAAGAAGTGGACGTTCAAAATTTTTCAGTTGCAACAACGTCAGACGTTTGACATTTTGTCCCAGACATATGGGGCCTTTCAGAGTTTAGAACTCGAAATTTATGCTAGACGTCTGAGCTTATATGTTAGATGTCTAAGACTGCGTTGTTCGTAAAAACTGGAAAGTTTATACTAAAATTTAGGTAAGTGTTTATTGATGTGCTTTTGTGTGTGCTATGATCACTCAAGGAGATTGTACAAATAATCTATGACTATTATACAAATATATAACCTTACTTTCAATAATATGATCCATTGTCCATTATGATTGTCTTCGAGCCATGATATTGGTGAGCAGAGTGATGTCTTATATATACCTATGAATAGATGAAATATATGTTGCATATGTGATTGTATAGTTGTTGTCATTAAAATCCCAGAAGAGAGGTTCCAACACGTCCTAGCTCCATTCCCAAGTTAAAGTCGTAGAACTTGTCCTTATGGATCACTATCACGACCCATATTCTCGAGTCACCATCATCAGAACACATTTAGACGTCTAAATTAGTTGTAGAATCAACACATAAATTTTTTGAAGCCATCACATTGAAGCATCCCAACATTTCCTCACCCATCAATCATTATCCTTCATCACGTTGCCATGTCATAATCAAAAGATGAACGGATGAATGATCACCTTCAACATGATCCCCAAAGCACCTCATCATCCCTTGGGAGTTTGGTTAAATTTGGCCATCCTTCATTCATGTCGGTGTCGAAAGGAATTAATTATGTTGGTGTCGACATGAATTACTTTGCTAGTACTGGCTAAGTACTTCAGCACTGAATACTTCTTCCTTAGCTTGCATGTAGTCTTTTTCTCATACCTCAAGTCATGTGTTCCATTTCCCTTATGAAAAATGATGTCGATATTGAGATGAAGTATTTGGTATTGAGTTGTTTTTCATTTTCTAATTCGAGGCTAAGTTCTCAAAACTCCATCCTTTGCTTTGACAAATGCCTGCCCCAAAGTTTTCTAGCTTATGTCCCGAAGTAGCTTCACCACCGACATGAAATAGGCTATCACCGACACGAATTCCAACCCCTCATCGACATGATTTTGACCACCCTAATTAACTCTAAACCAACCAAAATTTTCAGAGCATATTCCCCAAAACCTCTAGCTCATCTTACCAAAATCTATTATATTTTGACCACTTCGATGCCATTTGCATCGATAGACGTAGTACTATCCTACCTATCCAAAGTCACTAACAAACATACCAAAACAATCAGTACGAGGGAAAACATAATCGATAAGCATTCAAGTAATAGATCTAAACATGATTGTGAGCATATAACTTTCTTGATCTAGTTTAATGCTAAAATGACAACATGATTTATAGAAAGGGCATAAAGACGATTTAAAATACATTCTTATCTTCTTAAATTTAGCTTATGGATGTCATTAAATTAAATTAAAGATCGAAAATGTTTTGACATCAAAATCATCTTAAAAACATCATTTTTAACCATTCTACTAGTATAGAATAGTGAGAAATGCATAATCACTCACCTAGCACCAAAATAACCCAACTTTATCTCCAAATCGGTAAATAAACAGTCAAATCACGAATTCAAGGCATTAAAATAGTAGATCTAAGTTGCTCCTTGCTAATTACTCCTTAGTGATGATTTAGGCTAATTTAGGTATGAAAAGGAGGAGCTTTTTGATAGAAAATTGATTGCAGGTTTATACTTGCTTTGGACATGGGAAAAGTGAATAGATTTGTCAAATCATCCCCTATTATGCACAAATCCCAAAATGGGTTAGTTGGCGTAAGATTGGGCTTAACTAATTACCTACTAATCTGGCCAGCAGTAATCCAAACTTAAAACGGCCATATCTTCTAAGCGGTAAGTTCATTTTCCTACTATGACCGCTATATAGAAAGATAAACCATCATTCTAGTCTAATTGAAATGGTTTCGGACCTTAATTCAACTCTTATAAAAAGATATAGGATTTATAAGATATTCTAGGTCCAAACCATCCGATAAAAATTCTACAGATGGAAAATGTCCTTAGTAGTCGTTTCCCAAAATTATAGAGTCATATCAAATGAATTAAATAATAATATTGTACGATCATCTGATACCTAAAATATGGGTCGTTGATCTCAGTTCTGCCTCTAATTTCTGAAACTTGATGTCGTGCCCGCATTTTCTTGGATTTGGCCCAGAGTTGGTCTATGGTGAACCTAGGGCTTAGGTCTACCTCTATGTTTTTTTTAGATTTTTGCCAAAGCTTCAATTTTTAATGTGATTTATCAATACGACCGTAAAAGCCATACTATGATCAATATATCTACCAAATTAATTTTTGATCATCACATTTGGTTTCTATCTATTGTATTCTTTTATCTATATATTTTAAGCTGAATTTTACATCTAATTTACACTCCCCCCAATTCATATTAATTTTCTTACCAAATGGATGATCTATAATTGTTCAATTTATCAAAATAATAATTATCACAAATTAGGTTATCAAATCCATTCTAAATCATGTTATCGAACCTTATTAAATGAAATTTACTACATAACTAGCAGCTTATCCTTTCCGTAGATAAACACACTCGCCTAAGATTATTGATTTGATTGAATTAGATTCGAATCTTCAAAATTCTTCCTTCGATCTAATTTGACTTTGTGTATCTCCTTCTTAATTTAAGTTGATATTGATTAGATCTAGTTGGTCTTATTCTCATCTTTTATTTGATATTATTTTTGATGAATTTGAAGTATATTTAAAGAAGAAAAATTAAATTTTTTATTTAGGGTTTAGTGGTTGCTACTGGATGAGGGAAGAAGAGATTAGAATGATAAGCACGAACATTTTCTCCTGATTTATACACTAATCTCGAAATCTAACCTTAGACCTATTTGAGCTTTTGACCTGTTTTTCCCTAAAATTACGTTACGATAAACAGCCTTTATCTCTTTCATCCTTATCCATTTTTGATGTTTTATAAATGAATTTAGGGTAGAAATCTACTTGACAAATTGAAAGTTCATATTTCTAAAATTCCTTAATTTGTAAAAAATTTGTTATCGGTTTTAATGTATAATTACCAAAATGTCCTTTTTAAGTTGATTAATTATTTTGTTAAAAATCAAGGACATTACATTCTCCCGCTCTTAAATGAATTTCATCCGAAAAGTTCCATGGGATTGAATAATGTAACTCACAAACTCAACCATACAATAACATCCATGTGCAATACATGTACTCAAACCACAACATAATCAAAGAAATCTAGACAAATCATATTAGACATATCCAATTCTAGAAATTTTTAACAATATAAGATGCGATATCCATATGGATATCAACTATAACCTACATATAAATAACAATATATAGCAACAGTAATATAAATGCAAATAGACAATATGCATCTATCAAATTAGACATGTTTCATGAATATGGCATTTGATAAATGCATAAATGCAAATAATATGGCTCTTACATGAATGCAAGATCATGGCATACAGGCATAGTTGCAAAACATCCTAAAATATACTGATAATTACTTATGTATTCAAGATATATATGTAGACTAATCATGTAATAAACATAATGCATACAACGAGGCATACCACACTAACCAATTTTCGAATTTAACTAAGCACTTCCCGAGTTGACTTTAACCAGTTTAACTACTTTGTCCTGGAGTTGCTTAGTCCCATGCTAATTTATTTGAATATGTGCACTACAAATAAGTGACTTTCAACTTCAATCTCATCTAATTAAATCGGCTCAACCATATAGCTAAAGCTTGTAAATATTTTTGCAAGTGGGACATATGGAAAATATCATGAACTTCCACAAACTTTTCAGGAAACTTCACCCTAAATGCTAACTTCCATACCCTCTCTAACATTGGAAAAAGTCCAACAAACTTCCATGCTACTATTCTCGTGCTACCAAACCTCATTATGCCTTAATGGTGAGACCTTAACAAAAATTATATTGATTACAACTAATTTCAACTCTGTGCATCTCTTACGAGCTTACGATTTCTACCTACCTTGATCAGTTTTCATCCTCCATTGAATTAGATTTCAAAGTCTTTCTGATCAGCGTTGGCCCAAGAATTATAATATTTGTAATGTCCTACCAATAAAATGGAGATCTACATGGCCTTCCATATAATGCTTCGAATTGTGTCATCCCAATAATTGCCTGATAGCTTTTATTATAAGAAAACTCTACTAATAACAAGTGACTTTCTCAAGAACCTCCAAAATCCAATATATGCATTTGTAATAATTCCTCCAAAACTCAACTCATCAACTCGATCCGTTTGTCTGTCTACGGGTGATAGGCTATACTCAAATTCATTTCGGTGCCTAAGTCTCTTGAAGACTCCTCCAAAATTCACCACTAAAAAGCGATCTCCGTTATTGAAGATATCGGAATGAACTTCATGTAGTCGAACAAACTCTTGAACATATAAAGTCACCAAAGATGAAGCTATCCTCTTACTCCTAATCGAAATAGAATGAGCCTATTTGGTCAATGTGCCAACGATAACCCAAATACTCAGATTTCCCTTTCTGCTTCCAGATTGTCTATCAATAAAATCCATTAAAATCGTATCCCACTTCCACTATGGCATATCTAAGGTTTCAAAAATCCATCAAGCTTCTTTTTCTTTGCCTTAATCCTATGACATGTCAAGCATTACGAAATGAACACTTCTACATTCTTCTTCATACGCATCCACTATACCCTCTTCATGGCTCGATATATTTTGTCACCACCAACATGAATAGTCATCATAGAACGATGGGACTTCTCTGATACCAGCTCAATTAACTTTGATAAAATCAAAACACACAACCTACCGTCTCTAGGAAATCACCCTCGATAATCAATGTAATAACAGTCCAAATGACTTGATTACTCGCCCCTACCAAGCTTCTTAAAAATTCCCAATAACTCTATGTCTTACTTTGACTCGAACCAATATGATTCAAATGTAAAATTTGAATATCTAAAGCTATTAATAACCCTAGGGCTAGGTTTAACGAAGGTTGAATATCAAATGCAGAAATAAACTACAAGTGCTTCCACTTTAAAAACATAGAATCATACATTGCGTGTCTCCTTGTAACGACCCACTATTTTGGACCATTCAAATCGATAATAATCCACACATGTCAGACTTGAATAATGCAAAATAACAGATTGTAATAAAATTTGGAGCAAATAAAACCAATCACAGACACATAATATTAGAATAACTCGCAGCGGAAAATAAAATAAATAGTGGTTCATGAAGCCACTACAATACCAAGTCTCAAAACAGATACAAAATACATAGTCTGAAAACAAATACAGTTCTGAAACAAGTACAGTAGAAATCCCAAATACATGAGTCTCTAATACAAAAGCTGAAGTAGAACAACTGAAGCCGAAATAGATAAATAACTAGATAAGCAGAATCTCCAGCGATTCCTAATTCCAGAAAGTGAAGTCCAAAGCTATGAATACTCAGGCTGACCCGAGCGTAAATAAAACACAGACACTCGAGTAAGGACATACATACTTATACAATGTAAACCAACTCAAGTGAACTGTGATAAAAAGTATAAGTAACTTAAAGAATGTTGGGGATCGCCCATTCTTTAAAGATTCGTTGAACTATCTACTATGTAGTAATATTCGCTATTATAATAATGTCTAATCATAAAATAAACATACTTTTTGATAGCATTAAGGCTTTACATTTTCAACCTTAACACGTAATAGTGCCAATAGTCTATACAGTACCTGCATACCTCGAAAGGCTATGAGAAGATACTCCATAGGTACGACATAAATAGAAACTCATACAAGGCGCGCTAGGGTAGGTGACACGGCACAACTAGGCAATGCCAGGGTAGATATACCAATTACGCATCAGGGCTGGTGGTAACGCATAGCAGCCACTACCGCCCACCTCGAATAACACTCCCAAATCAAGGGGTGCACCAAATCAATCACAAAAGTAATAGAATGGTATCGAAGAAGTGTGTCCGATCAGAGGTGCTACCTCATTGGCCCGTCAATCGCTCCTGTTTTAGCCACCTTATGCCAACTCATGGGAGTCGGGTCCACTTTCATACCACAATAGGATCGTCGCCACCATCCTACTTCATTCTGGAATCTCCACCACGTACACAGTTGTCAAAGTGGTTTTCGGTATCGACAGAGAGTATGTCCATATCCGATCTCGGTGTCTTTAACAACCAATCGTTATTATAACCCGTGGTTATAAATTTCAAAATAGTTGATATTTCAAATCAAAATACTTCACTTAACCCATTTAAAATTAAAGTCATTATTTCTGTAAATCAAATATTCAATTCCCAAAAATTTAGCCTTTTCTGAGTTCATTTATTCACTTAAATACATTAAAACATTAAAATTTCAGCTTTCACAGCATTTAGAAAGCGGTAAGTTATATTTGAAAACAATTCAATTCAGCAAAGACAGCATTTAAAAACTGCTGTAGTAGTTCAGTTTAGTTGAAAAATAGTTCAATTCAGAAAAGACAGCATTTACAAAACTGTTGTAATAGTTCAGCGTTCAAATTATATTCAAAAATCACATTTCAGCCAACTGCAGCACTTAACCAGTGCTACCATAGCTCTTTCATTAGTTTCAGTTCAAGTTTAGTTCCCGCCACTACAGCACTTACAAAGTGCTGTCATAGCCCTTAGTTAAATTAGCTTTTTAGTTCACTTCGGCAACTACAGCACTTACAAAGTGCTGCAGATTCTATTTAGTTCAGATTTTAGTTCATTTTCAGAAACGATAGCATTTCTGAAGTGCTACAAACTGAATTTCCAGATTTTAAATAGAATTCTAGCCATAAATAAACTTCAATTTAAATCAATTTAACTTATAAAAATAACATTTTTCCACATCAAAAATAGTCATTTAAATGCTTTTTAACTTATGATTTTTATAAAGTGAATTTTTACAATAAAATCCAATTTTCCAAAAATTAAATTCATGTGTACCATTTTCTTATTCTTTTCATTTTTAACAACTTATCTTAACACTTAAATTTAAATTTCATAAATAAATAAAACTTAATTTCCATTTTTATTTAATTAACTTAAACTTTCATTAAAAATCAAATCACAAATTTCCAAATTAAGTTATGTTTTAAATCACAATTTTCCACTCTTTTATTTACATTTTAATACATAGAAAAATAATTATTTTTTTATTTAATCGTTTTAAATTCAATTTAAATCAAATTATCATAATTTACATTTTAAAAATACTTAAAAATTTCCAGGAAACTTTATAAAATAACCACGGGTCTGTATAATATTCTCTAGCCTAAGTCAAGTGATACAGACAATATATCATTTCAATCCGTAATTTACAAAGAAAATCCGGGTTTTATCATTTCAAACCCGCAATCCCAAGTAAATAAAATTATATAAAAATCACTCAGGCTTATCATTTCAGCCCATAATGATCTTTCCCTATTCTAAAGTCCGTTCGGGTATGTATCATTTCAACCCATAGTGATTCTATTCTACAGGGAACTTGTAGTGTGATTGACAGAAATAAATAAACAGTATAATAAAATATAACATAACAGATGATGTGACAAGTTTATAACAGGGTTTAATATTATATAATTTACATCACAGGCAGGTATAACATGATATAACAATTTCTACACATCCACTTGTTGTCACTTCACAATTTATATAAGTACAGATGTCATATGTGAATTACGCTGGAGTTTGCAAATAAAACACACAAATGAAAATCCTGAAAGCATGATAGCACGACTAGATTTGAATGGAGAGATAGCCAAGATGTTAATCTTGTATATAATAATAAAATAAAGCAATATAAATATAAATCCAAAATATAATGATTATATTGAAACAAATGGAAATAGAATTAGACAAATGACTTCACAAATCTTTTCAATCAAATTTTGCTTGACTACAACTCAACATTGCTCGACCACACATGTTATTTGGCTCGGCCACAACAAGATTTCAGGTGGTAAGGGTCAGGTTTGTATCAATAAGGCATGGTTACAAAGTGGAATACAAAGGGGTAGGAGTTACAAATGGAAGAAGGTCAAAAGGCAAAGGCTAACAAGTGGTTTGGTTCACCATTTTAGGCTCAGCCAATGGTCCATATGGCTCGGCCAGGGCTGCTACAGGTCTGGACAGAGGGGAAGGTGGTGTTTCAGAGGTGGTAAACAAGCTGGTGGTGGTGGCTAAGGGGTGGCCGAAGTCAACAATGAAGGGGATCTTGAATATAGAGCTCGGCTATAACATTGTTTTGGAGTTTGACATTGTTTTTGTGGTGTGTTCTTCAACTTAGTGGCCACGGCCTGAACTAAATCAGAGGAGGTGGAGGGTGTGCCGTGGATGATGATGTGGAGGAAGTGGTGGGGTCGGTGATGGAGATGGTGGAGGTGTTAGGCCGAGCAAAGCTATGAAGAAGTCAAACAAAAATCATGGCAAAATCAAAAGAAAATGAAGAGAAAAAAGGTAGAAAATGAAGAAGCCATTACCAAATATTTTCAGAAATGTTTATGGCCGAACTTTGTGATGAAGTGAGAAGTTTTTCACGTGAAAAATGAATAAAAACTCACGGCCAAACAATAGAAAGGAACGACCAAAGAATTGAAAAGGTCAAGAAAGTGAAAGGTCAAAAGTTTTAAAACTTTAGTCTCTTCAAATTTCCACTTTCTTTTAAATTCAATATAAACAAATAAAAATCAGTAAATAAAAATAAAAGACAAACAAAATAAAGTGAAAATGATAATAAATAATTATTCATAGGAAAAATGAAAAGAAAATAAAAGAAAATAGAGAAAATAGCTTATTATATTGAAACAAGAATTGAAAATGGCAAACAAAATAAAACTAACTTTGGAAAATTGTAACTACACTTTTGAAAATTATAACTGTACTTCTAAAATGTTTTAAAAATAAAATATTGAAATAAAAATTTAATTTAAAATAATTTAAAAATAATTGCAAAAATATGGGGTTGTTACACTCTCCCCCACCCAAATCTTTTCGTCCTCGAAAAGAACGAAACAAGGAATATAAAGAGAAACTAGATAGAAAAACAAATAGTACCTGAAATAAATAATTTCGGATTCGAAGCACGAATGCTCTCCTCCGTCTCCCAGGTACAGTCTCGATCGTCAGTACTCCACTGTACTTTGACCAGACTAACATATTTCCTTCTGAGCTGCTTCGTACCTCTGTCGACAATATGAAGTGGCTTCCTCTCAACAGTCAGATTAGGCTCAATATCCAAACTATCAAGAGTAGAAGGCTGAACAATAAGGGATGGATCATGCAGATAGTGACGAAGATGCGAAACATGGAATACATTATGCACTCTAGAGAACTTCTCGGGCTAATCCAGATGATAAGCTAAAGAACCAATTCTTTCCACAATGCGGAAAGGACCAACAAACCTAGGAGAAAGCTTCCCTCTACGACCAAAACGAATGACATTCCTTAAGGGAGAGACCTTAAGGAAAACCAAATCACCAACAGCAAACTCTAAAATCTGCCTACGCCTATCAGCATACTTCTTCTGCCTATCCTGAGCAATCCTCGTCTTCCTCCTAATCTCCTCAACTCTCTCAAAAGCCTCTAAAATCATCTTAGGACCAAGAACCAAACGATTACCGGATTCAATCCAGCAAGATGGAAATCTACAAGGTCATCTGTAAAGAGCAGCAAACAGAGACGTTTTAATACTGGCCTGAATTCAAAGATGGAATGAGATAGATAAAAAGATTAAGATAAGATTAAAACAGAAGATTAGATTATACCTGATAGCTATTGTTATAGGTAAATTCGACAAGATGGAGATGATCTTCCCAAGATCCTCCATAATCAAGCACACAAGCACGAAGAAGATCTTCTAGAATCTGATTCACCCTTTCCGTTTGACCATCGGTCTGTGGATGGTAAGCAGTGCTCAGATTCAGACGAGTACCCAAAAAATCCTGAAAATCTTTCCAAAACTGACTAGTAAAGATATGATCACGATCACAAATAATACTAAGAGAAACACCATGGAGACGAACAATCTCCCTCATGTAGATCTCAAACAAACTAGAAGCAGAACGGGTAGACTTGGCCGGAATGAAATGAGCTGATTTGGTCAACCTATCCACAACAACCCAGATACTCTCATTACCCCTCCTAGTCCTCGGTAATCCATCAATGAAATCCATATAAACTTGTTCCCACTTCCAATTGGGAATCTCAAGAGGCTACAACAAACCAGGGGTCTTCTGATGATCTGCCTTGACTTGCTGACAAGTCGCACACCTACTAACAAAAATGGAGATATCTCGCCTCATACCTCTTCACCAATACAACTTCTTCATATCCTGATACATCTTGGTCACACCCGGATGAATAGAAAGTTTGGATTGATGATTCTCCCGAAGTAACTCCTGTCTCAAACCATCAACATTCGGGACACAAATCCTACTATTAATCCTCAAAATAACTTTATTATCTATCTGAGCACCACTACCATTAAGACTACTTCCTCCAACCTTACTATGAACATTCTCCTTAATAAGCCTAAGCATTCGATCCTCATCCTACTTAGCCATGATACGGTCCAAAAGAGGAGAAGAAACAACAAGCTGACACAACATAGCCTTCTTCCGACTTAAAGCATCTGCCACAACTTTAGCTTTCCCCGGGGTATAGTTGATGTCGAGGTCATAAGAAGCAAGAAACTTTAACCACCTAACTTGTCTCTGATTCAAATCCTTCTGAGTGAAAATATACTTCAAAGACCGATGATCTGTGAAAAGCTCAAACTTAGTACCCAAAAGATGATGCCTCTAAAGCTTCAAAGCAAAAACAACAACAAACAACTCCAAATCAGGAGTAGCATAATTGGCTTCATGGGTCTTCAACTGATGACTAGCATAAGCAATCACCTTACCATCCTGCATCAGAACAGCTCCCAAACCTTCACGACAAGCATCAATGTATACCGTTAATCCCTCATTTCCATTTGGAACGGTATGGACTGGTGCGGAAGTAAGCGTGTGCTTTAACTCACTGAATGCATCTTTACACTCATCACTCCAAATAAACTTAGCATTATTTCGAGTCAAAGCGGTGAGAGGTGCAGTAATCCGAGCAAAATTCTCAATGAATCTCCGGTAATAACCGGCAAGGCCCAGAAAACTACGAATATCAGTAGGAGTCTTAGGAGGTTTCCAATCCTGCACAGAATAGGGATAATAAGGACAACGGGAAAGATAGAATAAATTGAATGAAACAAGGAAGAGAAGGAAAGAAAGACTTACATTGATCGCAACGATCTTGACTAGATCAACAGAAACTTCATTACCAGAAACGATATGCCCGAGGAATCGGACTTCATCTTTCCAGAAATGGCATTTAGAAAATTTAGCCTTCAACTGATGATTTCTAAGAGTCTCAAGAATAGATTTCAAATGTGACTCATGCTCTTTCTTGGACTTAGAGAAGACAAGGATATCATCAACAAAGACTAGAACAAATTTATTAAGCACATCACGAAAAACATGATTCATCAAATCAACAAAGAAAGCAGGAGCATTTGTCAAACCGAAAGGCATGACTAACCATTCGAAGAACCCATTCTCAGTACGGAAAGTAGTCTTAGGAATACTTTCCTCAGCAACTCTGGGCTGGTGGAAACGTGTGGCAAGATCAAGTTGAGAGAAAACAGTGGCACCATAAAGCTGATCAAACATATCATTGATGCGAGGCATTGGATATCTCTTTTTCATAGTGAGCTAGTTCAGCTCCCTATAATCAACACACATCCAGAGAGAACCATCAGACTTAGTGACGAAAACCACCGCTGCTCCCCATTCTGAATAGCTAGGTCTGATTAGACCTTTGGAGGACAAGTCATCAATTTGCTTCCTTAATTCAACCTTCTCGCGGGGTGCCATTCTTCTAGGAGGAAGAACAACAGGTCGAGCTCCAGGAATAAGATCAATATGGAAATCAATTTCCCACTTAGGAGGTAAAGTAGTGACTTCACCAAATACATCGGGATAAAGTTTGACCACACGAGTCGACTGAAGATCAACAGGAGGAGAATCCAGAGAATAAATAAAGCTGCCAGCATAATCATGAGGCATATGACACTGAATAACCAAAGAATTTCCCCAATCATCCTCAAGAGAAACAATTTGGGATTTACATGAGATACGGGCATCATGCCTATTAAGCCAATCACCTCCGAGCAACAAATCAAAAGCATCGAAGCCAAGAACATAGAAATCACCAGAAAATTTATGGCTAGAATAGAAGAGTCTCACTTGCTTACAAATCCTATTAAGATTTGCGGGACCACCAATAGAATTTTTAACACACAAAGATTCAACAGCATAAATAGGAGAAAGAAGATGCTCAAACTTATCACACAAATCAACAGAAATAAAACTATGCAAAGCTCCAGTATCAAATAAAACACGAACAGGATGATTAAAAAAAGAAAAGGTGCCCTGAAGGGTACCTTGGTCATCACTAGGAGCAGGTGCAGGTGAAACAGGTAGAGAAGCAGAGGTAACAGCAAAAAAACCAGATGGCTTGCCCTTCTGATACAATGGAAAATCATTCTTAAAATGACCAGGCTGAAGACAGACATGACAGAGATTATTCCTGGTATTCTGAGGTGGAGGAATAGCAGCACCAACTGAAGTAGGGCAACTATTAGCATAGTGTCCCTTCTAATCACACTTGAAACAGGTAATGGTAGATAGATCGATAGGGTGCCTCTGAGAAGGAGAAGATGATGAAGATCCCAAACCCGGATTCTTAAGCCAATTCTTCCTTTGCTGGTGGAAATTGGGCTTTCTCTTTTCAGAGTTAGCAGAGGAAGACTGAGATGCAGGAGCACTAGCAACAGCAGGACCCTTAGAAGTAGGGTTCTCATAACGAATAGCCATATCCATAAGCTCAGTGAAAGTGCCATGAACATGTGAAATGAGACGATCGTAGAACTCTGGGCGAGCTCCAGCTATGAACTTCTCATTTTTCTTAAGCTGGGTGTCAATAAGACCAGGACCAAACTTGGAAAGTTCGTTGAACTTCTGCTCATACTCAGAAAAGGACATGGTACCCTGCTTGAGATCCATGAATTCACGATAAAGCTAAGATTTCCCGGCTTCTGGCATCCATTTTGCCACAAAAGCCTTCCTGGAAAGAAGATAGAGAAAAAAAACTTAAGATAGATTCAAAAGAAAGGAAATGGGAACAAAATTCAAGATAACACAAAGGATACCTAAACTGCTCCTAGGAAATATCACCCTCGTTAGTTGAGCTGTAACAGGTTCCCACCAATCCAAGGCTTACTCTTGCAGCTGCCAAGCTGCTAACTGACGCTTCTAGGCATTAGTAATCTCGAGACCGGTAAAGATCCTCTCTAAACTCCGTAACCATTGTTGGGCTTCGATAATGCTCTCCGAACCGGTAAACTTAGTACCACCAAGCTGAGAGAATTCCTTACAGAGAACAGTAAACCTAACAAGTGTAGTAGGTTGAGGAGATGGGGCAATACCACGACCCCTACCTCTAGCATTTCCATGATTCATCCTAAAAAATCAAGAATGATTTTTAGGACAAAGGTACAGAGAAGACAAAGATAAGATAAGATAAGACAAAATAAAATCACTTGGATTAATATCCTAAAGAAAGAAATTTCTAACAAGGTAGATACGAAAAGAAGGAAGTTTAGAAAAATTTGCCTTTTAAAACAAGAAAATTTTATATCAAAATAATCTTTAAAAAATCCTTTGAAAAATCATTTTAAAATCAGTTTGTACTTTGAAAATACGTTCTCTCACAAAGAAATGATTCTGAGATTGATTTCACTCATTCTAGGGTATTTCTACCTTATCTCTAATGAATTTTTGCTCCATAGGCTAAGGTTTGCCTAAAAACCAAAGCTCCGATACCAAATGTAACGACCCACTATTTTGGACCATTTAAATCGACAATAATCCACACATGTCAGACTTGAATAATGCAAAATAACAAATTGTAATAAAATTTGGAGCAAATAAAACCAATCACAGAATCACAAACACAGAATATCAGAATAACTCGCAGCGGAAAATAAAATAAATAGTGGTTCATGAAGCCACTAAAATAAAAAGTCTAAAAACAGATACAAAATACATAGTTTGAAAACAAAAACAGTTCTGAAACAAGTAAAGTAGAAATCACAAATACATGAGTCTCTAATACAAAAGCTGAAGTAGAACAACTGAAACCGAAATAGATAAATAACTAGATAAGCAAAATCTCCAGCGATTCCTAGCTCCAGAAAGTGAAGTCCAAAGCTGTGAATACTCAGGCTGACCCGAGCGTAAATAAACACAAACACTCGAGTCAAGACATACATACTTATACAATGTAAACCAACTCAAGTGAACTGTAATAAAAAGTACAAGTAACTTAAAGAATGCTTGGGATTGCCCATTCTTTAAGGATCCATTAAACTATCTACTATGTAGTAATATTCGCTATTATAATAATGTCTAATCATAAAATAAACATACTTTTAAATAGCATTAAGGCTTTACATTTTCAACCTTAACACGTAATAGTGCCAATAGTCTATACAGTACCTGCATACCTCGAAAGGCTATGTGAAGATACTCCATAGGTACGACACAAATAGAAACTCGTACAAGGCGCGCAAGGGTAGGTGACACGGCACAACTAGGCAATGCTAGGGTAGATATACCAATTACGCATCCGGGCTGGTGGTAACGCATAGCAGCCACTACCGCCCACCTCGAACAACACTCCCAAATCAAGGGGTGCACCCAATCAATCAAAAAAGTAATAGAATGGTATCGAAGAAGTGTGTCCGATCAGAGGTGCTACCTCATTGGCCCGTCAATCACGCCTGTTTTAGCCACCTTATGCCAACTCATGGGAGTCCGGTCCACGTTCATACCACAATAGGATCGTCGCCACCATCCTACTTCATTTTGGAATCTCCACCGCGTACACAGTTGTCAAAGTGGTTTTCGATATCGATAGAGAGTATGTCCATATCTGATCCCGGTCTCTTTAACAACCAATCGTTATTATAACCCGTGGTTATAAATTTCTAAATAGTTGATACTTCAAATCAAAATACTTCACTTAACCCATTTAAAATTAAAGTCATTATTCCTTTAAATCAAATATTCAATTCCCAAAAATTTAGCCTTTTCTGAGTTCATTTATTCACTTAAATACATTAAAACATTAAAATTCCAGCTTTCACAGCATTTAGAAAGTGCTGCGGTAAGTTATATTTGAAAACAATTCAATTCAGCAAAGACAGCATTTATAAACTGCTGTAGTAGTTCAGTTTAGTTGAAAAATAGTTCAATTCAGAAAAGATAGCATTTACAAAACTGCTGTAATAGTTCAGCGTTCAAATTATATTCAAAAATCACATTTCAGCCAACTGCAGCACTTAACAAGTGCTACCATAGCTCTTTCATTAGTTTTAGTTTCAAGTTTTGTTCCTGCCACTACAGCACTTACAAAGTGCTGTCATAGACCTTAGTTAAATTAGCTTTTTAGTTCACTTCTACAACTACAGCACTTACAAAGTGCTGCAGATTCTATTTAGTTCAGATTTTAGTTCATTTCCAGAAACGATAGCATTTCTGAAGTGCTACAAAATGAATTTCCAGATTTTAAATAGAATTCTAGCCATAAATAAACTTCAATTTAAATCAATTTAACTTATAAAAATAACATTTTTTCCACATCAAAAATAGTCATTTAAATGCTTTTTAACTTATGATTTTTATAAAGTGAATTTTTACAATAAAATCCAATTTTCCAAAAATTAAATTCAAGTGTACCATTTTCTTATTCTTTTCATTTTTAACAACTTATCTTAACACTTAAATTTAAATTTCATTTCATAAATAAAACTTAATTTCCATTTTTATTTAATTAACTTAAACTTTCAATAAAAATCAAATCACAAATTTCCAAATTAAGTTATTTTTTAAATCACAATTTTCCATTCTTTTATATACATTTTAATACATAGAAAAATCATTATTTTTTTATTTAATTATTTTAAATTCAATTTAAATCAAATTATCATAATTTACATTTTAAAAATACTGAAAAATATCCAGGAAACTTTATAAAATAACCACGGGTCTGTATAATATTCTCTAGCCTAAGTCAAGTGATATGGACAATATATCATTTCAATCCGTAATTTACAAAGAAAATCTGGGTTTTATCATTTCAAACCCGCAATCCCAAGTCAATAAAATTAAATAAAAATCGCTCAGGCTTATCATTTCAGCCCATAACAATCTTTCCCTATTCTAAAGTCCGTTCGGGTATGTATCATTTCAACCCATAGTGATTCTATTCTACAGGGAACTTGTAGTGTGATTAACAGAAATAAATAAACAGTATAATAAAATATAACATAACAGATGATGTGACAAGTTTATAACAGGGTTTTAACATCATATAATTTACATCATAGGCAGGTATAACATGATATAATAATTTCTACACATCCACTTGTTGTAACTTCACAATTTATATAAGTACAGATGTCATGTGTGAATACTCACCTTTTTACGCTGGAGTTTGCAAATAAAACACACAAATGAAAATCTCGAAAGCACGATAGCACGACTAGATTTGAATGGAGAGATAGGCAAGATGTTAATCTTGTATATAACAATAAAATAAAGCAATATAAATATGAATCCAAAATATAAAGATTATATTGAAACAAATGGAAATAGAATTAGACAAATGACTTCATAATGCTTTTCAATCAAATTTTGCTTGACTATAACTCAACATTGCTCGACCACACATGTTATTTGGCTCGGCCACAACATGATTTCAGGTGGTAAGGGTCGAGTTTGTATCAATAAGGCATAGTTACAAAGTGGAATACAAAAGGGTAGGAGTTACAAATGGAAGAAGGTCAAAAGGCAAAGCTAACAAGTGGTTTGGTTCACCATTTTAGGCTCGGCCAATGGTCCATATGGCTCGGCCAGTGCTGCTACAGGTCTAGACAGAAGGGAAGGTGATGTTCAGAGGTGGTAAATAAGCTAGTGGTGGTGGTGGCGGCGGCTAAGGGGTGGCCGAAGTCAACAATGAAGGGGATGTTGAATATAGAGCTCGGCTATAACATTGTTTTGGAGTTTGACATTGTTTTTGTGGTGTTTTCTTCAACCTAGTCGTCACGGCCTGAAATTAATCAGAGGAGGAGGAGGGTGTGCCGTGGATGATGATGTGGAGGAAGTGGTGGGGTTGGTGGAGGAGATGGTGGAGGTGTTAGGCCGAGCAAAGCTATGAAGAAGTCAAACAAAAATCATGGCAAAATCAAAAGAAAATGAAGAGAAAAAAGGTAGAAAATGAAGAAGCCATTATCAAATATTTTCAGAAATGTTTATGGTCGAACTTTGTGATGTAGTGAGAAGTTTTTTACTTGAAAAATTAATAAAAACTCACAGCCAAACAATAGAAAGGAACAGCCAAATAATTGAAAAGGTCTAGAAAGTGAAAGGTCAAAAGTTTTAAAACTTTAGTCTCTTCAAATTTCCACTTTCTTTTAAATTCAATATAAACAAATAAAAATCAGTAAATAAAAATAAAAGACAAACAAAATAAAGTGAAAATGATAATAAATAATTATTCATAGAAAACATGAAAGAAAATAAAAGTAAATAGAGAAAATAGCTTATTATATTGAAACAAGAATTGAAAATTGCAAACAAAATAAAACTAACTTTGGAAAATTATAACTACACTTTTGAAAATTATAACTATACTTCTAAAATGTTTTAAAAAATAAAATATTGAAATAAAAATTTAATTTAAAATAATTGCAAAAATATAGGGTTGTTACACTCCTATTCAAGGCGTCTACTATAACATTGCCTTTTCCTTGATTATAGGAAATATTAAAATCAAACAATGTCAAGAACTCCATCCACCTATGCTGCCTCAAATTAAAGATTTTAGGAGAAAGGATACTTTAGGGTTTTATGATTTGTAAACAACTTAAATTATTCCCCTAAAAGATAGTGTCTCAATGATTTGAGTGTTAAAATAATGGCTACCTCAAGATAATGAGGTGGGTAATTTTTCTTCTGTACTATCTACTGTCAACTAGCATCATAAATAACTCTACCCTCCTATGTCAAAATAATACTTGACCTTATATCATAACCATCGGTATACACAGTAAACCACTTTGAATCATCAGGAAGTACTAAAACAAGTACATTAGTCGATAACTCCTTTAGCTTATTAAAAGCATGTGAGCACTTCGAGTTCCATGAGGAAACCCAAAATTTCTTAGTATGGCGTGTCAATGGCGAAGAAATTTTTGCAAAGTCTTTAATAAACTTTCTATAATAGACCGCCAAATCAAGAAAACTTCTTACCACCATAACATTTTTTGGTACGTGTCAATCTTGAACTATAGCAAATTTACTTTGGTTAACTGATACTCCATTCTCAGAAACAACAGGACCAAGAATGTGAAATTATTTGTGCCAAAAGTGACATTTAGAAAGTTTCGATTTTAATTTATGCCTATATAAAGTATTGAGCATTTCTCTAAAATGCAACTTGAGCTTCTGATTTCCTTTTGAATAAACAAGTATAGTACTTACGAATACCACTATGAACTTATTCAGAAATCCTCTCAAGACTCGACTCATAAGGTCGATGAAATATGCTTGGTCATTTGTCGGTCCAAAGAGCATGACTGACTATGTAAAGTGCATCAGGTGTACGAAAATCTATTTTCTAACTAATTTCCTAGGCCACATGCAACTAATGAATCTGGTAGCTATGTCTAGATAAGAAAATATCCATGCTCCAACTAATTGATCAAATAAATCATCAATATGTAGTAGTGAATGAATAATCTTTTTTCATCTTATTTAGTTAATGATAGTCTCGACGCAAAGCATTGGAGAACTATCTAGCTTATTAGTAAAGATAATAGGTGCCCCCCATTCTGAAACACTTCTTTGAATGGAATTCTTCTATAGTGATTTATTCACTTGATTACTAAGCTCATGTCTTTCTCAACAGGCCATATACTTAAGTGGTAAGGCACTAGGTCTACATCCTTTTCCAAAGAAATTTGGAATTCGATCTATCTATGAAGAGGAACACCATAAATTTTGACAAAACATCTAGAAATACAAAACTATTGCAATGGAAGATAACTCATCTTGTGACATGCCCAGGGAATACAAATAGCTCGCCATAGTAAAACTGCTGGGCTTGCAATAAACATTAAGGTTGCGCCAACTACAAGTACCCAAGCAAACAATCCGCATATCACAATCCAGGACTGCTCCATCTAATATATCCCTAAAATTAAATTAAAACTATAAAATTCCAATATAAATGCATTGCAATAAAATTCGACACCCAACATATATAACTTTGAACCCCTATAAATCATGGATATTGATTGATCCCCCAACGGAATTTGATACTGTAACATGGTCTAAAGCTATACTAGTCTATAAATTTAATTCATTTACTAGCCTACTCAAAATAAATGAGACAGATTCTCTGGTGTCAAATAAAGTGTGAGTAGATATATTAGAAGGAGTTAACAGACCTTCCAAGATTACTTTCCCTCCCTTGTCAACAACCGGAGCTAGGAACGACATTACATGCATAAGCTAGAACTATCTGGGTAGTCTTAGGCAAGGCTGCTCACTCCCTCTTCATATGTCCAGTTTGGTTGGAGTTGAAGCATTTGAACTTTTAGGTAATCACCTTGCAATTCGTTGCTACCTCTCATATTGCACCTTATGCATTTTACTCCAAAATTTCTTTGCTTTTCCTTTCCCAACGTACTTTATCCTTATGTTTATTTTATTAAATCAGGTTTCCTTCCACTTTTTGATGCTCTTCTTTAGTAAATGATTTCAGCAACACCATTACTACCAATCTCTAAAAAGTCGCTCCTATGGGTATAAGGCTCAATACAATATCTATCAAAGACTTGTTTAACCACTTAGAAGATTTTGTCGCCTTCTTCATTAGTGTATTAATGAGATCTAGGCCCTATTTCACTAGCTGGTTAAATTCATTAACATAATCCTTAACACTTCGATCTCCTTGGTCACAATGAATAAAATTCTCCAGTATCATTCCCTGTTTAGTCTTCGATATGGACTTGACTTCAAAACTTCTCCTAAAATTAGTCTAAGTAACCACAGTCTTATGACAACCACCCTACACCTTTGGTACCAAATATACCCGATAGTGCACTGCCACGTTGCTCGACCTGTGCAGGGTGGCAGTCATGGGTAAAATAACTGAACTCCAAACTAGAATTTGTATATATCACAGCGAATAAGATAAAATATAATAACCAATGTAGATATAAAACATACGAGACAATAGTATACAAAATAAATTAAACTAAATCAAAGTGCAATGGTCTATAACAGTCATACAAAATATAGTGGAAGTAGAGTTTATACATAAAATAATAAACTCAAGATAGAAACTGTCTCTAAATAGATAACTAGTACTGATAATACCTCAATAGTACCATATAATGACATAACAATAATTCTCTAAAATATAAGTATATGAAATTTTACATGATATCTCTAATATACTCATTAAGAGTATCAAAGATGATAAGAATCAAAGCAAATAACTTCGAGTCAGATATAAATCTGGTATTAGTGATCTATAATCTTAAAATACTATAAAGGTCGATATAGTAAATAGTAACACAAGATATGGAGATACCTGAGCTGTCCCTGCATCTAACATGTTCGCATATCACATCGCCGTATGCTAATATACTGTCATCGTAACAAGGGTGTAATACTACACAAAGTACAGTATAAGGTGCCTTGGTATACTACTCGATATACCTACATTGTGTGGAATTAATATCGAACATAACAACATGACAAACATAAAAAATTCTTGCATCTCTCAACTCAAATGACGTTAAATATAAGATTATTCATATAAACGCCCTATATTGATCGGTGACTAGTCAGCATTGCGATAACATCAATGCTAGAATCCATGCCAGTCCATAAGGCTAGGAAACTAGACCACTCCGTAATAGTACAGGTTCAATAGATCATCCTGTATGATCTATAGTGGGCATCATCATCGAACCCCTCTTCTCAAGCATACGTCAAGACCTCTGAGTTATCAACGATCTCTTTGGCATATGTCTGAATAGCAAAACTCTTATATGTTCTAATTCACAAGTATTTTCTATATTGAACTTGCCTCCTTGGATAATCCCCAAGATTTTATGAACACTCTCTACTTGAAGCGTTCAATACAAATCATTCACTTCATCAAGTTGTCGACATTCTAAAAATTTCTTTGATCTCCTTATAGGAATCCCATACTCACCCTATATAGACCCCGAAGTTTTCATATACCAAGCCCAAAGTGGTCCCCGCATAGCTCCACTATTTTCTCTTATTTTTCATCAAAATAAGATCAATTGGTGGTGATCTATCTTACAATCCATCCATCTAAGCATTGTGCAACCGATCATGTAGGCTTTCAAAGGCGATCCGTTCAATTTTCCCAAAAATAAGTTGATTGACAGCGACCCACATAGGTAAGTACTGACCCATCTAGAGTTGTACTTTGCCAGATATTGGCTATGTGCAAAACTCCTTGCTCCAACTATTGCATGCCTTGAATTTGCCCTCATGTCTTTCATCATTTGGCCCAAAGTCAACATTCAATTTCCTCCCATCTTGATCGATCGATAGTGCACTGATATGGATCGATAGTACATCGACCTTGATCCATGTTATCACTTTATTTCCTCGAAGTCGCCATGATATAATCACCAAAGAAAGTCCTAGACCAGCTCTACCTTACCACGCAAGTGCAACTTTGTAATTTACACCTAATATGATTGGTCGGTGCCGATCTATAAGTGTCAGTGTCGACTGATACACTTAGTAAGTGAATTTTTAATCTCATACTTCGATCATCTTCCATCTTGCTACTCCGTTTTGCCTGCAATCTACAGTCTTGATCGATGCATCATTTTTAGCTCTAGATCCATCAATTTGAATCCTCAATTATTTGTGCAATCCATTCTTTGATAACCCATCATTGGTCAATCCATAAGCATGAGATCCAATCTCATTGAACAAATCATCCCAAAAGTGCTATCAATAAGCATTTTCAAATAATACATCTATATGAACAATACATCCATAGAAACAATACATCTTAAATAATCATGCATCCATACAATGATCCATATAAAATGTAAATCCTAATCTTGTAATTATATTAACAACTAGGTCATAGATTTATAAAGAAAAATATGTTAAAATCCTTTTAGTTTGTCCATAAATCATTATATTTTAATTTACGCCAAAAATTATACTTTTAGATTGGAAACATTTAAAAATAATAAGTTTTAAACATATATCATCATTAATGGTAAAGTAAGAGAATATAATCACTGTCCTAAGGTGTAGAATCAACCAAAAATATCCAAAAACAAGCAGATCGGATCTGAATAGCAGTTGCATTAATTCCAAAGTAATAATTTTTGAATCCCCAAGCCTCTTCTCAATACATATGCTAATCACTCGCTAGTTAATTACTTAAGATGGATTTAGTTAAGAAAACAATGGTATTTTGGCGTAGGAAGGTCTGTTAGAGGTTAGGAAATGTTTTGGAATGGTAGGAAAGCGATTAATGGCTACTAGCGATGCTATAACAAACCCTAATTCCAAAATAATTAGCAAGCATAATTATGGACTAAGTTAAGTGCCCACTAATTTGCCAAAAAAATGTCCAAACTTCAAACAGCCGTATCTTCTAAAACATAAGCTCAAAAATATATTAAGACCACTCTATGGAAGGGATATCAAGAAATCCTTCATTTTGTGACAATCTGCACTTCCTAGCATACCGATCCAAAGCCTAGGGTGGCTTTTGGACTCGCGTCGGTGTCAAGACGTACGAACTATTAAGATTTTAAACATTATAGAGACTAAGAATATAATGATAAAATCTAAGACATTCTACACTTTCAGATCTCATAGCAGAAGGTGGTAAAATATAAATATAGAAAATAATCATATCATAAACTATCCCTGAAAACACGATCATAAAATATATGTAATCATAATCCAGAGTTATAGAAATGTTGCATATAGTCTGATAAATATTATGTACGATAAATGGTTACATAGAGTAATCCCAATGCCAAACTCAGCTCTCAACATACAGATCCCTGGACCTATCACTCTCTACCATGTCCTTCTATGGTAAGGGAAAAAGAAAGAAAAGGGTGGGTCGGACAAAAGTCTGGTTAATGAGTTACATCACTAATATATGATGATCGCATGTAATTTACTTTATAAATACTATGTGTGACCTTAGTTGTTCTGCTTCTGTTAGTGAGTTACTTACTAAGGTAGGTTTTATTAATCTAAAGGGCCTAATTCTAAACATGCCTACACTAACATCTTGTGGAGGCTTATCTTAAGGTTGAATAACTAATTGAACCTTAAAATGAGTTTGGATCAGCAAATAGCTACAGGAACTATTCCAACATAGGATCACCTACAATGTCAACCTTGGGACTACCTTTCCAAATTACGACTACACCTATCATATTTAAGCATTAAGGGGGAGTTTGTAATGCTAAATCGCACCAAAGACATCTCACGGTTGCTGCATCTTTGATTACCTCTCAATGGTAACATAACGCCTCTTATCGCATTATGTTGAGATCCATCAAGAACACCGTATAATGTCCATGCCACTATGCGTACTAAGGAACTCCTATTAGTGCTGGACCACACACTTCTCTAGGCATCATTGTCAATGTGTATGTACGCCGTAGAACCTTCTATGAGAGCAATTTGTGATAAACCACTCTAGTCAAATATCGACCATGTCGAATAGATAGTCTAGGCCTTATTTCCCGCGTACATATCTATTCAGTCTTGCAATGTCCAAGAATTATAGACATACGGAACCGATTTCCTTAATTATACTAACATTCATATATAATAATATATAAGTAAAATTATAACCTTAGGCCTTAGGCTAAATTTTAGTCTCGCCTGTAACATGTTAACCTGTAATACCATGTGGAAAATATTATTTATTAATATGGGAAAAATAGTAATTTTACAAATATTGGAATTAGACAACGAGACTTGTGCTATTGTGTAGAGCTCGTTTTTCTAATCAAAATAATACATCGGTTTGTTTGGATTAAAATTCGTATGAAGGAGATACAAGGGTTTTAAGTAAGTGGTTTTTGATTAGTTTAAATGGGCCTAAGCCCGTTAGATTGAAAAGATGGTTCGGGCTATTTTAAGATATGGGATAAAGAATTTTGAATTTCAATTTCTCATTTTCACGTACGAATCTGTTCCTTTTATCCTCCATCATCCTCTTCTTTGTTAATCACATTCTCTCCCAAATCTAATCAAAACACTAGACAATTATATATCAAATCGACGAGCGCAAAGTAGGCTACAAGGAGATACTCATTGTTGGTGGAATTGAGGTACTTTATGGAATTGTGTTTCTAGTCAATGAGGAATGGGAGAGAAAATAAGGCGAGTTCTAGGGCTTGGTTATATAGATTGGTGAGTGGGAATCATTATTAGGTTATATAGTGTTCACATGAAAGTAATATCCATTATTTGATTGCTAATTTAGGTTATTGAATATTAAATTTGAATAAATTGTATTAGGTAATTAACACTGATGTAATCATGGGATTAGGGAGTGCTAATGATAATTTGATTAGGATTAAATTTTTATTATAGAAGAAGATTAGAATGAAATGATTAATATATGATAATTAAACTTAGATTATGGGTATATGGCTTATATAGGATATATGAATGGCTAGGACAATAATAAACGATGTTTAGAGAGTGTAGAAACAATTCAAAATAGTACGCATCAAAGTGGAATCGATTTGGAAAGAAGAAGTATGTAAAGATAATCTGTTTTCTAAAATTAAATATGGCAACTAGTCCATCTGTGGGCATTTTATTTGCCAATCTTAAGCTGGACCATGGCTAAAGCAATTTTACACAGGCCAAGCCTATACAAAATAGTTATTAAATACCGGATTGGGTTTTTAGTGATGTTTGGGAGTGTTCAACGTGTAGATACTCACTTAGATGATTATGCATTTTAATGGGTGGATTAAATCATATGTATAGGAGTCAGGCTGTGTTTACCTTTCCTTTACATATACATGGGATAGACTACATTTATCTGGCTTGTACTTTTGTTTACGTTTATGAGAATAGTCTATGTTTAAGTATATCCTGGGACTATCTCTATTCAACTATCTCTTATGTTCGTTAATGGTTTGGCCCCTATTTATCTAACGCTCTCGTTTATTATTGGGTTAGTCTGTTTTTTAACTAACTCAATTCTGCTTCCTTTATTATGTGTAGATGAACTAGTCTATATTTAAATAACTCTAGTATATGTTTAATGTTAATAAATATATAATAGTGGTCATCGTACTTAGTTTATTATGATTGAGTAACTTTGTAGATGCAGGTGAGACAGATTGAGGTAAGTATTAGTATTCGTATGATGTTTATGAAATCATGTTAGCAGTATATACTTGGTAATATTTTTACTCATCAAACATGTGTCTGAACCCCCTCCTCATACATTATTGGTAAATGAAGTAAACATGATGGTGTGGCGTTCGAAGACAGAGACTATGGAGATGATTACATATGTTGTCCATTGTTTATATATATTGTATTTATAGTGTGACCTTGTTTGTATGCATGAAGACTATGTGTATCTTATGATATATATAGATGGAATATGTTTATTTTATATATATTGTACTTTGATCCATTTCATTGCAAGTTCTGAAAGTTTTAGTTAGTTAGTTTATATAACTCTCATTCTCACATCATTATATAGGAAAGAGAAATATGTTTAATCTTATATAAAAAAACCGAAGACATCATGATTTATGCAAACTATATTTGGTAACTACAATAGATTTCTAACATATATTAAGCACTTATACCTTAGAATTAAGTTTTGTACCCTAACTTTGTTGATTTGGTTTAAATGAGAACTAGTCAAATCAACCTTATATATTAATTTTGCTAAAGCGGGTGCTAAAAAGCCTTAATTTAGCGGGTGTAGCAAAAAATAGTGGGACTTAAAGCGGGTCTACTATTTAATGGTGCTAAATTGAAATAGCGTAGCAGTTGAAGGGCACTATGCGTTATAGCAGTGATTTTGTGAGGCTTTAGTGGGGCTTTAACTGTACAGGTCTGACCCGCTCCTCATACACTATAGGCAAATGAAGTAAACGTGATGTTGTTGTGTTCAAACATGGAGACTGTAAAGATATTTACATATGTTGTCCGTTGTTTGTATATATATTATATTTATAGTGTGACCTTGTGTGTATGTATAAAGACTACGTGTATCTTATGATGTATATAGATGGAATCTGTTTATTTTATCTATAGTGTATTTTGACCGACTCCACCGTGAGTTCTGAAAGTTTTAGTTAGTTAGTTTGTACAGCTCTCTAGATATGAAATTGTTTATAACGTTTTGACTTTTCATTTTAAGGCAATTTTATGACCGTGAAAAGTCAGGTTGTTATATTTGGTATTAGTGATTAGGTTAGGACGTATAAATAGAGCGTACTTGTATATTTTTACCAATGAAAAAAGTATGTATAAGTGTGTGTATGTACGTGCGTGCGTATTCGGTTGGTTTATCCGCGACATTATGAAGTGTTTAATTTCCCGAAACATATTTTTCGTTTAAATTAAAATCGTTCATTTATGAGGTTAGGCCACGTTTACCTATACCTTCATGTGTACATATAGACTTTGTTTATGGAACTCATGTTATTGCCTACGTTTATGAGATTAGTCTATGTTTAACTATATCCTGGGGTTAGTCTTTGTTTAACTAAGTCTTATGTGTATTGGTTGGTTAGTCTCTGTTTAGCTAAATCTCTCGTTTACTGGATTATTCTATGTTTAACTATATCCTGGGGTCAATCTATGTTTAACTAACTCTCTTGTTTATTATTAGGTTAGTATCTGTTTAACTAACTCCCTCATTCATCATTGGACTAGTCTGTGTTTAATCAACTCGTATGTTGTATAATCGCTGTTAGGGTTTATAAATAAATAGATATGTGGGTAAATTATAAAGATTAAAAGTAAATCAAAAAATGAAATATATAAATGCTTATTAGACTATGTGTTGCCTAATTGATGTTGAGAAATGATTAAATTGGATTAATTGCGTTTGAATCTTATAATAGTGGGATTTGGGTAAAACTAATAATATGGGATGATACTATTAAATTCATGCGAGTAAGAAGGTGTTGGCATTTGTGGTTAGAAGAAAGTTCGGGTGTTAATTTTGATTAATAATTACTAGTGCATTCAGAAACTGATCTTGTTTAACTAGTTCCCTATATCCATGTTGTGTTAGACTATTTTTATCTAACATAATTTATGTTTATAATTAGTCTATATTTAACTGGTTATGGCTAGGCTATGTTTACCTAATCATCTTTTGTTTATGGGTTAGTATGTATTTAACTAACTCATACGTTGTAGGCTACGTTATGTTTATATATATATATATATATATATATTATGTTATGTATGCTTGTGAGGATAAATTACGGTTCGAAACTTCAAGGACAAAATTCATTTTAAGGAAGGAAGAATATAATACCCCATGGAATTTGGACATTATATTATTAATAGTGGCAAAATAGTAATTTTACAAACATTGAAATTAGATAATGAGACATATGCCATTGTGTAAAGCTTGTTTTTCTGGTCATAATGATATATTGGTTGTCCAGATCGGAGTTCGTATGAAGGAGATACACGGTTTTTAAGTAAGTTGGTTTTGATTCATTAAATGGGCCTAAACCCATTAGATTGAAGAGACGGTCCGAACAGTTTTAAGATATGGGGTACAGAATTTTAAAATTTAGTTTCTCATTTTCACATACATTTATGTTCCTCTTATCTATTAGTCACCATTCTCTCTAAAATCTAAACAATACCTTAGGCAATTATATATCAAATCGACGAGAGCGAAGTGGGCTATAAGGAGATACCCATTGTTTGTGGAATCGAGAAACTTTGTGGAACTATATTTCTAGCCAATGAGTAATAGGAAAGCAAATGAGCGAGTTCTAGGGATGGTGGTGTAGATTGGTGGGTGGGATTATTATTGGGCTATATAGTGTTCACATGAAAGTAATATCCATTATTTGGTTGCTAATTTATGTTATTAAATGCTGAATTTGAATAAACTGGATTAGGTAATGAATACTGATGTATCATGGCATTAGAGGGTGCTAATGATAATTTGATTAGGATTAAACTTGTATTAAAGAAGAAGATTAGAATGAAATGATTAATATATGTAAATTAAAGTTTAATTATGGGTATATGGCTTATATGGGATATATGAATGGCTAGGATAGTAATAAATGATGTTTTGAAAGTGTAGAAACACTCCAAAACAATAAGCATCGAAGTAGAATCGAGTTGGGAAGAAGAAGCAATTAAAGATAATCTATTTTTTGAAATTAAATATGGCAAATGGTCCACCTATGTCCTTCATCGGTTCACCTATGGGCATTTTATTTGCTAGTCTGTACCTGGACCAGGGTTGGAGCAATTATACTCTAGAAAGGAGTAACATCCCTATTTTGAGGTCTGAAACTAAATGCTACGGATGCTGCATTCATCCATAGTATTAATTTCCAATAACAAATACGAGTATGTTAATTATATCCATAACATCAGAAGCACATAAATATGAAAATTTTCAAACATATTTCAATAATAAACTTCCACATTTCATTTCATAAATAAAATTTCTTATTCATTACATAATCCCATTTGATTCCACGTTTAGAGAAACTTAATATTTATAAAATACTCTAAGAGCAACATATGAAGATGACCCTTGGTTGATCAGAGTCTAATACTTGACAGTTATAACTTCTGTCACTACATCCATTTAGACACAAAACAACACGGGGAAAAATAAAAGCTCCTGCTGATAGCTAGCTTGCCTCATGCACGTCTCCGAAAGCTTATTCATCTAACCTGGAAAACCTGAAAACCCTACTCTCGACCTACTCAAGTGAACACCCAGGAGTTTAAGGGGATAAACAAATATTTTGGGTCAGACAAAAAGTCTGGTATGAATAATAACCTACCATCTTGAACCAAAATAGATATCTAGTAAGACCATGCCACAGAGCTGAAAGGGTTTTCCCCTCACTAGTATCTTAACCAATTATGTCAATCAAAATTCATGCACCTGTAACCACAATGGTTAAACATAGTAAAATAATCATCTGCAACCTGCAACATTGGTAAGTCTAACAAATCTTCTTTATTGTGTTATACATCCCATACCCTACCAAAATAATATAATGGATTACCCATCCCAATTCAATTGATTATCCATCTAACTTTAAATGACTATCTGTCTAAATTTCATTAGACTATCCATCTTATATTTATATGGACTACCCATCTCATATATAAACATCATGTGGATTATCTATCCCAGGTCATATAAACTACCTATCATTCATAGTTTATCTGATTAAAATTATGTGGACTATCCATCACACATATATCATTTGTCTAAAATTGTATGGACTATTCATCTCATATATCACTATTTTCCTAGGAGAACTATGAACTCATCATGAACCATACAGAGACTATCCATCTCACACATTATGTGGAATGTCCACCATGCATCTTACAGTTTTTCTTGGATGATTATGAACCCATCAAATATCACTTTATAATTAGAATATAACATTATTCGCCCAAGTGCCCAACTTATGCCTATTGGTATCCCCGGTTAGGTTGTTGAACCCTTAAACTTATGGCATATCAAAAATAATATACATTGGTATCCCTAATGAAGTAATAGAACTCATAAAACTTATGGCTTGTCAAGCTATCAATATAACAATTAGAAATAGAAAGCTAATGACATACATTTTGTTAAAAATGATGTCGAACCTCTATCCGAGATTCGAAAAAAAAATTATGATTTTATAAATTATAAGGCTATGCTGCCGAAATCATAAGGTAATCAACTTTCTTAAAACATAGGCTATCTCTAATTTAAAACATACTTGCAAAAGAAAACAAGGCTTCTCGACCTACAAAGCATCAGTTTTGAAGTAAAAGTGTTATGACATCAAAGCCGCATAACTTGGTTGTTGAAAACAAAGAAAAACATGTGATGTCGAAGGTAACAAGCTATAGCATCAATTACTCAAGTCCAAATCAATTTCTTATGGCATCAATACTTTAAATTCTTCGATATCGAAATCATGTCTTTGCGACATTAATACTTCAAAATCTTTATGTCGAAATCATGATTCTTAAAAACAAAGGTGACAAGAGATTTCAAGTAAAACAATTTAGGAATTCAGCCCCTTAAAACAACATGTTGTCGCACTTAACAACAAGGTAAAAATTCAAAATCCCTGACGTCGAACCTCTTCCATCATGCGATAACATAATCCTCTAGTGTTGGATGTGGAACATCTGTGCAAATAAGGATGCTGCTTTTCGTAAGCTCAATAGTGCCTATAAATATTAGATAGTTGTTACGATATTGACCTTTACGAATTTCGAGGAAGGGGGATATCAAATAAGGAAGCACTTCTGTAATTTCTATAAAAACTATTTTATTTCCTCTAAAACCAATTTCTTTTTTTACCTACTATTATCTCTTGTCAAAATATGATTGGTTAACAGCAAAAACTTTTCATTTCTTTTTCTGGTTTTGCTAGAAGTATGTTTCACATTCCCAAAAACAGTAGCAAACTAAATTAATTAATATCCTTAATTAATATTAATTTAAATGCTTTTATAGAATAATAAATTCATAGAAAATCATTACCACTAAGGAGAAATCCGCTAAAATCACCAAAAATCAGAATTTATATATTCTTTCTCCTGTAAAAATTTCAGGACAAAAATTAAATATTTTTAATAGTTAAAACCCAAAATAAACACTATATCCCCTTATGAAATACATAAAATATTTGTCTTAACTTGAAAAAAATATGAAATTAAAAATCATTTCCAAAATATTATTTACACAACATATCAGAAAATCAAATCAATTGGAGATCAAAAACTTAATTTTTACCTTTAAAACCTTTCATAATAATTGAAAAATAGTTTGAGATATTAATAAAATGATGGCGACAGCTTCGTTCCCGTTTCCGCAGTCCTCTTCCTTTATCTCGCCTTCTTTTTCTCTTATTCAAGCCCGTAATCTCCAATCTTTTTCTCTTAATGATCGCAATCCTCCACCGTCGTGTTCTTATGCCCAGGTTGTTATAGGATCTAATGTCTTTGCTTCATAAGTTTTCCCTCGAACACGTAATACCAAGAAATGGATCTATTCAAGAAAGGGGAGAAAATATTGCTTTCGTTGTGGGGATTATTCACATATGGTTATTGATTGTCGCGACCCTATAAGATGTTTCGAATGTGGTTTCTTCGGGCATAAAATGTTTGAGTGTTCGAGGAAATATGCTAATAGGTGTGCGATCGTTCAATTACTGATCATGGTTTTTCAATTTGTCTTGAAATGTATAAAGCTTAAAATAATTTTCTTAGATCACTTATGGGTACAGAGGAAGGAAGGAATTGGCTTCTTGGAGGAACTATTCTATCATTTTGATGTTTTTAATGAAGTAAATATAGGCAAGAATTATAAAGAGAAATTTGGTGATCATAAAGATTATTTTGGAGATTATGCTTCTTCTGTGATCCATGAGGTCTCGACTATAGATAAGATATCTGACTCCAAAGGGCATAATGGGGTTTCGATTAATTTTGATGTTATTAAGGTTGTATCTGATTCTTCTATTGCTGTTCGTAGAGATGATTCAATCTTCCTTGATCCAATGCTTTCGGATCCTGATGTTGTGCACTGTAAATTGGATGCTTCTTCATTTGAAATCAAGGAATAATTATATGACTGCAGATATGCTGTCTATTCAAGGAGGGCTATTGATTCTTCATCTCATGGGAGTGATCTGAATAATGACTTTTTCCATGTTTATAGTAAAAGATCCAGATCTAATTCATGTGTAGTGGAAAGGTTTGAGTTAGTCACCTCTAATCGATTTGATTGTCTTAATTCTGTGGAGCTTTCTGATAAGAAATCTGAAGTGGATGATAGTATTAATAATGTTAAATCATCATTAGAACTGTTTTTGCAAGAAGACAGGCTGGTAAGTAAGATATTTGAATGCCATAATACTTCTGACAGTTCGCTGATGGATGTTGAGAGTGGTATTGTAAACAAGGAGGATGAAGTAGGTAGTTCTATAAATAATTATAAAGTTGGCCTCGATCATAACAGTGAAGATCATAATATGTACACATATGAAGGGGTAAAGAGTGGGGATATTCTGGTTGTTGATGAAGGTGAAGGTGGCTCTAATATGAACATTGTTGTGCATGTCCCTGAAGTTGATTTTAACTGCGAGTTCTGTGATGATATACACAAGGTGGTTGATGTGCACAAGAACATGTGCACGGTGAAGGATGTTAACAATAGCAGTTTTGGCTCTTTTGCTAGAATAGGTGATTAGTTGTTGTTGGTTGGAGATGGAAGTGATTCGATATTTGGTGATGTTTTACAGGTGGGGATGGAGATGATCTGCTTAATGATGTAGGTGATGCTGTCAGTAGTGGCTCTGATCTAAGCATTGTTGTTCATGTCCTAGACATTGATAACAGATTTAGCATTTCCAATGTGTTCTAGAATGATATTCACAAGGTTGTTGATATGCACAAAAACGTGTGCATGGATAAGGATAATAATATAAACAGTTTGTTCCAATATGGTAATGGTTTGAGTGATGTGGTCCGAGAGTTAGATGAAGAGAAGTTGAGCGATTTGTTTGGATAAGTTGCTCGACTAGGTGATCAGGTGCTGTTGGTTGGAGATGTAAGTGATTCGATAGATGGTGATGTTTGTACATATGGGGATGGAGATGCTCTGCTTAATGATGTACGTGATGCTGTCAGTAGTGGCTCTGATCAAAGTATTGTTGTACATGTCCCTGACATTGATAATAGATTTAGCTTTTCCAATATGTTCTAGGATGATATTCACAAGATTGCTAATGTGCACAAAAACATGTACACTGTGAAGGATAATAACATTAACAGTCTGTTCCAATATAGTGATGGTTTATGTGGTGTGATCAGGAAGTTAGATGGAGAGAAGTGGAGCGATTTGTCTGGATCAGTTACTCGACTAGGTGATCGGTTGCTGTTGGTTGGAGATGGTGGTGATTAGATAGTTGGTGATGTTTGTACAGATAGGGATGGAGTTTTCAATTGTGATAGTGTGGGTTTCAATGAAGACGTTAGTTTTGTAAGTTTGGGAAATGAATTTCAGGCTGATAATAATCTTGATGTGCACGTAAATGTGCATGTATTTACATCCATATTTTATCCATTTTTATTTAAATAAATGTCATATTTGGGTATTTTAACATGTTTAAACCAAAATTCAATTATTTGCAAATCACTATATTTTCATCTTCATACAGGGGCAAAATGGTCATTTTTGTGCATGTGCTAATTTGAGAATTTTTACTTGGAATTTTTTTATGATTTTTTATAGGAATTTGGATGTAAATGGAAGAGAGTTTCATGGAATATATGCATGCACAAGAGAATACAAAGAAATGAAGAAGGGAATAATTCAAACTCGTAATCATGGAGGACTCAACCCACTTACCTAAATCTACAATTAGAAGCTAATGGAAACTAAGTGGAGGTTAAAGCTTCATGCATATTTGATGATGGATTAATTAGAGGCTAATGGTTACTTGATGGCCACACTTCCTAAAGAGTATTTTTGGAAGCACCCTAAAAAGTGAATTAGGGTTTTATGCATGTATAAATAACCCACTTATGTACATGTAGATATCTTCTTACTCTCATTTTTACTTAGGAACATTAGCAAGCAAGTTGTAAGCTCAAAGTTACATGAATAAAAATGGCTTCTTAGCCTCTTTCTCTTTTCTTTTCTATATGCTTCTCTTTACTTTTATGCTTATGTTTATTTATATGCTCTCTTTCCTTTCATGTTCATAGCTTAGATTTACATTTATGCAATTAGTTTAATGTTATTTCATGCAAGTAGTTAATCTCTTTTCTTTTAATTAGTTTCTACTTTTCTTTGCTTTCCAATGTTGAAACTTACATGTGTTGATATGATAACACATATGAGTAACTAAACCCCTTCAATTAAGGGGTAATGAAGCTCTCTAACTTTATGTAATTTCAACATTTATATGATTTATGATCTCTTTTATTTGTGCTTCATGAAAGTGGATGCTGATGTAAGTTTATACAAGTGGGTTTGATAGCTTATGTTGCATATGCAAATGAGCTATTATTATTCAACATAAACACAAATTACATCAATATTTGCTAATTGGTTTTTGATTTTGAAATGAAAGTAAAAACAAAATTTGATGATCTATATTACTAATTACAATAATAAATAGATCATACTTAAAATATCTTTTGCTTTGGCTTCATTTTCATGAGAATTGATAAGTGGTTTATTTGT
The DNA here is from genome assembly GCA_030737815.1 of Allium fistulosum. Taxonomy (NCBI): domain Eukaryota; kingdom Viridiplantae; phylum Streptophyta; class Magnoliopsida; order Asparagales; family Amaryllidaceae; genus Allium; species Allium fistulosum. The sequence continues at coordinate 719,681,744 of CM060908.1, forward strand.
TGCATTATAGTTTGATGGTTTAAGTTATGTTAACTAATAACATAAATAAACCATACTTATGATAAATGCTACACTTATGTCACTTAATATCAAAAATAGAGATCATAGATTGTATGTTTGTTAATTTACATAAATATGAGAGTGGATTTGCCTCTAAATTGTTTTCTAATTGCATAGTTTTTAATCACATTTTCATTCTAAGTTTTAGCTTCATTTTGTTGTTAGTTAACAATCTTCTCTCATTTTGGTCTAATTTGATTGATTAGAAAGTTTAAAATCTTAAAAATTCCCTGCGGATCGATCCGTACTCGCCACGTACTAAAATTGTACGCCGTGCGCTTGCGGTAAAATTTAGTTCAAAATTTATCGGCAATTTTGTAACTCGATAGAAAATTTTTCATTAAAAAAATCTCTTGTCTAAGAAATCGGAGTGCACAATGAATACCTCATTGGTGAATGGTGATGAGTGTAATTCTATTAACAGAGATTCTAACTTATCTAATTCATCATGGAGAGGCAGGGATAGGAAATCAGTTGTTGCCAAGGGTGTTGTTCGTCGTAGTGCTTTGGTCCGTAGTAGTCTTTCTTCGCATATGGGTGAGTCACCTGATTCGAGTGCTATGCGTGGCACTACGAATTCAGGCTCGGTTATGGTTTATGTTTTAGGAAGTACTTATTCTTCCTATGCCCTTGGTAGTTTATCCACCAGTGAGTTGTGTCAGCTAGCTAGAGATACCACTTTTGTTAAGATTCTTCTTATATTAGAAGTAGGGAAATTAAGAAGGTTAGATCAGCTGGATTATGAGGATTATCAGCTGGAATATTAGGGGTCTTAATGATTTAAATAAATGTGATAAAATTAGAGCATTTTTTAAAGATTATTTTGTCGATATAGCACTTTTACAAGAAAAGAAAATCGATTGTCCAGATTTTCGTTTTTATAGATGATTAGGTGGTTATCATTTTAGACATTGAGTTTATTTATCTTCAATTGGGGCTTCTAGGGGTTTACTTATAGGGTGACATGATAATTCTTTTAAACTTCTTCAAATTATTACTAAGCAACACTCTATACATATAATTCTTATTAACCTAAGCGATAATTCTTTATTAAACATTTCTAAAGTTATGGACTAAACTCAAAAATTGGTCGTCGAGTTCTATGGAGCAAATGTCTAGAATTCAGATCATTCGCTCCTGGTTCTTGGATTTTGGGAGGGGATTTCAATGTTACACATTTTTTAGGAGAGAGATATCCTAGGGAAGGGATTTCTCTTTTATGAAAGAGTTTGATCAATTTATTATCAGTAGTAATTTGATAGAAATGCCTTTACCTAATAGAGAATTTGCTTGGAGTAATACTAGGGAATCCTCTTCTATGGCTCTATTAGATAGATTTTTTATCAGCGATGAAATCGAAGATAAATTTCCTAATTTTAGAGTCACTGGTTTGCTATATACATATTCTGACCATTGCCCTATCATTCTTATGTGTGATAATCACAGAATTATTAATAAATCTTTTAAATTTGAAAAAATGTGGTTATTAGAATCCAATTTCTCTAACCTAGTTAAAAATAAATGGGTATCAATGAATTTTTATAATATCAAGAATACGGATAACTCAACAAAAAAATTTGTTTTAAAACTCAGGGGTCTTATAAATTTTCTTAAAAATTGAAGTAAGAATGTTTTTAGCAGTATTAAAATTAAAAAAGAAAATTTACTTTCTGAAATGCTTAAACTAACAAAATAGAAGAAACTAGACAACTTAATCTAGATGAATGTAATGTTCTCGCTAACCTAAAAGAAGAACTTACTTCAATCTTAGAAAAAGAAGAAATTTTGTGGAAACAAAGATCTAGAATTCAATGGATTAATGAAGGTGATAATAATACAATTTTTTTTCATAATATGGCTAATGGGAGAAAACGTAGCAATACTAGAAATTCTATTTTTGTGAATAATGTCGAATTGGTCGATCAAAGGGATCTAAATAAGGCCTTTACTGATTACTATAGGGATATTTTTAGCAATTGGAAGAACCATAGGATAAACGTTAGACAAAATGAACTTTATCCTATTAATTCTAGAATTAACCTTACTGACTATGATAATCCTTTTTATGAAGAGGAGATTTTGAAGGCTATTAACTACATGCCTAGTGATAAAGCCCTAGGTCCCGATGGGTTTCCTATTTTATTTTACAAAATATTTTGGGATGTTTTAAAATTCGATTTAATTAGCATGTTTAATGAATTTTATAATGGGAAATTATAATTAGGAAGATTTAATTTTGCAAAAGTAATTGTATTACATAAAAAATTGGTGCTAATAATTTCAATGATTTTAGACCTATTTCTTTAATTAACTGTTCTGTTAAAATTATTTCAAAAGTTTTAGCTAATAGACTTAGCATAAGAATGAGTGATCTAATTGATTGTTCACAAACTGCTTTCATTATGGGTAGAAATATCATTGATGGAGTGGCTGCTATTCAAGAATACATAAATCACTGTTGTAAGAATAAAATTACTTGTGCAATTCCAAAACTGGACTTGCGAAAGCTTTTGACTCGGTGGATTGAGATTTTCTTATTAATATGTTTCTAGCTAGAGGTTTTAGTAGCAAATAGATTAGTTGGATTATGACTTTGCTTAAAACAGGTAATTCTAGTATAATGGTTAATGGAATTTTATGAAATAAAATACAATCAAAATGTGGTTTAAGGCAGGGTGATCCTTTATCGCCTCTTTTGTTTAACCTAGTTGTAGATATTTTCTCTACGAATATCAAAAAAGTAGTGGGAAATGGTTCTTTAGGGTGCGTTGGTAATGAAATCTCGTGCAATGGTCTCTCTGTTCTTCAATTTGCGGATGATACCTTGTAATTTTCTTCTCATTTTGCTAATCATGTCATTACCCTTAAATTTATTTTATACAGCTTTGAACTTTTTTCAGAGCTAAAAATTAATTTCGATAAAAGTTTCCTTTTAGTATAAAATGACGTTGATACGGTTGAAGGTTTAGTTGCTAATACGCTTAATTGTAAAACTATGACTTTCCCTTTTGATTATCTTGGATTTTCGATTAGACCAACTAAACTTAAGCATGATGACTGGTTAATTATAATAGTTAAAATTAAAAATAGAATTTCTAATTGGAATGGGAGGTTTTTATCGAGAGCGGGTAGATTAGTTCTCATCAACTCTGTTTTATCTGCTCTTTCGATCTATTGGATGTCTATGCATTTTTCCCTAATTAGGTGATCAATAAAATAAATAAAATTAGAAGGGATTTCTTATGGAGTGGTGATAATCCCAACAGTAGTCTTAAATGTTTAGTTAATTGGGAAACAATTTTAAGTCGAAAATGGAAAGTGGTTTAGGAGTTATTAATTTACGTAACATGAATTTGTCTTTATTAGGGAAGTGGTTATGGAAATTTAAGGATATAAATGATAATTCTATTTAGAAAGAAATTATTTCTAAACATCATTATAGCGGTAGTAATAATTTATACCAAATTACACCTACAGTTTTTAATAAGTTGTCTAATTTTTGGGAACCAATATTAAAATGTCAAGAGATTTTTAACCTTGGTACTAATACGATTGTTCATTAAGGAAATAATACTTCTTTTTGGCATGATCGTTGGTTATCTATTGTTCCTCTTAGGATAGAATTTAAATAGCTTTTTGATATTTGTAGCTTTAAAAATACTTTAATTATAGATGTCTTTTCTCCAGATAATAATCCACCTTGGAACTTTAGTTTTAATAGAATCTTAGAAGGTACTACTCTTAGGCAATTTTCTTTATTATGTGCAAGATTGAATTTACATAATATTGATAACGAAAATGATATTATTAACTGGGAATGGGACAAAAGAAAGAAATTCACTTCTAATTCTTTATATAAATTTTTTAATTTCTCGGGTATTACTTATAACTCTTTTAATTTTATTTGGAAAGCTAATGCTCTGCCAAAAGCAAAGATTCATATTGTACTATGGAAATACTATTGAAATTTTAAAGATGCATGGGAAACTAAATACTATTGAAATTTTAAAAAGAAAGAATATGCAAATTGATAATGAATGTACTTTTTGTAAACCACATTTTGAAGATATTAATCATATTTATTGTGATTGTATGAATACTTGTTACATTCTTAACAATACTCTTAAAATCTTTAACTTTAATCTTACAACTAAAGTTTCTAATTGTGGTTTTTACTGGAATAATGTAAGATTTAAGTTTAAAAAAGGAATAGATTTTTACTAGATACTTTATTCATTATAATATGTTGGTATATTTGGTTTGAGAGAAACCAAAGACTTTTTAATAATAATTCTAGTCATATTAATAGATTGATATTTACAATAGCATTATTTTGTTTCAATTGGATCACAAATCCCAAATATATATTAGCTAAAAATAATTTTTTTAAAGAATATCTTAATAAGGTTAGAAATAGCATTAAGTTATTTAAACAAAAATACAATATTTTTAATAATAATAATTATAGCATTAACATTTTCTTGAATTTGAAGGATGATTTTACTGATTTTCATAATGTTCTTTTGATCAAAGGAGCATAATGTTAATTTTTTAGATTTTATAGTTTATAGGCTTTTAGTTTCATATTTTGTTCCTTTTTATGCCTTTTAGTTTTCGTACTCACTATTTCATAACTTTAGAGTTAGTTAATATGTTGCATAATGAACTTTGATCCTTTTATTAGTCTTTCATTTTTTTAGTTTCTTTACTATTTTATAATTTTAATTTTAGTTTTATTACTTTTACTTCATCAGTACATATATATGTATATAAATTTCATTTATATACATATGTTTGTACTATTCTTATATTTTCCTTTAGTTCCATTTACAGATAAAGGTTTAGACCAGAAATGGTGCCAGATTACTATTTGCAGGGTTTATGGGTTGGTGTCGACAGGAATGCCGTGAGACATTCATTCTGGACCTTCCACGCTGGCAGTGAGGCGTTCTTTCCGGTTCTTCCGCATCTATAGTGTGGCGTTCTTTCCGTGGTGGAGCTGCTAGTTTATCTCGTAGGTGCACTTGGTCGGATCATGGTTCATCAGCTTTTGTAGTGAGACGTTCACTCTGGATCATTCGCATTTGCAGTGAGGCATTCTATCTCTGTTGGAGCTGCCTGTCGATCTCATCTACACTGGGTTGCATCATGGATTCTTTTGGGTAGTTCTAACACCTCAATATTGGGCGGTGGCCTTGTCGGAGCTCGATATTGAGGTGTAATGGGCGGTGGCCTTGCCAGAGCTCTATCTAGAAGTACCTGAGTTCTTTTTCTCTAATTTTTGTATTATGATTTGTTACCTACCAGGCATGTTGGCAACTCCTTTGTTTCAGTGATATATATATATATATATATCTGTAACGACCCGGAAATTTCATTCCAGAAAATTCCAGATAGTTAGGAGAAAAAGAAAAGAGATAGAAGAAAGAAACAGAACAAGACACAGATTCTCACATTCGCAGCGGATCAAAATACAATATCAAATAATAATATCAGTTATACAAAGAAAACTGTATTTGTTAATTTCATTTTTATACATCAGAGTTACAACATTCACAAACATACTAGACAGTTAGAATTACATGTCTCAAACAACTATAATACATCGCAGCGGAATATATTCCATACGTTCCTGCCATCCAGCTCGCCTTCTGAGCTCCAGAACGTCCTTACCTGAAATCTGTAATACTCGGTCTAACCCGAGCATTACATCAAAGTAACACCCGGGTCAGGCTGGAAACCAGCGTGAGTAAATCCATATAATTTGAAATACTAAATCAAACCATAAAAGAAAACCCGGGTAACTCGTACTTCACCACGAGTTCATTACTTGTTATGCTCATACTTATTCACAAATCAAATTCTAAGTATCCTTACTTGGTTCCAAAGTCCATATTATTCCATTTCAGTCTATTGATTTCTCACATCGAATCCATATAGAATCATGTAGATTATAAATCGAAGTGGTTCCGGGTTGTGACGACCCGATATTTTCAACCATTCGCATCCATTATAAGTGTATAGGTAGACACTCATGCCGGAGTTGAATTGCTCAAAATACCGCGTTGTAATTAAAATTTGGCAAATCTCAGAATATACAGTAAATAAATATAAGCACAGATCACAGACACAGAGTAAAATAATGCAGCGGAAGTAAAAGAGATAGTAGTTCATGAAGCTACTATATAAATATAACAAAGTTACATAAGATACAACAGAAGGAATAGAGTACAACAGAAGTCTCAAGACATAGAAGTCTACTAATACAAGAGCTTAAATAGAACAACAGACTGAACAGATAAAACCAGATAGCAGCTGGATAAGGATGATCTCCAGTAGTCCTAGCTCCGTGAAGATGAAGTCCAACTGATACTCAGGCTGACCCGAGCGTAAAATAAAACATAAACACTCGAGTCAGGATATACATACTTATACAATGTAAACCAACTCAAGTGAACTGTAGTAAAGGTACAAGTAACTTAGAAGATGCTTGGGACCGCCCATCCTCTAAGGATCCGTTAAACTATCTACTATGTAGTAATATTCGCTATTATAATAGTGTCTAAATAAGTAAAGTATAATCATATCGGAAAATAGCGTTAAGGGGATGGAGAACCTTAACGCGGTCGGATCTTAAAATCATAATCGTAGTAAAGCTCGATATGGTAGGTGACACGGCACAACTAGGCAATGCCAGGGTAGATATACCAATTACGCACACGGACTGATGGATACGCATAGCAGCCACTACCGTTCCACCTCGGACAACATTCCCAAATCGGAGGATGGCCATCTAGTCAAATCACAAGTAAGAGTATAATATCGAAGAAATGCGTCCGAGAAGAGGTGCTACCTCACTGGTCCGAGATCGCTCCTGTTTTAGCCACCTTATGCCAACTCACGGGAGTTGGGTCCACGTAATACCTTAAGGACGTCGCCACCATCCTACTTCATTCTGGAATCTCCACCGCGTACACGGTTGCCAAAGTGGTTTTCGGTAAGACAGAGAGTATGTCCATATCCGATCCCGGTCTCTTTAACAACCCAACGTTATTATAACCCGTGGTTATAAGTTTAAAACAGTTATTACTTCAAAATAGAATATCATTTCAAATCCAAATCTTTATCAAAATAAAGATTAAATCAATTCCAAACCATTTCCATATTTTTAAAATATCATATCATTCAAAACTTCATTTCAAATCATTTTAATATGTCAAAATATCATATCTTTTCAAACTTCATTCCAAATCCTTTTAAATATACCAAAATATCATTTGAGTTCAAATCTAAGTATTCAAATTTAAATACCTTTTTAAATTTAAAGATATAATTCATTTATTATCATTTCAAGTCACCTTTTAAATAGTTTATATTTCAATCAAAATAATTCATTTAAACCATTTAAAAGTGAAATTATTGTACTTTCAAATCAAGATTTAATGTCATTTCAAATCCATTTCAAAATATCAAAATACCATTTCGAAACATCATTTATTAAATTTAAATTTTAAATACCATTTAATCACATTTCAAAATAGTTGTATTTCCCAAATCAACTATTTCATTTAAATCATTTAAAGTCAATTCATTATATTTAATAATTAAATATTTAATTTCCAAAATTTAATCTTTCCGGAGTTCATTTATTTACTTAAACAATAACGTTAAAGTTTCAGCTTTCACGGCATTAAAAAAAAATGCGGCGGTAAGTTATATTTGAAAACAAATTTATTCAACAAAACAACATTTATAAACTGCTATAACAGTTCAGTTTAAACAAAAATCATATTTCAGCCTACTGCAGTCCTTAACAAGTGCTACAGTAGCCCTTTTATTAATTCAGATTAAATTTAGTTTCTACTACAACAGCACTTACCAAGTACTATCATAGCCTTAGTTCATTTTAGTCTTTTGGTTCACTTATATAACCACAGCACTTAACAAGTGCTACAGATTTACCTAGTTCAGAACTTATAAAATCATACATTAAAATGTTCATTTAAATCCTTTAACAAATTTATTCTAAAGAGAAATTTTACAAGTAAAACCCAAAATTTACAAAGTTCGCTTATTAAATTCAAGTGCGTAAATCCCACTTTCGTTTAAACAATTCATTTCAACATTTATACTTAAACTCCATTTTCCACTTTTTAAAAACTCAATTTTCATTTCAATTTAATTAACTTAAGTTTCCATCTTTTCCTTTAGTCAAAATTTCAAATTTAAGTTTCATTTTTAAAAATCAATATTTCTCCATTTATTTATATTTATCACATAGAAAAAATCATTTCTATTTTAAATAAATCACTTAAAAATTCGATTTAAATCAATTTGATATTATTACAATATTTAAAAGTATTTAAAAATATCCAGAAAATACAGAAAAATAACCACGGGTCTGTATAATATTTCCTAGCCTAAGTCAAGTGATACGGATACTATATCATTTAAATCCGTAATTTACAAAGAAAAATCCGGGTTTTATCATTTCAAACCCGCAATCCCAAGTAAATAAAATTTAATTGAAAATCATTCAGGCCTATCATTTCAGCCCATAACGACCTTCCCTTATTCTAAAGTCCGTTCGGGTATGTATCATTTCAACCCATAGTGATTCTATTCTACAGGGAACTTGCAGTGTGATTTAACAGAATAGAATAACAGTAAAATAAGAACAGAATATAACAGATGATACGATATACAGTTTTAACAATTAACATCAACTATAAATAAATCACAGGTAATTATAACATCATTTATTTATTTATTTATTTCTACACATTCAGTTGCGGTCGTTTCACAATCATATAAGTATGAATATTCGTGTGAGATTTACTCACCTCTACGGAGCTGGAGATTCAGAAAGAAAGAAGTACGATGTCAATCGAAAGCACGCGGATAGCACGATCAGTCGTTAGCGGATTCGCCGACTAGATTCAAATCTAAAGTCAAAAGAATAAAGCGAATAAATAGACAAATCTAAAAATGCACGAATAACAATTTTTCCAAATTGAAACAAACGATCGAAAAAATAAATCAAGTTGAAGAATAGAAGGAATTGGCTCGACCACTTTTAAAATTAGATTATAACTTTAAATTTTTCAAAGTGACAAAACAATTTTTTTTTTCTTTTTTCAAAACAAAGGTCAGAGGCAATACAGATTTATAACTTCAAAACAAGAAGCTCTGGGGAAACTATACTACCAAATACAAGGTGACAAACAAACTTTTCATTTCTCTTTTGTATTCAGACAACAGGTTTAGGGAAAAAATAGACCAATACAAAAATACAAAAGTGACAAAACAAAGCTTGCTCATTTTTCAAATACAAGGGCTCGGTCTGGCAATTCAACAAAAATGTAAATTGCAGATGGTGACAAAACAACTTTCTCGTTCTCTTTTTTTTTCTTTCAAACAAAACCAGTGGAAACTATATTATATTTTTCACAAATACAAAGGTGGCACAATTTCCTTCTTGTTTCAAAATACCAGGCAAAGGCAATAATATCACAGATAAGAATACAAGTGCTCGGTCGGTTTTGGGTAGAGGCTGTATCTGTCGTGGTGGCAGCTAGTGGCGGAAGGATTGGAGGTGGTCTGGATCTCGACATGGAGAGGGGACATGGGTGTGGTCTGCCGTGGGGTTGTCTGGTCACTGTTGAAGGCGTGGGGTCGTAGGGATTGGCTGGTGGTCTCGGCCTGGAGGAGGTGTGGAGGCGGTGATGGGGCTGGGTGCTGGTGGGTGGTGAGGTGGAGTGCTGACGTGGTGGAGACGCGGTGGCGAACTGGGTTCGGTGGTGGTGTCAGGTCACGGAGGCGGTGGTGGTTCTCGTGGTGGTGGACCGGCACGTCATAGATCTCGGTGGATAGCATGGAGTAGGGCTGACGAATGGGGTAGGTGGTCAGGCGAAGGGGTAGTGCATGGGTAGGGCGGAGCATGGTGGAGCGGTTGGTGGGTGGTCTGGGGTTCGGTTGAAGGCGTGGGTTTCAGCTGGTGTCGTGGTGGCAGGCAGGGCAAATGGGGCTGTGGTGACGAGGCTGGTGTTGGATAGGTTCGCATGGCGGAGCACGGGATGGGGTGGGTCTCGACCTGGAGTTGGTCTCGGTCTCGTATGGGGAAGGGGTGGCGAAGCATGGTTTCAAGGAGAATGGGTTAGGAGGTGGGCGAAACATGGAACAGCAAAGTGAAAGCAGGGCACGAAATTTGAAAAATACAAAATGTAAAAGAAAAAAAAAACATGCGTTTTACCTTTTTCGAGATGCTCACGAGACTTTTTTGAAGGAGCTACAGAGAATTTAGATCTGGAAATATTTGTGAACTAGAGAAGATGAACCAGCTGTACACAAATTTATTAGAGAAGGCAAAAATTCAAGGTTTGAAACGGCAGAGAGGATTAAATGCAATTTAAGTGGAACGAAAAGTATGGAATGCAAAGGAGGAGGTGGAATAATTCTCACGGCAAAGTAAGGCAAGATTTGAAATTTTCAAACTGAAATATACAGCTGAAATTAATGGACCATGGAACAATGCACGTACAGTGTAACGCCCGAAGTAACGTACAATTTGATTTATTTCCTTTATCAATTAAAAATTGAAACAAATGCTAACGGTTTTCTTTAATAAAATAACGTATCATTTTAAATCAAAAATTAAATATCTATTACCAAAATAAATAAATTTGATTGTTTAAAATAAATTAAAGAATGGATATAAATAACGTAACGAATTGCAAAGTTTAAATTTCCCGTTTCACACTAATTTCTACACTTTTAATTCAAATCAATATTCAAAAGTTTATTTTTTAAAGAAAATTTCGTTAAAATTTTTGGGCTGTTACACTCTCCCCCACTCAAAGCTTTTCGTCCCCGAAAAGGAACAAAGAAGGAAAACAAAGAAAAGAGAAAAAAACAGAATAGCAAAAGTACCTGAAATAAACAATTCCGGATTCGAAGCACGAATGCTCTCCTCCGTCTCCCAGGTGCAATCCCGTTCATCAGTGCTCCACTGCACTTTGACCAGGTTGACAGATTTTCTTCTTAGCTGCTTCGTACCTCGATCGACAATACGAAGTGGCTTCCTCTCAACAGTCAGATTTGGCTCGATATCCAAACTATCAAGAGCAGAAGGCTGAATAATAAGAGATGGATCATGCAGATAGCGACGAAGATGAGATACATGGAAGACATTGTGTATTCCAGAAAATTTCTCGGGTAAATCCAGACGATAAGCAAGAGAGCCAATTCTTTCCAAAATGCGGAAAGGACCAACAAATCTAGGAGATAGCTTTCCTCTACGACCAAAACGAATAACATTCCTTAAGGGAGAGACCTTAAGGAAAACCAAAAGATAGTTTGAAAAACAAAATAAGATAATAAATTTGAAACAATAATGCTTTGAAATCATAACAAATTTAGGGATGTTTATCATTTGGAAAATCATACTACTAAAATCATAACACTTTGGAAATGTAATTCTAAAAAAAAACATAATACTTAGAAAATCATAACACCTTTTAAAATAATCTTTATTTAAACCATTTTAATTCAAGGTCAAATAATATTCATTTTAAAGTTGTAACATTTCTAAGTTCATTCAATTATAAAACTTCCAAAACATTGTATTTTCAAAACAGCAGCACTTATAAAATGCTACAGTAGATATATTAATATTTCAAATCAGTTTTATTCTAGAATATTCATTTGGATATCATTTAACTTATGACTTATTAAAACAAACTTTTATGAATGGAATATCCAAATTAAACTATACTTCATTTATTAATTCAAAAGTTCACTATTTTAGTTAGCTCTTAATTTAACACATAACCTAACACTTTATTTGAAATACCCATTTCACAAATAGATATTCCTTTAATAAGTTACACTTAAAATTCCATTTGAAAACCAAATTCTCAATTATCAAGTTTTAGTGATGTTAAAATACATTTTAACTATTTAAATCATAATTATTCATTTTTCAAAACATATCTATTTCATAAATAAAATATTTATCATAGCAAATATAACAATCAAATTTCTTTACACATTTATTCATTTAGACATCAATTAAACTATGATTTCAAGTTAAATAAAATTTATTACAAAATGTCCAATTCAAATGTATTTTATTTTATCTATTCAAAGATACTTATTATACACCATATTCATTTCAGGAAATAACCTTTATTAAAATTCCTAGGTTAGACTTAAGGTTCCATATAAAATCAAATTTGATTATTAAGTTATTTAAATAAAATCTCTTTAAATTCCTTTTTCACTATTTACCTCTTGTTAATCCTTTATAACTAAAATTTAAGTGTATAACATGTATTATAACCACTCAAATTTTATTTATAAAATCCTTTTTTATATTGTATATTATCCAATTTCATATTCAACTTCTGTGTAATTTAGGTAAGTTATATTGGAATGAAATTGTGTGTTATACAAATAAAACTTTTCAATTCAATTATCTCAAGTTTGAATCATTTATTCAAAAAATTTAATTTTCTTGTTATAACTGAAATTATTTTTTAAGAAAAATGTAAGAATTAAATTTCCGATTCCCTTCAAACCATTAAGAGATAAATAAATATATGTATATAATATGTCAAAACAAAATTTAAATCGTATATATATATATATTATAATTTCAGTCATATTTTAGAAATTCAAATCAATTAAATTTCCCAAAACCAAGCTGTAGCAAGACAACAGAACGGTCTCTTCACTTCGAAACTCGAAAATGAACGTCGATGATGCTGCAGTCATCACCGAAATTATTTTCCAGCGACAAAGAGAAGAGCACTAAAAAAATTTTAAACTTTAAAATCCTTTAGAGACAAATTTTTATTCAAAATACTTTAAATAATATCCCTTTAAAAAATTTAAACACAGGGTTTTGAAACCATCGGAAATTAAATTCTTTAACTTTCTTGTTTTAAATTCATTTCAGTTCCCAGATAAATTTATAAACAACTCTTTATAAATTCATTTGTAGAACAATAAATGATAAATCAAGTATTATCTTTTCAAATTATCAATTTAAATCAATTTATTAAGTTCCATAAATTTACTTATATATCAAAAATTTATTTCATTAACAAATTTTTTATAATATTGTGTCAGTTTGTTCTGTCAAAGTGTTTTAGAAATCCTATCGATAGCGTTGATCAGACGAATCGATCGGAAACCCAAATCAACATCAACAACTCAAACAACACCATATATAAAACAAAACATAGATTTACAAGTACAATTCAAAATGTTTGGAGATAGTTTAGAAACAAAAGATAAGATGGTTAAACAGAGTAGAGAGATGGGTAAGCTTAGATAAATCGCGGACAACCTTAACCGGGTCAACCGTGACTTAAAGAATAAGATCGATGTGGATTTTTTTCTGGGATAAATCTACGTTCGATCTCAAGAGATAGAGTTTGGAATAACAAAAGATATTAGCATCTAAATCAAGGATAGATATAAATCTCTGGTGAATCGATGCAAATTTGTAAAGGAGTTTCCTCCTTTACCAGAAAATTAGATTATTGGCGAGACAGCCAATTCACTATAAAGATCATTCGAAGTGGAGTTATGTGATACTCCAAAGTCAAAAGAAGATGAATAGTGAGGGACAAGAATGAATTTTGGAACCGCAGGGAACGTTCCAAAAATTCAAAGGAAATCGAATCAAAAGGAAGAGATTCAAACTCGAACGAAAGTGATTCTGTAAATAAATTTACCATACATTCTAAGTTTTGCCTCAAAGCCAAAGCTCTGATACCAACTGTGACGACCCGATATTTTCAACCATTCGCATCCATTATAAGTGTATAGGTAGACACTCATGCCGGAGTTGAATTGCTCAAAATACCGCGTTGTAATTAAAATTTGGCAAATCTCAGAATATACAGTAAATAAATATAAGCACAGATCATAGACACAGAGTAAAATAATGCAGCGGAAGTAAAAGAGATAGTAGTTCATGAATCTACTATATAAATATAACAAAGTTACATAAGATACAACAGAAGGAATAGAGTACAACAGAAGTCTCAAGACATAGAAGTCTACTAATACAAGAGCTTAAATAGAACAACAGACTGAACAGATAAAACCAGATAGCAGCTGGATAAGGATGATCTCCAGTAGTCCTAGCTCCGTGAAGATGAAGTCCAACTGATACTCAGGCTGACCCGAGCGTAAAATAAAACATAAACACTCGAGTCAGGATATACATACTTATACAATGTAAACCAACTCAAGTGAACTGTAGTAAAGGTACAAGTAACTTAGAAGATGCTTGGGACCGCCCATCCTCTAAGGATCCGTTAAACTATCTACTATGTAGTAATATTCGCTATTATAATAGTGTCTAAATAAGTAAAGTATAATCATATCAGAAAATAGCGTTAAGGGGATGGAGAACCTTAACGCGGTCGGATCTTAAAATCATAATCGTAGTAAAGCTCGATATGGTAGGTGACACGGCACAACTAGGCAATGCCAGGGTAGATATACCAATTACGCACACGGACTGATGGATACGCATAGCAGCCACTACCGTTCCACCTCGGACAACATTCCCAAATCGGAGGATGGCCATCTAGTCAAATCACAAGTAAGAGTATAATATCGAAGAAATGCGTCCGAGAAGAGGTGCTACCTCACTGGTCCGAGATCGCTCCTGTTTTAGCCACCTTATGCCAACTCACGGGAGTTGGGTCCACGTAATACCTTAAGGACGTCGCCACCATCCTACTTCATTCTGGAATCTCCACCGCGTACACGGTTGCCAAAGTGGTTTTCGGTAAGACAGAGAGTATGTCCATATCCGATCCCGGTCTCTTTAACAACCCAACGTTATTATAACCCGTGGTTATAAGTTTAAAACAGTTATTACTTCAAAATAGAATATCATTTCAAATCCAAATCTTTATCAAAATAAAGATTAAATCAATTCCAAACCATTTCCATATTTTTAAAATATCATATCATTTCAAAACTTCATTTCAAATCATTTTAATATGTCAAAATATCATATCTTTTCAAACTTCATTCCAAATCCTTTTAAATATACCAAAATATCATTTGAGTTCAAATCTAAGTATTCAAATTTAAATACCTTTTTAAATTTAAAGATATAATTCATTTATTATCATTTCAAGTCACCTTTTAAATAGTTTATATTTCAATCAAAATAATTCATTTAAACCATTTAAAAGTGTAATTATTATACTTTCAAATCAAGATTTAATGTCATTTCAAATCCATTTCAAAATATCAAAATACCATTTCGAAACATCATTTATTAAATTTAAATTTTAAATACCATTTAATCACATTTCAAAATAGTTGTATTTCCCAAATCAACTATTTCATTTAAATCATTTAAAGTCAATTCATTATATTTAATAATTAAATATTTAATTTCCAAAATTTAATCTTTCCGGAGTTCATTTATTTACTTAAACAATAACGTTAAAGTTTCAGCTTTCACGGCATTAAAAAAAAAATGCGGCGGTAAGTTATATTTGAAAACAAATTTATTCAACAAAACAACATTTATAAACTGCTATAACAGTTCAGTTTAAACAAAAATCATATTTCAGCCTACTGCAGTCCTTAATAAGTGCTACAGTAGCCCTTTTATTAATTCAGATTAAATTTAGTTTCTGCTACAACAGCACTTACCAAGTACTATCATAGCCTTAGTTCATTTTAGTCTTTTGGTTCACTTATATAACCACAGCACTTAACAAGTGCTACAGATTTACCTAGTTCAGAACTTATAAAATCATACATTAAAATGTTCATTTAAATCCTTTAACTAATTTATTCTAAAGAGAAATTTTACAAGTAAAACCCAAAATTTACAAAGTTCGCTTATTAAATTCAAGTGCGTAAATCCCACTTTCGTTTAAACAATTCATTTCAACATTTATACTTAAACTCCATTTTCCACTTTTTAAAAACTCAATTTTCATTTCAATTTAATTAACTTAAGTTTCCATCTTTTCCTTTAGTCAAAATTTCAAATTTAAGTTTCATTTTTAAAAATCAATATTTCTCCATTTATTTATATTTATCACATAGAAAAAATCATTTCTATTTTAAATAAATCACTTAAAAATTCGATTTAAATCAATTTGATATTATTACAATATTTAAAAGTATTTAAAAATATCCAGAAAATACAGAAAAATAACCACGGGTCTGTATAATATTTCCTAGCCTAAGTCAAGTGATACGGATACTATATCATTTCAATCCGTAATTTACAAAGAAAAATCCGGGTTTTATCATTTCAAACCCGCAATCCCAAGTAAATAAAATTTAATTGAAAATCATTCAGGCCTATCATTTCAGCCCATAACGACCTTCCCTTATTCTAAAGTCCGTTCGGGTATGTATCATTTCAACCCATAGTGATTCTATTCTACAGGGAACTTGCAGTGTGATTTAACAGAATAGAATAACAGTAAAATAAGAACATAATATAACAGATGATACGATATGCAGTTTTAACAATTAACATCAACTATAAATAAATCACAGGTAATTATAACATCATTTATTTATTTATTTATTTCTACACATTCAGTTGCGGTCGTTTCACAATCATATAAGTATGAATATTCGTGTGAGATTTACTCACCTCTACGGAGCTGGAGATTCAGAAAGAAAGAAGTACGATGTCAATCGAAAGCACGCTGATAGCACGATCAGTCGTTAGCGGGAGATTAGTGTAACAGCCCAAAAATTTTAACGAAATTTTCTTTAAAAAATAAACTTTTGAATATTGATTTGAATTAAAAGTGTAGAAATTAGTGTGAAACGGGAAATTTAAACTTTGCAATTCGTTACGTTATTTATATCCATTCTTTAATTTATTTTAAACAATCAAATTAATTTATTTTGGTAATAGATATTTAATTTTTGATTTAAAAAGATACGTTATTTTATTAAAGAAAACCGTTAGCATTTGTTTCAATTTTTAAATGATAAAGGAAATAAATCAAATTGTACGTTACTTCGGGCGTTACACTGTACGTGCATTGTTCCATGGTCCATTAATTTCAGCTGTATATTTCAGTTTGAAAATTTCAAATCTTGCCTTACTTTGCCGTGAGAATTATTCCACCTCCTCCTTTGCATTCCATACTTTTCGTTCCACTTAAATTGCATTTAATCCTCTCTGCCGTTTCAAACCTTGAATTTTTGCCTTCTCTAATAAATTTGTGTACAGCTGGTTCATCTTCTCTAGTTCACAAATATTTCCAGATCTAAATTCTCTGTAGCTCCTTCAAAAAAGTCTCGTGAGCATCTCGAAAAAGGTAAAACGCATGTTTTTTTTTCTTTTACATTTTGTATTTTTCAAATTTCGTGCCCTGCTTTCACTTTGCTGTTCCATGTTTCGCCCACCTCCTAACCCATTCTCCTTGAAACCATGCTTCGCCACCCCTTCCCCATACGAGACCGAGACCAACTCCAGGTCGAGACCCACCCCATCCCGTGCTCCGCCATGCGAACCTATCCAACACCAGCCTCATCACCACAGCCCCATTTGCCCTGCCTGCCACCACGACACCAGCTGAAACCCACGCCTTCAACCGAACCCCAGACCACCCACCAACCGCTCCACCATGCTCCGCCCTACCCATGCACTACCCCTTCGCCTGACCACCTACCCCATTCGTCAGCCCTACTCCATGCTATCCACCGAGATCTATGACGTGCCGGTCCACCACCACGAGAACCACCACCGCCTCCGTGACCTGACACCACCACCGAACCCAGTTCGCCACCGCGTCTCCACCACGTTAGCACTCCACCTCACCACCCACCAGCACCCAGCCCCATCACCGCCTCCACACCTCCTCCAGGCCGAGACCACCAGCCAATCCCTACGACCCCACGCCTTCAACAGTGACCAGACAACCCCACGGCAGACCACACCCATGTCCCCTCTCCATGTCGAGATCCAGACCACCTCCAATCCTTCCGCCACTAGCTGCCACCACGACAGATACAGCCTCTACCCAAAACCGACCGAGCACTTGTATTCTTATCTGTGATATTATTGCCTTTGCCTGGTATTTTGAAACAAGAAGGAAATTGTGCCACCTTTGTATTTGTGAAAAATATAATATAGTTTCCACTGGTTTTGTTTGAAAGAAAAAAAAAGAGAACGAGAAAGTTGTTTTGTCACCATCTGCAATTTACATTTTTGTTGAATTGCCAGACCGAGCCCTTGTATTTGAAAAATGAGCAAGCTTTGTTTTGTCACTTTTGTATTTTTGTATTGGTCTATTTTTCCCCTAAACCTGTTGTCTGAATACAAAAGAGAAATGAAAAGTTTGTTTGTCACCTTGTATTTGGTAGTATAGTTTCCCCAGAGCTTCTTGTTTTGAAGTTATAAATCTGTATTGCCTCTGACCTTTGTTTTGAAAAAAGAAAAAAAAATTGTTTTGTCACTTTGAAAAATTTAAAGTTATAATCTAATTTTAAAAGTGGTCGAGCCAATTCCTTCTATTCTTCAACTTGATTTATTTTTTCGATCGTTTGTTTTAATTTGGAAAAATTGTTATTCGTGCATTTTTAGATTTGTCTATTTATTCGCTTTATTCTTTTGACTTTAGATTTGAATCTAGTCGGCGAATCCGCTAACGACTGATCGTGCTATCCGCGTGCTTTCGATTGACATCGTACTTCTTTCTTTCTGAATCTCCAGCTCCGTAGAGGTGAGTAAATCTCACACGAATATTCATACTTATATGATTGTGAAACGACCGCAACTGAATGTGTAGAAATAAATAAATAAATAAATGATGTTATAATTACCTGTGATTTATTTATAGTTGATGTTAATTGTTAAAACTGCATATCGTATCATCTGTTATATTCTGTTCTTATTTTACTGTTATTCTATTCTGTTAAATCACACTGCAAGTTCCCTGTAGAATAGAATCACTATGGGTTGAAATGATACATACCCGAACGGACTTTAGAATAAGGGAAGGTCGTTATGGGCTGAAATGATAGGCCTGAATGATTTTCAATTAAATTTTATTTACTTGGGATTGCGGGTTTGAAATGATAAAACCCGGATTTTTCTTTGTAAATTACGGATTGAAATGATATAGTATCCGTATCACTTGACTTAGGCTAGGAAATATTATACAGACCCGTGGTTATTTTTCTGTATTTTCTGGATATTTTTAAATACTTTTAAATATTGTAATAATATCAAATTGATTTAAATCGAATTTTTAAGTGATTTATTTAAAATAGAAATGATTTTTTCTATGTGATAAATATAAATAAATGGAGAAATATTGATTTTTAAAAATGAAACTTAAATTTGAAATTTTGACTAAAGGAAAAGATGGAAACTTAAGTTAATTAAATTGAAATGAAAATTGAGTTTTTAAAAAGTGGAAAATGGAGTTTAAGTATAAATGTTGAAATGAATTGTTTAAACGAAAGTGGGATTTACGCACTTGAATTTAATAAGCGAACTTTGTAAATTTTGGGTTTTACTTGTAAAATTTCTCTTTAGAATAAATTAGTTAAAGGATTTAAATGAACATTTTAATGTATGATTTTATAAGTTCTGAACTAGGTAAATCTGTAGCACTTGTTAAGTGCTGTGGTTATATAAGTGAACCAAAAGACTAAAATGAACTAAGGCTATGATAGTACTTGGTAAGTGTTGTTGTAGCAGAAACTAAATTTAATCTGAATTAATAAAAGGGCTACTGTAGCACTTGTTAAGGACTGCAGTAGGCTGAAATATGATTTTTGTTTAAACTGAACTGTTATAGCAGTTTATAAATGTTGTTTTGTTGAATAAATTTGTTTTCAAATATAACTTACCGCCGCATTTTTTTTAATGCCGTGAAAGCTGAAACTTTAACGTTATTGTTTAAGTAAATAAATGAACTCCGAAAAGATTAAATTTTGGAAATTAAATATTTAATTATTAAATATAATGAATTGACTTTAAATGATTTAAATGAAATAGTTGATTTGGGAAATACAACTATTTTGAAATGTGATTAAATGGTATTTAAAATTTAAATTTAATAAATGATGTTTCGAAATGGTATTTTGATATTTTGAAATGGATTTGAAATGACATTAAATCTTGATTTGAAAGTATAATAATTTCACTTTTAAATGGTTTAAATGAATTATTTTGATTGAAATATAAACTATTTAAAAGGTGACTTGAAATGATAATAAATGAATTATATCTTTAAATTTAAAAAGGTATTTAAATTTGAATACTTAGATTTGAACTCAAATGATATTTTGGTATATTTAAAAGGATTTGGAATGAAGTTTGAAAAGATATGATATTTTGACATATTAAAATGATTTGAAATGAAGTTTTGAAATGATATGATATTTTAAAAATATGGAAATGGTTTGGAATTGATTTAATCTTTATTTTGATAAAGATTTGGATTTGAAATGATATTCTATTTTGAAGTAATAACTGTTTTAAACTTATAACCACGGGTTATAATAACGTTGGGTTGTTAAAGAGACCGGGATCGGATATGGACATACTCTCTGTCTTACCGAAAACCACTTTGGCAACCGTGTACGCGGTGGAGATTCCAGAATGAAGTAGGATGGTGGCGACGTCCTTAAGGTATTACGTGGACCCAACTCCCGTGAGTTGGCATAAGGTGGCTAAAACAGGAGCGATCTCGGACCAGTGAGGTAGCACCTCTTCTCGGACGCATTTCTTCGATATTATACTCTTACTTGTGATTTGACTAGATGGCCATCCTCCGATTTGGGAATGTTGTCCGAGGTGGAACGGTAGTGGCTGCTATGCGTATCCATCAGTCCGTGTGCGTAATTGGTATATCTACCCTGGCATTGCCTAGTTGTGCCGTGTCACCTACCATATCGAGCTTTACTACGATTATGATTTTAAGATCCGACCGCGTTAAGGTTCTCCATCCCCTTAACGCTATTTTCCGATATGATTATACTTTACTTATTTAGACACTATTATAATAGCGAATATTACTACATAGTAGATAGTTTAACGGATCCTTAGAGGATGGGCGGTCCCAAGCATCTTCTAAGTTACTTGTACCTTTACTACAGTTCACTTGAGTTGGTTTACATTGTATAAGTATGTATATCCTGACTCGAGTGTTTATGTTTTATTTTACGCTCGGGTCAGCCTGAGTATCAGTTGGACTTCATCTTCACGGAGCTAGGACTACTGGAGAT
The DNA here is from genome assembly GCA_030737815.1 of Allium fistulosum. Taxonomy (NCBI): domain Eukaryota; kingdom Viridiplantae; phylum Streptophyta; class Magnoliopsida; order Asparagales; family Amaryllidaceae; genus Allium; species Allium fistulosum. Next base: position 719,703,062 of record CM060908.1, read on the forward strand.
CATCCTTATCCAGCTGCTATCTGGTTTTATCTGTTCAGTCTGTTGTTCTATTTAAGCTCTTGTATTAGTAGACTTCTATGTCTTGAGACTTCTGTTGTACTCTATTCCTTCTGTTGTATCTTATGTAACTTTGTTATATTTATATAGTAGCTTCATGAACTACTATCTCTTTTACTTCCGCTGCATTATTTTACTCTGTGTCTGTGATCTGTGCTTATATTTATTTACTGTATATTCTGAGATTTGCCAAATTTTAATTACAACGCGGTATTTTGAGCAATTCAACTCCGGCATGAGTGTCTACCTATACACTTATAATGGATGCGAATGGTTGAAAATATCGGGTCGTCACACGGGTATTACTGATACACGGCCCCGGTCTCTTCGAATTCAAACGTATCTTTTAAGGCCAAGTTGTTTAAAAGTTTAAACATTTAACTTATATTCAGGATGATATAAACAGATAGATAAATCACATTATCACAATAGATAATTTATATCAACATTCATCTCACAAGGCAGCATATCACATATATCAGAGATATCATATCCAAATCATCCAGTTTCAACCAATCACCCAATATCAATCATCCAAATCATTCAAAAGCAGAATTGATTAACTCCATATCAATTTAATTAACCTTTAATTAAATTAATTACTATCCTTTAATCACTTGGAGCTTCATTGATTTATTACATATCAATTTATTAATCATCTCTTAATGATCTTCCTTAATTAATCTTCCTTGATTAATTATACTTTAATTACATTTAAGTAATTATCCTTAACCATATACAGTAATTAACTTTTAATTACTATCATTAAATTACAATAATTAATGATCCTTCATTTCCTTCCATTAATTAATTTAACTATAATTATTTGCATTAATCCTTAATTAATTATAATTAATTAATCATACTTTAATTAATTAATTTTATTAATCAACCTTGATTAATTTATTTAATTATATTAATTAATGATCCTCTAATTACTTCATTAATTAATTACCTTCTAGTTAATTAAATAATTAGTCTTTAATTAACTACATTCATTAATTAATCTTAATTAATCTTAAACAGTAATTAACGATCTTGTAATTACTTACCTTAATTAATTAACACTTAATTAATTATATTAATTAATTACCCTTTAATCACTTATTATTGATTAATTAATCTTAATTAATCAACCTTAATTACATCATTTATTATATTAATTAATAATCCTTAATTAATCTCAACTTAACTAATTGAGAATACTTGTATTTATTTTAAATACTTACTCAAAGTATTTACTTTATTAAACCAAATTTAGAAATCAATTTTGAAATATAATTTACTTTAAACCAAACAATTCAAACATTTAATTTTGATATACTTAAATTTTTGAAAACCATTTTCAAACATGTTTTAATCAAAACAAACCATTATTTATTTTAAAACTTGTTTTAATACTTAAAAACTTGTTTATGCTTTAAATTTTAAAACCCAAATATGAGTTGCTTTTAAAATTTCAAAACCAGGTTACTTAAATAAAACAACCCGAGTAAACACCACTAAAACCCCGAGTCACTCGCGAGTAAACTCACGTACATCTCTTCTTCGAGTCGATCTCGCAACCTACACGACACTATCCCGAGTCTAACCCTATCAAAGAGCTTCTTCCCCAAACCTTAACATCGCCAGACAATATCGTGCACACGTGCACGTGCACAGGACCACGGCAGCGCTTCGGCGATCTGCTCCACCTCCGGTAAGTCATCGATCGCCTCCTCTAACGATTCCATCCACCCAGACATCTTCACGAACCAAAAATCAAATTCGAGCTTTCAAAGATCAACTGGAAATCACCCATCGACCAAAGCTGCCACAAACCTCCGATGCCGACCACCAGAAACTCCGGTAAACTCTCCAAAGCACTGCAGCATCACCACGCCACCCTCCATCAACGCGCGATCGCCTCCGATCAAATATCCCAGTCGCAATGTCACGACATTCGAGCCGAGCAAAAGTCCAAGCTAAACCCTAATTCGCCCTAGCACGACCACCATAGCCCATGATAAATCACCTTGCCAAATTTCCTGAGATCCCCATGCCTCCGACCTTCTCCAGCCCAAACATCAAGCACCCCGACATCGCCGATCATCAGTTATTACCAAAAATACCCAAAACGAACAACTCGAAAATTCCCATTGTTTAACAGTCTAAAAATCATGAGAAGTATATTAAAATTCGTGATTTGCAATTACGAATTCACTTATGTAATTCAAATCAAGAATTAAGACTGTTGATTTTTAACATAAATTTGGGTCTCACTGTTATTTTCCTTTTTAAAATTTATTTGTTGAATTAAAAATCTTGAAACTATTTTTAAAATCATCTCCATATCCTAACAAACAACTTTCATTTATATATCAAAGTCAAATATAGATTCTATTGTGAGATTTTGAATTTATAATATCAAACCATAACCTGAAAACAAAAACAGAGCATAAATAGACAGATAACATTTCTTCTCAACTGTATATCTACATGCATCCATATCAGATCCATATAAACAATTTAATCCATCACTGATATCAATTATAATCATCAGGTTAAAACTGTTTTTAAAATAGATTTACTCACCAGGCTTATGATGTTGAACAGAGTGTTTGAGAAGTTTGAAACAAACTTTAATCTTGATTAACTTGATCCAGAACTTTGAAATACTTGTTTAGATTTGAGGTTGCTGATTCTTGCGACTTGAATCTTGTAGAAGAACTTTTGAAACTGATTTGCTATATGTTTGATTTACTTGAATTCTATAATTTGTTTGAAGATGTTTACAGGTTTTTGGTATTTTTTCTTTGATTTGTAAATGGCCGTAGCTTGATTTTTAAGAAAATGAGATGGAAAAAATGAATGAAGAATAAGAAGTAGATTTTAAGATTGATTTTAAATTTTGATTTATTAAAGTTAAAGAAATAAAATAAAAATGTGACACTTGTCACTAAACTCATTTGATAAATTTACACATGTTATTAGAGGTGTTTATAAGTTAACACATATATCTCTCATGCATAAATAATTTTTTTATTTATTAAATAAAGCTTTTATAATTTATTTTCCTAATAACTAAATGCATATTTTAATTATATAAATGAAAATCTTTTTAAAGAAATAGAATAAGACAAACTATATTTATACAAAAATCATTTATACATACCTTTAAATCCAAAATATATATTAAGATATATATATCATCTCTTTGAAATCCAAATATAAGTTCAAACCAATTTTTAAATAAAATTTTAAAATCAATCTTAAAATCAATTTGATATATATATTTAAACATCCATCATTTCAATTTGAAATAAATACTCTACTAAAAAAAATCTATATTCACACACATATATATACAATACATTTTTTATTGTTTGAATATAACAATTTTGCCAAATTTAATTAATTTATAAGGAGATTATCATATTTAATTTCTTTGAAATTCTCGGGATATCACATTCCTCCCCCCTTAGAATCTTTTCGTCCTCGAAAAGGAATGGAACCATAATTATAAAAATGCTTATTATCAGAAAAATTATTCTTTGATCACTTTTTACTATAAACTTTCTTTATTAAGAAATTTTAAAACACTTTTAAAAATCTATATAATATTACCAGGAATAGTTTTTATAAAAATATTTTTATAACTCGATGTCTCAACCAGTCCATCCTTGTTCTCACAGAAATTCGGTCATACGTTGATCAGGCGTAAGACTGAAAATCTATAAGTACTTGGTAAATCCGTTTCTAACATCCGGTGAAAATACTTGGAAAATAATTTATGAAAATATAGAAAACATTTTTTTTTTTGAAAATAGAGGAAATATCTTTGGTGAGAATGCTCTAGAAATCATCACCCCCATCCATGGTCACAGTTACATCACGGGTTACGTTGCCATTGCAGCAAAAGTCCATGTAACTGATTACACCATGGAACCCACAACAGATCGCAGTTACATCTAGGGTTACGTTGCCATCACAGCAAAAGTCCATGTAACTGTTGGCTCTCAGCGGCACACACGAATTCGCTGTCAAAATGAAACTTCTCCAACATAGGTCGCAGTCTACCGATATAAAATTAAACGCAGACTGTTGGCTCTCAGCGGCACACACGACTTTCGCTATGTTACCATAATGTCACAGTCTACCGATATAAAATCAAACGTAGACAGTTGGCTCTCAGCGGCACACACGACTTCACTATGGTCTGTAGTAGATCGCAGTGACATTGAGTTAAACTGTCGTCACAGCATAACCCAAATGTCTCTGTGGGCACCAGCCCCTCGACTTTCGCTACACAAATAATCCTTAGGAACTAGTTTTGTCCGGACTCCTCACAGGATCAACTTTAGAAACCCCCCTTGGGCTCAAGGCAGTACCACCCAGTGGTACTCCTGAGAAGTTCATTTCAAGGAAGCGCCTTTTTCCCCAGAGCTATTTTCAAACACTTTATACTATATACTTATAGTATCTTCAAATCATACCCTTTATGATTTATCAAGATCTCCTTTACACAAAATCGATTACCAAAATCGATAATTCTCAAACTAGGCTTTCCAAAATCCAAAATTGATTTTCCCAAAAATCAAAAGCCTTTTCCAAATTCATAGGTTCCCAAAACCTTTTTCAAAATCATTCTCATAAGATCCTTTATATATATAGATATAGATATATATAACTTTGAAAATCTTTGGATCATTTCAAACTTGTATAAAACCTCTTTTATACTTCAAATATTTCAAAACCCCTTTTATTCTGGCTAGATTCAATAAGGGAAGTTTATCATATTACAAAATATAACTTTATTTATTATCAAATCAAATATTCAAGTTTGATTTCTTTATAAAGTTATTTACCATTTACATACCTCCATAAAGTAAATTTCAACCAAAGAAATATCCAATTCCATTATATTTCACAAATATACTTTTCATTTCAAAGACCATTTTACAATCCTTATCCACAAATTTCAATATCAATTTCATCTAAACTCGTACGATGTACACATATCATCTGTACGCAATATCAGTCTGATCGCTCAATCGATCACACAATTTCACTTCCAAACTAGTATCGTCCACTCGACTTCCTAGTGCGGACTCAGATCTGAATTCTTGATCAGAAAACGTCATTCTCCTTGCATAGTCACAACTATGATAGAGAATATCCAGAACCAATCAAAAACCCATATCCAGGTTCGCCGTCGAAAATCGAGCGAAAAATCCCAACTCGGATCGATAATACTATCTCGAAATTCTATATTCGAATCTGGATCAAATCATTATGCGAATAGAATAATATATGTGTATCCTACGTATTTATTTTTATTGGTTATTAGCCAAATCAATTCTCTTTTCTATTCACATTTCCTTTAATTCATTCACTTATTCTCAATTGCTTCCATTTCCAATTGAGTTATTATTTCAATTACAAACAATTTGAACTCTGACCTATTTAAATTTAAAAATAACTTGAAAAAGTTTTTAAAATAGATAAGTAGTTGAAAAATAGTTATTAGTTTGTAAAATATCTGTAGAATAGTTAAATAATTGTAAAATAGTTGGAAAATAGTAATTAGTTATAAAGTAGTTAAAACAGTAATTTGTTTATAAAACAGTTGAAAAATTGTTAAATAGTTCCAAAATAATTGTAAAATAAGTATAAAATAGTTTGGGGTTTTAGAAGAAAGATTGTATAGTAAATAGTTTGGAAAATATATTTTTATTTAAAACAATTTATTTTGAAAATAATCCAGAGCTAAACTGATTAATTTCTCAATCTTCATTTCCAATTGATTTCTCATCAATTCAATTAAAATTCCACTTCTATTTAAATTGACTCAATACTTCAATTTCCATTGAAATTGATTTAATCCCAATTCAAGTTGAATTAACCTTAATTCCTTTCCAAATTCAAATCAAATTCCATTTGATTTTTAAACTTATACATCTTCAATCATGTAACGCCCCACCTCTATGCTCATAATAACAAAGAGTATTAAAAAGAATACTGTCTATTATTACGAAGAATAAGGCTGGATAGGAGCGACCATCCGTAATTGGCCTTACACTAATATTGGTTATCTCGATAGAAGTAGTATATACTTTTTATTTTTCATCTATTATTTATTTACTCCCATCGACACACCCAATACTAGTATAAAACGAACTACGATGGTTCATAATAGTTTAGGACATTAGATATAACAATAACACAGATAATATAAATGCGGAACACAGATAAAAACAAAAGTCTCATATATATATAACTGATGTCAGTTAATACATAGTTGACACAATACATATGATACAACTACAACTGTCGACTCTAGAAGTTATATATACAAGTACATTATCGACTAATATACATGAATACATATCTTTCTATACAATGACACGACTATTACAAAAAGAAACCGACAACTTCAGAAGATGTGAAAAGTCTTCAAATCCCGAACAGCAACTCAAAGAAGGAAATCTACTACCTGAAATAACTCGGGTCTGACCCGAGTATTAAATTCAAAAGAAAATAATACACGGGTCAGTCTAATTCAAACTCAGTTATTAGTGCATAGAAGCAATAATATCAGATAGTCAATAGACGACAATCATAGAAATCTCGTATATACAACTCTCGATACGAGAATTGGATAACGGCAAATATAACACTAAATAGTGTTAAACGATAAATCAATAATCCAAATCAGAATACAACTCCCAAAACAGTGAAATTAACCAACGAAACAATTCAACAAATCGAAACATCAATTTAAAACTGCCAAAACTGATAGGGCTGCAGTACACGCACGCGTGTACTGCCTCACCACTATCGCAAGAGATACACAAAAGCTCAGTGAAAGTCACAAATGATCACAAGGTCAAACCCCGAAGTACCGGGTTCAACTCAAGTGAATTCGAAAACAAATCCAATGCATTAATACAATGCAAACCCACAAAGAAACCAAAACCAGAACATCAAAATACAAGTCTCAATATCAATGCTACTGCTTCAGCAGTCAAAATATCAAATATACATGAACTCAGACAGTGAACTGAAGGCAATGCACAGTAAAAGAAACAACATCAGCAGATGCAAGACCAGAGAACTGCACAAGTGTAATCTCGAATCAAAACAAAGTAAAACTGCTCATATACACGAACCAGTGCCGACAAACTCAAGAACTACCAGATGCCAATAAAGCATGAATACTATTGGTGTGAAGTAGATCAAAGTGTGCAAGCTAATCTACAATTACAAAATATGGCAATACAACTCCAAATCACACAGGCTCGAATGATTGAGTGCATGCAGGCAGTGTTACAACTAAGCTTAGGGCGAACCACCTTATTAAATTTTCCTTGAAAACATTTCTTTGCAAACTGATTTAACCATTTTAAATCATACTTAAACAAGGAAAATGTATCTTTTGCTTTACTCAAAATACACATGCCATGATATATGCTTTACACAAAATAATGTTAATGGACTTCAAATCAATAAGGTTATTTATCCCTTTTGAAACATCTTTGTACTTTAACCTCGAAAGCATTAGGCTGAAAGGCCAAAATATATCTTTCGAAATCATGACTTAAAACCATAGACATCCTCTTTCAAAACCATTAAAATATTCCTTTCGAAAGCATTAGGTTCAAGTAAAGAAATATGGAAGCATAGCTTCGAAACCAATTAAAGGTATTCCTTTCGAAACCATAGTTTGAGAACAAAACAAAATACATAACCCTTAAGGGAATTTATGCGAAAGCTATTCTTTCGAAACACTAAAAGTGATGATGACATACTTTCACATGTATACTTGGGTTTAAACAAGCAGCTTCAACCATGTCGAAAGGTATGGGAACGGCATCCACCCTTTCACAAGTATAAGTTAAGAGAAAAGCAGCTCAATGGTTGCGGAAGGGTATCGATTCGATACCCTACCCTCCGAACTCATTGATTTAAAGAGTTATAAAAGCGGCTCTTACTAAGGCAAAAGGTTTTAATGCAACAACTAGGGTATCGAAGGGGTTCAAAAGCGACAACCTTTCAAAGATATTAAATCAAAAGCAGATTTATAGATTTGAAGCCTGGAAATACGTCTTCACCCCTTACGCATGTATACTTTCGACACCATTACTACCTTCCGCATAAGTCCAATACACTTCGTGCCAATAGTTTGATACCATGTATATTGGTACCGAATGAGCGTGGAAGGGTTAGATGTGGGTGTGAATGATGTCGGAAGCCAGCAGGGTTAAGTGTTAAAGATGTAATTCGAATAAAAACTGCATTTTTGCTTATTAAAGAAAGTACTTTTCACCTACCATCAATATATGTCAAACTTTTATTAGCTTAGAAAACTTTTTCTTCTTCCTTTATTAGAATTACTGCCGATTTCTCAATGGAATACTTGAATATAATTTAACATAAAGCCCTTCTCCTTAATAAAACATTTAAGTCCTCTAACTTAAATAATTTATAAATCATAGTTAGTTACTTAGGAAAAATCAGAAAAAATCATGATAATTCACATTAATTACATTTTCAAACATATAAATATTTCAGACCTGTAAACATTATTTAATCGCCTTAAATAATCTAAATCTGAAATTAACTATTTTCTCTCTTAGAAAATTCATGGTAAATCCATAATTACTTAGAAAATTATGAAACTCAAAACCTACTTCTAAATAATATTTTTGACCATATATCAAAACCGTAACTCATTTAGATGTCATATGATAGGTTTTCTAATATAAATATATCATGAAATACATATTAAATGATATAAATCATCAAAATGTATAAATGTCCGTTTAATCTATCAAAACATGGCATGATACTTGCAAAAATAATTCGAAGCTAACTCGAAACCAAAATCATTATCAATAGTGAGATGTAAACTAATTATTCACCTTGGCTTTGTGTTAAGAAGGTTGAGATTTGCCCTTAAATTGTTTTCTTTAAGCTTTCTACTTGAATCCTAGCTTATCTTCACTTTAATTCTTTTTAATGGTGGTCAGCCAAAGCTTGATATTATTTTTGTTTAATTTATGAATGTAGATTGAATGAGGGAGTGGAGGGAATGGAAGAGTTTAGGGTATAGGAATAAGGCTCTTCCTATTTTTCCCTTTTAATTTTCCTCCTCCTTATCTTAAGTATTAATTACTTATATTAGTTCATTTATAAGGCACGGATCCTCCTTAATTTATAAATATCAATCCCTTAACTTTCTATATTATTTTATCTAATTTACCCAATTAAATGTTCTAAATAATATTAACTAAAATTAGGGTCATTACAATGGCATTCCATTCGAAGATGTTCTATTTCCTTCACATCATCAGTGAGCTCATCTTCCACTAATATGATATACTGCTTGTAATCTGTTCTAGTGCATGGCCGGTTATGTCCCGCCATTCAACTTCATCCGCACAATTTTGCAGTTCACGAAATTAGCTCCAGCCCGACTACACCCTAATAGCTATGCTTTCTTTAACAATATGTATATTATTTCACCTACCATCTAAACTGTGAGCCCAGTACTCAGGAGTTCCACTATGTGTACAACTTCAAACATTGAAAAGGGTCCCACTTGCTTACCAATCTATAGCCTTTGGGGGTTGTCTAATAGTGCTGGGTTTCCTGAACAAGGTGAGCTACGTCAAAGGCTAACTTTTCTTTGTCCCTTATCCGCTTGGCTTTGCACAGAGATGGTTGTCTGGATATAAGTCTTATTCTAGCTTTCTTCTCTTAATGTGAATGTCATAGACTAAACCATTCACATTGTTTCTCTCTGCAATTACAAATAATTCAAGAGAACCTAGTGGCATAGCTTTAACAAACACTCTTGCGGTTCTACATCAAGTTCATCTTGAAGAGAGGGAAATGAGGATACTTCTCATGAATGAGAATTCACATGTTTACCATTTTTTAAAAGAAGGCTATAGTGTCAACCACGTTCTAGAAGTTTTGGAAAATGGTGATGACGACGATGACTTCTCGCAAGAACACAACACCAACATAGAGGCTAATGAAGGTCATGAGGTACTCCCAGTTCCTAACCCTGTTTTTGATCCTAAAGCAAGTCAAAGTGTTAGATATTGCGAAGGAGCGAGGAGTGAACATGCCAATGAAGGGGGAGTGATGGTGGAGAAAATGATGGTGTCGGTATTGGCCGTGAGTCTTCTAGTGATGGGGGTAACGAAGATCGAGCATCTCTCATAACTCCTCGACTAAAGATAAAAATCATCTTGCCTTGGATACCCATACAACTTCCACCAGCCACTATAATAGAGGAGACTCCCATTCTACTCTCCGAGGACATCTATAGGTCTTTCAGACTGATCCCAGAAGAATTTGGTTCTTTTGGTTTGGATGATAATAGCATCGAGGATATTGGATCCACTATCCACCTATTAGATGAATTTCCTACCACTCGTGTGGGGGAATCAACCCTGTTAGCAAAATATAAATTCATGGTCCATGGTAGGGTCACTAGGACACACACACATTAACATGATATTTCACCTAGCTTAGTTCACATCATGTTCTTATAAAGTTAGTGCTAACTCATTTGTTTACACTTGCAGATTCAATGGAGCATAGAGGTACGTACGATACTATCAAAAGCCAAGGGAACAAGTACATAAAACATGGGTCATATGGTCGCCATCATGGCTCTTCTTATGATTCTAATCCACCGAGGCACTCAGGCCAAGACCATAGAAGTTGAGACAGAGGCTAGGCATCTCACAAGTCATCTCTACGACACCGGTCTCGCTTACCAATGCCACTCAGCATGGATAGAGATTCTACAAGAGCCGATTATACTCCTTCTATAGATGTACCACATGCTCTTGCTTCCTTTATATCATCAACACAGCCAATGACATATTCTCATGTGTCGCGGCGTTCCGGGTAGCCATCAGGGTCGATCATCTCCGATATTCCACATTCGAGGCTTGACAAAAGATTGGTTCAAATAGAGAAAGAGATTGTTTCACATCCTCATATGGACGCTTTGAACTGTAATTTTCTGGAAAAAAATTTGATGACGTCATGTTCGCTCTTGTTCTGAAAGATATCCCTCTGCATGTTAGAATCAACACAGTGGCTTACATCGATGACATGTACGATTGGTATTTCAAATGGATATGGTTGGCTGGAGTTATGTTTGAATGAGACTATAAAAGAAAAGTGGAGCTCAATCAAAATAGAACTAGAAAAAGAGTAAGAAAAATGCATTATCTCCACCCTTGACAAGTAGGTTGCAACGTTTAACACATTGTTAGCTGAGACCAGGAAGCAAGTGAAAAATCTGACCAAGTCTGTGGAGTTAGATCATCAAAATCATCAAAAGCAACTTAAGTGGCTCAACACAGGAGCCATAATTTGTCGCTAGAGAATGAGCAGCTTAAGAAAAAAGTAGATGTGAAAAAATGGTTAGAAGACGAGAAAAAAGAGAAAGATGGTTCCTTCGTCCAAGCCCAAGGTTACTGTAAGGAGTTGTTAAATGGTTGCAAAGCAAGAGACGATGTAGAGACCTAGTATAAAGATGTTGAGGAGCAGGTTAAAGCCGAAAAGACATGGGTTAAAGATGTGCTCGATCCTATACTCATCTGTTATAACACCAACGTGTTTAAGTTCGGGAACTTGAAGTGACTTAAAAAAGGATATCTTGGGACTTGGCCCTGGCATGTGAGGAGATTGTGAATCAAGAACGAGAGCACTCTGGTGGGACTGAGGTCGATGTAGATGGGTTAAAGCTCGATCTTCTAGAAGAAGAATATATAAAAGTGCTCAAAATAGATATGCTTATCCTTCAGCCAGAGTTGTTTGTTAAGATCCAAAAGGACCTGGGTGAGAGTTCTGGTGCCACCCTTCATGACTCGATGGCAGATATTAATGCTCCTCAAACTATAAGGCTGATAATTTCCAAGAATGTAACTTTTCTTTTCGGCCTTATTATTTTCCCCGCTTCTGGGTTGGTCTTTGGAGCTTCAACTATTTTGGCATCTTCGTCTGATGCTCAATATAATCCTGATGAGCCTTTGCTCCTAAAGCTTCCCATTTTGTCACCTATTTTGGATGGATGTTTCGGCAGTAATTTGACTCACAGTGAATCTACATCTCCCAGAGGTATATCATTAACGTCGCCCGTATTTGAGATGGCTCATACGACACCAATCGACATCATTAGTTTCTGCTTTTATGTTTCTCAATTTTAGATTAGCCTTCCATCATTCCTTTGCCCGAAGAGGGCCCAACACTAGGAACTTGTGCTACTTTGATAGAGCCGGTCATCATATCTTCCCCGATGTTGATCCCAGCTTCCAATATGAGCCCCACCCTCGGTCCTGGTGCTGAAATGATCCATGCTTTGAATGAAGAAACCATGGGTGATGACCATGAGGCTCAAGAAGAGGAAGATGTCACCATAATATGGGCTTTCGATCCTCCCTAGGGGCCCACTATGGAAGAGATGCTCCAAACTCAAGTCATTTTGGCAAAGGAGATCAAAAAAGAGAAAAATGTTGATATACCTCCTTCCTGGTCAATATGTTTACTCGGTCAGCCTATCTTCGCTTCTAATACCATCCCTCCTTCTGGAGGTGTCTAGAATGTGCCTTCCGAGTTCTCGAAGTGCATTCTTTCAAAGAGAAGAAAAAGGAGTTGAAGATGAGGAAGAAGATTTAGTTACATCCTTACTTGTTTTGTCCTCTTTTGTTTTGTTCGAATAACTGTGTAAATAGGTTGAAGTTGTGTGAGTACAACCCTTAAGTTTTGTTTAAGTAGCATGTTAATAAAAATTAGATTTGTTTCCTTTTCAAGCCTTGTGTCTATATGTTTAAGCATTGAGATATGTGTTTGTAATCGTTGCTCACATACATGTGAATCATTTCCATATCATCGTCTAGCAAAATCTATTGCTTATTCCATTATCTTTTAGTCAAGTTCTGCTCGACCAACGATAATGTCCAAAATTACATTATTCTTAATCTTGGAGAATAATGTCCTAGATGTCTATCTTTGTGCATCCGCCTTGGCAAAGCCAAATTCCGGGTCTTGACCGGAGTTTGTTGCTTGTAGCAGCAGTTTGAACATCCACTTTACAAATGGTTTACACGATCTCGCCTAACTCCTAGCGTTAGCCAGGGTTGATCACCTAAAGTGGTGGTTATAGCATCCATTTTGTGGATTTTTTCATCCGATCTTGCCTAACTCTGGGCGTGGATCGAGGTTGATCACCTGAAACGGTGGCTAAAGTGTCCACTTCTTAGATAGTTAGGGAAGATCCTGCCTAACTTCGGGTGTGGATTTTTGGTGTCACCATTCTTGAGGCGAGGAATTTGTGCCCCGCCAAACTCTGGGCGAGAGCTTTGTTGGGATGTGAATTGTTTAATTTGCCAACCCCGGGCAGCAGTTCTTGGGGTGAACTATCTCGTTCGATCCCCTATGTGTTTGTACTCTAATATCCAAACTATGGGTCAAAGGAGTTATTTAACATCTTTTCTAGATGCCTGGAACAGTCACACTCCTTAGAGTTAGATGCACTTATCTCGGTTACCTTCATGCATGAATTATACGAGTATGTATCATTCAATTATGCCGCTATTCACAGCACAAGATTTGGCTAATGAGAATGCAAATTCATCGACCCTCAGTGTCAATCATTGTGTATTCATGATAACAACAAATCATGCCTCTTTACATTGAGATTAACAAGATATGTACAAAGATAGTTATAAGTGAAATAGTGTCATAAGTGTTCGCTATTCCACGCCCTTGGAAGTGAAAGTCCATCGATAGTCAATAGCTTGAATGTTCCATCTCTAAACTTATGTCCAATAGCATATGTACCTTCATAGGTTGGGCCCATGTTCACTGGACCGGGGAAGATTCATCTAAGTGTAAGAGAACCAATCTAGAAAGTCTGGTTCTTGACCTTTGTATTGTAATGTCAAGCTACTCGCTTCCGGTGAGCAATGGCTCTCATGTCAGCTTCATCGCGCTTCTCATCAGTCATATCGAAGGACTAGTGCATGAGTTCCTCATTCTTTTTGGGATTATAGTGGATATTTTGCTATGGTTACAGTACCAATTCAATTGGAATCATGGCCTCTGATCCGTATGCTAAAGCGAATGGAGCGTGACTAGTCGTAGATTTATGGGTCATTCGATGGCCCAAAGTGCCAGTGGTATTTCATCAACCCACTGTTCAACCTCCTATGGATGTGCTACTGCAGACAATTTATTCTCAATTCGGTTCTTGCTATAGAAGTTTTTGAATTCTGTGTTGTCAAACTGGGTCCCATTGTTAGAAATAATCGTTTACGGGAACCCAAATCGACAGATAATGCTCCTGACTATGAAGTTGATCACCTTCTTCGTGATGATTGTGGCAAGTGGTTCCGCCTCAACCCACTTTGTAAAATAATCAACTGTAATGATAGCATACTTTGCTCCGCCCTTCAACATTGAAAGCACACCAATAATGTCGATTTCCTATATCGAAAATGGCCATTAGGCAGGGCCCTTGGAATTTCGATGAATCTCTGGCATCAATCACACATCCTGGTGTAATTGCTGCATCTCTGTTGATAGTCGGCCAAAAGTATCCCTAGCGAAGAAACTTCTTCACTAAAGTTTACCCCCTAATGTGATTACAGAAGGCTCCTTTATGAACATCTATAAGGACATTTTTAGCTTCTTTGCAGGTGATGCACCGCAACCGGGGAACAGAGAAACCTCTTTTGTTTAATACCCATCCTGGACAATAAATCGTGGAGCCTGGTGCAGTAGTTTCCTCTGATATCTCCTTCCACCTGGAAGGGTTCCCTTTAGTAAGTACTCCTTAATTGGAGTCATCCATGATTCTTTCTCAAATCCAACCTCCAAGATCCAATCGACAACCATCTGCTCGGTGCTCGAAGCCGACAATACCTCCACTGGAAGTAAACCCATGAATTACAAATTCTCAAAGTTAGGCAGCATGGATAGAGAATTGGCTTTAGTGTTTCCTTCCTTAGGAATATGCGTTATCATGTAATACTCAAAATTGTTGAGCAGTTCTAGAACCATCATCAAATAAGGGGCTAGCCTAGCTTCCTTTGCCTGGAATTCCTTCCTTACCTGGCAAACTACAAACTGAGAGTCACTATATACGTGCAAAGCCTTGACTCCTAATTTCTTTGCTAACCTGAGCCCTTCAAACATCGCTTCATAACCGGCTTCATTGTTCATTGCAGGGAACTCAAGATTTAAGGCGTAGTAAACCAATTGTTCCTCAGGGGTTACTAAAACTACTCCTGCCCCCAAGCAACGTTCGTTGGACGCTCTGTCCATATATAACTTCCACTGAGTGCTTTGCTCTGTAATTTCTTCTCTTTCATATCCTAAGCAATGAACTCGGTAATCAAATTGGCCAACACCTAGTCTTGGATCGCTCTCCTGGGATGATACGATATATCATACTAAACAAGTTTGATGTTCCATTTTAAAAATCTCCCAGAAGTCTCAGGCTATTCCAGGACCTGTCATAAGGACTGGTCAGTCAACACCTTAATTAGATGAGGTTGGAAGTATGGGTGGAGTTTCCTCGAGGTGATCAACAAACAATACACCAAATTTTCTAACTTTGGATAATTCTTCTTGACTCTTGCCAAATGTTTACTTATATAGTATATCGGCCTTTGGTTTCTTGCTTCTTTTCGTACAAGGGCAGCACTCAAAGCATGAACAGACACTACTAGATAAACGAATAAATTCTCTTCCTCCAAAGGCTTTGATAAGATAGCCTGCCTTTCCATGTGATTGACCAAGGATTAGAGAGCATCCTTGCATTCCTACATCCAGAGAAAATTTCTCTTCCCTATTTTAAGGACATCAAAGGATAGTATGCATTTGTCTACAGACCTTGAGATGAATCAATTCATCGTGGCTACATTCTCGTTTAGACTCTGTTCCTCCTTTAACATCTTTGGAGCTTTTACATTCCTCAGGGCATCAATCTTCTCTGGTTTGGGCTTGAATCCTCTCGAGTTCACAATAAAACCAAAGAATTTCCCTAACATGACTCCGAATGAACATTTCAATGGGATGAGCTTCATCATGTAATTTTGGAACACGCTAAACATTTCTGATGAGTCCTCTAATTGATTCGTCAATCATTATGACTTTACCAATATATCGTCTATGTAGACCTTCATTGAACGTCCAATCTGATCTATGAACATCAAATTCACTAGTCTCTGGTAGGTGGCTCCAGTGTTTTTTAGACCGAACGACTTGACAAGATAACAATATAGTCCTAAATTGATTATGAAGCCGGTATGTTCCTGATTCGGAATGTGCATCGAAATTTGATTGTAGTCAGAGTAAGAATCCATAAATGATAGCAATTCATGGTTGGCGCTTGAGTCCACCAGCTGGTCGGTCTTCGGTAACGGGAAACTATCCTTCTGGCATGCTTTATTCAGGTTTGAATAATTGATACACGTCCTCCATTTCCCACTGGACTTCTTGAATAGGACCGGATTGGATACCCATTCCGCATATAAAGCATCATGGATAAAGCTGTTATCTTTTAGCTTATCCACCTCTTCTCTTAGCATAGCGGATCGCTACAGACCCAGACTATGTCGTTTCTATTTCATGGGGAGACACTTGGGGTTCACATTTAATGCGTGGAACGCTATCTCCCGCGATATTCCTCACATGTTAGAATGTGTCTAGGCAAACTAATCTAGATTGCCAAGAGAAACCCCATCAATTCCTTTTTCATCTACATGCAAAGTTGGGACCCAATTTTTAAGACCCGTATAAGATCATCCTGATTGACCGGGGCGCATATAGTTAGCTCAGTAGAGGCCGTCCTAGCATTCTATGGCTCGTTCCTTGGGTCCATAGCTTTATGGAACCTGCTATGTCAATCAAGATAGGGCTTAAGCGGTGTTCACTATGCATCCATGGATTTGACGCAGAGAGTCTTCTCTATGTCCTTTTTCTTTTTGCACCATTTTACTTCATTTAGCTCTGCGATGTAGTACTCACGTCCGATACTCTACTCTCATTGAATGAATCCTAACCTGTTCTTTGTAGGGAACTTCATCGTTAGGAACCATGGGGCAATGGCCACTTGAAAGCTAGCTACAGCCGGTCGACCGAAGAAAGTGTTGTAGGTAGAAAAACGTTCATCACCACGAAGGTCACAACCCGCACTCTCTTGTGATCAGCTTCACCTAGAACCAATGATAAATCCACACAACCCACAAGCTTTGTCGCCACTCTGTTAAATTATTGAATTTGGTATCCACGCGGCTTCAGATCCTGGCCATCCACCAACTTCTGATCATAATCTTTTTTAAACAGAATGTTCACCGAATTACCATAATCAACTAATACCTTCCTCACAATCGTCACCCCAATCGTGGCTGATGTGCACGTAAATGTGCATATTTTTACCACCATATTTATTCTATTTAAATTAAATAAATGATCATATTGGGTATTTTAACTTATTTTAACCAAAATCCATATTAATTCAAAATTGCCACATATTAATCTTCATATAGGGGCAAAACGGTCATTTGTGTGCATATATTTCTTTGAGAAAAATTAATTGGAAATTTATATATATTTGTGTAGGAATTTGATCTCAAATAGGAGTGGTTTCATGAAGACACATGCATGCACAAAATGAATACAAAGGAATGAAGATGGAAATAATTCAAAGTGAAGAACATGGAGGACCCCACCTACCCACCTACCTTGATGTACAAATTAGAGGCTAATGCACATGCTTATGGAATTAATGGCTTCATGTAAACTTAAATGATGATTAGTAGAAGCTAATGATTACTTGGCCTCCACACTTTCTCAAGGGTAGTTTGGGCATTCCCCAAATTATGGATTAAGGTTTCATGCTTGTATAAATAACCCATTATGTTCATGTAACCTCTTCTACCCTCTTTAAGCCCTCTTATAGAGGCCATCTCTTCTCTTAGTTTAGCTTAGCTCTCTTTGTTCTATTTTCATGGCTACTTAGCCATCTATTTTATTTTCATGTAATTTTCTTTTTATTGCAATTTAATACATGCTCTTTCCTTTCCATGCTCATTTACTTTAATGTTTGTAGTGTAGATTTACTTTCATGCAAATTAGATTAGTGTTAATTCTTGTTAATTAGTTCTCTTCTTTCATTTAGCTTTCATTTTGCTTTCTTTTTATTTCATGTTGCAAGCTACATTTGTTAATCAAATAACAAATATGAGAGGCTAAACCCTTTCGGGGTAATGAAGCTCTCTAATTATGTAGCTTCAACTAGTTGTTAATTCATGCTCTCTTTTTGTGCTTAGTAAGAATGATTGAAGTGGTTTAATTGTTGTTTTTGCTTTGAATTTGATAGCCTATATTGTTGATACCAAATAGGCTATGCTTAAACAATCACTAACATTAATTGCCTCTTCATCAAAATATGCTTATGGCAAAAGAAAGTGATTTGAAATTAAAATTTGATGGTCTATATTTCTAATCACTAGTTAATAGGCCATACTTAAAGTAGATTTCATTTTCATTTTCATTGTCAAGTTTCATGAAAGTTAGTAAGTGGTTTAAGGGGTGTGTTATAGTTTGATGGCTTATGTTGGCTAATAAATAGCACAAATATGCCATACTTATGATAAGCACATCAATTAAAGCACTAATGACCATAAAAGAGAGATCATGATTTCATATGTGTTGAACTACATGATCTAAAGAGTGGATTTATTCTCTAAATTGTCACTTAACTCTTATATTTGATTCTCTTTCTTTTAGTTAGTTAGTTAATTCTCTAATTCTCCAGCTTAACTTTCACTTGAAATTGGTATAATTTGATTGAATTGAATTTTTAAAATCATCAATTCCCTGCGGATCGACCCGTATTCGCCACGTACTACAAGTGTACGCCGTGCGCTTGCGGTTATTTTTATTATAAAATTCATTCGGCTATTTTCTAGTTCATAGAACTTTAGTCGACGCGTACAAGTTTTTGGCGCCGTTACCTTGGAATTGTTTTGATTTTAATTTTCTATTCTTCGGATTATTTTTGTGTGTTTTCATTTTGTATGTGTATTGCATTTTTTTTTAAAAAAAATTGTGTGTTTGTGTGATTTTTATTTTCAATTGTGTGTGTGCTTGTTGTTGTTCATTTGCTCTTGCATTTGCATTTCTAAAAAAAACACACACATTCTCAAAAAAAAAATTATTTCCCTTTCAATTTTCATTTCATTTTTTTACAATTTACATTGCATTTACAATTTTTTTTAAAAAAAATCTGTTAAATTATTGTTCTCTGTTCACTACAGTGCATCTCAGTGCACATTCACATCCTCTACAGTTTTATCACCTTACATACTTCAACCTTGCTCTGACCATCTTTGTGCACATCTTTGTTACAATACAACACTCTGACCATCTTTGTGTACAAAGGGTGCAGTCTCCACGACAAACTTCTCCACTGTCAACAGACCCTTCACCACTGCAACTCACAGCTGCATTTCCACTTCACCACTTGTTTCGGATTGTCATCACTCCTCCATTCATCACTTACCTCTTTGCTCTGTCAACCTCAAACTAACAGCATCACATTGCTCAGACCACCATATCAACACTGCCTACAACCACCGAGCTACCAGTGCAGACATCATCAACAAACATACAATTGCCACTGTAAAACTCTGACAACCATTTCACTTGCCTCTTTAACCATCAATTTTTACTCCACTGTCTCAATTATCTCAACTATACAACAAAACCACCACAAAACACTACCAAACTTCTCTTTACTTGCTGTCCATTCCCTCTACACTACCAAACTTCTCTGACCATATCAACCTCTTCACTGTCCCACTTCCACTGTGCCAATTACTGCACATCCTCCACCACACAATACAACAACAGATATCTGTTCAACAACAAGCCACCACAGTAGTGCAACAACACATACATACAAACTAACATTACAAACAAATTCAAAACTCCAAACTGGCACAATAGTACTGTCTTCGACCTGCACCTGAGCATTTCCACCTCTGTCTCCTTTCCAACCACTATACATATTTCTTGCAACAACTCCTCTGACTTGCTCACAACATTGCCTGCAATACCACTTACAACATCTTAACCACTGCTCCTCCACCTTACATCTCCTTCAGTCCACCATTCCACCAGTACACCTGCCATCATCATTTCAACAACACTTCATACAACACACTTGCACATCATCATTTCCAACTCCCTCCACAACAACCAGTCAGCTATTGGCCATCCTTCCTACCTGCATATCATCATTTTTCCTTCACTGCCATACATCATTTCAACACACTTAATCACTTCATACACTTTGCCACTACAACCTGCTCATACACAACAGAACTGCCTTATCAAACTGTAGTTGAACCATCATCACATCCTTCCCACCGTTGCCCAATCTTCCATTTCAACTGTTGTTACCGAAATTTGAACCACCGCTACTAACTTCAAGTTACATCTCCAACAACACTGTCCTACCCAATATCACAGTGTACATTCAAACTACACTACATCAATTTCCTATAAACAGACTTCTCCACACGTTTCACACAACAGCCTCTTCCAACCCACTGACTACCATTGAAAAGTGCACACTCACCCATCACCACAAACTGTGCGACAGCACATCACCATGCACGTCTCAGTAAACAAATCTCCTCTACTTGGACTCAACTGTCAAAACCAATACTCCATCTCCTTCACCGAACTTCCAAACCACCATCACTCTTCAAAAAAATCCACTTCCCAAACAACTGTAATCTCCTAAACTGCCATCAACATTTTGAACACCTTGCCTCTGACATTTTGAACACTCCATCCAACTGCAAATCACCGCCTTGATCCACGAATTCCACAGTCGCGAACATCCCACTCCAAATCGCCAGACAACATTCACCAAACAGTAGACAACTCATCACATCCTCTTCATTAAACTGCCGCCTTCACTAAATCTCCTTCCGCGACCTCAATTCAACCTCCATCACGAACCCGCTATCGATTCCACTCAATTTGCTGTTGGCATTGAGAATTTGATTTCATGCGATTCATTTAACTGATTTTGTGAATTGAGTGGGGGCTGTACATTTTTTTAAAGTGCATTTGAGTTGTAAATGGGTTTGAGGTAGGGAGTAATTTTCTTTTGGGCTGGGTGGGTTGTTAAATAAATTTCAGGTCGAAATTTTTTGGGCTATAACTTGTGTTATTTAAAAAAAAAGGTTTGTTTGTTTTGCTTTCTTCAGATTTTGTTTTGTTTCATTTTTTTTGTTTTTGTTTTTGTCTTCCTTTTTTTTTAAAAAAAACTGTGTATATATGTCTTTGTTTTATCTTTCAGGTTGCAAATGCAGAAGGAGAAAGATTGCGCTGCTAAGCTTGCCCAAAAAATAAAAAAATAACTGCTCCGCTTACTTACAAATTTTTTTTGCTGCTTTTAACTCCTATATATTATTTTTATTTGCCTTGGATTGTTGTTTGCTTGCATTTAAAAAAAAATTCAAAAAAAAAATCCATTCGTAGTTGCATTGCCAATTCACTTTTAATTTCTGTTTTGCATTTCATCTTAGATTTTGATTAATAATAACGGTCAGAAATCGATAACACTTAATTGTATATTGACAAATTGTCTTCTTTGAACAATTTACTTTCTTGGTGTCTAGGCTACGGTAGAGTAATAATCATTTATAAATATTATGGTGATTCGCAAATATTATAGTGGTTGTTCCTCTAAAGGTACTTAAACCTTCGGCTGCATTGCTACGGTGATTTATGGTGCACCGATAAATCCTTCCCGTTACCTGGCTCAGAACTATCTTGTTGATTTAAGACAATGTGTGATTATACAATTTTGGGTTAACTTAGGATAAATCATTTATAATTAACCCTTGCATTCATTTAGTTGCATTAGTTCATGCATATTTTAAAAATAAATTTCAAAATCCAAAACTAAAAAAATTGTAAATATTCCTTTTCCTTTGAAATTTTTAAATCCTTTTACTTTGAAATTTCAAAAATCCAAAAAAAATTAGAAAAAACCAAAATCCAAAAAAATTATAATACCTTTTAAAAAATAAAGAAAAAAGTATTGAAAAAAACAAACAAAAATCAATTTCTCCTTTGAAAAATAAATTTTATTTCTAAATATTTTTCATTTATATAAAAAAACAAAAACATTCTTGAAAATGTCCGAGTTTCCCCACTTATGTGAATTTTATAATAGTTGTGAAAATCAATATAATCCATATGATTTCACCCCAAATTCGTATGGATATTTTAACGACAACTATTGTTTAAATAATTCGAATTTCGAACAACAAAATTTTCAAAACGATGACCAACCCTCAAATCTCGAAAATAGCATTTCATCTCTACTTGAAATCTCTACACAACAAAATGAAATGATAAATGATTTGTGTAATTCGTATTTGTGCGATAACTCGAGTCAAAGTTTTCAAGGATTTCAAAATTTGAATTCAATTCAAAATTCAAACGATTTCGATGATAACCCATGCTAATTCAATTTCGAACTCCAAAAGGAATTTCAACCTCAAAATGAAAATGGAAACAACTTTTCAAACGACTTTAACAATGGGAATAATCTTAACCACGTTATGATTGAAAATCTTTGTTCTCAACAATTTCAAAGTGAAAATCTTCAAGTTAATAACTATAAATTGGATTTTGTTGAGCAAATGAACGAAATTTAAAATGATCACATGGATTCGTTGTATGAAACATATATGAAACAACATGAAAAACAAAATCAAATTCTAACGTGTGACGAGTTAAACAATAATCCATCTTTTACCCAAATCACTGATTTTCAAATAACAACTTTTGAAATTTAAAAATAACGATCTTAATAAAGTTGTTGAGAACACGGTAATTGAGTTGGATTTCAATTTTTTCGAGGGGGTGGAACCAAATTTAAAATTCGACCCTCCTTTTCTCGATTCCAAAAATTTAAATACAACAACTTTGGATTTTGAACTTAATATATACGATGAAGTTGTTGATAATCCAAATAAGGAAGCCGAATTTAACGAACACGAATTTTATGGAATTTTCGAAGACGAGTTGTTAAATTCTGAAAGGGTAGATTTAAATCACCATTTTGATTTTGAAATCAATAATTTTGAAGAAGTTTTCAACGACAAATTTGAATTTTAAAATGGTGAAAATAATCTTGAATTTCAACCAATTGTTTTATCAACCACGAAAAACATCCAAAATAAAACAACTCATGCGATTTTTAATAAAACGACATTCGTTTTTCCAAATCAACACTCAACTTTGAAATCTTTTACGATTTGGTTTTCTGCGCTTAAGCTATGTCTCGCATACTTGACGAGACAAATGAATCGGTCTTTGGAAGACCGTTTCATTTACTTTTTGACGACATACTTTCTGATCTCGTGTAAATATCATTAATTTTTATTTAAATAAAGGTCATGTTTTTATTTTTATTTTTCTCCTTCCACTTGGCCTTACTGTGGGGACACAGTCAAAATCAAGTGTGGGGGGAGACTCATCATCATCTTTGATTTTTTACGGTTTACTTTTTATTTTTCTTCCCAAAATTTAAAAAAAAACATCTAAATTTTTTTTTTACCATTTTGATTTATTTTTAAAGAAACACTATAGGATAAATATATGGTTTTGGTTTATTAAATTGAAATTTTTGAAAATTTATTTATCTTAACAAAAATATAAATGAAGTTTGATTACAAATAGCGATGGTTTAACCAGTATATAGGAAGGTTCATTCGTGTTAGTTATGAAATATCCTAATTGAAAATCTTTGTTTTAAAACGTGGTGAATTCAAATAAAAGGATATAACATTTTTTTTGTCTTCTAAGTTAAATGGTGCTAAGATGATTTTGCAAAACTCTCTCCCTTTAAAAAAAATAGAGAAAAAAAACAAAAAAATATAAGTATAAAAAAACATTTGTATATATGTATATATATATATATTTATATTTTAACACCTAGAGTCATGTGTTCACACTCGTGTGTTCACCCGCCATGCTTTGTACCCTTCTCACGTAAGCTTAAAAGGCAGTGCACGATCGGTATATCTGGCCTCAGTTTATCTGAGTTAGGTGTATGTATATAAAAATTATTTTACTAATACCGCCTACGGTCAATAAGTGTTCACACTTGTGTGTTCACTTGCCATGCTCTGTATTCCCCTCACATCAGTCCGCAAGGCAGTGCATGGGTAATATATTTGGCCTCAGTTTATCTGAGTTAGGCATATGTAAATATTGTTAATATAAATAAAATTTTCAAAAGAAAAAAAAAATGGAGAGAGTAAGCAAATGAAATCCAAGCACTATTTTAACTTATTTGATTTGACTTGTTATTGAACTGAAATGAAAATACCACTTTGATAAACTTTGATAATCAACCAAGGATCCATTTCATAATTACACTTTGTTATCGACCGAAACAGAGTTAAACTATTGTCTATCTGTTATGATAGCTTGATTTTTGTTGGAAATTTTGACAAGTAAATGACTTAAATTTTCAAGATAATGAACAAAACTTATATTTAACTTATTTGTGTCTATTTAAAAGAAAATCCTTCATTCGTAAATGTTTCCAAAAACTCGCATTCATTTCTTTGTAAATAAACCTTGCATTTTGTAAATATTTTCATCCTGCTTTTGGATTTTGTGGGTAGTATCCGCTGAAAACCCTCACGTCACAACACTCGTCCTACTGGGGACACCCAGAGGTTTAACGGCTTGTTGCATATGCTCAATGCAATTGTGCTCCCTACGAAAACGGATTTATCTTAGTTTTTAGTTTATTCGAGGACGAATAAAAAGATAAGTGTAGGGGTATTTGATGTGCACGTAAATGTGCATATTTTTACCACCATATTTATTCTATTTAAATTAAATAAATGATCATATTGGGTATTTTAACTTGTTTTAACCAAAATCCATATTAATTCCAAATTGTCACATATCCATCTTCATATAGGGGCAAAACGGTCATTTGTGTGCATATATTTCTTTGAGAAAAATAAATTGGAAAGTTATATATATTTGTGTAGGAATTTGATCTCAAATAGGAGTGGTTTCATGAAAACACATGCATGCACAAAATGAATACAAAGGAATGAAGATGGAAATAATTCAAAGTGAAGAACATGGAGGACCCCATCTACCCCGTACCTTAATGTACAAATTAGAGGCTAATGCACATGCTTATGGAATTAATGGCTTCATGTACACTTAAATGATGATTAGTAGAAGCCAATGATTACTTGGCCTCCACACTTTCTCAAGGGTAGTTTGGGCATTCCCCAAATTATGGATTAATGTTTCATGCTTGTATAAATAACCCATTATGTTCGTGTAACCTCTTCTACCCTCTTTAAGCCCTCTTATGGAGGCCATCTCTTCTCTTAGTTTAGCTTAGCTCTCTTTGTTCTCTTTTCATGGCTACTTAGCCATTTATTTTATTTTCATGTAATTTCATTTTTATTGCAATTTAATACATGCTCTTTCCTTTCCATGCTCATTTACTTTAATGTTTGTAGTGTAGATTTACTTTCATGCAAATTAGATTAGTGTTAATTCTTGTTAATTAGTTCTCTTCTTTCATTTAGCTTTCATTTTGCTTTCTTTTTATTTCATGTTGCAAGTTATATTTTTTAATCAAATGACAAATATGAGAGACTAAACAACTTCAATTTAGGGGTAATGAAGCTCTCTAATTGTGTAACTTCAACTAGTTGTTATTTCATGCTCTCTTTTTGTGCTTAGTAAGAATGATGGAAGTGGTTTAATTGTTGTTTTTGCTTTGAATTTGGTAGCCTATATTGTTGACACCAAATAGGCTATGCTTAAACAATCACTAACACTAATTGCCTCTTCATCAAAATATGATTATGGCAAAAGAAATTGATTTGAAATTAAAATTTAATGGTCTATATTTCTAATCAATAGTTAATAGGTCATACTTAAAATAGATTTCATTTTCATTTTCATTGTCAAGTTTCATGAAAGTTAGTAAGTGGTTTATGGTGTATGTTATAGTTTGATGACTTATGTTGGTTAATCAATAGCACAAATATGCCATACTTATGATAAGCACATCAATTAAAGCACTAATGACCATAAAAGAGAGATCATGATTTCATATGTGTTGAACTACATGATCAAGAGAGTGGATTTATTCTCTAAATTGTCACTTAACTCTTATATTTGCTTCTCTTTTCTTTTAGTTAGTTAATTCTCTAATTCTCTAGCTTAACCTTCACTTGAAATTGGTATAATTTGATTGAATTGAATTTTTAAAATCATCAATTCCCTGCAGATCGACCCGTATTCGCCATGTACTACAAGTGTACGTCATGCGCTTGCGGTTATTTTTATTATAAAATTTGTTCGGCTATTTTCTAGTTCATAGAACTTTAGTCGACGCGACCAGTGGCCGATATCACCAAGGGATCTAGCATAGGTCCTTTGACCCCATCGGCATCCTTATTCCTAAACAAAAAATCATTAGTCATTATTTTGAGTTGCATTGCCGGAGCTTCGTCTTCGATAGGGAAACAACTCTCTTTCACAACATACATCAAAGAACTTGCATATCTCTTAATCTCGTTTTAGCACTTTGTAACCAAATGAGGTTCACTATAGATCATTTTAATAACCAATCTTTTTTAAAGCTTCCTAGGTTCGTCATCACTAGGCCCGGCCTAACCCCTTTGGAGTAGTTGCTCTTGGGGTTAAGCATTCTCTTGCTCGTCATCTTGTAGGGCTTTCACATACTTTCAATGTTTCTTCTTTCAAATCAAATCTTCAATCACATCCTGCAAGTGCAAAACATCCCAGACCTTTTCTCCCTCTCAATTGACTCCCTAGGAGTCGGCTTCTTATACTATTCAGTACCCCGTGCCACGAGGTATATATTCTCAACCAAATTATTAAGTAGTGTACAATTTTCCATACTTTGGACATTTCTTGAAATCAAGTTTCCTACCTCCATCACCTTGATAATTTTTATTCTTGTTACTGCCTTTATTCCACATATTCACAGCTACTTTCTCTGAACCATTGTCGAATTACATCACAGCCACATTACTCTATATCACTTTAGCCGATTGGTCACCATTGGCCTTTCCGGTGATCGTACTTACCTTTTCCAAGCGCAAGAACCGAGTTGCCTTTTCTATAAAAAAGCATCCACAGTCGGTAAGGGTTTCAATTTTTACCATCTCCCAAATTTTATGTCTGGGTGTATTCCTTTGATCAAGGCCATCAACACCTTGTCCTCCTTAACGTTACTTACTTCTGTCACTGCCATGTTGAACCTGCTCAAAAAGTTTTTCAACGACTCTCTAGTACTTTGAAAATGATTAGACAACGACATCACATCCTTCGAATAGGTAGTGTGCAAGCGGGACTATTTTTCAAACCTTCTTACAAACCGATCAAAAGATGATACGATCTCGATGGAAGCCGGATAAACAATATCGTAGCTACACCTTTAAGAAAGATTAGGAAACATCTACATCTCATAGCATCTATCGCTCTTGTCGTGTCCATATGTCACTCATATTTCAACAAATGCTTCCTTGAATATGTCGTTCCATTATAGAATGGCATCTTCGGCATTGTGAACCTTCGGGGATACTCCTCACATAGTATCTCATCGATAAACGGGTTCTTGCTAGGGGTAGAGCCCTATTTATTATTGTTTCTATGTTGGTTTCCACTCATCAATTTTTTCACCATATCTATTAGTGATTTTGGTCCAACTTGATCTATCGGACAGTGATAATCATGATCTACCCCGACTGTTTAGCTCCGTAAACTGTCCTAGTTAGTTTTACGATACTTGGGTTATCCATACTATAGGAGAATCATTTGTCCAACTGACACATTCATGTTGTTTCTACGAGGCAGATCAGCAGCAACTACCTAAACTCCATAATTCTTGCCGTCAGCAACATGACCAACATTACCACTGACATCACCATCCAAATCAACAGCATCCCTATAATATAAGTCGAGAGTGTGGGGTTCGGTATAGATCCCTAAATATGGATCGGCGCAGATCCATAATCCTCCACTTCGATCACTCTTCAATATATCTTTCGAAGTACCTATTTCTTTTCGCTCTACTTTCTATTTTCCATCTTGATGTTTTTCAGCAGATGATGAAGAACCGTCCTCTTTCGAGTCTGAAGATGATAAATCTCTCCTTTTCCTTCTAGGACTATGAGTTAACTAATTTACTAAGTCAAGACTCTTCCTCATTTGTTTCCTCAATTCGTCCTCACTTTCTTGCACCTTGTCATTCATCTACTTCATCATCCTGTCCATTTCAACTTACTTTATCATATTTGAGGGATTCTAAACTTCAACAGTTATGGGTTGAGTGACTTCTTCAACATACTGATAACTAGCATTCTCAACATCAGCAGTAGATCTGGAGGCAGTGGACTTCTCCTTTCATGGGGCCATAACTTCAATTATTCATGTGGTAAATTCTGTGGAAGTCTGACTAGTCATGGATTACAATAACAAACAGACATGTCTATCTCATGGATTAAAAAAACCAGTAGAAAATATATCCTAATAGCATGTGATCGATACGCTCTCAATGAAAGCACAAAAATTTTTATGCCAAAAGTTGGCATAAACACCCAAAAGTTAAAAGTAGAGAATAAAATGAAGAAAATAAATTAAAAATAAGGAAAGTAACAACACACATCAATTATAGTGGTTCGGCTAAGTAGAGGCCTACATCCATTTAAAATTTGTTGAAGTTTCTGATGAGTTTTTAGAAAGCTGTTCTTAGGGATCCGTGATGATACGTAAAATTACAAAGGAGACACAATAATTCTGTAAACAACTAAAAAGATCCCTCAAACTATGCCTATCTCCTTTTATTTATAGCTGCAAGTCGACGAAATCTACTTGCATATGTTATTGCCCATGTTCCCATGTTTTGGAAGTTAAGCCGAAGAGATCATGGCCATATCAACAATATTCGAGATCGATACTAATCCATAGTCAAGGATCGGTACTGATCTATAAACTTATTTTTTATCTCTTCTTTCCTCTTCTAAATGTTCGTTTGAATTTTGCCTTCATCTTTGATGCTTCATTTGCATTGCTATGGGCGGTTGGGCAAAAGTACTGGATTTATCCATTGATCGTTTGAGTTGCGATGAGCATGCGCACTATTCCTACATAGCATTGAACAACTCCTAATAGCTCCAACTTGACTTGGCATGAGGAAAGTAGAAGATTTGGAGGAGCCTTAGGGACTGGTACCGATCCCTGACCATGGTTCAGTACTGATCCAGAAATTCTTATTTCTTGGGCTTCTAAGTTTTGTGCTTATGGCAGGAGGTGTGTGGGCTATTCTGGAAAATTCTTTGCTACCCTTGGACTTCATCCCTCGGTTATGCTTGACATTTGAGTTTGGCAGTTACGCTTTAGATTCCTACTTTGGTAATTTTTATTTTGGCCAATTTGATTCGTCCGAATGCAGCCTGGTGATAAGGCTAGATAACAACTATTATTGTATATATCAACATTTGTGAGGATGGGTTGTTTATAACTGTCTACACTGATGTAAGTAAATAGAATCGTAACACTGAAAAGTTTTGTATCTTAGAGTGTCATTTTTCTACTGTCGTTTGATACCATATGCTATTGTTCCGCTGTGAGATTTTGATATTGTGTTCCTTCTTTCTACTTTCATTTCTTTTTCTTTTTTACCCTAACAATTAGTATTTTCGACACTTGAGTGCTCCGCATACGAATACCATGGATGTATTTAGTGTCGACATTCGAGGGTTAAGAAGGCAAGTCGTTACAAAGCTCGACCAACCTTTTAGCATACCTAATCATGTTATGTGCATAATCTTGGAATAAGGTGCCTTTGGTCATTTTCGTGTGAAACGGCTTCCATGAAATATCATACCTTCCAAATATGAGATTGCTCACTATAAAACTTTTGAAGGTGCTTGAATATTTCAGGAATATTCATGTAGCATGTTGTCTTTTGAGTTCGACGCTC
Organism: Allium fistulosum; assembly: GCA_030737815.1. Lineage (NCBI taxonomy): Eukaryota > Viridiplantae > Streptophyta > Magnoliopsida > Asparagales > Amaryllidaceae > Allium > Allium fistulosum. Next base: position 719,733,231 of record CM060908.1, read on the forward strand.
TTAGTCGACTTCATGTGGTAGTAAGCTAGTTCATAGTTTATTGATCAATCTTCTTAAGCCTCAATCATTTTTGGTGTAGTCTCCTTATCGAGTCTAGCCAATGGCTTGTTAGCGACAATGTTCCAGAGCTTCTCATAAGTCAGTGCCATCTTAACCTTTCTTATCCAGTCTTTATTGTTTTCACCTATTAGTTTGTTCTTTTCTAAAAACTGCTTCATCATTGCCATTTGATCTCCGCAAATTTATTAAATTAAGTTAGAGAACATCACTTTTGTTATTTTACTTATTAGAATGTCATTATATTTATCTAATAAGGCTCACACTGAATTTTGCTTCTCTTAAATGGCTTAAAAGAGATACCAGAATTTCATAAATTTCTTCAGTAGTTGTTAAAATCCATTTATCAAGTAATACAGCCTTGAGTTTGCTTAAAAAAGTATAGTCCCCATAAATGGTAAGTAATACGTACTTTAATAGTTAAATCTCGTATGTAACTCCTAACATACTTTTAACTATGCTCCTAATCATCTTCATGAACTTTAGTTTTCTCAACAAATCATGAAGCACATAAGATACCCTAGACCTATTATTTTGCAATATCCTAAAAGGAGTAATGTAATGCCTTAGTTCGATCAACAAAGTTACACAAACATTCTTAGTTATTTAGAGAAAATATAAACAACACCTTAGATATTCCATGGCTTATGTTTCCTCAACAACCATATGTATGTAAGTGTAACAACCCAAAATTTGAGCTATAATAATTAATTAACGAATTAATTAAACAATAAAATAAGTTTGTGAAATTTTTAGAATCGAGCCACGGAAGTTGCAACATTGGGTCCGTGGTAATTTTCTGAGCAACTTCCATATATAACTTGTTGAAATTCGAGTCAGTATGGAGAAGTTATGAGGGAAACAAGAAATCAGAATTAAATAAACAAGAACGAAAAAAATAAAAATAAATTAGACCCCATAAGTGTCGACCCTTGCATTGGTTAGGTCGACCTATAGGTCGACCCCCAATATACATAGGTCGACCTCCAATATACATAGGTCTACCCACCATTTTTCCTGGACGCTATTTCGTCCAGGTACGAGCCGAAGACCCTATAATCCGATTTTCGTGAAATCCTGTGCATTCGTGCTTGCATCTGACGGTTCCTAGTGAGCCTATGATGTGGTTGCACTAGATTTAATCTTCAAATCCGACGGCCTAAGATCCCTAAGCCACACTATAAATAGAACCCTAGGCCTAGCTATTTCTCTCATTCAGATTTTCTCCCAATTGGATTCATTGCTTGAGGATGAACCCTAAATAGAAAAAATTTCTAGGGAGGAAATCTTTTTGATAAAAATATTCTACACCCTAAAAGTGGATCCAGGAAGACCCAGGACTAGAGCTAAGGACCACAGGTGAGTGTTTTGTGATTATTTTAGATCTGTAAGCAATTTAAAATAGTAGGGTTCTCAATAGTTGTAGTTTTTCTACAATTTTGAGACAGTTTTTATGTAAGTTTATTTACAATCAGTTTTTAAGTAAATTTCTGAAGCTTTTTTCAGTCTATTTTTTTCAGCTATTTTATTCAGTTATTTGCATTTATTTGCAGTTAATTACAGTTATTTACATCTGTTTTACGATGGAATTTAGCCTGTAAATGTTAGTTTCTTTTTTTAGAGATTTAATCCTTTTTGACGTGAATAAAATATTAAAAAGGGAAGAATTCACAAATATGGATTAAAATAGAATAACATTAAATTAACAGAAATCAGATGTAAAATGAGAAAAACTAAAATAAAATAGAGATGGACTGAAATAGGCAAATTTAAGATATTTGCAAGTATGATTATAACAAGAGGTTATAACTAAAAAGAGAAAATAGAAGAGTAACAGTTGCAAGAACAATTATAACACATAGGTTATAATTAGAAAGAAAGAAATGACAGAAGAGAAACTTATTTTAAAACTTAGGTCTTGGATTAAATTAATAAGCAAATATAGCAGAAATAACATAAGAGACCTATTTTAAAACTTAGATCTCGGATAAAGTTAATAAACAAATATAGAAGTAAGGCCTGTATCCGCAGCATTCCCTTTCAGTTCTAGGACCGATGGTTTCACACGTAAGTGAGGCTGGGACATGCTTATGCTAATTAGGGTAAATAAGTGGCCAATAGATAGAGGCTCAAATCTGGGGATTTGGACAAGGGATGTAAAGCTAGAAGATTTGTTTGTTAGGACCAGTACTGGCAGCATTCCCTTTTAGGTCACGGACTGATGGTCTCACACGTAGGTGAGGCTGGGCACGCTTATGTTGATTAGGGTAAATAAACAGTCAAATAGGGGCCGACAGTTCGTGTGTACCGGCGATGACTGAGCGTGCGACATCGATTAGGGTAAATAATTCCCTACTGCATCCTAAGCACTAAAGAGGTGTCTTTTGCTGTGACCAACAAGATTGGTTCATAGTGGCACAATAGAGATAGGAAAGGCCGATCAATGGATAGGATTAGGATTTCAGCCTAATCCTGTTCGCAGTTGAGATAGGATCAGGATTTCAGCCTAATTATAGTAGTTTAAGACAAGTGCAAACAATCAAACAATTAAAGAAAATAATCAAACAGAATCAGAAACAGTATTTTATCCGAGTTTTATCTTTTCTGTATTTTCCTTTCAAGCTAGAACTATTGCTTAGTCTATTATCTTTATCTTGCATAGAAATGCTAGTAATTACTTTCACTCACCAGACTTATTGTTTGACCCACTCCTATATCGTTCCTTTTACACCCCATAGGCCAACAGAGTTGAGGATAGTTGATTCAGGTTGCTTAGAGATTCATTCCTAGAGTTTCTCATTTCAGATGTATTCTTCTACTTTTCATCTTTTTCATTTGGTTTATGATGGATTGGCACTTGTGAGAGGGATTATTATTATTGTTATCTTTATACTCTGATTTTATGATACCGAGTTGTATTTTCATGAGACATGAGACATTTTGAGTTTTTGAGATATGTTATGTTTTTATGACTTATTTTGAGATAAAGTTTAGTTTTTAATGACAAGTTATTATTTAAATGTTTCTGCTGTTTTGACTTATTTGTCTTGTGAATCTTAGTCTTCGTGATGCTTTAGCTATACCTATAATGCACCACATCCTTTGGTGTGCCCTTTTTGGGAATACTAAGGGGTGTGGGGTGTTTCATTTGGTATCAGAGCCTAAGATTACAAGATTCCTAAAAATTTGTTTTAAAAGTAAAGTAATTTTGAAAGGTAACATATCTTAAAACTAAAAGTATTTTTCAGAAAGAAACTCTTATTATAGAAATAGTTTTCAAGTATAAAATAATTTTTATAAAAATCCCCTCTAAGTACAGTTCAACCTTTTCTCGATTCTTTCAAGCCTAAATTTTCTTTTCTTTGCATAGTATGGCGGACGCCCCAAATCTTCCAGAGGGTGTCCAAGTCTTTGGCTGGTTTTGTAGATACCTCCAAGATACGGCACCGGAGGTGCAAAGGCAAGCACCCAATGCAGCACCGGCGGGTGGAGTTCCCATTAATCCACCTGCAGCAGCCGATTCTAGGCTATTTAAGGACTTCACTAATCTAGGAGGGAAGACATTTTCTGGCATGAAGGATTTCGTAGAGGCATGTACTTGGTTGAGTTATACGGAGTGGATATTTGGGCTGTTAGGACTGGAGGACCAGCAAAGAGTTCAGCTTGCATCTTGGCAGCTGAAGGGAGAGGCTTTTTACTGGTGGGAGATTGTAGAGATGGAGGGTACAGACATTGGTTGGTTTGGATTTCAGGAAAGGTTTGAGAGAAAGTTCTTGTCGCAAGCAGAGGAAAGCATGCAGTTGGGGAAGTTTATTGGTTTGAAGTAGGGGAGTCTTTCGGTGAAAGAGTATATAAATCAGTTTAATGAGTTATCATGGTTCGGGATGGAGCTTGTTAATACACTGCATAAGAAGGCCACCAAGTTTGCTAAGGGTTTGAACCACCCATCTAAGGGTTGGCATTGACACATGTACCTATGGGGGTGACCTATGAGTCACTTGTGGAAATGGCCCTTATACCAGATGTTGCTAAGGAAGAAGAGGTTAAGGAGGTTCCTAAATCTGAAAAAATCTAAGCAGTGGTAGAAGAATAAGAAAGATAAGGACAAGAAGAAAGGAGGAGGACCTTAGAAGGGACAGATCAAGAAGGGCGAGAAATGTCATAATTGTGGATTGGTTGGCCATTTCACAAAGGACTGTAAGAAGGACACGATGAAGTGGAGGTGTTACAACTGTGGGCAGCCTGGACACCTTAGTAGAGCTTGTCCTCAGAAGACGGGGCAGAGAGCAGGCGCACCTATGGTGCAAGTACAAGCTTTGGATGCAGCACCTTCTAGTAGTGGACTGGATCGAGGTAGGAAAGTCTCCGTGGAAGGTTTGATCTCTATTTCAGATTTTCCTATTCGAACTCTTTTTGACTCCGGAGCATCGCATTCTTTCATTTCCAGTTCCTTGGTTGATTTTTTGCACTTAGATATTTCTCTAGTTGTAGACCCTATAGTTTTTCAAACCCCATTGTAGGGGTTTGAAAAATTTTATACTAGGTGTAGAGTTTGATTATGACGCCTATGTACTAGGATTTTCAGGATATGGAATGATTTTGGGGATGGACTGGTTATCCACTTATGGGGTGATATTGGACTGCGAAAGGAGAATCGTTAAACTAGAGACATGTAGCGGACGGACTTTCGATGTTTCTTGCGACCCACAGGGGTCGGTCATGTTGAGCTTCCTTTATTCCCTTGATTCATCACTTGGAGAGTTAGATTCAGTTCCAGTTGTTAGAGATTTCCCAGACGTTTTTGAGGAGGTTAGGGGGCTACCCCTTAATAAAGAGACTGACTTTAGGATCTATCTAAATGATAATGCTAAACCAGTGGAATTACCCGTGAGACATATGGCTCCTAGGGAGAGGAAGGAGTTAAGTAAGTAGATTGGTGAGCTATTAGAGGAAGGCTTCATCAGATGGAGCATATCTGAGTGGGGAGCGCCAGTTGTCTTCGCTACAAAGGCAAATGGTTCCCTTCGACTTTGTGTAGACTATAGAGAGTTGAATAAGCTCACGAGGAAGAATCGTTACCCACTACCTAGGATAGACGATCTTTTCAATCAGTTGGTTGGCTCTTCAGTATTTTTTCAACTTGACTTAGCCACTGGATTTCATCAGCTTAGGGTCACTAACGATAGCATCGATAAAATAGCATTTAGGACACCTGATGGATTCTTTGAGTGGTTGTTTATGCCATTTGGGCTGACCAATGCTCCAGCCTATTTTGTAGATTTGATGAGCCATGTTTTTCGAGATGTCCTAATTAAGTTCATTGTAGTGTTTGTGGACGACATTCTGGTGTTTTCCAAGAGTATGGAAGAGCATGTTATTCATCTTGAGGAGGTTCTTCGCACACTTCATGTTCATTAATTGAAAGAAAAATTCTTGAAGTGTCACTTTTGGCGTGAGGAGGTGCGTTTCTTGGGGCATGTAGTCTCAAGAGAGGGTTTAGCTGTGGATCCCGCTAAGATAGTAGCACTACAGGATTGGAAGACCCCCAAGAACGCTACCGAAGTTAGAATCTTCCTAGGTTTAGTTGGTTATTATAGGAAGTTTATCAAAGATTTTGCTAATATTTTAGCATTTGAGGTTAAGCCTACCCTCATAGATCAGATTGTCTCAAGGCAGCGAGATGATACAGAGTTTGTGGATATTCTAGATAGGATTGCAGAGGAGAGGTCTCTGAACATCTCCAACGCTATTCCATCGATAGTAAAGGGTGGCTAAGGAGAGATGGAAGATTTTGTGTCCCTCGCACTGGTGATTTGATGAGAGTAGTTCTAACAGAGACACACCAATCTCGGATGACTATTCATCCAGGCGGTGTTAAGATGTATAGGGACATGAAGAGAGTATTTTATTGGAGTGGCATGAAGAAGGATGTAGCAGATTTTGTGACTAAGTGTCTTGTGTGCCAAAGAGTTAAGGCGGAGCAGCAGAGGCCTGGCAGATTACTTTAACCATTGGATGTACCCCAATGGAAGTGGGGTAGTGTTTCGGTGGACTTCATAGATGGTTTACCTCGATTTAGGAAGGGGAATACCAGTATTTGGGTGATTGTTGATCGTTTGACTAAGAGCGCCCACTTCATTCCGATCAAGAGTAAGAGGACAACACCTTATTGGCATCCATATATGTTCATGAGATAGTCCGACTTCATGGAGTTCCCTCTAGCATAGTGAGCGACAAAGACCTTATCTTTGCTAGCTAGTTTTGGAGGAGCTTGCAAGAGGCTTTAGGGACACAACTTAGATTGAGTACAGCCTATCACCCTCAAACGGATGGACAAATAGAGAGAGTTAATAGAGTTCTTGAGGATTCGTTGAGGATGTGCATTCTTGATTTTGGAGGAACTTGGGAGGAGCACCTTCCTTTAGTGGAATTCACTTATAATAATAGTTTTCAGGCTAGCATTGGGATGGCTCCTTTTGAAGCCCTTTATGGAAGACCTTGCAAGTCGCCTTCGTGTTGGTTGGAGTCTACAAAAAGATTGCTACTTGGTCCCGACATGGTTAGAGAGACTTCGGAAAAGACTGATTTGATTAGAAGAAGAATGAAGATGGCCCAAGATAGACAGAAATCCTATGCAGATAAGTGGAGAAGGAATATTGAGTTCAAGTTAGGAGATTTGGTTTTCATTCAGGTGTCTCTGCTAAGAAAGGTAGTGAGGTTTGGATCAAGTGGGAAACTTGCTGCCAGATTCGTAGGACCATTCCCCATTGTGGAAAGGGTAGGGAAGATGGCGTATCAAATAAGGCTACCAGAGAGGCTCGTGGGAGTTCATAATGTTTTTCATGTTTCACACTTGAGAAAGTACTTACATGATTCAGCAGAGGCAGTGGAACCTAGCCTACTCGAGGAAGTTGAAATGGAGAGAGAAGCATTGGTTCGTCGCATTCCTAACAAGATCGTGGGGCATGATGTTAAGAAGATTAGGAATAAGGAAGTCCCTTTGGTTAAGGTGCAGTGGGGAGATAGTATTGAGGACGCTTCGTGGGAGGCTGAGGATAAAATACGTACCTCTTATCCGCATCTCTTCGATAATACGTCTAGAATTTCCTATTTGCATCTTTAGTTTTGAATAAGTTCTTTCCTTTAGTATCCTTTGGGAGGGTAGATCTTAGGATTTAACCTATGGTTGGTAGGACTGAATGTAAACATGTTACTAGAACAGGTTATGTATGATGGACGCTAGTGGCTAAAAGTGTTTGCTTGTGGATGCTAATAGACGCATACACACACACTAAGAACTATTATCTCTTAGAGATCAGCCTAACTAGGTCACTAAAGCATATGCATATGGATGTGTGTGCACTTGCATTTTTATTTTATTTCCATGGTTGCTATAATGAGTGATTAGGATATAATTGTTGCATTTGGATGATGATTCTAGCATGCATGTAGAACTATCAGTTATTATTAGGAAATTTGCATTCATTTGGATGCATGGCACATACAAGTTTGCATAAAAAGGAGGTCGACTGAATTAGTAGACCGCCTAATCTTTTGCACTAGTTAGGGACATTTACACTAAACTATTGCATATATCATAAATTTCATTAGAAAGGCTAAGGACAATGGATGTAATGGATGATGGTTGAATATGTGGTTGTGAAATTTGGAAGAAAATATTTATTACATTCTTCTGTCTTTGGAGATTTTGGGGATGAAATCCTTTAAGGAGGGGAGAATGTAACAACCTAAAATTTGAGCTATAATAATTAATTAATGAATTAATTAAACAATAAAATAATTTTTTAAAATTGACAGAATCGAGCCACGGAAGTTGCACCATTGGGTCTGTGGTAATTTTCTGAGCAATTTCCATATATAGCTTGTCGAAATCCGAGTCAGTATGGAGAAGTTACGACGAAAACAAGAAATCAGAATTAAATAAACAAGAACAAAAAAATAAAAATAAATTAGACACCATAGGGTTCGACCCTTGTATTGGTCAGGTCGACATATAGGTCGACCCTCAATATACATAGGTCGACCCCTCATTTTGCCTGGACGCTATTTCGTCCAGGTACGAGCCGAAGACCCTATAATCTGATTTTTGTGAAATCCTGTTCGTACTTGCATTCGACGGTTCCTAGTGAGCCTATGATGTGGTTGCACTAGATTTAATCTTCAAATCCGACGGCCTGAGATCCCTAAGCCACACTATAAATCGAACCCTAGGCCTAGCTATTTCTCTCATTTAGATTTTTTCCCAATTGGGTTCATTGCTTGAGGCTGAAGCCTAAATAGAAAAAATTTCTAGGGAGGAAATCTTTTTGATAAAAATATTCTACGCCCTAGTAGTGGATCCAGGAAGGCCCTGGACTAGAGCTAAGGACCATATGTGAGTGTTTTGTGATTATTTTAGATTTGTAAGCAAATTAAAATAATAGGGTTCTCAATAGTTGTAGTTATTCTACAATTTTGAGACAGTTTTTATGTAAGTTTATTTACAGTCATTTTTTAAGTAAATTTCTGAAGCTTTTTTCAGTTTATTTTTATTTTGCTATTTTATTCAGCTATTTGCAGTTAATTACATTTATTTACATCTGTTTAAGTTGGAATTTAGCCTGTAAATGTTAGTTTCTTTATTTAGAGATTTAATCCTTTTTGACGCGAATAAAATATTAAAAGGAGAAGAATTCACAAATATGGATTAAAATAGAATAATACTAAATTTACAGAAATCGGATGTAAAATGAGAAAAACTGAAATAAAATAGAGATGGACTGAAATAGGCAAATTTAAGATATTTGCAAGTATAATTATAACAAGAGGTTATAACTAAAAAGAGAAAATAGAAGAGTAATAGTTGCAAGAACAATCATAACACATAGGTTATAATTAGAAAGAAAGAAATAACAGAAGATGCTTATTTTAAAACTTAGATCTTGGATTAAGTTAATAAGCAAATATAGCAGAAATAAAAGAAGTGGCTTATTATAAAACTTAGATCTTGGATTAAGTTAATAAACAAATATAGAAGTAGGGCTCGTATTGGCAGCATTCCCTTTTAGGTCTAGGACTGATGGTTTCACACATAGGTGAGGCTGAGACACACTTATGCTGATTAAGGTAAATAAGTGGCCAATAGATAGAGGCTCAAATTTGGGGATTTGGGCAAGGGGCGCAAAGCTAAAAGATTTGTTTGTTAGGATCAGTACTGGAAGAATTCCCTTTCAGGTCGAGGACTAATGGTCTCACACGTAGGTGAGGTTAGGCATGCTTATGCTGATTAAGGTAAATAAAGGGTCAAATAGGGGGCGATAGTCAGTGTGTACCAGCGATGACCGAGCGTGCGGCATCGATTAGGGTAAATAATTTTCTACTGCGTCCTAAGCGCTAAAGCGGTGTCTTTTGCTGTGACCAACAAGATTGGTTCACAATGGCACAACAGAGATTGGAAAGACCGATCAATGGTTGGATTTGGATTTCAGCCTAATCAAGTTAGCAGTTGAGATAGGATCAGGATTTCAGCCTAATCGTAGTAGTTTAAGACAAGTGCAAATAATCAAACAATCAAAGCAAATAGTAAAAAAGAATCAGAAACAATATTTTATTCGAGTTTTACCTTTTATGTATTTTCCTTTCAAGCTAGAACTATTGCTTAGTTTATTATCTTTATCTTGCTTAGAAATGTTAGTAATTAATTTCACTCACCAAACTTATTGTCTGACCCACTCCTCTATCTTTCCTTTTCCCCCATAGGCCAGCAGAGTTGAGGATAGTTGATTCAGGTTGCTTGGAGATTCATTCTCGGAGTTTTCTCATTTTAGATTTATTCTTCTACTTTTCATCTTTTTCATTTGGCTTATGATGGATTGGCACTTGTGAGAGGGATTATTATTATTGTTATCTTTATACTCTGATTTTATGAGACTGAGATGTAATTTCATGAGACATGAGACATTTTGAGTTTTTGAGATATGTTATGTTTTTATGATTTATTTTGAGATGAAGTTTAGTTTCGAATGATAAGTTATTATTTAAATATTTCCGCTGTTTTTACTTATTTGTCTTGAGAATCTTAGTCTATGTGATGCTTTAGCTATATCTATAATGCACCATGTCCTTTGGTCTACCCTTTTTGGGAATACTAAGGGGTGTGGGGTGTTTCAGTAAGTGTTATGTTTATATTATAAATGGTGGAAAGTATTATTATTTTAAATTCATAATTAAAAATAAATTTATGGAGTATTATTGACTATTTACGGGAGATGAATATAACATGTATAACTTATGATATCACATATCTCTTATATACATTCAACGTACACTCCCTTAAGTCTCATGGGTTTAATTTACTTTTAACCTCCCATTTTCAATATACATATAATAATATATATACACCTTTAATTATTATAGCACTTAAAATTTATTAAGTTATATATACACACACATGTAACCTTTTATTAATTATATAATTTAATTAATTTCTAAATATAACATTTATATTTATTTAAATTCAAAATAATTTTAAATTTGCACTTTATAACCTATAATGAAGTTATGTAATTATTTAATTTAAAGAAAATGAAATTAATTTTATAAAATTAAAATACAGTTATTCGAATTAACATAAGACTAAAAACACTTGTAAGTCTCCCATAAGGGCATACCTTAGAATAGACCATTTCAACGAGCTAGATAAAGGTTAGGAGATCGGGATGTTTTCTCGTCATAAGAGTGGTCCAAAATTAGAGTAACCTTCTCCTTAGTTTAAGCATTATTTTCCTTAGACACCCATCTACTGTGGCTTTTATAAAAGTGACCCCTTATGTATTGGTTAATTATTTACATAAACACAATGTAGGAATTGATAACATTGTTGAATCAACTGCATTGGCAGTAGGGTGAAAATGGTGAATTTCAAAAAAAAAATTCCTTTCAGTTCATTTGCACAAGGTCTTATTTTGTGTTTATGTGAACAAGTTTATTTAAATAAAATTTATAGTTTATTAATAAAAATGTGTTCCGAATGCATTCTAATTTATTTACTTTATTTAATTTATTTAATTTTTTTTATTTTAATAATAAAGTTTTATTTAAAATTAATTTACACCACGCCATAGATGACCTTCTACAACATTTTTGCAAGGTGTTGCTAGCTAAAATGTTGCGAAAACTATAAAATTTTGGTCATACTGCAACATTGTATTTTTGGTGTTACCTTAGCCATAAAAATGTGTTGCTCTAGCTAAACAAGTGTAACACGATGCAACATTTTTATATAGTGTTGCCATAGATATATTCTAATTAAAAAAATTAAAAAAAAATTTACACCTCAGCGATCCACACCACCATTTAAAACAAAATCTCAACCGTCGATTCACACCATCGATCCACACCTTACCAATTTCCATTTCCCGCTTTACTTTTCACTCACCCGCTTTCATTTCTCACCCCTAATTTTCCAATCCCTAATTTTAATTCCACCAACTTTAAAAAAATGACGCCGCTCCGATCCATCTCCTCGAACCCGATACCGGCCTCCTTTCCTGCCATCCAGATGGTTCCACGTAGTGACTCGAATCTCGCACACAAAATATCATCATGTGCCGTACCCAGAAGGTGCCACGTAGTGGATGCTCTGGTCTCTGGTGGAGACCTCGGCATATTCTTCCATTTACTTCAGATAAGTTCACTTAGAATTAGCATATTCTGCCTTTTACAAAATAATATTCTAAGGCTTTGAGTTGCAAAAGGTGGGACAAGAGTCCTATATGAAAGAGTGAAGAAATAGAAAAGATGCCCCTGGTGATGCTGACTGGAAATAAATTCTTGGTAATGACATGATACATTTGATTTGAAAATTGTACGGATTTATTAGTTTTTTTCCATGTAAAATAAATAGATAAATAAAATCATCACGTATACTCGGTTATAATCGATCTAATACGTGTATCTTTGTAACAGATTCAGTTTCAATTTATTAATTGATGTTTCATTAAGTAATTACTTGTTTTACTTTTGCACTTTATGAATGCCTGCTCATCATTTGATAAAAGGCCTCAACCAAAAATTTACATATATTTCTATAGGTGATGACATTCTGAATGCCAGAGCTTTATATTCCAAAAATATGGATATTGCATTGTTATCAGCTTTGTTGTTTTTGCGTTTTACCAAGTTCATTGCACATCATATAAATTTCGACTAGCACCTAATGAAACTTCACAAGGTGTGTATATGTGCACAAAACTAACTGTTAAGCTGCTTTGGACAATGTTACACTCGTTACAATATGCCTGGCACTATATTTGGAAAAAAATCCCATGCATAAGTATCAGCATGTTGTTTCTGATATGTGCTCTCATTCATAGGTCAAAAGTTGTTTGTATGGATAACCTATTGCATTTTTGCGTGTTGATGTTCTTTCCCTGGTACTGTTATGACATGCAAATCGAACCTCATGCATAGTTGCTAGTTGTTGATAATTAACTCTGCCGTGTGGTTTGGTATGTAAGGGAAATGTATCCATGCCCACGCTGAAATACACATACTTTTTTTATTCTTCCAAAAATCATACGATATATACACTATATGCCCATGATGCTATTTGTTTGGACCACAAAGTAGGTTCCACATCCCTTCAAGTAGTGTTCTGAGAAGGAGGTGGTAGGAACATTAACTTCTATAGAACAAATGAAAATTGATAATCATCACTGGACCAATTCATCACTAATGTTCCTATAGCTAAGAATTTAAAGCCATTGAATTACCCATTTATTTGGAAGCAATGGACCTGATGTGCTAACCTGTTACAGGCCCACTATTATTGTGGTTTAGTGTGCAGCCTCGTACGGCTGATATGATATCTGTTTAATACCACAATAGACCCTTGCTGAAATATTACATGTAAACATTTATGAAAAGAGTCGAATGGTTGAGCCATGTGTGTCCGTATCGAAGAAACTCCTTAATGTTCAAATCCTAGTATAAACCTACATAGATGTCTCCTCATTGCTTCAGTCCATTGCTGCAGTCGGTGATTCTAAATGCATTCTTGGTTTCTATTTAATCATCTGCAGCAAGACTTGTTTTGTTCTGCTTGCACAAAATACTGCTTATTATTGCATGTTTATTATAGTGGTCCACTGAGTTGACATGTTTCATCGTACATACTGGGACCTATTTGCAGTAAAATCATATTAAATTCTGATGAGAATTTTCGACGTATACTATGATTTGTTAATTATTATATTATTTATTTAAGTTGGTACTTGTGGGCACTGGGTATCACCGAAAAGCTGATACATATGGAGACAGCTCGTTGTGTGCCACATGGAACTAATATCACAACATATAACCTGCGTATCCGTATTACTAATCGGACTCCTATATGTCTTCTCTGTAGGATTGCAATGGGCTTAGTCCAAAAATTCAAATTTCAATGGTGGCCAACATATGAAATTGTCGAATGGTACTTTGCATCTTCATAATCAGGTTTGTCATGCTTCTCTATCATTTGGTCTTTTATTATTATTGTTATTAATTTATTTTTGGGTGAAATTCTATGCTTATCAACCTAACATAAAGTTACAGGAGCAAAATGGGATGAAACACTTTCAAATACCATCTTTTTCCATGGGGCCAGAATCTGCTTTGAATAATTCGCCTGTATTTCATGCTTACCAACAGGTTTGTAGCTCGTAACCATCAAATTTTGTTTTCTTTGTGACATGGCTGTTGTTTTAGGCTGTCATATCCTAGTCCACATTTGATTGTGACTAATTTTCCTCATCTTATCGATGTTTTTTTTTCACATTGAAGTTGCCACGATCTATTGAAGGAAATATTCTACAGCATCAAGTGGATGATTCAGCTCAAGCTAATAATACTATTGCTTCTAATGGTTCTGCAAAACCACGTGTCCGTTCACAACGTGGCCAAGCAACTGATCCTCACAGCATTGCTGAACGGGTTAGTGCATGTTTATATTCGTCAGTGTCGGTGTCTGTATAAATTGAAACTACATATGTAATGAGTGAACTGAGTGATGTAGCGAGGAATATCTGTATATGTGAATATCAGTGTTATATATCATTGAATTGTAAAATAGTGGAGTCGGGAATTTGTACTATTTCAAATGTTGAAATAAAATATTTATTTAAATAAATTACTGTTTGAATATCAAATTCTATGCAATAGCATTTTATTAAATAAATATTTATTTCTATTAAAAAATCAAATATGCTCTACATTGTGGGCCCCACAAATTCAGAAAGTTAATATCTATAGCAACATTTTGGAATGTTGCTACAGACACCTATGGATGTTGCTATAGACCCAAATAGGGTTCTATTGCAACAATATTACTTATGTTGCCTTAGATAGTCAAAATGTTGCCTTTGAGGTCTAAGGCAACGGCAAAAATTGCATCACCCGAAAAGTGTTGCCATAGACCTATGGCAACATTTTTTGGGCCTGGCCAAACATTTTTTTGTGTTGCAGAAGGCCATTTATGGCGTAGTGTTATTATTTTGATTTTACTTTAGTTTTATATTTTTATGTTTTAATATTTTCATATTCAAAATACGAACATCATAATAATATAAAATATATAGACTAACCAAAGGGTATAAGGGAAAATTGACCATTGTGTCCAACGGCCAATAAAGTGTCATGTGTCTAAATATGTCATAAAAGAATTATATTAATATTAGAAGTTTATATTACACAAATAATAATTTGTATATATTTATTTTGACCACTATAAATTTAAAATAAATTTATGATACATATATGTATCAACAGAAAATATAATTTAAGATATTCATATATTTTATAAAATATATATGGAAATTATTTCAATTATCTATATATGTAATATGATGTTTTAACATATAAATCTCAAACTAAAATTTGAAATTTTCAAATTTAAAGAATATTGAACGATTCAAAATAAAGTTTCTAATAAAATTAAATATCTAGTATTTATTTATTTAATAAATTTTTTATTCGACCATAATAAATAATTTTTTTTAAACATAAAATTTTTGGTTGAAATAATATATTTTGAATAAAATCAAAATACTTGAAATTTAAATTTATGACTAAATAAAAATTTGTTTTTCATTATGATATTCGAACCAAAAAATAAATAAGTTTGTATGTACTTATGTATGTATAATATTTTCATACGAAAATTGGATTATATATATATATATATATCTGTGTGTGCACGTGTGCGCGCGTATTTAAATAAAATTTATATAAATAAACCAAAAACAATTCGAAGATAATATATTTGTTATATTTATATACTTTTGGATCTGAAATTTTTTTCAAAAATAATTTTATATAATACACACACACATATACATATATATAATTGTTAATGTAAAACTATTATGAAAATATATTATATACAAAAAAAAATTAGTATGGTTGAATATATATTGAAAGTGGATAATATGATTTTCATAAATATTTATATGCATATATTTCAAATTAAAAATTATACCTTACACCGTTGATGACATTTGGAATGCTGAATACGTCGTTTGCTTGAATTTCCTCTTAAAGCCACACAGTCTCTCCTCAGTGTTAATTTGCAAATATGAAACCTTGGCTTCACCAATAGGGTAATGTGGTAGAGATCTATCAAAAAGTGTAAATTAAAATGGTTCGGGGTTGTACATTTATAGCCAAGGATCTTCATCCATTTCTCACCATTTTCCTCTGGTCCTAGAAGACTAAAACAAGCCTCCAGATTTTGAATTATATGGCCAGCCTTGGATTGACCAAGCATGGTCAAAAGCCATATTGACTCCTATTTGAATTACTATTCATTTATTTAATTTTAGATCCTTAACCGATTGAACCGAAATATAACTTTTATACATGGTTCTGACCAATTTTAAGCTTCAAATAAATAATTAAAAATTTCATAAAATATTAATACAACATTTCTATTAATTTATAGTAGTTATAAATTATTTTCCCATTGGCCGAATTTGGAAATAATTAACAACGCAGTTATTTTGACTCTCTAACGTGAATTCGATCCTCGGTTAATATTTAAACAATTAAATATCGAAGCCTGCACAAAATTTGCTAAATTACAATATCAGGTACAAGTTCATTGCTTATAGAACACTTAGTTAAAATCAAATTTCTATTATGTACTAAGCCCACCTAGTAATAACATTTTGTCTATGTATTCCTTTCGTCATCACAACAAAACTTAGGTATTTAGAGTTCGATTTAAGGTCAAAACACTACTAATATCCATATTTAATTGCAGAAATAACTTTTAAAGTCCATAGTTTAGTCAGATAAAATTTATAAATTAACCAATTTCCTCTGGCCCACAAGTTTTGACTGATAAGTCAGTTACCAATTATAGTGATACTAATCATCTATAATGATGGAAACAAATCCTCTCTTGGGTGACATCTCAGTTCAAGTAGTTCAAGGTATACCCAACTACAGTTGTAACAAGGTCGCTAAGCCAAGTATTTAAACATAATCAAAATGTAGCCAAATTACTCAAGATCGACAGTCCCATCAAGTAAAGACTACTTGTAAGTTATTACCATAAGATCTTCTACTTTTACTTAGTTGTATTAACCAATAGAAGACTCTCATCGAGTCATTCTATAATTGTAACAAAAAATTACAAGCCCATGACCCCTTATAGCTCCCAACAGTCATGAGTAAATCACCATTCATCACCTGGGGAGTATTACGTACACCAATCTCAATAGACATATCAATATCCTTTTCTCGATACATCTTGACTAGGAACATTTAAGGGGTTAGTATTTTATATATATCGGCTCAATATTCATGGTTACAAACAAATTCAGAACTATAATAGATAAAACACTTATCCTAAGGATTTTCAACTAATATATATTAATTTAATGTAATTAATTCACTTTTTATAGCGTAATATAACAACACATATAACAGAAAAAAACCAAAAGCATATTTTTATTACGAACAAAATTGTTTACGGAGTTAAGTTTACATAACAAATTACATAACTGTCCCTAGGGCACATCCTTAACTCTATCAAAGTTTATATGTTTCAGAAAAAGTAATAAGTTATTAGATACTTAACTTAAATATGTTAAGTGCGACAAATAAGTATTTTCTAATATGTATAGATTCAATGTTAATTACAATGTCATACACACATACATACACACATATGTATATATATATGTATGTGTGTATGTATGTGTGTATGTATGTATGTATGTATGTATAGTCTAGATGTCTCCTAGAAGAGAAATCCTTTAGAGTATAGAAACTAGGAGAGAGATTTAGGAAGATTAATTCATGAAACTGTGCCATTTTTAGGTTCGTGATTCAACAAATTGAGTCATGATTAGATAACTTGGTCTCGTTTAACCATTCATGTCTTGTTTGTTATATATAACACACATACACAAATACATACCTGGATATACACATGTACATACATACATACATATTTATTTATATATATAAGTGACTAATAGGACACAAAATGAAAAAATGAAACAACAAATATTTTTCATTAGATTTCTTTAACTTACATGGGAGGTGGAAATCCAAGAGTGGTATTGTTAAATTTTGAAATTTCCACTCAAGAGCTCCACTTTTATACTCAAACTATTAGCTCGGTAGTTAGATCCGACTAGACATCACTCCATTGGGACAACATAGTGTTTGGTCAACATCCTTGAACAAAAGGAATCCCTTATTGTTACATATGACCAAACTCGTACATATACCACACCACATCACTATTTTTCATGACATGCGACCATTATTTCCAACCCACTCCTATTATCGCATACTATGCAAAACAACCTAATAAATCTCAACCTTAGATCACATCCATTCATGCATATTCCACTACGCCAACTTTGATTCAAGCACGATACTAAGACTTGTTCACTTGCCATTCTCTCATACCCTACATATTGTAGCCTAGCTCCATCCTAAGTCTAACTAAATAAGCATAAACTTCTAACCATCATGATTTATGGATTGCTCCACTTTTAACCATAAATCGCTGCTCCGCTTGTTGGATCCAACCACACATCGCTTCATGGAGGCAACTTGGTTGGAATTCCTTAGTGTTATATTTCACCAAACTATCATATATACCCCTTAACCTCACTATTTTCTCATGATGTTGCATTATTATTACCAAATTGTGCTTATTACCCATATACAATGCAAAGATACCCCAGGAGATCTAATGGTTGAGTTTTTTGTGTCAAATTTTGTGTCCAAATAGTATTTCTATATATATATATAGCTGTGTGTGTGTGTGAATGTATATATAAGAAACTATATTTGAACATAAAATGATGACATTGTTAGGACCAAAATGGAACAAACATCCAATTTCTTATCAAATATGAAAATTAGAAAATAAGAGAGAATAAAAATATGAGAAAAACGCACAATTTTTGTAGTGGTTCGGAAAATACTCTAGCCTACGTTCACTTATTCAATTTCTACTGGTCATCCTTTGTTTTTAAAAAGTTGTTCCTTTAATTCAGTGTCTTATAATTCGGTAAGGATCCAACATAGTGTAAGTATAATTCATAACTCGTTAAAATCAGGAGTTTAGAAAGAAGAAGAAGTTAAAGTATTTTTCCAAGTGATCTCTACTACTGTTTATAGTTGACAATCCCAAAATAAGCTCCTGAAAATGCTCCAGCATGTTCTCCATGTTCACCACGTCGCTTTGTAAAAAGTTTTATAACCAACCCGACCTAAGAATTCACAATTCATCTTCGAGTTGTGAATCTCAAGTCGCCACCAAGTTGGCTTTAGTCTGACTCAGGGTAGACTCGGGCCTGACTCCAAGTCGCTTTGCTCTATGTCTTGCTACCCTTGCTATGAGCGTTTCTTTGCTTTTCTTAGGTTTAGCTCTCAGGTCTAGCCTGAGGCACTGAGTTGAGAATATTTAGTTGAAGTTCTGATTTGTTATTTCTATCTCCTTTGTATCCATTAAGTTTATTGATATATGATGTCTTTAGGGGTTTGCATCCATTTCTTCTTTGTTTCTTAGCCCAGTTTAATCATTTGAGTCTGTTCAGGAACTTGAAATTTTGATCACAACACTTGCCTCCCAAAGTAAGCCTTATGAATGTAAGGCATGCTTTGCTTAAGAACAAGTATCAGGAGTGATCAATCATTGATAGTCGGGCTCTCTATCTATTTACTGCACCAATCGGGGCTAATCATTCGGTTTTTTTTGGAATCACCTGTAGATCAAAGCTCGCACTGGATTTATCACAACTAAGGACTCAAGTACTTGTCTAAGAATTGGTCACAAGTCATGACCAGTCCATGTTCAGCCAAATATCATTATATCATAAATCAAGGTCATCCAATATTTGCAAGGGGTGTAATTATCATATATTTATGCTAATATCACCCGGGTTCAACCGGGACTAAATTATTTTATCATATATCATGTTACCATGAATAAGCATTCACTGGAGTCCAATACCACTAATTGGAACACTACTTACAAATCATCTCGTATTGCCCAATCTCTTATATTAAGCATGTCTAATTGAATCAAGGCAATGATATGATCCTGAAATCATTATCAAATACTTTTAAAGTTAAGAGGCATTCGAATCCCTAAGTCCAATTCCTGATCTCTGTAGATCACATAATCAATTTCTACTTTTGTTTCTAGTCTTTCAAGATTATATAACCATACAACCAATCCAACTTTCTATCTCTCTAGATTACATAGTCGATATCCATTTCATTTCCTGATCTCTTTGGATCACATATATTCAAATTGAGCCCAATCCGCTTGCTTTCCAGCGAAGAGGCCGAATATCCAAGTGAATCTATCTGCTCACTCTCCAGAGAGGGGACTCACTATCCAAGCAAACCTATCCACTTACACGTTGGCAATGGGGCTTGCTATTTGAGCACACCCATCCATTCACTCTCCAACGAAGGGGCTCACTATTTGAGCGCACCTATCCATTCACTATCTAATGAACATGCTTGCTATTCGGGCACACCCAACCTCTAATCTTTAGAGAGAGGGTTTTCTATCTTGTGTGAGTCCATCCGCTCACTCTTTAGTGAGGGGACTCTTTGTCCAAGCATGTCTATCCACTTACTCTTCGGTAAAGGAACTTGCAATCTTGTACAAGTCCATCTACATGTTCTCTGGCAAGGGGACCTGCACTCTACGGTTCATCGCCCAATCTCTCTAGTTGGAGGAACCACGTCCAATCAATTTGTATATCAGTTTTATGGAATATTCAATCTTTGTCTGTATTTTGTTATAATATCAATATCAATTACCATATTCAAACGATTTCCAAATCCAGTTATTCATGGGTCATCCACTCACAAAATCCATATCAAAAGTAGCAAGTAAATACCAAAATATCTAATCCTATCAAGGATCATTCCCATGGTTCTGGTGTCGAGCATGCCTTAGGACCGATCGAGATCTCGTACACGAGTAGGCGACCAGAGAGCACTCCTATATCATTTATTTAAAATGTAAGCAAGGTGCAAAAATCAAACTTGACTTTGAGCCATCCAAATCGTAGGATAACCAGTCTCGGGCCAGACCACAGCGGTATCCAGATGTATCCGCTGCAAATGGAGGTTTTTCTTGCCGCACCACTGCAGTTTGATTCTCATGTACTATTGTAGTCGGTTACTTTGAATCTGCTTCTCTATCAGATCTTATAGATTTCTATACTTGTTCGTCTAATGCCAACCCAACTCATGGAATAAGAGGTGTTTTCTAGAATTGTTCTCCTAATCTTTGGGTTCCCTCCTCATAGGTTTTCTATAAGGAATCTACCCCTTCGTATCCAATTAAATACTTATCGAGGTCTCCATTAGTTCGATGTTGGAAGAGCATTTTGGTTCCCTCCCTTGTCTTTTTGGTCCCCTACAACCGTCATTAGCCTTTCATTTTCCTTTGTCCTTTTCATATCCCATTCCGGATGGTACTCCATCATTCACGACATTTACTTTAGCATCTTAATTTTCTTTAGTGTCTTCCTAATGTAGAAACTTCTCGACTTGGTAATAGAAATATACCAAATCCACTAGGGAATCCCTTTCTAAAGCATTCTTGAAATCGGTTTTGCTAGCAACTCCAGAGACCACCGCCATCAGAACTATCGATGGATCTGGCTTAAGAACTGCAAAAACTATAGTGTTGTACCTATGAAATAACTCATGAGGGTCTCTCCGGCCCTTTGCTTCATGCTCGAAAGTGTCATCATGTTTTTCGATCATTCAAGATAAACTTTAAACTATTTTATGAATCTGTCTATCAACTCGGCCCACGTACTAATGGACCCATTCTCCAATGTCTAAACCACATCGCTGTAAAACTATAAAATACAATAGGAAATACCATCCCATCACTTCCTCTAAAACACCCAACACTTCCATATGTCAGATATATCTAATCAAGTGAATAGTTGGATTTGACTATCTGCCATACGTCTCCATTGCCGGTAATTTAAAATCAAGTGGATTCCTTACGTACCGGATATTAGGAGTGAATGGATTCCTATTCACGTCCTCCAAGCTCCATTCTTGGGGTCCACTTCTTATTATTCTTAGTCTCAGCAATTATATCATTATCATCTAATGGAAGTCTTAGACTTATATCTTCATCCTCCCCTCTGTTCCTATAGGGTACTTCTGGATCCAACTCTTCTTGTTGTGTTTTCGCGTTCTGACCTTTGTTTTATGGCACAACATCATTCCTTAAATATGCTTCATCTTGTCCAAAGTCAACGTTAATCATGCCCCTTCCTCCTTAACTTGGCACGATTTGTAAACTTGATTCGACGTCGAGTTATAAGGGTGTCAAGAGGGTGACACTAACTCCTTTTACTCCATTTCCAAGTGCACTTATCCGTCTTTTGACCTCTGATTTTGGTTTCCAGCAAATTCAACAATTTCCTATTGTTTTGTTCTTCTAAAGAATACGTTTAGCATTTCCCCTTGGCGAGCTATCACCATAGCTTGGATCTTTGGTATTATTCTCTCTACCCATTCTCTAGTTTCATAGATGGATGGGGGTTTGATCCTAACGACACTTCATGGTTGCCCCCTTTTCTTGCTGGTTGTGTAGGCCTCGTCAACTTCTTCAAATCACATTTCAAGTCCTTATATTTGAGTTTTATCAGTGAAAGCACTAAATTGTTTGGACCAAAATGGCACAAACACCCCATCTTACCAAATATGAAAATTAGAAAAGAAGAGAGAACAAAAACAAGAGAAAACACACGATTTTAATATTGGTTTGGCAAATACTCCATCCAACGTTCACTTAGTTAATTTCTATTGATTATCCTTTGTTTTTACAAAGCCGTTCTTACAACTCAGTTTCTTACAACTCGATAAGGATCTGACGGAGTGTAATCCAAAAGTTTAATTCATAACTCATCAAAATCAGGAGTTCAGAAACAAATTAAGTCCATTTTCAAATTATCTCTATTCCAATTTATAAACGAAAAAATCCAAAATAAGCTCCTTAAAATGCTCAAGCCCATTACCCACATTCACCACATTATTGTGCAAAAAGTTCCATGATCGACCTGGCCCAAGAATTCACAACTTATTGCTAAGTTGTGAATCTCAAGTCGCCACCGGGTTGACTCAGGTTTGAATTTAAGTCACATTCTATGTATCTTGCTATCCCTTACTTTGGGTTTTTCTTCACTTGTCCTAGGTTTGGCTTAGGTACGATTCAGGTCCAATCTAAGGCACCATGTTAAGAATATTAAGTTGAAGTTTTTGATCCATTTCTTGTTATCTCCATTGTATCTACTTACTTTATTGTTTTATTATGTATTTAAGAGTTTGCATCCATTACTTCTTCGTTACTTAGCCCTATTTAATCAATTGAGTCTGTTCGAGGATTGGAATATTTAGCTGAAATAGACGTAAAATATGACACAACAAATCTTAATCACTAGATCTCTCCCTAATTTTGTAACAACCCTATATTTTGTGATTATTTTAATTGTATATTTTGGTTATTTTAATTGATCTCCTGATTTAAAAACTTTATTTTATTTATTAAAATGAATAAATTTTGTTATTTTAAATATAAATTTTGATTTTGATGTGAATTAGAATTCCAAACATGACTAAAAAGAATATTTTCCAGAAAAGTGAATTTTGGTCAATATGGTCAAACTTTGACTTTTAATTCAGAAATTTGAAAGTTTGAAAATTTGAATTTTTTCTTTTATTATGAAATTAAATAAAATTTTAAGAATAATGCTTTTCGTTTCGTTAAAATCTGATTTATAATGTGAAAGTTATGCCTTTTTCAATATTGAGTGTAATTTGTTGTATTTAACAAAATTGTTTATTTTAAATTATATAAATAATATTTTTATTTGGTCATGTAATGTTCTAATTTTTGTTTATATGGGTAAAATAACATGTTATGTATATATTTTGGTTTTAAAACATTTTTCAAAATGTAATTGACATTTTCCAAAGTCAGTTGTATTCTGTTTATAATTTCTAATTTCCAGTTTCATTTAATTAAAGAATTTTTTTGTTTATTTTCTATTTTCTTAAGACTTTATTTTATTTTAATTTACACTTCATTTTATTCAGAATTTATTTTTATTTTTTTTCTTGACTTTTATTGGTTAGAAGTAAAGTTGTAATTTTTCTAAAACTAGTGATATTCTATTTGTAATTTTTAAGTCCTGTTTTGAATTTTTAAGCAATTTCTTTAATTCTTTTTCTATTTTATTTAAATTTAATTATTTATTTTCATTTTATTTTACTTTGTTTCAGTATTAAAACTCATTTTACTAAATTATCATTGGTTTTTATTTAATTAAAAAGAATGGAAATTTGAAGAGACAAAAGGTTTCAAAACAATGACTTTTGGGTTGCTAGACTTTTCAAATCATTGGCCGTTCCTTTCTAATTGATAGCCGTGAGTTCCTTAACTCATTTTCACGTGAAAACACATCCTTTTCACTTCATTTTCACAGCACTTCAGATCTGAGAAAAATTAGTAATGTCTTCTTCTTCTTTTTCCACTTTTTCCCTTCATTTTATTGAATTTTCTATTAAAATTTGCCTTGCTTCTTCATAGTGTTGATCGGCCATAGCCTCTCCACCACCTCCACGACCAGCACCACCACCATCCACAGCCACATCATCCTCCTCTCCACTGGTCTTGACCAGGTTGTGACCATCACTTGAAGGTAGCACCACAAAAAATCCACACAAACATTGCAAAACTCCTTAAACCAATGCCTAGCCACCTTAGCACCTTCACCACCACCATAGTTCACCTTGGCCACCCCTTAGCCGCCACCACCTGCTCCTCCACCACCTCTGGCCTCTGCTCCAGCCACCACCAGACCTGCTCATGCCAAGGCCGAGCCCAATCCATGTAAGGCCAAGCCTTGTTGTTACACCCAAACACTCTTTTGTTGCCTTGACCATTTGCATTCCTACCTTGTAACTCCCCTCCATGTTCATGCTTGTAGCCTTACCTTTTCCAGACCCATACCTAATCCAAACCAAGTACAAACCTGACCTAATTGATCCCCTAGGCCATGCAAACAAATAGAGAAAGCATGGCAAAAGATTTGGCATTCGTATCTCTCTTTATTTAAAAGTTATTTCATTTCTAGTGTATTGAAATTTATGGTTTGCTTTGATTTTTGTTTGGGTTATAACACAAGATCTATATCATTGGATTTGCTCTCCACACTCAAATTGTATTAGAGTTGTCGTGCCCTCGTAATCTTTGTGTTGTGTGCTTGTTGGCAAATCTCCAGCTTAACAGGTGAGTTATTCTCACCAGACAATCTGTACTTATATAACTGATAAACCGACACCACTTGAATCTGTAAATGTATTGCATCCTGTTATAACTACTATGTTATGATTATATGATGTTCACCCATGCTTAAACACCTGTTATATCATATGTTACTGTTATATTATGTTGTTCTTTTATTTTTATCAGTTTATCACACTGCAAGTTCCCTTTAGATTAGAATCACTATGGGTTGAAATGATACATACCCGAACGGACTTTAGAATAGGAGAAAATCGTTATGGGCTGAAATGATATGCCTGAATGATTTTCAATTATTTTCATTTACTTGGGATTGCAGGTTTGAAATGATCAAACCTGGGTATCTTTGTAAATACGGGTTGAAATGATAAATTACCCGTATCACTTTTCCTAGGCTAGAAAATGAAATACAGACCCGTTGTTAAAATATGTTTTTATAATTTTTTTTTATATTTTAGAAATGTAAATATTATAATATTTTGATTTAAACTAAATAAAAATGATTTTTGTAAAGCATTATTGATTTTCTGAAAATTTATAAGTGAAATAAATTAATGGTAAAATTAGAAAATTAGAAATGTAAGTTATTTTGGGAAATTTTAATTTGGTGATAATTGGAATTTAAATTAAATATGAAATGTGATAAATTCATGATAATTTGGATTAAAGTGAATTTAAATGATTTTATAATATATTAAATGTTTTTTTAATAAAGTTAAAATGTGAAATGAATGAATATTTTAGTTGAAATTTTGAAATATAACTATAATTGGAAATTTGTGAATTTGGCTTAAAAGTGAATTTTTAAGTTAAGTAAATAAAAATGGAATTAAGTTATATTTGAAAATTTAAACTTAAGTGTTAAGTTAATTTAATTTAATGAATTTATAACTTAATATTGGAATTTAATAAGTGAATTATTATTAAATTTTGATTTTTGAATGGAGTTTTAACTTTATAAAATCATGAATATAAGGGTATTTGAATGATTGTTTTAAAAGTGAAATTATATGATTTTATAAGTAAAAAAATGATTTATATAAAAATATAATTGTTTGTGAAATTATACTGAATATTTGAAGTTAGTTAACTGCATTTCTGAAATGCTATTAAATTCTAATGTAAATGATAATACAACATTTGTAAATGTTGTAGTTGATAATAATGAACCTGTAGTTGATAATAATGAACCAAATGGCTAAATTTAATTAAAGGCTATTATAGCATTTTTGTAAATGTTATAATGGTTGAATTTAACTAAGTTTATTTGAAACTAATGTAACCATATTACAGCATTTTAAATGCTGTCTTTTGTTAAATTGAACTGTTTTAAATGTGACTTTCCGTAGCATTTTCTAAATGCTGCGAAAGTTGAAATTTCATTGTTTTAATTAATTGAAGTGAACGAATGAACTTTGAAAATTTAAATTTTTGGAAATTTAAAATTTTAATTATTAAATATACTAACTTCATTTTTTGTGATTTAAAATGAAGTAATTTGTTTCGAAATATAAACTATTTTGAAATATGATATTTTGATATTTTGAAATGGATTTTTGAAGGATATTGAATTTTGAAATGATATTTGATTTCGAAGTATAAAATACCATTTTGAAATTTTAACCACGGGATGTATTTAATTTATAGTTTAACTGATCCTTAAAGGATGGGCGATCCCAAGCATCCTTTGAGTTATTATGCATTTCTACTACAGTTCACTTGAGTTGGTTTACATTATATAAGTATATATTGTCCTGACTCGAGTGTTTTGTATTTTACTTTACGCTCGGGTCAGCCTGAGTATTTACAGCTTAGCTTTGGATTTCTTTCTGGAGCTAGGAATCGCTGGAGATTCTGCTTGTCTAGTTATCTGTTCCTTTCAGTTCAGTTGTTCTATTTCAGTTCTGGTATTCATAAACTTCTATTTATTTGAGATGTCTATTGTATATGTTTTCAAGCAGATATTATGTATTATGTTTTGAGAGTTTGTTATAGTAGCTTCATGAACTACTATGGTATTTTTAATTTCCGCTGCGAGTTATTCTGATATGTTCTGTGTCTGTGATTCTGTGTATTTGATTTCATTTGCTCCAAATTTATTTACAATCTGTTATTTTGAATTATTCAAGTCAGACATGTGTGGATTATTGTCGATTTGAATGGTCTAAAATAGTGGGTCGTTACAGTTGGTATCAGAGCTTTGGTTTTTGGCAAACCTTAGCCTGCGGAGCAAAAACTCATTAGAGATAGGGTAGAAATACCCTAGAATGAGTGAAATCTATCTCAGAATCATTTCTTTGTGAGAGAACGTATTTTCGAAGTATAAAATGATTTTCAAATGATTTTTAAAGAATTTTCAAAGATTATTTTGATATAAATTTCCTTGCTTTGAAAGTAAAATATTTCTTAAACTTCATTCCTTTTGTATCCACCTTGTTAGTAATTTCTTTGATTAGGATCCTCTAAAATTTTGAACTTCTCTCTTGATTGATCTAGATCCATTGTTGATAGGAATCTATTTTGAGTATGGCAAAATCTGTAGTTTGTTAGGTTGTTTTGAGTAAACTCTGTTGTATCTTTTGCTTAGCTAAAGTTGTCCAACTAAAGATATTTATGCTTCTGTTTTCGTATGTTATGAATTCGAGTCATTCCAAATTTTGAATGGGAATTTTTCTGTATCGATATAGGTTATATATCTCTAATCTTCGTTTGGATTCTTATCGAATAGGATTCCTTTGAATTTTGGAACGCTCCCACTTGTTCTGAAATCCATTCCTATCTTCCCTAATTTTATTCTTTTGATTTTGGAGCATTGCATCACTCCACTTTGTATGACCTTTATAGGGTGGCGATTCCGCCAATCTTTGAATGATTATAATTGGCATTGATTCACCGGAGATTTCTTTATCCTCGGTTTACGATGTTTTCTATCTTCTGCTATATTTAGATTCTATCTCTAGCAATCGAAGGTCGATTTGCCTTAGATTTTCACAACGATTATATTCCTGAAATCACGGTAGACCGGTTAAGGTCGCCCGCAATTCATATAGGCTTATCCATCTTCTATTTGGTAATTTAATTATCTTATCTTTGTCTGAGCCTATCTTTGAATTAGAATTCTATTTGATTAGAGTTCTCTAATTTGAATCTCTATCCTTGTTTTGAAATCCATTCTGAAATCATCCTTTTAAAAATCGGGCTTGTTTATACTTTAGAAGTTGTTTTATATATCGGAAGTATTATCTTGATAAATATGATTTTATTCTATATATAAAAGTGAAATGTTTTCGATAAAGATTATAAACCCTTTTAAAATAAGAATTTGAGGTTTCGAAAGGATTTGTGATTTTGAAAAAAAAAACTATATAAGAAATTTGATTTATAACTAAAGGATTTTTAAATTTGAAATTCGAGAATTGAACTCCGGTATTTTGGAATTGGTTTTAAGATTTTGAAATATATAATAATAATATGATTTAAAAATATTTTCCGAATAATAAATGTTTCAAATGATTTTAATGAGTTTCGAAGAAATTTCAAAAGAAGTTTGAGAAAATAGAAGTCCAGAACTCACTTATGTCGCTGGAAAATAATTTCGGTGATGAGTGCACGCATCATCGACATTGATTTTCGAGTTTCAGAGTGGGGGAAAGGCCACTTTAGTAGCATTGCTACGCGGGTGATTTTGCGAAACCGATTTTGATTTCAAATTCTAAAGTATGATTTGATATTCGGAAGATATATGTATATATGTATTTGAAATGATTTGAAATGATTTGAAATGAGCCGGTGTTCAGTCCTCGAGTTTTGGATTTGATATAACCCTATCTATTAAAATTGATTTACTGATTTGTTGTTGATTTCCAACTCTTGAATTTGAAAATGATTTCTTCAACTATTTTGAAGGTTCGAACACTTCCAAATCAAGGTTAACTTTTCAAAGCTAAGAAATTTTGAAAAGTATAAAGTATATAAATTTGTTTGAATGTTTAAGTATGAAGTAATATGATTTAAATAAGTTGAAACTGTTTGGAAGTAAATGAATAAGAAAATTTTAAATTTTCTAATATGAAATTTAGATTTGAAATGTCTTGAGAAGAATTTGGTCTTCAAAATATTTTGAATAAAATTTAGTTTAAATGTTTTAACTTAGTAACATCTTTATGAAACTATATATTTAACAAGTTGGAATAAATATATAAGTTGTACGTATGCTGTTTTATTCGCATAATTAATTTGATCCAAGTTTGAGTACACAAGTTCGAGGTGGATTACACCATTTCGTGTTAGGATTTTTCATTCGATTCTTGATGGCGAATATTTGATATGGATTTTGGGCTTGATTCTAGAATTCTCTATCATAGTATATGGCTATGCAAGGAGACCGATGGCTTCTAGTCGAGAAACCATATCGAAGTCCGCATTAGGGAAGTCGAATGGACAATACTAGTTCGAAAGCAAATTTGTGTGATCGAGCGAGCGATCAAATGTGATTTTGCGAAATGATGACGTATGTACATCTTATATTCTAATATCATTGATATATTTTGACGCTGAAATTGAAAGCCGTCGAGTTAGAATATCTTTGCTTATTAAAAGAAAATTTCCAATTTAAATTACAAAGATATATAACCCATAAAAGCAAAGATATTCAATCCCATATGGCTCTTCATACAGCGAAATTATTTTGAAAATTTGATCCTTATGTAAGATAGACCTTACGTAAGTATAAGATGATTTTGAAATCATTTGATTTTGGAAATGAATTGGTTGACTTAAATTATATTGATTTGGAAATTTGGATTTATTTTCTAAATCTATTATTTTGGAAACTTTGAAACTAAAGATAATTAATTTGAGAAGAAATAATTTGGTGAAATTGTATATGATTTTGAAATTGAACTGATATTGAAACAAATTGAAATTTGAGAACCTTATGTTACTAAACACTTGATTTGGGAGTTGTCGAACTTATAAAAAATGATTTGTATGAGTATGAAATTGATTCGAAAACTATAGATTTGAAAAGGTACTCAATTTGAAAGTGAAATCTTATATAATTGAAGTCTATATAAGTATGATTTGATATACTATTGATTTTGGAAAGTATTCGATTTGAAAATTAAATCTTATATATAATGGATTTTATATAAGTACGATATTTGAAAGTGATTTGAAAAGGTACTATATGATACATATTTTCGAAGTAAAGATATGGAAAGTGCCTTCTGCTTAATATCCGATTTGTGGCCACATCTTGGATTCATTCTATCGATATTATTCTCTTTGATTTTTGGTTTTCCGGATATGATACTCGAGTGTCCTTCGAATTCCATGGCGTTACCCATGGTCTTATTGTTCTCTCGTGACTGCATAGCGCAACTGCCTGGATGAGTCTTGCCTAGGGGTACGGATTGTTTCCTGGGGGATCCAGGCGTAATCATTGTGTATCCTGCAATCTGTGTAGGTCGCGAATAGTAGCGCAAATGCTTGGCTGAGTCTTGCCTGGGGGTACGGATTGTTTCCTGGGGGATCCAGGCGTAACCATTGTGTATCCTGCATTCTACTAGTCATCATGGCGTAACTCGCAGGGCTGAGAAAGCTTACGGATATGGATTGTTTCCTGGGGGATCCAGGCGTAACCATTGTGTATCTGCGAACCATGGTTAGACAAAGGTTTTGTTTGTTTTTGTTTGGATTGTACTTTCCATATCTGTTTTTAAAAAGTTTTCCAGTATTTTCACTGGGTGTTGAAACAAGTCTACTAAGTACCTGGAGAATTCTAGCTTTGCGCCTGATCAACGCACTGCCAGAGTCTACAGGAACGAGGATAAACTTGTTAAGACATCGAGTTAAAAAGTATTTTGATAAAATATTATAAAGGATATTTTGATCAGTTATTTCCTTTCTAAAAGATTTTAAAGTGTTTTAAATATTGTTTACCTCTTCAACCAACAATTTTAAAATAATGGTTCATCCTTGTCTTTCAACCTGTTTTCCCTTCTAGCTACTTTTTCCCTACCTTCTTTCCGGATGTCTTCCAACCTATTGTTCTTTCTAGTTGTCTCTCCGCTTCCTTTCTTTTCGGGGACGAAAAGATTTGAGTAGGGGAGAGTGTAACAACCCTATATTTTGTGATTATTTTAATTGTATATTTTGGTTATTTTAATTGATCTCCTGATTTAAAAACTTTATTTTATTTATTAAAATGAATAAATTTTGTTATTTTAAATATAAATTTTGATTTTGATGTGAATTAGAATTCCAAACATGACTAAAAAGAATATTTTCCAGAAAAGTGAATTTTGGTCAATATGGTCAAACTTTGACTTTTAATTCAGAAATTTGAAAGTTTGAAAATTTGAATTTTTTCTTTTATTATGAAATTAAATAAAATTTTAAGAATAATGCTTTTCGTTTCGTTAAAATCTGATTTATAATGTGAAAGTTATGCCTTTTTCAATATTGAGTGTAATTTGTTGTATTTAACAAAATTGTTTATTTTAAATTATATAAATAATATTTTTATTTGGTCATGTAATGTTCTAATTTTTGTTTATATGGGTAAAATAACATGTTATGTATATATTTTGGTTTTAAAACATTTTTCAAAATGTAATTGACATTTTCCAAAGTCAGTTGTATTCTGTTTATAATTTCTAATTTCCAGTTTCATTTAATTAAAGAATTTTTTTGTTTATTTTCTATTTTCTTAAGACTTTATTTTATTTTAATTTACACTTCATTTTATTCAGAATTTATTTTTATTTTTTTTCTTGACTTTTATTGGTTAGAAGTAAAGTTGTAATTTTTCTAAAACTAGTGATATTCTATTTGTAATTTTTAAGTCCTGTTTTGAATTTTTAAGCAATTTCTTTAATTCTTTTTCTATTTTATTTAAATTTAATTATTTATTTTCATTTTATTTTACTTTGTTTCAGTATTAAAACTCATTTTACTAAATTATCATTGGTTTTTATTTAATTAAAAAGAATGGAAATTTGAAGAGACAAAAGGTTTCAAAACAATGACTTTTGGGTTGCTAGACTTTTCAAATCATTGGCCGTTCCTTTCTAATTGATAGCCGTGAGTTCCTTAACTCATTTTCACGTGAAAACACATCCTTTTCACTTCATTTTCACAGCACTTCAGATCTGAGAAAAATTAGTAATGTCTTCTTCTTCTTTTTCCACTTTTTCCCTTCATTTTATTGAATTTTCTATTAAAATTTGCCTTGCTTCTTCATAGTGTTGATCGGCCATAGCCTCTCCACCACCTCCACGACCAGCACCACCACCATCCACAGCCACATCATCCTCCTCTCCACTGGTCTTGACCAGGTTGTGACCATCACTTGAAGGTAGCACCACAAAAAATCCACACAAACATTGCAAAACTCCTTAAACCAATGCCTAGCCACCTTAGCACCTTCACCACCACCATAGTTCACCTTGGCCACCCCTTAGCCGCCACCACCTGCTCCTCCACCACCTCTGGCCTCTGCTCCAGCCACCACCAGACCTGCTCATGCCAAGGCCGAGCCCAATCCATGTAAGGCCAAGCCTTGTTGTTACACCCAAACACTCTTTTGTTGCCTTGACCATTTGCATTCCTACCTTGTAACTCCCCTCCATGTTCATGCTTGTAGCCTTACCTTTTCCAGACCCATACCTAATCCAAACCAAGTACAAACCTGACCTAATTGATCCCCTAGGCCATGCAAACAAATAGAGAAAGCATGGCAAAAGATTTGGCATTCGTATCTCTCTTTATTTAAAAGTTATTTCATTTCTAGTGTATTGAAATTTATGGTTTGCTTTGATTTTTGTTTGGGTTATAACACAAGATCTATATCATTGGATTTGCTCTCCACACTCAAATTGTATTAGAGTTGTCGTGCCCTCGTAATCTTTGTGTTGTGTGCTTGTTGGCAAATCTCCAGCTTAACAGGTGAGTTATTCTCACCAGACAATCTGTACTTATATAACTGATAAACCGACACCACTTGAATCTGTAAATGTATTGCATCCTGTTATAACTACTATGTTATGATTATATGATGTTCACCCATGCTTAAACACCTGTTATATCATATGTTACTGTTATATTATGTTGTTCTTTTATTTTTATCAGTTTATCACACTGCAAGTTCCCTTTAGATTAGAATCACTATGAGTTGAAATGATACATACCCGAACGGACTTTAGAATAGGAGAAAATCGTTATGGGCTGAAATGATATGCCTGAATGATTTTCAATTATTTTCATTTACTTGGGATTGCGGGTTTGAAATGATCAAACCTGGGTATCTTTGTAAATACGGGTTGAAATGATAAATTACCCGTATCACTTTTCCTAGGCTAGAAAATGAAATACAGACCCGTTGTTAAAATATGTTTTTATAATTTTTTTTTATATTTTAGAAATGTAAATATTATAATATTTTGATTTAAACTAAATAAAAATGATTTTTGTAAAGCATTATTGATTTTCTGAAAATTTATAAGTGAAATAAATTAATGGTAAAATTAGAAAATTAGAAATGTAAGTTATTTTGGGAAATTTTAATTTGGTGATAATTGGAATTTAAATTAAATATGAAATGTGATAAATTCATGATAATTTGGATTAAAGTGAATTTAAATGATTTTATAATATATTAAATGTTTTTTTAATAAAGTTAAAATGTGAAATGAATGAATATTTTAGTTGAAATTTTGAAATATAACTAAAATTGGAAATTTGTGAATTTGGCTTAAAAGTGAATTTTTAAGTTAAGTAAATAAAAATGGAATTAAGTTATATTTGAAAATTTAAACTTAAGTGTTAAGTTAATTTAATTTAATGAATTTATAACTTAATATTGGAATTTAATAAGTGAATTATTATTAAATTTTGATTTTTGAATGGAGTTTTAACTTTATAAAATCATGAATATAAGGGTATTTGAATGATTGTTTTAAAAGTGAAATTATATGATTTTATAAGTAAAAAAATGATTTATATAAAAATATAATTGTTTGTGAAATTATACTGAATATTTGAAGTTAGTTAACTGCATTTCTGAAATGCTATTAAATTCTAATGTAAATGATAATACAACATTTGTAAATGTTGTAGTTGATAATAATGAACCTGTAGTTGATAATAATGAACCAAATGGCTAAATTTAATTAAAGGCTATTATAGCATTTTTGTAAATGTTATAATGGTTGAATTTAACTAAGTTTATTTGAAACTAATGTAACCATATTACAGCATTTTAAATGCTGTCTTTTGTTAAATTGAACTGTTTTAAATGTGACTTTCCGTAGCATTTTCTAAATGCTGCGAAAGTTGAAATTTCATTGTTTTAATTAATTGAAGTGAACGAATGAACTTTGAAAATTTAAATTTTTGGAAATTTAAAATTTTAATTATTAAATATACTAACTTCATTTTTTGTGATTTAAAATGAAGTAATTTGTTTCGAAATATAAACTATTTTGAAATATGATATTTTGGTATTTTGAAATGGATTTTTGAAGGATATTGAATTTTGAAATGATATTTGATTTCGAAGTATAAAATACCATTTTGAAATTTTAACCACGGGATGTATTTAATTTATAGTTTAACTGATCCTTAAAGGATGGGCGATCCCAAGCATCCTTTGAGTTATTATGCATTTCTACTACAGTTCACTTGAGTTGGTTTACATTATATAAGTATATATTGTCCTGACTCGAGTGTTTTGTATTTTACTTTACGCTCGGGTCAGCCTGAGTATTTACAGCTTAGCTTTGGATTTCTTTCTGGAGCTAGGAATCGCTGGAGATTCTGCTTGTCTAGTTATCTGTTCCTTTCAGTTCAGTTGTTCTATTTCAGTTCTGGTATTCATAAACTTCTATTTATTTGAGATGTCTATTGTATATGTTTTCAAGCAGATATTATGTATTATGTTTTGAGAGTTTGTTATAGTAGCTTCATGAACTACTATGGTATTTTTAATTTCCGCTGCGAGTTATTCTGATATGTTCTGTGTCTGTGATTCTGTGTATTTGATTTCATTTGCTCCAAATTTATTTACAATCTGTTATTTTGAATTATTCAAGTCAGACATGTGTGGATTATTGTCGATTTGAATGGTCTAAAATAGTGGGTCGTTACAAATTTCAACCTCCTATGTAAGGATAAAGACATCTAATAATTAAGATTTATTGTGTAAAAACTTTTTATTTATTTTGTATCTCAATAGCTACTTCGAATATATATATATATATATATATAGTGGAAATTAGCCACAAGGTCCTCTTTAGCATGTGGAATTAGTTTCTAGGACACACAACTGAAATAATTTCTTTCAAGGACAAAACGTAACATAATTAGTTTCTAGGGCCTAAAAATCTATGAAATTATGTCCTTGAAAGTAATTGGACTGTTGACTTTTTCCTTGAAAGTAATTATTCTGCTGATTTTAGTCTTAAAAGTAATTTCTTTGAATGTGTGTCCTAAAAACTAATTGGACTGCAAAGTTTGTCCTTCTGGTGAAATGCCCCATATATATATATATAGAGAGACACACACATGCTCATTTATATTCTACTTCTATAAATGCACGGGAGTGATTATCAAAATTAGCGCTTATTTCAAAAGTCGAAATTGAAAAGGAACGTAAAATTGCATGAACCTATATTTTATGATTTTGGAAAATTTATACTAGCCATAGTGGTGGAGAGTAGGTAAAATATGAATTTTCTTTACATTCAACAATAGTCTTTGTTTACGACTTGGTAGTTGGACAAGACTAGACAGAGTTATTCATTAAGACTTTCCATAGTTTGATGCTCCAAAACTAGGGTAGATGTCGAGATCGTCAGTTGTCAAACCAAAGGAAGGCATAATTCCTTGAGTATATCAACTTCAAATTTCAGATCCATCACTTATATAACAATGATAGATTGAAGATGGAAGTTGTAATGCTAGGTGAAGGAACTAGGCTGTTATGCAGTGGATGAAGTGGGCAGATTTCAAGAAAATTCCCTATTTGGATCATAGTATGCCTATAAAGTCTATTTGATTTCACAAGATCCACTCTAGTTATTAAATAAAATCATATTTAATTTAACTTCATTTTATATTTGTTACTTAATCATATTAATTAATTCAACTAAATATTTAAATTTTGAATGTATCATGTATACGTTCAATAACAACATGATATTACATAATATAAACATATGAATAACCAGGTACACACAAACACTTAAATATTGGGAATCTGTATTATATATATATATAAATTATACTTACATATAAATGTAATGAATTCACATGTATATCAGGAATATAAATTCCAAGGTATATGTCTGAATATACTACAATATATATGGTTTGTATACACATATTAATAGTACCATATATATATGATAGAGTTAGGGATATACATCTAAGACTGAAGGCACTTTTTGGAAAATGGGTTTTCCATACAATGACAAGACTACTAGGATACCGCCTGTCATAGTACACCTCTAGATAAAGTGTCCCGAGGTCAACAAGAACATCTTACACCCCTGCTCATAGGACCGGCCTACCCCTTACCGGATAGTATCGAATACGATCACCTTGCGGTTGGGATCAACAACTACACTGTGTTTCGAAAAATACCTAAGTATAAAGCATTTATATAGATTAGGGCGATCACATCCTACTGGGAGTGACCCATATAGCTCTACTACATATCCTCCCATTTTAGTTTTCACGATTGGTGAAGCTTGAGGCAACGTTTACCTTTATATAAAATCAGCATCCTTACTTAGAATGCTAACACTGCCATCCAGGTGATGCAAATATTAGCATTCGTCTATACAAGTCATTCAGGAGATGAACGAACCGAAGGCATACTTCTACTACACCCATTTTGGAATCACCCTCAAGGTTAGTAGCAAGCAGCCCTTGTACTCTAATTGTTTTCATCTTTGGATTTTTCCATTCAGGTGTTACCAAATCGAATGCTTACAATGGTTCAAAGTTGTTTTCGGATAACATCTGCTATCCGATCCCAGTCTCTCCGAACCAACATTCGATAATTTTTAAAGGTCAAGTTATGGATAGTGGACAACTCCACTATCTAGATGCAAAGATTTTCATATGGAAATTTCTTCTATATACTTAAATTATCATGACCCGCTTATCGAAATTAACTCCCTTGTCCTCATCACGTTTCAAAAATTCGGCATTTGTGCTAAACACAAGACGGCTTACTTTTAATAAAAATTAACAACATTTCATTATGGCCACTTTAATTTGTTTGGCTACTTAACGACACAAAGAAGAGATCCTTGGTTTAAATCAATTTTATTGTAAAATAGCGTTGGCTAAAAATCATTGATTTAATTTTAAAATTTAACCTTTATTAAATAATATTTAAATCTCATTTTAATTGCTTATTAAATAACTATTTAATTACTAATTAAATCTTAATTAACTCTAAATAAAATATTAATTAAACCTAATTAATCCCTAATTATATCTTAATTAAATCCCTATTTTATTAATTAATTAAACCTTGTCTCATTAGTAATTAATTATTAATCAACCCTAATTAAATAATAAATAATTAAATAATTAAACTAAATTATCAAAATTATTTCTTAATTAAAATTTTACTTAATTAATCATTAATTATAATTCTTTAATTAATTAATTAAAATTAATTAACTTCAATGCATAATTAACCTTAATTGATTAACTTAATTACCATTAATTAATAATATTATTAATTATATAAATAATTAATTAATTAATTTTTAAAACTCATAATTAATTACTAACATAATTTACTTTGAACTTAATTAAAATTTGAAAAAGAATTTTCAAAACCATTTAAAAAGAATTATTTTTAAAATCCAACCCTAACTTTTTTCCCCAACCGTATTCATAGCGACTATCGCTATGAATGCAACTCGTTGAAGTTAGATTTAGTTTAGATCTAACTCAAAACTTCTCTCCTAACTTTACTCTTAACTTACATCTCTTTCTTTTTTTTCCTTTTTTTAAAACATATGTAAAAGATTTATTTTGAAAGCTATATAAAGTTTTTAATCTTTTAATAACTTGGAAACAAATAAACAACTTTTGATCTTTTCCAAGTGATCTCTCATCTCATTAGCATATAAAGATACTAACTTTCATAACACATGTCCAAAAACTAAGGTCACATATCCAAATATATATAAACTTCACATATATAAGCAAGACAACAATTTTAACAACAAACCAAACTTTTAGGCTACATTCAACACATCTAATTCAAACCATAACCAATACAACACATATACAACCAAACACCATAGATCTATCACTAAACTAACATCATATTACACATATAAACACTACAAGACATAAAGGTAAAGTCTTTCCAAAAAATAAACGTTTGCTCACCAAAATCCTTTTAAATCCTTTTTAAACTTTGAAATAGCTTAGCACTTTAAAAATTCTTTAGCAAAAATGTTTATTTTTTTCACACTAAACATGCAAATGGGCTCGGCCTAGGCATCATTAGACTCGGCCATTATGGAGATAGGCTCGAGCAACATGGCAAAGGGTGAACATGGACTTGAAATTGAAAAGGAAGATGAAGTAAAAAGGAAATAAGTAATTTAAACCAGATTTAAAATGGTTTAAACTAAAAAGATTTGATTTTTAACTTGAAAATGAAAAAAGGAAGCCATTAAAGAAATTTGTTTTTATAAAAAATGAAGTGAAATTACTTTCTACCCCCAAGTACACTTGCCCTCCATTAAAATGATGCCACCTCACCAACCATATCTCCTCCACATGTTTTACATGCATAAAACTAGATCCTTCCCTTTTAACCAATATGTATTAACTAATTTGTACTTAGGATAAGAAATGAGGTGACATTTCATGTTTTATTTTATTTTATTTGATTTTTTTACTTACAAATGGTAACATCATCCTACATAAGTACTCTTATGTTATAAATCCTTATTTAATTTTTGAATCCATACTTAAATCATTTAAAATGTGTAAATATATTAACTAAAATGATTACAACATTTTAAACAACTTTTTAATGGTGAAAACTTGAAATTTTTCAAAAAGCTTTTCGGTCACATTTTTTAATTTCTTTTGAAATAAATATTTTTGAAAACACAATTTAAAAAATCTTTTGACCATCACCAGTTATTATTTCAAAGGGTATTTTGGGTTCTAAAATTCATATGTTAAATATTTAATAATAGAGGGAATTAGGGAAAATGACAAACTTTAAAAAAAAAATTGGCCGAAGGACACCAAGTTTCATTTTTAGGCTGAAGGACAAATGCTAGTTATATCTAGCATTATATTCAACTTTTACACTATAGAAAATGCTAGTTATATCTAACATTATATTCAATTTTATACTATACAAAATGCTAGTTATAACTAGCATTGTCTTTTAGCCTAAAAAACAAACTTGTTGTCCTTGAGCCTAAATTTTTTTTCTAAGTTTGTCCTTATGCCTATTTTCCTGTTAATAATATATCAAATATCCATATTTAAAATGATTAAATTTTGGGTCACTACAACTTGGGAATATTATGGATCTTCAATATAAAAGCTCTGCTTTGATTATACTCAAATCATGACATGGCGTCCATCGAGTGACTATAATTGGGTCGAGTGAAAGTATTGGAAGTGAAGCACTATTCAAGAGAGGATTCGTTTCCTCGATTATAAGGGGTTCGATTAAATCAAGTCAACTCAAAGCCAAAGTCTCTAGCCATAGCATTTCGGTTAATAATATTTGTTAATATTGAACCAAGGACTTTGTATTTGGACTGTAGAGTTGAATATGGATGATGTTGAAATTTTGACCATTACCAGGTTCAATAAGTCCAAAGTGATATGGTTCAGACAAAGAGAATTGGTGTAAATAAATGTCACAGCTGAGTAATGCTTAATTAACTAAAACTGGATTTTACCGAAACTAGGTAGGTGATAGATTTGGCAAAAATGTCACCCCACCTGCTAAATGATGTGTGAACGTTAACATTCGAATAGTTCAGTGCTAATCGTTAACCAAATTTACGCCTGATGAGTCACACAACCTATATGATGAATACTCATTAGACTAAACGATTTAA
Organism: Allium fistulosum; assembly: GCA_030737815.1. Taxonomy (NCBI): domain Eukaryota; kingdom Viridiplantae; phylum Streptophyta; class Magnoliopsida; order Asparagales; family Amaryllidaceae; genus Allium; species Allium fistulosum. The sequence goes on from CM060908.1 coordinate 719,773,281, forward strand.
TTAGTTTATAATTGTTATAAATTAATTAATTAATTGATATTTATTAAATATTGATTATGATGTTTTGAATGTGATTCGAGGAATAAATATTAGTGTGTATATTTATAATAGTTATAAATATATTGATCGATATACCATATCAACAAGCAACTAAACAAATTTAATTAGTAATATTTATTTGGACCTAATTGGGCTATTAGCCCTTGAAGTATGATGATATATATGACAGAAATATACATGATAGGGGTGGCTAAAAGATGTGTAGGAGGATCTTTGATTTGAAGGCTCTGATTTAGGGAGAATGGGTAAAAGATTTGATCCACCTTTCTCTCTATTCCTTCCACTATAAAAGAACTCATAACTCTAATGCATTTGAGAATTTTTTGATCGTCATTTTTATCTTCTTGCCGGCTGATCCCATCTACACAAGGATTTATCAAAGCTCATCTCAAATCAATTTCAAATCAACAACTATTTGATAGTTAACGGTCACAATTCAAAGGTTAGCATTCTGTCGAATTGAAAAGAGTTCTTAAGAGGGATATTCATCATAGCAAGGTGTACTTCAAGGCATAGTTTTGGTATGTTTTCTTAAATTATATAACTTATAATTCATGTATAATATTCCAATGCTTGTACACATATATCTTATTGATATTGTTAATTAGGTAAGATTCCTATATGTATGAACGTTGTCACATATTAAATGGTTATGTGCATGTTTGTATTAAAAAACAATTTTTTATTTAGATCAGATGTATGCAGAGCCAAAATCATTTATTTTAATATATATATATATATATATATTAATTTATTATATTTATATTAATAGTCCATATTACATAAATTTAAATAATCTATAATTCATTGTTTCACCATATTGTTAATCCAAAAAATGGATCAACACCCTAGTTTGAGTGTGAAAGCACTAGCCCTATTCTCACAGAGCAATAATATAGATAATAGATATAGAAAAAAGCCGTAAGAGAAAGAAGACAAGAAGATTTTTATAGTGGTTCGGCTATTAATGAAGCCTACATCCACTTTATAATTTCTTTATTTCTTTTATAGACTGATTGTTGTTACAAGAAGTGTTTGATTACAAGGCTCTTGATTGTCATTTGCTAGATTGAATCTCCAAGATTAGAATCCACTAGAGAATCACAGTGAATCCCTTTGGAGATTGTTGTGAGAGAGATAGAGAGTGAGGAAATTTTCCAGCTGAGCTTCAACCACCAGTCCGAAGAAGATCCTGTTTATGTTGCAAGTAGGATGGTATTTATAGAGATCGAAGAGCTTCTTGCCAGGCCTATTCGCTGACTGCTAGTAGATGGACATTGGAAGATGCAAAAAAGCTTAGCTCACGACCTAAGCCAAAACCATGGATCGCTCGCGATCCATGGTCTATGGATCGTTAGTGATCCATAGATTTAGCTCGTGTGCGAGCCAATTACTTAGCTACTTTTTCCCTTCTTCGCCTAGTTAGGTAGCCAAGATTCCATGATTAAGTATGGATCGCTGGCGATCCATGGTGTATGGATCGCTAGCAATCCATACACTTAGCATATTTTGCACCTTGTCTTTTAAGCTTTCCTTGCTCCCCACATGCCATAACGACCCATGGTGTCGTATGGATCACTGGCGATCCATAGTGTATGGAACGCTAGCGATCCATACACTTAGACTATTTCTGGACTTTGATGTATGGAATGCTTTTGTTGCCTTGTGTCGATGTTATTCGTGAAATCTCGTCGTACGTTGCATTGTTTTGACGATCATATACTTGTTAGTTGTGTTTAGCTGCTGATTGGACTGGACGAATGCTTGTCTCTTGGTTTAGTCAAACTCAGTCGTTGCTTTTGTAATATGACTTGGCTCTCTTTAACTTGTTGTTTAACCGTTTTGGTTGGGTTCCAAGCCATTCTGACTTCGTCAAGTTATTCCGTCTTTTCTTCTTGCTAGGTTAAAAACTCGGATAATATTTGCCCCTCATAATAGGTCTTTGTTGGAAACAAGGCGTGCTCTTGAAGTTATCACTTTTAGTATCTGTCTGTTGAATTTCAAGTACTCATGTTAGTGTTTGGCGGATACGTAGCAGGTTATGCTACTAATCACTCATTTTTGTTCTCGACCACTACTTCTTGTCATAACAGATCAAATTTCTCTCCGTAGCTTCTTGGTATACCTTTAAATAATAGATAGATGTCGCGGTGCAAGTTTGAAGTCGGAGATGGGAAATCCTATGGATTGCTGGCGATCCATGGCTGATGGATCGTTGGCGATCCATACTTGATGGATCGTTGGCGACCCGATTACTTAGGATATTTTTTCATTTTTTTCATTTCCTATCTATGTAGTTGAGCCGACCTATCTCACCACTTCTCCACGACCCAAGCTTTCCTTCGTGCTGAACACTTGCAGCGATTCTAGCCTTCGATTCATCGACTCGATCCATCGCCTCCTATGATCCGATCTTGCCCAAGCCTTCCGCCGAGATTCCTTCTACATCGCCACCACTAGAGCATCGCCATTGCTTTCTTAGGCCACCTTCGAGCAAAACCCTAGTTTTCCATTGCCTTAGGTAGCCGTCGATTCATCCCTAGATCACCACCAACCCAATCGTAGTTTGCTTGTTCTAAAGCTTCACTCGACTTTGCATTTTAGGTTGTTAATCTAAGTTGTGTTCATCGATTACAACGTTCGTTTAATGATTTGATGGCGAGATTGCATTCATGATGTCTGTTGTGAGGAGTCTGAGTTGATTGCGACTTAATTGAAGAAGATAGTAAATCGAGACTTGAATTTCTCCTGGAATGACATTCGGGCCTTGCTCCGGTGCTTTACACGTTTTGCTATCATTGTCCATTAAGCCATAATTGACTTGTGCAAGGTCCCATAGTTGATATTGCATGACACATTGTGAATTGGTCCTGGCTCTTCCGAAGAATTTGGACTTATCTTCCTTGCTTTTTGCACGCTAGCTGTCCTTGTAATGAAAAGAATCTTTCATGTCGCTTCGGACAAAAGATCCGTTATCGATCGTTGATCGATGATGGGTAATTGTAGAGGAAGTAAAAACAGATGGAAATGATATGGGAAGTACTTTTCCTTTTCCGTTGTGAGCGAACTACCTACACGAGATAAAGCGTTTGTAATGTTTTGGACACTGAGGTCACCCCCTATAGACTACACACTGCACTTGCCCCGGTACATACTTGAAATCTGTTGTGTCAGCACAAATCAATGTCTCTCCAGAATTCAAGTGTTGTAGGGGAAATTATTAGTTTAGAATAAAATCACCTGCCGTTTTGGATGCGAGTTCTGTTGTTTTAGAATGAAGTATCCATCTTCGCGATGTAAGTCAAGCGAAAGAAGCCCAACACTTTCGAAAGCTGAGTCTCGTCCGTTGCCCTTTCTCCTTCCACCTCGCAAGCTGAATAAGGCCAGTTGGTCCTAGTAGGTCCGGTCTTGGATCGAACTCCTCCCAATTTTAGAGTTCTTCTCAACCAGCTAGAGAGAGCTTCTTCCATGGTTTCCGCTAAGGTTCTGCATAATATTTTCATGCAACACGACATACCAGAAGAAGATGTACGTCTTCTAGAGAAGAATGAGTTTGCTCACATGCCTCCTCTGGGATATACCGCTTGCCATCAGTATATATATCTGAATGGAGCTGTGCCCCCTTTTAATGACTTTTTGCAAGAGACTCTCTCGAATATAGGCACTGCCCCATTCTTGATTCATCCCAATGGCTACCCATCCTAACTTGTTTGCCCATCCTTTTCATGCGCACATTTAATCGCGCTTCGAGCTTTGACGAGTTGCGGTACTTTCTTTCATTCAAGAGAAGGAATAAGTGTCCGTCTTTGGTCGTAATCGAAGCTCAAAGGAATCGAAAATATTACTACGATTGTAGAGAAACCTGTCCTAGTTTATGACCCAGTATTTTTTCATTAGATGCCCCAAGGGGTTTAACTGTCTATGGATAACGGGGGGAAAGTTCTTTTCCCTATTTATTGAGTTCCGACGTGTCGCTGCGGGGCTTCTAACAAGTCGAACATTTCTCGTAGTTATCCCGAGGCCAAATAAGGACTTGTCTCTTGATGAAGTTTTTCGAACCCTAAAGGCTATCGATGCCGAGGAAAGGTCCGTTAAAGCCTTGCTGATTGACGAGAACTTACTCTGATATAGGTTATGGCATCCGAGGAGGTCCGCCGTTCCAGTTGAAGCCCCCTCTCCTTCTTGATTCAGGGTTCGCACGCGATCCACTTCCTCTTCTCACGGTTCCGAAGAAGGCGCTTCTCAAGAGAGAGAGGGATTGTCTGGAGAATCAACCAAAGAGGGTCGTGATGGAAGAGACGTTGCTATGACCGGAGTTAGTTGCTCGGCCAGAATTCCTTCGATTCTGGAAGAAGGAGAAGAAGAGTTCAAACAGAGGGAAGGCAAAGCCATACTGGACTTAGAAAAAGAGGAGGGGGAAATAGGGAGTAGTAGCGATGAGTCCACTTCTAGCGATGACTTCTACGTAGAATTCGATGATGGGGATTCTGAATCGTGCGATGAGACTCTAGGGATGAGCCCCGTTATTTTGAGCTCACCTCCTCCTGACATAAGTGATAAAGACAATGCCCTAGGGATCAGGGGACGTCAGGACTCTCCGAGCAAAGATGCCGGTGTGGAGTTTGGAGATATGAGCGATGTTTACGTCGATTTCATTGTGGTTATGGGGGAAGATTTCAAAATTAAGGAGGTGCCCCCTCGTTCAAGTCACGTCGCATCCGAATTAGTCCGATTCCTTTCGCGGCGCCTGTGACGCCCCACCTCTATGCTCATAATAACAAAGAGTATTAAAAGAAATACTGTCTATTATTACGAAGAATAAGGCTGGATAGGAGCGACCATCCGTAATTGGCCTTACACTAATATCGGTTATCTCGATAGGAGGGGTATATAATTTTTATTTTTCATCTATTATTTATTTACTCCCATCGACACACCCAACTATCAGTATAAAACAAACTACGATAGTTCATAATAGTTTAGGACATTAGATATAACAATAACACAGATAATATAAATGCGGAACACAGATAAAACAAAAGTCTCATATATATATAACTGATGTCAGTTAATACATAGTTGACACAATACATATGATACAACTACAACTGTCGACTCTGGAAGGTATATATACAAGTACATTATCGACTAATATACATGAATACATATCGTTCTATACAATGACACGACTACTACAAAATGACACTGACAACTTCAGAAGGTGTGAAAAGTCTTCATATCCTGAACAGCAACTCAAAGAAGAAAATCTACAACCTGAAATAACTCGGGTCTGACCCGAGTATTACATTCAAAAGAAAATAATACCCAGGTCAGTCTAATTCAAACCAGTTTATTAGTGCATAGCAGCAATAATAATCAGATAGTCAAATAGACGATAATCACAGAAATCCCGTATATCCGACTCCTCGATAAAAGAATCGGATAACGGCAGATATAACACTATACAGTGTTAAACAACAAAACAACAATGCCAATTTAAAAACAACAATGCTGATTGGCTGCAGTACACGCTAACGTGTACTGCCTCGCCAATACAGTCTATCAAATACTCAGAAGATCAATGAATCCAAAAGCCAACAAATCCAATTCAAATCAAAATGAACCATTTCAAACTACGCTTAATAAAACGGAAACAGATGGCATCAAATTAAATTAAATCTCGGTGTGGCTGCAGTACACGCACGCGTGCACTGCCTCGCCACTACCGTACGTCGAAACTGCAAAGGTCAAACCCAAATATTGGGTTCAACTCAAGTGAAATTCGAAAAACAAATAAAATGCAAAGGTCAAGTCACTGCAGTCATGACTCAACACAATGCAACAGCCAAAGCCAAGGCAACATGAAGCCTGCAAGTTCGAGCCCCAGACAATACAACTCACTATAAATATTAGTGCAGACATACATGGCTCAAGTGATGAAACACTGCAACTCGACTAACACAATGAACCAAAATAATGCAAATGCAGTCCAGACCCGAGAATGGCCAGAAACAAGACATCAAGATATGGCAACACAACAAACTCATGATTACAACTCGAGCAAGTTCAGCTGCCATGTGAAAGCAAGCAGTCAAAGTAACACAATGCAGACAAGTTCGAAGTGAAGCAAAAGTTGAAAGTGAACATGCATATGGTATGGCATTGAAACCAGTTCAACAATTAAACTCAGCAAGCACGAGATACAGTGACGCTAAAGCACAGGATACAAGTATGAGTACACAATGCAGACAGTTGAATACAACTAATTCAAGGGAATGGCAACAATAAGTGGTGGATCAATGAAACAATGCACAAGGGCAGTCATGCCAAAACAAGTCAATGAACCAGACCTCAAATGTAACCTGATTTGTAAATTGACACGTCAGTGAAGACTACATAGTCAAACTACACCCTATCAATGTCAATATGAAGTGCTCACATACTCAAAGCTCAACTATGAAACCAACATAATATCAAAGTCCAGATTGAACACTAATGAAACAGTCAATCGACCAACCAACTCAGTGCAGAGCAATTGGAACTGCTCGTCAAACACAAACCAAATGTCAGGTGGATGTGCAGACTCAAACAAAGAAGAAGAACCCAAAAAGTTGACACTGAAACAATTGAACTACAAGTATGTAGTAATGCAAAATCTTGGACATCATCGGCAAGTAAAAAAAACGAGTTCGAAGCACAACAGAAGTGTGAGAAATGCACCTGTACCAGTGAAACAAATGATAACAAGCCAACATCCAGCTAGTGATCACACTAACATACATAAGATAGGATGATCAAAATGCATACCAGTGACAGAAGTTAGTGGTGGTCACAAGATAAAGCAATGCCGTGATAACTAGAAACAAGAAAATAGCAGCATCAAAACGCAATTACCTAGATTCCAATGAAACTGCAATTGCAAACATGAACAACTGCAACCAGTTAAATAAACAATGACAAGGCATGAACCAACAGAGAGTTCATATAAATGACCATACATGATGCTTCAGGTCGAAACAAGGAACAGAAGCAATAGTTTCAAAGCAAAGAATTGAACAAGTTCAAACGTCACAAAATCAATCAGCAAATTCACCAAACCAAAATGACCAGAGAACAAAGTCATAGCCATAAAACAAAAATTCAATTGACTAAAATAAAACATCATTATCAGAATATATCCGAATGGCCGAGACGAAGGCAAGCAGCTCTCGGCTGATCACACATTTGAAAATCGAACCAAGATAAAATCAAGTCCGTGAGTACCAAGCTTCAGATTATACACGAAATTCATAAATCATAGAAACCACCAATATCCAACAACTTCGAACGACCGAGCAAATCAGTCGACAAATTCACACATACATATACGAACTCAAATAAAGGCGAGCGAATTGATATAAACGAAGTCAAGAAATCTCAAATCATATATACCCAGCGTTTTGAATTTAGATGTGAGTGAAATTGAAATTCACTCACCTTAGTTCAACGAGCGCATCCCACAGCCGAAGTGAGCGACGAGGAAACGATCGATCTAAGTAAAGATGGCGTCTTCAATTTTTCGTGAATGCCCTAGTGTGGAGGAGACGAGGCCGCCATTACGTTTGTTTTCTCTAGGGTTCCTCAATCAAAACGAAAAGGGGGAGAGCCGGTTTTAAAACAAACGAGGCAAAAATAAAAAGGGAACTGGTTATACCCTTTGTTGCTTTAATTATCATGGCCCAATAAAACAAGGAAACAAGATCAACATTTTATAATGAAGCCCAAAAAATTCTTTAACGACTTCCTAAAGAATTTCAACTCAAATTAAAAAACTTCAGTTGCAATTGTTAAACAAATTAAATCGTCACTTGACGGTAATAAAAATTACAAACCCACGGGTTGTTACAGCGCCTGCCCAATCTGGTTTGTGACATTGTTTAAGTGTCTCCTCCCAAACACATCACACACTTCACTAGGGTCACACTCACTTGTACACACACTTTCCATGCCTATTTTCTATTTCTAAAACCTTTTATTTATACTTCATGTCAGGTATGACGAGAGGACGTGGCCTTTATGATGACTTCGAGGAATTTACCGACTCTCAGTGCTAGTACAACCATTCTTTCAGCCGTCACCAACCCCGAAAGATGGAGGAAGAGTATGGAAGAAGGAAAAATCTAGAGGCCGAAGCCCATCGCTAAGACGAGAGAGAGTGGAGTCGGTCATACAATGGTGGGTATGAGAAGAGGAGGACTTTCGATGAGCGGGAGGAGCCATTGAAGAGGTCAAAATTCGATGACCATTCCCATTCTTCAGAATAGCAAGATTTTGCTCCGACACACTCTTCAACGGGTCAGGAAATCCCTGTTACTTCTGTCCTTGTTCCGCCTTCAACTTACATTCCACCATCTTCTGTTGTTCTTGCTCTCGGTGCCTCACGTCCCCAACGGAGACCCGCCTACATCCTTCCATCGGATCCTCCCAGGCTTGAGGCGGCGCTTCCCGGGTGGTTTCTAAGGGGGTTAAGTTTGATCGTGATCTACATTCGGTCCATAGAGATTCTTACATGCCACATCTTTAGGATATCCAAAGCGATTTAAAGCAGGGCGAAGGGTAGGAAAAATTATGTAAGCAGCTTGTAGATACAAACCACAATAGCTACCAGGAAATCCTCTCTTTCGAGTCAGAGAAGGTTGATTTTGAAAGAGCGTTGTCAAAACGCAATGCTAGGATTAAACAACTGGAGGAGGAGAAAGAAGTGGCACTTCGAGAAAGTAAAACGAATGCTGATTTGCTAAAAGAACTAAAAGAGGCCCATGAAAGAATTGAGATCGTGTACAGGGACGAAATAAAAAGGCTCATGCTAAAGTGGCCAAATTAAAAGAGGAGGTGGCTGCTTGTAGCATGACAATTGAAGCCCAGAAGAAAACTATCTCCGATCATGATCTTATCGTTGAGGGGCACAATAAGACTATCTTCGACCAGGCTGAGACAATCGCCCGACTACAAGATCAGGTTGCGGGCTTAGCGCTGATAAGTCTCACGTCGAAGTCAAAAAGGCCGCCGTTACTGTGGATTATTTGGAGCTCCAAAATGCTTCCGAAAGGAAGATGGAAAAGATGAATGAGACTATCTTGAATTTTTATGTCAATTCTCTATTGCATCAGGGGAGCCTCAACTACTTAGGCCCGAAATTTCCACGCACTCTCGCTATGGTCTGGGAAGAAATATTGACTTGCTTTTGAGACAACGGTGACGTATATACAGAGCAAGAGTTAGAAAACGCCTACCTTAATGAAGAATCAAAGAAGGCGTTATTGGAGGGCCAGGAGATTTTACGGATCGAGAGGGAGAGAGAAGCTACCGATGCTGCTGTTGAAATTTTGCTGAAGCGCTTACAAAGCCTTCCATTTCTGGTGCTGGCGAGCAACCGGAGCTGCCCCATAATCTGCCAACAAGTTCTGGGCTTAAGGCTTCCCCTTGGATTATAGAGCCATCTAAGGAGGGTGAAGGCGATGAATATGAAGTTGACATTCTTGGTCGTTCTTCCAGTGTAGGTAACCCTCTTGTTTCTCCCGAGTTCGTGTAACACCCTTAATTTTTGATAACATTATTCAAGAGATTTAATTAGATAAATTAAATAAATAATGAAAATGTAAGTGATAAGGGGATTGAGACTTGAATTAACTAATTAAGGAGGTTCCTAATGAAATAATTAATGGGCTTAAGAATGGGTTTTGGTTTATTAAGTCACATAAGAGTATAAGTGGAAATTGCCGCCCATAACCTCCCATTTATATATTTTTGCTCTCACTACTTTCTTCCCATTCACGTCATTTTTGAAAACGCAAATCAAATGATAAAAAGAACGGCCTTCCAATGTTTTACCCATATGTTTTATGCTTTCGAAAGGGATGGTGTCGATGCCATCAAGTTATCCCTAATATTTTTATAAGTTAAAAGATGGTTTTTGAAACAGATGTTTTCGACTATATTCACTTTGACCTAAATAATGTTTTAAGTATAAACCTAATATTTTCAAAAGGGGTACTTTCAATGGTTTCGGAAGGGTTACTTCCATAAGTGTCGAAAGAGGTACTTTCAACTGGTTTCAAGGCTAAAGCATCCGAAGTTAAACGCTAATAATTTAATGTATTCGAAAGGTTTAAAAAGGAAGAATTTAAAGTATTATAAGGCAGGAGTCTAATGTTTTTAAGAGCTTTCAAAGGAGGTTATCCTATGAAGTCGAAAGCTAGGTTTCGAAGGTATCAGAAGGTTTTATGACCAAACTCTATTTTTAAAGGAAAAACCCATGGTTATATTTTAAAGCGGTTTTAAAATGGTTTTAAGAAGAAGCTATATGGATAAATTTAAACCCACAGGGGCGGTATTGCTATGTTATTATGTTGCTTCTTATAATATGAACATATTCACTTTAAAATAGACCCATAACTGCATTTTGGGGATAATGGGTAGAAGAACCAGTTAGGTTAACCCAGTAGTGAATATAAATGGATAAAGCTCCTGAATGAGTAGAAATGATCCAGGAGGTCAGATGGACCAGAATACAAGATGCTAAATTACAAAGGGAAGACAATGGCAGGGGCCAATAGGTTTACAGTAAGCCCATGAAAACTGTATGATATTGGCAGGGGCCAATAGGTTCATAGTTAGGCCTTGAAAACTATGTATAATAGAAGATGTCAGATAGACAAGTTCATAGTTAGCCTATGAAAACTATGTGCAAAGGAAGATGTCAGATAGACAGGTTCATAGTAAGCCCATGAAAACTATAATTGGATACTGGCAGGGCAAGTAGGATTGTAGCTAGCCCATGAAAACTATATCCGGATGAAATATTCACAGGGGTCAATAGGTTCTTAGTCAACCCATGAAAACTAAGGTAAGAAGAAAGGATATTGGTGTTACCAATAGGTTCCTAGTTAACCCATGAAAACTAGGATAAGATTAATATTGGAGTTACCAATAGGTTTATAGTGATCCCATGAAAACTATTTAATTGGACAGGGAGTCTTTAATTGTTTAACCGGTTATTAGTCAGCCCATGAAAACTAATAGGTTAGTAGTAATCCTAGAAACAATAATTAAGACAGAGCCTAAAATGAATAGGGATGGGTAATCCAAAAATGATTCATTTTTTTGCATATCATCATATTATACTGTTTTGAATTTTTTTAACCATTGTGGATGTAGGAGCACAGTATATGGTTTTATAAAAGGTTTTGAGATACTAGTGAGGGGAAACCCATTCCGCTAAGCGGCATGGTCTCACTAGATATCTAAATGATTGAGATGGTAGGTTATTATTCATACCAGGCTTTATGTCTGACTTGAAGTTTATGTTTTCCCCTTAAACTCTTGAGTACTCGATTGATTTTGAGTAGTTTGAGAGTTGAGGTTTTTAGGTACCTCTTATGATGAATAAGCTTCCAGAGACGTGAAGTAGGCACGATAGATATTTAGAGTTCTCTTTCTTTTGATTCCACTGTGTTGATTGTAGTGGCAAAGTTGTTATATTGCCTACATATACTCTGATCATCCCGGGGGGCATCTTTATATGTCGGTCTGGGCATATGATGTAATAAATATATTTTCATTGAACATTTTTTGCGAACATGGGATTATGTAATGAATTGGAAATGTTTTGATATAAAATGTGATGTTGTTTGAAGTCTAAATTTTCCCCCATATTTATGTGTTTCTGTGTATCAATGAATCTAACACCGCCGTATTTGGTCGTCGAGGATTAATAACTATGGATGACTGCAGCATCCGTAGCCGTTACTTTTGGGCCTCTAAGTAGGGGGATGTTACAAGTTAGTATTAGAGCGTAGGTTTATGAAACTTTAGAAGGAAGTTCAACCTAAAAGATTTTTAAACATAATCCAATGAATTTGAAAATATGATCGGGGTTTGGGTTAATGCTATGGTAACGTACTTGTATTTGATATATATATATATATAGGTACGTGTTCCCCTCTCTCTTAGACCGTTCTTCTACATCTTACTAAGGCTCGTATGCAGATTTACGAGAAAGAAGATATGGAAGAGGAAATCTAGGTGGAGGAAGCACCACAACCAATGAAAATGCTTGACCTAATACTAGGAGGAATCAAGGTCGATGGGCTAATGCTAATCCAAATGCTGAAGCCAATGTAGGTGCTGGAAATCCGCCAGTAGACGCGAGGATGGTATATAAGTTGTTGGCTAATCTTTTGCAAGCTGGAGTAGCTTGTAATGTTGGAGGAGCTAATCTTGTGGCTCCAATTGGGAATAACTATGCTAAGCTAAGCAGAGACTATACCAGTTTGGGTGGAAAGTCGTTTGTTGGAACGAAGGATGTTGTTAAAGTTGAGAATTTGCATTTGAGTTGTGAAAGGATCTGGATCTAGGCATGGATGATGGGCAAAATAGAAGGCTAGCCTCTGGGCAGTTGCAAGGGGCAGTGCTTCACTAGTGGAATAGTGTTATCGCTGAGGTACTGGAGGAAGAGCTGACATGGGCTGATTTCAGAAGAAGGTTTGAGCAGAGGTTTCTGTCAAAAGTTGCTAAGTCGGCATTGATAAGGAAGTTCATGGATCTAGTTCAAGGAGAGATGTTAGTGGTCGAGTATGCTGCTAAGTTTGATGAGCTATCTCGATATGGTTATGCTTTTGTAGACATTGATGTCAAAAGGAATGAAAGGTTCATTCGAGGGCTGAGACCTGAGCTTGCTAGAATGATTATGACCCATATCCGAGAATCTTCTAATGTGGTGGAGATGGCCATTCGCCATGAGAAGATGGTTGCTATTTTAGCTAGAGAAAAGCCAATTGAATCCCAGGTTCCCCAGGGAAAGAAGAGGAAATTCATTAAGAAGAAGGGTGCCTAGAAAGGGGAGGCTGCCAAGAAGGCAAAGGCTGAATTAGTCTGCTACAAATGCGACAAGAAGGGTCATTATGCTAATGAGTGCCGATCAGGCAAGGGAAAGAAAACTACAGATAAGAAGAATGTGAAGTGCTTTAACTATGATCAAGTGGGGCACTACAAGAACCAATGTCCAAAGCAAGTTAGGGCAAACAAGGGAAAGGTTTTTGCTGTTGGATCATCAACTAAGCCTACTGCAGCTGATAAATGGAAAACTGTGATGGAAAGTACGTTTTTGATTCATAGTATACCAGTTAGGATACTTTTTCATACCGGTGCATCACATTCATTTATATCCTAGTGTTTGGTTGATATGTTATGCTTAGAGCCCACATACCTTGTTACTTCCTTAAGGGTTGCGAATCCAATAGAAAGGTATGTAACTCTGAGGATAAGATGTTACTAGTTAGAACTTGTTTTATTAGGTCATAAGTTTGTATGCAGTTTGTATGTTTATGATTTTGTAGATTTCGAAACCATTTTGGGTATGCATTAGTTGAAGAGGTAGAAGGCCAAGATATTCTGCCAAGATGGAGAGATATCTTTGAGACACCCAGATGGTCATAAGAGAATTATATTCTCAGTAAAGAATTCTGACAAGAGTTATTGTGCTTTATTAAGTGCAATGGAAGTGGGTGAAGAGTTAAGTCAGGTTCGAATTGCAAGAGAGTATGCAGATGTCTTTGAACCAGTCACAGGACTACCACCGAAACAAGCTGTTGAGTTTCAGATATATCTTGTGCCAGGAACTAAACCAGTAAGTAGACTACCTAGTAGGATGACACAGACAGAGATAAAGGAACTGAAGGTGCGGCTAGTGTATCTAGGAGGAAGGTATTTTATTAGACCAAGCAGTTCGCCTTAGGGAGCGGTCGCGGTATTTGTGAAGAAACCAGTTGGGTCGTTGAGGATGTGCATCGACTATCATAAGTTAAACGAAAGGATGATAAAGAATAAGTGTCCTTTTCCGAGAATTGATGATATGTTTGATCAGTTGAGTGGAGCCAAAGTGTTTTTCCAGTTGGATTTGGCGATGGGGTTCCATCAGTTAAGAGTGGCAGAGGACAATATTCCTTTGACTGCATTTCAGACAAGATATGGTTCATATGAGTGGTTAGTGATGCCATTCTGATTGACGAATGCACCTGCTTTCTTTGTGGATTTGATGAATCGAGTCTTCTGAGAGTATCTGGATAGATTCGTGTTGGTGTTTATAGATGACATTTTGGTATACTCTAAGGATGAGAAAGAGCATGAAGATCATCTTAGAGTTGTGTTAGAAACGCTGAGGCAAATACGCTAAAGGTGAATTTTTCCAAGTGTCATTTTTGGAAGAAAAAGGTTAAGTTTCTTGGTCATGTAGTTTTAGATAAAGGATTGTCAGTCGATTCGAATAAGATCGAAGTTGTGAGCAATTGAATGAGACCAGAGATAGTGACCGAGATCAGAAGTTTTCTTGGACTTGCTAGCTATTACCGGAGATTCATCAAGGATTTCTTGTGGATAGTAGCGCCTTTGACTAAGCTTACCAGGAACAAAGTGAAGTTTGTTTGGTCCGACAAATGTGAGGAAGCATTCCTTAAGTTAAAGCATTTGTTGACCAATGCTCCAGTCTTAGTAGTTCCAGATGGTAACCAAGGTTTGGTAGTGCACACAGATGCGTGTGGGACTAGATTGGGAGCAGTGTTGACGCAGAAGGGAAAAGTTATTGCTTACGCATCTAGGAAGCTTAGACTGCACGAAGAAAGATATCCTACTCATGATTTAGAGTTGGCACCGGTGATTTTTGCCTTATAGATTTGGAGGCATTATCTCTTGGGGGAGATATTTGAGTTGTATACCGATCATAAGTCTTTGAGATATTTATTCTCTCAGAAGGAGTTGAATATGCAACAACAAAGGTGGCTGGAATTTTTGGATGCTTATGATTTTGGTATAGAATATGCCCCAAGGAAAGGTAATAAAGTAGCAGATGCTCTCAGCAGAAGACATCAGAATGTTGTGTTAGCTATGTTGGCAAAATGGAGATCTAGAAGCTTTGGCCAATTGTGTTGTGCAGTTAAGATCGACTGCTAGTTCTAGTCAGAGTACTGCCATGATGTCCTGTTTAGAAGTTCGACCAGTGTTGATTAAGAGGATAGCTTCTAAACAGAGAGAGGATCCATTATTAGCTGAGAGGATTAGAAGGCTTGAAGATGGAGCTGAGGTCGATGATTTGAAAGATTGTTTTCTTGACCAGAGTGGATGGTTGAGAAAGAAGAGACGGTTATGTGTTCCAGATGTAGAGAACTTGAGAAGAGAAGTTCTTGAGGAATGTCATCGATCTAAGTTTACGATTCATCCTGGAGGGACCAAGATGTATCAAGATATGAAGAGGAGCTTCTATTGGGAAGACATGAAGAAGGATGTTGGCTTGTGCGTTAGGCAGTGTGTAAAATGTCAACAAGTGAAAGCCGAACATCAAAAGCCTAGTGGGTTACTTCAGCCTCTAGATATTCCAGTTTAGAAGTGGGATTCGATATCCATGGACTTTGTAGATGGATTGCCAAGGTCAAGGAGAGGAAATGAAAGCATATGGGTTATTATGGATAGATTGACCAAGAGTTCCCATTTCATTCCAGTAAAGTCGACCAAGACGGCACCAGTTTTGGCGAAGTTGTTCACGAAGAACATAGTTAGACTTCATGGAGTTCCTAGTAGCATGGTCAGCAACAGAGATGCTTTATTCACTAGTGAATTATGGAAGAGTCTACAGGATGTGTTAGGCACTAAGCTCTAGATGAGTACCGCATATCACCCATAGACGGATGGGCGGACAGAGAGAGTCAATAAGGTACTTGAGGATTTGTTGAGAGCTTGGAGTTGGATTTTGGTAGATCTTGGGAGGATCACCTGCATTTGATTGAATTTTCCTATAATAATAGTTACCAGACTACTATAGGAATGGCGCCTTTTGAAGCTTTGTATGGAAGGCCATGCAAATCCCGTGCATGTTGGTGGGAGACTGGAGAAAGATTGGTCTTAGGTCTAGATTTGGTAAGGGAGGTGTCAGAGAAGACTTAGTTAATCCAAGAATGGATGAAGGTAGCTCAATCCAGATAGAAGAGTTACGTAGATAAAAGATGTAAGGACCTAGAGTTGACAGCTAAAGACAGGGTTTTCCTTAAGGTATCACCTATGAAGGGTGTGGTACGGTTCGACAAGTCAGGGAAACTGTCACCGAGATATGTTGGTCCATTCCAGATTATAGAGAGGATTGGAAAGCTCGCGTAGAGAGTTGAGTTGCCGAGCAGTATGGCAGGTGTCCATATTGTGTTTCATGTGTCTCATCTTCGCAAGTATGTGCTTGATCTAGAGGCCACCATTCCTCAGACAGAGTTGGAGGACTTGGTAGTAGAGCCTGTTTTGACTTTTGTGAGACAACCAGTTCAGGTTGTTGCGAGAGTTGAGAAAAGATTGAGGAACAAGACAGTCAAGTTGGTGAAAGTTCGGTGGAGCGACAACGAAAAGGACTGTACTTGGGAGATAGAGGATAGGATTCGAGATAATTATCCTAATCTGCTTTGAGGTATGTCTATATTAGATCTATATAGATAATTCCTAGTCAGGTAGACTACTATGGTTGTTATGAGTCGTTACAGATGATTGCTATGTATATTGTTTAGTCCTTACTGAATTTCGAGGATGAAATTCATTAAGGAGGGGAGCTTGTAACACCCCTAATTTTTGATAACATTATTCAGGAGATTTAATTAGATAAATTTAAAAGAATAATGTAAATCTAAGTGATAAGAGGATTGAGACATGAATTAATTAATTAAGGTCGTGCCTAATGAACTAATTAATGGGCTTAAGAATGAGTTTTGGTTTATTAAGTCACATAAGAGTATAAGTGGAAATTGTCGTCCATATTTTCGTTCTCACTACTTTCTTCCAATTCACGTCATTTTTGAAAACGCAAATCAAAAGATAAAAAATAACGACCGGCCATTAAAGAAGAGGAAACCAAATTAAAAGCTAGAGAATCAAGCTTAGGGGAAATCAATCTCAATCCAGTCTTCTTATCTAGAGCAAGATGAATAATAATTCCATCTCTATTTTGGTTTAAATCATATATTTTCGAATTTAAGGGATAAATTCATTTTTATGATATATTGGATGATGATATGCTTGATTCATGATTTATTTGATTTAAACAAGGTTGTTTAAAAGAGATTTAGCACGGTTTTAGATCAAAACTGAGATTAAATGATGTTTAAATGCCATGGGAAAATCTTATGTTATGAGAAACATGATTTTGGAGTAGGGTTTCAATTTTTAGAATTTTCCAAGCTATGGAAAGATTATTATGAATATTCAAAGGAAAATATGGTTATTTGGGTTTATAATTTATTTTGGAAACTATGTTGAGAATTTTGGTCTGAAATTTTGATATGTTAGATAAAATGATTAAAATGAATTTCTAGAATTTTTGGGCATTTTTCCAAAGTGATTTTCTATGCAAAATAAATTGGTTTAGAAGAGGGACTTCTTTGCAAAAAAAAATTGGAAGGGCTTGTTTGATTAACTTAACCATGGTTTAGATCTGGTTTAGCGGCAGTTATTTTTGAAAAAGAATTTGAAAAAGTTAAGACAACCAATCAGATGTTGACACGTGGCGGGTTAGTTAGAGAAATGTTTACTTAAACAAGAATTAAACCTGGTTTTGCTTAGAAAAGTGTTTTCGCCTACTTAGGAAAGCGCCTTTCGACCTAATAGCTTCCGCCTTCACCCTTGTCGAAACCAACTATGTCGAAACCAATACACAAGGTATCACTATGATGGTATGAAGTGGATTGGAGATAAGCAGAAGGTAGGGTGTCGAAAGCATACCTTCTGAAGGGGTCGAAACCCTGGTTTATTTTTAAAAGAAAAGCGCCTGCCTGTGTTTTGTTTTAAGCCTTCGACAGGGTCGAAGCATAAGGTTTTGAAAGAGGTTTTGAAGGGTTTCACAAATGGTTGCCATTAACTTATAATTGTTTTCGAATGGGTTACTTACTAATGAAAGAATGTTTTATAAGAATGGGTTCCGACCTAGTCGATACCCTGCTGCCATTTTATAGCTTTTCGATGGTGTTGAAGACATCAACACTATTGGAAGATACTTTGTTTTATATAGTTTAAGCCACTTCCTAAATCTTTCAAAAGGGGTTGGGGTTTCGAAGGTGATGGTTTCGAAAGGGGTTTTGACTCCAACCTTCCAATGTTTTACCCAGATGTTTTATGCTTTCGAAAAGGATGGTTCCGATGCCGTCAAGTTATCGCCAATATTTTTATAAGATAAAAGATGGTTTTTGAAACAGATGCTTTCGACTATATTCACTTTGACCCAAATAATGTTTTAAGTATAAACCCAATGTTTTCGAAAGGGGTACTTTCAATGGTTTCGGAAGGGTTACTTCCATAAGTGTCGAAAGAGGTACTTTCAACTGGTTTCGAAGCTAAAGCATCTAAAGTTAAAAGCTAATACATTAAAGTATTATAAGGCGGGAGCCTAATATTTTTAAGAGCTTTTGAAGGAGGTTATCCTATGAAGTCGAAAGCTAGGTTCAAAGGTATTGAAAGGTTTTATGACCCAAATGCTATTTTTAAAGGAAAAACCCATGGCTATATTTTAAAGGAGTTTTTATAATGGTTTTAAGAAGAAGCTATCTTGATAGATTTAAACCCACAGGGGTGGTATTGCTATGTTATTATGTTGCTTCTTCAAATATGAACATATTCACTTTAAAATGGACCCATAACTGCATTTTACGGATAACGGGTAGAAGAACCAGTTAGGTTAACCTAGTAGTGAATATAAATGTATAAAACTCCTGAATGAGTAGAATAACATCCAGGAGGTCAGGTAGACCAGAATACAGGATGCTAAATTACAAAGGGAAGACATTAGCAAGGGCCAATAGGTTCATAGTAAGCCCATGAAAAAGGTATGATATTGGTAAGGGCTAATAGGTTCATAGTTAGCCTATGAAAACTACGTATAAGATAAGATGTCAAATAGACAGGTTCATAGTTAGCCCATGAAAACTATGTGCAAAGGAAGATGTTAGATAGACAGGTTCATAGTTAGCCCATGAAAACTATGTGCAAAGGAAGATGTTAGATAGACAGGTTCATAGTAAGCCCATGAAAACTATGATTGGATACTGATAGGGCCAGTAGGTTTGTAGTTAGCCCATGAAAACTATATCCAGATGAAATATTGACAGAGGTCAATAGGTTCCTAGTCAACCCATGAAAACCAGGCTTTATGTCTGACTCGAAGTTTATGTTTTCCCCTTAAACTCTCGAGTATTAAATTGATTTTGAGTAGTTTGAGAGTTGAGTTTTCAGGTACCTCTTATGATGAATATGCTTCCGGAGATGTGCAAAGGCATGATAGATATTTATAGTTCTCTTTCTTTTGATTCCGCTGTGTTGATTATAATGGTAAAGTTGTTATATTGCCTATATATACTCTGATCATCCCGGGAGGCATCTTTAAATGTCGCTCTGGGCGTATGTTGTGATTATGTAGTGAATTGGAAATGTTTTGATAAGAAATGTGATGTTGATTGAAGTTTAAAATTTTTCCCATATTCATGTGTTTCTATGTATCAATGAATCTAACACCACAGTATTTGGTCATCGAGGATTAATAGCTATGGATGACTGTAGCATCCATAGCCGTTAGTTTTGGGCCTCCAAGTAGGGGAAAGTTATAGTTCGGGAACTTTCAGCTTATGCCGCAAGAACATGAGAAATTTAATGCTTTCACTTTTTTATCTTATAGTTCCATCTACCTTACCTGTTGATATGCCAGCTTCCTGGGTGCATGGACATGCTACTATTTCCATTACTTCTGTGCTCGTTTCCGTTCTTGCTCCGGTCTCCATGTCTGCGTCTGGCTCGCAGTCGGGGCCGTAGTCCGAAAAGATCGCTATGCTTCATGGCTTGGATGACCCTTCTGTATCTTTGGAAGGTGACGTAACGGCAACCGAAGCTAAGGAGCAGGAAGTTCAGACTGAGCAGCCAAGTAAAACTCAAGAACAGCTGGTTGTAGTCAAAAAGGAGAAGGTTGAAGCAATCAAGGGCTCCAAGATCTCCCGTAAGTCATGGAAGCTAAAACGAAAGGCGAATCTTCTGAGAAGGTTGCAGAGCAGGAGGACGACACTAGCGTTGAGGACATTGTTGAAATTACTTTCAGCGACACAACTCTCGAGGCGAAGCAGTAACTCCGAACAAGAGGCGGAAAAGGGAGTGGTGGAAAGAAAAGGGAGTGGTGGAAAGGAGCGCTGAGAAGCTTAGGTGGTGATTGATCTGATTTTGCTTTATTTTGTGTCTTTTTGTTGAAGGCAGAGTCTACACTTAGTGTTTTTGTTGTGGAGTATGTATTTTTCTTTTGTTGGCCGGTGTTATGTGGGTACGGCCCCCACGTTTTGACCCTGTATAAAAGAAAGTTATAAGTAATACATTGATATTTTGACCGTACTCTTACATGTCTGTCCATATGTATTCTGTGCACTTATGCTTATTTTGTTTACACTTATTTGCTTATGTGTATTATGTGCACTTGCGTTTACTCTATATACTTTCACTTTACTTTGTCTAGTCCTATGATTACTGCCAAAATTCTTTGTTTGGAGTAACAAAACCTGTGAAATTATTGTTTTTAAGTATTTTTATTTAAGTGTCAGTGTATGCCCTACAGTTCACAGGGCTGTTTACTTCAAACAATTGACAAATGGCCGATAATTTATGGTTTAATTAATTTGCATATTAAAACTTGAAATTTAACTTAGTCACAACTTGTTTTTCTTCTTTCAGAAGCTCTGTATCTTTAGCATGTATTAGTTAATTGTAGGCAGTTACACATTGTCAACGTTAAATACTATAGTTAGTCATTGAGTTTCATCAGTTGAATTTTTTTCGCTAGTTTGTAGCACCCCGATTTTGTCGGGGGTCGAGCCCGTTGCTTCAAACAATGGAAATGGATTGATTTTTGTTATTCCTGTATGGATAAGTTTCTCGGTATTGCCGGAGCAATTCCAGGACTTGAAAGTGCATGCGGCTTATGGGACGCGCAGATTTTAGGATCGATATGTCTCACCACTTCGGAACGGTTCTGGTGCTCCTCAGCGTTGCCTATCTTTGGGCAACATGAGGAGTTTACATTTTAGGAGCGCGATTTCACATCGATGCTCCTTGGTGTTTCCTATCATCGGGCAACGTGAGGATTTTACGTCTTAGGAAGGCGATTTCACGGCTCCAAGAATTAATGTGTGGCTTTTGATATCGATACGACCTGTTGGTCTAGATCGAGTTTAGTATTCATCGATGTTGCCTCTCTTTGGGCAACGTAAGCAACTTGTGTTGAAAAGTTGCCGCACGGTTTATGAGGTGCGCAACTTTTGGTACCTCTCGGTGTTGCCTATCTTCAGGCAATGTGAGGAGCATAATTTTTTTAAAAGTTAATGTGCGGCATATGAGATGCGCAGCTTTTCTCGCTCCTCCGTGTTGCCGATCTTTGGGCAACATGAGGAGTTTAATTTTTTAAAATTTAGTGTGCGGCTTATGAAATGCGCGGATTTTTGTGCCCCTCGGTGTTGCCTTTCTTCGGGCAACGTGAGGAGTGTATGTGTTATCCTTCCCAATGTTGTCGGGGCAACACTGGTTTTTAGAAAGCGAAGATCGGTTTCCGTCGATCTAAAGGTTTGAGTCGATTTGCTTCCGTCGACCCGGTGGGTAGTTATTATGAACACAGATCTATCGGTTCAAAAAGTGAATCAATTTTTATTAAGGAAAGCAGAGTAGATTTTTGCCTATTTACAATGCCCCCGGCATCCCGGGATGGCTTATTTGCTGAAAACTATAGAGTACATAAGGTGATTTTCAAATAAAGTAACGACGGAGCGATCCGCTATTCCAGGGCCTGGGAATTTGGATTCCATCGACAGGTGTTGGCTTGAAAGTACCATCCCTTAGCTTTTGACTGATGACATATGGTCCTTCCCAGTTCAGTCAGAAGGCCCCCGGGATGGGGTAGATTCACTTGAGTACAAGATCTCCCACTTCGAAGGTTTGGTTGTGAACTTTGGAGCTGAAGTATCGTGCGACCCTTTTTTGGTGGGCAACGGTTCTCAACTCGGCTTCTTTTCTTCTTTCATCAATCATGTCCAACGATTCAAGCAGGAGCTGCTCGTTTTGCTTTTGATTAAAATTTTGCCTTCGGTTCGAGGGGCTTCCAATTCAACAGGAATCATTGCTTCTGAGCCATATACCAAGGCAAATGGAGTGTGGCCAGTTGCCACTTTGTGAGTAGTTTTGTAAGCCCATAGTGCGAGTGGAAGTTCATCAACCCAGTTCCCTTTTGCCTTAGTTTGTCGCTTTTTGATGGTGGACTTGATGATTTTGTTTATTGCTTCCACTTGCCCGTTTGATTGCGGATGAGCTACCGTAGAGAAGCTCTTCTCAATTCGAAAGCATTTGCAGAAGTCTTTGAACTCGGTGCTTTCGAATTGAGTTCCATTGTCAGTAATGATTTTCTGTGGCACGCCAAACCTACAAATAATGTTTTTAGTAACAAAATTAATGACTTTCTTTGGGGTTATGGTGTCCAGCGGTTCCGCTTCGGCCCATTTTGTGAAACAATCAACGGCGACTATAGAATATTTGGCTCCTTCTTTTACTATTGGCAGGATGCTGATCAAATCAATCCCCCATATTGCAAATGGCCACTGGCTGACCATCTGCATTAGCTCTGTTGAAGGAGTTCTTTTAATTTTACCGAACCTTTGGTAACGATCACATCTTCTGGCCTATTCTGCAGCATCACGGTTAATCGTTGGCTAGAAGTACCCATATCGAAGGACTTTTTTTGCAAGAGTCTACCCCCCAGTGTGGTCTTCGCATTCACCATCGTGCACTTCCTTTAGGATTCGCCAGGCTTCAACTTCAGACACACATGTAAGAAAGGGGGTCAAGAATCCCCTTTGATAGAGTATTCCGTCTTGCATCATGATTCGCGATGCCTTTCGGAGAAGCTTTTTCCGTTGATTCCGATCAGTCGGAAGGGTCCCTGCAAGTAAGTAGTCCTTTATTGGTGTCATCCACGTCTCTGGTTCGATGGTGATCTCGAGGATCCATTTGACGTCCATTTCATCTATGCTCGGGGTGGTTAGAGTTTCAACTGGGACTAGCCCTAATAACTGAGCTTCTTCGGAGCTTGCCAGTTTGGCAAAATAATCCGCCTTGATGTTTTGCTCCCGTGGAATGCGAGTTATGGTATAATGTTCGAAGTCGCTTAGCAGTTCTTGCACTTTAGATAGGTATGGTGCAAGATTCTCCCCTCAAGCCTAGTATTTCCCTTTTACTTGGAAGACGAATAGCTGGGAGTCGCTGTAGATGTCAATAGGTTTTATCTTGAGTTCTTTCGCAACTTTTAGTCCTGCTATCAATGCTTCGTATTCCGCTTCGTTATTTGTAGCACGGAATTCCAGGCGCAAAGTGTAGCAAATTTATCGTCCTTTGGGGGTTTCAAGCACCACTCCTGCCCCCAAACAGAGGTTGTTAGATGCACCATCGACAAAGAGCCTCCATTGCATGTCCACTTCCAGTTGTGTTTCTTCCTCGTCATCCCGTATTGTAAATTCGATGATGAAGTCTGCTAATGCTTGCCCATTGATGGCCTTCCTTGGGTGATATGTGATATCATATTAACTTAGTTCTATATTCCACTATAGAAGTCGTCTGGAAGTTTCAGGTCTATACAACACTTGCTTCAGGGGCTGGTCAGTCAACACTTTGATTGGATGAGCCTGAAAGTATGATCGTAACTTCCTAGATGCGATCAAGAGACAATACGCTAGTTTTTCCAATTTTGGGTAATTTTTCTCAGCGCCGGTAAACCGCATGCTAATGTAATACATGGGTCATTAGATTTTCACTTCTTCACGCACAAGGGAGGCGCTCAATGCATGAGGTGAGATTGCTAAGTAAATGAATAGGTCCTCTCCATCTACAGGCTTTGATAGCATTGACAGAACTTCCATGTGCCGCAACAATTCTTTGAATGTTGTTTGACAAGCTTCACTCCATTCGAAGTTCTTCTTCCCTTTTTTCAGTGCATCAAAGAATGGTATACATTTTTTGGTAGCTTTCGAGATAAATCGACTTAGTGCTGCGACCTTTCCATTCAGGCTTTACAATTCCTTCTTATTTTTCGAAGCTTGGACTTCTCATAGTGTCGTTATTTGTTCTCGACTTGCTTCAATGCCCCTGGCACTTACGATGAATCCTAAGAATTTTCAAGAAGCTACCCCAAAATGACATCTGAGAGGATTGAGTTTCACCCCATATTTTCGGAGTATTTCAACATTTCTGCGAGATTATCTAGGTGGTTGGCGGCTGCTCGTGATTTGACCAACATGTCGTGTACATAAACCTCCATAGCTTTCCCGATTTGGCGCTTGCACATGGTATTTACCAACCTTTGATAAGTAGCCCCGACATTCTTTAAGCCGAATGGCATTACCCTGTAGCAGTATAGGCCCAGGCCGGTGATGAAGCTGGTGTTTTCTTGATCAGTTTCATGAATCAGGATTTAGTTGTACCCGGAGTATGCGTCCATGAATGATAGAAGCTCATGTCCTGCTGTTCCGTCTACAAGCTGGTCTATTCTGGGGAGAGGAAAGCTGTCCTTCAAGCAAGATTTGTTTAAGTTTGAGTAATCGATACAGGTTCGCTATTTCCCATTAGACTTTTTGACTAAGGCCAGGTTATTGCATGACGGATAAAACCGTTGGCCATTAACTTGTCCACCACTTCTCTTAACGCCTTGGACCATTCAGGGCCCAAGCTGCACCTCTTTTTCTTTACTGGTGTGAACTTAGGGTTAACGTTGAGCACGTGGCATGCAATTTTTGGTGACACCCCACACATATCAGAATGTGTCCATGCAGACACATCCAAGTTGGCCTGAAGGAATTTGGTAAGTTCCAAACGCATCTTGTTTCCAAGTTGTGATCCGATTTTCAAGACTTTAGTTGGGTCGTCCATATCGATCGGGAAAGACACCATCAATTCTGCCGGTGCTGCCCGTTCCTTCCCTGAACTCTTTTTTCTAAGGTTTAAAGCCTAGTCGAATCGGCTATGGTCTCCAAGCCAGGGGCGACTCTGTAGTTGCTATTCGAAAGGTTCATGGATATGGAGAGTTCTCCCCACTACCTTCCCTTTTTCCCTTCTTTTAGACTCGCGTAACTCCACAATGTAACATTATCTGGCAGTGCACTAATCTCCTTTCACCACTTCGATTCCATTTGCAGTAGGGAACTTCATGATTAGACACCACTGGGCCAGGGCTATTTTGAAATCTGCTAGAGCGGGCCATCCCAAGAAGGCGTTGTATGCGGACATTTTGTCCATGATTACGAAAGTCTGAATGAGGGTGACTCTTCGATCCCCCTCTCCAAGTTCCACTGGCAGGTTGATTGTTCCCACAGGTTTCTTGGGTTCGCCAGTGAACCCCTGAATCTTCGTTTGGCATGCAGACACGCTTTTCATGTCGATCTTCATTTAATCAAAAGTACATTTGAAAAGTATATTAACAGAGCTTCCACTATCGACCGGCACTCGTCGAACAACAACGGGACCGATTCCCACTATTACCACCATTGGATCAAGAGTCGGGGCTTCGATCCCTTCAGTGTCCGATTTCGGAACACTATATCATCACTCAATACTTTATGCAGCTTGGGTGGAGTTTTATCTTTTAGTACGAGACATGATTCCTTTGGAGCATGCTTCAATGAACTTGTGTACCACTCCACCTCCCTACAGCTTCTTTGCGCGGGGTGGTGGTCCCTCAGATATTGTTCCGATAATAAGTCTTTGGTCAGTTCATTAGGACCCTTCCTCACTGGTTCCGGCTTGATTTCTTCATTCTCTAGGAGGCTGAGGAGATGCGGGTTGATCAAGGTTCTGTGACTTTCTCATATACTAATGGAGTTTGTTATCCTGGATCAATTCTTCAATGAGATTCTTCAAATGGCAGCATTCGTTTGTCTTATTACCATGAGCCTCGTGGAAGCGGCAAAACTTTCCTGAGCATTTTTATTTCCCAGTAGCTACCTCCTAGGGTGTTTTTTGTATTCCTCAGTGCACTGTATTGCGAGATAAATATTTTCCGGAGTGTCGTTTAGAGGGGTATTGTAACGACCCGGTATTTTGGACCATTCAAATCGACAATAAATCCACACATGTCTGACTTGAATAATTCAAAATATCAGATTGTTAATTTAAATTTGGCAAAACTCAGCATATGCAGTAAATAAATCAATCACAGAATCACAGACACAGAGTAATACAACAATACGCAGCGGAATAGATAAAATAGTAGTTCATGAAGCTACTATATAAACATCAGAGTTAGAGATAAAATACAACAGAATATCTCAAATGCAGTGAAGTCTCCAGTACAACAGATGACTTCTGTGAACAAATCAACTAGAAGAGCTGAAAACTGAGGCGATAGTTGGATCTCCAAAGGAAGCTCCAAACTCCAAAGGTGAGTCTCAAATGCTGTATCACTCGGTCTGACCCGAGCGTAAAGCAAAACACAAAACACTCGAGTCAGGATTAACAT
Source organism: Allium fistulosum (assembly GCA_030737815.1). Classification (NCBI taxonomy): domain Eukaryota; kingdom Viridiplantae; phylum Streptophyta; class Magnoliopsida; order Asparagales; family Amaryllidaceae; genus Allium; species Allium fistulosum. The sequence goes on from CM060908.1 coordinate 719,799,913, forward strand.
TCTTATATCAATAAATCCAACTCAAGTGAAATATCAACTGAAATACAAGTAACTTAAAGGATGTTTGGGATAACCATCCTCTAAGGATCTGTAGAACTATCTACAAGGTGAGAATATACATTATGACACCGTGGCCATTTAAATTTATTTACTTCAAAACCCAAATATCATTTCATTTCAAATATATCTATTTTCCAAAATAGTATATATATATATATTAAATGATTTAAAAAGTAAAGTATTTAATTTCCTCAAGTCTAGCAAATCGATTCAAATCAACTTCAAATTCCAAATTCAAATTTATTCAAAGTTCAATTCATCAATTTAATTCATTTCTAAACAGATCATTTAAATTTCCAATATATTTCAAAGCTTTAATATTCAACATTTTCAAAGTTAAATTTAACAGTTTCATATAGCTCTTGATTTAACTTCATTATTATTTAATCAGGGAATATTCACTTAATAAATTCAATATCACTTAACTAGCCTTAAATTACATTTTTACTGAATATTTCCTTAAACTTTACTTAAACAAGAAATATTCATTAGATTACTTATGAATCAAACTCAAGTTATAAATCACACCTTACATCTCAATTTCAATAAGTTTCAAATCGGTTAATTAAATAAAATTCTTTATTGAATACAATTTCAACTAAATTCAAATTATCTTTCTAACCTTAACTTATTCAAATTTTTACCAAAATCTATTTTGAAATATATTTAAATACTCAACATATTATATGTATTTAAATCAATAATTCCCATTTATATATAATAATTTAAGGCTCAACATTTATTAAAACCATATATTTCTTTCCAAAACCATAGAATTCATTTTTAAAATATTTATATATATGGACCAACGGTGTCTGTATATATATATTTATCATATAAATCCGAAATTTAAATATATACGGGTAGATATCATTTCGACCCGTAATCCCAATTTCAATTCAAATGAAAATCGCTTGGGTTTATCATTTCAACCCATAACGAAATTCTCCTATTCTAAAGTCCGTTCGGGTGTGTATCATTTCAACCCATAGTGAATTCTATACTAACAGGGAACTTGCAGAGTGATAACAGATACTAAAAATAAATATAACAACAGGCATATATCATCAGTATAAATAACAGATACGGGTGTCAGATGTCACAGGTGAACAGATACAAATAATAGTAATAACAGACATATAATACTAGATACTGGTGTCAGATGTCACAGGTGAACAGTTATAGATAATAACATATATAACAATGTAAATAACTGCAGCAGCATATTTCAATTGCTATTTCAATTGAAATCAAATTTAAATAATAAAAAATGTTAATCGTGAGTGATTGCTCACCTTTCGAGGCTAGATAGATTTAACGAAGAAATGGGCTACGAATCCAAGCACGAATTGCAAAGAAAAGCACAATGGACACGGATTCGTCGGACAAGCTGATAGATAAGAAATCGATGAGAATGGGTCAAATCAATTTTTTCTTGATAGAAACAAAATATGGTTTATATACGTATATATATTTCAAAATCAGTTTTAAACTTATATATATATATATACATATGTGGAAACCAAACTCAAATCTACCTATCTACAAAACAATATATAACCATAGGTATAAATAACAAATATACAATCCTCCAAAATTTATATAATTTATGCAGACCGGTAAACACCCACATTTATATATTTATATATATATATATGCAGACCCCATATGAAAATATACACTGAATATATGCATGCGCCTATACTACAAATAAAATATATGCAGCCATATACATAAGGCTACTCAACCACATATGAAGACCGTACACACCTTTAAACAAATTTTTGTAAACTAGATACGTCCCGTATAACATAGAGTGCCAGGACAAAAAAAACAGAGCAGGTCAGGTAAGAGTTGATGTTAAACAAATGTTTTTATATATATAATATACAAAAAGAAGCAAAGATACCCATATGCTTAAACTATAACTGATTAGTATTTTACATGTGCACTAATATGTATTAAGCAACTAGACAACATACGCAGGTATATATACGAAAGTTATGAATCTAATACCTTTTATATATATATATATAAATAATCTGTACAAAATATTTTACTTATATATATATAACCAACAAATCTTAGCTATTTAGTATAACTTATACAAGTCTATATCTATAAACACCCGATGTTATATAACTATATAGCCTATATATACACATCGAAATTAGATAGGACTGGTTCTCTGTAAAAATAGATATATAAACAAATATACTTCGTTTAACACATCATATGAATAAGTATATATATATACGTACTGCCCATATTATATGCTACATACATTCTAATATCAACATATATATTTATACCATGTTTAGACATACTTTTATATATATAATATAATAAAATACAATATACAAGACATACATACCACACAAAAACAAAAGGGGCAATCGGTTGTAGTCGGAGAAGAGCTGTCTGTTGTGGGAGGTCTCGGCCCCAAAGACGTGATAGTGGGCACGGCTATTGGTGAGTTGATGGGGAAAATCGGAGGGTGGAGATGCAGGCGGAGGCGTAGGCGGTTAGGCGCTTGAGGTTGCCGAGCTCGGCATGGGTGGACATGCGCTGATGGTGGAGAACATGAACTCGGTGCTGAACGCGATAGGGAGCACGGGGAGAAGAAGGTGGGATGATCGGCGGCTCTAGTGGGAGGTGGTGGCTTCGGCTGGGCACGTGAGTGGATGGGGCGGCAGTTGTTGAGTGGGAGGCGGAGTTGATGGCGAGAAGGAGATGGACGCGGAGGTGGAAGGTTTCGGCCATGAGGGAAAGATGGCGGGTCAGAGTGCTTGGGGCGGAGGATTGAAAAGCTGGAGAGGAAAAGAAATAAAGAAAAGGAGGAGGGTAGAAAATAGAAGAGGAAAGGAGATGACAGAACAGAAATGAACTTGTAATTATATTCTTTGCCGAGATATTTGCAAGCGAACCGAAACGTGGGGCGAAAAAATAACGTGTGATCAATTCAAACGTCAGAGAGTTTTGAACGAAAAAAAATGAATGAAATATTAATGGTCACCCCATGATATAGCTGGAATCCAAAGCAATTAATTGATGTTTGTACAGCACGTCATCAGATTGAAAAAGGCAAGGATACAAAAAGTCACAAATTTTGGTACCGGTACAACATACAGTTTTAATGTTTCCGTCGCGTACCGGTATTCAAAATACAGAATTGAATATACCACAGAGATCAGCATGACGAGACGATCAAAACGGTATACAGACATCAGTGGTACGATTATCCGGTCAAAAGTCGATAATCGGTACCAGAAATGCTGCTATTTTGTCAGAATTAAGATAAACGGAGCAGTAGAAGTCCAAATTTGGAAAAACGAATTTCGCAGTCTGATTCAGAATGATCTGAATAAATTTTCTCTTGTTGACATATTTTAGTTTCGGAAAACTTTTAAATTCACTGTTATTAACCGGTTTGATTTGAAATGAAATTTCACAGGAAAATGAACTTCAATATTATCAGATGAAAATTTACCAGTTGTTATGTTTAAATAGACGCATTCCAAATATCAAATTTTTATTTTAAAATTTTATCATTTAAATTTTCACAAAATTTCAACTAATTACGTTATTAAAACAGTTAAAATTTACGGGTCGTTACACTCTCCCCCACTCAAAACTTTTCGTCCCCGAAAAGGAAGGAGGTAGGAGAATAGAACAACCAGAAATAAAAGTAGATTGAAAGTCAAGATTAAACAATTAATTTGAAACTATACACATTTTACTTGAAATATTCATTTGAAAACTTCATTTGCAATCAATTATCTTTAATACTTTAATACTTTTCAAAAATCCAATTGTAAATTCTTGCCTCATTTATCAATACCTTTTATATGTTTAAATAATATCCTTATAAATATATAAAACCATTTGAAAACAATTATTTACATTATTACTTATATTTACAAAGAAGCTATTAAATCCATAATTCATAAATTTATTAATTCTATCAAAAATACTTTTCAAATATTATTAATAAGTCAATAATCATTTCTTTAAATATGTTTTATTTAATTAATAACTTCTAAAATATTTATAACACTAAAATTTCTATTAAACCATGTTTAAAAGGATATAGTCAACAAGGAAAAGAAGGAGGACTTGGAGAGACAGAATATAGATGAATAAATAAAGCTGAGCAGATAAGGTAGATTCAAAAGAATAGCATTGGGCATGAATAATCAATTCAAACCATAAGAATTTAAATTTCAATTATTAATAAAAATTTCTTTGTTGGAAATACTTTTATAATGAAATACCTTTATAACGAAACAAATTTTCTTTCGAAAATACTTTTATAACTCGATGTTTCAACAAGTTTATCCTTGTTCCTGTAGACTCTGGTAGTGCGTTGATCAGGCGCAAAACTAGAACTCTCCAGGTACTTAGTAGACTTGTTTCAACACCCAGTGAAAATACTGGAAAAACTTTTAAAAACAGATATGGAAAGTACAATCCAATCAAAAACACAAACAAAACCTTTGTCTAACCATGGTTCGCAGATACACAATGGTTACGCCTGGGTCCCCCAGGAAACAATCCATATCCGTAAGCTTTCTCAGCCCTGCGAGTTACGCCATGATGACTAGTAGAATGCAGGATACACAATGGTTACGCCTGGATCCCCCAGGAAACAATCCGTACCCCCAGGCAAGACTCAGCCAAGCATTTGCGCTACTATTCGCGACCTACACAGATTGCAGGATACACAGTGGTTACGCCTGGATCCCCCAGGAAACAATCCGTACCCCTAGGCAAGACTCAGCCAGGCAGTTGCGCTATGCAGTCACGAGAGAACGATAAGACCATGGGTAACGCCATGGAATTCGAAGGACACTCGAGTATCATATCCGGAAAACCAAAAATCAGAGAGAATAATATCGATAGAATGAATCCAAGATGTGGCCACAAATCGGATATCAAGCAGAAGGCACTTTCCATATCTTTACTTCGAAAATATGTATCATATAGTACCTTTTCAAATCACTTTCAAATATCGTACTTATATAAAATCCATTATATATAAGATTAAATTTTCAAATCCATTACTTTCCAAAATCAATAGTATATCAAATCATACTTATATAGACTTCAATTATATAAGATTTCACTTTCAAATTGAGTATCCTTTCAAATCTATAGTTTTCAAATCAATTTCATACTCATACAAATCAATTTTATATAAGTTCGACAACTCCCAAATCAAGTGTTTAGTAACATAAGGTTCTCAAATTCCAATTTGTTTCAATATCAGTTCAATTTCAAAATCATATACAATTTCACCAAATTATTTCTTCTCAATTTAAATATCTTTAGTTCCAGAGTTTCCAAAATAATAAATTTAGGAAATAAATCCAAATTTCCAAATCAATATAATTAAGTCAAACAATTCATTTCCAAAATCAATGGTTTTCAAAATCATCTTATATTTACATAGGGTCCATCTTATATAAGGATCAAATTTTCAAAATAAATTTCGATGTATGAAATATATCAATGATATTAGAATATAAGATATACATACGTCATCATTTCGCAGAATCACGTTTGATCGCTCGCTCGATCACACAAGTTCGCTTTCGAACTAGTATTGTCCATTCGACCTTCCTAATGCGGACTTCGATATGGTTTCTCGACTAGAAGCCATCAGTCTCCTTGCATAGCCATATACTATGATAGAGAATTCTAGAATCGAGCCCAAAATCCATATCAAATATTCGCCATCAAGAATCGAATGAAAAATCCTAACACGAAATAGTGTAATCCACCTCGAACTTGTGTACTCAAACTGGGATCAAATTAATTATGCGAATAAAACAGCATACGTACAACTTATATATTTATTCCATCTTGTTAAATATATAGTTTCCTAAAGATGTTACTAAGTTAAAACATTTAAACTAAATTTTATTCAAAATATTTTGAAGATCAAATTCTTTCCAAAACATTTCAATTCTAAATTTCATATTTGAAAATTTCAAAGTAGCCTTATTCATTTACTAAACAAAACAGTTTCAACTTATTTAAATCATATTACTTCATACTTAAACATTCAAAACAAATTTATATACTTTATCAAAATACTTTTCAAAATTTCTTAGCTTTGAAAAGTTAACCTTGATTTGGAAGTGCTCGAACCTTCAAAATAGTTGAAGAAATCATTTTCAAATTCAGGGGTTGGATATCAACAACAAATCAGTAAATCAATTTCAATAGATAGGGTTATATCAAATCCAAAACTCGAGGACTGAACACCGGCTTATTTCAAATCGTTTCAAATATATATATACATATATCTTCCGAATATCAAATCATACTTTAGAATTTTGAAATCAAAATCGGTTTCGCAAAATCACTCGCGTAGCAATGCTACTAAAGTGGCCTTTCCCCCACTCTGAAACTCGAAAATCAATGTCGATGATGCGTGCACTCATCACCGAAATTATTTTCCAGCGACATAAGTGAGTTCTGGACTTTTATTTTCTCAAACTTCTTTGAAATTTCTTCAAAATTATTGGAATTCATTAGAAACATTCTTATTCATGAAATACTTTTAAATCATATTATTTTCATATATTTTCCAAAATCTTAAAACCAATTTCAAAATACCGGAATTCAATTCTCGAATTTCAAATTTAACCCTTCAGTTATAAATCATTTTTAGATAAATCAAATTTCTTATATAGTCTTTCAAATTTACAAATCCTTTCGAAACCTCAAATTCTTATTTTAAAAAGGGTTTATAATCTTTATCGAAAACATTTCACTTTTATATATAGAATATAATGATTTCAATATATAAAACAATTTCTAAAATATAAACAAGCCTGATTTTTCAAAGGATGGTTCAAGAATGGATTTCAAAACAAAGATAGAAATTCAAATTAGAGGGACTCTAATCAAATAGGATTCTGATTCGAAAATAAGTTCGAACGAAAATGAGATAATTAATTACAAAACATTAGATGGATACACTTATATATATCGCGGGCGACCTTAACCGGGTCAACCGTGACTTCAAGAATATAATCGATGCAGAAATCTAAGGCAAATCGACATTCGATCGCCAGAGATAGAATTCGGCATCTAACCAAAGATATAGAAATCTCCGGTGAATCAATGCCAATTGTAAAGGAGTTCCACCCCTTTACAATCATTCAAAGATTGGTGGGATCGCCTATTCTTATAGAGATCATTCGAAGTGGAGTTATGGGATACTCCAGAATCAAGAGAATACCAATAGAGAGAGACAAGAATGAATTTTTGGAACCGTAAGGAATGTTCCAAAGTTCAAAGGAAATCGAGTCAAAAGGAAGAGATTCAAACTCGAACGAAAGTGATTCTGTAAATAAATTTACTATATATGCTAAGTTTTGCCTAGAACCTGGCTCTGATACCAACTGTAACGACCCGGTATTTTGGACCATTCAAATCGACAATAAATCCACACATGTCTGACTTGAATAATTCAAAATATCAGATTGTTAATTTAAATTTGGCAAAACTCAGCATATGCAGTAAATAAATCAATCACAGAATCACAGACACAGAGTAATACAACAATACGCAGCGGAATAGATAAAATAGTAGTTCATGAAGCTACTATATAAACATCAGAGTTAGAGATAAAATACAACAGAATATCTCAAATGCAGTGAAGTCTCCAGTACAACAGATGACTTCTGTGAACAAATCAACTAGAAGAGCTGAAAACTGAGGCGATAGTTGGATCTCCAAAGGAAGCTCCAAACTCCAAAGGTGAGTCTCAAATGCTGTATCACTCGGTCTGACCCGAGCGTAAAGCAAAACACAAAACACTCGAGTCAGGATTAACATTCTTATATCAATAAATCCAACTCAAGTGAAATATCAACTGAAATACAAGTAACTTAAAGGATGTTTGGGATAACCATCCTCTAAGGATCTGTAGAACTATCTACAAGGTGAGAATATACATTATGACACCGTGGCCATTTAAATTTATTTACTTCAAAACCCAAATATCATTTCATTTCAAATATATCTATTTTCCAAAATAGTATATATATATATATTAAATGATTTAAAAAGTAAAGTATTTAATTTCCTCAAGTCTAGCAAATCGATTCAAATCAACTTCAAATTCCAAATTCAAATTTATTCAAAGTTCAATTCATCAATTTAATTCATTTCTAAACAGATCATTTAAATTTCCAATATATTTCAAAGCTTTAATATTCAACATTTTCAAAGTTAAATTTAACAGTTTCATATAGCTCTTGATTTAACTTCATTATTATTTAATCAGGGAATATTCACTTAATAAATTCAATATCACTTAACTAGCCTTAAATTACATTTTTACTGAATATTTCCTTAAACTTTACTTAAACAAGAAATATTCATTAGATTACTTATGAATCAAACTCAAGTTATAAATCACACCTTACATCTCAATTTCAATAAGTTTCAAATCGGTTAATTAAATAAAATTCTTTATTGAATACAATTTCAACTAAATTCAAATTATCTTTCTAACCTTAACTTATTCAAATTTTTACCAAAATCTATTTTGAAATATATTTAAATACTCAACATATTATATGTATTTAAATCAATAATTCCCATTTATATATAATAATTTAAGGCTCAACATTTATTAAAACCATATATTTCTTTCCAAAACCATAGAATTCATTTTTAAAATATTTATATATATGGACCAACGGTGTCTGTATATATATATTTATCATATAAATCCGAAATTTAAATATATACGGGTAGATATCATTTCGACCCGTAATCCCAATTTCAATTCAAATGAAAATCGCTTGGGTTTATCATTTCAACCCATAACGAAATTCTCCTATTCTAAAGTCCGTTCGGGTGTGTATCATTTCAACCCATAGTGAATTCTATACTAACAGGGAACTTGTAGAGTGATAACAGATACTAAAAAAATATATAACAACAGGCATATATCATCAGTATAAATAACAGATACGGGTGTCAGATGTCACAGGTGAACAGATACAAATAATAGTAATAACAGGCATATAATACTAGATACTGGTGTCAGATGTCACAGGTGAACAGTTATAGATAATAACATATATAACAATGTAAATAACTGCAGCAGCATATTTCAATTGCTATTTCAATTGAAATCAAATTTAAATAATAAAAAATGTTAATCGTGAGTGATTGCTCACCTTTCGAGGCTAGATAGATTTAACGAAGAAATGGGCTACGAATCCAAGCACGAATTGCAAAGAAAAGCACAATGGACACGGATTCGTCGGACAAGCTGATAGATAAGAAATCGATGAGAATGGGTCAAATCAATTTTTTCTTGATAGAAACAAAATATGGTTTATATACGTATATATATTTCAAAATCAGTTTTAAACTTATATATATATATATATACATATGTGGAAACCAAACTCAAATCTACCTATCTACAAAACAATATATAACCATAGGTATAAATAACAAATATACAATCCTCCAAAATTTATATAATTTATGCAGACCGGTAAACACCCACATTTATATATTTATATATATATATGCAGACCCCATATGAAAATATACACTGAATATATGCATGCGCCTATACTACAAATAAAATATATGCAGCCATATACATAAGGCTACTCAACCACATATGAAGACCATACACACCTTTAAACAAATTTTTGTAAACTAGATACGTCCCGTATAACATAGAGTGCCAGGACAAAAAAAACAGAGCAGGTCAGGTAAGAGTTGATGTTAAACAAATGTTTTTATATATATAATATACAAAAAGAAGCAAAGATACCCATATGCTTAAACTATAACTGATTAGTATTTTACATGTGCACTAATATGTATTAAGCAACTAGACAACATACGCAGGTATATATACGAAAGTTATGAATCTAATACCTTTTATATATATATATATATAAATAATCTGTACAAAATATTTTACTTATATATATATAACCAACAAATCTTAGCTATTTAGTATAACTTATACAAGTCTATATCTATAAACACCCGATGTTATATAACTATATAGCCTATATATACACATCGAAATTAGATAGGACTGGTTCTCTGTAAAAATAGATATATAAACAAATATACTTCGTTTAACACATCATATGAATAAGTATATATATACGTACTGCCCATATTATATGCTACATACATTCTAATATCAACATATATATTTATACCATGTTTAGACATACTTTTATATATATAATATAATAAAATACAATATACAAGACATACATACCACACAAAAACAAAAGGGGCAATCGGTTGTAGTCGGAGAAGAGCTGTCTGTTGTGGGAGGTCTCGGCCCCAAAGACGTGATAGTGGGCACGGCTATTGGTGAGTTGATGGGGAAAATCGGAGGGTGGAGATGCAGGTGGAGGCGTAGGCGGTTAGGCGCTTGAGGTTGCCGAGCTCGGCATGGGTGGACATGCGCTGATGGTGGAGAACATGAACTCGGTGCTGAACGCGATAGGGAGCACGGGGAGAAGAAGGTGGGATGATCGGCGGCTCTAGTGGGAGGTGGTGGCTTCGGCTGGGCACGTGAGTGGATGGGGCGGCAGTTGTTGAGTGGGAGGCGGAGTTGATGGCGAGAAGGAGATGGACGCGGAGGTGGAAGGTTTCGGCCATGAGGGAAAGATGGCGGGTCAGAGTGCTTGGGGCGGAGGATTGAAAAGCTGGAGAGGAAAAGAAATAAAGAAAAGGAGGAGGGTAGAAAATAGAAGAGGAAAGGAGATGACAGAACAGAAATGAACTTGTAATTATATTCTTTGCCGAGATATTTGCAAGCGAACCGAAACGTGGGGCGAAAAAATAACGTGTGATCAATTCAAACGTCAGAGAGTTTTGAACAAACAAAAATGAATGAAATATTAATGGTCACCCCATGATATAGCTGGAATCCAAAGCAATTAATTGATGTTTGTACAGCACGTCATCAGATTGAAAAAGGCAAGGATACAAAAAGTCACAAATTTTGGTACCGGTACAACATACAGTTTTAATGTTTCCGTCGCGTACCGGTATTCAAAATACAGAATTGAATATACCACAGAGATCAGCATGACGAGACGATCAAAACGGTATACAGACATCAGTGGTACGATTATCCGGTCAAAAGTCGATAATCGGTACCAGAAATGCTGCTATTTTGTCAGAATTAAGATAAACGGAGCAGTAGAAGTCCAAATTTGGAAAAATGAATTTCGCAGTCTGATTCAGAATGATCTGAATAAATTTTCTCTTGTTGACATATTTTAGTTTCGGAAAACTTTTAAATTCACTGTTATTAACCGGTTTGATTTGAAATGAAATTTCACAGGAAAATGAACTTCAATATTATCAGATGAAAATTTACCAGTTGTTATGTTTAAATAGACGCATTCCAAATATCAAATTTTTATTTTAAAATTTTATCATTTAAATTTTCACAAAATTTCAACTAATTACGTTATTAAAACAGTTAAAATTTACGGGTCGTTACAGGTATAATCTTCAGGCCTGAACCCTTTAAGCCTTTTATTGTTGGCATTACCATTCCTTTTATTGGAGTTTTGAATTTTCTTCTTTTGATTTCAATCTTTCCCTGTGACTCCTTCAGCAGTTCCAGAAGCGTGCGCGTTTTGATTCATTGCTACATCTCTCTGTCCGATGTTCACTAGTTGTACACTAGTAGACTTCCTTTCTAGCTCCTGCGCCTCCTCCAATCTTAAGTATTGACTTGCTTTACGATTGAAGTCTTTCCATGTGGTGGGTTGCTTCATCTTAATCCACTTTCCAAATTCAGTCTCCGAGTGAATGGCACAGACTAACGCCATAAAAACCATGTCTTTGTTGGGGTTGCTTACTTCTGTCACCGCGGTATTGAACCTGTTCATGAAGGATTTTAGCCGTTCATTGCATCCCTGGAACAACCTAGATAGGGACATGATATCTTATGGTTGTGCGGTATGAAGTTTGAACTAATCAAGGAATCTTGTTGCTAATTGGTCAAATGTAGAGGTAGATCTCGACGGAAGCCTAGTGAACCACATAGATGGAATTCCTTCAAGAAAGATAGGAAAACACCTGCACCGAACAGCTTTAGAGGCGTTAGCTCCATCCATGTACCAACTGTACTTATACAAATGGGGTTTAGGGTCCTTTGTCCCGTCGTAGCACGAAATGGTTGGCATTGTGAATTTTTCCGAATATTTTTCATTCAAGATTTCATCAGTAAAGGGAGTCTGACTTGGTGTAGATCCCCATTCATTATCTCTCCTATTTTTACTCTCGTCCATTAATCATTTGACCATGTCTATTACGTATGCCTCTGAAGTTTGGTAATCTTAGGGGCGGCATTCAGTCACTACACCAAGTGTTTGACTTTGCAAAAGGTCTTGGCGAGTGGGTTGAAGCCTAGACTCTCCTGTCTTTGGAAGAGCCACTCCCGCGGGATCCCATTGGCTTGCAGTTGGCTTGATGGGGGCAGTTTAGACGTCCCTAGCATCATCAAATGCATTGACATTCTCTTCAACTGGTTGTCTTGTTCTCCATCTTCTGAATTGGAGAGGTCTATGGCTATATCTTCTTACGGGGTTTTTGCCCCCTTGATTCAAGTTCAAAGTTGCTTGTTTTGCGGCAAGCGAGGTACTCGTATTTCCTTCCACGTTGAGTCTCATAGCTCTGGTTGTTACTCTTTTTTGTGGCTGTTTTCCGTTTCTTCTATTTAGACCGAAAAAGGAAGAATTTTCTTGTTCTATAATAGTCGCGGGTTCAGGCATAGTTCTTGGAGCAGGGTTTGACTGTAAGGCTAAGAGAGTGTTAAGGTTATCCATCAGAGCTTCTGGCTACTTTCCATTTTTTGTTTGATCTTATCAACCGTCTTATTCAACTCATCCCTAGTAACGACTTCTTCTTGACTAGAGGATGCTGGCGCCTGACTTCCTAAGTTAGCGCCATTTACTTCAGTATGTTGAGGATGAACATCTTCTCCAGCTATCATTGTCCCTACGGACCTTCCAGAGGCGGTTCTCCTTCTTCTAGAAGCCATTGATTTCAAGCGGTAGATCTTTCAGACAAAGATTGGGAATCTAACTTTTGGACCTATGGGATCCAAAGTAGATAGCTAGATCTGAACTCTGAGTTGGGTTCTTAGTGAAAGCACCAAAATGTTAATCCAAAAAATGGATCAACACCCTGGTTTGATTATGAAAGCACCACCACTATTCTCACAAAGCAATAATATATATAATAGATATAGAAAAAAGCCGTAAGAGAAAGAAAATAAGGAGATTTTTATAGTGGTTCGGCTGTTAATGAAGCCTACATCCACTTTATAATTACTTTATTTCTTTTATAGACTAATTGCTGTTTCAAGAAGTGTTTGATTACAATGCTCTTGATTGTCCTTAGCTAAATTGAATCTCCAAGGTTAGAATCCACAGGAGAATCACAACGAATCCCTTTGGAGATTGTTGTGAGGGAGATGGAGAGTGAAGAAAGTTTCCAGCAGAGCTTCAGCCACCAGCCCGGAGAAGATTCAATTTATGTTGCAGGTAGGAAAATATTTATAGATATCAGAGAGCTTCTGGGCCAGGCCTGCTCACTGACTGCTTGCAGATGGACACAGGAAGATGCAACGAAGCTTAGCTCGCGACCCTAGCCAAAACCATGGATCGCTAGCGATCCATAGATTTAGCTTAAGTGAAAACCAATTACTTAGCTCCTCTTTTTCCTTCTTTGCCTAGTTAAGTCTCCAATATTCCATGATTAAGTATGGATAGCCGGCGATTCATGGTGTACGGATCACTAGCAATCCATTCACTTAGCATATTTTGCACCTTGTCTTCTAAGCTTTCCTTGCTCCCTACGTGCCATAGCGACCCATGGGGTCATATGGATAGTTGGCGATCCATGTATGGATCGCTAGTGATCCATACACTTAGACCATTTCTAGACTTTGATGTCTGGAATGTTTATGTTGCCTTGTGTCGACGTTGTTCGTGCAATCTTGTTGTACGCTGCTTTGTTTTGACGATGATCTACTTGTTAGTTTTGTTTAGCTGCTGATTGGACTGGATGGATGCTTGTCTCTTGATTTAGTCAAACTCAGTCGTTGCTTTTGTAATATGACTTGGCTCTCTTTAAATTGTTGCTTTAGCCCTTTTGATTAGGTTCCGAGCCATTCTGACTTCGTCATGTTGTTCCACCTTTTCTTCCTACTAGGTTAAAAACCCAGATAACACATATCATGTTAAAAATAGATCTAATATTTTATATATGTGAATTTATACTAAAAATAATTTTAGGTAACAGCAAAATATTTTTTGTAACTATTTACTATTTTTAATATTATTTAAATTGAAATAAAATATATATAATTAATAGAAAAAACATTAGAAAATTATATTTTAAATTTTATAAAAGTTTTCCATCATCATATTAAATTTTAACCAAGATTCCAGAATTTTAAAGTCAAATTTAATATTTTTCAAAAATCATTATGTTAATGGTCGAATTTATTTAATAACAAAAAATATAATTCCAACTCAGAAAATTATGGAAATTTTTTTAGCAACCCTATAATATCATATTCGAATTTTAGAAAATTTAAAATAAACAAAATATATTATGAAATTATTTTTAATATTATTTTAATGTATTTCGGCTAATAAATTTATATATAAATAATTTAATAATATAAAATTATAATAAAATATTTTTTATTATATGTATTGGATTGAGACTTTTATAACATATATATATATTTAATTTTATAACTAATCTAATTATATAATATAAATATATATATATATATATATATATTTAAATACATACATTTATAAATATTTTTAGTTATTACAAATATAATAAATAAACAGACACAAACACACATATATATATTAATTTTATTGCTATAAAACATACATGCGAAAAACAACTTTGCATAATATATATAATCATTCATCAAATTATTATCTAATTATATATATATATTAATATTTCAAATTTATGTAATACATAATATATATGCGTGAATATTATATTGTTATAATACTCATTTTAAAATAACAAGTTTATGCGTGTGTGTATACTTACATACATATATTTGAACAATATATAATTCGTATAAGTAGAGCTAACATATCCGTTGCAATGCAAATCATAACATTTATGTATGGGCATGATGTACCTTGCATGGATTGTTATGTTACACATGCACACATACACATATGTATATGACACATATGTGTACCATTGTGCTTAATTTAAAATATAAATTAAATAAAATTCAATCTATTGATTATAATTTAAATTAAATAAAGATTTTATAAATTAAATTTAGAAATGTTCTAAATAAATTAGACTTCAAAGGCCCAATAAAGATCCTATAGGGTATTTTGAAATTCACCCATATATTCCACTATAGGTTGGCCTAGTTCCAATAATACACACAGATATATATATATATGTATGTATGTATGTATGTATGTATATGTATATATAGTTTAGGCATATATATAGTTTAGATATATATATATATATACATATATGGGATATTTTATTGCCAGCTATATATTTTAACATAAATACATATATGAAATTATGAAAACAAATTTACATAAAATTAGACATTTCAAAATAAGGGAAAACTAAAAAGACGATGATGGAATTGAAATTTTATGTTAGAGTTGGATCTAATCAGATGAGAATTAAACTACAATAAAATGATGTATATGTTAAATCATTTATTAAACACTATTATAATAATAGATTTAATACCATATAAAATTTGGTACTTAATCATAACAAAAACTAACCCTCAAAATTGCACATCTGAAAATATACAAAATAAACATAAAGAAAAATTAACGCTTTTTTCATAATTTATTACATTGTTCCAATGACACATTTAGTTCAACAACAGCACGGATATATTTATATACATATACATATACGTATATAGTAAACTAAGATTTAATTAAAAAACATATATGACCATGCAATTTGTTAACCCAAAAAATGGATCAACACCTTGGTTTGAGTATGAAAGCACAGCCTTGTTCTTACAGAGCAATAATATAGATAATAGGTATATAAAAGAATAGTAAAAGATAAGAGATAAGAAGATTTTTATAGTGGTTCGGCTGTTAACGAAGCCTACGTCCACTTTATAGTTTTATTATGACCGATTACTATTACAAGTAATGTTTGATTACAAGGCTTTTGATTATCCTTAGCTAGATTGAATCCCCAGAGTTGGAACCCACTGGAGAATCACAGTGAATCCCTTTGGAGATTGTTGTAAGGAAGATGAAGAGTGAAGAAATTTTCCAGCAGAGCTTTAGCAACCAGTCCGGACCAGATCTAGTTTATGCTGCAGATAGGATGGTATTTATAGAGATCGCGGAGCATCTGGCCAAGTCCGCTTGTTATTTGCTTGTAGATGGTCAAAGGACGATCCAGTAGAGTTTAGCTTGCAACCAAGCCAAAAGCATGGATCGCTAGCAAACCATGGTCTATGGATCGCTGGCGATCCATGGGCTTAGCTGGCGTGTGAGCTAACTACTTAGATCCTCTCTTCATTGTGCTGCTATGTCAGATTGCAAGAATTCCATGGCTTTGTATGGATCGCTAGCGATCCATACACTTAGCATATTTTTGCATTTTGTCTTCTAGGCTCCTTTGCTCCTACATGCCATAGCTGTTCAGCGACCCACTGATGAAGTTTATAGATCGCTAGCGGTCCATGATGTATGGATCGCTAGCGATCCATACACTTAGTCTTTTTCTGAACTTGGATGTCTGGCATTCCCATTACCTTTTATCAACGTTCTTCATGTAGTCCCATTGCGTGTCGCTTTGTTTTGATGACGATTTACTTGTTATTTGCATTTGGATACTAATTGGATTGAACGGACGCTGGTCCCTTGATTTAGTCAAACTCAATCGTTGCTTTAGTAATATGACTTGGCTCCCTTTAACTCGTTGCTTTATCCCTTTTGGTTGAGTTACGAGCCATTCTGACATCATCAACTTATCCTGTCTTCTATTGGATCTTGCTGAGTTAAAACCCGGATAACATTTGCTCCCAAAAGTGTGTCATCGTAGGAAACAAGGCATGCTTTGAAAGAGTTATTGATTTTAGTATTTGTTTGTCAAATTCCAAGTAATCGTGTTTGAATTCCGCTGATACGTAGCAGGTTACGCAGCTGATCACTTAGTTTTGGTCTTGACCACTACTGCTTGCCATGATGGATCGAATTTCTCTTCATAGCTTCCTAGTATACTTTGAAATAATGGGCAAGTGTCGCAATGCAAATTTTAGAAAAATCCTCCTCTAACCATATGGGTCGTTAGCGATCCATAGACTATGGATCGCTAGCGACCTGATTACTTAATAGTTTTCAGTAGGCATTTTGCCTTCAAAGACATGGGTCGCTAGCGATCCATAAATGATGGATCGCTAGCGACCTAATTACTTAGAGAGATTTTTTTCCCTTTTCTTTTTCATTCGCCTATATATGCTCCTTCGACCCGATCCATTCACCCATTAGAGCCGAGCCAACTTCCTATTCGTGTGACCAAAACCCTAGGTTATTTGATCCTTTTGCTTCAACGATTCATGACTTCTTAGTGATTCGATCCATCAATTTCCAGCCATCTAACCTTGTCATTTGCCGTGATTTTGTGCTGCCACTGTCAAAGCCTTGCCACTGCCTTCTCAGACAATCTTCGATCGAAACCCTAGCTCGCCATAGCCTTAGGTCACCGCCGATCCATCCTTTAGGTCACCTCCGATCCAATCACAGTTTGCTGATTCTAAGTCTCTGACCACTTCCATGTTTTAGAGTTCAATCTGAGGCGGCTTTGCTAACCACTGTGTTCATTTTACAATTTGATGGCGAGGTCGCGTTTCTGATGTTGGTCGTGAGAAGTTTGAGTTGATTGCGGCTTAATGGAGGAAGATGGTAAATCGAGTCCTAAGTTTCTCCTGGAATGACATTCGGGCCTTGCCCCGGTACTTGACACGTTTTTCTATCTTCGTTCATTAAGCCAGAATGACTTGTGCCAAGTTTCGCAGCTGATACTACACGACACATCGCGAATTGGTCCTAGCTCTTTCCGAAGAATTTGGACTTATCTTGCTTGTTCTTCACACGCTCGTTGTCCCTGCAATGAGAATAATTTTCCATGTCGCTTTGGACAACGGATCCGTTATCGATCGTCAATCGATAACGGGTAAGTGTAGAGGAAGTGAAAACAAATGGAAATGATACGGAAAATCCTTTTCATTTTCCACTGCAAGAGAACTATCTACACGTCATAGAGCATTTGTAGTATTTCAAATGCTGAGCTTACCCCCTATAGACAGCACACTGTACTTGCCCTGGTACATACTTGAAATCCGTTGTGTCGACACGAATTGATATCCCTCCAAAGTTCAACTGTTGTAGGGGGAATTATTAATTTAGAATAGAATCACCTGACTGTTTTGAATGTGATTTCCATTGTTTTAGAATGAAGCATCCATCTTCGCACTATAAATCGAGTAGAGGAAGCCTGACACTTTCGGCAACCGAGTCATCGTCCATTGCCCTTTCTCCTTCCACTTCACAGGCAGTATATGGCCAGTTGGTCCCGGTAGGTCCGATCTTAGATCGAACTCCTCCCAATTTTAGGGTTCTTCTCAACCCGCCAGAAAGGGCTTCTTCTGTGGTTTCTGCTAAGGTTCTGTACAATATATGCATGCAACATGGCATACCAGAGGAAGATGTATGCCTCTCGAAAAAGAACGAGTTTGCTCACATGCCTCCCCCAGTATATACCGCTTACCATCGATATATGTGTCTAAATGGAGCTGTGCCATCTTTTAATGACTTCTTGCGTGAGAATCTATAAAATCTAAGCATTGCACCATTCCAGATACATCCCATAGGCTACGCCATCCTGGCTTGTTTGTGTATCCTTTTCATGCACACATTCAACTGCGCTCCAAGCTTCGACGAGTTGCAGTATTTTCTTTCATTCAAAAGAAGGGACGAGCGTCCGTCTTTGGTCGTAATCGAGGCCCAAATAAATCCGAAAATCATACAACGACTGCATAGCAACCTGTTCTAGTATAAGACCCAATATTTCTTCGTCATGTGCCCTGAAGGTTTTAATCGGCTGTTGACGATGGGGGTATGTTCTTTTCCCTATTTATTAAATTCCGACGCATCGCTACGGGGCTTCTAACGAGTTCAATATTTCGTGAAGTTATCCCAAGGCTGAAAAGGGACCTATCTTTTGATGAAGTTTGTCGGACCCTACAAGCTATTAATGATGAGGAGAGGTCCATCAAAGTCTTGCTGACTAATGATAACTTAATCCGATATGGATTGTTGTATCCGGGGAGGTCCGTCGTTCCAGCGGAAGCCCCATCTACTTTCCGCTCCAGGGTTCCCACACGATCCACCTTATCTTCTCATGGGTCCGAAGAAGGCGCTTCTCAAGAGAGAGAGGGCTTATCCGGAGAATCAACCGAAGAGGCTCGTGATGAAAGAGACATTGCTGCAACCGGAGTTAGTCGCCCGGTTAGAATGCTTTCGATTCCAGAGGAAGGAGAGGAAGAGTTCAAACAGAGGGAAGGCAAAGCCACCCTGGACTTAGAAAAAGAAGAGAGGGAAGTCGAGAGTAGTAGTGACGAGTCTACTTCTAGTGATGACTTCTACACAAAATCTGATGATGGGGATTCTGAATCGTGTGATGAGATTCCGGGGATGAGCCTCGTTATTCCGAGTTCGCCTCCCCCAGAGACAAGTGACGAAGACAATGCCCCAGAGATTAGGTGACGTCAGGTTTCTCCAAGCAAAGATGGTAGCACGGAGTTTGGTGATTTGAGTGACGTTTACGTCGATTTCGACGAGCTTATGGAGGAATATTTCAGATTTGAGGAGGTGCTCCCCCGTTTGAGCCATGTCGTATCTGAAATTAGTCTGATTCCCTCTGTGGCGCCTGCCCGATCCTGTTTGTGACGTTGTTTTAGGATATCCTTCTTAACATACCACACGCTTCACTAGGGTCACACTTGCTTCTGCACACACTTTCCATGCCTTATTTTCTATTTTCTAAGGCCTTTTATTTATGCATTGTGTTAGGTATGACGAGAGGGCACGACCTTTATGATGACTTCAAAGAGTTCACCGACTCCCAGCACTGGTCTAAGCGTTCTTTCGGCCGTCATCAGCTCCGAGAGACGGGGGAAGAGTATAGGAGAAGAAAGGATTTAGAGGCTGAAACCCATCGCCAAGAGGAAAGAGAGCGAGGCCGGCCATACAAAGGCGGGTATGAGAAGAGGAGGTCTTTTAATGAGAGGGAGGAGCCATCGAAGAGAACAAAGTTCGACCACCATTCGCATTATTTGGAATAGCAGGCTTTTGCTCCGATGCACTCTTCAACGGGTCAAGAAATCTCCGTTACTTCTGCCCCTACTCCGCATTCAACTTGCATCCCACCATCTTCTGTTGTGCTTGCCCCTGCTGCTTCACGTCCCCACCGGAGACCTATCTATATTCTTCCATCGGGTCCCCCCAAGCTCGAGGCAATGCCCCTGGGTAGTTTCTAAGGGGAGTTAAGTTCAATCGAGATCTCCGTTCAGTTCGTAGAGATTCTTACATTCCACACCTTCAAGCTATTCAAAATGATTTAGACTAGGCCGAAGGGTGGGAAAAATTGTGTAAGCAGCTAGCATACATCAATCGCAACAACTACCAGGAAATCCTCTCTATTGAGTCAGAGAAGGATGACTTTGAAAGAGCTTTGTCAGAATGCGATGCTAGGATTAAACATTTGGAGGAGAAGAAAGAAGAGGTGCTGCAAGAGAGCAAAATGAATGCCGACTTGCTGAAAGAAGTGAAAGTGGCTCATGGAAGAATTAAGATCATCTATAGGGACGAGATAAAAAAGGCTCATACCGAGGAGGCGAAATTAGAAGAAGAAGTGGCTGCTCGTAGCGCAACGATTGAAGCCCAGAAGAAAACTATCTCTGATCATGACCTTATCGTTGAGGGGCATAATAAGACTATCTCTGATCAGGCTGCGATGATCGCTCGGTTACGTGAACAAGTTGCGCAGCTTAGCGCTGACAAGTCTCGTGTTGAGGTAGAAAAGGCCGCTGTTACGGTGGATTATCTGGAGCTTCAAAATGCTTTCGAGAGGAAGATGGAAAAGATGGACGAGACCATCCTGAATTTCTATATCAATTCTCTAATTCATCAATGAAGCCTTAGCTACTTGGGCCCGAAATTTTCTCGCACTCTCGTCGTGGTCAAGGAAGAAATCTTGACCCGCTTTCGTGACAGCGGTGACGTCTACACCAAGCAAGAGTTATAAAATGCCTATCTTAACGAAGAATCAAAGAAAGCATTGCTGGAAGGCCAAGAGATATTGTGGATCGAGAGGGAGAAGGAAGCTGCCGATGCCGCCATGACTAAGCCTACCGAAGCACTTATAGAGCCTTTTGTTTCTAGCGACGGCGAGACATCGGAGCAGCCCCACAATCTGCCAACAAGTTCTAGGCTTGGGGCTTCCCCTTGGGTAATAGAAACCGTCTAAGGGGGGTGAAGGTGGTGAATATGAAGTTGACGTTCTTGGCCACTCTTCTGGTGTAGATAATCCTCTCGCTTCTTCCGAGTTCGGGAGCTTTCAGCTTACGCCGCAAGAGTAAGAAGAATTTAATGCTTTCATTTTTTTATCTTATAGGTCGGTCTACCTTTCCTATCGATGTTCCAGCTTCCTTGGTTCCTGGACTTGCTGCTATTTCCACAGCCTCCGTACTCGTTTCCGTTCCTGTTCCAGTCTCCGTGTTCGTGTCTAGCTCGCAGCCAGGGCTAGAGCCTGAAAAAATAGTCGCACTTCATGGCTTGGATGACCCTTTTGTATCTTTGGAAGGTGACGTAACTTCGGCAGAAGTTAAGGAGCAAGAAGTTCAAATGGTGTAGCCTCGCAAAAATCAACATGAATTGGTCACTATCAAGATAGAGAAGATTGGCGATCAAAGCCTCGAAGAGCTCTCGCAAGTCACGGAAGCGCAAAGCGAAGGACGAATCTTCCGATAAGGCTACAGAGGAAGAGGATGATGTTAGCACCAAGGAGTTTGTTGATATTACTAGCAACGACACCACTCTCGAGATGAGGCAGAAACTTTGATCAAAGAGCGGAATGGGGATTGATGGAAAGAAGCGCTGAGGCATTTGGGTGGCGACCGATCTGATTTTGGTCCTTTTTGAGTCATTTTGTTCAAGTGCAGAGTCTGCACTCAGTGTTTTTGTTGTGGAGTCTATACTTTCTTTTGTTGGCTGGTGTTGTGTGGGTATGGCCCCTACATTTTGAACCTGTATGAAGAAAATTATAAGCAATACATTGATAGTTTGACTGTACTCTTATTTGTCTATTCACATGTGTTCTGTGCACTTGTGCTTGTCTTGTTTACACTTATCATGTTCTTGCGATTACTGCTGAAATTTTTATTTGGAGTAACAACTCTTCGTTTGGAGTAACAGAACTTGTGAACTTATCATTTTCAAGTGTTTTTATTTAAGTGCACTTGTGAACCTACCGTTTTCAAGTGTTTTCATTTAAGTGCTGGTGTATGCCCCCTAGTTACAAGGCTGTTTAATTCAAACAATTGACAAATGACCGGTAACTTAGTGTTTAAATAGTCTACACATTAACACTTGAAATTTGACTAAGTCACAACTCGATTTTTCTTTTTTCAGAAGTTTTGTGACTTGAGCACGTAGTTCAAGTTTTTTGCAAAATTTTAGTAGGTATGCAATATACGCATGTTTGAGATGTGCACTTTGCATAAGTTGACTATGGGCAGGTACACGTTGTCAATGTTTAATGTAATAATCTGTCGTACTCCGGTTTGGTTGGAGTCGTCCCCATTGTTTCTGATAGTTTGAGTGGCTTGATTCTAGTTATTCCTACATGGATAAGTTCCCTAGCAATGCCGGGGCATTTTCGGGACTTGAAAGTGCGCGCGGCTTATGGGATGTGCGGATTTTAGGATCGAAATGTCCCGTCGATTCGGAACGGTTTTGGCACTCCTCGATGTTGCCTATCTTCGGGCAACGTGAGGAGTTTATGTTTTAGGAGCGTGATTTCATAGCTTCGGGAGTTAACGTACGGCTTATGAAATGAGCATTCTTTAGGACTGATATGACCCATCAATCCGAAACGATTTTAGTGCTCCTCGATGTTGCCTATCTTCAGGCAATGTGCGGAGTTTAAGTTTTAAGGGTTAGTGCACGACTTGTGGATTGCGCGGCTTTTTGTACTCCATAGTGGTGCCTATTCCGTGCAACGTGAGGAGTGCAATTTTTAAGAGTTCGTGCATGGCTTATGAAATGCGCGGCTTTTCGTACTCCTCGGTGTTGCCTATCTTTTGGAAACGTGAGGAGTGCAATTTTTAAGAGTTAGTGCGCGACTTATGGAATGCACGGCTTTTCGTGCTCCTTGGTGTTGCCTATCTTTGGGCTACCTGAGGAGCACAATATTTACGAGTTAGTGCGTGGCTTATGGAATGCACTGCTTTTCGTGCTCCTCGGTGTTGCCTATCTTCGGGCAACATGAGGAGTGTTTGTTTTAGCCTTCTCGATGTTGTTGAAGCAACATCGGTTCTTAGATGGCAAAGATCGGGTTCCGCCGATCCAACGGTTTGAGTCGATTTGCTTCCATCGACCCGGTGGGTAGTTATTACGAACACAGATTTGTTTGTTTAGAAAGCGAATCAAATTTGATTAACGAAAGTAGGGCAGATTTTTTCCTATTTACAATGCCCCTAGCATTCCGGGATGGCTTATTTGCTGAAAAATAGAGAGTACATAAGGTAGTTTCAAATGAAGTAACGATGGAGTGATTCGCTGTTCCATGTCCTGGGAATTTGGATCCCGTCAACAGTTGTTAGCTTGAAAGTTCCGTACCTTATTTTTTGATTGATGACAAAAGGTCCTTCCTAGTTTGGTCCGAAGGCCCCCAGAACGGAGTAGACTCGTTTGAGCACAAGATCTCCCACTTCAAAGGTTTGGTTGTGCACTTTGGAGTTATAGTACCGTGTGACCCTTTTTTGGTAAGCAACGGTTCCCAACTCCGCTTCTTCTGTTCTTTCATCGATTATAACTAGCGATTCGAGTAGGAGCTGCTCGTTTTTCTTTTGGTTAAAATTTTGCCTCCAGTGCGAGGGGACTTCTAATTTAATAAGAATCATTGCTTCTGAGCCATATGCCAGAGCGAATGGAGTGTGGCCGGTTGCCGCTTTATAGGTAGTTCTGTAAGCCCATAGTGCGAGTGGAAGTTCATCAACCCAGTTTCCTTTTGCTTTAGTTAGTTGCTTTTTGATGGTAGATTTAATGATCTTGTTTATTGCTTCCACTTACCCGTTTGCTTGCAGATGAGCTAATGCAGAGAAGCTTTTCTCAATCCAGAAGCGTTTGCAGAAGTCTTTGAACTTGGAGCTTTCGAATTGAGTTCCATTGTCAGTGATAATTTTCGGTAGCACATCAAACCTACAAATAATGTTTTTAGTAACAAAACTAATGACTTTCTTTGTGGTTATGGTGGCCAGCGGTTTCGCTTCAGCCTATTTCTTGAAATAATCAATAGCAACTATAGCATATTTGGCCCCTCCTTTTGCTATCGGTAGGACGCCAATTAAATCGATCTCCCATATTGCAAATGGCCATGGACTGACCATCTACGTTATCTCTTTTGAAGGAGTTCTTTTAATTTTGCTGAATCTTTGGCAGCGATCACATTTTCTAGCATAGTCTGCAGCGTTGCAATTTATTATTGGCCAAAATTATCCATACCGGAGGACTTCTTCACAAGGGTTTGCCCCTTAGTGTGGTCTCCGCATTCGCCATCGTGCACTTCCTTTAGGATTCGTCGGGCTTCGTCGTCAGACACACATCTAAGAAGGGGGGTTGAGAATCCCCTTCGATAGAGTACTCCATCTTGTATCATGAATCGCGGTGCGTTTCGGAGAAGCCTTTCCGTTGATTCCAGTTTGTCGGAAGAGTCCCTGCAAGTAAATATTCATTTATCAGTGTCATCCACGTATTTGGTACGACGGTGATCTTGAGGATCCAGTCGACGTCCATTTCGTCTATGCTTGGGTTGGTTAGTGTCTCAATTCGGACTAGCCCCAATGACTGAGCTTCTCCGAAACTCGCCAGTTTAGCCAAATAATCTGCCTTAGTGTTCTGCTCCTGTGGAATGTGAGTTATGGTGTAGTGTTCAATGTCTCTTAGCAGTTCTTGCACTTTGGAAAGGTACGGGGCAAGGTTCTCCCCACGAGCCTGGTATTCCCCTTTTACTTGAAAAACGGCTAGCTGGGAGTCGCTGTATATGTGAATAGATTTTATCTTGAGCTCTTTCAGAATTTTCAGTCCTGCAATCAGTGCTTCATATTCCGCTTCGTTATTTGTTGCAGGGAATTCCAAGCGCAGAGCATAGCTAATGGCTCGTCCTTCATGGGTTTCAAGCACTACTACCACCCTCAAATAGAGGTTGTTAGATGCGCCATTGACAAAGAGCTTCCATTGCGTGTCTACTTCCAGCTAAACTTCTTCCTCGACATCCCGTATAGTAAATTCGGCGATGAAGTCCGCTAATGCTTTCCCATTGATGGCTTTCCTTGGGTGGTATGTGATATCATGTTGAATCAGTTTTATATTCCATATGAGAAGTCATCCGGAAGTTTCAGGTCGATATAACACTTGCTTCAGGGGCTGGTCAGTCAACACTTCAATCAGATGATCCTGAAAGTAGGGCCGTAACTTCTTAGATGTGATCAAAAGGAAATACGCTAGCTTTCCCAGTTTCAGGTAGTTTTTCTCTGCTCTAGTGAACCGTTTGGTAATGTAATACATGGGTCGCTGAATTTTTGCTTCTTCACGCACAAGAGCGGCACTCAATGCATGGAGTGAGATCACTAAGTAAATGAACAGGTCCTCTCCATCCACGGGTTTCGATAGGATTAGCGGGGATTCCATGTGCCGCAATAATTCTTCGAATGCCATTTGACAAGCCTCACTCCATTCAAAGTTCTTCTTTCCTTTCTTCAGTGCTTCGAAGAACGATATACACTTCTCGGTAGCCTTCGAGATAAATCGACTTAGCGCTACAACCTTTCCATTCAGGCTTTGCAGTTCCTTCTTATTTTTCGGAGCTTGGACTTCTCATAGTGCCATTATTTGTTCTGGATTTGCTTCAATGCCCCTGACACTTATGATGAATCCTAAGAATTTTCTGGAAGCTATCCCATAGTGAAATTTGAGCGGATTGAGTTTCATTCTGTACTTTCGGAGTATTTCGAACATTTCAGTGAGGTTATCCAGGTGATTAACGGCTGCTGGCGATTTGAACAACATGTCGTCCATATAATCCTCCATCGTTTTCCCGATCTGAAACTTGAACATGGTATTTAACAACCTTAGATAAGTTGCCCCTACGTTCATCAAACCAAATGGCATTACTCTATAGAAGTATAGGCCCAGGTTAGTGATGAAGTTGGTGTTTCCTTGATCAGGTTCATGCATCAAGATTTGGTTGTACTCGGAGTATGCGTCCATGAATGATAGTAGCTCGTGTCCTGCTGTTCCATCTAAGTTGGTCTATTCTAGGGAGAGGGAAGTTGTCTTTTGGGCAAGCTTTGTTTAAGTTTGAGTAGTCGATACAGGTTCACTACTTCCCATTGGACTTTTTAACTAAGATCGAGTTAGATACCCACTCTAGATAAGTTGCATCATGGATGAAACTGTTGGCCATCAACTTGTCTACCCCTTCTCTTTGCGCCTTGGACCGTTCGGGACCTAGGCTGTGCCTCTTTTGCTTTACTGGTGTGAACTTGGGGTCAATGTTAAGCGTGTGACATGCAATTTCCGGAGATACCCCACACATATCGAAATGCGTCCGTGCAAACACATCTAAGTTGGCATGAAGAAATTTAGTAACCTCCAAACGCATCTTATTTCCAAGGTGCGATCCAATTTTCAAGACTTTGGTTGGGTCGTCCATGTCAACCGGGACAGACACCGTAAATTCTATCGGTGCCGCCCTTTCCTCCCCGAGCTCTTCTTTCTAGGGTCCAAAGCCTTGTTGAATCGGCTATGGTCCCTAAGCCATAGGCGACAATGTAGTTGCTATTCGGAGGGTTCACAAATGTGGAGAGTTCTCCCCACGTCCTTCCGTATTTCCTTTCTTCTGGATCCGCGTAACTCTGCAATGTAACATTCTCTAGCAGCACACTGATCTCCTTTCACCACTCCAATTCCATTTGCAGTAGGGAACTTCATGGTTAGACACCATTGGGCCAGAGCTATTCTGAAATATGTTGGAGCAGGTCGCCCCAAGAAGGCGTTATATGCTGACATTTCATCCACAATTACAAAAGTCTAAATGTGTGTGACTCTTCAATCACCTCGCTACACTCCACTAGCAAGTCGATTGTTCGCACAGGTTGCTTGGGCTCGCCAGTGAACCCTTGGATCTTTGTCTGGCATGAAAACATGCTTTTCATGCCGACTTTCATTTGGTCAAAAGTACATTTGAAAAGAATATTAACAGAGCTTCCACTATCAACCAACCCTCGCCGAACAACAACAGGACCAATTCCCACTGTTACCACCATTGGATCGAGAGTTAGTGTTTCGATCCCTTCGGTGTCCCAATTTCGGAACACTATGTCATCACTCAATAATTTCTGCAGCTTGGAGTGGGTTTCATCTTCCAGTGCGAGACATGATTCCTTTGGAGCATGCTTCAATGAACTTGCATATCGCTCCATCTCTCCCCAACTTTTTCGCGTGGGGTGTGGTCCCCCAGATATTGTTCCAATAATGAATCTTTGGTCGGTTCGTTTGGACACTTCCTCGCTAGTTCCGGCTTGATTCCTTCGTTCCCTAGGAGGCTGAGTAGTCGTTGATTGATCAGGGTTTTGTGGCTTTCTCACATACTATTGGAGCTTGTTTTCTTGAATCAACTCTTCAATGAGATTCTTCAGATAGCGGGATTCGTTCGTGTTATGTCCATGAGTCTCATGGAAGCGGAAGAACTTTCCCGAGCATTTTTGCTGCTTAGTTGCTTCCTTCCTAGAGGGCTTCTTGTGTTCCTCAGTCCCCTGTGTTGCAAGATAAATATTTTCTTGATTGTCGTTTAGAGGGGTATAATCTTCATGAATGATTTTAAGATGAAAATCAAACCCACCTTGTCTTTTGTAACACCTTGATTTGAGATTTCTCCTCAGATCTCTAAGTATATCAACATCCAGCTTTGCAAGAGAAGGACTGACCATTTATTTTTAATTTTATTTGATGATATTTCATTTGTTTTTGGAGTTGTGCTTTCAAAATTGGAGGAGGTAATTTTGGCCATTGCAAGAGAGAAGAGAGGAAGAAAAACAATATAGGTAAGAAAATGAATGAGAGAATTTATTTTAATGAGAGAATAAAAATCTTTCCCAATTTTTCTTTAAAACTACCACTTTTAATTCTTAATTAATTTTCAATCAAATCTCATCCATATCCCTTCCTCTCAATCTAGCATAGTATGCCACATCATTCCATTACATGTATAATTACTTCCAAAAGCTTGTTAAGCAAATAATTATATTTAAAACCCGTTTAAATATATAGCGACATCGTATATCAATACATGCATATATAACTTTTATATATACATTCAAATATTTACTAACAATGTAAAAACGTCATATAAACTAAATAATAATATCACTATCAAATATTATTTAATTTAATTAATTTATTACATTTATAAATTAATTAAGTATTGCGGTATTTTAGAGAATTCCCAAATGCGGTTATGTGACTCAGATGTGTGAATTAAGTCGGTGATTAACTTTAAACAATAAAAATATTAACGTTCACATGTCACGTTGGCTAGTGTTGTGATAGTCTGGTTGAATTCAATGCTTATAGACCTTTTTAATAAAATCATGTTTTATATTTTTTTAAGCGGTACATTTTAGTCATGATTATTTACACACATTCTCTTCGTCAACACTATATCACTTAAGGATTTATGGAATTTGATTTTGGTAGAAATTCCAACATCATCCACATTCAATTTGGTTAGTCCATAAACAATGTCCTTGGTTCATTAGTAACATTTATTATTAATCATACTACTATTTCCGAAGATTTTGAATTTGAGTCAGCTACAGTTGACCGTGATGCTAACCTCATATAACTAAGGAGATGAATTCTCTATTTAATAGTGTTTCACTTCAATTCTTCAACTAAGACCCAACTATAGTTATTCGATGGATGCAATGTCATTATTTAACTATAATTAGAGCTGAGTGTCCATACTGAATTTCAGAAGTATTCTTAAGTCGGGAGAAATGTGTAATATCGTCACTTCGAGATTTCTTGTTTAACCTTAATCATTTTACTATCAGTATGTAATCCCTTGGTGCCCCTAGTAGTCATGAGCTATACACTATTTAACCTTTGAGGAGCGTCAGGTACTTTGGTCTCAACGGATATGTTTGCATCCTTTCTCGAAACATTTCAACCAAGAATACGAAAATTCAAATATTGTTTTATATTGTGATTAATTACCTACTATTGCAATTATTTTCAACTATAATCATATAAAATTTCATTTAAGGATTTTCTTATTTATATGCTTTAAGTCGGTTAATTAATTGAGTAATTATATCACTATATAACAAAGTATATAATAGAAACTAAATACCTTTTTATGAACAAGATCAATCAAAGAATTAGATATATATAACAAATTGCATAATTGCCCCTGGGCATAGCCCTAACTATATCTATCTCATGCACTTGGGATCAATTATGGAATATTGTTTCCATTCTTCCGGTCATTTTTCTCAAAACTGATTGATATAGTCCCTTAGTGAATGGATATGTTATATTGTCTTAACCATCTACTTTGTTAATTTACTCTTTTTGACACTAATAAGCTACCTTTAAAATGTAGAATTCTTTGGAGTATGTTTCACAACTTTTAATAAGATCTAGGTTCTTTTATGATCTATATTACGGCATTTTGCCGCATAACAATGTTAAGTGATTGTGAACATTTTAAATCCCTCCCGCTTAGTTATATATTTACGGATTATACTGCTTTTGTTGTGATGTTATTCAAGACGATATGCTTAGCCTTTTGGTCAGCCATAATCTTTCATTTTGGAACAATTCCAAATTAAAGATCCTTAACTGAGATTGGTCATTAATTTGGGATTGACATATTATATTTTATATCACATATGAAGTTCAAATCTAAAAACTCCTTCAGAACGAGTTTATTGACTCTATAAACAATTCTATAGTATTTTGTAAAATTTCCGAGAACACTTTAAATTATCATTTAGTGATCTTAATTTGGATTTGATACTTTCTTTATCTATCAAATACATAAATGCGATATTTTAGACAATACAACATATATGATAATTCTTTTTGCCAATGCATAAGGAATCTTTCTTACATGCTTCACATTAAACATTTTAATATGTGTTTATGTATATTATTTAGGGCATTCCCAACTTCCTTTTATGCTGATTATCAAAGATTCCCTTTCAAATCAAATATCAAGAATTAACAACCAAACTGTAATGATTTTGACATGGGTACATCGTTAACAATCATAAGTTTGTTGTTTACTTGTAGTTTTCAATAATATTCTAGTACCTTTATAGTAATTTTTTATAAACGTGCACCTCCTCTGTATTTTGAATGAAATTCAAGAAGTTTATTTTTCTGTCAAAATGTTTTCTCAGTCCTTGGATCTTATTAGAAACCCAAAAACTAAGTATCATTCCCACTTACTTTAAGACACTTTAGTTATTAACTAGTTTTTCTAAACCATTATTTATAAATAAAAAAATCAACGTATATGTACCAAAAATCTTAACGAGTGATAATTTTGTGAGTAAAATCCGAATTAATTAAGCACATTAAATAATGAATATATTATGTTAATTTCAACAATTGAAAATAACGTTATTATTCTTATTAATGTTGCTTGCTATATTCCACCTGCATTTTTTTCTCAAAAATACTTTTGTGGTCGATGGCCATATCCTTTTGGGTACCACGATCATCGTGTACTAAGAATCCATTCTGGATTTGTGCATTATGCCATATAGCATAATGTGACAACCCGCATCTCCTGACACGTCGATCCAAAGCCTAGAGTGACTTTCGGACTCGTGTCAGTGCTAATAAATAAGAGCTATTGGGTTATTAAACATTTTACAGTCTAAAATTATAAGGATAAAATTTAATACCTTCTACACTTTCAGATCTCACAGCGGAGGAAAGAAAAATATAAGTACAACAAATAGCCATCACAAAAATGTCTAAAAAGAAAATAACATAGTCTCAAAACAGTATGTACTCAAATCCATAGCTATGTAGTTAATGCTCTAGTAACACCCCGTAAAATGAACCATAAATATGAAATAAAATTTAATTCAATATAATAAGGTAGAATAAGGAAATTTTATAAAAGTTTGAATTTGACCACTGAAGTTATTCCATTATATTCGTAGCAAAATTTTGATATGTTTCTATATATAATGCTGAAACAGAGCTCAAACGAAGAAGATATGAGCATTTGAAGTTTTTAGATTTAAATTAATTTATTTTTTTAAATTTCAAAATTAGCTTCGGGGCAAAGTAAACATTTTAATTAATGCTTAACATTAAGAATAAATAGGGTAAAAAATTAATTAAAATCAAAATGCAATGGAAACGATTCATTATTGCCCAAAATAAGGCGGAGCGGTCGACCTACATGGGTCAACCAGTTGACCGTGGCGATCGACCGATCGAGCTTAGACGGTCGACCTTCTCCTAATGGCGGCGGCTAGGGTTTTGGGTTGTTTAACGCCCCAGATTTTTCTGTTTCTCTTCTAAATTGATCCAACAGTTCTGGTGCGTTTGTACCCCTATAAATAAAACTCTAGCCCCTCCACTTTTTATTCACATTATTTTGGGGAATACAATGAAACTCTTCCATTGTTATCTCTCCAAATTAGATTCAAAAACTCCATAGAGAATTCAGGTAAGAATTCAATCCCTTTTCAAATTATTATTTTTCTTCCTCCAATCTATTCTTCTTTTATTCTTTCTCCAATTGTTTTGAATCCAATAAAAATATATACATCTTCCTAATCATGTATATATCAAAAGAGAGAGATTCTAAAGGAAATTGAAAGGTATGCAAATCTAAGGAAAGCGAAGCAAAGGCTATTCAGTGAGTGGAAACTTTTCTTTTTCAGTAATTGTTTGGTGTATCTCTATGGATTTGAATATGCCTTATGGATTTTGGGATTGTGATAATATGATAGATAAAATCCCCTAAGATTCCTTTTTCTTGGGATGAAAGATGCACTAAGGCATTTGAGAAGCTTAAGGAGTCATTGACTAGTGCACCTGTGCTTACCATTCTCGATGGAACCAAACCATTTACGGTTTTGTTTGTACCAAAATTGGGCACAACACTCTTCGGAAGTTTTTGAAGAGATAAAGTGAAGAAATTAAATGTAAAAAGAGGATTATCTAACAAAAACTCCAAATTTCAAAAATGAGAATAATTTAAATGCACAGAGACACAAGGATTTAGAGTGGTTCGGCGTATCGCCTACGTCCACTATGAATTTGATAGCTTTATTGATCTTTCTTTGAAGATTACAAGTGAATTCAATGAATTACAGTAGGTAAATATGATTTGCCGTAGTGAATTTCGTTGTTAGCAGCAGCTTATGGAGTTCAGATCTGGATCCGGCAGAGTCTGGGAGTTGGAGAATTCAAAGGAGAAGAAGCCCCTTTTCTGTATGCCCTGGGGCTCTATTTATTGGTGTAGGAGGCTGGTATTTTGCTCAGATCTCGGGAGACCCTCTCTGGCACGTGACCAGGCCCGTGCCCCAAGCCCGTGAAGTTTCGGCCCGATCCGTGATCGATACGAACAGATTTCGTATCGATCAAGATTGCATTTGATGGAGTCGAAATTTGGCAGGAACATTCCTTAGGTCATATTTAAGCTCCTATGAAAATTTGGTGGCATTTGGGTTTGTAGATCTCGAGTTATGATCGATGCAAGTTTGGATTTCTCAACCGTGATCGATCAATATCTTGAGCATATGAACTCCGATTGACTTGAAATTCGGAATGTTGGCTCTCATAGCTTTGCTTGTTGTGTCATATCAATTTTAGCTCGATCCGAACTCGAAAAAAATTCGTCGATATCCATAGTGAGCCTGCGTATAACCGATCTCCAAGACGATCTGTCGTTGGTTTCTAGTCAAGTTCTTGGTGTCACGACCTTGCCAAAAGGCGGGATAATAGGTTTTTACAGATGTTTGTGGCATAGGATTAGGAGTTGTTTCAATGCAAGATGCAAAATTAGTTTTTTATACTAGTAGGCAGCTAAAAATCATGAGAAGAGGTATCCAATGCATGACTTGGAATTGGCAGATATTGTCTTTGCCTTAAAGATGTGGAGATAATATTTCTGGGAGAAAGGTTTGAGTTGATCATAAATCACTCAAATACCTATTTTCCCAAAAAGATTTGAATCTTAGACACGGGGATGGATGGAGTATATAGCATCGTTTGACTTTAATATTCAGTATACCCCTAGAAACGGTAATGTAGTCGTTAATTCCTTAGTCGAAGGCATGCTACTCTAGGTGCTATATATGAATAGAAATGGTTGGAGTTTCTCTTAAATTTCAACTTCCAACGGTCAATAGAACCCATCCAAGGTTTTCTAGCAGTTATGGAGATTAGACCAGCTTTGATGGATCGTAGGGCATGAGCAAGTGAAGGAAGAGAAGTTAGTACAGATTTTGGAGAAATTGAGGAAAGGGAGCATTTTCCCTATGCTAGGAGTTATTAAATTGATGAGAAGGAATTGTTGAGAAGAGATGAACGCCTTTGTGTTCTAATAATTAATGATTTGTTGATAGAAGTGCTTATAGAATGTCTCCACCCTAAGATGACCATCTATCCCGGAGGACATAAGATGTATAAAGACATGAAGAGGATCTTCTTTTGGAATGGAATGAAGAAGAGCGTAGTTGAGTTTGTTGAGTGTTTGACATGTCAAAAAGTAAAAGCCGAGCAAGGGAAGCTTGGTGGATTATTATTACCTTTGGAAATTCCGACTTGGAAATGGAAACATATTTCAATGGATTTTATGGAAGGATTTCCTAGAAGTAAGAAGGGCAATGAGGCTATTTGGGTTGTTGTGGATAGACTCACCAAGAGTGCTCGTTTTGTTCCAATTAGGAGAAATAGGACTGCCTCCTCTATTGCACAGATTTATATCAAGGAGGTAGTTCGTTTGCATGGAATTTCTATGAGCATAGTCAGTGATAGGGACCCCTTATTCACTAGTGAGTTTTAGCGGAGCTTACAAATAGCTTTGGGAACTTCTTTGAATCTTAGCATTGCATATCACCAATAGACTGACGGACAAACAAAGAGGGTGAATAGGATTTTGGAGGACTTATTGAGAGCTTATGTCTTGGACTTTGGAGGACATTGGGAGCAGCATCTTCCATTGGTTGATTTTGCATATAACAATATCTATCAAGCAACGATTGGTATGGCCCCTTTTGAAGCACTTTATGGGTAGCCATGCAAAGTGCCTAGTTATTGGTGGGAAACCACCGGCAAAGTATTACTCAGACCGGATTTAATCTGCGATACCATGGAAAAAGTAGAGTCAGTCAGGCAAAGGATGAAGGTAGCTCAAGACCGTCAGAAGTCTTATGTGAATAAAAGAAGAAAAAAGCTTGAGTTTGAGGTTAGAATATGGTATTTGTTAAAATTTCCCCTTTAGGAAGGTTTTTAAATTTGGCAAGCCTGGAAAATTGGTGCTTAGGTTTCTCGGGCCATTCAAAATTTTGGAAAGGATAGGAAAATTGGCATACCGTGTGGAGCTTCTTGGCAAGTTGGTAGGAGTCCACAATGTTTTCCACATTTCTCACCTTAGGAAATGCATTCAGAACACCGCCATTACTGTAGAGCCTGATCAGTTAGGGGATTTTGAGATGGAGCCGACAGTGCCCCCGCCACCGCATGCATTGTGGAGCACGGAACTAGGAGACTCCGCAACAAAATAATTAGACTTGTCCGAGAATAATGGGAGCACAATCCGACGAAAAGAAAATGGGATATCGAGGAGAAGATGAAGAACACTCACCTAGAGTTTTTTACTGGTAATTTCTCTCTCCAAATTTTATGATTTTGGTTGTATCGTGGTTGTTAGATTGGATGGTAGGAGATGGTTGTTACACCTTTTCACAATCACTTTGCATTCATGTAGAAATTTTGTGCATGTTTAGGGTGTTTGCATACATACTTACATAACATGATTACACCATCACACTAGAATTGAGCTCTTTTTAGCATGTCTGTAGTACATAATCACATTGCACTATTGGTTGAGTAGATAGTTGTGTAGATAACTTGGTTGTATAATATGGATGTTATTGCGCGTTACGCTATTCTCCCCTATAAAGATTTCAAGACAAAATCCTTTTTAAGGGGAGAGAATGTAACACCCCATAAAATGAACAATAAATAAATTAAACAAAATTTTATTAAACAGAATATAGTAGAATATGAAAATTTTATAAATGTTGGAATATGACCATGAAAGTTATTCCATTGCATTCGTGGCGAAATTCTAATTGGTTTCCATGTATAATATGCTGAAAAAGGAGCTCAAACGAAGAAGATATGAGCATTTGAAGTTTTTAGATTTAAATTAATTTAGTTTGAATTCAAATTCAAATGAGAATTTAAATTTAGGGTTTAAATTTCAAAATTAGATTGGGGCTAAGTAAATGTTTTAATTAACGTTTAATGTTAAGAATAAATAGGATAAGAAATTAATTAAAATCAAAACATAACGAAAACGAATCATTACTGCCAAAAATAAGATGGAGTGGTCGACCTACATAGGTCAACTGGTTGAAAGTAGTGGTCGACAGTAGCGGTTGACCCTCTCTTAGTGGTGGTGACTAGATTTTTCCATTGTTTATTGCTCCAGATTTGTCCGTTTCTCTTCCAATTTGATCCTACGGTTCTGGTGCGTTTCAACCCCTATAAAAGAACAGTACCATCTTCATTTTTTATTCGTATTTTTTGGAGAATACAACGAAACTCTGCCATTATTATCTCTTCAGATTAAATTCAGAAACTTCATAGAAAATTCAATCCCTTTTCCAATTATTTCTTCTTCTTCCTCCAATCTATTCTTCTTTTGTTCTTTCTCTAATTGTTCTGAATCTAATAAAAATATATACATCTTCCCTATCGTGTGTGTATCAAAAGAGAGATTCTGGGGGAAATTAAAAGGCCGTGCAAATCTAAAAAAGGCGAAGCTAAGGCTGTTCAGTGAGTGGAAACCTTAGTATTTCATTTTAGTAATTGTTTGGTGTATCTCTATGGATTTTAATATGCCATACCGATTTTGGGATTGCGACAATACGATAGATAAAATCCTCCAAAATTCTTTTTTATTTTGAAATATCAATTTTATGTTGATATTCTCAATTATTTACATTAATTTGATGGAATTTGTTTTGTTTATGCAATTTTTGATAATTTCATAGTCTATTCCACTTCTCCTAAGTTCAATTTGTGATTCTGCAATGAAATAAGGGGTTTAGATTATAGATTTTATTCATAGTTTACACCACTTATTCTATACAAATTTCCTTGTTATCTATTTCTTTATAAAAGAGGAGTTGAATAGAATATGGAGTTTAGATTGCAGTTCCTATTGTTTAGGATATTCCATTGAATTAGTGTAATAAATTGAGTTTCTATTTTATTTACAAGTTTGTTATTGCAATTTTGGTTATGAATATTTATTTCCTATTTTGGATATTAGATTCTCTTATTTTGGTATGTCGAAATCTTGGGAATTTGAAGAAAAAGGATTTGTAATAGTATTTGGTTAGGGAATTGACATTTAACACTAGTTTAGGGCGTAAAATCCATGCGTTTAGAATTTATTAGACGCGAATATTTATTTATCTCTATTAGCATAATTAACATATAATTATTTCATATATGACATAGTTAATTAGGTATTTATTTCCATTTATTTTCCCCATGAGGAATGTAATTGATTGTGTTAAAAGAAAATAAAAGGAAACTCTTATATAGCCTAATTATTATTCTAAGGCATAATAAGGAAGATTTCTTATAAAGCCTTATTTATGAAACGGTGAGATGAGTATTATTATATATACAGAGTGTATTTAATTTATGGTTAAGCCATAAGGATGTGAGTTTAATAGAGCTACGTGATGGAAGTCTGCCCTTCACTTTGAGGCTACAAGCAATTGTGTACACTACCTATTGATGTGAAATATCCTTATGATAAATATTTATAATGACGCGAGATTAGTCCCAAATTTTGTAGGAAAAACGTACCCAGCTAATCTGGCTACCAATTCCTACGAGTCGGACTAATGTTAGACATCATTATGAGTATAGGCCATAGTGCGAGGGGCTTGCTTCGGAGTTTTGAGGTATTAAGTGGTTGTTTGAGAGCTCACATCTCTTCCCCAAATGAAGTATTAAATGGCCTAGGGGACACGTTAGGTGGTATCTCTACAGGGTCCGCTTCTGGATTAGGTATTAAGTGACTGATTGAGGGTCCGCCTTTCCAAATAAAGAAGTATTAAGTGACTTGAGATTCCATATGATGCCAGTTAGATAGTAACATTGAGGAGCACGTCTTGGGAATAAGTACTAAATGACGGGATCTGCCTTTATTAAAGTATTAAACGGCCGTAGTCTTCGTATACTCCAATAAATGGTATAAAGTGGCTTGAGTACTATCTCTTGCATTGCTAGTTAATTATAATGTGGGATTTAGGTTATGGGATTTTAGAGACCTGCTTCTTTCCTTAAAAATAAGTATTAAATGATTTCAATGGTTTTATGTTCGTCGACATATTCTTATTTTGAAATATACTATCCAAGTACTGAAAAGGTAAGATTCGAGGTTTTTATTCACCAAACACTTGTTGTTCTGACTCCCTTCTCATTACAACACAGGTTAAAGGACATTGATGGCGAAGATGACACTTAGAGACGGAGGTGATTTTCTTGTGGCAGTATTTATCATTTTCACTTGCTTTTATGTTTACCCATGTATCTAGATTATTGTTGTAACGGATTTATGATACGATTTGGTGGTACTTTGTATTTTGACACATTTACGATTTTGAAATATATGAGTACACTTTGCTATTACATTTTATTCCACCCGTTGTGAGTTTTGAAAGTTTAGTTATTACTCTATACTGTTATTTTCTTAGTTCTACCAACAACTTACCTTAGAATGGATCTAAGTTCCGATAGGTCTTTTCTGGGTTGAAATTTAGGCTTGTTCCGGGGTAAGTTGTTACAGCCCTGCTAAAGCCCTACAAAATCCCTACTATAGCAGTAGCGCTCTTCGACTACTACGCTTTTTCAATTTAGCACTATTAAATAGTAGATCTGCTTTAACCCCTACCATTTTCCACCACACTCACTAAATCAAGGCTTTTTAGCACCCACTTTAGCAACATTAATATAAAAAAGTTGATTTGTCCAATTCTCTTTAAACCAAATCAATAATGTTAGGGTTACAACCCAATTTTAAAGCATAAGTGCTCAATGTAAGTTTGAAATCTATTGTAGCCACTAAATTTGGAATGCATAAATCATGATATTCTCCGGTTTTTTATATAAGATTAAACGATATAGTTTTTTCCTACATAAATAATGTGAGAGTGAAAATAAATTAACTTTAAATATGTGGATGTATATATAATGAAGCTTTTTGCACCTCCGATATTTTCCACTATATCCCCGCATTATCCCTATAGTAACTTTTTGCACTTCCACCAGTATAGAATTGCTAAACGCTTTTACTAGATAGATCCACAGTACATAGAAATACATCAAGTAGTCTGATAAAATACTGATAAATAGTACATGGAGAGTAATATGAAATAAAAGGAAACTCCAACGCCATGCTCCTCTCACCATGCATAAATCTCCGGGCCTATCACCTGCTGCTTCGTAGTCCTATGGTGGGGAAAAAAGAAATAAAAAGGGGTGGGTTAGACAAAAGTCTAGTGAATGAGCTACATCAATAATATGTGGTGATCACATGCAATTGACTTTAGTAATGGTCTATGTGCCTTAGGATGTCCTACAAGTGTCCATGAATTTCATGTTTCATTTTTCTAAAGGGTTCAGTCTTAAACACACCTATACTAACAACTTGTGAAGGCTCATACTTAGGGTCGACCAATATTCGAATTTAAAGACAACTAATGATCGACGAATAGCTACTGAAACCATTCCATCATAGAATTATCCTATAATTTCCATTATGGGACTACATTTCCTATATTACGACTACATGTAACTACTTCAATATAGGTTTTCCTACAATTTCAACCTTAGGATTACGTTTTCAAATTACGACTACATGTATCCTCATTACGCATTGTAGGGGAGCCCAGAAAGCCGACTCGCCAAGATGTCTCATCATCTTTGCATCTATGTCCACCTTTCAATGTTAATGTAAAGCCTCTTATTGCACTGCATTAGGATCCATCAACAACACATCATGTCGTGTCACCATCAAATAAATTAATTATATTTTAAATATAATAAAATGCAATAATAAATTTAGAATAAAATGTTTCTTTACAATCTTGCATATATATATATATGTATATGTATATATTTATGATACTGAATCATCCACAACATTCAACTTGTAATAACATAGATGAAAAACATCAAAAATGCATAAGAACTATTTTAGAATCAAATCGAATATTCAATTAAACTTTAGATTATTAAATATATATATAATGTGTCACACAACTCCTTTTAAATTTATTAATTACGAAGTTTACGTTGAAATATTTAGAATGTTA
Source organism: Allium fistulosum (assembly GCA_030737815.1). Taxonomy (NCBI): domain Eukaryota; kingdom Viridiplantae; phylum Streptophyta; class Magnoliopsida; order Asparagales; family Amaryllidaceae; genus Allium; species Allium fistulosum. The sequence continues at coordinate 719,840,009 of CM060908.1, forward strand.
ATTATAGTATATTTCTTATTTTTCTAGAATATATATATATTTAGTATTTAAATGATTTTTAAATTTTATTATCTTATTTTAATCTTTAACTAATTAATTTCTTTAGATAAATAAATAATACATTACTTTATAAAAATCTCATATGAACTTTTCATAGCACATTTTATTTATCTACTTTTACTGTACATTAATTTTATATAATATATTATATTTTTATTTATTTCATTTTTATTTTTTAAAAAAGAATAGGCCACTTGTCGACTACTAGCGGTCAATCGGTCGGCGATCGACCAGTATAACCTACCGGTGATGTAAATCTGCAAAGTATTTTCTAGCTTCTCTGATGAAATTCAGACCATCCACTACCTCATCCTTCTCTAGTTCGATGCACACAACATATATTTATTTATAACATCAATCCAGACATAATATATATACATATATGTATGTAAATATATATATATATATATATGTGTGTGTGTGTGTGTGTGTGTGAACTAGCATGAATTAAACATAGGTTAGTGAGTAAAATATACTCATCTAAAGCTTTCAGTTTAACATTCCCTATTGTTGTGAACTCGAAATTTCCAAAACATGATCGAACTCAGGTTTCTCCATTGCTTGCGATATTAAGTGGTATCAAATTCCGTATATTTGAGTTTGATAATTTATAGGGATTTATTTTCAATTTATTTTTATTTTGAAATAGTAGAGGAAGAGGATAGGCGATTTTCCAGCTTTTGGAAAATGCAAATAGAGGAGAGGAAGCATGTGTGCCAGGATTCCTCAAGAGTGAAGAAGTTTCTAGGGAAGATGAGCTTTTAGAAAAAATGATCAAGTATGGGCTTTAATAATTGGGCTTAAACTTAATTAGATAGATAAATATTTATTTTCTTTTTCATTTCTTTTCTTATACAAACTAATTTCCATTCAACTTGAATGTTTATTGATTTACAAATAAAATCATATTTATATTCCTCAAGTGATTACTCAACATTATAAAATTATATAAGATTTATTTCCTATATTTTAATAATTCACAACTTCGGATTTTTTAATTTCCAAAATAATTCTTTCAATGTTCCTTTTGACAAAATAATTCTTTTCAAAACAATTAAATTCCATCAATAAATATTTTATCATTAAATTCTGATATCCACAGTTAACTCAAAATTATTCTCATTTAATATTTGAAAACTTATTTTAATCAGTTAAATTATTATTATCAACTTTAAGTGGTTACTGCTCAAAACCAGGTTGTTAAACTTTTCTCCTTTATTTTATATCATGATTTGTTTTTCTTTTAAATTTGAATTTTTACCTTTTCAACTCAAAAGAGAGAGAGTGGCTGGGTTATATAGCTTCTACTGCTTCGTACCCAGATTTGAATTTTTGGCATTCTCGCCTAAATTTCATTGCCCTCTTAACCAACCAATGGTTCGGGTCCTGGATGCTTGGCTGCTTCATGCCACCCCAACCTTCATTTTGTTTTAGGTCTTGGGCTTTATTATAGTCGACATGTATCTTGCTTCATAGGCCAAATAGTTTTTAAAAGCATCGTTTCAAGATCGTCTTACTATATAACTAAGACATTTACCCTTCTTTATGAGTTTTTCTTGGGACCTCACGCACCCTTTATATTATGGTCGGAAAAATTCAAAGTGATGTTAAACAGAAGTTCTTAAAAAAAATAGAGGAGTAAAAGAATGTTGTAATCCATGTTGGTTGTCTATTCATACATCAAATATATAGAATTTTTCCAACGGGAAAAGAGTGAGCACTATTGGTGAGTGAAGGAAAAAGCAAATCAATGCAAGAAAAAATGGGATCTTGCCGATATCTCAAATCTCGCTTTTAACGCGTTGACACAAAAAATGTATTTAGAAAATTTCAATGTTGTAAAAATTGCTGGACTAATGCTAGGAGGTAAGCATGAATTAAAAATTAATCGTTTAGGTTGGTACTGATCAATGATTAATCAATTCCAAGATTTTTTTGTTCTCATGTATTTTGGATAAATTTTAGTATTTGGTTTAGTATTAATTGATCTAAATCGAAAATCTTCGATTTTGGTTGGACTTAGGTTCAACCAAGGAGGAAGATCACCTAAAACTAGCATATAAACACTTATATGCGACATCGAGCCTAAAATAATGTTTAGCTAGTGCCAAAATGCTTGTTTATTTTCTTAGATAAGGCGGTAAGTCTTGCTTTGATGAAATTTTGTTGATGGTTAAGAGGTAAACCTCGCCTAGCGCCTAAGGGGCCTGCCCGAAGGCTTAGATGGATTTTTACAACAGAAGAAATATTATCTCTTTCTTTTAAAATATTTTTGTACCAAAAATATAAATGCTACACTACATCATCCTAGCGTGGTCCACGTCGAGTCGGTTGGTTAGACGTCCATGTGTGGTGGTCAATGCATGCATTTTCTTTTCAACCCAAATGAAAACATTGGGTGTGCAAAAGGCCTAATATTATTCCTTAGAAATCCACACACATATCTCACACACACACACATCTAGCCATCTGATATTAACCACATACCTCTGATATTAACCACATATTTATATTTAAATAATTTGCTCATGTGACAAGAGAGAGAAAGACCAATTATTTAAATATAAACATGCGGTTGATATCTGGAAGCTAATGATGGTGCTAAATAAGGGAGACTACGAATCATATATATATATATATATATGTGTGTGTGTGTGTCTCAAAAATCGATTACACCTCATTTGTGCTCCACCTCAAATCCCTCGCATTTTCAACCACACGTTACAAATTAAATAATAGAATGAAATGACAAGAGAGATAAAGTATAATTATTTAATTCAAAACTTGTGGTTGAATTAACAAGGTTTTGAGATGGAGCAAAAATGATGTGTAATCGATTCTTGCCATATATATGTATGCGTGTGTGGTGTACATATACATATACGTACATACATACATACGCACGCACAAAAATGAGATATAACCGATTCTTGCCTTATATGTGTGTGTATACACATACATATAGGGCAATAATCGACTACACCTCATTTGAATAAAATAATTATATTATATGTGTATGTGTATATGTGTGTGTAGGGTATGCGTCTAGATTGGTTTTTTTCTTCTTCTAAATTTCCTAAGATGTGAGACCAAGGAGCGTCAATGCACTTCTAGATTTTTGAAAATTGATGCATTTCAACAATAAATTCTAACAGTTCATCAGTTAGATTTAGCAACTATTTTGTAAAAATGTATCTGTTTGGATGCTTGAAACAGAGATCGCAAAGAACATTGATAGCATTCAGTCTTACTTGTATTGCATTTATGGTTTATGACTTTTTTTGTCCTTCAAATAAACGGAGAAAATTTGAAGTATAATTAATTTTTCCTTTTCTTTTGATTTAGTTATTTATATGCTCCTAGTATACAATTTTTGGAAGATGAATAGTTGCTGCACGACCAAGTTTTAGATTACTAAAACTTTTGATGTCGACTCAATGTAAATGAGACTCAATGTAAATGAGCTATTTATTATATATATTACTCACATTTAGTAGGACAGCCTCCCTCCTCCCCCCACTTCCCCCTAACGGTGCTAGAAAGCGGGGTGTGTCAGTTGGAGCGTCCGACGTGTCGGATGCTTCACCAACGGTAACGTGGTATTTTATTACTGCGAACGATACCTGAATGTTTTTATCAAAATGGTTTTGTCAAGCAAGGATCAAACTAGTGATTTTTGTAGTTCGCTGCTATTAGCACCTACTTTTTCTTTTTTTTTTGGCCACCATTGTAATTTAAGGCATTGAAGAATAGTGTGATTTTTCAATTTTTCAAAAAACTGATAGGGGCACTAAAAATTGTTCCTCTTAACCAAAAAAAATACAAAATGTAACCACCTATAGTTTTTCGGTGACCAATCAACGCTTTTCATTTTTTGTACAAGATCGAGTCGAAAATGGTTTTTGATGAACCATCATCGTTATGTTTTCACATTTCTCGATGGATTGCTGTGGAATTTTGCTTTGTACGAGAGGTAAAATTGCAAATCATTTTATTTAAGTGGTGTTCCCCTAACACTTTTTTTCTTGCGTGGAATCTTCTAAAATTTGCTTTCTTAAAAAATGGAGTTACTTAATAATATTTTTCATATATTTGATGGGCCATATTATATTTTTTCACTCGTCCTAAACAGCAAGCAATTTGCCTAATAGATTATCTAAGGTAAAGAAGTGAAGAAAGAAGAAGAATGGAAGACAGAATTTCTCGCTAGAACACTACAATTAAAGTGCAGAAGTAGAGTTGGTACCCTAGTTTCTGATAACGTGCATAATGTAAAGTCGGGTATCCAAACTGAAAACAAAGTTGCACTAACATCACGAATCTGCACTGTGACATAAAATGGAAACGTAGGAATGCATGAAAGTGAGATTAAAGGCGGATATTATGGGGGCTGTAAAATGATGGGATTCTGATTTCTTCTGCAAAAATCTGTTAAATAATCAGTTGAACGTTGGTCAAAGTAACGTTAAATAAATCACATAAAGCAGTGAAGCCCTTAAGAGCCACTCATAAACTTGGGCGATTGGTATACGTTTTCATAATTTACACTATCAACCACTGCTCCCTCAACAAGCGCCATCAACTAGCATTAGAGGCAGAATTTACCTGATATTCAATGAAATTCACATTGTCAAAAGCCATGCTAGTCTTGCTAGGTAGGATTTACAACGCATCACATGCTAGTTAATTTGGATATTCACGAGGTTGGTACAAATTATAAAATTTTAATTTGACTAATATACTTCTAGTGTTCATTAATTTATACATTGCATGCAGAGTCTGATTCAAAACATGTCGATATGAAACCACTTAAATAATATGTACAATGATAAATAATTGAGGTATAATGACTTTGCTTGTTCTATGACACATTACACCACACATCATCATGCTTATACATTTCATATTTTTTTAATTATTTGTATGTTTATAACTCTCATTATCATACCAGGTCCTTTTCTAAAACAGGCTATGCCTAGAAGTATATTGAAAACAATTATTATAAATAATCATACAACGCAATCAATTTGTTAAGTAAGTGTTATTTTAATTAAGCATGTAGAAAGAAATTAAGCAGTCATCTTTTGATATCTTACAAGTAAAAAGGATAAGAACAGATTTTATTATAATATATATGCATTATGTCGATGGTTAATCTATACCAGCCTTCACAAGATATTCTGAATAACACATCTCTATGTAGCCTACCCTTTATCATTCAAACCAAAACACTAGTATAAAAAGTTCTATCTATGATCTACAGTATTATTTATTGCATAGCAAGAAATTGTTTCGCTAGGATACTCAGCTAATAGCCAGAATGTTTGAAAAGTTGTGTAGCAATAAAACTATTGGTTTTAAAAAAAGAAATGCAGTGAAGTTATACATGATATATAGTTATAGTAATTTATACATTGGTCTTTCTTCCCAGAGAACCTACATATATATGTCTCGAAAAAAGACAAGCAAACACAACTCATCGAGTCCATATCACTTCATCATACCCAAAACATCCGCTTTTTTTTTACACCATAATGATACTCATGACAACAAAAGATTTTTTTTTTTTTCTGGAATTTGTAGAGCTTTCACATAATAGAACATGCATTAGGATTATCATCACTAAACATACTAGAAAGTTGCTCTTCTTGAATATAACCATATGCTTGGCTTGGAATTGTGATTTGTTCTACTCTTCTCACATAACCAGAAGGGGCTTTCTTGTCATAAGTACCAGGAGCATATGGTTGTCTTACCAAATTATAAGGCACATATGGCCAAATTTCAGCCTTTTTTCCTGTTGATTCAACCTTTTTTATCACTTTCTTTGGCTCTACGTATCCAGTTATGCTTACTTTGTTTTGATTTCTATTGACCTCTACTTTGTTCACTCCTGAAATACAGAGCAAAATGATGAAGATTGTATTAGCATATGTCAATTCATTTATGGCGTTTATGTTTAGAATTGTATGTCCATTTGTAATATGTATCCCACTAAATAAAACGATTTATGTGCCGTAATTGTAACTCCAAAACTGTACACAGTTCGCTTCTTAAGCTGTGCCCAACCACACGGTCTCCCATTTGAGGGATAAACTTAGAATATAACTGAAATATCCTTCAGAGGTTGGAATTTATCAGAATTTAACTTATGTTATGAAATAGAAGTTCTGTAAGAACTAATTTTACAATGGTGCTATAAAAGTTTGGTAACTACGTTTAAAATAAGATTTATATCTGTAAGTTCAGTGTGCAAACTCTTTCTGATAGAAGACAACTCAAACTCGAATGTGATCTGGAGGTATGTATCAAAGAAGAAAACGAAGATCATAGATGGAGAAGAAATAACAAACCTTTCATAGAATTGAGAGCATTCTTCACTTTAAGTTCGCATCCATCACAATCCATTCTAACTTTAAGCTCAACTTTTTGCATTGTTTTCAGCTTCTTGTGTGTGTAGTGCCTCCTCCACCTCCTACTACTACTGCTTATCAAATCAGATAAATATTCAAAAGTTCCTCCTACTCCTATACCCATGTTCTTATTTTTATTTTCAAAGGGTATTGAAGAGAGTTTTTATGTGCGAGAGGAAGTAAAGAGAAGAGCGTGATTTTATAGAGAACTTTAGAGGTTGAAACTTCTATAGTTTACTAAACAATGACCTCTATTGAAAGTTTTTAATGTACATATAGTAGTGTTTATCACCCACCAGGTGAATTTTATTATTATAGAGTTTATATGGTTTACTTAACAATGACCACTATGGAAAAGTCAACTATGCAAACTTGTAAAAGATCATCTAATATATGATTCACTCTCTTGATCTGATCGTCAGTTTGTGGGTGATAAACCGTTCCCAAATTCAGCTTCATATTCAACGAATCTTACAAGATTTTCCAAAATCCTCCCGTGAATAATGGGTCTCTGTCACTCACAATGTTCTTCGATACTCCACGGAATCATATGGTCCTATGTACAATTCAGTCAGCTTTGATGTCGTTTTATTGAACTTTAAAGGTATGAATATGACGTTCTTTGTTAATCTACAAACTACAATCCAAAGATTATCATATCATCCTCTAGTCCCTTGCAATCCATCGATGAAATATGTGATCCTATTTCCACTTGAACTTAAAGCGGTTGCAATAAAACATACAGTTTTTTTTTTCTTAGCCTTTATCGACTAACAATCCATACACTTGGAGATGAATGTCCCGACATCATTCTTCATTCATTCCCACTAAAATGTATGTTTCGTATTTTATTGCCTTTGAAATGGATAGTCAACATTGCGTGATGATACTCTCATAGTACTTCATCTCTAAGTTCATATACATCGAGAATATATAATCTCTCATCTTTATGGAGCCAACCATCTTGGTCAAATCTATACTGCTTCGTATCTTCAGACTGTACGTTCGCCTCAATTTGGTAACAATTTTTGCTAGTCTAGCATCACGCTTCTGACTGGTACCTATCCACTTTACAAAAATAGATCTAATCGTCAAGCTCGCCAACGTCTCTACCTCTATTTTACACTTAGGTCGGAAATAAAATCCAGCTATATAGGTCCACTCCAAAAACATAAATCCCAAAGTGGTGTTTCTCCTTTCCAAAGCATCTGTGATTACATTTCCCTTACCGAGCGTATAGAAAATGTTAAATTCATAGGAGGTTAAGAACTCTAACCATCTCTACTATCGGAAGTTAATGCCCTTTTGTGAGAAAAGTTATTTCAACGATTTATGATCGGTAAATAAGTCGAACCTTTCTCCTAGCAAGTAATGCCTACATGCCTTTAATGGAAATACTATAGTAGCTAGCCCTAAATCATGGGTGTGATACCTCTTCTCATGTGGTTTCAGTTGCCGACTTGCACAAGCGACAACTTTATCCCATTGCATCAATTCCGCCACAAGTCCAATACCGCATGCATCTATGTTTACCGTCAATTTTTCATTCCTATTTGGAATGACTAATACTAGTGCACTCGTCAATCTCTCATTCATACTAATGAACATGTGTTTGCATCTTAGGTCCCAATCAAAAAACTAATTCTTATTCATCAAATGAGTCAATGGGACGACTGTCTTAGAGAAGTTCTTTTTTAATCTTCTATAATAGTTTGTTAATCCAAGAAAACTTCTCACATCTATCGTCTTCTTAGGTCTTTCCCAATCTTAGAGTGCTGCTACTTTGACAGGATTTACGATAATGTTCTACTCTAAAACAACATGATCAAAGAACCTCACTTTCCTCCTTCAAAAGTAACACTTCAAAAACATAGCCTTTAGCTAATGCTTTCGCAATGCCTCAAGAAACACTCTTAAATGCATCTTACTTTTCTGTTCTGTTTGTGAATAGACTAGAATATCATCGACAAACACAAGTACGAACTTGTTGATCTAATCTCTAAAAACACGGTTCGTAAGATCAACAAAGTATGTCGCTGCATTGGTTAGCTCAAATGACATAACCAACCCTTCATAGAATACCGATGATGTACGCAATGACGTAATTTATGTACTATCTCTTGTCGCTCTCAATTTGTGAAAATCCATTGTTGAATCTATTTGGTAAACACTTCCGCACTGCGGCTGATTGAAAAATTCATCTATACATGGAAGTGGATACTTGTTCTTTCTTGTTGCCTTATTTAGCTCATGGTAATCAACAGAAAGTCTCTAAGACCCATCAAACATAGTGGAAAATTCTATAGGTGCTTCCCACTTAGTAGTACACTTCTGAATAAATATGTTCCTTAACAAATATTTCACTTTCACCTCTAGTTATCATTAGTCTTTGGGTTTCATCCGTCTCAAAGTCATAATAATAGGTCTAGCATCCTTTTATAAATCGATATAGAACTCGATCTTTCTATGTTGTGGTAATCTTGTAACCTCCTCAAAATATCAAGATACTCTATCGTAGTCAGTACCGATGACAACTCATCGTGTGGAATCTCGAACAAATTGAATAGCTAACCATCACTTCATCCTTTAGCATGTAGTTCAAATCAAGGTTACGCCCTATCATCACTCCCTACCGTCACCAATAATCTCTCACATTCGAGTATAAATCTATATCTTTGAATCCAAACCATTTCCCAAAATAATCTCAAATCCAATAAAAACAAGTATAATCAAATCACATGAAAACATGCATTCATGACTCAATAAAATGAAATCATCCAAACAATACTCAAATTAGCCGAACCTCCAATAGGATTCACAAGTACCAAGGGTCTTTCTACTAGGTCTAATCTAAACTCTAACTTATCCACCAGGTCAATGGACATAAACGAATGCAATACTCTCATACCGAATAAGAAAATAAAACGTATATCACAAACGGAAAGCATACATTGGATAGTGATGCTCTTTCCCTTGGATGATGGAGAACTTGACGACTTGGGAATAACATTATACTCATAATCTTTCTCAACCTTCTTATCCTTAGCTGGCACTAACAATCCTTCTTGATATGCCCAATTTTTCCATTTGCAGTGTAACACCCTACATTTTTGGTAACATTATTTAGAATATTTAATTAGCTAAATTAAATAAAATAATGTGTTGATTATGGGATTGAGATTTGATATTCAATTAACGTGTAGTTGTAGCATTTAACAATGAATTAAGGAAGAGTTAAAATGAAATAGAGGAGGGGTAAAATAGGAAAGAGGTCATTCCTATATCTATTCCCTTAGGTCGTGTATCAAATACACGTTCATTTCATTTGAAAAAAAATTAAACTCAAGGCCGACCACCATTAATAAGAGAAAAAGGAAGAAGGTAGAGAAAAGCTAGAAAGAAGCTTAAGCAAATCAAAATCCATTCACATCTCAATCTCTATAATCTCTAAAGCCAAGATGAATAATGTTTAAATCTCAACTTTGATTTTGTTTCGGTTTTAATACGAATTTTGAATATTTTACATTGATTTGCCATGTTTTTAAATGATGGAATGAATGTATATACTTGTTGATGAATTATGGTTATTCATATTAAATTTATGATATGTTTTAAGGTCAAAACCCTATTAAATGACATCCAAATGCCTTGCGAATTTTTATAAAGATCATAAATATTATTTTAGAAAAATGTGTTTCATTTTCAGAATTTTCTAAATTTATGTGGAATTTATATGAATTTTCTAGTAAAGAAAATTTTAATTTGGATTATAAATTATTTACGGTTAAATAATAAAAGAATTGGGTCTGAAATTTTTATATGTTAGAAAACATATTAAATGATTTTCTGGAAGTTTTGTAGAATTTTCCTAAGTGTTTTAATGGTTATATAAAATTATTTAAGGTATGAGACTTAGATGTTTTATATAATTAAGAGAGGAGAAGGGGCTTTTTGCAAAATTAATTTAAATTGTAAAATCTGGAAAGTCGGTAGCACTTTTGAAATAGTACAATGGCAACCAATCAGATTTAGACAGACAAGGCAGGTTAGGTATAAAAGAAATAGTTTAAAAGTACAAATAAACATGTTTTACACTGTTTCAATGCCTTCGACACCAGGTTCCGCTTCCTTACCTATGCCTCCGACATTGTCGAAACCAATGCACATGGTATTAGTAAACTGGTACGTAGTGAATTGGATGTAGGCGGAAGGTATAGAGTCGAAACCAAGGGTTGGGGCATTACTTTGCTTTTAAAGGAAAATGCGCCTGCTTGCTTTCGACTAAGTTGCTTTTAACTTAGTTAGCTTTCGAATAGGTCAAATTGTTTTAAAAGAATGGTTTCGATTGGATTGCACCATTGATTTTAAATGAATGCTTTCGACTGAGTCAAAGCATTTAGCTGGTGCTTCCTACCTTTCGGTCTAGATAGTTTCAAAAGGGTTGTTTTGTTTTCTAAAAACCTGGTCACCTCTCCAATGCTTTCAAAGGGATGGTTTCGACACCACCACTTCATTACTTAGGAATGGTTTCGAAATAGTTGCTTTCGACTTAAATGTTTTAAGACCCTTTTGGTTTTGAAAGAGATAGATTTAAATGGTTTCGAAACAGATGGTCTCGACTTTAATGGGTTTTTGTTCCTTTTGCTCTGCTTGAAGGCATAATCCAAATGGTTTCGACCGAGACGATTTTCAAAGGTTTCGAAGGGGTAAATTTTTGACGAAAGGTTTCCATATGTTTTAAATTGAACCCAAAGTGCTTTCGAAAGGATTGAGTTTTAACTGTTTCGAAAGGTTTTAATGAACAGTTTCGAAAGGGTGGTTCCCTAGGGTTTCGAAAGGGTTAAAAGGAAGGGTTTTTCAAATGTTTTCAAAAGGCAATATTTAAAGGTTTTAAAGGAGGATGTCTAATGTTTTGAAGCTTTCGGAGAAAAGAAAGGAAAGGTTTTTCCAATGTTTTCGAAAGGCTTTTAATTGTTTCGAAAGAGTCACTTTCAATGGTTTCGAAGAGGTTACCTTCAATGGTATTGAAAGTGTTTAAAGGTTTTAAGCAAAGGTTTCGAATGTATTAAATAGGCAATATAACCTAAGTATTTTCAAGTTAAAAAGGGTTATAACTTGTTTTGGAAGGATAGCTAATTCTTATTAAAATTCATCAACATTATTTTGAGTAAAGTATATATAACATGGTAAAACAGCTTAGAGTAAAGCTAGGAATATATTTTCCTAGTAAAGGTATGATTTAAAAGGTTTTCAAGGAAAATGATGAAGGGTAGTTAACCCTAAGAAAATGATTTGGACAGTTAGTCCATTTTGATCTAAACAGTTAGTTTAGTTTGTCGGCAGTCAGCCCAGTTTTATGGCCAGATAATCCATTTGTTAGCATAACGGACCTTGCTATTATGTTTTGGACAGATAGTCCATTTAATACTATTGGAAAGATAGTCCTTTAGTAATCTGATTATAGCTTAACGGACTTAGCTATCATTATCATTATTATATCAGTTTGATTAACCAGTTTGGTTATAGGAAATGATTTGCAAAATATATGTTTTGAAAAGGATATTAGTGAGGGGAAACCCTTTCCACTAAGCGGCATGGTCTCACTTAATATCAGTAAACCGAGATGTAATAGAATTATTCACACCAGGCTTTATGTCTGACTCGAAGTTTTTGTTTCCCCTTAAACTCTCAGGTACTCAAAATTGATTTCAGTATACCGAGGGTTAAGTTTTTCAGTTTTTGAAATTTTGGCGAATAAATCTTCCAGAGACGAGTAGGTGGCTGGTGGAGAGCTAATTAGGATTCATAGTTTCATTTTGTTTTAATTCCACTATGTATATTAAGTCAGATATGACTATATTATCTCTGATCAACCAAGGGGGCATCGTCTCGCTCTTGGTGTATTATTGTAATTATAATCGTTCTTTACCTGGGAAACGATTATGGGGTTATGTAATTTGGATACGAATTTGTTTGAAATGTAATCAGTAAAATGTTATTTTTGGAAATCTGTGATTTTGTTCATATTCAAATACTTCTGATATTATGAATACCATTAGCATTGCCGTATTTTGTCACCAGAAGTTAATACTATGGATGACTACAGCATCTATAGCGCTTAGCTTTTGGTCTCTAGATACAGATGTTACAACTTGGTATCAAAGCATAGGTTTATGAAAAAACTTTAACTAAAAGTGGGTTTTTAGAACATAATCCTAAAGAATTAGAGTAAGGTTGGGGTATGGGATAAAGCTATAGTAACGTACTTGTATTTGCTATATATAAGTATATGCTTTGTCTCTAGTCTCCTATCTTTGTTAGGGTATTTTTCTGTATCTCATGAGATTTGAATACATATATGGAAGGTAAAAGAGAAAGAGTTCACCCAGGAGGGGAAGACACCGATGGGAATGTCAGGCCTAACGTGAGAAGAGGTCAAGGTCAGGCATAAGTAGAGAATGTGGGTGCTGGAGTCCTGCAAGTTGAAATGGAAGTTATGTATCTGTTTTTCAAGAATATGGTGCAGGTGCGAGTTGCAGCTGGAGTGTTTGGAGGAAATGGTGCAGGAGCAGGGGTTTTGGAAGTTTCGGTAGTTAACCATTATACTAAGCTGAGTGTAGATTACATCAAGCTTGGAGGGAAGCCGATTATTAGAACGGAAGATGCCATTGAGGTAGAGAATTGGTTGCTGCATTGTAAGAGAATCTTTGCAAATTTGGGGCTCAATAATGAGCAGAAGAGGAGGTTGGCATCTAGACATCTTCAAGGAGCAGCTTTGTTCTGGTGGAATAGTGTGAATGTGGTAGTGGATGAGGAGACTATGACCTGGGAAGATTTCAAAGGGAGGTTCTACGAGAGGTTCATGTCTGCAATGACACAGTCAGCTCTAATCAGAAAGTTTACTGAATTAGAGCATGGAGAGATGTCTGTTTTGGAGTATGCTAGAAGGTTCAAGGAGTTGGCCAGATACAGGTATGCTTCAGTGGATACAGTAATGAAGAGGAATGAGAAGTTTATCAGGGGGTTGAAACCTGAGTTAGCCAGGGCTAAATTACCTCATATTAGAGATCCTTCTGATTTTGTAGTGGAGATGGCCATAAGGCACGAGGAGTTGCTTGATTCTTTAGATTAGAGTAAGGCTAAAGAAGTCCCGGTCAGTCAGGGTCATAAGAGGAAGTTCTTTCATAAGAAAGGTGCTTAGAAGAGTGGAGCAGCTAAGAAGGGGAAGTTTGAGATTGTCTGTTTCAAGTGCGACAAAAGAGGGCACTTTGCTAATGAGTGTCGTGCTGGAAAGGCAAAGGAAGTGGCTGGAAGGAAGAATGTCAGGTGCTTCAACTGCGACCAGATAAGCCACTATAAGATCCAGTGCAAGGAGCCCGTTAAGGATGGAAAGGGCAAGATGTATGCATTGGAGCCTGCTACTTCAAAGCCAACAACTCAAGAGAAGGGAAAGGCAATTCTGGGAGGTACGCTTCAGATTCGTGGTATGTCTGTTAGCGTTCTATTTGATACCGGTGAATCACATTCTTTTATATCTATATATTTGATAGATAAGCTTAACCTATAATCCACATATTTAGTTACTTCCTTACGGATTGCAAATCCAATAGGAGGGTATGCAACTCTAGGGTTGAGGTGTGACCAGTTAGAGTTTGACTTGTTAAGTCATGCTTTTGTTTCCAGTATGCATGTGTTTGATTTTTAGTATGCATGTGTTTGATTTTGTGGGGTTCGGAATCATTCTTGGTATTGATTGGTTAAGTGAGTATGATGCTAGGATATTTTGCCAGGATAGGAAAATATCGCTTAGGCACCCAGATTATAGCGATAGGATTGTTTATACCGTAGAAGGTTCTTGTCGTGAAATGTATGCGTTATTGGGTGCTATGGAATCGGAAGATGAGTTGATTCGAGTTTTCGTGGTTAGAGAGTCCGCAGATGTGTTTGAGCCTGTAATTGGATTGCTACAAAAATGAGCCATTGAGTTTTAGATAGATTTGGTTATGGGAGCAGAACCAGCGAGTAGACTACCAAGTAGAATGACCCCTTCAAAGATGAGGGAGTTGAAAGTGAAGTAGGTGGATTTAAAAGGCAAGAGTATTATTAGGCCGAGTAGTTCGCCTTGGAGAGTAGCCGCAGTGTTTGCTAAGAAGCCGGACGGATCGTTAAGGCTATGTATCGATTATCATTAGTTGAATGAGAGGACAATAAAGAATCAATATCCACTGTCGAGGATTGACAATTTGTTCGACCAGTTGAGTGGAGCTAAGGTATTCTCGCAGTTGGATTTTGCGACAGGTTTCCATCAGCTCAGAGTAGTAGAGGATAGTATATGTTTGATAGCGTTTAGGACCAGATATGGGTCATACAAATAGTTTGTTATGCCGTTCAGACTGACTAATGCACCAGCTTTCTTAGTGGATTTGATGAATCGAGTTTTTCAAGAGCACTTGGATAGGTTCGTATTGGTTTTCATAGATGATATCTTGATATACTCTAAGGATGAAAGAGAGCATGAAGTTCAACTTGGAGTAGTGCTTGAGACGCTGAGGCAGCATCAACTGAAAGCAAAGTTTTCAAAGTGTCAATTCTAGAAGAAAGAAGTGAAGTTTCTTGGTTATGTAGTCTTAGAGGAAGGGTTATCGGTGGATCCGACTAAGATTAAAGCGGTGAATAGTTGGAAGAGACCCGAGACAGTGACAGAGATAAAGAGTTTGCTTGGGTTGGCTGGTTATTATCGGAGATTCTTTAAGGATTTTTCACGGATAGCGACACCAATGACCAAGCTAACAAGAAAGGATGTGAAGTTTGTATGGACCGATAAGTGTGAGGAAGCATTCCAGAGTTCGAAACACTTATTGACCCATGCACCTGTGTTGGTTGTTCCAGAAGGGAATCACAATTTGGTGGTTTATACCGATGCGTGTGGAACAAGATTTGGAGCAGTGCTAATGCAGAGGGGTAAAGAGATTGCCTACGCTTCTAGACAGCTTAGACCGCATGAGGTCAGATATCCGACGCATGATATAGAATTGGTTGCAGTTATTTTTTCTTTGAAGGTGTGGAGACACTACCTTTTAGGAGAGAGGTTTGAATTATACACAGATCATAAGTCGCTAAAGTATTTGTTCTCTCAGAAGGAGCTGAACATGAGACAACATAGGTGGTCAGAGTTTATTTTCGCTTACGATTTTGGGATTGAGTACACACCAGGGAAAGGTAACAAGGTTGTGGATGCACTTAGCAAGAAACATCAGAATGCAGTATGGCAATGATCGCTGAGTGGAAAGGTTTGGAAGCATTAGCAGATTGTAGAGTGTAGTAGAGATCTGAGGCTGGGTCTAGCGGGGAAACTGTAATGTTATCTTGTTTGGAAGTTCAACCAGTGATGATCGAAAAGATTGCATCTAAACAGGAAGAAGATCCGGTATTAGCTGAGCAGATCAGGAAGTTAAGGGATGGAACGGAGAGCGATGACTTGAAAGATTTCAGTCTTGACCAAAATGGGAGGTTGAGAAAGAAAGTAAGATTATGTGTTCCGAGTGTAGGAAAAATAAGGAAAGAAGTCTTACAGGAATGCCATCGTTCGAAGTTCTCTATTCATCCAGGAGGTACTAAGATGTATCAGGATATGAAGAGGAGTTTCTTTTGGAAAGGTATGAAGCGGGATATTGGTTTATGCGTAAAGCGGTGCTTGATTTGCTAGCAGGCAAAGGCCGAACACCAGAAGCCAAGTGGGTTGCTTCAGCTATTATATATTCCGATATGGAAGTGGGATTCTATTTCCATGGATTTTATTGACAGGCTGCCAAGTTCAAACAGAGGAAATGATAGTATACGGGTTATAATGGGCGGACTAACCAAAAGTGCCCATTTGATTCTAGTTAAGTCAACTAGGACGACACTGTTTTGGCAAAGTTATTCATGAAGAATGTAGTTAGACTGCATGGAATTCCTAATAGCATAGTAAGTGATAGAGATCCCTTATTCACCAGCGAGTTTTGGATGAGTCTACAGGAAGTTTTGGGAACCAAGCTCAAGATGAGTACCACTTATCATCCGTAAACAGATGGGAAAATGGAGAGAGTTAACAAAGTCTTGGAAGATTTATTAAGAGCTTGTATTCTGGATTTCGGGGGATCATGGGAAGACCGTCTGCATTTAATCGAGTTTTCATATAATAACAGTTATCAGACTAGTATTGGGATGGCACTGTTTGAAGCTTTGAATGAAAGGCCATGCAAATCTCCCGTATGTTGGTTAGAGACTAGGGATAGGTTGGTTCTTGGTCCAGATTTGGTTAGAGAAGTTGCAAAAAAGATTGAGGTCATTCAGGCTAGAATGAAGGAGGTTCAGTATAGGCAGAAGAGTTATGCAGATAAGAGATGGAAAGATCTAGAGTTCTCAGTTGGAGATCAGGTCTTCGTCAAAGTGTCACCGATGAAGAGGGTGATTAGGTTTGAAAAATTCGGGAAGTTAGCACCGAGATTCGTTGGACCTTTTCCTATTATTGAGAGGATCGGGAAACTCGCTTATAGAATTGAGTTACCGAGCAGTTTGGCAGGAGACCACGATGTTTTCCATATTTCTCATCCCAGAAAGTGTGTTAGAGACCCAGAGACTACTATTGCGCCGACAGTGCTAAAGGACTTAGTAGTAGAACCAGATTTGACTATAGTGAGGAAGCCTATCGTATTGTTGCGAGAGATGAGAAGAGGCTTAGAACCAAGATGGTCAGATTAGTCAAAGTCCAGTGGAGCGATGATGACAGGGACTGTACTTGGGAGATTAAGAGCAGGATTAAAGATACTTATCCATACGTATATTATGATATGTTTTAACTTCTTATTTGATTTGTTGTGTACCTTATTGTAATTTTGAGGACGAAATTCTTTAAGAGGGGAGTCTGTAACACCCCAGATTTTTTGTAACTTTATTAAGAAAATTTAATTGGCTAAATTAAATAAAATAATGTGTTGATTATGGTATTGAGATTTGGTATTTAATTAAGGTGTAGCCGTGCCATTTAACAATGAATTAAGGAAGAGTTAAAATGAAATAGAGGAGGGGTAAAATAGGAAAGAGGCCATTCCTATATCTATTCCCTTAGGCCGTGTATCACATACACATTCATTTCATTTGAAAGAAAATTTTAAACTCAAGGTCGGCCACTATTAACAAGAGAAACGGGAAGAAGATAGAGAAAATCTAGGAAGAAGCATAAGCAAATCAAAATCCATTCACATCTCAATCTCTATAATCTCTAAAGCCAAGGTGAATAATGTTTACATCTCATTTTTGATTGTGTTTTCGGTTTTATTATGAATTATGAATACTTTGCATTGATTTGCTATGTTTTTGAATGATGGAATGAATATATATACTTGTTGATGAATTATGGCTATTCATATTGAATTTATGATATGTTTTAAGGTGAAAACCCTATTAAATGACATCCAAATGCTTTGTGAATTTTCATGAAGATCATAAATATTATTTTGGAAATGGGTTTCAGTTTTCAGAATTTTTGAATTTATAAGGAATTTATATGAATTTTCTAGTAAAGAAAATGTTAACTTGGATTATAAATTATTTGCGGTTAAATAATAAAAGAATTGGGTCTGAAATTTTTATATGTTGGAAAACATATTAAAAGAGATTTTCTAGAGTTTTTATAGAATTTTCCTAAATGTTTTAATGGTTATATAAAATTATTTAAGGTATGGGACTTAAATGTTTTATATAATTAAGAGAGGAGAAGGGGATTTTTGCAAAATTAATTTAATTTGTTAAATCTGGAAAGTCGGCAGCACTTTTGAAAAAGTTCAATGACAACCAATCAGATTTAGACAAACAACGCAGGTTAGGTACACAAGAAATAGTTTAAAAGTACAAATAAACATGTTTTACACTATTTCGATGCCTTCGACACCAGGTTCCGCTTCCTTACCTTCGCCTCCGACACTGTCGAAACCAATGCACATGGTATCAGTTAACTGGTACGTAATGAATTGGATGTAGGCGGAAGATACAGAGTCAAAACCAGGGGTTCCGAAGGGTTTGGGGGCATTACTTTACTTTTAAAGGAAAATGCGCCTGCTTGCTTTCGACTAAGTTGCTTTCGACTTAGTTAGCTTTCATATAGGTCAAATGGTTTTAAAAGGAATGGTTTCGATTGAGTTGCGCCTTTGATTTTAAATGAACGCTTTCGACTAATTCAAAGCCTTTAGTTGCCGCTTCCTACCTTTCGATCCAGATGGTTTCGAAAGGGTTGTTTTGTTATCTAATAACCTGGCCACCTCTTAAATTCTTTCAAAGGGATGGTTTCGACACCATCACTTCATTACTTAGAAAATGGTTTCGAAACAGTTTCTTTCGACTTAAATGATTTTAAGACCCTTTTTCTATGATTGAAGTAAAACCCAAATTGGTTCCGAAAGAGATAGTTTTAAATGGTTTTGAAATAGATGCTTTCGACTTTAATGGGTTTTTGATCCTTTTTCTCTACTTGAAGGCATAATCCAAATGGTTTTGACCGAGACGAGTTTCAAAGGTTTTGAAGGGGTAAATTTTTGAATGATTTCGAAAAGTTTCCTCATTTTTTAAATTGAACCCAAAGTGCTTTCGAAAGGACTGAGTTTTGACTGTTTCAAAATGTTTTAATGAATGATTTTAAAAGGGGCGGTTCCCAAGGGTTTCGAAAGGGTTAAAAGGAAGTGTTTTTCCTATGTTTTCGAATGACAATATTTAAAGGTTTTAAAGGAGGATGTCTAATGTTTTGAAGCTTTCGGAAAAAAGAAAGGAAAGGTTTTTACAATGTTTTCGAAAGGCTTTTAATTGTTTCGAAAGAGTAACTTTCAATGGTTTCGAAGGGGTTGCCTTCAATGGTTTCAAAAGGGTTGTTTAAAGGTTTTAGAAAAAGGTTTCGAATGTATTAAAGAGGCAATATAGCCTAACTATTTTCAAGTTAAAAAGGGTTTTAACTTGCTTTGGAAGGATAGCTAATCCTTACTAAAATTCATTAACATTATTTTGAGTAAAGTATATATATCATGGCAAAATAGCTTATAGTAAAGCTAAGAATATATTTTCCTTGTAAAGGTATAATTTAAAAGGTTAAATCATTTTGAAAAGGTTTCAAGGAAAAAGATGAAAGGTGGTTAACCCTAAGAAAATGATTTGGACAATTAGTCCATTTTGATCTAGACAGTTAGTTTAGTTTGCAAGCAGTCGACCCAGTTTTATAGATAGATAGTCCATTTGTTAGCATAACAGACTTTGCTATTATGTTTCAGACAGATAGTCCATTTAATACTATTGGACAGATAGTCCTTTAGTTATCTGATTATAGCTTAATGGACTTAGCTATTATTATCATTATTATATCAGTTTGATTAACCAGTTTGGTTGCAGGAAGATTTGAAAAATATATGTTTTGAAAAGGATATTAGTGAGGGGAAACCCATTCCACTAAGCGGTGTGGTATCACTTAATATGAGTAAACTGAGATGTAACAGAATTATTCACACCAGGATTTATGTCTGACTCGAAGTTTTTGTTTCCCCTTAAACTCTCAGGTATTCAGATTTCTTTTGAGTAGGTTGAGGGTTAAGCTTTTTAGGTTTTTGAAATTTTGGCGAATAAAGCTTCCGAAGACGAGAAGGTGGTTGACGAATAGCTAATTAGGATTCACAGTTTCATTTTGTTTTAATTCCGCTGTGTATATTAAGTCAGATATGACTATATTATCTCTGATCAACCAAGGGGGCATCGTCATATGTCGCTCTTGGCGTATTATTGTAATTATAACCGATCTTTACCCGAAAACAATTATGGGGTTATGTAATTTGGATATGAATTTGTCTGTAATGTAATCAGTAAAATGTTATTTTTTGAAATCTATGATTTTGTTCATATTCAAATGCTTATGATATTATGAATATTGTTAGCATTGCCATATTTTGTCACCAGATGTTAATACTATGGATGACTGCATCATTTGTAACGCTTAGCTTTTGGTCTCTAGATACGGGATGTTACATGAATCACTTCCTTTCTTCACTTTTGCAGTTCATGACGAGATGTTAACTCCATCTCCACCGTTAAAACTAGTCAGCTTCCTTTTGTATTTCTTCTAACAAACTTGCTTTTATACCTATTTCTTTTCCTTAATATTTTAGCGTTACTTCCTCTTTCCACTACCACCTACTTACATTTTAGCTTCTTCCTTCGGAATAACATCCATATTCGACTTTCAATCCAAACTCTAATGCCTCAAAGCCTTCTTAACAATTTTTGTATACTCTTCTAGATATGGTCAACTAATCGCTCTCCCAAATAATCATTCAATCCAATAAAAAATTCTTGTTTTCCTTTAGTTGAGTGTCCTTGAAATACATCACATTCTTCGACAAAGAGTCGAAATTAGCCATATACTCAAACATAGACATATCACCTTACCACAGATAAGCAAAATTCATAAACAAGAGGTACTTCTAAGCAGCATGAATGAACTTTTCTCAAAGCGAGCCTTAAAATGATCCCATGTAAATCGATTCTTTGAAATAACAGCTTTGATCATTCGACCAATCCATAGCTCTTCCTTGAAGTTGCCACAAGGCTAACTTTCTTTTTTGAGCATCCTCCAACTCCAAATAATCAAGGATACGCTTACAAGTGCCTAGCTAGTTTTGTACTTCCATAGTAGATTTCATCCCCATGAATGGCTTTTCTTTAAGGATATCATAATACTTATTGAGCTAAGTAAAATCATTTCATTATACTTGCACCTGAGCACTACCACTAGCCAATACATTAGGAACTCTTCTTGGCATTCTGCATCAGTTCATCATTATCTATGTGAACATAGTCTACACATCAGCTTTTTAATAGCCATCTCGGTAGTCGTTTCATCTTCAACTTCGAATGCTATATTCTACGTTGTATTCCTTGTTTGTTGGTGCAGCATTACTATATACAATTAGAAAGATTAGTCTCTCATAAATGATACTAGCATAAGTGGTATTCGTGTATGCAATGCATCTTACTATATATATTTATACATACATATATATATATATACACATACATACATATATATATATATATACATATATATATATAAGCATACATACTATATAGTTCAATACCAAAATATAATAAATGCTCTTCCTTATATAAAGATTTAATTCATTATAAGGCATATCTAGTACCTCATCTCTAATTGACCTACTCATCGAGACTTAGGTGTTCACTCAACCTAAGCTTTGACACTAAATGTTGCAACTTCGTCCACCTTTAGTACCCGATATACTCAAAATAGATAGTAGTGCATTGTAGTGGTACCCAGCCAATGGAGGGAATTTATCAAGGATTTAACAATAATGACAATCTAACCAATAACCTATCATATATCTCATAATGCATAAACTAAATATAATATCAAACATAGATATAAAACAAGCAAGCAAGTGCATAATCAAACGAACCAAAACATAATCACAGTGTGGCACATGTTCTTTATATTATACATCACAAAATATATATGAGTTTATACATCTCAGATACATAATAAACTGCATGATATAAAATTTCCTATATACAATTAAGTGTTAATATCTCATAAGCATCGCATAATAGAAATAAGTAGTAGTAGCTCCATAATATAGCATATATATGAGTAAGTGTAAGCCTCATGCTCTTTCTCCACATGGCTCGAGGCACTATCCTCATAATTGTCACTCGATCTACTCAATTAAGTGTATATGAAAATATAAGAAGCAAAGCAAATAGCCTAGGGTCAGAAAATAGTCTGTAAGAGTGGTCTATAATATCCATAAGTAGATATAAAGTCAATAAATCATAATAAGAGCAATATGGTATGAAAGGTCATACATCACTTGCTCCTGCATTTAATAAGTTAGCATGTAAAAACAATATAATCTACTATCATTATTATAGGTTTATTACACCATTTCAATATAAACAAGGGTGTTCAGGTGTTAGACTCGATAATACCTACATCACATATAGGCAACCATAGCAACCATCACATAATTTAGCATCTCTCGTACTCATAGTGCACTTGGATATATGATAACTCAAATGACTACAATCATATGGTCAATGACTACTCAACATCATGTCTACATTGATGCTCGAATCCTTACCCACTCAGATAGCAAGGAACTAGACCACCATTGTAAGTTCCAAAGATGTGGAACCCATGTATAATCCACAATGAGCGTCCCAACCTACTCCTTCTTAACAAGCATACATCAAAGCCTTTCGTTATCAATGAACGCTAGGAACATGTACTGATGGTAGAACCACCTTATTCCTTCCATAAGTCATAATCATGTAGAACTTGCCTGCTCGGACAATCTTCAGATGGTCCAGCTAGTTCCCTCGGTAGACCACATGAAAACAATATGGTAGCATGGATCGGTACCGATCCATCATTGACTCGTACAGGTCCATGCACTTAGTTAAAATTTACTTCTCTCTTCATACCATAGCTCAAGACATCCAAATTGACATCCTAGATGTATTGGTACCGATCCGACATTACCATTATTGAAATATACATTTATTTAAATTTTCATTCCATTGGCCTATGACTGATCCCCATACTTCTCTTACCAAAAATATTAAGTTTCCCACTGTTGGCATGGATCAATACCAATTAACATGGATCGATGTGGATCCATCACTTAGTCGTATTTTTCTATCTTTTGCTCCACTCCATTCCAATTATCATTCCATCTTTTTTAGGTCTCTTCAACTTGTTTTCATCCCTCTTTTGTAGTGATCAACTGTAAACACTCTAGAGTCGATTAATCGAAGTATTCTATGATTAATTCTACATCCTAGCATAATCAACCAAAGACTCCATCATAATATCCTTTCCCAACACTTAAGAATTCTCCATCCATAAAACGGTCACCTCCATTCCACTTAACGTGAGGGTTTCACTTAAAAAACATAACTTGCAAGTAAAACAATGGCGAATATATCATCATATCAAGCATATAAGTGACGCAAACCTTCTATCATACACCTAACATGCATTTATCGATCCATATCATTTGAACCTATGATTTAAAAAACTTAAAGTCATTAAAAACACATTTTAGACCATGGTTTCAAATCGGTTTAGATTTGGAAATCATTATTTTAGGTTGAAAAATGGATCCAAAACACTTTATATATATAACATCATATATAGTAAGATGCATAAACCACTCACCTATGGGTGGATATCGATCAAATAAGCCTGTTAACCAAATTTATGGTCAACACTCCAAAGAATCCAAGTAAAAGAAGTTATTGGGAAAAGGTGGAAGATGGAATCTCTAAAGGGGTTGACGAATGTTCAGTTAATAACTCCGAGCTATTCTGAGTGGTAGGATTAGTCTGAACTATACCGAAAGGTTGATGATATATAAAACTTCCTTTACTTCTCTACTTAGGATTAGACTTAAAACCTGACCTTTCGATGGGGTCAAGAAGACTTAGATAGGAGATTTAGAAGGAAAGAAGCCTTTCTGGTCTTGTTGAATTAACGTAGAAGGGTATTTGATTTGGTTAAACCTTTATAAGACTCCACCTGAAAGCTTTTTCCTTGATCGGGATTAGATTTCCTTGGATTACCTTATATAGAGAGTTAACTTGATTCTTTACTAAAAGGCTGGGCAAGCAGCTATTTAGGATTCGGAGTGATGCTAAGGTTGATGGGATACGACAGGTTATGATACATAGCGAAAGGTTTTACCCTCGGGATTTATGACTCCAAAAGGTTTTATGTATACCAATTCTGATAAGCCCTATTTAGATCCAAAGGGTTTAGGCTACAAACCAGAGGTTTCCGAAGGGTTATGAAGACCGTCCAAGAAAGAATATCATTGTTTCTGTTGGTTCGAACCTTTTAGAGGAACTGCACTTGAAAGTTGCGATTAAACCAGCAAAGATTAATGTAAACTGAAAAGAAAATGTACCAAACTTAAGACTTCCCTCTGATCCTTGAATGGACTTCTCTTTTTATTAAAATTTTCCAAATCACTACCCAATTAGGGTTACAGAACTATGATTTTAGAAGTACAAGAATGGAATGAGGAAAATCCCCCTCAAACAGGATCCCTTGGGTCTTATTGATAGATGCCAGTGGCCATGCATTCATCCTTATGCCTTCGGTTAGGTCAAGGGTTCCCTTCTGGTATATGGTTGCTAACCTTTCGACTTCATCGAAAGGTTTTCCTTTCACATGTCATCTTGGATCCTTGAGCGCTGCCAAAATGTCTTTTCTTCTATTTGTTGTTAGGAACCTTTTGTCTTTGCCGGAAGGTTTGTTATTTGTACTGTATGTGAACCCTTCGGTGGCGTCGAAGGGTTCCTGGCTATTGTGAGCCATTCGACTTTGTTGGAAGGCTGCTTTACACCCAGATGTTGCGTAGGGTCGAACTTTCTTCGAACATTGTTTGAAGGTTGACTTTTGCTCTTTGCTGACTTATTATTGTCACCTTAATCTTTCACCCTTCGGCACCGCTGAAAGGTGTTCAGTAAGTGTCCCGACCGACCCGAAAGGCCTATCATGCTTTCGAAAGGGTTGTTATAGGGTGGTATGTCTTCATCTTGACTCCTTTGCCTCCTTTAGAGGGTTAGAATTTCTTGGATTCTGCAGAATAATACCCTCCATCTCCAACGAAAGGTCTGGAGCCGCCTCATACTTCTGACTGCATCCCTTCGACCTCTTTGGAAGATCTGATCTAGGTTCTTTTCCTTCTGTCCTTTGTTTGAGATCTTCTGACCTAAGCGGAAGGTGAATTTTTCGAGTAACATTTGCCCCTCCCCCCATGCGAAGGGATGCTCTTTACTTTCCAAGTCATCTCCTCTAAAAGTTATGAAGTCTCCAACTTCAGTTTTTTGCAAATGTAATTACCCAGTACAAGTAAAAGATTTCCTTTAAACAACTTAGCCTTTTTTTAAAATAAAGAGGTTACTTTATAAACTCAATTTAAAATCTTTTATACTATCCTTCCTATATACTCATTTTTCAAGCGGGATTTAAAACTATACTTAATATTATATTAATAAGTTAACCCGGGATCCAATTAAGTATTATACTAGTAACCTTGAATATCCTTTTTCGTCCCTTTCGAAGGGAATCATGGCTGTAGTAATTAATTTTCTTTTCTTGAACCTTTCAACAAGATCGGGAGGGGCTCTTACCCCCACTCTCTTTCACTGTCTGAAGATCTAAATAACTTAATGGCTAAACCTTTCGTAAATAAGCCTTCATTGAGGTCTGAAAGCTCTAAACCTTTTGATTTTTCTCTGTATAGCATAACATCATATAACAAGGTACCGAACACATAAACATATTTTTAGCTACACAACATAACTTTAGAAATTCAACTAAATATTTAAATATTCAAATATATATATATATATATATATATATATATTACTCCGTATTACACTTCCTAAAATGATTTATCAATATTTACATATTCAAAATGACACAATCATCCTAAAATTAGACATCAAAGGCGATCAAAAATAGCAAGATGGTTTCTTCCCCCTTTTCCTACAGCCCACTTGGAAAAGGCCGAAGATCTGGAACCAAATTGATGTTGTTGATGGCCACGGGTTCAACCCACATTGGTTGATAGGGCGAGTAAGTTATCAGCGTAGGGTCTTCTCCAAAAGCATCCCAGATGGCCAAATCCATCCAGAATGTGCTTGTTGTCAGATCAAAAAGCAAAGAGTATGTTGCTTTTATGTGTGGATTAAGGAAATTAGGCTGTAGGTGGTTCGCATTGTTGGATTATGAACTGTTGACCTCCTCCACCTCTTGTGGTTGGTTCAACAAGCCCAACGCGAAGCAGCAACAACAATGTGGTGCTTCCGCGTTGATAAAGTCAGGATTAATTTGGTGAAGATTGCAAGCATCCATGGGTGTTTCTCTCTTTTGTTTAGTTCCGTTTTTTTAGATATAAATGTTTATATAATAAGGATTAGAAGAAAGAGGGAGAGGAAGACGAATGGATTTTGTCTGTGATTTTGGTGCAAAAAATTAGACATTCTCTTTTGTTTTCTAGAGATCTCCATTAATGATTTTTGTATAATTATCGTTCCATTTTTTATTTGAAAGCAAATGTTGGTCAAGAATCAACTGATGAAGTTTTGCAAATGACGGCCCTTCTATGTAAAGTGCACTTTTAACACTCAGCCATGAAACTTTAATACTTGGGTAAACTTCAGTAGGAGTTCACTTTGGTGTTTTCCATTTTTATGTAAATTAAGACCTGATCTAAATCTTGGTGAGTGCTGCAATTTTTCCTTGAACCAGACTATTTGTTTAAAAATTTCCTTAAATAGTTCAGGTGTTATAAGTACAAATTTATTTTCTAATTCTTCTCTAAGTTTATCTCACATGAGTTGGGGGAATAATCACAAATAGATGACAAGCAATTGTTTTGTGAATATATGTTTCTCATTACGTATTTTTGTTTGGCTTGTCTATATTATGTTATTCCAAACTACCTGTTCCCCTAAATCATGCCACCCTATTAGACCAACCTAGCCAATATGCTATATAGGGAAAAGCCTTCTTCAAAAATGGTTTAATACTGAGGACCTTAGGGTTAACTGCTTTTGTTCGTGGAACATTCTTACTCCTCACCCAGCTTCTTTTGAAGGTAGAAGAGAAAATTCTCTTGAAGGAACCTATAATATTTTATTTGATATTGATTGATGGTTATGCTACAATACCTTCCTAGTCGAGAAATGGAACTATAGTAAACACACACTAGTTATCATTTTGAATGAGATTATTATATCTCATTATCAACAGCAAGTCTCAACAAGAAATACACTCTAATATGTGTTCTTCTTACTGAAATAAAGAAATTTGATTTCTATTTTTCTTGTTAATATGGAAACTCGAGTAAGACTAGCTCTACCTTTCAAAGAACTTGCAATGACCTAGGATGGGTTAAAAATAGAGTTCAATCGAAGCTAATTTCACAAAAATCTTTTAGCTTCTAAGCTTAAATGCCATACTATTCAAAAGTTCTCCAAGGAAATTAATATTTTTAAGTTAGATCTTTAAGAAGAAAGAGGGGCTGAGATACAGAAATTTCGAAGCATTTTATTGGTGGAGATACTTGCACCAATCTCAAATCGAATGACCAAGTTTTATGAGAGGATAAATATCTTGGAAATAAAAATTTAAAAGTTAGCTTGGTACTACAAACCTCCAGAATTCATAATCGGTAACTCAGTTTATAGTGCCGATCGCATGATATCTTTGGGTTTTATAGGAACAGTTAATCAAATCACAAGCTTCTGATTATATATATATAGGATATATTTTTCATACCCTAGTAAGGCCATGTAGCATCATGCAATGTGATATTTATAATATTGTAAATACTACCTGTTTTGCTGCTTTTTGTCTGCACCTTGTTTATCTTTGATTCGGATATGCCCCTCGGAAATTGATATGTTTCTTAGCTTTCCATTTTAGTCCATGACTTCTCTCTTGATTAAGTAAATCTGAATCCCTTGCCATTCTAACTTTTTTGCGAAACATGTAGCACGTGTTATTCTTAATTGTTAGCTCAAAATTAACAAATAAACCTAAAAGGCATCATCTTCCTAGATTAGCGAATCATTGTGGCAATTATATGAAAAGGAATTCATTTAAACTCTTAAAGTCTCATCTTTATCCATAATGGGGATGATTGTAGATTTAGCTCTTTTCATTTGTTCAGCATTCCTAAAAATAGTTAATATTGAGCTGCACACAATTATCAAAATCTAACATTTACTCAATAAAGATCCCGAGGGGACATTTATGACTGGGATCTTGACATGGCAGTTTTTGGATTCATTCCTTGTTATTGAGGGAATCTGAGAATAAAAAGGTTCGAAGTTCCCATTTGCAGATTCTTTTGGCGGCAGCCTTTTTCCCAATTATATTCTTTGACTTGAGTCAAATTACTTGAGATGAGTAGAAGTCCAAAGATTTTGTACCCAGATTAGGGCTTCTAATAATCAATAGCCTTGGCATCCAAACCTTTTGGTATTAATGATGGACTTTTACAAGATGTCATCGGACCCAGATTTGGGTGTTAAGAAATATTAGAATAGCACGGTAGTCGCTTCTTGGTATATTTTAATAATAAATGATGGAGAGTTAGAATGTCGGCTTCAGTAAGAAAGGAATGTTGGAATATCGAAATGCCTTTCCTTGGTAATAAGCTACAGAAATCCACTATATCATTTTCGATGATGGACGTTATACGGACAAAAATTTAAATTTGCTGATAAGAGACCATGATCTTTAATCCGGAATAAACAGTAAAAGTCTGGAAAGCCGTGTGTGGTGGTTAAATAACAGAGGTCTGGAATACCCGATGCGGCATTTGGTAATTAGTAGAAGACCAAGAATTAGCCCTGGCAGTTAGAAATAGAAGACTAGAATATCATTTCTGGCTATTTAGTATTGAAAGACCAGAGTGCCATTTTCAGAATTTCTTTTCTAGTAATAGAAGTTTAGGGTATAGCAGTGAGAGGTCGAATTACTATTTTTGATAATGAGTAATAGAGGATTAGAAATCCAACTTGGTGTTGACAATGGAAATCCAGAAAATCGGTTCTGATAAATAAAACGTTTCTTCCGGATATTTGATAGCAGAGATCCAGAACACCATTTTAGATGGTTAATGATAGAAGTCCAGGATGCCACTTTCAGGGCATCACTTTCTGGTAATAAGTAATAGAAGACCAAAATACCATTTTTGGCAATAAGTAATAGAAGACCAGAATTCCCATCTGGTAGATGTTCATGAACAGAAGTTGGAGAATTCTTTAAAATTCTGTCTGTCGAATGTGCCATTTTCAGGCTTTGAGGAAGTCTTGCATGCTTTCGCTTTCTGGGGCCCGAGTTTTCTTTGTCCTTTTGTCATTTGTTTTAGCCTATCTCAGGCGGGGACTCTTTTGTCCAATTTTTGAGCTTATTTAAGCAGAGCCCATTTAAGGCTGTTTGTCATTTTAGACATTACCGACCTTTTGGTGGTTGTTATTCTTAAACGATGCCAATTTCCGGCGGTGCCTATTTTATGCATGGACTTTTCTTAGTCCGCCGGACATTTCATCCTGGTTTCCGGTGCGCTCGGCTAGCTTATTCTGAAGCAGGACCCGAGGACTTACCCAACCTTCCTCCAGGAGGTGCCTTAATCTGGCTATAGTGTGACGCGATTAAGGGCTTGTTCGGTACCTTGGCCAGGCCATAGCATGGCGGAACCAAGGAATTACCCATCCTCCCTCCAGGAAGTGCCTTATCCTGGCCATAGCGTGACGCGGATAAGGGCTTGTGTCGCTTTAACCTGGCCATTTCTAATTTTGGCATGGATAAAGGCTTACGCCTTCCCTCTAGGAGGTGCCTTTACCTGGCTGTGACGCCCCACCTCTATGCTCATAATAACAAAGAGTATTAAAAGAAATACTGTCTATTATTACGAAGAATAAGGCTGGATAGGAGCGACCATCCGTAATTGGCCTTACACTAATATTGGTTATCTCGGTAGGAGTAGTATATACTTTTTGATTTTTCATCTATTATTTATTTACTCCCATCGACATATCCAATTATCAGTATAAAACAAACTACGATAGTTCATAATAGTTTAGGACATTAGATATAACAATAACATAGATAATATAAATGCGGAACACAGATAAAAACAAAAGTCTCATATATATATAACTGATGTCAGTTGATACATAGTTGACACAATACATATGATACAACTACAACTGTCGACTCTAGAAGTTATATATACAAGTACATTATCAACTAATATACATGAATACATATCGTTCTATACAATGACGCGACTACTACAAAATGACACGGACAACTTCAGAAGATGTGAAAAGTCTTCATATCCTGAACAGCAACTCAAAGAAGAAAATCTACAACCTGAAATAACTCGGGTCTGACCCGAGTATTACATTCAAAAGAAAATAATACCCAGGTCAGTCTAATTCAAACCAGTTTATTAGTGCATATAGGCAGTAATAATTTAAATAGACGACAGTCACAATAATTCCCGTCTATCCGATTCTTTGAACAAAGAAACCGGATAACGGTCAATATAACACTTAACAGTGTTTAACAAAATCAGCAGATTTAAATTATGAACAGAGATAAATAAACAATTTATCAAATCGACTAAATCAATTTAAAACTGTCAAATCTGATAGGGCTGCAGTACACGCACGCGTGTACTGCCTCGCCACTATCGCAGGAGATACACAAAAGCTCAGTGAAGGTCACAAGTGATCACAAGGTCAAACCCCGAAATCGGGTTCAACTCAAGTGCGATAACAACACAAATGACTAAATTGCAACTGCGTGCAAACAGTCTCAAAACCCGAATGAACAAATTGCAAACATGAATATAGTACTGTAAACTGGACAGTACTAGCATCATAATCAAAGACTAGACAAAATGCCAGTTCAACTCACTTGCCGAAGACAAGGTCATTGTCAAGTTAAAAAGGAGCATCATGTAAAACAACAAGTAAAGTACCCAAAGCATGTGTCAGTATTAACAAGGTCACAAAGGCAAGCCAATGCCACATGTACAAGAGAATGTAACAGTGGGACAAGTGAAGGCGAGCCAATGATACAAATGCTCACACAACTGGAATTGACCAGTGCAACCAAAACTGGCCACAGGGAAGTAATGCAATATCGTAGTTCGAATACGACAGTTCAACAAGACAAGGCACAAAGTACACAAGAGATACAAGTGCAGACACAACAGTGCACATATACAAAGCAACTACAACAGGAGAGACGTGATAGCAGTAAGCACAGTGAACACCAATGATCAAGCTACGCGTGAAGAATGTACACAGGGGCTACAGGGAAATACAGCACATTAAAACAACACTGATTCAAATGATCAGATACCAGGCTACGAAATGGTCCCAAGTTCGAGTGAACCACCAAATGAAATCAATGAACAATTATGTGCAAGGGACAATGCAAGAAGACATGAATAAGACAACCAATGTACCAGTATGAAGCAGTGATACAAATGCAATCAGGTAGGTAGGAAGTCAATGCAACTAAATACAACTGAAATTGAATAAGGCAATGCATCTGTTTCTAGCATATGACCAAAAACAAAAGCAATATGGACCTGACAGTATACAAATAATACTGTCTCGAAGTAATTAGTCTCAACAATGTTAAGTGGATAACCAATTGCAACACTCAAGTCAGTGAATACAGAGGCAGTGCCGACACGACAGGCATAACTACAATTGATATAGTGACCCTGAAATGAGCGATCGACAAGTACAACTGTTCCTAAAACAGTAACTACATGAAAACTGGATCATAGAGTTTAATCCACTTGGTGTATATGTCAATTAACAACCAAGAATCAAGTGGCAACCAAACTACAAATTCAAGGGTAAACTGCACACATCCACAAAGAGCATCGACAGGCAGGGGTAATGTAATACCAAAAGTACCACACGAACAACAGTTCTTACACAAGTTTAACCTCAATTTCGCAATTTAGAAAAGAATACGCTGAAACAGAGGTAATAAAATTTCCAAACTCGCAGCCAACATAAATAAGTGCAAGTGCAACCAATTAGTGTACAGGAACAACAACAAGTAGAGGGATATAGCGAATCAAAATTCAAGTCAACCACCTATATATGCATACACACAAACATATGTATATATGCACATATATTCAGAACCATGTGACAGGTCGAGGTCGACAAGACTTACACAATCGAGCAACAAGAAGAAAACCCAAATTGCCAAAGTATTCGAAACAATAGCCGAAGTCTCCAAGAAATCAAAACCATAACGAGGTTCAGGTTCGAACTCGTCGAAATCCTCACAACGAAACAAGTTGAAGTCGAGAATGAACGAATCAAATAAATTCGAACAGCGACAAAAAAAGAATCGACAACACAACCACCAGAATACAAACGAAAATCAACAAATTCAAAATCGAATTGCAGAAGCATCAAACTGAAAATGAATTAGATGTGAGATATTACTCACCTATTTTGACGAGCACGAAATTGACGAGTCGAATAGCTTCGAGTAGACGCTGTGGCATCCCTATGTCGAACGAGCCAAGCACGAGACCCTAGCAGCCCTTGCGAGATCGGGTTGTAAACGAGCTTTCGCGATCGACATCAACGAAGACGAACGAAATTGTATCGAAGCCCTATTTCTCTGGAGACGAACGAGAAGATGCGGCTGCCATTTTTTTTTTCTTTCTATCTGATTTGGGTTTTTCGAATCAATGAGATAGAGGGGCGGTTTTCGTGTTTTATGAGAGAAGGGGAAAATGATCGTGGGTTTGACAGAGGAAAACGTGGTATAGGGTATGGCTTTAGACGTGATTTCTTGTACTAGAGGATGATATATTTTTTTCTGATAGCTCACACTGCATAAAGCAACCAATTGAAAATATGGGCCAACTAAATTGTTAAGCCCGCATAACCATTTTACAGATTTAAAAGGAATCCCCATTTGATTTAAAAATTCCTATAGCGATCCGTTGTCACTTGACGATTTAATACAAGTAATTTCGATCGGACTAAAAACCTCCAACAGCAATTTGCAACAATTTGATCGTCATTTTGACGATGATTAAAAGTTACAAACTCTCGGGTTGTTACAGACTCCCCTCCTTATAAAAATTGCGTCCACGCAATCATAGGGAATAAATGGATAAAAGGTAACAACCAAAAGATCATGGCAATGTCGAATGTAAAAGCAAAGCAAGTGTCAGCGGGGAAGTATTAGATAAGAAATCGAAAGGTTCGACTGCTTCAAATCAAAAGAATCAACCTCGTGGGAATCAGGGATCAAAATCAGACGACTAACAAAAGCAAGAACAATCGAGTTCCAGCAACTAGAAGAGAAGAAAAACAGAGTAGAAATCCCATACAGAGCACGAAGTGAATGTGAGTAAATCAAATTACCCACCTGAATCGCCAGAGAAAAAGACGAAGCTCAAATCTCAAAAGTCGCAAATATTCAATCATCAAAACGATAATTGAATTTTCAAATCACAAATATTTAATTATCAAAAGCGATAATTAAATCTCAAATCAGCAAATATTTAATTATCAAAAGCGATAATTAAATCTCAAATCAGCAAATATTTAATTATCAAAAGCGATAATTAAATCTCAAATCAGCAAATATTTAATTATCAAAAGCGATAATTAAATCTCAAATCAGCAAATATTTAATTATCAAAAGCGATAATTAAATCTCAAATCAGCAAATATTTAATTATCAAAAGCGATAATTAAATCTCAAATCAGCAAATATTTAATTATCAAAAGCGATAATTAAATCTCAAATCAGCAAATATTTAATTATCAAAAGCGATAATTAAATCTCAAATCAGCAAATATTTAATTATCAAAAGCGATAATTAAATCTCAAATCAGCAAATATTTAATTATCAAAAGCGATAATTAAATCTCAAATCAGCAAATATTTAATTATCAAAAGCGATAATTAAATCTCAAATCAGCAAATATTTAATTATCAAAAGCGATAATTAAATCTCAAATCAGCAAATATTTAATTATCAAAAGCGATAATTAAATCTCAAATCAGCAAATATTTAATTATCAAAAGCGATAATTAAATCTCAAATCAGCAAATATTTAATTATCAAAAGCGATAATTAAATCTCAAATCAGCAAATATTTAATTATCAAAAGCGATAATTAAATCTCAAATCAGCAAATATTTAATTATCAAAAGCGATAATTAAATCTCAAATCAGCAAATATTTAATTATCAAAAGCGATAATTAAATCTCAAATCAGCAAATATTTAATTATCAAAAGCGATAATTAAATCTCAAATCAGCAAATATTTAATTATCAAAAGCGATAATTAAATCTCAAATCAGCAAATATTTAATTATCAAAAGCGATAATTAAAACAACAATTCAACAATTATTTAATTATCTAAAGTGATAATTAAAAGCAACAAATATCCGATTATCAAAAACGATAATCAGAACTCATATCAACAAATATCTAATTATCACAAGCGATAATTAGAAACAACAAATATCTGATTATCAAAAACGATAATCAGAACTCATATCAACAAATATCCAATTACCTGCAGATAATTGGAAGCAACAAATATCTAGAAATCAATTAAGAAGACTAGAAAATCAACATAAAAGCTTGGATCGATCCCATCAGATGGCGAGTTTTTTAATTCGCCGCACGTGCATCTCAGAGTGGCCGAAGCCTACCAAGTACTCAACATAATTTTGGCGCCCATCAGATTGACCCGAAGGTCCGCAGAGTGACCCGAAGGTCTAGTACTGGTATTTGACCCGAAGGTCCGCAGAGTGGCCCGAAAGCCCAACAAATGACCCGAAGGTCCAACAAATGACCCGAAGGTCCTCATAGTGGCTCGAAAGCACACGAAAGCATCAAAATGTTTCAATTAACGAGTCCGGAATTAACCGAAATAGCAAACGCACATGTCCCATACCACGTGTTTTACTAAATCGTTTGATTCTCTTCATCGTTTCCTTGAAAGTGCAAAATTGTGTATTTTGTAAAAATACCTTTCACATTCTCAAACGGACAAGTCCGGAATTAAGCGAATCAGTAAAAGAAAGGGGTCATAGTCCTCGATTTTGCTGAAACGTTTAAATCGCTTCCTCATTCTTTTGAAATCGCAAACTGTAAAATTTTTGAAAATAATTTTATTTATTTTGTAAAAATAACAATTCGCATTCTCAACTGAACAAGTCCGGAGTTAAGCGAAACAGTAAAAGAAAGGGGTCATAATCCTCGATTTTGCTGAATCGTTTAAGTCGCTTTCTCATTCTTTTGAAAACGCAAACTGCTAAAATTTTATAAAACAATTTTCATTCTAAAACGATTTTCCAATCACGTGATTAAAACAGCAATATTAGTAACAATTTCGATAAGGAAATTGTACTTCTCAAAATACCGTAAAAACGGTTACACATCAGTATTGCGGAATAACCGCTTGAAAATCCACTTTTAAAACATGACGGTTACTGAAGCCAAAGCGACAGTAATTTTAAAACATCAAAAATCTCATCAAAATAATTCACATCAAAATGTGACATCAGTGAATTTTCATTCATTAAAATTGTCAACAAAATACCGTGCTTCAAAATATAGCACTGGTGTAAAATCCCGTTATAAAAATAACGGCAACAAAATACGTTTCATAACCAAGCATCGGTTCAACGTAAAATAAATGCAATAACGTGCAATTCGAATTTTTGCACGTACTACAAAATGAACAAAGAAATCATTCAAATGTATCTTCAATGAAGATAATTCAAAACAGCAAAAATCTAATCAATAGATGATTAGTACAAAATAAAGTCAGCGGAAATTTCAACAAAAATCACATATCTGTAATTTCTTCGAATCCTCAATTTGGATTCGAAGTTCTCAAAGAAACAAATAATTACAGCTATGTAACCAACAATTGGAATTCATATCAATTTCTTATTTTGATTCTTAAATCAAAAAGATTATCAGTTGTACTCAGCGAAGACAGTTTCACTGTTTCCGCTGCGCACTCTGATAAATAGAACACAAATCAATCAAATCATCAGAACACAATTTCAACCAAACAACAAAACACAATTCCACTTTTAAATAACGATATTTAAAAATTTCATCAAAATTTCAAAACTTTAGTTTTGACTCAAATCACAGATAAAACGTCGACTAATAGTTGTAACATATGTTCCATCCAAGTTATGTTTTATATTATGTCCATAAACCCCAAGCTCCGATACCAACTGTGACGCCCCACCTCTATGCTCATAATAACAAAGAGTATTAAAAGAAATACTGTCTATTATTACGAAGAATAAGGCTGGATAGGAGCGACCATCCGTAATTGGCCTTACACTAATATTGGTTATCTCGGTAGGAGTAGTATATACTTTTTGATTTTTCATCTATTATTTATTTACTCCCATCGACATATCCAATTATCAGTATAAAACAAACTACGATAGTTCATAATAGTTTAGGACATTAGATATAACAATAACATAGATAATATAAATGCGGAACACAGATAAAAACAAAAGTCTCATATATATATAACTGATGTCAGTTGATACATAGTTGACACAATACATATGATACAACTACAACTGTCGACTCTAGAAGTTATATATACAAGTACATTATCAACTAATATACATGAATACATATCGTTCTATACAATGACGCGACTACTACAAAATGACACGGACAACTTCAGAAGATGTGAAAAGTCTTCATATCCTGAACAGCAACTCAAAGAAGAAAATCTACAACCTGAAATAACTCGGGTCTGACCCGAGTATTACATTCAAAAGAAAATAATACCCAGGTCAGTCTAATTCAAACCAGTTTATTAGTGCATATAGGCAGTAATAATTTAAATAGACGACAGTCACAATAATTCCCGTCTATCCGATTCTTTGAACAAAGAAACCGGATAACGGTCAATATAACACTTAACAGTGTTTAACAAAATCAGCAGATTTAAATTATGAACAGAGATAAATAAACAATTTATCAAATCGACTAAATCAATTTAAAACTGTCAAATCTGATAGGGCTGCAGTATACGCACGCGTGTACTGCCTCGCCACTATCGCAGGAGATACACAAAAGCTCAGTGAAGGTCACAAGTGATCACAAGGTCAAACCCCGAAATCGGGTTCAACTCAAGTGCGATAACAACACAAATGACTAAATTGCAACTGCGTGCAAACAGTCTCAAAACCCGAATGAACAAATTGCAAACATGAATATAGTACTGTAAACTGGACAGTACTAGCATCGTAATCAAAGACTAGGCAAAATGCCAGTTCAACTCACTTGCCGAAGACAAGGTCATTGTCAAGTTAAAAAGGAGCATCATGTAAAACAACAAGTAAAGTACCCAAAGCATGTGTCAGTATTAACAAGGTCACAAAGGCAAGCCAATGCCACATGTACAAGAGAATGTAACAGTGGGACAAGTGAAGGCGAGCCAATGATACAAATGCTCACACAACTGGAATTGACCAGTGCAACCAAAACTGGCCACAGGGAAGTAATGCAATATCGTAGTTCGAATACGACAGTTCAACAAGACAAGGCACAAAGTACACAAGAGATACAAGTGCAGACACAACAGTGCACATATACAAAGCAACTACAACAGGAGAGACGTGATAGCAGTAAGCACAGTGAACACCAATGATCAAGCTACGCGTGAAGAATGTACACAGGGGCTACAGGGAAATACAGCACATTAAAACAACACTGATTCAAATGATCAGATACCAGGCTACGAAATGGTCCCAAGTTCGAGTGAACCACCAAATGAAATCAATGAACAATTATGTGCAAGGGACAATGCAAGAAGACATGAATAAGACAACCAATGTACCAGTATGAAGCAGTGATACAAATGCAATCAGGTAGGTAGGAAGTCAATGCAACTAAATACAACTGAAATTGAATAAGGCAATGCATCTGTTTCTAGCATATGACCAAAAACAAAAGCAATATGGACCTGACAGTATACAAATAATACTGTCTCGAAGTAATTAGTCTCAACAATGTTAAGTGGATAACCAATTGCAACACTCAAGTCAGTGAATACAGAGGCAGTGCCGACACGACAGGCATAACTACAATTGATATAGTGACCCCGAAATGAGCGATCGACAAGTACAACTGTTCCTAAAACAGTAACTACATGAAAACTGGATCATAGAGTTTAATCCACTTGGTGTATATGTCAATTAACAACCAAGAATCAAGTGGCAACCAAACTACAAATTCAAGGGTAAACTGCACACATCCACAAAGAGCATCGACAGGCAGGGGTAATGTAATACCAAAAGTACCACACGAACAACAGTTCTTACACAAGTTTAACCTCAATTTCGCAATTTAGAAAAGAATACGCTGAAACAGAGGTAATAAAATTTCCAAACTCGCAGCCAACATAAATAAGTGCAAGTGCAACCAATTAGTGTACAGGAACAACAACAAGTAGAGGGATATAGCGAATCAAAATTCAAGTCAAC
Source organism: Allium fistulosum (assembly GCA_030737815.1). Lineage (NCBI taxonomy): Eukaryota > Viridiplantae > Streptophyta > Magnoliopsida > Asparagales > Amaryllidaceae > Allium > Allium fistulosum. Next base: position 719,878,654 of record CM060908.1, read on the forward strand.
CACCTATATATGCATACACACAAACATATGTATATATGCACATATATTCAGAACCATGTGACAGGTCGAGGTCGACAAGACTTACACAATCGAGCAACAAGAAGAAAACCCAAATTGCCAAAGTATTCGAAACAATAGCCGAAGTCTCCAAGAAATCAAAACCATAACGAGGTTCAGGTTCGAACTCGTCGAAATCCTCACAACGAAACAAGTTGAAGTCGAGAATGAACGAATCAAATAAATTCGAACAGCGACAAAAAAAGAATCGACAACACAACCACCAGAATACAAACGAAAATCAACAAATTCAAAATCGAATTGCAGAAGCATCAAACTGAAAATGAATTAGATGTGAGATATTACTCACCTATTTTGACGAGCACGAAATTGACGAGTCGAATAGCTTCGAGTAGACGCTGTGGCATCCCTATGTCGAACGAGCCAAGCACGAGACCCTAGCAGCCCTTGCGAGATCGGGTTGTAAACGAGCTTTCGCGATCGACATCAACGAAGACGAACGAAATTGTATCGAAGCCCTATTTCTCTGGAGACGAACGAGAAGATGCGGCTGCCATTTTTTTTTCTTTCTATCTGATTTGGGTTTTTCGAATCAATGAGATAGAGGGGCGGTTTTCGTGTTTTATGAGAGAAGGGGAAAATGATCGTGGGTTTGACAGAGGAAAACGTGGTATAGGGTATGGCTTTAGACGTGATTTCTTGTACTAGAGGATGATATATTTTTTTCTGATAGCTCACACTGCATAAAGCAACCAATTGAAAATATGGGCCAACTAAATTGTTAAGCCCGCATAACCATTTTACAGATTTAAAAGGAATCCCCATTTGATTTAAAAATTCCTATAGCGATCCGTTGTCACTTGACGATTTAATACAAGTAATTTCGATCGGACTAAAAACCTCCAACAGCAATTTGCAACAATTTGATCGTCATTTTGACGATGATTAAAAGTTACAAACTCTCGGGTTGTTACACTGGCCATCTAGGTGCGATCAAGGGCTTTCTACCATTATTGGTAGCCTACCATTTTAGGTAGTCCAAGTTTAAGGAGAATTTCTCTCCCGACCATGTAGATTTTTTCTTATTTTGAGAATAGAACCTTTATTCCATGACATGATCAATCCTTTACAAATTGCTTCAGCTTTCCTTGTTTTAGAAAGTGTAGGACCATTGTCTTAAGTACTTTACATTGATTATTATCATGTCTGTTTATGATATGGAAGTCACAATATACTCCTTTAGATCTTCTTTCAAACCCTAGTTTTTTCTTTTGAGAAGGCCAATTATTCAGTTCTTCCCTGGTTTTAATATAGATGTCTTCAATTGAGGTTGTAAGGTTACACTCTTTAAGAAGCATTGACTTTTGAGCCATCTTTGACTGGCGTCTAATTCTTTTACAGCTTGGTTCAAAAGCTTCTTTCTAAGGAGCAGGTTTTTTTTATCACCCGTTGTTCTTCTTTTAAGGGAATTTCTTTCAGTCTTAAGGTTTTGGTTGGAAATTCCTTAATGATTCTTATATTTCCACTGGGTAGTTCATTTATCTTTCTTATTTCTTCAATTGGGAATTTTTCCCTTTATCCGTAGTTCTCTCTTGAATGGAAAGCCCCATTTATTATCTTACTCCACTTGTACGTGAAACTATCATAGTCCTTTATTATCTATTTTTCAAAGATATTTCCCTGGGAGTATGACTGAATGGTTCTTCTTATTCGGTTAAAAATGTTGTCACTTTCATTCATGCTCCCTCCAAGCGCAAAAATCAAGGTTGGTCCCACGTGAAAAGTTTTTAAGCTCCATTTCTCAGGGTCATAAGAATCTGCCTTCTTTTTGTTTAAAATTTTTAAGGCCTCAAGCCTTAGCCTTTGTTCCTCATCCTAATTGGAGTCTCTGATAATTACATAAGAAAGCCTTGTCGGGTGTGGTTCGGAAGATCCTTGTTCCGACCTCTTAAATCTTTTAGCCATGATCAAACCAAAATAAGGGAATTTGATGTGAATCAGGGAATTCTCACATCAGAAAATCAATTAAGACGGAGATTCAAGGCCTTGCTTCTAGCGCCAAAAATGTTAACCAAATTTATTGGGAAAAAGTGGAAGATGGAATCTCTAAAGGGATAAACAAATGTTCAGTTGATAACTCCGAGCTATTCTGAGTGATAGGATTAGTCTGAGCTATACTGAAAGGTTAATGATATATAGAACTTTCTTTACTTCTCTACTCAAGGTTAGACCTAAAACCTGACCTTTCGATGGGGTCAAGAGGACTTAGATATGAGATTTAGAAGGAAAGAAGTCTTTCTGTTCTTATTGAATCAACGTAGAAGGGTATCTGATTTGGTTAAAACTTTATAAGACTCCACCCGAAAGCTTTTTCCTTGACCGGGATTAGATTTCCTTGGATTACCTTATATAGAGAGTTAACTTGATTCATTACTGAAAGGCTAGGCAAGTAGCTGTTTGGCATTCAGAGTGATGCTAAGGTTGATGGGATACAATATGTTATGATACATGGCGAAAGGTTTGACCCTCAGGATTTATAACCCCGGAAGGTTTTATGTATACCAATTCTGATAAGCCCTCTTTAGATCCGAAGGGTTTAGGCTACAAACCAGAGGTTGCCGAAGGGTTATGAAGGCCGCCCAAGAAAGAGTATCATTATTTCTATTGGTTCGAACCTTTCGGAGGAACTGCACCGGAAAGTTGTGATTAAACCAGCAAAGATTAATGTAAACTGAAAAGAAAATGTACAAAACTTAAGACTTCCCTCTGATCCATGAATGGACTTCTCTTTTTATTAAATTTTTCCAAATCACTACCCAATTAGGGTTACAGAACTATGATTTTAGAAGTACAAGATTGGAATGGGGAAAAATCCCTCTCAAACAAGATCCCTTGGGTCTTATTTATAGATGCCAGTGGCCATGCTTTCGTCCTTATGCCTTCGGTTAGGTCGAAGGGTTCCCTTCTGGTATACAGTTGCTAACCTTTCGACTTCATCGAAAGGTTTTCCTTTCACATGTCATCTTGGATCCTAGAGCGCTGCCGAAAGGTCTTTTCTTCTATTTGTTGTTAGGAACCTTTTGTCCTTGCCGGAATGTTTGTCATTGTACTGTATGTGAAACCTTCGGTGGTGTCAAAGGGTTCCTGGCTCTTGTGAGCCCTTCGACTTTGTTGGAAGGCTTCTTTTCACTCGGATGTTGCTTAGGGCCGAACTTTCTTCGAACATTATCTGAAGATTGCCTTATGCTCTTTGCTGACTTATTATTGTCGCCTTCATCTCTCACCCTTCGACACCACCGAAAGGTGTTTAGTAAGTGTCCCGACCGAACCGAAAGGCCTATCATGCTTTCGGAAGGGTTGTTATAGGGTGGCATATCCTCGTCTTAACTCCTTTGCCTCCTTTAGAGGGTCAGAATTTGTTGGATTCTTCAGAATAATACCCTCCATCTCCAACGAAAGGTCTGGAGCCACCTCATACTGCTGACTGCATCCCTTCGATCTCTTTGGAAGATCTGATCTGGATTCTTTTCCTTCTGTCCTTTGTTTGAGATCTTCTGACCTAAGCAGAAGGTGAATTTTTCGAGTAACCAAGCCCAAACCAATGCATTCTAAATCCAAACAACAAACTTAGTGAATTTTCTTCCCAGTTAATAGTTGATTTGATCTATAATGAATTCCTAAGCTTTATTTTCCCTTATATCTTAATTTTAATCCAAAATAGTTTGCTTTTAGACAATTTAGATAGAAAAATGATTATTAGTGGCTTAGGATGAGTTTAGATCTGAAATGGAATATGGGATGGCTGCTCTAACCCTGATTACCCATGAAATCCCATAATTACCCAGTCAGGTCAAAATATGGTTCTTCGGGCCACACCCCTAAAATCTATCTAAATTGGCTTAAATTAAAAATAGTTATATTATCTCAAACAACTAAACAAAATTACTATTATGACCAATTACGGGTAAAAATTATCAAATCTATCATTTAGAACATGAATCCAGTCCAAATTCTGCTCCTACCGAAAGTTATGGGCCTTTACAAGTTTTCTAGGCCGAAAATGTCCATAACTTATTTTAAAATCCAAGAACATCAAATTACATCATTTCCTGAAGTTTTAGCTTGTTTTGTAACTGTTTGATTGTGTAGATAATATATTAACTACCTACCGAAATATAAAAGTATCAGTCATTACTCAAGTATACTATACTACCACACATATCAACATATAGTAAAGATCATCTTAACAAGTTTAATGATAAGTGTATAAGTGAACAACTCACTTTTTAAATGTCAACTTGTTTAAATAAGGTAAAATGTCAGGTGAACATCACTTCAAAAATTATATTGCAATATTATATATATATGTATATATATATATATGTATATCACATAGTATACACATAAAATAAGTATGTTTGTACCAAAATTGGGCACAACACTCTTCGGAAGTTTTTGAAGAGATAAAGTGAAGAAATTAAATGTAAAAAGAGGATTATCTAACAAAAAATCCAAATCTCATATATGAAACTAATTAAAATGCAAGGAGACACAAGAATTTAGAGTGGTTTGGCGTATCGCCTACGTCCACTATGAAGTTGATAGCTTTATTGATCTTTCTTTGAAGATTACAAGTGAATTCAATGAATTACAGCAGATAATTATGATTTGCATTAGTGAATTTCGTTATTGGCAGTAGCAAGGGAGTTTAGATCTGGATCCGGCAGAGTCTGGGCGTTCGAGAATTCAAAGAAGAAGAAGCCCCCTTTCTGTATGCCCTGGGGTTCTATTTATAGGTGTAGGAGGCTGATATTTCGCTCAAATCTCGGGAGGCTCCTTCTGGCACATGACTAGGCCCGCACGCCCAAGCCCGCAAAGTTTCGGTCCGATCCGCGATCGATACGAATGGATTTCGTTTCAATCGAGACCGCGTCCGATAGAGTCAAAATTTGGCGTGGACATTCTTTAGCATGCACGTAGTCTTCTGTGAAAATTTCATAGTATTTGGACTTGTAGATTAGGAGATATGATCGATACGAATTAGGATTTTTGGTTGGCTGTTTCATTCGACTCCCTCGTTTCGACTCGGTCCTGTTCGACTCGTTGTTCGACTCGGTCTTGTTCGAATCGCTGTTGGTTGCCCAGTTCGAATCGATCAACAGCCTGCTCCTTCGCATCGATCTGTAGCTCGCCTCGTTCGACTCGATGGAGGTAGACTTCGTTCGTATCGGCTGTTGTGCTTTGCTTTGCTTTGGTGGATACGAAGTAGAGGTCTTCGGATGGACGCGTAGTTGACATTGGATGATCGAGTCGAACTGTGCATTGATCGATCGAGTCGAACAAAGCTTTCCCTGATGGATGCGAAGCTGATTGAGTCGAAGTGTGCATTGATCGATCGAGTCAAAGCGTGCTTTCCCTAATGGGTGCGAAGCTGATCGATTCGAAATGGCACGTCCTGATGGATTCGAACTAAGGCTCCGTGATGGACACGAAGTGGTCATTGTTCGATCTATTCGAAAAGTGGCTTCGTCAATGGAGTCGAACTCAATGGAGTCGAACAGTGGTTCTGCGATGAACGCGAAGCGGAGCGAGTCGAAGTAGGCATTCCTGATGGATTCGAGCTGAGCTATTCGAACAGTGGTTGGTTTTCATCAAATTTTGTATCAATCGTAACTTGAACATACGAATTCGGATTGACTTGAGATTTGGATCGGTGACTCTCATAGCCTCGTTTGTCGTGTTATATCAATTTAAGCTCGATCCGGACTCGGACAAAATTTGTCGATATCCATAGTGGGCCCGCGTATAACCGATTTTCTGGACGAACTGTCTTTGGTTTCTAGTCAAGTTCTTGGTGTAATGGCCTTGCCAAAAGGCGGGATAAAATTTGCCCCCCAAAGTACGTCTTGTGGAAACATGATGTGCTTTGAAGTGCTGCAGTCTTCATTCTGAATAGTTATCATCTTTTCGATGAAAGCTGTAACCTTCGACAGTTTTTCTTGATAATGTAAACTGTTGACTGTCAACTGCTGTACCCTGTATTGTTGCAACTGATTGCTGTATGCTAGTGATTAGCCGTTCGTTGTTGTAACTGTTATCAGACGAGTTTCCAATTCCTGTAAATCTGGAATATTGAATATTAGTCCGTCATATATGCATATAGGTTAATCAGACTTTCGCTGACGTTCATGAGTCGTTGTCAGTTTATCTTATATTGAATTCTGTATCGATCCTCTCCTGAACCGACGTGAAATTCAAATTTTAACAATGCTCGATGGTCATTTTTGAATGTTCCTTCATATTGATCCTCTCCTGAATCAGTGTAGAAGGTTAAAACATTGCTTTTGCATCGGTATTCGCTGCATTGATGGATACGAAATGAGCATTTCGAATCGATGGAGGTTGGGTTTGATGGATACGAAGTGGTCATTCGTATCGATAGGCATTGGCTTCTAGGAGCTGCGATCTGATGGATTCGAACTGTTCGTTCGTATCGATGTTCTGGGAGGGAGTCGAAGACGATCGATACGAAGAAGGGCTTCACATCGGTGCAGACTCGAGTCCATGGAGTCGAACAGCTTGTTCAAATCGATGTTGAGGTGACACTTTGCAAACGGTCGAGCTTACTAGAATGCGTATCGTTTTTTCTCTTCACCTTTAAGCCCATATAAATACTCTGTACTTAGCCATTTTTTCACTTTTCACTTTCTATTTTCCTGCCTTGCTTTTGTATTGCTCCAGAGCCTCTCAAAAGAAAAAACCTTTGCCTTCGAATTGATTCAGAAACCTTTAACCAGTTATCAAAGTCAGGTAATCGATTGAACAAAATCCGTCCCAAAACGACGAGACTCAAATTCGTATGCTATTCCACTCGAATCCATGTCCAAATGTTGCCTCGAGGAAGTAGACAACATGCGAGGTCGAGGAAGGTCAGAGTGGAGTTCGAATCGATCTAGGGAAGATGGAGTGTGGAGGAAGATGGCTTGGTCCTCGTTCTCGTGTCGATCCGGAGGGCTTTGAGATGATGAGATGAGGCCTTCGTATCGATCGATGGCGATGCTGTTGCATCGAGTCGAGATGATCGACACGAATGTCTCGAGCGTGTCGATCGATGCGAAGGAGTTACGTCTGATGGATTCGAAACCCAGGGTCCTCGATCAATTTGAAATCATCGAGTCGAAAAGGATCGATACGAAGGCGTCCCAACTTATGGATGCGAACACTTCTCCTAGATCGATTCGAAGTCCCCAGCCTTTTGACCGAGTCGAACTTGCACGCATATGAACATGATTTATCGATGCGAACAAGGCTCTTGTGACCGATACGAATTGAATGTTAAAGAATTTGTAATTCCTTGCACACTTAAACAGCTGACTCCGACGAGCTTCAAACTTGCATAATTGGACTTGACCGTTGAACTGCATATTTGATTTCCCTTCGAAGCTCGTCGATGGAACTGCAACTCTAACAAAATTTTAACAAATTTTAACTGGACTGATAGCTAATAACTGGATGGCACGGTTGTGACGGTCAGCGATGACGATCCTTCCGATTGAATTCCGAAGTCTTGTCGTTTTTCATGTTTTCTCCAATTCTGTAGGACTTTTCAAGTGATATACAGTGCTGCACTGCACGACACACTCAAAAAGTTTACACTGGGGGATGCACAAGCGTTATTGTCTGTTTAACAATGATTTTTCATAAGCTAGCTAGTCATGGAACCCTCAAGTTCACAGCAGCAGGAACTCCCGAGTTCAGTTCCTTCAACCATAGAGATACCGGTCATTGAAGCCGAAGTTATAGACCCAGCTCCGGACGAGCGTCCAAGTGCCCGGTTCATTTGTCGTCCGCAAGATTCTGTGCCGTTCGGTATCTCCGAAGATATGCTGGGACGGATTTGTTTAAGGCACGACTTGTCGCTAGATGACGTGCTACTGCGTGGGCCAAATGACAGGCCGCATAATCCCCCGGAGGGGTTTACTGCTTTTAACTGGCATGCCTGTACGGTGGGAACACTTCCTCCTTTCAACCAATATATAAGAGAGATGTTATCATTCCTTGGAATAGCTCCATCCCAGCTACACCCCAATGGATACACCCTTTTGAATAGCACCTTTATTTTGTTTATGGAGATTCTCTTTCGACCACCAAAGCTGATCGAGATTAGATATCTATTTAATGTTAAGAGCCGTGGAGATAGTCCTTCTTTCACCTTCTTGGAAGCGGTCAGGAACTGCCACATTGTAATGGGATCCTGGGGAAGGCTAAGTTATTTTAAGACCGAATGGTTCTACGTTCGGTGCCCCATGGATTTGCCAGGCGATGGTTGGATAGACGTAAGCGTTGCCATCTTTCTCTTGAACTATCAAGATAATAATAACTGACTTCAATACCGACATACTTCTCTTCTTTTACAGCTGCAATCTCTCGACCTAACGGTGCATACTTGAGAGAGCTAGTTCGGATCCTCCAAGCGGTTCCTGGCGAAGAAAGGCACATCGACTTGGTTTTGACCGATAGAAATCTGAGGATTGTCGGGCTGATTGAACGAAGGCAGAGCATTCGGCTGGAAGGGACGCTTAGAGTGGTCTCGAAGAAACGGGTGAAGCGCAAAGCGCCCGGAGTCATGATAACCGAAGAAGTTGATCCGGAGAGAACGCCTACCGATAATGAGCTCTAAGCTGGGCCTTCTTCTGGTGTCTAGGATTCAGGAGAAAAGAGAAAAGGCAAGGCCGTTGCTCACAAGCGTTCTAAATCAATGAGACTGAAACCTGTGGTTATGTCTTTGCCGGTTCAGGGGATTAGAATTTCGGAGGCTACTCCCCCGCAAGTAGAGAATCTTTTTGAAGGGCTTGCTGATATTCCGATTCCGGATTATATGTCGTTTCAATACGACACCGGGATGGAGGAGCTTGATAGTGCTCTTGAACTGAGCGGGTCGCTTGCTATGAGTGCGACCGACATTTCGGGTTGGTCGGGGGGTTGTATTTGCATACACTTCACTACACAGCATGATTCATAACCGTAAATCGTCCAACCTAAGAACTCACTAACTCTTCCTTCGTTTCTCCTTTTCAGGTACTATGTCAAGGAAAGGATCGATGTTGGGGAACCTTCGCTCTGCGCGAAAAGCTTCTGCTTATTATGATTCCCGTAGGAGGGATTCAGATAGAGATCGCGATCGTGGGTACTCTAACCAAGATAGGTATGGGCGTGATAGGGACAGAGAATACAGGCATCGGTCTAGATCACGCTCTCCTCCTCCTAGGCTTCCGTCCCCACCCCCTGTTCTTATTCCACATCCACCGGAGCCTCCTTGTCATAGGCCATCTTCTAATACTTCTAGATCCGAGACTCATCTTCAGAGAGTTGAGACCACAGCCTCCATAATTGCAGAGCAGGTCCCAGCTGAGCCCACAGGAGAAGGGGCCCTTAAACTGGCTCATATAAGGAAGGATTTTCCGAATATTTGCTTCGATGGCTACGTCTTCACACCCCATTTAAAGAGAATCCCATCTGGAGTGGAAAACACGATGCATGACTACGTTCCTGACATCTACACCCAGTACAGAGAGTGGATAAAGGCTGCAGAGAAAGCTTCTAAGGTGGCCTTTGAGTGAGCCAAAGCACTTGAGAAAATGGAGACCAAACTCACTCAAAGGGACCGGATTATTCAAGAGCTCACTGCTGAGGCCGGGTCTTCTCGGAAATCTGAAATCGAGGCCACCAAAAAAGCTGATGAAGCGACTGTGGCCATGGAGCGGTTGAGGCAGACGCATGTTGCCTTGGTGGAGGAGATGGGCGATCGAAACACTACAGTTACCGCCGAACGGGATGCGGCGGTCAAGGAACTTAACGAGCTCAAGGCTAAATTTTCCGACATGGCCAAGGAAAGGGATGATGCAAACAATGCAGCCCAGGAGGCGTGCGAACAAATTGTTCTGCTTAGGGGTGAGAGGGATGCAGCTGTGACTAAAGTCCACAAGGTGGAGACTGAGGTCAAGGAGAAAGTGAAGTCGGCCGAGTCCAGGCTAGAGGCTGACATCGAAGACCTTCTTGTTGTTTACAACGCTAACGTGCTGAGGCACATGGGTCTAGCCTGGCTCGATGATTATCCAGCGCAAATTACAACGCTTGGGGCCGACTGGTTGAGGAAGAGAAGGAGGTGCATCTGGGTGAGTCTATGGATGAATTTGTACTCGAGAATCGCATTCTGAATGAAGATGAAAGGAAAATTCTTCACGATTCAATGATTCTGCATGAGAAGGAAAGACTTGGCGCCCAACACTTTGAAGTAGGAGAGGGTTCAGGGGTTGAACATCATGAGGCGAGTCTTGAAGTTCCAGTGTCAACCAAGCCCTAATCCTCGTCTGCGGTCGATCCCCAGGTTGTTCCTGCTTACAATCCGGATCAGCTGCAGATGTCTCCGACTACAGAGCAAGTTACTGAAGCCGCTCTGCCACCGACGAGTCAAACTGAGGAAGGTATTCCTAACATTCCACATATCTTTCTTAAGTCGAAATCTTCGTTTGAGTTAAGTTCTAACAGTTCTCTTATTCTTTGTCCATTGATTGATGTTGCACATGTCGGGCCTCCTGTTACTCAAGAATCACATCAGACACAGGAGGCTATCGTTACCGAAGCGATCACCATAACTACAACTACCCCACTTGACGATATGCAGGGAAGCACGCTTGTGTTTGATGAGCAGTTGATGGAAGAACTCTTTCGCCGTCATGGCGATCCTTTAGCTGACTTGCCATTTGTCATGGGCGGAGGCGCTCCTGCTACAAGTTCTTCAATGCCGACTACTGAGGCCTCCAGCGGAGCTCGAGCAGTTACTGAAGAGGAGATGTTCGCCCAAATCGACGCTGAAATGGCAGCAGCGGCTCATGGTGGCAGTTCTAGAGGTGGGATGGCAGCACCGGGACCAGCTCCGCTTAGAATGATATCTCCTGGTGGCACCGTTTTAATCACTAATGTGCCCATTCCACCTTTTGTTCTTGATCTTGTTCCGCCGACTCCGCCCGCAGGAAGCATTCCTATTCATACGAACTCGGAGGAGGATGTTGAGATCATGCTCCCACCCAGAGACCATCCACTGAAAGTCAAAGGCTCAAAGAGGAAGGATAGTGGCAGCTCCAATAGGCCTGCACCGAAAAGGAAGCCGCGGAAGAAGAAAGATTAGACATGCTTCCTTGGTGTAATTCTGACTTTCATTTTGTTGGTCGTGTATAGATGCGGGTTTGGCCCCTGCTAGTAGGAATTTTTTGGAACAAACTTGTATACGAACTCCTTTTACAAACAATAGAAATGAAACTTCTCTTTTTTGGCTTCTTTTCTGTCATTGTGTATTCGCCTATGTATTTCAATATCTGAAGTGCACTTGTGAAGTTTTAGCTTCCGAATCAACTTTGTTTTTGTTTGCCAAGTTCGGAAACTGTGGATATGGTTTGCGACCGGGAGACTAGTTGAATATTTACATCGCATCGCTTTAGTCAATGGTTGATGCTTAAGTCCTGCCCCCAGTCTCGGGGATGAGTTGTGGAACATCAGTCAGTGATTGATTCTTGTTTATAACACGTTGAGTCTAGTGCCACTGAATGAGTGTTTGAGAAAAGCGGAGATTGAGCGGTTTATTCACGCGTGTCCGATTGTCGATGGTCATCTCCGCACTACGGGGATCCTCATTTGTTTACCGGCGGTTGGTCATACCGGCTTAAGTTTAAATCATACGTCTGTGATTTGGGGACTTGTAATCGACCTTTGTACTCCGACTCACACTTTGGGAGTTCAGAGTTGATATTATACTTCAATTCGCGCTCTGGGAACTTAAAGTTGATGTTTATACTCCGACTTGCACTCTGGGAGTTCGGAGTTGATATTTACGCTCCGACTCGTACTTTGGGAGTTCGGAGTTGTTGTTTATACTCCGTTTCGCACTTTGAGAATTCGGAGTTGATGTTTATACTCTGACTCGCACTCTTGGAGTTTGGAGTTGTTGTTATACTCCATTTTTGCACTCTGGGAATTCGGAGTTGATGTTCATACTCTGACTCGCACTCTGGGAGTTCGGAGTTGTTGTTTATACTCCGTTTCGCACTCTGGGAATTTGGACTTAATGTTTATACTCCGACTCGCACTCTGGGAGTTTGGAGTTGTTGTTTATACTCCGTTTCGCACTCTGGGAATTCAGAGTTGATGTTTATACTCCGACTCACACTCTGGGAGTTCGGAGTTGTTGTTTATACTCTGTTTCGCACTTTGGGAGTTTGGAGTTGAAGTTTATACTCCGACTCGCACTCTGGGAGTTCGGAGTTGTTGTTTATACTCTGTTTCGCACTCTGGCAATTTGGAGTTGATGTTTATACTCCGACTCGCACTCTGGGAGTTCGGAGTTGTCATTTATACTCTGACTCGCACTCTGGGAGTTCGGAGTTGTATCAGGATCATGGATGTTGGATCACATCCATCCCGAGTTAACAAGTGAGGTCGTTAGGTGGACAGGCGAAGTCGTTAGGTGGACGGATCCACCCTCTTCGTAGACGTATTTCAGTACTCCAGTTCGCACTCTAGGAACCGGGAGTTAAGTGAGGGATTGTCGTGTATCAATCCGCTTTCGGCCTTGAGGTGATGGCTTGTCCCCGAGCTCGGGTTTCACTTAGCGAGTGACCGGTTGTATCGCAGCCACTCCCTATTTGAATAAATTCCACCATATGGCGAAACTTAGCTCTCCGTGCATTGTGATGATCATATGAAGCATTTCAAGTAAATCACAGATCTGGCTCGAAGAGATTGCATTTTATTGCTGAAATAAGAAAATAGGGCAAAGTCAGTAGCCTTATCACAAATTCTAATTTCGAAATGCAGAAACAAATTGCGAAATGGAAAATAAACTAAATGGATAAACATAGTATGTCATGTGTAGTAGCGGCGAAGACTCTTGCTATTCCAGGCTCTTGGCAAAGTAAGACTGTCAGCGGTCGATAATTTGAATGTGCCATCTCCGAGCCTTCGTTCAATAACATACGGTCCTTCCCATGTCGGCTTCATATGCGAAGTAATCGGATAAATTCTTTTTAGGACGAGATCGCCTAGTTTAAAGGTTCGCGGACAGACTTGGCGTTATACAATCGGGCAACTCGACTTCGATGCATGGCTGCCCTCAAATCAACCTCTTCACGCTTCTCATCAAGTAGATCGAGAGATTCAGCAAGTAATATAGCATTTGTATTTGGATCATAGTATGTCGCACGATGAGAAGGTACTTCTAGTTCAACTAGAATAACGGCTTTTGAACCATAAGAAAGAGAGAATGGAGTGTGGCCGGTCGCGGTCTTGTGGGTTGTTCGGTAAGCCCATAGAGCCATAGGAAGTTCATCGACCCACTTGCCCCCCACCTTTTCCAGTCATTTTTTCAAAATGGATTTTATAACTTTATTAATTGCTTCAACCTGTCCGTTTGCCTGAGGGTGCGCAACTACGGAGAATTTCTTTCGGATGTGAAATCGTTCGCAGAAATTTTTAAATTCAGCACTGTCGAATTGGGTTCCGTGGTCCGTAATAATGGTGTGTGGAAGACCGAATCGACAGATGATGTTGCGGACTACAAAGTTAATTACTTTCTTCGTTGTTATGGTAGCAAGAGCTTCATCTTCAGCCCACTTTGTAAAGTAATCAACTGCAACGATGGCGTATTTCGCACCACCTTTTGCCAGAGGTAGAGTACCAATGATGTCGATGCCCCACATCGCAAACGGCCATGGGCTTACCATTTGCGTTATCTCAGCGGGAGGAGCTCTAGTAATGCGGGCATATTTTTGGCACCTATCACATTTCGTTGCATAATCCGACGCATCGCGATTCACGGTCGGCCAGTAATATCCGTATTGAAATATTTTCTTGGCAAGTGCTTGCCCCTCGGTGTGATCGACACATTCTCCCTCGTGCACATCGTGCAACACTCGTTTAATTTCATCGTGAGCGATACACCGGAGTAGAGGGACTGAGTACCCTCTTCTGTACATGATTCCATTCTGGATGGTAAATCGTGAGGCCTTTCGAAGGACTTGTCTCTTTTCACTCCTGCGCTCCGGTAGGGCCCCGTGCTCAATGTAATTTCTGAGTGGAGTCATCCACGAATCCTTTTCGAGGATGGTTTCGCATACCCGGTCTATCTCTGCCTGGTCAATGCTCAGAGAAGATAACGCTTCTACGGGAATGAGTCCCATTTGCTGAGCTTCGCCTGTGCTGGCTAGCTTTGCCAATGAATCGGCTTTTTGGTTGCATTCTCGAAGTATACAATAAATGGCATAATAATCAAACTGATTTAGTACTTCCTGAACTCGAGCTAAGTAAGTAGCCAACCTTCGATCTCTTGCTTGATACTCTCCCCGTACTTTACACACCACTAATTGTGAATCACAATAAATTTCCACTGCGATAATTCTCAAATCTCTAGCAAGTTTCAAGCCAGCTAAGAGGGCTTCATATTCAGCTTCATTATTAGTCGCATGAAAATCGAATTTCAAAGCATAACATATGGATCGGCCTTCGGGAGTTTCAAGTAAAACACCAGCGCCCGAACACCGGTCATTTGACGCACCGTCGGTATAAAGCTTCCTGACGTATTCGGGGGATTCACTAGTTTCGGGCAAGTCCTTTGGAACAGTAAATTCAGCTATGAAATCGGCTAGGACTTGTCCTTGTATGGCCCGTCTTGGAGTGTATGTAATGTCAAACTGGCTCAGCTCGACGTTCCACTTGAGTAACCTACCAGACGTCTCAGGCCGCGAAAGGACCTGTCGTAATGGCTGGTCTGTGTAAACAATAATAGGATGTGCCTGGAAATACAGTCGAAGTTTTCTTGATGCAATAACAAGGCAATAAGCCAACTTCTCTAATTTCCGATAATTCCTTTCGGCCCCAGTAAATCGCTTACTGACGCAGTATACTGGCTTCTGTATCTTGTCTTCTTCTCGAATTAATGCAGCGCTGATAGAGTTTTCTGATATTGCCAAGTATATGTACAACTTCTCATGATCAATGGGCTTTGACAGGATAGGTGGTGTGGATAGATGTTGAACTAGTGCTTGGAAAGCGCCCTCACACTCCATGGTCCATTCAAAGTTTCGTTTTCCTTTTCGAATCAGATCGAAGAAGGGAATGCATTTGTTAGTGGACTTTGAAATGAACCTGCTCAATGCCGCCACTTTCCCATTGAGGCTTTGGACTTGCTTTATAGTTTTTGGAGTTTCAAGATTTCTGATTGCCCAAATCTTTTCAGGATTAGCTTCGATTCCCCAAGCGTTGATGATAAACCCGAGGAATTTTCCGGATGCAACTCCAAAGTGACATTTCAGTGGTTTGAGCTTCATTCTGTATTCTCGAAGTATGTTGAACATAGGTTCCAAGTCTTTAACATGGTCATTGGAAAATCGTGACTTCACAAGCATGTCGTCTACATATACTTCCATTGTTTTCCCGATTTGATTGGCAAACATCTGATTAACCAATCGTTGATAAGTAGCCCTGGCATTCTTGAGTCCGAATGGCATAACTTTGTAGCAATAAAGTCCCAGATTGGTTACGAAGTTGGTGTGTTCTTGATCAGGTAAATGCATCGGTATCTGATTATAGCCAGAATACGCGTCCATGAAGGATAAGAGCTCATGCCCAGCTATCGAATCTACTAGCTGATCAATTCTGGGAAGCGGGAAACTGTCTTTGGGACATGCTTTATTCAGATCGGAATAATCGACACATGTTCTCCACTTTCCGTTCGGCTTTCGAACGAGCACGGGATTCGACACCCATTTGGGATATAGCGCATCTCGAATGAACCCGTTTGCTTGAAGCTTTTCCACTTCTTCTTTAAGGGCGGCAGATCTCTCTGGATCCATACCACGCCTTTTCTGTTTGACCGGGACATGCCGCGGGTCAATATTCAGAGTGTGGCTCGCGATGTCCGGCGAGATTCCACACATGTCAGAATGCATCCAGGCGAATACGTCAAGATTCGCCCGTAGAAATTCAACCAATTCCTCTTGAGTTTGCTGGCTTAGCTGAGACCCAATCTTTATCATTTTCGAATCATCGTCATCGTCAATTGGGACATCAATCGTCAGTTCGGCCGGGGATGCTTGACTTTCTTTAGATTCTTCTTCGTCTTCAGTTTCTCTTGGGTCAAGATCCCTTTGGAATTGGCTGGGGTGCCCGGGCCTAAGCCCGGTCGTTAATTGTCAATTATCAGCAAAGCGGACGCAGAGAGATTCTTCTACGCCCTTTCCTTTCTCCTTTCGCTGCGCCTCTCGCAGCTCAGCAACATAACAGGCTCTTGCAGCAGCCTGATCTCCTTGAATGATTCCCACTTCACGATCAGTGGGAAATTTTAAAGTCAAACACCACGGGGAAATGGCTGCCCTGAATTCAGCGAGCGCCGATTGGCCCAGGAAAGCATTATAAGGGGAGTCTATGTCCAAAACAATGAACTGTAACAATCGTACCACATGTTTGTTTGAGAGATTTTGTTTTCAGGCTGAAGGTTTCTTAAGTTTTGAAAAGAAGAAGATAGAAAAAGAAAATGGAATGAGAGGCATATGTTTATATAAGTAGAAATGATTTATTCAATTAAAAGAAAAACAAAAATCTAAAACTTGACATTTGTCATTCTCCTTTGTTAGTTTGTTACACTTGTTACTAATAAGCCTTTAGAAAATTACACTTGTCCTTTTAATTAGTTTTATTTATTTTAAATGTAAATAAACCTCTTTTTCTTTAATTCAATAAATACTTATTACTTATTTATATATATATATATAGATAACTTTTTAAAGAAATAAACCAATTATATTTTAAAATCCAATTTAAAGTAAATTTAAAACCACATTCAAATTTGGAATAACAATCCTATTTTATTTAAAGTCTATTTATATCTATATATAAAACAATATATTAATAATATTGTTTAACATAATAATTTATCAATATTAAAACAATTTATAAAAGAGATTACCTTATTATTAACAAATTACTACTATTACTAAATGAATCAACATATCATATGTAATTTGTATTTTAAACTTATATATACTCTTAAATCCTATTTTCAAAGCTATTTCTGAAATTGTTACATTATTAAATTCCAGCATACTAGCCAACAAAGTGGGTTATACAATCAAGTCCGTTATCACTTATTTTTTTGAAAACCCTAGACCTATTATAATATAACCAGATTTCCTATCAAATGTTTTGGTTAGCGTAAGGTAAAAGCTTACCCATGTTTATTTGTGGGAAGTCTTACGTGATACCTTTGTTTTCAAAAGGCTTTGAAGTTAAGCAACTTTAACCTGTTACTCACACCAAACCCATGTCTGACCCAAGTGTTTATTTCTGTTTTATAAACTCTTGGGTACTCAAATTTTTACGAGTAGCCAAGGGATTCAGGTTAGCTTTGACGAATTGTAGAGGAGCAATGGAGCAGGAGGCTTCAGCGTTGTAGATAGATAGTAGTTCCGCTGTGTTGATCTTTGTGTTGATCTCTGTATTGTATTGAGTTGTAATAACTAGACAGGTGTTTATAACTGTCTAGTATGTGATGTATAATCTGTGTAACTCTGATGTATATGATACTATGTAATATCTTATGTGTTATATTATATTTCATTCGTTCCGCTGTGAGTATCTGTTGTTGTTTCTTTCTCTCTTCTCTTCTTTTCTCTTTTCTATCCCTTTCTTTCTTATTAATGATGCGTCATCCTGTGGAATGAATGGCGGGTCATTATAGTTTTACCTTACGATAACCAAAACATTGATAGGAAATACAGTTATTTTATAATAGGTCTAGGGTTTTCAAATAAATAAGAAATAGCTGAAATTGTTACATGTTTATGTGCAGGAAGTCTTACGAGATACCTTTTCTTTCCAAATGGTTTTCAAAGTTAAGCAAATTTAACCTTTTACTCACACCAGACCCATGTCTGACCCAAGTGTTTATTTTCTGTTTTATATAAACTCTTGGGTACTTAAATTTTTACGAGTAGCCAAGGGATTTAGGTTTAGCTTTGGCGAATATTCTGGAGGAGCAATGGAGCAGGAGGCTTCGGCGTTCGTAGATATAGTATTCCGCTGTGTTGATATCTGTGATAGTGTTTGTATTGTATTGAGTTGTAATAACTAGACAGGTGTTTATAACTGTCTAGTATATGATGTATATGCTGTGTAACTCTGATAAGTGTTGTATACTATGTAATAGTTTATGTTATTAATATAATTTATTCGTTCCGCTGTTGAGATTTTGATGTTGTTTCTTTCTCTCTTCTCTTCTTTTCTCTTTTCTATCCCTTTCTTTCTTATTGACGATGCATCATTCTGGGCATAGGATGGCGGGTCGTCACAGGTGGTATCAGAGCTTATTCTTTGAAAACTGGAATGCTAGCTATAGAAACTTGCATGCATGCTATACTCTTGATTGTTGAGATGTTGCTTAGATTCCAGGATTGCTTGCTTTCAGATTTGAAACTCCAACTCCCAACTCTACTGGCAGTTCCACCATTCCAGTGGGTATAGTAGCACTTCCGTTGAAACCATGAATTCGGGATTGACAAGGTCTCAAGTCTGTGGCTTCCATTCTCATTTGATCATAAGCTCGCTTGAACAAAATATTCACAGAGCTTCCACTGTCAACTAAGATCCCTTTTATCCAAGCAGGACCTACTTGAGCTGAGATGACCAGTGGATCAATGGTGGGGGCTTCGACTTTATCAACGTCTCTGTTTCTGAACACGATGTCATCTGTCATCATCTTCTGTTGCTTGGCCGGAGCCCCTTCATCAAAACTACTATAACACTCGTAGTCTGCATGCCTAATAGAGCTGGCATACGACTCCATTTCCTTCCAGCTACGGTCTGCTGGATGAGGACCACCACTTACTGTATTATTAACCAACCTCCCGCCAGTTCGAGCGGGTTCCTCTTGCCTTTCTTATTTTGGTGCATGATTCTGATTTGATGGGCCCGCACCACCTAACAACGGTGCCCGCACATACTGATCCAACTTCCGCTCACGTATCAGTTTCTCAATGAGATCTTGTAAATGATGACACTCGTTTGTATTATGGCCATAACTCTCATGGAATCTACAAAACTTCCCTGTCTGGATCTGTCTTTCAGTTGGTGGTTTCGGGGCAGGTTTCTTGTATTGCATGGTATTGCATGTCTGCAAATACACATTTTCCAACGACATGTTCAATGGAGTGTAATTATCGTACATGGAAGCTCTACGCCGTGGACCACGTTTCTGATTACGTTTTTTGATTTGATTTCCATTGTCCCTCTGCTGATTCTGTTTATTTTGGATGTTCAACTGGACTTTTCCAGAACTATCCCCGGACTGTTTAACAGCGATGTTACTTTGGATTCCTTCGATGTTGGGCCCTGCATCATCCTGCTTCCTAGACTGTTTCGCATCCTCCCTTCTCAAGAATTGGGCTGCCTTGGAATAGAAACGGTCCAATGATGTAGGTGGTTTTCCAGCTAACCAATTTCCGAACTCAGAATCAGCATCAATCCCCTTAGTCAATGCCATTAGGATAGAGTTATCATTGGGATTGCTTATTTCTGCACACGCAGCATTGAATCGCTCCAAGTAACGTCTAAGTGTTTCTCCGGGAGCTTGTGTAACACTAGACAAAGTGTTAACATCTTTTGGCCTTGCTACGTGCATATGGAATTGTTCAACAAACTTGGTGGCCATTTGATCAAAATTAGAAATGGATCGTGGTGGCAAACGAGTGAACCACATGGTTGCAATGCCCCCTAGAGAAATGGGGAAACTACGGCATTTTACTATATCATCAGCTCTCCCAGCATTCATCAGCCATTCGTACTTCAGGATGTGTTGATTGGGGTCGAAGCTCCCTTCATAGACTGGTAAAGTTGGCATCCTGAAACGCCGAGGTGGTTCAGCATATAATACGTCATCGGTGAAAGGGGTATGACTCCGGGAGATTCCCTAGTCGTCATTAGAGAGACCCTGACTTTCGCGAATCATTTGGCGGATCATCGTTGATATATCCGGCAAACGGGTGCTAGGAGCATGCTGTGCCAAGGTGTGGTTAGGTTCCACAGTGCGAGTCTGGACCGGACGCGGTTGACGGTCCGTGCCTCGCCTCCTTGGTTCAACATCCTCAGGGACATAAGGCTCAGGAGTATGCTCCCAATGGCTACGATGAGGATCAGCTTGGTTTCCAGCATCAACTCCTTGTTCGGTAGTGGTGGTAGCAGTAATGTTGCCTGTGACATGATAAGGAGCAGCACCTCCTCGGGATGAAGGTCCTGTATGATGACTAGTGGATGGTCCAGTTCTGGGTTGTCCAAGATTCGAAGCAGGTTGGTGCCCTGTGGCCTGGGTGTAGCTTACATCCAACCGTGGGCGCGTGGATCGGTGATGACCGTCAGATGAGGCTGAACTCTCTGTGGAAGAATAAGAACCTTGGTCTCTTTTGGATCTTCTGCGCCTTTAGCAATTTAACTGGTTGGTCAACTCTGTGTTGGCACACAGTTGTTCATTTAGCTGTTGTCGACTCTGGGTCAATTCTTGAAGCAGCATCTGAAACTCTTGTCTGGTAACCGGGCCTGTTGGATCTGAAGGTCCGACGGCATCTTGATTGGATGGAGGCAATTGCGAGGGATTTTGTCGGTCCCGTCCTCCTTGATCAGCAGCTATAGAGGTAGTCCGTGTACTTACCATGGTGAAATGATGAAAGTCCTTTCCTAAATCTGATGCGAATCTGAATAGAATGGAAGGGCTTCAAGGTTCTAGATCTGGATCTTCTTCTTGGATTTATGCAATCCGATATAGATAGGAGATCCAAAGAGCAGGAGAAAAATTGGGTTTTTCTCAGTAAAAGCACCAAAGTGTTTGTACCATAATTAGGCACAACACTCTTCGGAAGTTTTTGAAGAGATAAAGTGAAGAAATTAAATGTAAAAAGAGGATTATCTAACAAAAACTCCAAATCTCAGATATGAAACTAATTAAAGTGCAAGGAGACACAAGAATTTAGAGTGGTTCGACATATCGCCTACGTCCACTACGAAGTTGATAGCTTTATTGATCTTTCCTTGAAGATTACAAGTGAATTCAATGAATTACAGTAGATAATTATGATTTGCAACAGTGAATTTTGTTATTGGCAGTAGCAAGGGAGTTTAGATCTGGACCTGGCAGAGTCTGGGCGTTCGAGAATTCAAAGAAGAAGAAGCCCCCTTTTTGTATGCCCTGGGGCTCTATTTATAGGTGTAGGAGGCTGATATTTCGCTCAGATCTCGGGAGGCTCCTTTTGGCACGTGACCAGGCCCATGCGCCCAAGCCCGCGAAGTTTCAGTCTGATCCGCGATCGATACGAATGGATTTTGTATCGATCGAGACCGCGTCCGATGGAGTCGAAATTTGGCGTGGACATTCTTTAGCATGCATGAAGTCTTCTGTGAAAATTTCATAGCATTTGGACTTGTAGATTAGGAGATATGATCGATACGAATTAGGATTTTTGATTGGCTATTTTGTTCGACTCCCTCATTTCGACTCGGTCCTGTTCGACTCGCTGTTCGACTCGGTCTGGTTCGAATCGCTGTTGGTTGCCCAGTTCAAATCGATCAACAGCCTGCTCCTTCGCATCGATCTGTAGCTCACCTCGTTCGACTCGATGGAGGTAGACTTCGTTCGTATCGGCTGTTGTGATTTGCTTCACTTCGGTGGATACGAAGTAGAGGTCTTCGGATGGACGCGTAGTTGACATTGGATGATCGAGTCGAACTGTGCATTGATCGATCGAGTCGGACAAAGCTTTCCTTGATGGATGCGAAGCTGATTGAGTCGAAGTGTGCATTGATCGATCGAGTCAAAGCGTGATTTCCCTGATGGGTGCGAAGCTGATCGAGTCGAAATTGTGCATCCTGATGGATTCGAACTAAGGCTCCGTGATGGACACGAAGTGGTCATTGTTCGATCTATTCGAACAGTGGCTTCGCCAATGGAGTCGAACTCGATGGAGTCGAACTCGATAGAGTCGAACAGTGGTTCTGCGATGAACGAGAAGCGATGCGAGTCGAAGTAGGCATTCCTGATGGATTCGAGCTGAGCGATTCAAATAGTGGTTGGTCTTCATCCAATTTTGTATCGATCGTAACTTGAACATACGAATTCGGATTGACTTGAGATTTGGAACGGTGACTCTCATAGCCTTGCTTGTCATGTTATATCAATTTAAGCTCGATCCGGACTCGGACAAAATTTGTCGATATCCATAGTGGGCCCGCGTATAACCGATTTTCTAGACGAATTGTCTTTGGTTTCTAGTCAAGTTCTTGGTGTCACGGCCTTGCCAAAAGGCGGGATAACAAAGTAGAATATAGTTTATATAGGTGAGTAAACTCATTTTTAATTAAAGCTAGCTCCTTAAGGTTACTCGTTGCTTCTCCTTGCTTAATAACCCATGTCCATCCCTTTTCTCCTTACTTTGTACCATTTTTCCTCCTTTAAAAACACTCTCTAATGCTTTGATAATGAAGTATAAGTACTATATGTGAGTTTGGGTTAATTTGGATATGTTTATGCATGATTTTGTTTTTGGTTTTAAGATGTTTATGAAGTGATAAGAATTGATTTAAGGAATTTTTATGTGGATGAGAGAGGTATGAATGTGTGTGTATGTGTGTTTTTGTGTTTGTGTATAATGGTAAAAGAGACTCAAGTTAAAAGAGTCTTTATCCCATTTCCCTTTTTCCCTTATCCCCTTCTCTCTATCCCTTACCATCACCAAAGTCTTCTCCCTTATGTTCACAAAATATTACATCCACATTCCTAACTTTTATATTCGACTTAAACAAGTTAACATATTACTATTACACACTAATAACTTATATATGCTCAATTACAATTAATAATTTTTACTATACTTAAACTTGATTATCAATAATACATTTTCGATCACATCATCGACTATAATCCTATTTACTTATGGCTGAAAAATATTCAATTTTTTTTAACATTAATCTCTTTCAATTATGTATGCATAAGTGATACAAATTCCAAATCATTACATTCTCCTCTATTAAAGGAATGGTACCCCTTGCAATTTCGGTTGCATATAATAATGGACACATGCTACTTAAGAGATCAATAGGAACCAAACTACATACTTACAAAATAGTCAATGAAATTACATATAAAAAAATATGCATACTAGGCGACTTCACCTTATACGGTAAGTGCACTAAAAAAGATACTACATACATGTTACTGCTAAATGCATAACAGCTCAAGATATGGCATTCTAGGACTACCTTCGGTCTCCTATGTATAGTTACCTACATTATCACTCTATTACACCTTGACTAACTTCACGATCTTTGTCCAAAAATGCTTCATATCTCGATCAGCTTTATGAATATGTCATGTAAGTACTTTCAAGTCGGTCTCAATCTCTAGGTCCTTTATTTTTGTCGGTTCCACTTTTAAAGTTGAATCATGCACGTATTTTCACCAATGTGAAACATGGAGTACATGATGCACACCTGGTATTTTATTTGGTAACTCACCTCTACATGCAAGTTTATCGATTCTCTCAAGTAATGGGAATTGTCCTACATATCGAGGAGCTAATTTCCATGTTTTATCAAATCGAACAACAATTTTCTACCAGAGCTAGAAACCTTCACAAGTATAAAGTCCCCAACCAAGGACTCCAAGTCCTTATGCCTCCAATAAGCATAACTCTTCTACCTATATTCGAACTTGAATAAGATTTACCATCTCGGTAGCTTCTTCAACCATATCAGGTCCAAGTATCAATCTATTTGTAGTATCGAGCCAAGACGATGGTGATTTTCATGATCAACGATACAATGCCTCAAAAGTGTTGTGTCAATGCTAGACTAATAGTTGTTGTTGTATGTGAACTCTACCATATGAAGATGATTCTCCCATGAACCCTAAAAAAGGAACACATGCACGTAATAGATCCTCCAACACTTGGTTCACCCTCTCCATTTGACCATTAGTTCAAGAATGATAAGTTGTACTCAAACTCAACTCCAAACTGACTCGTGAATAATGAATCTCCATCGCTATTAATACTGCAAGAAATCCCACGGAGTCTAACAACTTCCTTCATATATAAATAGACCAAACTTAACATTGTTCTAGTCGAGTTTACTAGAATGAAGTGTGAGCTCTTAGCTAAGAAATCGACTATATAACCATTATAATTTCAATCCCTCATCTCGGCCTAGGTGTCCATTAGTAAATTCCATGGAAATTTTCTCCCATTTTGACATTGGAATTTCAAGTGGTTGAAGCTATATTCCTGACTTTAGACATTCACTCTTTACTTGTTGGCAATTTAAACATCTACTTACCTATATACTAAAATCTCTATGCATGTCCCCACTAGAAAACACGCTTCATATTATGATACATATTTGTACCTCCTGGATGTATAATAAACTTCGAACAGTGACTCTCATCGAGTAATTCCTTTGTGATCTTGTTAATATTGGATGCATAATCATCTGTCCTTTCATAACAAACCATGACAATCAATCTTGAATCCTACAATGCTTTCAAAATTAACACCATCAACCAAATCATCCATAACCTTAGCCAACTGAGTATTTTCTCATGAACTAGCCTCGATCTAATCCAATAGAGATAGTCTAACTACCAAACTTGCCAAGACATCCATGCTCGGATTATTTTAGATTGTCAGTCACATTTAGCTAATATATCCAATGCTTTCTACTTTCGGGCCATTAATGTAGCCATATTTGCGTGCCTACTACGAAGCACATCAGCCACTACGTTAATCTTTAAGGCTGTAAGAAGATCTCCAAATCATATGAATCCAAAAACCTTAGCCAACGTTATTGCATCATATTCAAGTCTTTTTGTGTAGAAAGGTACTTCAAAGACTTATGGTCTATAAATAACTTGAACGTCTTACCGAGAAAGTGCCAAATAACCCAAATACAATAGCTAACAGCTGTAAATTATGAGCCTCATACCACTGCTCATACGTCTTAAGCTATTGGCTCGCATAAGCAATATAATTCGTGCTACATTTAAAATGCACCTAAACCCTGTGTCGCAGACATCTATATATACAGTTAAACTCTCGCTCCCATCTAGAACGGTCAAAATAAGAGAACTAGACAACCACTCTTTTAGCAAAGTGGATGCATCATCATACTTTTTCAACTACGTCAAGTGAGTAGCCATCTTCAAAAAATTCCGAATAAATCTCCAATAGTAACCATTTGAACACAAGAAGCTTCTTAGTTGCACTTGCTAGTCTCTTCAAATCTTGAACTGCCGCAACCTTTTAGGTAAACAACAATACCTTTCTTTGACACAATGTCTAAGAAACCTAACTTTAACTGCCAAAAATGACACTTTGATAATTTAGCCTTAATTTGATGCTCTCTCAAAATCTCAAGCATAACTCTAAGTTAGCCATTATGCTTTTCCTTGATCTTTAAATGGACCAAGACATCATTGATAAATAAAAAAAAATTATTCAACACATCTCTAACTATCTGATTCATTAAGTCGATAACATAAGCTAGAGCATTAGTTAGGCCAAATGGCATGACTAACCACATAGAAATGATCTGCTCTTTTCCACCACTCTTAAATGATGAAACCCCATAACCAAATCCAATGGTGAGAATACATGAGCCTTACTAAGATGATTAAACAAGCCAACTATCTTTAGCAGCGGAAACTTGTCCCTAAAGGCACACTTATTTAGCTCTCGATAATCTATTCACAACCTTAAGGAACTATCTTCCTCTGTGGAAATACAGCAGGTGCTCACTAACTTAAATGATTATACATGATTAATTATTTATGTAATTGTAACGACCCGCCATTTTGGACCATTCGCGTCCATTATAAGTGAATAGGTAGACACTCATGCCGGAGTTGAATTGCTCAAAATACCGCGTTGTTAATTTAAATTGGCAAAACTGAACATATACAGTAAATAAATAATCATAGATCACAGACACAGAGTAATAAATGCAGCGGAAATAAAAGAGATAGTAGTTCATGAAGCTACTATATGAATATATAAAAATACATCAGAGTTTACAACAGAAGAGTAATACGATACATCAGATACAAATCAGAATACATCACTGGAATCATCGAATACTGAAAGCAGAATAGATGGCTGGATCTTCAAGCAAAGCTCCAACTCCAAAGGTGAGTCTCGAATACTGGTACACTCAGTCTGACCCGAGCGTAAAGCAAAAACACAAGACACTCGAGTCAGGATTAACATTCTTATATTAATAAATCCAACTCAAGTGAAATAGCAATTGAAATACAGTAACTCAAAGGATGTTTGGAATAACCATCCTTTAAGGATCCGTTAAACTATCTACTAGGTAGTAATGTACGCTAAGTAGATAATGTCTATCAGTAATATAAAGATATCAAAGTAGGGTTAAGCAGGGCCCATACACCTCTTAACCTGTTTATTCCCAAAAGCATATACAAGACCGTAGTTTCCCCAAAACCGGAAGTCACCAGAGGGCAATCCATATACTAAAGGTACAAATCAAAATCGTAGTGGTCGCGTATAGGATAATCAGTATGACAAGGTACATGAGGCGATACCAACTAGGATACTAGTAGTTGCCTGATCCGGACTGATGTTGGGCATAGCAGCTACTACCCCAACACCGCGAACAACACTCCCAAATCGAGGGGTGCACCCAAATCGAATCACAAAAGTAATAGATATGGTATCGAAGAAGTGTGTCCGCTAGAGATGGCGATCCTCAATGGCCCGGCGCGGCTCCTGTTTTAGTCATGTCAAGGGTCATCCAAAATCGTTCTCTTTCTTCAGTCATCGCGTTCATCAAAACCATCCACTTCGTTCTGGATCATCACTCCGCGTATAGTTATTAAAGTGGTTTTCGATTTAGATAGAGAGTATATCCATAACCGAATTCCGGTCTCTTTAATAACTTTCGTAATTATTTCACCGATTGGTCGTTTATTTATTTCAAAACCAAATCAATTTCAATTTCAAATAGAATTCGTAAATCAACATTTCATTTGTCTTTCAAAACCAATTTCCAATAATTTACGTTTCAAAACTTCCAAATTCACAATTTCAAAATCTTATAATTCAATTTCAATTTCTATTTAAAACAATTCAAATATTGATTCAAGTTCGTAAATAAGTTTCATTCCGAAATCATTTAAATTAATTTGATTTAACATTTAAATCAATTTAAATTCATTTATCGATTTCATTCAATATTCAATAAGTAAATTTGCCATTCAAAATAATTTCTATTAAATTTCCAATTCATTAAATCAATTCTTAAGTTCAACTTCAATAAATCAAAATTTACAATTTTGAATTAAACTAAATTCGTCAAATCAATTCTTTCAATTACAAGTCTTACATTAATTCCAAAAATATCACATTTTCATTTCTTGTTAAATAAATTCCATTTCACTTATTTACTTTCTTAAATAATTTTCCAAAACTTACTTAATCAAGAAAACTCAATTTCAGTTATTACGAAGTAAAATTCACTTATTCAAAAGTTCAAATTTTACTTATTGAAGAGTTCAATTCAATTTAATCATTAAATAATCCAATCTTATTTAATTATTAAATAATTCAGAACTTAATTATTAAATAATTTTCAAAGTTTAATAATTTCAAACTTAATTATAATTTCAAACTTAATTATTAAATCATTTCAAAGTTCAATAATTTCAAACTTAATTCAATAATTTCCCAAATTAAACAACATTCTTTCATTGATTATATCGTTAATCTTTTGTTTCAGATTATTAAATATTACCATTTTCCTTTCATCAAATTCTTTATTAATATTTCATTTCAGATTATTAAATATTCACGTTTAAATTTCATTAAATTCAATTTCCAACTTCGTTTCAAAACCATATTATTTATTCAAATAAAATCTTCATTTTATTTTTAAATCAAAATATTGACCAATCGGGTTTTTATTTAATTCTCTATCCTAGGTCAAAGTTCGATTTGGGTATTTATCATTTCAACCCGATTCCAATTCAATTCAAAATCAAAACATAGCAAAGGGAACTTGCAGTGTGATAACTGGGATGGTGTCAAAGTAAATAAACAAGCAATAACAACAATCAATAACAATCCAATCATCAATTCAAATAATCCCGAAATAACCGTATTAATTCGCATTGTTATTTGTACGAATTAATATAATTATTTCTAGAATCTACACTATCATTTCATGTAGATTAAAGATTATTACATTACAATTTTCACTTGTCATCCATTTACAATTTCATGCATCATCAATTTAACAACATACATTCAATGGTTCAAAATGTAATTAAACAAATTCTACGTGTCAATAAATTTAACAGTTAAAGGGGTCATATTATACAAATGTCAGTTCATCAAATTAACATTTATTTATCCTATATCAAGTTCAATTTCATACTATTTATCATTTAACATTAACAATTTAACGTCCAATATAAATATCAACAATCAATCAATTATCAGCCAAACTGTATTATCATCGCATAAATAATTAACAGATAATGGTGTCAGATGTCACAGGTGAACTGATACAGGTAAAAGCATATATAACAGTGTAATTAACTAACAATAGTAAATTTCAATTGTCGTTTCAATTGAAATCAAATTTAATAAATAAAAGAACGTTAATCGTGAGTGAGTGCTCACCTTTCGAGGCTAGAGAATTTGACGAAGAAGTGAGTTACGAATCCAAGCACAAATTCCAAATCAAAGCTAGATGGATACGGACTCGACGGACAAGCTGATAGATAGAAATTTGATGGAAACGAATTAGAATCGTCGAAAAAAATCGAAACAAAATATATGATATAACATCTCTCTAAACAAATTTTAGACGTACATTTAAACTAGGATATATATTATATTTATTTCAAATCAAAATAAATTTAAACTATTGTTATACTACATGTATATACACACGTACGAAACATACTTACTTATTTTCAAATCAAAATTTACATTTTAACATAACATCTATATATATATATATATATTACCTATATGAACTATGTATACTTGTGTTTAAAATCTCAAAATAAACTTGTATACAAGCAGACTGCTACATATACAACAATGCAGACTGACATATATATGTATATGTATACGGTGCAGACAACTACCAACTTATAGACATAGAGTTCTTGACATATATTATATAAACACTATATTATTATTATTATTTTGGAAAACAATGTATATACAATTATATACGAGTAAATATATATATGAAAGATATTTAACAACCGCATATGGGCTGCCTGCAAGATAAAGTCCGAACATGTACGCATGTATTTGTATATCTGACATGTATTAAACTATATATTAACTTATATATAACCTACGTACCTTTACAATTGAATACAACGTGACACATAAAGTATAAAACAATCAAGTTATCAAATCTCTCTACAGTACAAGTGATATGTGACAGTAGCTAACCGAGCCCTGATGCATGAAATACTATATTGTATACTTACTTCGTAAATATATTTATATACTTTCTATACTATCAACTGTCAACATAAAAGTTACTTTACAAGAAAAATATAACTTAACCAGGACAACTTTATACTTAGAAACAAATACCTATAACAGTTTAATATATATATAAACTAACTTAAAAAAAATTGAAAACAAGTCTTGCCTCAAATGTACATCATACGTGTACAACAAAACCCATTAGAAAATCAATACTTAGTAAATATATGTATATTACCTTTATATATAAGAGAGAGGAGAGAAGCAACTACAGAAAAGCTCGGCAACATATGAAGGTGGACAACAGTGAGGTGGGGGGAAACAAGCAGGGGCGGCAAACAGTTTCGGCGGTGGTGAAGTGGGAGGCAACGATCGGATCAAGGTTGCGGGGACGGTGGATGACGGTCGCGATAGCTTCGGTCAAGCTTGAGGTGGCTTCGGCGAGGCCATAGGAGACGAGGGAATGGGTGGAGGTTGATGGAGTCTTGGGTTGTGTGCTCTTCACGTGAAGGAAATGGCGGGCTGTGAGGGAAGGTGCTGCACGCAGAGGGTAAGGAGACAAGCACGTCTGAGTTGAAATTGTGGAAGCGGACGACTGGGCATGCGTGGTGAGGAGAAGACGTGGGTGGAAGGGAGGATAGAGTGGAGGTTTGCTGCCGTGGCCATGGTGGGAGAGATGAAGGTGTGGTGAGGCCGGCTGTTCGCGAGGTCGAAGCATGTAGGTGAGGCGAGTGGAAGGAGCCAAGGTCGGGCAAAGGGGGATGGAGATGGTGTGCGGTTACCATGGCTAATGGGTAGATGCTAAAGGCGGAGATCTGGGAATGGAAGATGTTAGTGGGTGATGGTGATAGGAAAGAAGGGAAATGAATTTTATCACAGGGCACAAGTAGGAGATGACAGAACCAAATGAATACCAGCAGGCAAAAATAAAGGAACCAATGAACAGTCACGTTGGAAACGAAAATTTACTAGAATTAAGGCAAACGTAAACCAAAATGAAGAGCCAAAATTTGTGAAAAGGTGGAATTTGCAATAACTCGATATTAATGTATGCGAATACGAAATGAAAAGGCAATTGATTGAAACCGTGAAATACGAGGAGTGGAAGGAAACCAAAAGATTTTACAAACCGGTACCGGTACGAAATCGTTTCACAGATTTCGCTGCGTACCGGAACTTCAAAATATAGAAATGAATATACGGTAAAGATCAGCACGACGAGGCGATCAGAACGGTATACAGATATCGGTGGTACGATCATCCGGTAAAAATCGATATCGGTACCAGAATACTGCTATTTTGCAGAAAATAAGAACGACGGATCCAAAGATGTCCGAATTTGGAAAAACAACAAACTGACAACTTGCTCAGAAGATGGTTTAGAATTTTTCTATGTAAAAATATTTAGGGTTCGGAAACATTTTATTTTCATCGCTTTTTAACTGATTAAATTGAAGTAAATTTACGCGCGAAATAAACTTTCGTATTTTCGGACGAAAATTTACCAGTTGCTATGTCTAACTAAACGTATTCCAAATATTAAATTTTATTTCAAAATTTTATCGTTTAAAATTTCACAAAATTTTAACTAATTACGTTATTTAAACGGTTGAAATTTACGGGTCGTTACATTCTCCCCCACTCAAAACTTTTCGTCCCCGAAAAGGAACGAGGTAGGAGAAATAGAAACAACCAGAAAGAAAACAGATTTGAAATACAAAATAACAATTAATTTAAACCATATAAATTCAAATTTAAATTAATTGATATTCAATAATTGATTTAATCCATTTGATTTTACTAAAATCAATCTCAACTATTTCTAAATTCATTATTTTATTATCCAATTGTCTTAAATTTATAATTTCTAAAACCATAAATTTGAATAATCTTTTATTATAATCATATTTTCTTCAACCATTTAAATTCTTCTTTATTCCAAATTATTGTTAAATTTATTCTACTTAGTATATCTTATCCCATATATTTAGCCCATATAAATTAATTTAAACCATAAAATTTCGATTTAGATTAATTTACATCTATTAATTTCTTTTAAATTCAAGGTATTTTCGTATGTTGATCAAACTTCAATTTATTAATTCTTTCAAAACAAATTTATTAATTCTTTCAAAACAATTTATTTCATGATTAACTGAGTTTTACTTATTGTTCTATCTAACTCTATTGACATTTGTATAATCAAAATTTAGTGTATAACATTTATTATAAACACCTAAATTTTATTTATAAATTTATTTTATATTGTATATTATCCAATTACATATTCAACTTCTGAATTATTTAGGTAAGTTGTATTAGAATGCAGTTGAACAATATACAAATAAAATTTTCCCAATTCGATTATTCAAGTTTAAATATTTATTCCAAATTTTGATTTTATTTATAATTAAAATCATCTTTTAACAAAATTTAAGAATTAGATTTCCGATTATCTTTAAACAATTTAGAGATATAAATAAGATACCTATATATATGTAAATCAAAATATACTGAAGAAATTCAAATCAAAATAATTTTTCAAAACAAACCGTAGCAAAGCTACAGAATAGTATCTCCACTTCGAAACTCGAAAATGAATGTCGATGATGCGGCCGCCATCACCGAAATTATTTTCCAGCGACAAAGAGAAGAGCACTGATTTCAACATTTAAAAAAAAATTCTTTGAAAACGATTTCTATTCGAAAGTACGTTCAATAATATACCTTAAATTTTAAAAACCAAAGTTCGAAATCACCGGAAACTAAGTTCTCAAATTTCTGAATTAAATTCATTTCAAATTCCAAATCAATTTATAAACCGTATTTATAAATTCATTTAGAATAATAAATGATAATCAAATATTATCATTTCAAACAAACAATTTAATTAACCTATTAAATTCCAGAAAATTTAACTTATATTTTTACAATATAATCAACAAATTTATTTCATTTACCAAATTTGAAAATAATATTGTGTCAGTTTGCTCTGTTCAAGTGTTTTGGAGATCCTATCGATAGCGCTGATCAGACGAATCGATCGGAAACCCAAATCACATCAACAACTCAAACAACACAATATATAAACCATTTAATATTAATTTACAAATACCTTTCTTTGCTCGACGATACAAGAATAGATTTCAAAACAAAGATAGAGATTCAAATTTTTGATGGGCTCAAATCAAAGAGAATTTTGATTCGAAAATAAGTTTGAAACAGAAGATAAGATAATTCAATTACCACAATCGGAAGATGGATGAGTTTATTTAATTCACGGGCAACCGTAACCGGGTCGTCCGTAACTTCAAGAATAAGATCGATGCTGAATTCCGAGGTAAATCAACATCCAATCTCGAGAAATAGAATTCAGGTATAGTAGGAGATAGATAGCATCGTAAACCGAGGATACAGAAATCTCCGGTAAATCGATGTCTATTATAAAGGAGTTTCTCCTTTACGAATCATTCGAAGATTGGCGAGACCGCCGAACTATTATAGATAACATTCAGAATGGAGTTATGGGGTGCTCCAGAATTGAAAGAAGACGAATTGTGAAAGACACGGAATGAATTTCAGAACCGAGGGGAACGTTCCAACATTCAAAGGAATTGAGTCAAAGGAAGAGATTGAAACTCGAATGAGAGTGATTCTGTAAATACATTTACCCTATGTGTTAAGTTTTGCCTAGAGCTACCAAAGCTCTGATACCAACTGTAACGACCCGCCATTTTGGACCATTCGCGTCCATTATAAGTGAATAGGTAGACACTCATGCCGGAGTTGAATTGCTCAAAATACCGCGTTGTTAATTTAAATTGGCAAAACTGAACATATACAGTAAATAAATAATCATAAATCACAGACACAGAGTAATAAATGCAGCGGAAATAAAAGAGATAGTAGTTCATGAAGCTACTATATGAATATATAAAAATACATCAGAGTTTACAACAGAAGAGTAATACGATACATCAGATACAAATCAGAATACATCACTGGAATCATCGAATACTGAAAGCAGAATAGATGGCTGGATCTTCAAGCAAAGCTCCAACTCCAAAGGTGAGTCTCGAATACTGGTACACTCAGTCTGACCCGAGCGTAAAGCAAAAACACAAGACACTCGAGTCAGGATTAACATTCTTATATTAATAAATCCAACTCAAGTGAAATAGCAATTGAAATACAGTAACTCAAAGGATGTTTGGAATAACCATCCTTTAAGGATCCGTTAAACTATCTACTAGGTAGTAATGTACGCTAAGTAGATAATGTCTATCAGTAATATAAAGATATCAAAGTAGGGTTAAGCAGGGCCCATACACCTCTTAACCTGTTTATTCCCAAAAGCATATACAAGACCGTAGTTTCCCCAAAACCGGAAGTCACCAGAGGGCAATCCATATACTAAAGGTACAAATCAAAATCGTAGTGGTCGCGTATAGGATAATCAGTATGACAAGGTACATGAGGCGATACCAACTAGGATACTAGTAGTTGCTTGATCCGGACTGATGTTGGGCATAGCAGCTACTACCCCAACACCGCGAACAACACTCCCAAATCGAGGGGTGCACCCAAATCGAATCACAAAAGTAATAGATATGGTATCGAAGAAGTGTGTCCGCTAGAGATGGCGATCCTCAATGGCCCGGCGCGGCTCCTGTTTTAGTCATGTCAAGGGTCATCCAAAATCGTTCTCTTTCTTCAGTCATCGCGTTCATCAAAACCATCCACTTCGTTCTGGATCATCACTCCGCGTATAGTTATTAAAGTGGTTTTCGATTTAGATAGAGAGTATATCCATAACCGAATTCCGGTCTCTTTAATAACTTTCGTAATTATTTCACCGATTGGTCGTTTATTTATTTCAAAACCAAATCAATTTCAATTTCAAATAGAATTCGTAAATCAACATTTCATTTGTCTTTCAAAACCAATTTCCAATAATTTACGTTTCAAAACTTCCAAATTCACAATTTCAAAATCTTATAATTCAATTTCAATTTCTATTTAAAACAATTCAAATATTGATTCAAGTTCGTAAATAAGTTTCATTCCGAAATCATTTAAATTAATTTGATTTAACATTTAAATCAATTTAAATTCATTTATCGATTTCATTCAATATTCAATAAGTAAATTTGCCATTCAAAATAATTTCTATTAAATTTCCAATTCATTAAATCAATTCTTAAGTTCAACTTCAATAAATCAAAATTTACAATTTTGAATTAAACTAAATTCGTCAAATCAATTCTTTCAATTACAAGTCTTACATTAATTCCAAAAATATCACATTTTCATTTCTTGTTAAATAAATTCCATTTCACTTATTTACTTTCTTAAATAATTTTCCAAAACTTACTTAATCAAGAAAACTCAATTTCAGTTATTACGAAGTAAAATTCACTTATTCAAAAGTTCAAATTTTACTTATTGAAGAGTTCAATTCAATTTAATCATTAAATAATCCAATCTTATTTAATTATTAAATAATTCAGAACTTAATTATTAAATAATTTTCAAAGTTTAATAATTTCAAACTTAATTATAATTTCAAACTTAATTATTAAATCATTTCAAAGTTCAATAATTTCAAACTTAATTCAATAATTTCCCAAATTAAACAACATTCTTTCATTGATTATATCGTTAATCTTTTGTTTCAGATTATTAAATATTACCATTTTCCTTTCATCAAATTCTTTATTAATATTTCATTTCAGATTATTAAATATTCACGTTTAAATTTCATTAAATTCAATTTCCAACTTCGTTTCAAAACCATATTATTTATTCAAATAAAATCTTCATTTTATTTTTAAATCAAAATATTGACCAATCGGGTTTTTATTTAATTCTCTATCCTAGGTCAAAGTTCGATTTGGGTATTTATCATT
This sequence comes from Allium fistulosum, assembly GCA_030737815.1. Classification (NCBI taxonomy): domain Eukaryota; kingdom Viridiplantae; phylum Streptophyta; class Magnoliopsida; order Asparagales; family Amaryllidaceae; genus Allium; species Allium fistulosum. The sequence goes on from CM060908.1 coordinate 719,914,193, forward strand.
TCAACCCGATTCCAATTCAATTCAAAATCAAAACATAGCAAAGGGAACTTGCAGTGTGATAACTGGGATGGTGTCAAAGTAAATAAACAAGCAATAACAACAATCAATAACAATCCAATCATCAATTCAAATAATCCCGAAATAACCGTATTAATTCGCATTGTTATTTGTACGAATTAATATAATTATTTCTAGAATCTACACTATCATTTCATGTAGATTAAAGATTATTACATTACGATTTTCACTTGTCATCCATTTACAATTTCATGCATCATCAATTTAACAACATACATTCAATGGTTCAAAATGTAATTAAACAAATTCTACGTGTCAATAAATTTAACAGTTAAAGGGGTCATATTATACAAATGTCAGTTCATCAAATTAACATTTATTTATCCTATATCAAGTTCAATTTCATACTATTTATCATTTAACATTAACAATTTAACGTCCAATATAAATATCAACAATCAATCAATTATCAGCCAAACTGTATTATCATCGCATAAATAATTAACAGATAATGGTGTCAGATGTCACAGGTGAACTGATACAGGTAAAAGCATATATAACAGTGTAATTAACTAACAACAGTAAATTTCAATTGTCGTTTCAATTGAAATCAAATTTAATAAATAAAAGAACGTTAATCGTGAGTGAGTGCTCACCTTTCGAGGCTAGAGAATTTGACGAAGAAGTGAGTTACGAATCCAAGCACAAATTCCAAATCAAAGCTAGATGGATACGGACTCGACGGACAAGCTGATAGATAGAAATTTGATGGAAACGAATTAGAATCGTCGAAAAAAATCGAAACAAAATATATGATATAACATCTCTCTAAACAAATTTTAGACGTACATTTAAACTAGGATATATATTATATTTATTTCAAATCAAAATAAATTTAAACTATTGTTATACTACATGTATATACACACGTACGAAACATACTTACTTATTTTCAAATCAAAATTTACATTTTAACATAACATCTATATATATATATATATTACCTATATGAACTATGTATACTTGTGTTTAAAATCTCAAAATAAACTTGTATACAAGCAGACTGCTACATATACAACAATGCAGACTGACATATATATGTATATGTATACGGTGCAGACAACTACCAACTTATAGACATAGAGTTCTTGACATATATTATATAAACACTATATTATTATTATTATTATTTTGGAAAACAATGTATATACAATTATATACGAGTAAATATATATATGAAAGATATTTAACAACCGCATATGGGCTGCCTGCAAGATAAAGTCCGAACATGTACGCATGTATTTGTATATCTGACATGTATTAAACTATATATTAACTTATATATAACCTACGTACCTTTACAATTGAATACAACGTGACACATAAAGTATAAAACAATCAAGTTATCAAATCTCTCTACAGTACAAGTGATATGTGACAGTAGCTAACCGAGCCCTGATGCATGAAATACTATATTGTATACTTACTTCGTAAATATATTTATATACTTTCTATACTATCAACTGTCAACATAAAAGTTACTTTACAAGAAAAATATAACTTAACCAGGACAACTTTATACTTAGAAACAAATACCTATAACAGTTTAATATATATATAAACTAACTTAAAAAAAATTGAAAACAAGTCTTGCCTCAAATGTACATCATACGTGTACAACAAAACCCATTAGAAAATCAATACTTAGTAAATATATGTATATTACCTTTATATATAAGAGAGAGGAGAGAAGCAACTACAGAAAAGCTCGGCAACATATGAAGGTGGACAACAGTGAGGTGGGGGGAAACAAGCAGGGGCGGCAAACAGTTTCGGCGGTGGTGAAGTGGGAGGCAACGATCGGATCAAGGTTGCGGGGACGGTGGATGACGGTCGCGATAGCTTCGGTCAAGCTTGAGGTGGCTTCGGCGAGGCCATAGGAGACGAGGGAATGGGTGGAGGTTGATGGAGTCTTGGGTTGTGTGCTCTTCACGTGAAGGAAATGGCGGGCTGTGAGGGAAGGTGCTGCACGCAGAGGGTAAGGAGACAAGCACGTCTGAGTTGAAATTGTGGAAGCGGACGACTGGGCATGCGTGGTGAGGAGAAGACGTGGGTGGAAGGGAGGATAGAGTGGAGGTTTGCTGCCGTGGCCATGGTGGGAGAGATGAAGGTGTGGTGAGGCCGGCTGTTCGCGAGGTCGAAGCATGTAGGTGAGGCGAGTGGAAGGAGCCAAGGTCGGGCAAAGGGGGATGGAGATGGTGTGCGGTTACCATGGCTAATGGGTAGATGCTAAAGGCGGAGATCTGGGAATGGAAGATGTTAGTGGGTGATGGTGATAGGAAAGAAGGGAAATGAATTTTATCACAGGGCACAAGTAGGAGATGACAGAACCAAATGAATACCAGCAGGCAAAAATAAAGGAACCAATGAACAGTCACGTTGGAAACGAAAATTTACTAGAATTAAGGCAAACGTAAACCAAAATGAAGAGCCAAAATTTGTGAAAAGGTGGAATTTGCAATAACTCGATATTAATGTATGCGAATACGAAATGAAAAGGCAATTGATTGAAACCGTGAAATACGAGGAGTGGAAGGAAACCAAAAGATTTTACAAACCGGTACCGGTACGAAATCGTTTCACAGATTTCGCTGCGTACCGGAACTTCAAAATATAGAAATGAATATACGGTAAAGATCAGCACGACGAGACGATCAAAACGGTATACAGATATCGGTGGTACGATCATCCGGTAAAAATCGATATCGGTACCAGAATACTGCTATTTTGCAGAAAATAAGAACGACGGATCCAAAGATGTCCGAATTTGGAAAAACAACAAACTGACAACTTGCTCAGAAGATGGTTTAGAATTTTTCTATGTAAAAATATTTAGGGTTCGGAAACATTTTATTTTCATCGCTTTTTAACTGATTAAATTGAAGTAAATTTACGCGCGAAATAAACTTTCGTATTTTCGGACGAAAATTTACCAGTTGCTATGTCTAACTAAACGTATTCCAAATATTAAATTTTATTACAAAATTTTATCGTTTAAAATTTCACAAAATTTTAACTAATTACGTTATTTAAACGGTTGAAATTTATGGGTCGTTACAGTAATATACCACTAGTTATCCTAACTAATACAAATAAAATCCTTCGTATTCATATTTTTAATTGGAAATACAATGAGTTTGCATCGCGGATTAAATCTATGCAAAACTATACTTGACGGTGAGGGATAATGCAGTCACCTCCTTAAACATAATGGTAGACATATGTGTAATTGGAATGCATGTCCACTCATATTAAGATAAATTAAGAGAATACAAGAAGTTGCACATCATCGAGCTAGGTAGTTTACAAAACATCTCTAGGTGCCTAGTACTACCATCTCATAGAAATACTTTTGGTTCTCTTGAAAGGTCTTCCTCCCAATCTAGCAGAGTATCTACATACCATGATAAAGTTCAATAGTGTTTGAGTATATACTAGCTATAAACTCCATTTCCTTCAACCACACCAGCTATAGTTAGGGAATTCCTATGAATCTACGCACTATCATTGGAAGTATTACTATTAGGTGCATTCACTCATGTTCTTCTTCAGCTATTGATCTTTACTGTTTGAATATAGTAAAATTCCTTTAGAATACGTCTTGGGCAGGGTAATAAAAAGGGAATTTGTATATAGAAAAAACTTATAACAAATATAAGTATGCACTCATACACATACATATTGTATAGTCAACTCATTCTAGGGCATCTCTTAACCTATCTTTAAGGAGCTAATCGCTACCAGGCTAAGGTATTCATTGAACCTAAGCTCTGATACCCGTTTCGTAGTGGGTGAAATGGGCAAATTTCAAAAAAATAATCCTATTTTGGATATTAGTGAGCCTATGAGGTCTAATATTTAACACTATGTCCAATATAATTATTTTAACAAAATTATATGTATTTTGATTATTTCATTCTTAATCAACTAATCTATATTAATTAAGTAAGATATGTGAATAGGTATGAATATATCAAATACACTCATATATATAAATGTCATGACACATATATGAATATATAGTATAGGTAAGTGCTTGATATTTTAAAAGGAGATGTGAATAAAATTATATACTATATGTGGATTTAATCACATAAGGAGCTAAAGATGAAAGGGTAAAAAATGACACCGTTAATTGATTCCACCATCCTATTTTGCATACATCCTTATCATTATACCCAATTTCCATAATTAAAATGGCATACGATAAAACATAATGACATGGTTAATATATACATGTGTAGATGTTGGGATTTATATCTACCATGTATATATTCAATATTTATGTGTATATTAATTGCCTCAATTCAATTGTTTAATATAACACACGCATATATAGTTATAAAATGTTTTGAAATCTATATATTGTTGGCTTAAAATACGATTTGATAAAATTTAACATATGCTGACAAGTTCAGGTTTTAAACTCCAAATTTAGGGTACAATATCTAAGTTTGGTTACGTAGGATTTATTCTAATTCAGTTCTAGATCTTTAATTAACTAAGTAATAATATTATATATATATATATCGATATATATATAAGTATGAAGCTAAAAATAATTTCAGTTAATTTTTGTATATATACAATATGTATATATACAAATATATATATATATATATATTATAATATAATTTGGAAAAAAGAATTATTTTGAAACAACCAAAAGAAATTTCAAAATTAAAATACATACAGTAAATTTTAAACAAGATGTTAATGTATATCATGTTTTAAGATTGATTGAAATCAAAATTATCTAATTTTTTAAAATTATGTATTACATTAGAAAATAATTACATGTATATTAAATCATAGATATCATCGTAAACATAGTTTTATATATGTAGAAACACACACACACACAGATATATATATATATATATATATATATATATATATATATATATTTGTGTGTGTGTATTAATTATAAATAATTCAGTTAAATTAAGTCATATCATTTGATTCATTATTTAGATAATGATATCAATTATAAATCATGGTGAGGTAATAATATATACATAAAATCATGAAAAGAATATTACAACTAAAGTATATAAATGTGAATAGTTATTGTACTTTATAGATCTGTCAAATAAGTGTCATCTTGATCTGTAAATTCTACTTAGATTCCCAAAATCAATGTTCAAACTTTGCTAGCACTGGATGAGCCGTCTTGTTCTATTTTATTAAATTTTTGGATAAAAATGTAGAAATTTTGGCTATGAATGACTGAAGAGGGCGACCATGAGAAGGAGGAAGGAAAAGGAGAAATGAAGAAATCAAATGAGAGAAAATCAAGGGACTTTGTTTAAATGGGTAGAACCAAACCTTTTATATTCTCTCCATTAAAACCTCCCTTAACTCTTATTTAATTTTCAATTAATCCAAAATTAATCTCTCCACAGCATGGCTGGCTATATATTTCCCTATATAAGGCAAAATTTCCATAAACCCATGTAAGTAGTTATCTCTTTTTGAAACCTATTTAAATATTTACCGATATCTTATATGGTTACATGCATGTATAACTTTTATATACATCTATATAATTACTAACAATACCCAAAACATAAAATAAATTAATAACTAAAATTTCTTAATTATTAATTAATTAAATTTTTTTTATAATCTGATTAAATCATGTGGTTTCTTGGAGAATTCACAAATACAATTATAAGACTCGAAGGTGTGAATTTAGTCAACGATTAATATTGAGCAATTCAAATATTGATATTCACATGTGCAACACCCCTTGTCAAAGAGCTAGTAACTAAAAATTAAATAATAATAATAATTAATGTATCAAATGCAATTAGAATTAATTGATATGAATTTTGGAAATGGTTTGGAAATTTGATGAGAAATTTTTATTAAAATAATAAGAATTAGATATGAAAAGAAAATGATTTGATTATTATTTAATAACTTTGAACTATGTAAATATAAATTAATTATTTGGAATAAAATGTTAAATTAAATTTGAGATTTATTTAGATGATAAAATGTATTTTATTAGTAAAGTTTGGAATTAATTAGTAAATGAATTTATATAAAATGATTTACTTAAATAAGTAAACTATAGAAAATAATCTTTTTGAAATAGTTAATAATATGGTTTATTAGTAAGGAATTTATGGTAGAATAATTGTTTGTAAGTGGACTGGAAATATAATTGTTTCATGAACTAAAGGAAAGAAAAGAAAAGAAGAAGAAAGAAAGAAAAATAAAACAAAATCAAACCCAACATGACACAAGCCCAAGAACCTAAACCCTAATTCATGTTTCCTGATTTTTCTATGTCCAGAGTCTTCCATTTTCTGATGTTTCCTCTTTATCTATAAATATACTTCATACATATTCATTTTCTAACTTTAGAAAACCAACATTTTCCCTAAACCCTACCTCTTTAGAATTCAAATAAAATTATAAAATAAAATCTATAAATCCCAACAACTCATATAAAAGCTTCTTTATAACTCGACACACATAGCAAGCTTAGATTATAGGGTTTGTTCATCAATTTGAAGTAGAGGCCATTTAGAGCGAAGGAGAAAGGAAGATCAGGAAGAAGAAACTAGGCCTGTAAGTGAGATTCTTCTATCAAGGTGAATGTCTCGACTCACTTCTATGTCTATTTGTGATGATGAATTAATATCTGAAATTGTGTGTGTTCCTGTATAACTAAATCACCATTATTATCTTCCTATATCACTCCTTCAACCCTTGTAACATTGATTTTGATTAATACTTTGAAAAATTGTTGGTTGTTTGGATTGATCGAGTCATAAAAATGGTTGTGCTTGATTTTGGGTACTCAATGGTATGAGAAGAGGGTGTTAAAGGAAGAGAAGTTGGTCAGAAATGCAAGGCACTGATAATCGCATACCGGAAATCATGTCCGATCCACCCCCTCCAATCGACCGATCGACCACTGTTTGTGACCAGTTGCCTAAAATTTTCTAAAAAAAGAATATATTTAATAAAATACAATATAATTATAAAAATAATATATATAAACATATTAATATACTATAGTATATATTTATATTTGGATACAAATAACATTTAAAATGTTTAATAATTAAATGAAGTGAATTTAATAATATTATTTAAATGGAAAAAAATTAAAAAGGTTGATAAATTCTTATTTACAAATTATCAAATGTACTACTAAAAATTGATGTAGATATATATAACTTATATTGTAGACTTATAAAGGAATTCTATGGCATATATATACACAAACATATGTATGTATGTATATATATGTATATTTAATCGGACATTACCATATAATAAATAATTAAATACTATTTCCTTTAAATAGTAAAATTAACTTATTTTCAAATGTTAATATATATATATTAAATTACTTTGGTTATTACTGTTTATGTGTTATTATTTCTGCGTGATGAGGAATTTGAATAAACGGATTAGTGTTACTGTCTGGTATGGGATTTTGGTAACACTTTTTTTGTTATTCATCAGACTTGTTGCATAGATATATTTAGTGGATTAAGTGTAGCTTATAGACACTGAATGGACGGACTGGTGGTTGGGATGCCAATGTGATACTTATTCGGTTATTTAATGTAAGTAGATGACACTCAATAGATGGGAATATGGATATGGTTTATAGTTATGTGAGGTGATGCTCGGGTAGAGTGAACTGTTGGATGATTGAGATATTGGGTGTACCATATATGGATATATATATATATATATATATATATATATTCATCGATATAATCTACCTGCCTATCATAAAGTACTCCAGAATATCATTAGGAGTTAACGGGAACCAAATGGCCAGTGTCCACCCTGCAGTTTGATCGTGGGGTCGTGCCCCAGATTTATGACGCTTTTATTTGGATAATTGATGGAGGGTGGGTAGCCCTAACCCTTTTTTGTCACCTAGGCATAAGTTTATTACATTAGGGGCATGATCCAAGATGGCGACGAGGAGTCCTCATGTTGACAAGCTCATTATATGGATATTGTCACGATTACTAGAGAGGTAATTGAAGAATGTAGGAGCGGATCCGGGTGGGTAGCCCAGGGCTCCTAGAGCACGCGGGTAGTTGTTAGTCTGCCTTCTAGTTCTATATTAAGTGGTAAATGAGTACATATTGTTTATACCCTCACTTAAGTATAGATTAGGGTGGTGAAACCCATTCAATATGAGATGACTCTACTTGGGACCTGGTGTCTATCGTATAGTCGATTCTAGTCACCATTAGATTTGGGTTATATATATATACACATACCTTTGTGTGTGTGTGTGTGTATGGGTATGTATTTGTGAGAAGAATTATTTGATAAATGCTACACTTGTTTTTATGGTATATTAGACTATTGAGTTTTACATATACATTGACTATATTTATATTACTTTTACATATCACATCTCCGTACATTATTATAGACATAGTCCGACTCGTGTGTTATTTATAATACTCTGGTCAGTCCAAGAGATATCAAGTGTAGGTACCCTGTGATGTCAGAGCTTGGTGGACCTTTTGATGATGATAATTCTATATATAAAATATATTATAACTCCCCCTGAGTTACAAAACTCCCCCTTAATCTATGCTTAGATTTTATATATTTCTCCCCCTTTGTCATTAACAAAAAAATAACCTCCTAAAATTATAACCCTAACACTAACTCTTACTATAATCATAACTCTAAACTTCCCTAAATAAAATACTAATCAATATGTATAAGAATTATATATAATGATGAGGAGAAAGATTATATAAAATAATAAGGTATATGTAAACTTTGATAATCATGAAATAATCAATCAATCCAAATATATATCCAATCAAACAAAGTTTATATCACATAGTATTCAAACAAATCCACACAAATCAAAGCCAATCAAATCCAAACCAAACCAAGTATTGTTATTTATATATAATCAAACCTATTTAAACTAAACATTTCGAGGAACTTTAACCCATCCATCGGCGTCAAAGATTGGATCCTCTCTGATAGCATCCTAATATTTATCAACTTTGTTGATGGTACACTCTGGATTAGTGGTTGGTTATTCTTTGTTCAAGGTGCCAAAAATCATCCATCGAATCACGTCGAAATGACTTTCTTGCTCCTTGATCATCTGCATTTGACTCAGTTCTAAGTGCCTCTGGTTTCTTAGAATGAAAGTAAGAATGTTCTTGAATGATTCAAGAGTTTGTTCGAGGTTTTCAGTTAGTTTTCGGATAGAAGAAGCCATTATTTTTGTTTTATAGTTTAGGAATGTAAAGGAAGAAGAAATAGAGTAGAAAATAAAGATTCTCTAGTCTTAACAGATATTTAAAGAGGTGGAAATTCATTCGAAATGAATAGACATCTGATGTCTATTCAATTTTCAAAATTATTTAAAAAAAAAATACTGTTGTATGTTAACATACATACCTAGGGTATGTCGACATATATGTAGAAATTTTCAAAACAACTTTGTTTTATTTTCTATTGTATTTGGCTTATACTATTATACTTGTATGACTTTCCAAATATAGTTGACAATATATAACAGTAAAAAATAGAATTTTCATTGATAATAATAATGAGTACAAGAAATAAAAAGAAAGATACATGAGATTCAACATAAAATAAACTAGAAAATCCAAATACAAGGATAGTTTAAACAAAACAACTAGAAAGATGCAGATGAAGATGAAGAAGAACCAACAAGCTTCAGATGATCTTTCCAAAGAATTTATCCATTGTGTTGGAAATTAAAGTAAATTTCTTTGAAAATGATTTCTTCAGCTTTCTTTGGTTATGGATGATCTTCTCTTGATTTTTGGGAAGATCTTTGTTGGATGGATTTGGTGGCATATTGATACTTTCCAAAGAAGTATCCTTCTCCTCTTCTTGTTCTTCCTCTTCGACTTCCATTTCATCTCCTTCCTCTTCCACTTCCTCCTCCTCTCTTATTTCATGCCCTTCTTCCCAAGTCAACCTTTGGTCCTTTTCCGCAAGCGTTTCATAAGGCTTAAAAAAGGTTAAATATGCATAAATGAAATGTTGGCATTGTCAAATATTTTTTGAGGAATTGTTTCCTCTCCTTTAAGGTCAACTCCAAAATAATTGAAAACATGAGTATGATACACACCATGAAATAGTGTGTTTTCATGTTTAGAATGATTCTTAGAAAAAAGTTCATCCAAAATGACTTGAGACCAATTTATGTCGTATTGACCGTAAATTGTGAAAAGAGCTTTGAAAACTTTTTGAGTCGGTTTGTTATAATTACCTGCTCTAGGAGTGATACTTTGTTGCAAAAGAAGGCTTAAAATTCTTGCTTTTGGATGCAAGTTTTTGTTTTTACTTCAAAATCATCATCACTTTAAAAAATATCATGAATTACTTCACGATTTTGAAAATCAATTTGAAAAGATGAAAGGTCCATTCCACTAGATTTGCATCGAAGAATATGACCCAAAAGTTCACAATTTAAAGCAATTTTTGTCCCTTTGACACTACTCCTAACTTCTCCTTCTCTACCATCATAAAACTTTCCTTTTAAATTTGCATAAAACATCTTTACTAATTTTGGACAATCAAAAAATCAATTTGAGAAGCATTGATTAAACCAAGAATTTCTTTTTGTAAACAAAGATTGAAAAGATCATAAGTAGGAAAATCTTCAAAAATAGGAAATGAAATCTTTTGGGAAAGAATTTTTTGAAAGATAAAAACTCAATATAGGCTTGAATGGCTTCTTGATAATTGAAAAGATATTCTTTTATTTTCTTTGAAAGCCTTATGTTTGCTGTAACGACCCAGTATTTTGGACCATTCAAATCGACAATAAATCCACACATGTCAGAATTGAATAATTCAAAATATCAGATTGTTAATTTAAATTTGGCAAAACTCAGCATATGCAGTAAATAAATCAATCACAGAATCACAGACACAGAGTAATACAATAATACGCAGCGGAATAGATAAAATAGTAGTTCATGAAGCTACTATATAAACATCAGAGTTAAAAATAAATTACAACAGAATATCTCAATTGCAATGAAGTCCCCAGTACAACAGATGACTTCTCTGAACAAATCAACTAGAAGAGCTGAAAGCTGAGGCGATAGTTGGATCTCCAAGGGAAGCTCCAAACTCCAAAGGTGAGTCTCAAATGCTGTATCACTCGGTCTGACCCGAGCGTAAAGTAAAACACAAAACACTCGAGTCAGGATTAACATTCTTATATCAATAAATCCAACTCAAGTGAAATATCAACTGAAATACAAGTAACTTAAAGGATGTTTGGGATAACCATCCTCTAAGGATTTGTAGAACTATCTACAAGGTGGGAATATACACTATGACACCGTGGCCATTTTAAATTTATTTACTTCAAAACCCAAATATCATTTCATTTCAAATATATCTATTTTCCAAAATAGTATATATATATATATGTATATTAAATGATTTAAAAAGTAAAGTATTTAATTTCCTCAAGTCTAGCAAATCGATTCAAATCAACTTCAAATTCCAAATTCAAATTTATTCAAAGTTCAATTCATCAATTTAATTCATTTCTAAACAGATCATTTAAATTTTCAATATATTTCAAAGCTTTAATATTCAACATTTTCAAAGTTAAATTTAACAGTTTCATATAGCTCTTGATTTAACTTCATTATTATTTAAATCAGGGAATATTCACTTAATAAATTCAATACCATTTAACTAGCCTTAAATTACATTTTTACTAAATATTTCCTTAAACTTTATTTAAACAAGAAATATTCATTAGATTACTTATGAATCAACTCAAGTTATAAATCATATCTTACATCTCAATTTCAATAAGTTTCAAATCGGTTAAATTAAATAAAATTCTTTATTGAATACAATTTCAACTAAATTCAAATTATCTTTCTAACCTTAACTTATTCAAATTATTACCAAAATCTATTTTGAAATATATTTTAAATACTCAACATATTATATGTATTTAAATCAATCATTCCCATTTATATAATAATTTTAAGGCTCAACATTTATTAAAACCATATATTTCTTTCCAAAACCATAGAATTCATTTTTAAAATATTTATATATATGGACCAACGGTGTCTGTATATATATTTATCATATGGTTAAGTGATACGGATATTTATCATTTCAATCCGAAATTTAAATATATACGGGTAGATATCATTTCGACCCGTAATCCCAATTTCAATTCAAATGCAAATCGCTTGGGTTTATCATTTCAACCCATAACGAAATTCTCCTATTCTAAAGTCCGTTCGGTATGTATCATTTCAACCCATAGTGAATTCTATACTAACAGGGAACTTGCAGAGTGATAACAGATAATATAAAATATAACAACAGGCATATATCATCAATATAAATAACAGATACTGGTGTCAGATGTCATAGGTGAACATATACAGATAATAGTAATAACAGGCATATAAATACTAGATACTGGTGTCAGATGTCACAGGTGAACATATACAGATAATAGCATATATAAAATTTAAATAACTACAGCATCATATTTCAATTGTCGTTTCAATTGAAATCAAATTTAATAAATACAAGAACGTTAATCGTGAGTGATTGCTCACCTTTCGAGGCTAGAGCGGTAGACAATGAAATTGAGTTACGAAATCCAAGCACGAAATCACAAAACAAGGCAAGTTTGAATCGGCGAACGAAGCTGATGAATAGGAAGAGACGAATTCAATCAAAACAGGATCGATGAAAATAATTAATATAAGTGAACTTATATATATAACTATATATATAACTATCATATTCTAAATTCAAACACATATCAAATAAAACATGTATATATATGTATGCAGACCAGGTGGATATATCAATACAACAACCTATACTTAAGCTAACTAATGCAGATCATATGAAATGAACTAACCCATACAAGCCAAATATATATATATGCAGACCCTACTCTATTAGATGTATATACACAAAATAACTTACTACCTAAACATATAGAACTTACGTTATTCCCTCATAAATGGTTTCAAAAATTTGATATTTATATAATTACAATAGACGTTTTCTTTTAAACACTAAACTTACAAACCTATATAACTTAATATAACAACAGATAGGTATATATCTTATCTGTATAAATATATATAACTGGAAAAATATTAGATATAACTAGATATAAAATACAGAACATGTATACTATACAAAGTAACATACATAGACAAATATACATACTTCCCTGATATTGTAATAATATATGACTAACAGTAATTGAAAATTTCAAAATCTAAGTGTTATATTTTCAAAACATGATGTATATATATATATACACTACTACAAAATAAAATGTTGTAGGCTTATATATAACCACCCTTAATATATTGGCATATATATAACTAGACTAATGTAAACATGCATGCAGACACAACTAAATGTGTCTATACTATTCAAAAGTTAGGAACTGCAGCTTGTAAATTAATAATAAGCTTTAACCCTTTTACGTATGTAACATAGAAAATATACTTAATATGCTTATGTACAGATCTCGACTGACACATAAAAGAAATTAAAACAGAACCTATATAGAAAGCTATATAACTTATTATAGACTAACTTATATATAATAACATATACAATAAAATACAACCATCAAATATATTGCAACTTATAAAATATAGCTTATACAAAATATATTTAGAAACTGTCAAAATATATACAACTGCAACATATCTTCCTCACGTAAACATATATAACAGTAATGACATTATATATATATCCTTCCTACAACTCTACTTCGTATATATATACTTCTTAAAAAATAAAAAAAACCAAATCTACAGATTAATGGAATAAAACTTGTATTATATAACACACCTGAAACATGCTTATACACATATCGAATGCATTCTAGGTGGTTCAAGAGGAAAGGAGAGGTAGGCCACGTAGGAGGTGGGTGAGGCTGATGCTAGCAAAGTGGATTGTAGGCAGCCTGGGTTAGCGGGATGAGGGTGCTGCTGGGTGAGGCGACAAGGTGGAAGTGAGGTCGGAGGAGAGAGGGAGGATGGGCTGCGCAAGTGAAGGGAAAGAGATGAGGGTGCGTGGAAAAGCAGTGAAGGCGGAGAGAATGCGGAGGTCGGTTGGTGATGGGTTTTGGCAAGGTAAATGTGAGGTCGAAGGGAAGAGAAGGTTGTGAAGGAGCAGACATAACAAATGGAAGAAGAAAAATAGGGAGAGGATATGGGTTTTATGAAAGGAGGGGTGCTATCACCTTTTCCGTTTTGAAACTAACTTTGCTAGTGAATAAAAAGATCAGTGAATATGAGGAATAAGTGAGAAACAACTGTCAACCAAAAGGAAAAATATAAACGTACATTATATTATACGTTTGCTCAAGTGAAACGTGCAGAACAAATGATAAAAGGGAGAACTTTGCGTAAGGAAAGAAACGAAATGAAAAATCTCATAAATGCAAATATTAAAGCACATTTGAACCGTTCAAAAATGAACAGTCAGATGAAAATAAAGAAATAGCAACAGTCAACTCGCTTAATTCATTGAAGATTATTAAGGCAAATAAATGATTTTATTGCACAGCACGTTTCAAACTTGAAACGTAAAGGAAAAATAAAGTCACAATTGAAGGTGCGTTACGACGAACAGTTTATTGTTTCCGTCGAGGTACCGGATCTCAAAATACAGAAATGAATATACCGTTGAGACCAGCACGACGAGACGATCAAAACGGTATACAAATATCAGTGGTACGATTATCCGGTCAAAAGTCGATAATCGGTACCAGAAATGCTGCTATTTTGTCAGAATTAAGATAAACGGAGAAGTAGAAGTCCAAATTTGGAAAAACGAATTCCGCAGTCTGATTCAGAATGATCAGAATAAATTTTCTCCTATTGACATATTTTGGTTTCGGAAAACTTTTAAATTCACTGTTATTAACCGGTTTGATTTGAAATGAAATTTTACACGAAAATAAACTTCAATATTATCAGATGAAAATTTTCCAGTTGCTATATTAAAATATACGTATTCCAAATAATAAATTTTTAAATTTCAAATTTTATTGTTTAAAATTTCACAAATTTCCAGTTAAATATACTTTTAAAACCATTATATTTTACGGGTCGTTACACTCTCCCCCACTCAAAACTTTTCGTCCCCGAAAAGGAAGGAGGTAGAAGAATAGAAACAACCAGACAGAAAAGATAGATCGAAAGTCAAGATTAAACAATTAATTTAAACTATATAAATTTTACTTGAAATATTCATTTGAAAACTTCATTTGCAATTTAATTATCTTATATACTTTAAAACTTTTCAAGATCCATTTGCAAAATTTCTTGCTTCCTTTACAATTACCATTTATGCTTAAATAACAACTTTATAGATATATGAAAACTATTTGAAAACAATTATTTACATTATTACTTATATTTACAAAGAAGCTATTGAAAACATTAAGTCCATAATTCGTAAATTTTTAAATTTTATCTCAAAATACTTTCAAATATTATTAATAAATCAGTAATCATTTTCTTTAAATATGTTGTATTTAATTAATAACTTCTAAAATATTTAACACTAAAATTTTCTATTTATAACACTATTTTTTATATATATATTAAACCATATAGTATATAAATAAACAATACTTAAAACGGATATAGTCAACAAGGAGAAGAAGGAGGATTTGGAAAAGCAGAATATGGGTGAATAAATAAAGCTGAGCAGATAAGGTAGATTCAAGGAATAGTATCGAGCATGAATAGTTAATTTAGAACCATAAGGGTTTTGATTCCAAATATTGATACAAAATTTTCTTTGTTGGAAATACTATTATTATAAAATACCTTTATAACGAAACAAATTTCATTTCGAAAATACTTTTATAACTCGATGTTTCAACAAGTTTATCCTTGTTCCTGTAGACTCTGGTAGTGCGTTGATCAGGCGCAAAACTAGAATTCTCCAGGTACTTAGTAGACCTGTTTCAACACCCAGTGAAGATACTGGAAAAACTTTTAAAAACAGATATGGAAAGTACAATCCAATCAAAAACACAAACAAAACCTTTGTCTAACCATAGTTCGCAGATACACAATGGTTACGCCTGGGTCCCCCAGGAAACAATCCATATCCGTAAGCTTTCTCAGCCCTGCGAGTTACGCCATGATGACTAGTAGAATGCAGGATACACAATGGTTACGCCTGGATCCCCCAGGAAACAATCCGTACCCCCAGGCAAGACTCAGCCAAGCATTTGCGCTACTATTCGCGACCTACACAGATTGCAGGATACACAATGGTTACGCCTGGATCCCCCAGGAAACAATCCGTACCCCTAGGCAAGACTCAGCCAGGCAGTTGCGCTATGCAGTCACGAGAGAAAAATAAGACCATGGGTAACGCCATGGAATTCGAAGGACACTCGAGTATCATATCCGGAAAACCAAAATCAGAGAGAATAATATCGATAGAATGAATCCAAGATGTGGCCACAAATCGGATATCAAGCAGAAGGCACTTTCCATATCTTTACTTCGAAAATATGTATCATATAGTACCTTTTCAAATCACTTTCAAATATCGTACTTATATAAAATCCATTATATATAAGATTAAATTTTCAAATCAAATACTTTTCCAAAATCAAAAGTATATCAAATCATACTTATATAGACTTCAATTATATAAGATTTCACTTTCAAATTGAGTACCCTTTCAAATCTATAGTTTTCGAATCAATTTCATACTCATACAAATCAATTTTATATAAGTTCAACAACTCCCAAATCAAGTATTTAGTAACACAAGGTTCTCAAATTTCAATTTGTTTCAATATCAGTTCAATTTCAAAATCATATACAATTTCACCAAATTATTTCTTCTCAATCTAAATATCTTTAGTTTCAAAGTTTCCAAAATAATATATTTAGAAAATAAATCCAATTTTCCAAATCAATAATTTAAGTAAACCAATTCATTTCCAAAATCAAATGTTTTCTAAATCATCTTATACTTACGTAAGGTCTATCTTACATAAGGATCAAATTTTTCAAATAAATTTCGCTGTATGAAGAGCCATATGGGATTGAATATCTTTGCTTTTATGGATTATATATCTTTGTAATTTAAATTGGAAATTTTCTTTTAGTAAGCAAAGATATTCTAACTCGACAGCTTTCAATTTCAGCGTCAAAATATATCAATGATATTAGGATATAAGCCGTACAAACATCATCATTTCGCAAAATCACATTTGATCGCTTGCTCGATCACACAAGTTCGCTTTCGAACTAGTATTGTCCATTCGACTTCCCTAATGCGGATTTCGATATGGTTTCTCGACTAGAAGCCATCAGTCTCCTTGCATAGCCATATACTATGATAGAGAATTCTAGAATTTAGCCCAAAATCCATATCAAATATCCTCCATCAAGAATCGAATGAAAAATCCTAACACGAAATGGTGTAATTCACCTCGAACTCGTGTACTCAAACTTGGATCAAATTAATTATGCGAATAAAACAACATACGTACAACTTATATATTTATTCCAACTTGTTAAATATATAGTTTCATAAAGATGTTACTAAGTTAAAACATTTAAACTAAATTTTATTCAAAATATTTTGAAGACCAAATTCTTTTCAAAACATTTCAAATCTAAATTTCATATTAGAA
Source organism: Allium fistulosum (assembly GCA_030737815.1). Taxonomy (NCBI): domain Eukaryota; kingdom Viridiplantae; phylum Streptophyta; class Magnoliopsida; order Asparagales; family Amaryllidaceae; genus Allium; species Allium fistulosum. The sequence continues at coordinate 719,931,972 of CM060908.1, forward strand.
AATTTTAAAATTTCCTTATTCATTTACTTAACCAAAAGGTTTCAACTTATTTAAATCATATTACTTCATACTTAAACTTCCAAAACAAACTTATATACTTTATCAAAATACTTTTCAAAATTTATTAGCTTTGAAAAGTTAACCTTGATTTGGAAGTACTCGAACTTCAAAATAGTCGAAGAAATCATTTTCAAATTCAAGAGATGGAAATCAGCAACAAATTAGTAAATCAATTTTAATAGATAGGGTTATATCAAATCCAAAACTCGAAGACTGAACACCGGCTCATTTCAAATCGTTTCAAATACATATACATATATCTTTCGAATATCAGTCATACTTCAAAATTTTGAAATAAAAATGGTTTCAAAAAAAATCACTCGCATAGCAAAGCTACTGAAGTGGCCTATCCCTCACTCTGAAACTCGAAAATCAATGTCGATGATGCGTGCACTCATCACCGAAATTATTTTCCAGCGACATAAGTGAGTTCTGGACTTCTATTTTCTCAAACTTCTTTTGAAATTTCTTCGAAATCATTCGAAACTCATTAAAATCATTGGAAACATTTCTTATTCGGAAAATACTTTTAAATCATATTATTATTATATATTTCAAAATCTAAAAACCAATTTCAAAATACCGGAGTTCAATTCTCGAATTTCAAATTTAAAATCCTTTAGTTATAAGTCATTTTTATATAAATCAATTTCTTATATAACTTCAAAATTTCAAATCCTTTCAAAAATTTAAATTTCAAATTCTTATTTTTTTAAAAGGTATATATAATCCTTATCGAAAACATTTCACTTTTATATATAGAATATAATCATACTTATAAAATTTCGATATATAAAACAATTTCCAAAATACGAATAACCCGATTTTCAAAAAGGATGATTCAAGAATGGATTTCAAAACAAAGATAGACATTCAAATTAGAGGGACTCTAATCAATTAGGATTCTGATTCGAAGATAGGCTCGAACGAAGATGAGATAATTAATTACAAAACAGTAGATGGATACACTTATATAAATCGCGGGCGACCTTAACCGGGTCAGCCGTGACTTCAAGAATATAATCGATGCGGAAATCTAAGGCAAATCGACATTCGATCGCCAGAGGTAGAATTCGACATAACAAGAGATGGCCACATCAAAACCGAGGGATATATAAATCTCCGGTGAATCAATGCCTATTGTAAAGGAGTTCCACCCCTTTACAATCATTCAAAGATTGGCGGGATCGCCTATTCTTATAGAGATCATTCGAAGTGGAGTTATGGGATACTCTAGAATCAAAAGAATACAAATAGGGAGAGACAAGAATGAATTTTGGAACCACAAGGAACGTTCCAAAGTTCAAAGGAAATCAAGTCAAAAGGAAGAGATTCAAACTCAAACGAAAGTGATTCTATAAATAAATTTACTATATATGCTAAGTTTTGCCTAGAGCCAAAGCTCTGATACCAACTGTAACGACCCAGTATTTTGGACCATTCAAATCGACAATAAATCCACACATGTCAGAATTGAATAATTCAAAATATCAGATTGTTAATTTAAATTTGGCAAAACTCAGCATATGCAGTAAATAAATCAATCACAGAATCACAGACACAGAGTAATACAATAATACGCAGCGGAATAGATAAAATAGTAGTTCATGAAGCTACTATATAAACATCAGAGTTAGAAATAAATTACAACAGAATATCTCAATTGCAGTGAAGTCCCCAGTACAACTGATGACTTCTCTGAACAAATCAACTAGAAGAGCTAAAAGCTGAGGCGATAGTTGGATCTCCAAGGGAAGCTCCAAACTCCAAAGGTGAGTCTCAAATGCTGTATCACTCGGTCTGACCCGAGCGTAAAGCAAAACACAAAACACTCGAGTCAGGATTAACATTCTTATATCAATAAATCCAACTCAAGTGAAATATCAACTGAAATACAAGTAACTTAAAGGATGTTTGGGATAACCATCCTCTAAGGATCTGTAGAACTATCTACAAGGTGGGAATATACACTATGCCACCGTGGCCATTTTAAATTTATTTACTTCAAAACCCAAATATCATTTCATTTCAAATATATCTATTTTCCAAAATAGTATATATATATATATTAAATGATTTAAAAAGTAAAGTATTTAATTTCCTCAAGTCTAGCAAATCGATTCAAGTCAACTTCAAATTCCAAATTCAAATTTATTCAAAGTTTAATTCATCAATTTAATTCATTTCTAAACAGATCATTTAAATTTTCAATATATTTCAAAGCTTTAATATTCAACATTTTCAAAGTTAAATTTAACAGTTTCATATAGCTCTTGATTTAACTTCATTATTATTTAAATCAGGGAATATTCACTTAATAAATTCAATACCATTTAACTAGCCTTAAATTACATTTTTACTAAATATTTCCTTAAACTTTATTTAAACAAGAAATATTCATTAGATTACTTATGAATCAACTCAAGTTATAAATCATATCTTACATCTCAATTTCAATAAGTTTCAAATCGGTTTAATTAAATAAAATTCTTTATTGAATACAATTTCAACTAAATTCAAATTATCTTTCTAACCTTAACTTATTCAAATTATTACCAAAATCTATTTTGAAATATATTTTAAATACTCAACATATTATATGTATTTAAATCAATCATTCCCATTTATATAATAATTTTAAGGCTCAACATTTATTAAAACCATATATTTCTTTCCAAAACCATAGAATTCATTTTTAAAATATTTATATATATGGACCAACGGTGTCTGTATATATATTTATCATATGGTTAAGTGATACAGATATTTATCATTTCAATCCGAAATTTAAATATATACGGGTAGATATCATTTCGACCCGTAATCCCAATTTCAATTCAAATGAAAATCGCTTGGGTTTATCATTTCAACCCATAACGAAATTCTCCTATTCTAAAGTCCGTTCGGGTATGTATCATTTCAACCCATAGTGAATTCTATACTAACAGGGAACTTGCAGAGTGATAACAGATAATATAAAATATAACAACAGGCATATATCATCAATATAAATAACAGATACTGGTGTCAGATGTCATAGGTGAACATATACAGATAATAGTAATAACAGACATATAAATACTAGATACTGGTGTCAGATGTCATAGGTGAACATATACAGATAATAGCATATATAAGATTTAAATAACTACAGCATCATATTTCAATTGTCGTTTCAATTGAAATCAAATTTAATAAATACAAGAATGTTAATCGTGAGTGATTGCTCACCTTTCGAGGCTAGAGCGGTAGACAATGAAATTGAGTTACGAAATCCAAGCACGAAATCACAAAACAAGGCAAGATTGAATCGGCGAACGAAGCTGATGAATAGGAAGAGACGAATTCAATCAAAACAGGATCGATGAAAATAATTAATATAAGTGAACTTATATATATAACTATATATATAACTATCATATTCTAAATTCAAACACATATCAAATAAAATATGTATATATATGTATGAAGACCAGGTGGATATATCAATACAACAACCTATACTTAAGCTAACAAATGCAGATCATATGAAATGAACTAACCCATACAAGCCAAATATATATATATGCAGACCCTACTCTATTAGATGTATATACACAAAATAACTTACTACCTAAACATATAGAACTTATGTTATTCCCTCATAAATGGTTTCAAAAATTTGATATTTATATAATTACAATAGACGTTTTCTTTTAAACACTAAACTTACAAACCTATATAACTTAATATAACAACAGATAGGTATATATCTTATCTGTATAAATATATATAACTGGAAAAATATTAGATATAACTAGATATAAAATACAGAACATGTATACTATACAAAGTAACATACATAGACAAATATACATACTTCCCTGATACTGTAATAATATATGACTAACAGTAATTGAAAATTTCAAAATCTAAGTGTTATATTTTCAAAACATGATGTATATATATATATACACTACTACAAAATAAAATGTTGTAGGCTTATATATAACCACCCTTAATATATTGGCATATATATAACTAGACTAATGTAAACATGCATGCAGACACAACTAAATGTTTCTATACTATTCAAAAGTTAGGAACTGCAGCTTGTAAATTAATAATAAGCTTTAACCCTTTTACGTATGTAACATAGAAAATATACTTAATATGCTTATGTACAGATCTCGACTGACACATAAAAGAAATTAAAACAGAACCTATATAGAAAGCTATATAACTTATTATAGACTAACTTATATATAATAACATATACAATAAAATACAACCTTCAAATATATTGCAACTTATAAAATATAGCTTATACAAAATATATTTAGAAATTGTCAAAATATATACAACTGCAACATATCTTCCTCACGTAAACATATATAACAGTAATGACATTATATAAATATCCTTCCTACAACTCTACTTCATATATATATACTTCTTAAAAAATAAAAAAAATCAAATCTACAGATTAATGGAATAAAACTTGTATTATATAACACACCTGAAACATGCTTATACACATATCGAATGCATTCTAGGTGGTTCAAGAGGAAAGGAGAGGTAGGCCACGTAGGAGGTGGGTGAGGCCGATGCTAGCAAAGTGGATTATAGGCAGCCTGGGTTAGCGGGATGAGGGTGCTGCTGGGTGAGGCGACAAGGTGGAAGTGAGGTCGGAGGAGAGAGGGAGGATGGGCTGCGCAAGTGAAGGGAAAGAGATGAGGGTGCGTGGAAAAGCAGTGAAGGCGCAGAGAATGCGGAGGTCGGTTGGTGATGGGTTTTGGCAAGGTAAATGTGAGGTCGAAGGGAAGAGAAGGTTGTGAAGGAGCAGACATAACAAATGGAAGAAGAAAAATAGGGAGAAGATATGGGTTTTATGAAAGGAGGGGTGCTGTCACCTTTTCCCTTTTGAAACTAACTTTGCTAGTGAATAAAAAGATTAGTGAATATGAGGAATAAGTGAGAAACAACTGTCAACCAAAAGGAAAAATATAAACGTACATTATATTATACGTTTGCTCAAGTGAAACGTGCAGAACAAATGATAAAAGGGAGAACTTTGCGTAAGGAAAGAAACGAAATGAAAAATCTCATAAATGCAAATATTAAAGCACATTTGAACCGTTCAAAAATGAACAGTCAGATGAAAATAAAGAAATAGCAATAGTCAACTCGCTTAATTCGTTGAAGATTATTAAGGCAAATAAATGATTTTATTGCACAGCACGTTTCAAACTTGAAACGTAAAGGAAAAATAAAGTCACAATTGAAGGTGCGTTACGACGAACAGTTTATTGTTTCCGTCGAGGTACCGGATCTCAAAATACAGAAATGAATATACCGTTGAGACCAGCACGACGAGACGATCAAAACGGTATACATATATCAGTGGTACGATTATCCGGTCAAAAGTCGATAATCGGTACCAGAAATTCTGCTATTTTGTTAGAATTAAGATAAACGGAGCAGTAGAAGTCCAAATTTGGAAAAACGAATTCCGCAGTCTGATTCAGAATGATCAGAATAAATTTTCTCCTGTTGACATATTTTGGTTTCGGAAAACTTTTAAATTCACTGTTATTAACCGGTTTGATTTGAAATGAAATTTTACACGAAAATAAACTTCAATATTATCAGATGAAAATTTTCCAGTTGCTATATTAAAATATACGTATTCCAAATAATAAATTTTTAAATTTCAAATTTTATTGTTTAAAATTTCACAAATTTCCAGTTAAATATACTTTTAAAACCATTATATTTTACGGGTCGTTACATTTGCCTTAGTATTGCTTGAGGATGCTATTGAAGAATAGTTAGAAGAGATAAGAGAGTTTATGATTTTTGAATTTGAAAATGAAAGTGAGAAATGAATGGATGGAGATAGAGTGAGTAAATAAAGAATCAAAAGACATGTTCTCTGGCCAAAAGACAACTTTTCAGAGCATAGGAGTTGGTGAAAAGGTGGAGAGAAATTCAAATTCTATCTACATATGTCGACATATGCTCGTAGGGTATGTCGACATATAGGTCAAAAATTTTAGAAATGGTTTTTGTTTAACTATATTTTATTTTATTATATAGATCAATTTATAGTTATTTTATTTTCAAAAAATTTATTTTAAATTTATTTTTTATTATTAAAATATTTAAAATATAATCAAACAATATTCAACCAATATTATTATTAGTCTATAGAATATTACTAACAACCAATAAAGCAGCCAAAAGAAAAGAAAATTTTCATTTAAGAAATTAAAAAACTTTTGATATATTAAATGCGTATCTTTTTTTTGATCCATTTCACCATTTTGTTCTAAATTATATATTGCTTTGAAGAACATGTTTGCAATTTCTGTATCTGATTCATTATCACTTGAGGATGTATCTAAATCGTCCAATGTTGCAGTATAGGCACTTCTCCGTTTTCTGGATGAATAAGTGTATGGTTTAGTTTTCAGTTTATTGGGATGTGGACAATCTTGTTTGAAATGACCAGGGTCATCATAGTTATAACATCTAATTTTATTTCCATTTCCACTTTCGCTTCCTGGATTTTTGTTGTCATTTCTTTAGAAACTGTGCATCTTCCTATATTTTAGAAATTTTCTAAAATTCCTTATCATGAAAGCAATTACTTCATCTTCATCGCTGTTTGAATCCAGATTATCCATTATTGCATTAAAAGCTATAGATTCCTTCTCTATTTCTTTACTTCTCTCCTACCCTGCATCTGTGCTTCAAAAGACTTTAAATTGCCAATTAAGTCTTCAATTTTTAGAGTGCTAATGTCATTAGCCTCTTTGATTGCAAAAGTCTTTTGATCACATTCAGGAGTAAGTTAATTGAGGATTTTTCTAACTTTACCCTCTTTAGAAAAACTTTTATCCAGTGTAATAAGTGAGTGTACTATATCTTGGAATCCACTATACATATCAGATATGGACTCATTTGGGCTCATTCTGAATAATTGAAATTGGTTTGTTAATATGGAAATTTTTTTCTGTTTGACCTTACTTTTCCCTTCATGTGTAACTTGCAAAGTTCTCCAAATTTCAAATACAAATTTACAAATAGATACTCTATTAAATTCATTTCTACCTAGTGAACAAAATTATATACATAGCCTTGGAGTTAATTTGTGCAACTGCTTTTAGGTCAGCAGTCCACTGTGGAAAATTTGTCTGGGGTTCAGTGTACTCAGTATTTGTGATATTCCAAGTGTCTAAACCAATTGATGGTAAATAAATTTTCATTTTACATGGCCAATATGTGTAATTACTACCATTAAAAAGTGGAGGTCTAGCAGTGAATTGTCCTTCGACAAATGAGTTACTAACAAGTGTATTAACAGTGTTACTAACAATACTATTACCATTGTTGTAGCCACTTAAACTTTTTCAAAAATCAGATGATGAATACTTTGAAAACCAATGTTTGATACATAATGTGAGTCCGTGGAATAGGGATTTTAAGGCTAAATTAACACTAGAGGGGGGTGAATAATGTTTAATGGATCATAAGAATATTATTCAAATTCTTTAAGATTTTACTTGGAACTGTGGAATTAGAAATCACAGAAACAATCACAGAATCAAAGTACAGATAAAAGTATATGAAGTAAAAGTAAAAAGGAAAGAACACACCAGGATTTATACTGGTTCGGAGTTACCTTACATCCAGTCCCGCATAATTCCTTGTATGGATTTATTTTCAACTAGTAAATGCAAATACAATCTTGATTTCAAGGCTACGAGACACACCCTCCAGAATCCCGATCTAAGAATAAATTGAGAGGACACAATTTTCTTAAAGGGGAGTTTGTAACAAACAGTTATCAAGAAGCAAGAAATTAACAATTAAATAATAATAATTAATATATTAAATGCAATTAGAATTAAATAATTTGAATTTTGGTTATGGTTTGGAAATTTGATTAGATTTTTTTTAAATAATAAGAATTAAAAATGAAAAGAAAATTGATTTAATAATCTGTTTAATAATTTCGAAATATGTAAATATAAATTAATTAATAGAAATAAAATGTTAAATTAAATTTGAGATTTATTTAGATAACAAAATGTATTTTATTAATAAAGTTTGGAATTAATTAGTAAATGAATTTAAACAGAATGATTTAATTAAATAATTAAATTATAAAAAATATTTTTTGTGAAATAGTCAATAATATGATTTATTAGTAAGGAATTTAAGGGAGAATAATCATTTGTAAGTGGGCTTGAAAATATAATTATTTCATGAACTAACGAAAAGAAAAGAAGAAGAAGAAGAAAGAAAATGAAATCAAAGCCTAACATGACACAAGCTCAAGAAGCCAAACCCTAGTTCATATTCTTGATTTTTCTAAGTCCAAAGTCTTCCATTTCTTGATGTTTCCTCTTTATCTATATATATAACTCACACGTATTCATTTTCTAATTTTAGAAAACCATTGTTTTCCCCAAACCCTACCTCTTCAAAATTCAAATAAAATTCCAAAATAAAATCTATAAATCCAAACAACTCAGATAAGAGCTTCTCGATAACTCACATAGCAAGCTTGGATTCTAGGGTTTTTTTTATCGATTTGAAGTAGAAGCCATTTACAGTGAAGGAAAAAGGAAGAGGCGGAAGAAGAAGCTCGGCCTCTAAGTGAGATTCTTCAATCAAGGCGAGTGTCTCTATTCACTTTTTTGTCTTTTTATGATGATTAATAGAAATCTGAAATGGTATGTGAGCTCCTATGCATCTAAATCACCATTATTATCTTCCTATATCACTCCTTCAACCCCTGTTACATTGATTTTGAATGATACTTTGGGAAATTGTTGGTTGTTTTGAATAATTGAGTCATAAAAATGGTTGCGCTTGATTGTGGGTACTAAATGATACGAGAAGAGGGTGGTGAAGGAGGAGAAGTTGGTCAAAAATGCACAAATACAAGCGTTAATAATCACATGCTTGAAATCCTAAACAGTCGACCCTCTCCAACCGACCAGTCGACCATCATCGATCGAACAGTGGTTGCAGCCGATCAGGCGACCGGTAGCCTATCTTTTTCTAAAAAAGAAGAGAAAAGTGGATGTATATAATAAAATACAATATAATTATAATAAAATATATAATATAAACATATTAATACACTACAGTATATATTTATATTTGGATATGAATAGTATTTAAAATATTTAATAATTAAATGAAGTGAATTTAATAATATTATTTAAATGGAATTTTTTTTAAAAGGTTAGTAAATTCTTATTATCAAATGTACTTATAAAAATTGATGAAGATTATATAACTTATATTATTGACTTATAAAGGAATTCTATGGAATATATATAGACACACACACACACACACATATACATATACATATATATATAATCAGATATTACCACATATTAAATAATTACACAATGTTTCCTTTAAATAGTAAAATTATTTTGTTCTCAATATAACATATATATTTATTAAGTTACTTTGGTTATTATTATTTCTGTGTGATGAGGAATTTGAATAAATAGATTAGTGATACTGTCTGGTATGGGACTTTCGGTAACACTTGTCCAATTATACTTCAAACTTGTTGCATAGAGATATACAATATGAGACCATGTACTGTTCTATCCTGGCAGCTTACATATTTATTGCTTTGTGCTGAAACTGTGTGCATTTATGGTGAGTATTATATGATATAAAAATGTACTAGTGTCAGTCCAAAGGAATATTCAAGTGTGTACCCAATATTGCCTCATTCTCCATATTTTTCGACAGTTTTACTCAGTAGTGTGCTTGGATAATATGAGGTATAGAGGTGGGGATGTTTACAACATGTCACCTTAGCTAATGTTGTGACAATTTGGCCAAATTCATCACCAACAAATCGTTTTGGCAAAATCCAATTTCACATTTTCTTAAGTGATGCCTTTTAGTAACGATAATTTACACATGTTCTCTTTATCAAAACTATATCACTTTAGGATACATGGAATTTGGTATTGGTCGATTCCAATATAATCCTCATTTAAATTGATTTATCCAAAGACAAAGTCATAAGTTCGATAATAAATTTATTATTAATTGTTTTACTCTAGCCAGAAATTTTTACTTTGAATTGACTACAGTTTACTTTGATACTAACCTCATACAATTATGGAGACGAATTCTCTATTGACAAGTGATTCACTCCTAATGCTTTAACTCAGACCCAACCACAATCGCTCAATGGGTCGCCATGCCACGATTTAGCTATAATCAAAGTGGCATATTTATATTGAAGTTCCATAATATTCTTAAGTCAATGGAATTATGTAACATCGTCAACGTTAAAAAATTTGTCAGACCGAGTTCTTATTAACCAAATAGAAACTCTTGGACAAGTCATTCTCTATTTATTCAATAACTGCGAGTATATAGCCCCTTAAACCCCCAAGGGCCTCGAATAATACACTGCCTAATATTTTGAGAATGTTTTACACTAGTCTCAATGGATGTATCGATATCCTTTCTTGAAACATCTTGACTGAAGCACTTTGGCTATCATATGAAAATATTATATTCTAAATTATTATTCAAAATTTCAATTTCAACAAAGATGTACCCAAATTCAAAGTTATAGTGGGCGATAATTTTGCAAGTATAGTTTGATTTAAATTAAGCATGTTAACTGATGAATCTATTGCGTTAATTTCAATTACTAAAATTTACTAGGTTATTCTTCATCAGTATTGCTTACTATATTCCAACTGAATTAGTATTCCTTTTAAAGACATACCTGTGGCCGATGGATCATATCCCTTTGGGTATAACTATCAAAATCATATTTCGATTATGTACTTGGATTCTCTTCTGGAATTAGGCATCCTACCATATGGTAGAGTCTTGGTTTAATTATTATTGAGGAAATTGTTATTGCTAACAATTCTTTTTCTTGACTTTCATAAAAAACTCATAGTTTCTCTTCAATGTGCGATAATTCATATTAGACATTTTAATGAGTTGTGTCTTTTTTAGGCTTAGTTAATTTCATTTCGTTTATATGATCCATTTTGATGTTAGGGTATTTGTATCATATCCAATACTTATATAAAACTGATTCAATTTTAAGTTTACGAAACTTACGATCATAACATAAATTAGTCGTCCATTGTTGGTCGACCCTAAATTCCTTTGGGGTTGTCTATACAAGACCCTTTACGAGTGAATTTTATGTGCTTCCTCTCGGGTCACACAACTTGTCAACTCCTTGACACAGGACATGTAGTGGTTTCTTATTAACTAATATCTTATATGAATTTGTAAACTATGCTTTATATGAATTTAATAAGTTAACACACATATTTACTCTTAAGTACATATTCTTATATAAAGAAGTTAATCACCTTCACTCATTATCAATCATTCTTTGTCCAACAAAATCTGTTTGCTCCTTTTCGATACATGATTATGTTTCATAGGAATGAGTGACTTTGAGACTGATTTTTTTAGCTACTCTTAGAAATCTCTCTAATATACTCGCCTATTTGATCAAATCGATTGTTTTATCTCCTTATGTATAAAATTCGATTACTCCTTTTCAATACATCATTATTTATCATAGGGATGATTTACTTGGTGATTGAATTTTGTTCATTTTAGGCACTCTTGGAACTTTCTCCAGTTGTATCATTATGTATCGCTTTAATATTCAAAGAATTCACCCTGAACACACTACTTGTGTATCAAATACAAATGTTCATGTCTATGATAACTCACCTTTTTAATTTAAAAAAGTAAGTAGATACATTTTAGAATAATTAGACCATGGATAGCACATATCCATATATATATCCGACTAACACTTTTGTCACCCACTTAATGGATGACTTTTCCCTAATTATTTGAGATATAGTTCACAAGTATCATTTGATTCATAATTAAAGAATTGTTTCACAAAGATATGGCTTAGTCCATAATTCCAAAATAGCTGTAGAAAATTTTAGGCACTTTTTGATTTTCTATGGATAATGCATCACTATTGTTATAATACAAATATCATCATTATACATATTTATATTATAATGAATACTCATATTAAAATAAATCTACATCTATGTCTAACCAATGCTAAAAATCGATATTATTCCACAAATAATATTCGGTATATATATGAAATGAATCTTTTGTAACTTGATGCATCCACTAAGTGTCATATGGTTTGCTCCCGCTATTTCCACCATTACTATAATGGTGCATGAAATATGAAACTCCATTCAATCAATAATTATGGATCATTTATTTCATCCATTGGAACTAGTGTACATTCAAGAGTTTGAAATCAAATATCTTAAACTCAAATAAATAACTCGTATAGAAAACAATTTTCTATAAAATTCTTGGAGTATAAATATATTTCTCATTCCATATCAAGCATTTCCTAGCATCTTGCATAATTCCCATTTCCGACGTTTCTTCATGAACTAGAAGTGACCATTCACTCTCTTCAACCCAACCGTGCCTATTTCACATCCACTATCAATCATTTTCTTTCTTTCCTAAGTAGACCATTCAAAAAACCCTTACTACAAGACTGCACCAAACTCTTTACCAAAGCAAAATTGGACATCCTTAATGTTTTAAGGATATTGAACAGTTTGTTGTTAAACAAATAGATCAAAGTTGACATTTCAACGATTGAATTTCTAGATCAATCTTTATCCTTTGGTCTTTTGTTGTTTTCAACATAACAAGACTCTTATTGTATTCAATGAAATTGTAACATGTTATTGCATTATGGTTTATTTACTTAATTTGAAAGAACCAATTTTATCGAGATTTCATACATTACGAATGCGACTGTTCACCATATAATCGTTTCATGTGATCTAATATGGGTCTAACATCCATATCCTTGTATTGCTTTAGAGTTCAAACTCATTGAAGGAAATAATAGTCTTAGATAAATATATATTTAAGCAACCAAGGTATGAATGTACTCAGTATCTGTGTAATTTAGATCTTTCATTGGTCATGGAGAGACAATATGCCAAAGTGTTGACTAAGAAATTATCCAACCTCGAAATTACAACAAAGATGTGATACTAACAAAAGTTACTTACTAATACCTTGATTTAAAATAAAAAACGAGGAAGTAAAATACATAAATAATAAACAAATACAGGATTTAGAGTTGTTCGATATATGTTAATCTACGTCCACTATAAGGAATTTCTTAGTGCTTTGCTTCTCTTAAAATATGTTAGATTGTACAAGAAAATAATAAGAAACTTGAGAGTTCATGTTGTTCAACCCATTTGAAAATTCATGCCTTAAGGTATTTATAGCTATTGGAATCTTCATCGAGTAGCTGAGATTGTGCTGCCAAGGCCCAGAAATCACTCTAGGCTGTGGATCAAGGCAATTAGCTAATGTGTGCCAAATAGGATGCTAGTAGGACTGTGTAGTGTGGATGATGCCAATTGGTGGTCCATACTTTGACATGAATTAGTTAGGAGTAGGCGGACTGAGATCAAAGAGCGACTATTAAAAGGCATTTTTCCTGGGTGGCAACAAAAGACATGCAGTGGTTATTGCACAATGTCAATGTTGGATGAACAGTGTCCTAAGCATCAGTCTTTTCAAAGAAAAATGACATGCAAAGCTTCTTTTTGAATAGTAATTAGGCTCCTATGACCAAAGCCTGGCAATTAAGAGAAGAGACCTCCGGAAGGTGCGAGCGGTTGAGTTAGAAAACGTGCGAGGGACCTTGCTAGAGAGTAGGCCGGTGGATAGGCTTCTCAACTGTTGAGAGTCACATTACATGTCTGGTTGTTCTCTAATGTAATTTGCCATCAATAACCAATAGAGACTTTACTTGATTTGTGTGTGCGTTGGTATTGGGTGAGCTATTTTGAGGGGAGAAATGATTGCTTGAGCCAGTCATGGGTTTCGTAAAATTGGCGAGCCATGATATAGCTTCCGAAGACAAATGGACTAAGGTGTGGACTTGGATGCAAGCCATTATATAAGACAAGCGGTTGGTTGTTTGAATCAAGTGAGCTGGTAGGACTACACAGGCCGGCCCATTCATACTTATGAGAAAATCAAGCAACGTTTTGTCTTCCAACTTCGTCTTGCTAGAAGGGGTGGACTTGTATTGTGCGCATTCTATGTTGTTGATAGAAGTCTTCATTTAATTGGTTTTAGCGCTTGGTTTCTCGAGACTTTACTACAGTGGTTCAGAAATGCGACTATTGATTTGATATAGAAATTGATTAAACTTTGACGGCTTAGATAATCTCTCATTCAATTGATCCAACGGCTCAAATTATCTACCATCATCTATAAATACTCCCCCGTCTCTCCTTCTTATTCTTTACCGAACATTGAAAATCCACCATTAGTAAGAGAGAAAAGGGAAATCATTTGATTTTTCATCTTCACTTAGCTATTAAAACCTTCATCTGTCATTAATGAGTTATTTTGGCTTTTTTGCTTTATTTTGACCCAATATTAAGTTTCGATTACATTTTTCGCTACTACTTTTTGCCATTGCCTTTTTGACCTGAACACCACCGTCACACCGATGAACCTCCACCGAGCATGGCATCAATTGATTATCATTGTAGGACCAACGTCGATCAATCAATATTGAACACTTTCTTGACTTTATGAAAAACTTGTGTCATTATTATTGAACTACCCTCTCGGTTATTGTGGGAAAAACTATAGATTGGGCTTCGGCCTGCTACCGTCCTTAAGCAAAAAAACTAATTATGCTTGGGCCATACGATGCTTCTAAGAATAGGGCTCGGCCCAAAGTTGACTTGAACCGGGCGACCTTGGGTCGCTTGTGCACGTGCTAGAGGAAAATTTACCCTCGAGTTTTAGTTTCTAAGTCAGTCAGAGTGGTTCAACATCTAGGTTGCTTGTTGATTATAGATAGTTGAAGCAGCATTTATGAGCAGGTGGACTCTTGCCTAGTCCCCTCTAAGGTTGAGGAGGACAGAGCTGACCATATTAGTTCCCTGACCTAATATGGTTGTAATGGAATCAGTCCTCTCCACCCCTTAGCTGCTGATCAAGCCAATCAACCCCAAATGGGTTGCTTCTCACAGTCGCTCGCTAGTGTGAAGAGCAGAGTGATGCTCCCTCGTTACCCCTTCGTCGTTTGATTTTTGAAATGCACACCAGTTAGCGCCTAGATAGCTCTCCTTGACAAACAATACTCTCTTAACAGGGATCTTTATTATTTGTCATGACTTAAACATCCCGGAGCCCGATCCGTCCACAATTAAGTTGGTATTTCGGTTGTACAAGCCAGCCAAGACCAACTTGGGCAATTACTACCACCTTTAGGAGATCGACAAATCCATTCCCCCTTTTTTGTCACTTGGGAAATGTGTCGGGGTATCAAGTTTGTTTTTTCTAGGTACCCGCTAACATCAACCCAAATCTCCTAACACGGGGATTCGACTTTCCTAGTATATCCTGCCCTTAATGGATTTTCCTTTGATTTATGCTACAGTTGATAACTTGATATTTTATCCTTGTTGTAGTGCGACTTGTTGGCGCTGGCCTAAGCATAGCAACCTATAAGGAACATGTTCATCGGATAAAAGATGCATTCAAGGATGCCATAAACTTGGCTTTAATCTTGACCGTTGGGAATCTCCACCGAGTGGGCTTGTTTGGGCCGAACCAGATAATAGGAGTAATAGAGTTAGGTTATGCCCTATGTTTACAGTTGAAAATCGGATGAGCAAACGGCGAATAAATGACCCAAGAACTTTGAAAATATCATAAAAAGGCAAGAAAAAAAGAAATATCAAAAATTGGACGAAAAAAGCTGAGAATTTGAAAGTTCAAGTTTTGGAAGAGCCGACTCGGAGCAAACCCACAAAATCATCAAATCAAACTTGAAGCAGGATAGCCTTGATAAAACTCCAAGCGCGACCCGAAGACATCCATTCAAAAACCCCAAGCACGACCCGAAGTTGGTTCCATTCCGATCCCTAAGTCATGGATCGATGTCGATCCATGAAGACTCCGGTCGGACACACATAAGTCTCGGGTCTAACTCCAAGCAAGTGAAGGGAAACTCAGAGCACGAAAATCTCAAAAAATCTTCAAGTCAAACTCGAGGTAAACTCTCAAATTTCTTAGGTTGGATCCAAGTCAGTTCAAGTTAACAAAGATAGAGGCGATAACAAGGCCACCTCGAAATTCAAAAACATATATCCAACAAAGTGTTTGATTGGTACCGATCCAACCTATAGTTCGGTACCGATCCATGAGATTTCACCCAATCCAACCCCGACTCCTACTATTTAAAAGTGATGATGTCAGGAGCCTATATCAAGTTCTATTTCATCGTTTCCATGTAATTCTCTATTGATCTCCACAAGCACTTGTAGTCAGCAACTCCATTCTTACACTGATCCATCATTTGAACTCAGAGACAAGCTTATTGCATTGCAAACAAGTTGGAAATACCGAAGCCCACAATGTAACGCACCTATCTAAGGCAATCAGAAGGATCCATAAGTTGATCTTATGGATCGGTACCGATCCAAGCCTATGAATCGGTACCGATCGGTAATGGTTAATGATGTGCCACCGTTTTCTTAGGAGAACGGTCTTAGGTGTGGAGAACGAGGTGGAGATCATAGGGTGAATTTTTAAGCAACCTACAGCTATAAATAGGAGACCATGGGATCATTTTAAAGGATCTTTTTTATTTCTCTACAACTTATCTATAATTCTCTTGTACTCCCATAGATCTATACCGATCTGTAAGAATAAAAGTGTAAACAACAATATAAACCATCAACGAAGTTAAGTGGACGTAGGCAATGATTAGCCGAACCACTATAAAATTCAAATGCCTTGTTTATATATGTTTTTTGTAACAACCCGTGATTGCGGTTACCAAATAATAAATTAAAATTGGGATTTTAATTTAATTGGAGCTATTAATGATTTTTTTTATGTGACTAATTTGTTCAAAAGTTAGTTATTTTGAATAAATTAATATTTTGGGCCTAAGTGTAAAATGGAGAATTTAATGGAAATTAATTAGGGTAAATAGAAATTTATAATATTGCAAAATTTTATATGTGTAAAATAGTGCAATATTTGAATTGGGATTTAATTTACAATTAAATTGCAAAACGGTGATTTTGGGCAATTTTGACTAAAATGTGTTTTGGAATAAATAGGGGTTAAATTGTAAGTTGGAAAATATTGTGATGTAAAATTTTATAACTATAGCTAAATTATTTTGGTAACATATTTTAAAATTTTATGGGTAAATAATATGTAGTTTGTACTTAGAGAAATTAGCTAACTTGAGATATGTAACATATTCCAAGTCCTAATGGGTATTAGGCCCACTAACCCACTTCCATTAGCCTATAAACCATCTTTTACCCATTTGTTTCAGCCAACATCTCAAACTCCTAACCCTCATTCATTCCAACCCTAATCAAATTCCTAAAACCCTAAACCTAAAAATGGCCTCCATGCTTACGAAAGCTCCATCCTCTCTTATATTGGCTTAAGCTAGTTAAAGCAAGGGAAGGTATGCAAAAACCCTCTTGTAATCCATTTCTAACTCTCTTTAATTTCTGGAAATCATGTTGTAACTCTTGGTTTTATGTGTTTTGGTACTTTTCTAGCTCCTTGATCATCATCTCTTAGCTTTGGTTAGTGCCATATAGGTGTTTGTTCTTTTGCTTGAGAGGAATACTAGGTAAACCCTCTCCTAATCTATGTATAAGCATCTCGTAATTTCTGAAATTATTTTGTAATCCTCTTTTTTTTGTGCATTTAGATTGTAAAACTCTTTGATCTTCTTTTCATTGCTTGGGAAAGAGGTAATATATGCTAGCTGAAATTATAATTAGTTTATTGCTGTTAGTAAATTAGGCATATCTCATTCATCTTAAATCGGAATTAAGATTTTCTTGAAGTTCTGGAAAGCTTATTCTGTAGCCTATAACTTTTATGTTTTGAGCTTTGCCTAATTTTGTGGTTTGAAAGGTCGAAATCACGTTTGTTTGTTGCTGACCTGACAACAAACTACATGGTTGATAAAATAAAACCTTGAAATTGATTTGGCCGTAAGTTACTCGTTTCTTATCCAAATCTTATAATTTTGGATGTTCTGGAAAGCATAGATTTAGGGCTAAAATTTTCATGTTTTGAGTTTCATGAAATTTCGAAGTTAATTGGGTCAAAACTGTGCATTCTTACTACTGTTCCGAGAGCACATTGACAGTGATATAGAATTTAAATCTGAGAATTGTTTTAATCATAAAATTTTCATCCCAGATCGGAATTTGATGATCTTGGTCATTCCGGAAAGCTTAGAAACTAAGCTACAACTTTTATTTTATTTATTCTGTCAGAATTGGAAGTATATTATGCCAAAATTGTGGTTTTTCATCTCTGGTCTGTTAGTGCATAACTATTGGCCTTAGTCTCTTTTCTCCCGTTGTTTTTAGTACAGAACCCCGACTTTGCGACGCCATCCCGGGCTCGTCCTTTGTCTGATTTCATCGATTTTGGTCTCGTTGGAAAGCTGGAATTCCGAACTCCATCTCTAGAAAGTTTGATTAGTATCTGAGTTCATTTAACTCTTCGAAATTGCTGTCGAAGAGGGACCCGGATCTCAGCCTGAAACAGTGTATTCACTGTTTCCGGGTCCGACTTTGTAGCGTCGCTGCGACTTCGTTTCAAGTCGGAATCGAGTAATTCTTTTTGCGTTCTGAAGTAGGAATGTTGGACTGCCTTCCTACCAATTTTCATGGAATTCGGATTCAGTTTGCTAGTCCGAATAATTTTCCGAACTTGGGTTCGCGTCAGTTTTGGACTATTTTCCAACACTTAGAATATTTTCAGTGATTTTCTGGTTTTATCGATTTCTTTGAGATTTGTCTCTGGATTTCGTACACGGGAATTATAAAAAGGTTTTAAAAGGATTTTTCACTCTGAAATGGCTTTCAAAATTATTATATAATATTATTTTAATTATTAAATTAATTACTCCATATTAGGAGAGTTTTCAAAGGCCGTTTTAAAGTGATTTCAAATCAATTATAAAACCGTTTCGCACCATTATTTTCTATAATAAAAATATCACACTCACTTTTTAGCACGTCGAGCGAAGTGGAAATGTGCTTAAACGGTTAGGAAATCTCCGGCCTATGGAACCGTGTGCATTTTCTTTCCGGTTAATCCCCGACCTATTCGATTGATCGTTTTGGCCTTTGAGTCTAGTTTACCGATGATACGAGGTGGACTTTTTATTGTTTGGAGTGTGAGCTTGCTATTGGTTAGTAAACCGTTTAGTGCAAATGTGGGGTATGGGACTCATTGTTAACACTTTACGGGTTCCTCTCCAAGAAGTTTGTGACACATTAGCCTCTGGCAGCCAGTACTGGACTTCTGGGTCACTACGCCTCTGGGCAACCGTTTCTGGACACCTGTTCTATGGAGCAGTTTCTTTTTTGGCATGTGCCTCTGGGCCTTTATCCTTCTGGGAAGGATCTCGCCGTCTCGCGCGTTCCATATCTGTGCGAGTGATCGATAACAACTCTACAGTACTTGGCAATAACGACTCCGGTCGGTGCACGTGCTATACTTGTATTATCTGATGATTTTTATATCCATTCGAGTACCGCCATTTGGTGTTGGTTCTATGGAACCATACGATGTAAGTGCGATTACCTTGTGGATTCACAGTGTCTTTGGACACTGCTTTTCAGTGTTTGATTTCATTGACTTTTCAATATATCCCCATTGCTCTTTGGAGCATCGATCTTTGCTTGGGCATTGATTACAGACTCTGGTCACTCTTGGGATTATTGCCTATGGGCAACTTTATATAGCTTTGGCTACGCCGATGATATGAGGCGATTTTATTTATTCAACACTTTGGTGCTGATATTCTCTTTGGAGATTTTTACCGTTGATTGATGATTAGGGATCGTCATTATATTCATGTGGTCCAAAATACTCTTCTCTTAGGAAAAGTACTGTTTTCTTATGTACCGCATTATTATATATCTTAGTTATTACTGATTGTTTAGCTAGCCTGACCCGAGTGTTTTCGCTCGGGTCAGACCGAGTTGTTTCAAGTTAGGTCTCTGGACTTAGCTTCTGTGCTTCCGCTTGGACATTATCTGCTATGCTGATAGATAGCACTTTTATTTGTCCACTATTCCGCTACTCTGTTATTATTCAGACTTTGATATGTACATATTTTTGACTCACATGTGTGGGCAGTGGCTTTGTACCCACTTACAGTATTTGGATCTGTATTAACGATGTATTGTTCTGGGATTTTATATCTGTTATGTGATTCTGTTCTGTGATGCTATTTTATTATGTTATTATGCTTTGTCATGATAGATCTTTAGCCATTTGTAATTTCGTTATAACTATTTACCGAATATGTCGAACCACCTGATTGAGAAAAATTTAAATAGATTCCACCTTTCGACGTATTCGGTAGATAGTTATAGCTTGATTATAAATGGTCGCCTCCACTATACTCTATTCTCCGCTCTAACAGACAGTATTACTACCGTAATACTCTTTGTTACAGTGGGTCTCAGAGTGGGGCGTTACAGTTTGGTATCAGAGCCAAGGTTCAGAATTAAGCATAACAAACACAGAACAGACACGTAGTACAATACATTATAATACGATCCAAATTGAACATATCCACCTTTAGATAAATAAGTTAGGAATATGTGTAGGAATCTATTATATTCCACAATATTCCTTAATGAATTATCTATCTTTGAATCGTGCTTAACTAAATCTACCGATCATATGTTTAAAGAGTGTCCCAAGCCTCTTTTCTGCCGCTATTGTAAGGAGGGTCATCATTATTCCACTTGTCCTACTGCACCTCCTAGATCTGGCAAGCTTAATGCTGCCAAGGCTCCTAAATCTTCAGCTCAGCCTCGAGGTACGCATCCTTCCGTTCTCAAAGGTTCTATTTTATTTCATGGTAGATCTTGTAGAGTTCTCTTTGATACGGGTGCCTCTCAATCATTCGTATCAAAGGAACTAGTTGATACTTTATCTTTGGATGTTACTTGTTTGGTTTCTTCACTAAGGATTGTGAATTCCATCGGCGGATCCACGACCCTTAGCTTGCTTTGTGAGGATATAGATATTGATCTTTGTGGATTTTCTTTCCGTGCGAATCTGCACGTTATGGAGTATTTGGGCTTTGACATGATTCTTGGCATGGATTGGCTCGCTCAGTACGACGCCAAAATCATTTGTTCGGAGCAGATATTATTTCTTTGTCATCCTGACTCGTCCGCTCCGTTAGCTATTGCTCTTCAGGATGTTGGGATTTCTGATGTTACTTTATTTTCTCTTGATTCACGAGATGAGGATTTGAACTTATCTTGTATTCCTATTGTTCGGGATTTCCCCGACGTATTCGAGCCAGTATCTGGACTGCCGCCAAAGCGAGCTATTGAGTTCCGCATCGATCTCATTCCAGGCTCCCACCCAGTTGGGCGTCCTCCCACGAGGATGTCTACTAAAGAGAATGAGGAACTCAGGAAGCAGTTAGTAGAGCTTGAGGCGAAGCAGTTCATTCGGTCCAGTTCTTCGCCATGGGGTGCTGTTGTGGTCTTCGTTAAGAAGCCCGATGGCTCTCTTAGGCTTTGCATTGACTATCGCAAGCTTAATGAGTTGACCATCAGAAATCGTTATCCATTGCCACGGATAGACGATATGTTTGATCAGTTGAGCAGTGCAAAGGTCTTTTCCCAGCTCGACCTTGCCACCGGATTTCATCAGCTCCGAGTTGCGGAAGATAGCATTCCTCTTACCGCTTTCCGCACTATAGTTATGGTTCTTTTGAGTGGTTGGTCATGCCATTCGGCTAGACGAACTCACCGGCTTTCTTCGTCGATCTCATGAATCGAGTATTCCGGGAATACATCGATAGATTCGTTCTGGTCTTCATCGACGATATTCTTGTTTATTCTAGATCCGAGGCAGAGCATGCTCGACATCTACGGATCGTCTTGGATACTCTTCGTCAGCATCAGCTTAAGGCCAAGCTCTCCAAGTGCCATTTTTGGGAGAGCAAGGTCAAGTTCTTGGGCCATATTGTATCATCTGAGGGGATTTCTGTCGATCCTACCAAGATCGAAGCTATTCAGAATTGGAAGCAGCCCGAGAACGTTCATGATATTCGCAGCTTCCTTGGTCTGGCGGGTTATTACCATCGATTTATCAAGGATATCTCTCGTGTTGCACTTCCCCTCACGACTCTGACTCGTAAGGGTGTTCGTTTTATTTGGTTTGATAAGTGTGAAGTTTCTTTTCAGCGATTGAAGGAACTTCTCACTCATGCTCCTATCCTTGTGGTTCCTGAGAGTAACCAGGGTCTTGTTGTTTACACCGACGCTTGTGGTAGCGGCCTCGGTGCTGTGCTTATGCAGAAGGATCGGGTAGTTGCTTATGCTTCTAGACAGCTACGTCCGAATGAGGTTCGCTATCCGACTCATGATCTTGAATTGGCAGCTATCGTCTTTGCTTTGAAGACGTGGCGTCACTTTCTATTAGGTGAACGCTTCACTCTTTACACCGATCACAAGTCGCTGAAATATTTATTCAGTCAGAAGGATCTCAATATGAGGCAGCAGTGATGGCTTGAGTTTCTCGCCTCATATGACTTAGACATTCTATATACCCCTGGCAAGGGTAATCGTGTGGCTGATGCACTCAGTCGCAAACACTCGGCAGTAGTTTCTATGATGATAGCCGAGTGGGATATTCTTGAGACTCTTTCTATGTGTGATATTCAAAATCGAGCTCCGTCTTCTGATTCTTCGGTCTTATTATTCATCTTGGAAGCTCGTCCTATCTTATTGGATCGCATTGCCCATGCTCAACGGTATGATCTAGAATTATTGCATCTTATTCATCTCCTTGAGTCGGGATCCAGTGATGTGACATTGTTGGATTATTCTATTGATTCTCATCGGTGTCTTCGCAGGAAGAACCGTATTTTGGTACCATCTGATTTATCACTTAGGCGTGACATTCTAGACGAGTGTCATCGCACTAAGTACACTATACATCTCGGGTCGAGTAAGATGTATGCTGACATGTGTCGCCTATTTTATTGGGAGGGCATGAAGAGAGATGTTGCAAGTTATGTTAGCGGTTGCATGACTTGTCAACAGATCAAGGCCGAGCATCAGCGTCCATCTGGCCTTCTTCAGCCGCTAGAGATTCCATTGTGGAAATGGGATCAGATATCCATGGATTTTATTGACGGTCTGCCTCGATCGAGGTCAGGCCATACTTCTATCTGGGTTATTGTTGATCGCTTGACCAAATCGGCTCATTTCATTCCGATTAAGTCCACTCGGACTGCACCTCAGTTGGCCAAGCTCTATGTGAAGGAAGTCGTACGACTTCATGGCATACCTAGCTCTATCGTCTGTGATCGAGACACCATTTTCACTAGTCACTTCTGGAAGTGCCTACAGTCAGCTTTGGGCACAAAGTTGAATCTCTCTACTGCTTATCACCCTCAGACTGACGGTCAGACTGAGAGGGTGAATCGTGTTTTGGAGGATCTTTTGCGCTGTTGTATTCTGGATTTCGGAGGTAGTTGGGAGGATCATTTAGCTCTCGTAGAGTTCTCCTACAACAACAGCTATCAGTCTAGTATAGGCATGGCACCTTTCGAGGCTCTATACGGAAGGCCATGTCGCTCTCCTGCTTGTTGGTTAGAATCTGGCGAGAAGCTCATTCTTGGTCCAGATTCAGTTCGGGAATCTTCTGAAAAGATTGTTTTTATCCATCAGAGAATGAGAGAGGCACAGGACCGCTAGAAATCCTACGCGGACAACCGTAGGAAGCCTCTTGAGTTCTCCATTGGTGATTTTGTCTTCAGTCGGATTTCTCCCATGAAGGGGGTTATGCGTTTCAGCTCTACATGGAAATTGGCTCCTCGCTATGTTGGACCATTTCCTATCACGGAACGCATCGGCCCCGTTGCTTATCATGTGGCTCTACCTTCTCATTTTTCCGGAATGCATGACGTGTTCCATGTTTCTCAGCTTCGCAAGTGTGTTTGCGATCCTGATTCTGTTATTGATCCACTTATTATACCGGATTTAGAGATTTCTCCTGATTTATCTATTGAGCAGCAACCTCTTCGTGTGCTTGATTCAGAGGTTAGACGCCTTCGAAACGAAGAGGTCCCGCTCATGAAGATTCAATGGTCGTCTAATCTTAAGGACTGCACTTGGGAGACCAGAGAGTTTATCGAGCGTACTTATCCCGGTTTTCTATCTTCATCTGTTGTTGGTGAGAATTTTTACTTCACCTTTGTTTGATTTATTTTGAGGATTAGATGTTATAGATAACTTCCATGATAGGGAATTGCAGGGACGCAATTTTCTTAAGGGGGGAGTCTGTAACAACCCGTGATTGCGGTTACCAAATAATAAATTAAAATTGGGATTTTAATTTAATTGGAGCTATTAATGATTTTTTTATGTGACTAATTTGTTCAAAAATTAGTTATTTTGAATAAATTAATATTTTTGGCCTAAGTGTAAAATGGAGAATTTAATGGAAATTAATTAGGGTAAATGGAAATTTATAATATTGCAAAATTTTATATGTGTAAAATAGTGCAATATTTGAATTGGGATTTAATTTACAATTAAATTACAAAACGGTGATTTTGGGCAATTTTGACTATAATGTGTTTTGGAATAAATAGGGGTTAAATTGTAAGTTGGAAAATATTGTGATGTAAAATTTTATAACTATAGCTAAATTATTTTGGTCACATATTTTAAAATTTTATGGGTAAATAATATGTAGTTTGTACTTAGAGAAATTAGCTAACTTGAGATATGGAACATATTCCAAGTCCTAATGGGTATTAGGCCCACTAACCCACTTCCATTAGCCTATAAACCATCTTTTACCCATTTGTTTCAGCCAACATCTCAAACTCCTAACCCTCATTCATTCCAACCCTAACCAAATTCCTAAAACCCTAAACCTAAAAATGGCCTCCATGCTTAGGAAAGCTCCATCCTCTCTTATATTGGCTTAAGCTAGTTAAAGTAAGGGAAGGTAATGCAAAAACCCTCTTGTAATCCATTTCTAACTCTCTTTAATTTCTGGAAATCATGTTGTAACTCTTGGTTTTATGTGTTTTGGTATTTTTCTAGCTCCTTGATCATCATCTCTTAGCTTTGGTTAGTGCCATATAGGTGTTTGTTCTTTTGCTTGAGAGGAATACTAGGTAAACCCTCTCCTAATCTATGTATAAGCATCTCGTAATTTCTGAAATTATTTTGTAATCCTCTTTTTTTTTGTGCATTTAGATTGTAAAACTCTTTGATCTTCTTTTCATTGCTTGGGAAAGAGGTAATATATGCTAGCTGAAATTATAATTAGTTTATTGCTGTTAGTAAATTAGGCATATCTCATTCATCTTAAATCGGAATTAATATTTTCTTAAAGTTCTGGAAAGCTTATTCTGTAGCCTATAACTTTTATGTTTTGAGCTTTGCCTAATTTTGTGGTTTGAATGGTCGAAATCACGTTTGTTTGTTGCTGACCTGACAACAAACTACAGGGTTGATAAAATAAAACCCTGAAATTGATTTGGACATAAGTTACACGATTCTTATCCAAATCTAATAATTTTGGATGTTCTGAAAAGCTTAGATTTAGGGCTAAAACTTTCATATTTTGAGTTTCATGAAATTTCAAAGTTAATTGGGTCAAAACTGTGCATTCTTACTACTGTCCCGAGAGCACATTGACAGTGATATAGAATTTAAATCTGAGAATTGTTTTAGTCATAAATTTTCATCCCCGATCGGAATTTGACGATCTTGGTCATTCCGGAAAGCTTAGATACTAAGCTACAACTTTTATTTTATTCATTTTGTCAGAATTGGAAGTTTACAATGCCAAAATTGTGGTTTTTCATCTATGGTCTGTTAGTGCATAACTATAGGCCTTAGTCTCTTTTCTCCCGTTGTTTTCAGTACAGAACCCCGACTTTGCGACGCCATCCCGGGCTCGTCCTTTGTCGGATTTCATCGATTTTGGTCTCATTGGAAAGCTGGAGTTCCGAACTCCATCTCTAGAAAGTTTTATTAGTATCCGAGTTCATTTGACTCTTCGAAATTGCTGTCGAAGAGGGACCCGGATCTCAGCCTCAAACAGTGTATTCACTGTTTCCGGGTCCGACTTTGGAGCGTCGCTGCGACTTCGTTTCAAGTCGGAATCGAGTAATTCTTTTTGCATTCTAAAGTAGGAATCTCGGACTTCGTACCTACCAATATTCATGCCATTCGGATTCAGTTTGCTAGTCCGAATAATTTTCCAAACTTGGGTTCGCGTCAGTTTTGGACTATTTTCCAACACTTAGAATATTTTCAATGATTTTCTGGTTTTATCGATTTCTTTGAGATTTGTCTCTGGATTTCATACACGGGCATTATAAAAAGGTTTTAAAAGGATTTTTCACTCCGAAATGGCTTTTGAAATTATTATATAATATTATTTTAATTATTAAATTAATTACTCCATAATAGGAGAGTTTTCAAAAGCCGTTTTAAAGTGATTTCAAATCAATTATAAAACCGTTTCGCACCATTATTTTCTTTAATAAAAATCTCACACTTGCTTTTTAGCACGTCGAGCAAAGTGGAAAGGTGCTTAAACGGTTAGGAAATCTCCGGCCTATGGAACCGTGTGTATTTTCTTTCCGGTTAATCCCCGACTTATTCGATTGATCGTTTTGGCCTTTGAGTCTAGTTTACCGATGATACGAGGTGGACTTTTTATTGTTTGGAGTGTGAGCTTGCTATTGGTTAGTAAACCGTTTAGTGCGAACATGGGGTATGGGACTCATTGTTAAAACTTTACGGGTTCCTCTCCAAGAAGTTTGTGACACATTAGCCTCTGGGCAGCCAGTACTGGACCTCTGGGTCACCACGCCTCTGGGCAACCGTCTCTGGACACCTATTCTATGGAGTAGTTTCTTTTTCAGCATGTGCCTCTGGGCCTTTATCCTTCTAGGAAGGATCTCGCCGTCTCGCGCTTTCCGCATCTGTGCGAGTGATCGATCACAACTCTACAGTACTTGGCAATAACGACTCCGGTCGGTGCACGTGCTATACTTGTATTATATGATGATTTTTATATCCATTCGAGTACCGCCATTTAGTGTTGGTTCTATGGAACCATACGATGTAAGTGCGATTACCTTGTGTATTCACAGTGTCTCTGGACACTGCTTTTCAGTGTTTGATTTCATTGACTTTTCAATATATCCCCATTGCTCTTTGGAGCATCGATCTTTGCTTGGGCATTGATTACAGACTCTGGTCACTCTTGGGATTATTTCCTATGGGCAACTTTATATAGCTTTGGCTATGCCGATGATATGAGGCGATTTTATTTATTCAATACTTTGGTGCTGATATTCTCTTTGGAGATTTTACTGCTGATTGATGATTAGGGATCGTCATTATATTCATGTGGTCCAAAATACTCGTCTCTTAGGAAAAGTACTGTTTTACTTATGTACCGTATTATTATATATCTCAGTTATTACTGATTGTTTAGCTAGCCTGACCCGAGTGTTTTCGCTCGTGTCAGACCGAGTTGTTTCAGGTTAGGTCTCTGGACTTAGCTTCTGTGCTTCCGCTTGGACATTATCTGCTATGCTGATAGATAGCGCTTTTATTTGTCCACTATTCTGCTACTCTGTTATTATTCAGACTTTGATATGTACATATTTTTGACTCACATGTGTGGGCAGTGGCTTTGTACCCACTTACAGTATTTGGATCTGTATTGACGATGTATTGTTCTGGGATTTTTTATCTGTTATGTGATTCTGTTCTGTGATGCTATTTTATTATGTTATTATGCTTTGTCCTGATAGATCTTTAGCCATTTGTAATTTCGTTATAAGTATTTACCGAATATGTCGAACCACCTGATTGAGAAAAATTTAAATAGATTCCACCTTTCGACGTATTCGGTAGATAGTTATAGCTTGATTATAAATGGTTGCCTCCACTATACTCTATTCTCCGCTCTAACAGACAGTATTAATACCGTAATACTCTTTGTTATAGTGGGTCTTAGAGTGGGGCGTTACATTTTTACTTAGTTTCTTCACCTTTTCTCTACTGCACTCATTTGGGTTTTTATGACATTTTTGTTTTAAACATTCTGGTTCTATAACTGAGAACCGCTTGAATTTACTGATTTGAGATATGAAAAGGTTCAAAATGACAAAATAATCGACTAGAAAGAACGTTGCTGGTGGATATTAACAAGAGGGTAGCCAAGAGGCATCGTCAAGTGCTAACCCCCATCTATTTACATAACTAGGGATGAGATGGAGACCATTATGAATGGAATGCAAGAATGGATGATAGCACGCTATGAAGAGATGATGGAGAGTTTCTTCAGGAGAATGAGATAAATGGGAATAACCGGAGTTGCTGCAAACCAGAACAAAAGGCCTGGAGCTGGAGCAAATACATCAAGGAGCTAAGTAGATCAAATCAGAACGAACTCCGAACAGGTCGTACGGATCAATATTGATATACATGTATAGATTGGTACCAATCCACAAGAATATAGAGGGCATAGCCAATGTTGACTTGGGTGGAAATGATGCACATCCAGAAGATAATGCAAAGCGTTTGAATGTAAATCAGAATGCAGAAGCATGACCAGAGGAGTACGTGTTGGAGTTCCTTAGTGGAAATGGGGGGCAGGCAGAGAATGCAAACCTAAGAATTCCTTTAGATGATAATGACAGAATTGCTAAGATGGTGATATGAGTAGTGAGGGATGGATTGCATAACCAGAGCCTGGAGGATGTAAATTGGAATCCATTCACTCCGAATATTCGGTACGCTAGAAATCTGTCTGATTTCAAGCTACATACATTGGAGACATATGGCGAGAAGATGGATCCAACGGTTCATTTGATGAGGTACATCTAAGATATGGACGTGTTGGGTGTGTCTGAAGAGGTCATGGGATGGTGTTTCCCTTTATATCTAATATATTTGGCGGTATTAGGGCTTAAGCGGTGGGAGAACGGTTCCATTAGCATATGGGTCGAGATAGTGAGCACATTCATGAAATAGTTCAGGGACTATATTTCACGACCTAAGAGTGTTATGACATTATCAAGTGTGAAGCAGAGGGCCAACGAGTCCTTCGGGAGTTTTTTGACAAGATTTAATGTGGCGGCTACCGTGGTAGATAGGTCGGCCCATCAGTGAATCTAGTGGCGGCAGTTTCGGGATCGGCTAGTAAAACAGATTTCAAGGTTAGATTGGAACGAGATCCACCGATGGATCTCGTAGAGTTTTATCATGAGGTCGAAAGGTACTTACGTCAAGAAGATGCTGAAGCTAAGTAGGAAGAAATCAATGTTCTGGATGGCGGAGGAACATCCGACATAGGATCTGGTAAGGATAAAGGAAAATGAAAAATGGTTGATAGCTTTGGAGGACCAAAGCGGCAAAAAAGGTAATCGAAATTCTCTTCTTATACAGATTTGAATGAGACTATGGAGAAATTTTACCTAGATAACAAGGGACAAATCCCTTATCGTAAATGTTAATCGACGGACATTCTATTGGATTAGAAAACCATCAAAAAATTTATAGTTAAAATTTACCGCAAGCGCACGGCATATAAAAGTTAGTACGTGTCGAGTTAGGGTCAATCCGCAGGGAATTGTGAGATTTTAAAATTTTCTAATCAATCAAATTAAACCAAAAGTGGAGATTGTTTTGAAAACTAGAAACCTAAGCAAATTTTGTGATATAAAAACTATTAGACTAGAGAACAATTTAGGGATAAATCCACTCTCATATTTTTGTAAATCAATAATCAATAATTTATAATCTCCAATTGTGATATTAAGTGAAATAATCGTTGCATTTATCATAAGTATGGTTTGTTTATGTTATTGATTAACATAACTCAAGCCATCAAACTATAATACAACAATTATACCACTTATAATTCTCATGAAAATGAAGCTAAAGAAAAAGCTATTTTAAGTATGATCTATTTACTATTGTAACTAGTAATATAGATCATCAAATTTCTACTTTCATTTCAAAATCAAAAATGGATTAGCAAATGATGATGCAAATTTTGTTTATGTTGAATAAGAATATCTCATTTGCAAAAGCAACATAAGCTATCAAACCCACTTGTATAAACTTGCATCAAAATTCACTCTCATGAAGCATAAACAAAGAGAACATAAACCATAAAAATATTGAAATTACATAAATTTAGAGAGCTTCATTACCCCTAAATTGAAAGGGTTTAGCTACTCATTTGTGTTATCAAATCAACACTTGTAAATTTCAACATTAAAAAGCAAAGAAATTAAAACTAAGCAAGGAAGATAGAGAGATTAACTACTAATTATTTGCATAAAAATTAAAACTACACTACTTGCATAAATGTAAATCTAAACTATGAACATTAAAAGAAAGAGAGCATAGAAATAAACATTAACATAAAAGCAAAGAAAATCATGTAGAAAAGAAAAGAAGAGGCTTGGAAGCCATTTTTATTTCATGAAACATTTGTCATTACAACTTGCTCTTTTAATTTCCTAACTAATGTGAAAGAGTAGAAGATAGATTCATGTACATAAGAGGGTTATTTATACATGCATAAAACCCTAATTCCATTTTTAGGGAAATTTCCAAAATACCCTTTAGGAAGTGTGGTCACCAAGTAACCATTAGCCACTAATTAATCCATCATTTGATGTGCATGAAGCTTTAACCACCACTTAGTTGTCCATTAGCTCCTAATTGTACATTTAGGTAAGTGGGTGGGGTCCTCCATGATCTTGAACTTGAATTACTTCCTCCTCATTCCTTTGTATTTACTTGTGCATGCATATATCATCATGAATTCCACTTCCATATGCATCAAAATATCCTATAAAAATCATAAAAATTGTCCAAGTAAAAATTCTTAAAGTGACACATGCACAAAAATGACCATTTTGCCCTTGAATGAAGATGAAAATATGATGGTTTGAAGATAATTGAATTTTGGTTTTAACATGTAAAAATGCCCAAATATGATGTTTATTTAAATAAAAAGAGATAAAATATGGATGTAAATATATGCACATTTACGTTCACATCAAATACCCCTACACTTATCTTTTTATTCGTCCTCGAATAAAGGAAAACTAAGATAAATCCATTTTTGTATGGAGCACGATTGCATTGAGCGTATGCAACAAGCCGTTAAACCTCAAGGTGTCTCCAGTAGGACGGGTGTTGTCTCATAAGGGTTTTCAGCGGATACTAACCACAAAATCCAAATGCAAAGTGAAAATATTTGCAAAGTGCAAGATTTATTTACAATGGGATGAATGCAAGTTTTTGAAAATATTTACAAATGAAAGATTTACTTTTAAATTGACACAAATAAGTTAAATATAAGTCTTGGTCATTATCTTGAAAATTTAGGTCATTTACTCGTCAAAATTTCCAACAAAAATCAAGTTATCATAGCAAATAGACAATAGTTTAACTCGTTGTTTCAGTTGATAACAAAGTGTAACTAAGAAATAAATCCTTAGTTGATTATCAAAGTTTGTCAAAGTGGTGTTCTCATTTCTTTTCAATAACAAGTTAAATCAAACAAGTTAAAATAGTGCTTGGATTTCACTTGCTTACTCTCTGTTACTTGAAATTTTCATTGATATTAACAATATTTACATATGCCTAACTAAGGTAAACTGAGTTCAGATATATTACCCGTGCACTGCCTTGTGGACTGATTTGAGGGGAATACAGAGTGTGGAGAGCGAACACACAAGTGTGAACACTTATCGACTGTATGCGTTATTATAAAGAATTTTTATATGCATACACCTAACTCAGATAAACTGAGGCCAGATATACCGATCATGCGCTGCCTTTCGGGCTTACGTGAGAAGGGTATAGAGCATGGCGAGTGAACACATGACTCTAGGTGTTAAAAATATATACATATATACAAATGTTTTTTTTTTGAAAAGAGAGAGTTTTGCAAAATCATCTTAGTACCATTTAACTTAGAAGATAAAAATGTTATATCCTTTACTTTAAATTTACCACTTTTTTTAAACAAATATTTTCAATTAGAACATACTTCATAATTAACACATATGAACCTTCCTATATACTAGTTGACCCATTGTTATTTGTAATCAAACTTCATTTTTATTTTTGTTAAGACAAATAAATTTTCAAAAATTTCAATTTATTAACCAAAACTTATACTTATCCCATAGCGTTTCTTCAAAAATAAATCAAAATGCTAAAAAGAAAATGTTTTTGAGATCTAGAAATTTTTGATTTTTTTTAGATAAAGAATAATGAAAATTCAAAAATGCCATGAAACATGAAAAATGAAAATGAAAATGAGACTCTCCCCACACTTAATTTTGACTGTGTCCCCATAGTCAATGCATGATATAATGAGTGTAACGGGGAAAAATATGTACATATTTACAAAAGAGGGTTAACATTCTTACTA
The DNA here is from genome assembly GCA_030737815.1 of Allium fistulosum. Lineage (NCBI taxonomy): Eukaryota > Viridiplantae > Streptophyta > Magnoliopsida > Asparagales > Amaryllidaceae > Allium > Allium fistulosum. Next base: position 719,964,642 of record CM060908.1, read on the forward strand.
GACATAGCTTGGCTCATGAATAATCATGAGCTCCTCCTGTTGGTTACTGGGAAATTCCAAGAAAGGTTTCAAACGATGACCGTTGACTTTGAAAATCGATCCATCCTTGGGGTTTTCTATTTCTACGGCACCATGTGGAAAAACAGTTCGTACCACAAATGGTCCGGTCCATCTTGATTTAAGTTTCCCAGGGAATAAATGAAGTCTTGAGTCATATAAAAGAACTTTCTGGTTAGGCAAAAACGTTTTCCTTAGGATTGACTTGTCATGAAAAATTTTGGTTCTATCTTTGTAAATTTCCTCGTTTTCATATGCGTCGTTCCTAAGTTCTTCTAGTTCGTTGATTTGTAGTTTTCAGTTTTCGCCCGCTTTCTCAAGACCAAAGTTTAAGTTCTTAATTGCCCACAGTGCTTTGTGTTCGATTTCAACGGGTAAATGGAAAGCTTTACCGTAAACTAAACAAAATGGGGACATCCCAAGGTTAGTTTTAAAAGCAGTACGGTAAGCCCAAAGCGCGTCGGTCAATTTCTGAGACCAATCTTTTCGATTTTTATTGATAGTTTTCTCCGAGATTTGTTTTATTTGTCGATTTGAAACTTCAACTTGGCCACAAGTTTGAGGATGATACGGAGTTGATAACTTGTGGGTTATCGAGTATTTTTTTCATTAAAGTTTCAAAAGAGCAGTTTCAAAAATGGGTTCCGTTACCACTGATTATTGTGCGAGGTGTGTCGAACCTCGAAAATATGTTTTCTTTGAGAAATTTCACAACAATTCTATGGTCGTTGGTTTTGCAAGGAACGGCTTCGACCCATTTTGAAATGTAATCGACAGCGAGAAAGATATACAAGTTTCCAAAAGAATTGGGAAATGGTCCCATAAAGTCGATACCCCAAACATCAAAGATTTCGATCGTAAGAATGGGGTTTAGAGGCATCATATTTCGTCGGGAAGTTCGTCCAAGCATTTGACATCGATCGCAGGTTTTACAAAATTCAAACGAGTCTTTGAAAAGAGAAAGCCAATAGAATCCACACTGAAGCACTTTTCTGCAGTTTTTTGAGGACCGAAATGTCCACCGCATGCTTGATTGTGGCAAAACGAAAGAACACTCCTGATCTCATTATCCAGAATGCAATGTCGGATGATTTGGTCAGGACAATATTTTAACAAGTATGGATCATCCCAATAGAATTATTTCACTTGAGACATGAATTTGTATTTATCCTGTTTGGACCAAGATGAGGGAGTTTCTTTAGTGACTAAGTAGTTCACTATATCAGCGTACCATGGATAGATCGAAACTGAAAGAAGTTGTTCATCGGGGAAGTTTTCATTGATTGGCAAAGAAGATGGTGCGTTCGGAAGACGAGACAAGTGATCGGCTATGACCTTATTGGATCCTTTTTTGTCTTTAATTGTAAGGTCAAATTCTTGAAGTAAAAGGATCCAACGAATCAGAAGGGATTTAGCATCCTTTTTAGCGAGATATCGAAACGCAGAGTGGTCTGTGTACACAGTAATGTGTGAACCTATCAAGTAAGGTCGAAACTTTTCAAGCGCAAAAATGACAGCTAGAAGCTCTTTTTCGGTTGTTGTGTAGTTGAGTTGAGTGTCGTTGAAAGTCATACTCGCGTAGTAAATGACGTGAAGGATCATGTTGATGCGTTGTCCTAAGACAGCACCAACGGCAAAGTTCGAAGCATCACACATTATTTCGAATGGAAGATCCCAATTGGGTGCGCAAATGATTGGACCAGAAATGAGTTCATTCTTAAGACGTTCAAAAGAAGAGATACAATCAGAGTTAAAATTGAAAGGAACGTCTTTCCCAAGGAAAGTCGTCAAAGGACGAGCGATTTTGCTAAAATCTTTCACAAAGCGTCGGTAAAAGCCAACGTGTCCTAAAAATGATCGAATGTCCTTAACAAATTTGGGAATGGTAGATTTGCAATGACATCGATTTTCACTTTATCTACCTCAATGCCTTTATTTGAGATGATATGTCCAAAGACTATGCCATGTTTGACCATAAAGTGGCATTTTTCCCAATTCAAAGTCAAATGTTTTTCTTTACATCGATTTAGAACCAACTCGAGATGATGTAAACATTCGGAAAAAGAATCGCCAAAGATAGAGAAATTGTCCATAAAAACTTCTAGAAAGCATTCAATCATGTCGGAAAAGATTCCAACCATACATCGTTGGAAAGTGGCAGGAGCGTTACAAAGTCCGAATGGCATACGTCGATAAGCAAAGGTACTGAATGGACATGTGAAAGTCGTTTTCTCTTGATCTTCGGGAGCGATGGGAATTTAGTTATAGCCGGAATAACCATCAAGGAAGCAGTAGAATTCGTGGCCGGCTAGACGTTCGAGCATTTGGTCAATGAAAGGATGAGGGAAGTGATCCTTACGTGTTGCAGCCTTTAGTTTTCGATAGTCAATGCAAACATGCCAACCCGTTTGAGTACGAGTTGGAATAAGTTCGTTTGAATCGTTCTTGACAACAGTTAGCCCAGACTTTTTCGGTACAACATGAATTGGGCTAACCCATGAACTATCAGAGATTGGGTAAATGATTCCGTTGTCGAGAAGTGTAGAAATTTCATCATGCACCGCATCTTTCATTTTTGGATTAAGACTTCATTGCGCGTCACGAACATGCTTGGCATCGTCGATTAAATGAATGCAAAGTTGAACAAGAGCGGGACTAATTCCCTTTATATCGGAGATCGAAAGAATAGAAAGTAAGGAGGTTTCTTGATCAATAGAGAGAGTTGCGGAAATTATGATGGGCAACGTTTCGTTATCACCTAAGTATGCGTACTTAAGGTGATCGGGAATTGGTTTGAGGTAGAAGGTAAGTAGTTGAAGTGGGATGGAGGAGGAAGTGCTGAGGAGTCAGAGCGGTGAGGCTCAGGCGATTGGCAGAAGTTGTTCTTTTGGTTGCGGCAATTGGTGGAAGTGTAAGTAGAGGTTGCAGATGGCCGGAGAAGGTTTGGGGGGTGAAAGGCTAGTTGCTGTGATGTCATATTGGTTGGTATATATTGTATGGAAGAAGATGAACTGAGCTGTGTTGTGGTATGTAAGGGAAGTGGGATGCTACTGTTAGCCGGTTTGAAGGAGGAAGGATGTTGTTCGATGGTTTGGGTGATTCAGTTGTTTTCAGAATGAAGTAGAGGATGAATTGTGGGCGGTAAGGTAGGGTTGTAAGGTAGGTTGGACTATACAGGAGGAAGTGATGTAACTGTTGTAGAAAGGAAGGTGGATGAACTTGAGGAACAGTGCGCAGTTCGAAGGTGGAGTCGCGGTCAGTGATGAATGCACATTTGTAGATTGAAATGGTTATGGTGGTTCTGGTAGTTGATTATATGAACTGAAAGTTGGTTGAATGATAGAGGAGGTTGACAAGTGGTTCTCTGCAGTTTGGTTGCTGGTGGTAGATCAATGGGTTAATAGCAGTAATCTGTTGGCAGGGAATAGGTTATGAGTAGTTATGTGATGTTATAGAAGAGTTGCAGTAATCTGGCAGGGAATAGGTTGTAGGAGAAGTTTTGAGAGGAAGTAGTGAGCAGTGCAAAAGTGTTTTTTGGTGAGTTGTTGGAAATTTGGGTGGAAGAGAAGTATGGAGACAGTTAGCACAGCAAAGGATGTGAGGAATGTCAAGCAGTGAAGAGGTGTGTTTGGGATGGCAGGCAGTGAAGAAACTGTAGAGTTGGATGATAAGTAAGTATGAAATGCATAGGATCATTTGGTTATGAAGGTTGTGTATTGACAGGATGAAGTTGTATGCGGGTAGATGGTGCATAGTTGAAAGTTGAAAGTTGTATTTGATGTAGCGGGAAGTAGAAATGGAAGAAGTGATGGTTTGGATGGAGGAGATGTTGAACTGGTGAAGAGGAAGTCAGGTATGTTGTGAAGGCAAATGGGCAGTATGATGGTGAATGGTGAGCAAATGTGAATGGTGGATGGAAAATGAAATGGTGTCAGAGGCAGTGTGTATATGAACTGATGATGGTGAGGTGTGATGTGCACAGCAGTTGCACAGAAGTGATTATGTGCAGTTGTGCACAATAAAGCAGTGGACAGTTTTTTTGTAAAAAGTAGGCACTGTGTTTGATAGAGATGTTATATGCAGTGGTTATAAGAAGTGGTAAGATTTATGTTTGGGAAATGTTTGAAGTGCAGATGGTAGGGGGTATGGTGAATTGCAGGAGGTGGAAATGTTGTTGAGTGAAGATGGCGGTCTGTGTGCCTTGGTGGTTGTAGCTGCTAGAAGTTTGAACTATGGAAGTGGCAGATAGGTGTTGTATGGCTTGAAACTGTGAAGTGATATGGGATGGCAGAATTGGAGTACAAGCAGAGAAGAGAATGTAACAGTTGAACAAACAGAAATGAAATTGTAACAGAACAGTGTAACAAAGAGTGTAATAGCAATGAAAGTAGTACAAGTGAAAAATGAAAATGATATGAAAAATGAAATGAATTTTTTTTCTTTTTAAAATGAACTTGTGTATTTTTTTTAAATAGAAATTCAAATTGAAAACAAACACACACACACTTTTTTTAAATATATATTTTTAAATTGCAAACACACACGCAAAATAAAAACACAAGAATTAAATAAAAATAATTCGAAGAATAGAAAACTAAAATCAAAACAATTCCCCGGCAACGTCGCCCAAAACTTGTTAATCGACGGACTTTCTATCAGATTAGAAAACTGTCGAAAAATTTATAATTAAAATTTACCGCAAGCGCACGGTGTACAAAAGATAGTACGTGGCGAGTACGGGTCGATCCGTAGAGAATTGTGAGGTTTTAAAATTTTCTAACCAATCAAATTAAACCAAAAGTGGAGATTGTTTTGAAAACTAGAAAGCTAAGCAAATGTTGTGATTTAAAAACTATTGGACTAGAGAACAATTTAGGGATAAATCCACTCTCATATTTTTGTAAATCAACAATCAATAATTTATGATCTCCAATTGTGATATTAAGTGAAATAATCATTGCATTTATCATAAGTATGGTTTGTTTATGTTATTGATTAACATAACTCAAGCTATCAAACTATAATACAACAATTATACCACTTATAATTCTCATGAAAATGAAGCCAAAGCAAAAGCTATTTTAAGTATGATCTATTTACTATTGTAACTAGTAATATAAATCATCAAATTTCATTTTTACTTTCATTTCCAAATCAAAAATGGATTAGCAAATGATGATGCAAATTGTGTTTATGTTGTATAAGAATAGCTCATTTGCAAAAGCAATATAAGCTATCAAACCCACTTGTATAAACTTGCATCAAAATTCACTCTCATGAAGCATAAATAAAGAGATCATAAACCATAAAAATGTTGAAATTACATAAAGTTAGTGAGCTTCATTACCCCTAAATTGAAGGGGTTTAGCTACTCATTTGTTTTATCAAATCAACACTTGTAAATATCAACATTAAAAAGCAAAGGAATTAAAACTAAGAAAGGAAGAAAGAGAGATTAACTACTAACTATTTGCATAAAAATTAAAACTACACTACTTGCATAAATGTAAATCTAAACTATGAACATTAAAAGAAAGAGAGCATATAAATAAACATTAACATAAAAGCAAAGAAAAGCATGTAGAAAAGAAAAGAAAAGGCTTGGAAGCCATTTTTATTTCATGAAACATTGCCATTACAACTTGCTCTTTTAATTTTCTAACTAATGTGAAAGAGTAGAAGATAGATTCATGTACATAAGGGGATTATTTATACATGCATAAAACCCTAATTCCATTTTTAGGGAGCTTCCCAAAATACCCTTTAGGAAGTGTGGCCACCAAGTAACCATTAGCCACTAATTAATCCATCATTTGATGTGCATGAAACTTTAACCTCCACTTAGTTGTCCATTAGCTCCTAATTGTACATTTAGGTAAGTGGGTGGGGTCCTCCATGATCTTAAACTTGAATTGTTTCCTCTTCATTCCTTTGTATTTCCTTGTGCATGCATATATCATCATGAATTCCACTTCCATATGCATCAAAATATCCTATAAAAATCATAAAAATTGTCCAAGTCTTAAATTGACACATGCACAAAAAATGACCATTTTGCCCCTGAATGAAGATGAAAATATGATGGTTTGAAAATAATTGAATTTTGGTTTTAACATGTAAAAATGCCCAAATATGATGTTTATTTAAATAAAAAGAGATAAAATATGGATGTAAATATATGCACATTTACGTGCACATCAGTAAACCAGTAAGGTGAAGGCCCACTGACTAAGAGAGGAAGTTGGGAAAATATTGCTTATTCCATGAGATGGATGTGCATAACACAAATGGCTACAGACACTTGCGTGATCTGATCGAGGAATAGGTTAGAAACAATCAACCATGGTAGTATGTGAAAGGCCGAGTTACGGTAGTGGAACAAGAGCAACCTTCATCCCCAGTGAATGGAAATAACCACATTATATCTTTTCATTCAACCACTGGAACATGTCATCTCTTGATTGGGATGGTAGGGAATCAGATTCGGTTCTCACATTATATCTTTACTTTCAATAAACAACACAATATTACAGTCAAGCTACTCACTCATATTTGGGGTCTCGATCGGTCCCTAGGCATGCTCTGAGTTGGACACTAGGTTGTAACGCCCGGTGAGGCGGCTATCATGGTGTTTGACTCTATGTTTTTTAACATTTGAATTAGATTCCATTAGAAGAATCCTTGATTATTGAAATCCACTTGAATATGATAATCGCTATTGATCATGGTTGTCTCGACTAGAGAGACGGAGTGATGGACACAAGGTACAAGTTCCCTTGTTGGAAAATAAGTGAATAGACTTGTAAGATATTGATCGCTCTGGCCGGAGAACAGAGACCATAGTGCAAGAAGTAAGTCGCCTCACTGGAGCATGAGCGGATGGGCTTGCTTATCGTTGAGTCCCCTGCCAGAAGTCGAGCGAATTGGGCTCAGAAAGGGTTTAGAGAGACCATGGATTTGATTATCGACCTCGAATGGCCATGCATTTGATTAATGGTCCGAAGAGACCACAGATTTGATTATCAGCGCTGAACGACTATGGATTTGATTAATGTTTGAAGAGACTATGGATTTGCTTATCGACTCTGAATGGTTACATATTCAATTAACGATCCAGAGAGCTCTGGATTTAATTATCATTCCTGAACGGCCACGCATTCATTTAATGATCTAAAGAGATCTCGAGCTTTAGATTAACGATCCGAAGAGATCAGGAATTGAAATGGTCATTGAATGCATGACCTTGGGAAATTAGGATTTATATTCTTTCTTCGAATGCCATTTGACCTTAGAATGATTCATTAGCAATTACCAAATCTTATCATTGATCTCGAAGCATGATTGCTCGCCATGGATGAACACGGGATGATACTGATTGGTGATACTGCCCATGGTTTACCAATTCTAACAGAACACGGGATCATTGTCTATGATTGACACTCAAGGAAGGACTTAAATCCGTAGCTATCATGGTCTGGAACAACCTTTGATTTATAGGTGAATCCAAAGGAATATGATGATTCACTATAGCTTGATCGGCTATTAACCAGAAGATTCAACTATTAAAGTTCCATCGACTTTGACATTTGTTCTTGAGCAAAGCGCACCTTCATTCGCAAGGCGCGCTTTAGGAGACAAGTGTTATGGCTGAATTTGACATAGTCTTCGAACGGACTTAAATGATCAAATCAGATGAGAAAATGGCGAATAAATGTCCTAAGGACTTTGGAAATATCATAAAAAGGCAAGAAAAAGAAATATCAAATAATGAGCGAAAAAATTTGAAAATTTGGAAGTTCAAGTTTTTGGAAGATCCGACTCGGAGCCAACCCACAAAATCCTTTGGTCAGACTCAAAGCAGGGTAGCCTTGGAAAAAATTCAAGCGTGAACCAAAGAAAGCCATGCGGAAACCCCAAGCGCGACCCGTAGTTGGTTCGGTATCGATCCACGAGTCATGGATCGGTACCGACCCATGAAGACTCGGATCGAACACATAGAAGTCTCGGGTCTGACTCCAAGCAAATGAAGGAAAACTTAGAGCAGAAAATCTTATAAATTCTTCAGGTCAAGCCCCAAGCAAACACTCAAATTTCTTGGGTCGAACTCCAAGTCATTTCAAGTTAACAAAGATAGAGGCGATTACAAAGCCACCTTGAAATTCAACAATACCTATCCAATAAAGTTAACCCATGGATCAGTACTGATCCATGAGATTTCACCCAGTCCAACCCCAACTCCTACTATTCAAAAGTGATGATGCTAGGAGCCTATTTCCAGTTCCATTTCATTATTTCCATGTAATTCTCTATCGTTCTCCATGAACGCTTGAAGTGAGCAACTCCAATCTTCCACCGATCCATTATTTGGACTCGGAGACAAGGTTATTGTGATGCAAACAAGAAGCCTACAACAAAATTCACCTATCCAAGGCAATCAAAAGGATCCATAAGTTTATCTTACGTATCGGTATCTATCCAAGCTTATGGATGGTACGGATTCGTAATAGCTGATGATGTGACCACCATTTTCTCAGGGTAGCTAGTCTTGGGAATGGGGAACGAGGTGGAGATCAAGGGGTGAGTTTTCAAGCAACCTACAATTATAAATAGGAGGTCGTCGGCTCATTTTAAAGGACCTTTTTTACTTATCTACAACTTTTCTTATAATTCTCTTGTACTCTCATGGATCCATACTGATTCATAAGAATAAAAGTGTAAACAACATTATAAACCATCAACAAAGTTGAGTAGACGCAGGAAACGATTAGGCAAACCACTATAAAACTCCGGTGTCTTGATTCTGTGTGTTTTATTTAGTTTCTTCACTCTTTTCTCTACTATACTCATTTGGGTGTTTGTGCCAGTTTTGGTTCAAGCACCCTATGAGTAATTATGTAATATTTTACATATATCTAACTCGATAGCCAATCTTGTTTATAATAAAGGTGTTTGATTTTGATAATATACTTTATTATACCATGATATAATTAATTAAGTAATTAATAAAAAGTATATAATTAGAAAATCTATAAATAATATGTTATGTGATAATTGTTACAAGGAGTTGTAACCATAAGAAAATTATCACTATATAAAATAACATGTTATTATAAATACTCCTAGTCAATATGTTTTGGAAAAGGATATCGATCTATCCATTGAGTCTAGAGTATGCAATGTTCTCTAAATATTGGGTAGTGTATTACTTATGGTGATTGGAGGCACCAAGAAGTTATGTACTAATAGTAGATAAGAATGGAATGACTCACTCGAGAGTTTTTTGTTGGTTAATATAACTAAGGTCAAACAAAGAATTTCAAAGTGATGATGTTACACAGCATTGGATCAAAAAGTGACACAACACCCCAGATCTAATACAAACAAGAATAGATGATCAAAAACAAGGATAAAACAACGAGAAAACAAGGATTTTTATAATGGTTTGACCATAAATCACGGCCTACATCTACTTTAATCTTATTGCTTTGAGATTTATCATGAGTTCAATCAATTTACAATGGTTTCAAGTCTAAAAAAGGTAATCTCGGGTATGACCAAGGTTTTAAATCTTGGATTTCGGTCGCATCTTGGGAATTCTACATATAATATCTCATATCGGACGAGATCTCCATTGAGATGAGTGTATCTCGGGTGTACAACTCGGATTGACATCTTGAATTTTAAAGTCCATATCGGCTATCTCAAAGTAAGTTAAAATTCTGAAATTGACATTTTAAATATTTTTATGATAATTTATATCTAAATATAGACTTATTAACATGAATAATTAATATACAACAATAATATTAATTTTTATTTTTAGATGAGAGTGATTATAATGAGTTAGTAAAATAGGAATCTTAAGGCAAAATTAACACTAGAGGAGGGTTGAATAGTGTTTAATTATATGAATATTTTTCAAATTCTTTAAGATTCTACTTTGAATGATGTAATTAACAATCATAGAAAAAATGCAGTAAAGGTAAAAAGGAAAGAATACACCAAGATTTTATACTGCTTCGGAGTTACCCTACATCCAGTTCCATCCAATTCCTTGTAAGGATTTCTTTTAAACTAGTAAATGCAAATGCAATCTCAATTTCAATGCTACGATACACAACCTCTAGAATCCCAACCTCTGGGTAGAGTCACTTGATTTTTGGCTACAAGCACACGCACAAGATTTACGGGCTACTAAGCACACCCAATTGATTTTACGGGCTACAATCATACCCGCAAATATAACAATATGATTTGATAGAGTTTGTAACGACCCGATATTTTGGACCATTCAAATCGACAATAAATCCACACATGTCTGACTTGAATAATTCAAAATAACAGTTTGTAATAAAAATTTGGCATAACTCAGCATATACAGTAAATAAATCAATCATAGAATCACAGACACAGAGTAATACAATAATACGCAGCGGAATAGATAAAATAGTAGTTCATGAAGCTACTATATAAACATCATCAGAGTTAGAAGTAAAATACAATAGAATATCTCGATTGCATTGAAGCCTCCAGTACGAGCAGAAGACCTCTCTGAAAAAATCAACTGGAAAACCAGAAAGCTGAATCGATAGTTGGATCTCCAACGAAGCTCCAAACTCCAAAGGTGAGTCTCAAATGTTGTATCACTCAGTCTGACCCGAGCGTAAAGCAAAACACAAAACACTCGAGTCAGGATTTACATTCTTATATCAATAAATCCAACTCAAGTGAAATATCAACTGAAATACAAGTAACTTAAAGGATGTTTGGGATAACCATCCTCTAAGGATCTGTGGAACTATCTACAAGGTGGAAATATACACTATAACACCGTGGTCATTTCAAATTTATTTATACTTCAAAATCAAAATATCATTTTCATTTCAAATATATCTATTTTCCAAAATACTATATATATTAAATGATTTTAAAAAAAGTAAAGTATTTATAATTTCCTCACGTCTCGCAAATCGATTCAAATCAACTTCAAATTCCAAATTCAAATTTTTTCAAAGCTCAATTCATCAATTTAATTCAGTTCTAAATATACCATTTATTTTTCAATATATTTCAAAGCTTTAATATTCAACATTTTCAAAGTTAGATTTAACAGTTTCATATAGCTCTTGATTTAACTTCATTATTATTTAATCAGGGAATATTCACTTAATAGATTCAATATCATTTACTAGCCTTAAATCACATTTTACTAAATATTTCCTTAAACTTTATTTAAACATGAAATATTCATTAAATTACTTATAAATCAAACCCAAGTTACAAATCATATCTTACATCTCAATTTCAATAAGTTTCTAATCGGTTTAATTAAATAAAATTCTTTATTGAATCAATTTCAACTAAATTCAAATTATCTTCCCAACCTTAACTTATTCAAATTATTACCAAAATCTATTTTGAAACATAAATTTAAATACTCAACCATATTATATGTATTTAATCAATCATTCCCATTTATATATAATAATTTAAGGCTCAACATTTATTTAAAACCATATATTTCTTTCCAAAACCATAGAATTCATTTTCAAAATATTTATATATATGGACCAACGGTGTATGTATATATATTTATCATATGGTTAAGTGATACAGATATTTATCATTTCAATCCGAAATTTAAATATATACGGGTAGATATCATTTCGACCCGTAATCCCAATTTCAATTCAAATGAAAATCGTTTGGGTTTATCATTTCAACCCATAACGGTTTTCTCCTATTCTAAAGTCCGTTCGGGTATGTATCATTTCAACCCATAGTGATTTCTATACTAACAGGGAACTTGCAGAGTGATAACAGATATAGAAATAGTATAACAGGCATAGATATATCATCAATAACAATATAATATAAACAGCAGGATATGGTGTCATATCCCGCAGGTGAACAGTTACAGATAATAGCATATATAACAATTTAAATAACTACAACAGCATATTTCAATTGTTACTTCAATTGAAATCAAATTTAATAAATAAAAGAACGTTAATCGTGAGTGATTGCTCACCTTTCGAGGCTAGATAGAATAGACAATGAGATTGAGTTACGAAATGCAAGCACGACTTCCAAATCAAAGCTAGAGGGATACGATTCGACGAACAAATCTGATAGTTTGAATAGACGAAATCAAATCAAACCGGATTGATGAAGATAATTGGTAAAAGTGAATTTATATATATATATTTATATTTTTAATTTAAGACAAATACACTAAAATACTATAAATTTTCAAAATCAATATTTAATACATAAATAAGCTTATATAAGTAAGCTACAAAGTCACAATATATATTAAATTTTAAAAATCAAATAACTTTACTGTAGTATATTCATACAAATGAAGGTATGAAATTGTTACTTTGTTATAAAATCAATACTGTTATAACCCGCTCTAAATGGAACACATAAATGTATACGTATACTTTTAAACATATGATACCCATATATAACTACTTATACAATAACACTTTAAACAAAATAATTATATGTATACTGGTACGTAAAGATCATTTACAACCTATATATCACTGTAACATTTGTACATAAGGCAACCAAATCCTATACAAACAAAATATAAGGTATCAATGCAAACCACTTATAAAACAGAGTATTTATATATATATATTATTATAAAATAACTATAGCCTAGTTATACATTTAAACCATTAACCAAACTGTGAGATACACATATATTTAGGATATTACAAACTGTTGTATACGCATAGAATATGTTGTAACCAAATCAAAATAAAACACTTGAACCTATATATACCTTTAAATCATAAAATATTTTTATTTTTGTAACTGCCGAAACATATATGTTTTATAATATAAACTGTAACTTATAAAGCTTAATATATACCACACATCATGTACAAAGAAATAACACTTACTTTACTATAAATATACATACGAATGCAAAGCTCCAACCAAGTACAAAATAGCATAGCCTGGCTGCAGTATTTAGGTGACTACACCACTAAAGTATTATATTTTAGTATAGAACAACGAGAGAAAAACTTATAATACTCGATATTTTTTTACATACGAAATTTAATATATATAAAAAAAATTACGAAATCTATAAACTTATAAACGAAATTTAATATAACACATAATATATATGTAAATACCTTATAGACTAACATGCAAACCTGCAGTAAAAAAAAATATTACTGTACAAATGCAAATTTGTAAAGACCGCATACAATACCCTTTAAAACATATAACTAATACAATTCATAATTATAAAGCAACAAATCTAATTCCTTATACAAACAATGTATACGAACATATAATACATACCGTGACTTGACAATGGAAAAGGAGGCTGGAAGGCTATGCGGTGGGGTGAGAAGGTGGCGAGGTGGTTGGAGGGCCGAAGGGTGGAGCGTTGGTGGCTGCGGAGAGGTGCACGGCCAGGATGAGGAGAAGGACTAGCGGCTGTGCTTGGGTGTAGTGTTCGGCAAACAAGGAGGATATGTGGCCATGGGTGGTTGCGTGGCCAGAAGGGGAGGCCTTGGCGGTGCTAGGGAGGGTGTTGGTGTGCTGCTGCGGCAGTAGGTGCTCGGTGGGTTTTGAGTGGAGGTCGCGGTGGAGGAGAATTTTCAAAGAGGGAAGGTAGATTTTGGATTCCTAGGCAACGTTTCTGGAGGAAGGAAAATGAATAGAAGAAGAAAATGGAAGAAAAGTGAAATTATAGATGCGAAAAGGAAATGAACCGAAATAGAATTTGAAAAGTGGAATAGAATTTAGAAAATATAAATGTTCACGGCTGTTTTGTATTGTACGGGGAAAAGAAATGAGAGGAGCAGATGGAAAAATGAAACTTAAAGGTACGAAAAAAAGAAAATATGAAAAGGCACCCTCGAACATGCGAAAATTATGAACCACTTGAAAATGTAAAGTCACGAAAATTTATTTCAAGGAATACCAAAAGCAAGTGCTGTTTGATTAACAGATAACTAAAGAACAAATCAATATATTATGGACAGGTTGCAATAAAAAAAAGGACAAATGGACAAAGGAAACAGACAGTCACAGATACATGACCGATATATATGGTAGGTGTTTCGTAGACTTCATCATCCCTCAGAGTCTGAAGTACGAAACGAATGTACCGCAGTGATCAGCATGACAAGATGATCAAAACGGTATACAGATATCAGTGGTACGATCATCGTATCCAAAGGCGATAATCGGTACCCGAAATGCTGCAAATTTGCAGAAAATAAGATAAACGGAGCAATAGGAGTCCAAATTTGACGCAATGAAATATGAAGTCTCACTCAGAAGAGGATTTAGAAATTTTCTAGAGAAAAATATTCAGATTTGAAAAATATATTATTACCATCAATTATTAACTGATTTAAATTGAAATAGAATTTCACAAGAAAATAAACTTCCGTATTTTCTGATGAAAATTTTCCAATTGCTATGTTTTTAAATACGTATCCCAAATATAACATTTTTATTTCAAAATTCAATTATTTAAAATTTCACAAAAATTCAGTTAAATACGTTATTAAAACCTATCAAAATTTATGGGTCGTTACACTCTCCCCCACTCAAAACTTTTCGTCTCCGAAAAGTAAGAAGGTAGGAGAATAGAAACAACCAGACAGAAAAGATAGATTAAAAGACAAGGCTAAACAAACAATTTAAACTATATAATTTTTTCTTGAAATATTCATTTGAAAACTTAATTTACAATTCAATTATCTTTAATACCTTAATATTCTTCAAACCCATTTTTAAAATTTCTTATTTCCTTTATAAGTATCATTTATAGGTTTAAATAACACCTATATAAATATATGCAAGCTATTTGAAAACAATTATTTACATTATTACTTATTTTTTCAAAGAAGTTATTGAAAAAACATTTAAATCCATAATTCATAAATTTATTAATTTTTATCTCAAGATACTTTCAAATATTATTAATAAACAAATAATCATTTACTTTAAAAATGTTTTATTTAATTAATAACTTCTAAAATATTTATAACTCTAAAATTTCTATTAAACCATGTGGTATCTAAATAAACAACATTTAAAAAGGATATAGTCAACAAGGAAAAGAAGGAGGATTCGAAAAACAGAATATAGGTGAATAAATAAGCTGAGCAGATAAGATAGATTCAAAAGAATAGTATCGGGCACGAATAATTGATTCAAACCATAAGAATTTCAATTCCAAATATTGATACAAAATTTTCTTTGTTGGAAATACTTTTATAATAAAATACCTTTATAACGAAACAAATTTTCTTTCGAAAATACTTTTATAACTCGATGTTTCAACAAGTTTATCCTTGTTCCTGTAGACTCTGGTAGTGCGTTGATCAGGCGCAAAACTAGAATTCTCCGGGTACTTAGTAGACTTGTTTCAACACCCAGTGAAAATACTGGAAAAACTTTTAAAAACAGATATGGAAAGTACAATCCAAACAAAAACAAACAAAACCTTTGTCTAACCATGGTTCGCAGATACACAATGGTTACGCCTGGTTCCCCCAGGAAACAATCCATATCCGTAAGCTTTCTCAGCCCTGCGAGTTACGCCATGATGACTAGTAGAATGCAGGATACACAATGGTTACGCCTGGATCCCCCAGGAAACAATCCATACCCCCAGGCAAGACTCAGCCAAGAAGTTGCGCTACTATTCGCGACCTACACAGATTGCAGGATACACAATGGTTACGCCTGGATCCCCCAGGAAACAATCCGTACCCCTAGGCAAGACTCAGCCAGGCAGTTGCGCTATGCAGTCGCTCTCGTAAGACCATGGGTAACGCCATGGAATTCGAAGGACACTCGAGTATCATATCCGGAAAACCAAAAATCAGAGAGAATAATATCGATAGAATGAATCCAAGATGTGGCCACAAATCGGATATCAAGCAGAAGGCACTTTCCATATCTTTACTTCGAAAATATGTATCATACAGTACCTTTTCAAATCACTTTCAAATATTGTACTTATATAAAATCCATTATATATAAGATTTAATTTTCAAATCAAATACTTTTCCAAAATCAAAAGTATATCAAATCACACTTATATAGACTTTAATTATATAAGATTTCACTTTTCAAATTTGAGTACCCTTTTCAAATCCATAGTTTTCGAATCAATTTCATACTCATACGAATCAATTTTATATAAGTTTGACAACTCCCAAATCAAGTATTTAGTAACACAAGGTTCTCAAATTTCAATTTTTTTCAATATCAGTTCAATTTCAAAATCATATACAATTTCACCAAATTATTTCTCCTCAAATTAAATATCTTTAGTTTCAAAGTTTCCAAAATAATAGATTTAGAAAATAAATCCAAATTTCCAAATCAATATAATTTAAGTCAACCAATTCATTTCCAAAAGTAAATGTTTTCAAAATCATCTTATACTTACGTAAGGTCCATCTTATATAAGGATCAAAATTTTCAAAATAAATTTCGCTGTATGAAGAGCCATAAGGGATTGAATATCTTTGCTTTTATGGGTTATATATCTTTGTAATTTAAATTGGAAATTTTCTTTTAGTAAGCAAAGATATTCTAACATGACAGCTTTCAATTTCAGCGTCAAAATATATCAATGATCTTAGAATATAAGATGTGCATACGTCATCATTTCGCAAAATCACATTTGATCGCTCGCTCGATCACACAAGTTCGCCTTCGAACTAGTATTGTCCATTCGACTTCCCTAATGCGGATTTCGATATGGTTTCTCGACTAGAAGCCATCAGTCTCCTTGCATAGCCATATACTATGATAGAGAATTCTAGAATCAAGCCCAAAATCCATATCAAATATTCGCCATCAAGAATCGAATGAAAAATCCTAACACGAAATGGTGTAATTCACCTCGAACTTGTGTACTCAAACCTGGATCAAATTAATTATGCGAATAAAACAGCATACGTACAACTTATATATTTATTCCAACTTGTTAATTATATAGTTTCATAAAGATGTTACTAAGTTAAAACATTTAAACTAAATTTTATTGAAAATATTTCGAAAACCAAATTCTTTTCAAAACATTTCAAATCTAAATTTCATATTATAAAATTTTAAAATTGCCTTATTCATTTACTTAACAAAACAGTTTCAATTTATTTAAACCATATTACTACATACTTTAACATACATACCAAACTTATATACTTTATACTTTTCAAAATTTCTTAGCTTTGAAAAGTTAACCTTGATTTGGAAGTGCTCGAACCTTCAAAATAGTTGAAGAAATCATTTTCAAATTCAAGAGTTGGAAATCAGCAACAAATCAGTAAATCAATTTTAATAGATGGGGTTATATCAAATTCGAAACTCAAGGACTGAACACTGGCTTACTTCAAATCATTTCAAATATATGTACATATATCCTTTGAATATCAAATCTTACTTCGGAATTTGAAATCAAAATTGGTTTCGCAAAATCACTCGCGTAGCAATGCTACTAAAGTGGCCTATCCCCCACTCTGAAACTCCAAAATCAATGTCGATGATGCGTGCACTCATCACCGAAATTATTTTCCAGCGACATAAGTGAGTTCTAGACTTCTATTTTCTCAAACCTCTTTTGAAATTTCTTCGAAATCATTCGAAACTCATTAAAATCATTGGAAACATTTCTTATTCGGAAAATACTTTTAAATCATATTATTATTATGTATTTCAAAATCTTAAAACCAATTTCAAAATACCGGAGTTCAATTCTCGAATTTCAAATTTAAAATCCTTCAGTTATAAATCATTTTTAGATAAATCCAATTTCTTATATAATTTTTCAAAATTACAAATCCTTTCGAAACCTCAAATTCTCATTTAAAAAAGGGTATATAATCTTTATCGTAAACATTTCACTTTTATATATAGAATATAATCATACTTATCAAAATAATAATTTCGGTTTAGAAAACAATTTCTAGAATACAAACAAACCCGATTTTCAAAGGATGATTTAAGAATGGATTTCAAACAAAGATAGAGATTCAAATTAGAGGAACTCTTAATCAAATAAGGTTCTGATTCGAAGATAAGTTCGAATGAAAATGAGATAATTAAATTTCAAAATAGAAGATGAATATACTTATATAAATCGCGGGCGACCTTAACCGGGTCCACCGTGACTTCAAGAACAGATCGATGCAGAATTCCAAGAAAAATCAACATTCGATCGCAAGAGATAGCGGCATCTAAACCAAAGATATAGAAATCTCCGGTGAATCAATGCCAATTGTAAGGAGTTCCACCCCTATACAAATCATCCAAAGATTGGCGGGATCGCCTATTCTTATGGAGATCATTCGAAGTGGAGTTATGGGATACTCCAGAATCAAAAGAATACAAATAGGGAGAGACAAGAATGAATTTTGGAACCGCAAGGAACGTTCCAAAGTTCAAAGGAAATCGAGTCAAACGGGAGAGGTTCAAACTCGAACGAAAGCGATTCTGTAAATAAATTTACTATATATGCTAAGTTTTGCCTAGAGCCAAAGCTCTGATACCAACTGTAACGACCCGATATTTTGGACCATTCAAATCGACAATAAATCCACACATGTCTGACTTGAATAATTCAAAATAACAGATTGTAATAAAAATTTGGCAAAACTCAGCATATACAGTAAATAAATCAATCACAGAATCACAGACACAGAGTAATACAATAATACGCAGCGGAATAGATAAAATAGTAGTTCATGAAGCTACTATATAAACATCATCAGAGTTAGAAGTAAAATACAATAGAATATCTCGATTGCATTGAAGCCTCCAGTACGAGCAGAAGACCTCTCTGAACAAATCAACTGGAAAACCAGAAAGCTGAATCGATAGTTGGATCTCCAACGAAGCTCCAAACTCCAAAGGTGAGTCTCAAATGTTGTATCACTCAGTCTGACCCGAGCGTAAAGCAAAACACAAAACACTCGAGTCAGGATTTACATTCTTATATCAATAAATCCAACTCAAGTGAAATATCAACTGAAATACAAGTAACTTAAAGGATGTTTGGGATAACCATCCTCTAAGGATCTGTGGAACTATCTACAAGGTGGAAATATACACTATAACACCGTGGTCATTTCAAATTTATTTATACTTCAAAATCAAAATATCATTTTCATTTCAAATATATCTATTTTCCAAAATACTATATATATTAAATGATTTTAAAAAAAGTAAAGTATTTTTAATTTCCTCACGTCTCGCAAATCGATTCAAATCAACTTTAAATTCCAAATTCAAATTTTTTCAAAGCTCAATTCATCAATTTAATTCAGTTCTAAATATACCATTTATTTTTCAATATATTTCAAAGCTTTAATATTCAACATTTTCAAAGTTAGATTTAACAGTTTCATATAGCTCTTGATTTAACTTCATTATTATTTAATCAGGGAATATTCACTTAATAGATTCAATATCATTTACTAGCCTTAAATCACATTTTACTAAATATTTCCTTAAACTTTATTTAAACATGAAATATTCATTAAATTACTTATAAATCAAACCCAAGTTACAAATCATATCTTACATCTCAATTTCAATAAGTTTCTAATCGGTTTAATTAAATAAAATTCTTTATTGAATCAATTTCAACTAAATTCAAATTATCTTCCCAACCTTAACTTATTCAAATTATTACCAAAATCTATGTTGAAACATAAATTTAAATACTCAACCATATTATATGTATTTAATCAATCATTCCCATTTATATATAATAATTTAAGGCTCAACATTTATTTAAAACCATATATTTCTTTCCAAAACCATAGAATTCATTTTCAAAATATTTATATATATGGACCAACGGTGTATGTATATATATTTATCATATGGTTAAGTGATATAGATATTTATCATTTCAATCCGAAATTTAAATATATACGAGTAGATATCATTTCGACCCGTAATCCCAATTTCAATTCAAATGAAAATCGTTTGGGTTTATCATTTCAACCCATAACGGTTTTCTCCTATTCTAAAGTCCGTTCGGGTATGTATCATTTCAACCCATAGTGATTTCTATACTAACAAGGAACTTGCAGAGTGATAACAGATATAGAAATAATATAACAGGCATAGATATATCATCAATAAAAATATAATATAAACAGCAGGATATGGTGTCATATCCCGCAGGTGAACAGTTACAGATAATAGCATATATAACAATTTAAATAACTACAACAGCATATTTCAATTGTTACTTCAATTGAAATCAAATTTAATAAATAAAAGAACGTTAATCGTGAGTGATTGCTCACCTTTCGAGGCTAGATAGAATAGACAATGAGATTGAGTTACGAAATGCAAGCACGACTTCCAAATCAAAGCTAGAGGGATACGATTCGACGAACAAATCTGATAGTTTGAATAGACGAAATCAAATCAAACCGGATTGATGAAGATAATTGGTAAAAGTGAATTTATATATATATATATATATATATATATTTATATTTTTAATTTAAGACAAATACACTAAAATACTATAAATTTTCAAAATCAATATTTAATACATAAATAAGCTTATATAAGTAAGCTACAAAGTCACAATATATATTAAATTTTAAAAATCAAATAACTTTACTGTAGTATATTCATACAAATGAAGGTATGAAATTGTTACTTTGTTATAAAATCAATATTGTTATAACCCGCTCTAAATGGAACACATAAATGTATACGTATACTTTTAAACATATGATACCCATATATAACTACTTATACAATAACACTTTAAACAAAATAATTATATGTATACTGGTACGTAAAGATCATTTACAACCTATATATCACTGTAACATTTGTACATAAGGCAACCAAATCCTATACAAACAAAATATAAGGTATCAATGCAAACCACTTATAAACAGAGTATTTATATATATATTATTATAAAATAACTATAGCCTAGTTATACATTTAAACCATTAACCAAACTGTTAGATACACATATATTTAGGATATTACAAACTGTTGTATACGCATAGAATATGTTGTAACCAAATCAAAATAAAACACTTGAACCTATATATACCTTTAAATCATAAAATATTTTTATTTTTATAATTGCCGAAACATATATGTTTTATAATATAAACTGTAACTTATAAAGCTTAATATATACCACACATCATGTACAAAGAAATAACACTTACTTTACTATAAATATACATACGAATGCAAAGCTCCAACCAAGTACAAAATAGCATAGCCAGGCTGTAGTATTTAGGTGACTACACCACTAAAGTATTATATTTTAGTATAGAACAACGAGAGAAAAACTTATTATACTCGATATTTTTTTACATACGAAATTTAATATATATAAAAAAAATTACGAAATCTATAAACTTATAAACTTATAAACGAAATTTAATATAACACATAATATATATGTAAATACCTTATAGACTAACATGCAAACCTGCAGTAAAAAAAATATTACTGTACAAATGCAAATTTGTAAAGACCGCATACAATACCCTTTAAAACATATAACTAATACAATTCATAATTATAAAGCAACAAATCTAATTCCTTATACAAACAATGTATACGAACATATAATACATACCGTGACTTGACAATGGAAAAGGAGGCTGGAAGGCTATGCGGTGGGGTGAGAAGGTGGCGAGGTGGTTGGAGGGCCGAAGGGTGGAGCGTTGGTGGCTGCGGAGAGGTGCACGGCCAGGACGAGGAGAAGGACTAGCGGCTGGGCTTGGGTGTAGTGTTCGGCAAACAAGGAGGATATGTGGCCATGGGTGGTTGCGTGGCCAGAAGGGGAGGCCTTGGCGGTGCTAGGGAGGGTGTTGGTGTGCTGCTGCGGCACTAGGTGCTCGGTGGGTTTTGAGGGGAGGTCGCGGTGGAGGAGAATTTTCAGTGAGGGAAGGTAGATTTCGTATTCCCAAGCAACGTTTCTGGAGGAAGGAAAATGAATAGAAGAAGAAAATGGAAGAAAAGTGAAATTATAGATGCGAAAAGGAAATGAACCGAAATGGAATTTGAAAAGTGGAATAGAATTTAGAAAATATAAATGTTCACGGCTGTTTTGTATTGTACGGGGAAAAGAAATGAGAGGAGTAGATGGGAAAATGAAACTTAAAGGTACGAAAAAAAGAAAATATGAAAAGGCACCCTCGAACATGCGAAAATTATGAACCACTTGAAAATGTAAAGTCACGAAAATTTATTTCAAGGAATACCAAAAGCAAGTGCTGTTTGATTGACAGATAACTAAAGGACAAATCAATATATAGTGGACAGGTTGCAATAAAAAAAAAGGACAAATGGACAAAGGAAACAGACAGTCATAGATACATGACCGATATATATGGTAGGTGTTTCGTAGACTTCGTCATCCCTCAGAGTCCGAAGTACGAAACGAATGTACCGCAGTGATCAGCATGACGAGATGATCAAAACGGTATACAGATATCAGTGGTACGATCATCGTATCCAAAGGCGATAATCGGTACCCGAAATGCTGCAAATTTGCAGAAAATAAGATAAACGGAGCAATAGGAGTCCAAATTTGATGAAATGAAATATGAAGTCTCACTCAGAAGAGGATTTAGAAATTTTCTAGAGAAAAATATTCATATTTGAAAAATATATTATTACCATCAATTATTAACTGATTTAAATTGAAATAGAATTTCACAAGAAAATAAACTTCCGTATTTTCTGATGAAAATTTTCCAATTGCTATGTTTTTAAATACGTATCCCAAATATAACATTTTTATTTCAAAATTCAATTATTTAAAATTTCACAAAAATTCAGTTAAATACGTTATTAAAACCTATCAAAATTTATGGGTCGTTACAGAGCTTTACAGACTCGGATCTTTGATCTTGATTACAATTGATCCTAAACTATTGAATAGCACTTTGATCATGGTTTGAGCGAAATAGATGAGAGAAATCAGAGATTAGATGAAGGAGAATCAAACTAGTGATGATTAAATTTGATTCTGGTTGAATTTCGATAGAGTTTGGGTATATTTTGATTTAGAAATCAAGAGAGTGAAAAGAGGAGAGAAGAATAAGAAAGTTATTATTAAAAGTTCATTTGGAAGTCTGAAATATATAGGGAAATAACAGTCATGTCTATTCGTGAAGAGATACGATAAAAAGACACTTCCATTCAAAATTTGAATTTTAAATTTTACGACTACTATGTCGACTTATTGGAAATGGTTATGTCGACATATCCTTCAAAAAATTGAAAAACCTTTTATAAAGGTTATTTTGAAAATCCGTTGCTTTGTAAAATAATTTGAAACTTATAGAATCATTTAAATATAGTTTATACACATTTTAGTCAAAATATAACTTAATAAAGCACTGTAAAATAATTTTGAAAAAATTTAATAAGTTATTCAATATAATGTAAATAATATATACTAGTATAAATTGCATGATACGTGCATCTAATATCTAAAGATATTTGGTTTTAATTTAAAAAAATTAATGGATGGATATGTGATATATGTGCAAAATCATTGATGGTCACAACACTTTTATTTCAAATAGTTGTTAGTGGTGTTGGATGTAAATTGATAGTGAAATCCATTGACGGGTAGTCGATCGTTGGAGGGGTACTTTGGGATTTCAAAAAGACACGGTTGATCCTAGTTCATTGAATTACCATTATACATTAACGATACGATAAAAAGACACTTCTATTCAAAATTTGAATTTTAAATTTTACGACTACTATGTCGACTTATTGGAAATGGTTATGTCGACATATCCTTCAAAAAATTGAAAAACCTTTTATAAAGGTTATTTTGAAAATCCGTTGCTTAGTAAAATAATTTGAAACGTATAGAATCATTTAAATATAGTTTATACACATTTTAATCAAAATATAACTTAATAAAACACTGTAAAATAATTTAATAAGATATTCAATATAATGTAAATAATATATACTAGTATAAATTGCACGATACGTGCATCTAATATCTAAAGATATTTGGTTTTAATTTAAAGAAATAAATGGATGGATATGTGATATATGTGCAAAATCATTGATGGTCACAACAATTTTATTTCAAATAGTTGTTAGTGGTGTTGGATGTAAATTGATAGTGAAATCCATTGATGGGTAGTCGATCGTTGGAGGGGTACTTTGGGATTTCAAAAAGACACGGTTGATCCTAGTTCATTGAATTACCATTATACATTAATGATACGATAAAAAGACACTTCCATTCAAAATTTGAATTTTAAATTTTACGACTACTATGTCGACTTATTGGAAATGGTTATGTCGACATATCCTTCACAAAATTGAAAAACCTTTTATAAAGGTTATTTTGAAAATCCGTTGCTTTGTAAAATAATTTGAAACTTATAGAATCATTTAAATATAGTTTATACACATTTTAGTCAAAATATAACTTAATAAAACACTATAAAATAATTTTGAAAAAATTTAATAAGATATTCAATATAATGTAAATAATATATACTAGTATAAATTGCACAATACGTGCATCTAATATCTAAAGATATTTGGTTTTAATTTAAAAAAATTAATGGATGGATATGTGATATATGTGCAAAATCATTGATGGTCACAACACTTTTATTTCAAATAGTTGTTAGTGGCGTTGGATGTAAATTGATAGTGAAATCCATTGATGGGTAGTCGATCGTTGGAGGGGTACTTTGGGATTTCAAAAAGACACGGTTGATCCTAGTTCATTGAATTACCATTATACATTAACGATACGATAAAAAGACACTTCCATTCAAAATTTGAATTTTAAATTTTACGACTACTATGTCGACTTATTGGAAATGGTTATGTCGACATATCCTTCAAAAAATTGAAAAACCTTTTATAAAGGTTATTTTGAAAATCCGTTGCTTTGTAAAATAATTTGAAACGTATAGAATCATTTAAATATAGTTTATACACATTTTAATCAAAATATAACTTAATAAAACACTGTAAAATAATTTAATAAGATATTCAATATAATGTAAATAATATATACTAGTATAAATTGCACGATACGTGCATCTAATATCTAAAGATATTTGGTTTTAGTTTAAAAAAATTAATGGATGGATATGTGATATATGTGCAAAATCATTGATGGTCACAACACTTTTATTTCAAATAGTTGTTAGTGGTGTTGGATGTAAATTGATAGTGAAATCCATTGATGGGTAGTCGATCGTTGGAGGGGTACTTTGGGATTTCAAAAAGACACAGTTGATCCTAGTTCATTGAATTACCATTATACATTAATGATACGATAAAAAGACACTTCCATTCAAAATTTGAATTTTAAATTTTACGACTACTATGTCGACTTATTGGAAATGGTTATGTCGACATATCCTTCACAAAATTGAAAAACCTTTTATAAAGGTTATTTTGAAAATCCGTTGCTTTGTAAAATAATTTGAAACTTATAGAATCATTTAAATATAGTTTATACACATTTTAGTCAAAATATAACTTAATAAAACACTGTAAAATAATTTTGAAAAAATTTAATAAGATATTCAATATAATGTAAATAATATATACTAGTATAAATTGCACGATACGTGCATCTAATATCTAAAGATATTTGGTTTTAATTTAAAAAAATTAATGGATGGATATGTGATATATGTGAAAAATCATTGATGGTCACAACACTTTTATTTCAAATAGTTGTTAGTGGTGTTGGATGTAAATTGATAGTGAAATCCATTAATGGGTAGTCGATCGTTGGAGGGGTACTTTGGGATTTCAAAAAGACACGGTTGATCCTAGTTCATTGAATTACCATTATACATTAACGATACGATAAAAAGACACTTCCATTCAAAATTTGAAGTTTAAATTTTACGACTACTATGTCGACTTAATGGAAATGGTTATGTCGACATATCCTTCACAAAATTGAAAAACCTTTTATAAAGGTTATTTTGAAAATCCGTTGCTTTGTAAAATAATTTGAAACGTATAGAATCATTTAAATATAGTTTATACACATTTCAATCAAAATATAACTTAATAAAACACTGTAAAATAATTTAATAAGATATTCAATATAATGTAAATAATATATACTAGTATAAATTGCACGATACGTGCATCTAATATCTAAAGATATTTGGTTTTAATTTAAAAAAATTAATGGATGGATATGTGATATATGTGCAAAATCATTGATGGTCACAACACTTTTATTTCAAATAGTTATTAGTGGTGTTGGATGTAAATTGATAGTGAAATCCATTGATGGGTAGTCGATCGTTGGAGGGGTAGTTTGGGGATTTCAAGAATGAACACGGTTGATCCTAGTTCATTGAATTACCATTATATATTAAATTAAATTACTTATAATCATTTTGAGAAATATTTTGAAAAGATTATTTTAAAACCAGGATATTGGGAAAACAATTTAAAAATTATTTGAAATAGAGAAAGAGAGAGATCAAGAAAGTGCTATTAAGGTTTTAACAAAAATTTTATGACTCTATAATTTATCTGGAATATCTTGAAATCTTGAACTCTTCAATACTCAAGAGTCTTCATTCTTCAACTCTTGAAACTCTATATCAGCATCTTGAATCTATTATTGATACTGTATAGTCTTCTTAATCAACACCTATCAAATATATTTCACTATATATAACGTGATAAAACATTAGTATCTATATTTTATTTAATTTCCTATAGTTGTGATCGTCAAAACCAAAACCTAAGGTACTAACAATCTCCCCCATTTCGATGATGACAACTCTGTATATAAAATATAATATAATTTCGCTTGGTTTACAAAAAATGCACCTTAATCTACGCCTAGATTTTATATATTTCTTCCTCTTTGTCATCAATGAAAATAAACTAAATATAACTCCCCCTAACTAAGATACTATAGTAATAATGATAAGAATGATATATAAAAAATGATGAGTGATAACACAAATCATTAATAGTAACCATACCAAGCTATATATTCATTTAATATCGTAATTTTAGTCAGATCCTAAACTGTACATATAAGTTCAAAGTAAACTTGTCAAATCAAATCAAATATACATACCACACATTCCAAGCAATCAAAGTAAATCAAATATTATCTAATGTGATTTTCTAGGGGATTTGTGAATGGGACAATGAGGATAATGAAGGAAAAAGTTCCCTTTTTGTTCGACGAGATTTTAATCTCGATCAAAAAAAACTTCTTTGCATTGAACTTCGTTATCCTCCTCCATGTATTCTTTCTCCTTTTCTTCTTCTTCTTCTTCCTCATCATCGCTCCCTTGAATGGGATTATGAATAGCCAAATTTGCAACGTCATCTTCAAATAATTATTGGATCGTAGGATTATCCAATAGATATTTTTGCAAATTGCAAAGAATTCTGCTTTGCTTCTCTTGTTTTTTGGTCATACGAAGTAGCACCACTTGAATTTTAGTGAGCATTTGCAGAATATTTATCATTTCACCCTTAGTAGTGTTTTGGAAGGGGCCTTAGATAGGAGAAGGGAAGGAAAACAATGAATTCCCTTCTCTAGAACGTTTGAGATTAGAGGAGGCCATGGTTTATTTATTTCAGAAGTTTAAAACAGAGAGAAGATAGAGAAATGAAGAAGAAAGTCGAAATTTGGTTATTATATAACCGCTAATTTGAATTTTAGAGGGAAATTTAAAAAACTGAATTTACCATTATATGTCGACATAGGAGGTTAAAGTCTTTCGACATACATAGTACTATTTTAATTTTTTTGTTTTCTTTATATTTTGTAATTTTTACTTCATTATTTTTATATTTTCGATAGAGAACAAATTCTAACTCTCTTCTTAACTTAGTAAAAGATGTTTGATTCAATGGTTTCGTTAATATATCGGATATTTGATTTTCAGTGTTTATAAATTCAAGTGATATTATCTCTTTGTTTACATTATCTCTTAGAAAATGATGTTTTATATCAATACGTTTAGCTCTAGCATGATGAGTTGGATATTTAGATAGGTCGATTACACTTGTATTATCACAGTACATTGGTGATTTAGTAAAATTTAAACCAAAATCTTTTAATGTCTTTTTTTGAATTATACGACATTGGTTGGCCCTATTTTGCCATTTTTAGGTACTATATAAGAACACTTAAACTGAGATAAATTATATTGATAATGACCCCTAGACCATATTTTCCATTTATTCATTCTGTACTAATGTATTTTCTTATGCTTTAGTTTGGAACAGGCCAGTATATTAATTGGGAATCCAACCAGAATTGACACCAATGGCCGTCTTCTTTGTCTGCTTTTTTTATTACTGAGAAACTGTCTATTATTCAGGGTGTTTCCCGGTTTTCTGTCATGAAATATAAGATCCTCATGCACCAAAGTAAGCGGATTAGAAGAAATTGATGTATTGCTTGACGGAAAATGGATAGTGGATTTGTTTCCATCTTTTGTTAAATCTTTTTCACAGCTTAATAGATAATTTGATAAGCCAATGATTTTTTTTTATGTTTCGGAATACGGTTAACTAACATGTTAACTAATTAATTATGATAAATTAGTTTGTTGCGTATAGATATCCTATGAACAAGCTAATGTTGCTGAAATATATTATGCTTCTGTCGTAGATAGAGATACAAAGTTTTACCTCTTACTAATCCTAGAAACCAGAGAGTGTCCCAAAAAGTGACAAGTTCCACTTGTACTTATTCAGTCTGATTTGTAGCCAACATAGTCAGCATCACTATATGAAATTAATTCAAAGGGTTCTTCTTTTGGGTAAAAGAGTCCATAGTCTAATGTGTTGTTTACATATCTCAAAATTCATATTATGAATTTTAAATGAGGTTCTTAAGGTTGAGATTGATATTCTACAATTAGACAAACACTATGCATTATATCATGTCTACTAGTAGTTATATAGAGTAGTGATCTAATCATTCCTCTATATAGATTTTGGTTTACATCTTTTGAATTTTCTTCTTCATTTAATTTTTCATTAGTTGCCATGGGAGTTGGTTTGCCACTGATATTTGATACCAAATTTCTTAACTAAATCTTTAGCATATTTTTCTTGACTGATAAAAATTCCATTACTTAGTTGTTTTATTTGTAATCCTAGAAAATAACTTAGTTCTCCCATATGACTCATTTCATATTCCTTAGTCATCGTTACTAAAAATTCCTTATTTAGTTTATCGTTAATAGATCTAAAAATGATATCTTATCTGAATATCATTTTTATCTCTTTTAATAAAAAGTGTACTATCTACTTTGCCTATTTCAAAATTTGATTATAATAGATAGGATTTAAGTCTATTATACCAAGCTCTTGGTGCCAGTTTCAGACTAGACAAAGCCCTCTTTAATTTGTAAACATGATTAGGTAATTTTTCATCTTAAAAAAGTGGGGGTTATTCTACATATACATCTTCTTTAATAAAACCATTTAAAAATGCACTTTTAACATCCATTTTATATAACTTAAAATTATTATGATTAGTGAAGGCAAGTAAAATCCATAGCTTCTAATCTTGTTATAGGTGCTAAGGTTTCGTCAAAATATATTCCTTGTTCTTGACAATAACCTTGGGTAACCAATCGAGCTTTATTTCTCACAACCTCTCCTTGTTCATTCATTATGTTTCTATATACCCATTTAATTCCTATTATGGATTTATTTAGTGTTGTAAATGGGACAGGTCGGGTTCGGGTCTGGTTTGGGTCGGGTTCGGGTCGGGTCAAGTTGGGTTCGGGTTGATTTTAAATGGGTCGGGTCAAACCGTTTATTAAACAGGTCAGAAATAGCTCAACCCAAACCTTACCCGATTATAAATGGGTTGACCCGACCCGACCCATGTAACCCAATTACAAATGTGTTAGTTAGGTCTGGTCGTAAACGTGTCGGATCAACCCGTATAAAGTATAAATGGGTTATAAACGGGTTAAAACGGGTCAAGTTTGGGTTAACGGGTCGGGTTAGGTTATAATCGGGTCGAGTCAATCCATATAAGTGTAAACGGGTTATAAATGAGTCAAATTTGGGTACATGGGTCAACCCAAAACCCAACCGTTTATAAATGGGTCAAATTTCGTTGAG
The DNA here is from genome assembly GCA_030737815.1 of Allium fistulosum. NCBI lineage: Eukaryota > Viridiplantae > Streptophyta > Magnoliopsida > Asparagales > Amaryllidaceae > Allium > Allium fistulosum. The sequence goes on from CM060908.1 coordinate 719,994,849, forward strand.
CCGAAAATGACCTGCCTAAGTAAACGAGTCGGGTTAACCTGCTAATTTCTGTGTAATATTCGGCTCATGCTGGAAATTGACAGCCCTAGATTTATCCTCAGGTCTTGGGGCTAATTCCCATACATCATTTCTTGTAAATCGATTCAATTCCTTTTGCATAGCAAGAGCCCCGAATCATCAGTTGATGCTTCCTTTGAATTTTTAGGTTCAATAATTGAAATAAAAGCAATGTTACTCAACTTTTTTAGTTGATTTCTAGTTTTCACAGTAGATTCAATATTTCCGAGTATATTTTCTACAGGATGATCTTTCAAGTATCTTGTTCTTTTATTTGGATGTGAATTTTCTAAATTATTATTCTTTTCATTTTCGGTAATTGCATCATTACTAATTTCGTTCAGGTTATCAATGTTTTCTTCTTCATCAATATTTGGATTATAAACTTTAATATTTCCATAAAATGAGACATGTAATGTCTCTTCAATAGTATTAGTTCTAGTAGTGAAAACTCTATAAGCTTTACTTCTATTTGAATATCCGATAAAGATTCCTTTTTCTGATTTAGCATCAAATTTATCCAAATTATCTTTAGTATTTAAAATAAAACATTTACTACCAAAAACTCTAAAGTATGATACTTTAGGCATTTTATTATAGAATAATTTATATGGTGTTTTCTTAGTTAATGGTCTTATTAAAATTCTATTTAATATATAGCATGCAGTACTAACTGCTTCGGCCCAAAACTTTTTAGGTAAATTACTATCATTTGGCGTAGTTCTAGCGCACTCTTGAATCGTCCTATTTTTATGTTCTACCACTCCATTTTGTTGCGGCGTTCTTGGAAATGAAAAATTATGAGTTATACCTTTCTTATTACAAAAATTATCAAAATTTCATTTTTTAATTCTCCATCGTGATCACTTCGAATAGTTTTAAATTTACTAGTCATTTGATTTTGAAATCATTAACAAAGATTTTAAACATTTCGAAAGCATCACTTTTAAGTTTTAATAAAATCATCCAAGTAAACCTAGAATAATTATCTACGATCACAACTACATATCTACTTTGAATTATAGATTGTATTTGTAGGGGACCGAAAATATCTAAGTGAAGAAGTTCAGGGATGAGAGGTAGAAATCACATCTTTTGATTTAAAAGAACCTTTTTGTAACACCCCTAATTTTAAATAACATTATTCGGAAGACTTAACTAGATAAATTAAATAGAATAATGTTGAGATTAGAGTGATAAGGGAATTGAGATTTGAAATGGATTTACAAATGGTTTATAAGTAAATACCTAAGAGAATAAGGCAAGGGTAAAATGGGAATAGCCGTATACCATCACCCCATTACCCATAAACCCTTACTTCATTCATACTTTCATAAAAAAACATAAGCAAAGGAAAATCAAGGCCGGCCATTATCCTAGGGGAAGAAGAGTTTAAAATCAATAGAAGCTAAGATTAAAGCTAAGAAAATTAAAGCAAGAACAAATCTCAAGTTTCTTATCCAAACAAGGTGAATAAAAATCTAAACCATCTCATATATGTCGTATTGAACATTCTAATTTTGGGTTTAAGGTTTAAATTTGTTTGGATGGATGAATGATGATATACTTTGATTATATGCCATGTTTTAATTTAAATAAGGAATTTTGTGTAATGGTATAATTTGATTTTAAGGTTAAAATCATGTAAATTGAGTTCGAATGCCATGATGTTTGAATATGTTATGTAAAACATTATTTTGGAGATAGGTATAAATTTTCATAATATTCCAAGCTATGGCTAATTTAATATGAATTTTGAATAGAAGAAATAGACAATTTTGGGTTTAAATTATTTAAGACAATTATATGTTGATTATAGGGCTGAAATTTATATATGTTAGATAACATATTACAAGTGAATTTTGGTGATTTTTGGGTAATTTTCCTACGTGTTTTAATATGGTTATTAAATTACTTAAGTTGAAGGACTTAAATGTTTGAATGTTTTATTGAAGGGAATGACTTATTTGTTAACAAGATTTCAATTAATTAATTATTGAATTCGGTAGCCTTTTAAGAAAAGAATTTTGATAAAAAATTTGGCAACCAATCATATTTTGACAAATTGGGTAAGTTAGGTAAAAATGAATTTCTTTGAAAGGCAACAAAACCAGTTTTGTTTTAATTTACCACTTTGCCACTTCCAACTCCTAGCTTTCATCACCATACTTCTACTAACACCCTTTCGAAACCAATACATGTGGTATCAAGCCATTGATACATAGTGGATTGGAGAAAGGTGGAATGGACTGTGTCGAAGGCAAGCTATCGAAGTGGTTGAAGTCGTTCTTATAAGCTTTCGAATACATGACTTCCCTTTGTTTTTAAAAGATGTTTTCGAAGGGGTTTCATTATCTTAGTTCAAAAAAAACTTTCGAATAAGCTGTCGCTTACCTTTGACTTTAGAAAGGAGCTTTCGAAAGAGTTGCCACTTACTTTGTTTTAAAAGAAGCTTTCGAATAAGTTGTCGTATTTTGAACCTATTCGTTACCTAGCTACCGCCTTCATGCCTTTCAATTGGTTAAAGGCTGCTTTTCTTTATAGCCTTATAACAATGAGTTCGAAAGGAAGGCTTTCGTTTTATTAATATTGAAGCTGCCTTCCCAATGTTATCGTAAGGGTCCTTATAGCCGCTTTTATAATTGGTTTTGAAAGGTTTGTTTCGAAGCTATCCTTTTCCCAATTGTTTTCTTTGAAGACCAATGGTTTCAAAAGGGTTATTTTCGCTTTCAAAAGTATACATAGGTTAATATATGTTATATGGTCATATACAACCGGTTGGATATATATATATAGGTATGACTACATCTTATTGTTGGTGCCAAACTTATATATTAGTATGTATATTTTATAGTTTATATATATATATATATATTAGTATACATAGTATATAATAGTCGGTTTATAGTTTTGGTATATAGGTTATATTATGAAGTCTGGTTAGGCACTGTATTAAACTGTACACGTTTTAATAGCTATATAAAAATATATGTTTATACAGTTATAAGCTTTCATATATATTAACTATTTCAGTGTATAAGGTATAAGATTTTATATAAAGTTGTTATCACATATATATATATATATATATATATATATGCAAAGTTTATAATCTTATAAAATTTTAAAGTATAGAGTTCCTACAGTTATAAATGGTATGTGATATGGTATTTTAGTATATCATATTATGGTATATCAGGTTTTAGTTTTATTTGTTTCTGCATGTTGAGTTCTTAATATAAAAAAAATTATTTAAAAGTTTATTTTATATATAAGCTGCTGTAATTAGTAGTTGTTTTGGTTATATATACATTACATGTGATATATATATATATATATATATATGTCATTCTAAATATGTAATTTAAATTGAATATTGGTTTTAAGAAAAATATTAATTATAATGGTAATAGTTTATATTTACGTTCAATTTGCATCGAGCTAATTTGATTTATTCTCACCGATTCAAAATTACCAGCCCAGCTTTGCTTTAATCATTGATTCGTGCCAATCTAGCTTTGATTTGGAATTCGTGTCTGGATTCATAACTCGTCTCATCCTCGTTCATCTCTAACCTCGAAAGGTGAGCAATCATTCACGATTAATGTTCTTATATTTATTAAATTTAATTTCAATTGGAACGACAACTGAAATATGCTGCTGTAGTTATTTAAATTGTTATATATGCTATTATCTGTAACTGTTCACCTATGGGATATGACACCATATCCTGTTGTTTATACTATATTTTGTTTATGATATATGCATGTTATTATTATTATCGTATCTGTCATCACTCTGCAAGTTCCCTATTAGTATAGAATTCACTATGGGTTGAAATGATACTTACCCGAACGGACTTTAGAATAGGAGAAAATCGTTATCGGTTGAAATGATAGACCCAAGCGATTTTCATTGAAATGAATTTGGGATTGCGGGTCGAAATGATATTACCCGTATATAATTAAATTATGGATTGAAATGATAAATATCCGTATCACTTGACCATAGGATAGAAAACTTCATGCCGAAACCGTTGGTCTATATAAAATATTTAAAAATGATTTCTATGATCTTTAAAGGGAATACATATATGGTTTTGTTTAATATTGGAAATTTTTTTTATATAGAAATAAGTTTTAATATAAAGTAGATTTAATAATAAACTTTAATTTAATAAAGTTTGATTTAATTAATATAATATGTCTAAGTATTATATTTTAAATAGATTTTTAAGGATTTGTACAAGTTAAGGAAGATAAATTTGAAATTGAAATTGTATGTAATTAAGAATTCTACTTAATTAGGTTGATTTGAACTATTAAATTTTGAAATTTAAGATTTAATTTTATAACTTGACTTTTGATTTAAAGTGACTAAATGGATATTTCAAGTTTAAATAAATCGGAGGGAATATTTAGTTTAAATGTAATTTAAGGTTATTTAAATAATACTGAATTTATTAAGTGAATATTTCAAGGCTAAATAATAATGAGGTTAAATCAAGATCTATATGAACTGTTAAACTGAACTTTGAAATGTTGAATATTAAAGCTTTGAAATATATTGGAATTTAAATGGTTTATTTTGTGATTCAAATCTGTATTTGAAATCAATATAATTTGAATTTATTTAGAAACTGAAATTGAATTAAAATGGATAAATCTAGATTGAATAAAATTTTAAGTTGAAACTCGAGTTGATTTGAATCAATTTGTGAAGTTGATGAAAAATATATATATATATATATATATTTAATGAAATGATATTTTGGTTTTGAAGTATAAATTATTTTGAAATGGCCATGGTGTTATAATGATGTTTCGTTCCATGGATTCTTAGAGGATGGTTATCCCAAACATCCTCTGAGTTACTTGTATTTCGGTTGATATTTCAATTGAGTTGGATTTATTGATATATGAATGTTAATCCTGACTCAAGTGTTTTGTGTTTTGCTTTACGCTCGGGTCAGACTGAGTGATACAGCATTTGAGACTCATCTTTGGAGTTTGGAGCTTCGTTTGGAGATCCAACTATCGATTCAGCTTTAGATTTTCCAGTTGATTGGTTCAGAGAAGTCATCTGTTCATACTGGAGACTTCACTATATTTGAGATATTTTGTTGTAATTTATTTCTAACTCTGTTGTTTATATAGTAGCTTCATGAACTACTGTTTATCTATTCCGCTGCATTCTGTTATATACTTTGTATCTGTGATTCTGTGATTATTTTATTTACTGTATATTCTGAGATTTGCCAAATTTAAATTAACAATCTGATATTTTGAGCAATTCAAGTCCGACATGTGCGGATGCGAATGGTTGAAAATACCGGGTTGTTACAGTTGGTATCAGCGCTCTGGTTTTAGGCAATACTCAGCATATGTAGTAGATTTAATTATAGAATTACTTTTGTTCGTGCTTAAATCTCTTCCTCTTTGATCCGGTTCCCTTTGAATTTTGGAACGCTCCTAATTGTTCTGAAATCCATCCTTGTCTCCCCCTATTTGTATTCTTTTGATTCTGGAGTATTCCATAACTCCACTTCAAATGATCTCTATAAAAAAATCGGCGATCCAGCCAATCTTTAAATGATCTAGAAAGGGGTGAAACTCCTTTACAATTGGCATGGATGCACCGGAGCTTTCTATACCTCGATTTCGATGCTGTTATCTTTTGTTATACCCAAATTCTGTCTCTGGAGATCGAATGTCGATTTGCCTTGGAATTCCGCATCGATCATATTCTGAAGTCACGGTTGACCCGGTTAAGGTTGCCCACGATTTATATCCATCTTCTATTTTGAAATTTAATTATCTCATCTTCGGTTGAACCTATCTTCGAATCAGAATTCTATTTGATTAGAGTTCCTTTAATTTGAATCTCTATCTTCGTTTAAAATCCATTCTTGAATCATCTTTTGAAAAAAAATCGGGTTTGTTTGTATTTTAGAAATTTTTTTATATATCCAAATTATTATTTTGATAAGTATGATTATATTCTATATATAAAAGTGAAAATGTTTTCGAAAGGATTATATACCTTTTAAAAACTAGAATTTGAAATTTCGAAAGGATTTGAAATTTTGAAAATTTTATAAGAAATTTGATTTATATAAAAATGATTTATAATTGAAAGGGTTTGAATTTGAAATTCGAGAGATTGGACTTTGGTGTTTTGAAATTGGTTTTAAGATTTTGGAAAATATATAATAATACGATTAAATAATATTCTCCGAATAAGAAATGTTTCAAATGACTTCAAATGAGTTCCAATGATTTTTGAAAGAAATTTCAAAGAGGTTTTCAAGAAAATATAAGTCCAGAACTCACTTATGTCGCTGGAGAATACTTTTGGTGATGAGTGCATGCATCATCGACATTGATTCTCAAGTTTCAGAGTGGGGAGAGGCCACTTTAGTAGCATTGCTGCGCGAGTGATTTTTGCAAAACCAATTTTGATTTCAAATTCCGAAGTATGATGTGATATTCGAAAGATATATGTTTATATATTTGAACAATTTGAAATGAGCCGATGTTCAGTCCTTGAGTTTTGGATATTATTTGATATAACCTTATCTTTTGGAATTGATTTACTGATTTGTTGGTGATTTCCAACTCTTTGATTGAATATGATTTCTTCGACTATTTTGAAGGTTCGAGCACTTCCAAATAAAGGTTAACTTTTCAAAGCTAAGTAATTTCGAAAAGTATAAAGTATATAAGTTTGGTATGTATTTTTAAAGTATGTAGTAATATGATTTAAATAAGTTACTGTTTTGTTAAGTATATGAATAAGGCTATTTTGAATTTTTTTTCTAATATGAAATTTAGATTTGAAATGTTTTGAAAATAATTTGGTCTTCAAAATATTTTGAATAAAATTTAGTTTAAATGTTTTAACTTAGTAACATCTTTATGAAACTATATATTTAACAAGTTGGAATAGATACATAAGTTGTACATATGCTGTTTTATTCGCATAAATAAGTTGATCCATGTTTGAGTACACAAGTTCGAGGTGAATTACACCATTTCGTGTTAGGATTTTTCATTTGATTCTTGATGGCAAATATTTAATATGGATTTTGGGCTTGATTCTAGATTTCTATATCATAGTATATGGCTATGGAAGGAGACTGATGACTTCTAGTCGAGAAACCATATCGATGTCCGCATTAGAGAAGTCGAATGGACAATACTAGTTCAAAAGCGAACTTATGTGATTGAGCGAGCGATCGAATGTGATTTTGCGAAATGACGACATATGTACATCTTATGTTCTAATATCATTGATATACTTGACGCTGAAATTGGAAGTTTTTGGGTGGGATATCTTTGTAATTTAATTGGAATTTTTCTTTTATGCAAAACTACTATCGATTTAAAACCATTTTCCAAACTATTTTCTTTTATTTTTCTTAAACCAACTATTCTACAAAACTATTTTATATACAAAACTATTTTACGAACTATTCTATTCACAAAACTATTTTTTTCCAAACTATTTTATTTACAAAACTATTTTTTTATACAAAACTATTTTACAAACTATTTTATATACAAAACTATTCTAAATTCATAACCTTTTAGTAAGCAAAGATATTCAATCCTATATGGCTCTTCATGCAGTGAAATTTATTTTTGAAATTTTTGACCCTGATATAAGATGGACTTTATGTAAATATAAGATGATTTTGGAAATGAATTGTTTGACTTAAATTATATTGATTTGGAAATTTGGATTTATTTTCTAAATTTATTATTTTGGAAACTTTGGAACTGAAGGTAATTGATTTGGAAGAATAATTTGGTGAAAGCATATATCATTTTGAAAATTATATTGATATTGAAACAAATTGAAATTTGAGAACCTTGTGTTACTGAATACTTGATTTGGGAGTTATCGAACTTATATAAAAATTTGTTTGTATAAGTATGATGTTGATTCGAAAACTATGGATTTGAAAAGGTACTCAATTTGAAAAGTGAAATCTTATATAATTGAAGTCTATATAAGTGTGATTTGATATACTATTGATTTTGGAAAGGTATTTGATTTGAAAATAAAATCTTATATATAATGGACTTTATATAAGTACGATATTTGAAAGTGATTTGAAAAGGTACTATATGATACATATTTTCGAAGTAAAGATATAGAAAGTGTCTTCTGCTTGATATCGGCTTTGTGGCCACATTGTGGATTCATTCTATTGATATTTCTCTGATTTTTGGTTTTCCGGATATGATACTCGAGTTTCCATCGAATTCCATGGCGTTACCCATGGTCTTACGAGCGCGACTGCATAGCGTAATTCACCTGGCTGGATGGCCCAGGGGTACGGATGTTTCCTGGGGGATTCAGGCGTAACCATTGTGTATCATGTGATCTATGTAAGTCGTATTAGTAGCGAAATCCGCAGGGCTGAGAAAGCTTACGGATACGGATGTTTCCTGGGGGATACAGGCGTAACCTTTGTGTATCTGCGATCCATGGTTAGACAAAGGTTTTGTTTGTATTTTTTGTTTGGATTGTACTTTCCATATCTGTTTTAAAAAGTTTTCCTGTATTTTCACTGGGTGTTGAAACAAGTCTACTAAGTACCTGGAGAATTCTAGCTTTGCGCCTGATCAACGCATGGCCAGAGTCTGCAAGAACGAGGATAAACTTGTTGAAACATCGAGTTATAAGAGTATTTTCGAAAGAAAATTTTGTTTCGATATAAAAGTAGTTTATTATAAAGTATTTTATTATAAAGATATTTTATTATAAAAGTAGTTTCAACAAAGGAATTCTGTATTAATATTTGAAATTGAGATTCTTATGGTTTGAATTAATTATTCATGCCCCATACTATTCTTTTGAATCTACCTTATCTGCTCAGCTTTATTTATTCACCTATATTCTGTTTTCCAAATCCTCCTTCTTTTCCTTGTTGACTATATCCTTTTTAAATATTGTTTATTTATATACTACATGGTTTGATAGAAAATTATTAATATTTTGGAAGTTATTAATTAAATAAAACATATTTAAAGTAAATGATTATTGATTTATTAATAATATTTGAAAGGTATCTTGAGATAAAATGCATAAAATTTATGAATTATGGATTTAATGTTTTCAATAGCTTCTTTGTAAATATAAGTAATGATGTAAATAATTGTTTTCAAATCGTATATTTATAAAGGTGTTGTTTAAACATATAAATGGTATTTATAAAGGAAGCAAGAAATTTTACAAATGGGTTTTGAAATATTAATGTATTAAAGATAATTGATTTGCAAGTGAAGTTTTCAAATGAATATTTCAAGTATTATTTATACAGTTTTAAATTAATTGTTTATCTTGTCTTTCAATCTATTTTTCATTCTGGTTGTTTCTATTCTCCTACCTCCTTCCTTTTCGAGGACGAAAAGTTTTGAGTGGGGAAGAGAGTAACGACCCATAAAATTTTAGTGATTTTATTTATTAAATTAATTGGAATTTTGTGAAATTTTAAACAATAAAATTTGAAATTAAAAATTTATTATTTGAAATACGTCTATTTTAACATAGCAACTGGTAAATTTTCATCAGATAATATTGAAGTTTATTTTATTGAGTAATTCTATTTCAATTTAAATCTGTTAATAACAGTGAATTTAAAAGTGTTCCAAAACGTAAATATGTCAACATGAGAAAATTTATTTAGAACACTCTGAATCAGACTGCGAAATTCATTTCGCGAAATTCGGACGTTTCTAGCTCCGTTTGAATTTTTCCGTACGGAATAGCAACGTATATCGGTGTCCGTATCGACTTTTTGAACGGATGATCCTATCACTGACATCTGTATGTCGTTTTGATCGTCTCGTCGTGCTGATCTCTATGGTAAGTCCGGTACGCGGCGGAAACTGCGTAACAGTCCAATGCATCGGTACCCATTTTAACTTTTGATCTGTGTGTCCATTCAAATTTCCAGCGGTTAAAAATTTAACAGCCTATCATTTATTATTTGTGCAGCAGCCTCTAACCTTTTAAATTCCTGAAATACAACTATTTTCTATTGTCATCCCATCAGGTCAAATTTATTATTTATTGGTTCGTGTTCCACTTGCTGTGTCTCTTCCATTCCTTTGCTTCGTTTAAAAAGAAAAATTATATAAAAAGACTTTATCTCTACTTTATCACTTCGCATATATATTCCCTGAGACTTCTCCTTCTTCTATTTTCCTGAGATCTAGTATCTTCCAAGTTTTCTCATCTCCCCTCTTCACGCATGTCCAGCCATGTAGATTGCCTTTCCTCTCCACCATGCAAGCTTCGCCCCTCCGCCCCAACTTGCCTGTCTCTTCCAAGCTAGCATAGGCCGAACCCAATTCCAACAGCCGCCTCGTGCTCCTCCTCTAGCTAAACTCTTCATCCCGACCACCGAGTTCTCCCACTCGACCACTTGCATACCCCTGGTCGAACTGCTCCGCTACCCTTCCTCTACCGCCCGAGCTTCCTCCTCCACCACTGCTTTTCGCCTCCCTTCCCTCTCTCCTCCTTTGTGCCTTGTTGTAGGTGAGTTAGTGTATATATATGCATTAGTTTATATAGATAACGTTATAAAGTATGTATAAAAATTTATAAAGTTTGTTTTTTTCACTCAAAGGATATATGTTATGTTGTTATTTGAATAGGTTAAATATATAATCTAGTATACATACATATATATATATATATATTTTCGCATGTAGCCTGTTTTGCTATTTATATACTATAGTATGTTCTTATATATATATTGGTTTACATTGTCTATTAACTGGTTTATATATATACTATGTTAAAGAAATATATATGCATTGGCTCGCATATCTAAAGTGGGGAAAGTTTTATAGCACAATATTTATATGTTGTTTGCACGCATATATGAAATTTATATGAATACAAGTATACATAGGCTAATATATGTTATATGGTTATATACAACCGGTTGGATATATATATATATGGGTCTGACTGCATCTTATTGTTGGTGCCAAACTTATATATTAGTATGTATATTTTATAGTTTATATATATATATATATATATATTAGTATACATAGTATATAATAGTCGGTTTATAGTTTTGGTATATAGGTTATATTATGAAGTCTGGTTATGCACCGTATTAAACTGTACACGTTTTAATAGCTATATAAAAATATATGTTTATATGGTTATAAGCTTTCGTATATATTAACTATTTCAGTGTATAAGGTATAAGATTTTATATAAAGTTGTTATCATATATATATATGCAAAGTTTATAATGTAATAAAAATTTTAAAGTATAGAGTTCGTATAGATATAAATGGTATGTGATATGGTATTTTAGTATATCATATTATGGTATATCAGGTTTTAGTTTTATTTGTTTCTGCATGTTGAGTTCTTAATATAAAAAAAATTATTTAAAAGTTTATTTTATATATAAGCTGCTGTAATTAGTAGTTGTTTTGGTTATATATACATTACATGTGATATATATATATATATATGTCATTCTAAATATGTAATTTAAATTGAATATTGGTTTTAAGAAAAATATTAATTATAATGGTAATAGTTTATATTTACACTCCATTTGCATCGAGCTAATTTGATTTATTCTCACCGATTCAAAATTACCAGCCCAACTTTGCTTTAATCATTGATTCGTGCAAATCTAGCTTTGATTTGGAATTCGTGCCTGGATTCGTAACTCATCTCATCCTCGTTCATCTCTAACCTCGAAAGGTGAGCAATCATTCACGATTAACGTTCTTATATTTATTAAATTAAATTTCAATTGGAACGACAATTAAAATATGCTGATGTGGTTATTTAAATTGTTATATATGCTATTATCTGTAACTGTTCACCTGTCGGATATGACACCATATCCTGTTGTTTATACTATATTATTGTTTATGATATATGCATGTTATTATTATTATCGTATCTGTCATCACTCTGCAAGTTCCCTGTTAGTATAGAATTCACTATGGGTTGAAATGATACTTACCCGAACGGACTTTAGAATAGGAGAAAATCGTTATGGGTTGAAATGATAGACCCAAGCGATTTTCGTTGAATTGAATTTGGGATTGCGTGTTGAAATGATATCTACCCATATATATTTATATTACGGATTGAAATGATAAATATTTGTATCACTTGACCATAGGATAGAAAACTTCATGCCGACACCGTTGGTCTATATAAAATATTTAAAAATGATTTCTATGATCTTGAAAGGGAATACATATATGGTTTTATTTAATATTGGAAATATTTTTTTTATAATTAGAAATTAGTTTTAATATAAAGTAGATTTAGTAATAAACTTTAATTTAATAAAGTTTGATTTAATTAATATAATATGTCCAAGTATTATATTTTAAATAGATTTTTAAGGATTTGTACAAGTTAAGGAAGATAAAGTTGAATTAATTGAAATTGTATGTAATTAAGAATTCTACTTAATTAGGTTGATTTGAACTATTAAATTTTGAAATTTAAGATTTAATTTTATAACTTGACTTTTGATTTAAAGTGACTAAATGGATATTTCAAGTTTAAATAAATCGGAGGGAATATTTAGTTTAAATGTAATTTAAGGTTATTTAAATAATACTGAATTTATTAAGTGAATATTTCAAGGATAAATAATAATGAGGTTTAATCAAGATCTATATGAACTGTTAAACTGAACTTTGAAATGTTGAATATTAAAGCTTTGAAATATATTGGAATTTAAATGGTTTATTTTGTGATTCAAATCTGTATTTGAAATCAATATAATTTGAATTTATTTAGAAACTGAAATTGAATTAAAATGGATAAATCTAGATTGAATAAAATTTTAAGTTGAAACTCGAGTTGATTTGAATCAATTTGTGAAGTTGAGGAAATATATATATATATATATATATATATATTTAATGAAATGATATTTTGGTTTTGAAGTATAAATTATTTTGAAATGGCCACGGTGTTATAATGACGTTTCGTTCCATGGAACCTTAGAGGATGGTTATCCCAAACATCCTCTGAGTTACTTGTATTTCAGTTGATATTTCACTTGAGTTAGATTTATTGATATAAGAATGTTAATCCTGACTCGAGTGTTTTGTGTTTTGCTTTCCGCTCGGGTGAGACTGAGTGATACAACATTTAAGACTCATCTTTGGAGTTTGGAGCTTCGTTTGGAGATCCAACTATCGATTCAACTTCAGATTTTCCAATTGATTGGTTCAGAGAAGTCATCTGTTCGTACTGGAGACTTCACTGTATTTGAGATATTCTGTTATAATTTAATTCTAACTCTGTTGTTTATATAGTAGCTTCATGAACTACTGCTTATCTATTCCGCTGCATTCTGTTATATACTGTATCTGTGATTCTGTGATTATTTTATTTACTGTATATTCTGAGATTTGCCAAATTTAAATTAAAAATCTGATATTTTGAGCTATTCAAGTCCGACATGTGCGGATGCGAATGGTTGAAAATACCGGGTCGTTACAGCGAATCCATACGCTCACTTTGTAGTGAAGGGACTTACTATCCTATACAAGTCCATCCACCGCTCTTTGATGAAGGAACTTGTATTTCTTGGAACGTTGCCCTATCTCTCCATTCGAAGAAATTGCTATCTATCTTTTTATTTATAAAACACAAAGGATAATTATGTTTTGATAGTATCAATTAATTATATGAGAAAAAATACCATTTATCACCCATTAGCAGACCGCTCATATATCCTTATTCAAACTAAAATATATCAAGCAAAATGAAAATTGTCTATTTAAATCAAGGATTACTCTCTGGCTTTAAATCGAAGCATACCTACGGGACCGTTCGAGATCCCGTACATGAGTAATTGGTTCACTGGTAATCCTTCATGGATTATTTAAAGAAAAAGCAAAGTACAAAAAATACAGCTAATTCCAATCCATCCCGATCTTGGGATCACAATACTCGATTCAGATTCTCGACTGCAACCAAATGCTCTCACCATAGATTGTCGTCGCTCATACGGCTCCACTATGGTTTATGCCTCTATAACTCAAGTCTTAAAATATTGCTACAAACAGTTACTTAGAACCTTCTCTTCAATCAAATCTCGCAAATAGTTGCATTGATTGGTCTTTTGCCCATCCAGCCAAAGGAATAGGCAATATTTTCCAAGCTTTCTCTCCCAATCCGTTTGTTCTCTCTTAGCTAGTTCCTTATAGGAAATCTTCCCCCAATATCAAGGTAGATCCTCACTAAGGTCTTGGTCAAATCAGTATAAGAGGAAAACTTTGTTTCCCTCTATTATTGCTTCTGTCATCTAAAGCCATCACTACTTTCCTTTTCCATTATCCTTTTCGTTTCCTTCCCTGGACAATCCTCCATCCTATGCAGCATCGGCACTCTCACCTTTTGCGTCTTCCTTGCGTAAATATCTCTCAGCTTGGTAGTAGAAATTTACAAGATCTGTTGGTGTATTCCTTTCCAAAGCCTTCTTAAATTTAGTCATAATAGCGACTCTGGAAACCACCCCCATCAGAACTATTGAAAAGTCTACGTTCTGCATTAAATATGGTGAGATAACTCCATAGAGATTTACCTTTCTTCTACCTCATGCTTTAAAGCGTCCTCACGTTGCCTGGTCTAATGGTATGAATTGGCGCATAAACTTCTCCACTAACTCATCCTATGTGCTGATGGATCTATTATCCAGCTGTCGAAACCACATTGCTATGAAATTTATCAAGTACAATGGAAACACCATCCCATCACCTCCCTCGAAGCATCCAACACTACCATGTGTTGGATATATCTCATCAAATGTACTGTTGGATATATGCTTCCATCATACGGCTCCATGGTTGGTAGCTTAAAATCAGGCGAATTCCTAACGTATCGGATCTTCGAGGTAAATGGATTTTTATTTACATCCGTCAAGCTTTGATCTGGAGCTCTACCTCGAAGAACTTGTCTTACCATGCTAGAATTCTATCACAATCATTCATTTGAAATCTCTAGGGCCCCAAGCATCCTTGATTCAAATTTTCATCCCTCCACCGTTCGTACGGTGAATTTCTGATCCTAAACTTTGGGGTTGTAATTTTTCATTCTGGTCTTCATCTCTAGCTTTAGCATTACTCGACGCAGGTGTACCAGCTTGCTCAAAACCTAAGTTGCCCCCCTGACCATTATGGTCGGTAGTTTGAACAAGTTGGTACCGACTTGTTATGTTTCTAGGGGGTTTGGTACAACTTGTTCTACCCCATCTTCTGGTGCAACTACATTGCCTTCTGGATTTAGATTTTGATTTCAAGCAACTCCAGTTACCCTTTCCTACTTCATTATCTAGAAAAATCCTTCATCATCTCCTCTTACCGATCCATCAATCGCTCTTGCATCCTTTCCAACATCTCTTCTTTCCCCTCTCTGGTAAAATTGATAGAAGGCCAATTAGAACTTGAAGACAACCCTTGGCTGCCTCCATGCTCTAGTTTATTTCCTTCAGTAGTAGCTCTTTTAATAGGCCTCTTCACCTTCTCCAGGTAAAATCTCAAGTTTAATTCTCAATGAAAGAAGCAAAAATATTGCACCAAAAGTTGACTTAAAACCCCAATATCAATTAAATCTGAATCAAACAAATATAAGATAACCCAAAAGAATAAAAAGATAGTAAAACATAAGGTGTTTGTATTGGTTCGGCAAAATCTTCGACCTACATCTACTTGATCTTTTTATTTGATGAAATCTATCCGTAATATAACAAATTACAATCAATTTTCGACTACAATTTAGTAGATCTTGGGTTTTCCAAAAAAGTTTAAGAGGAAGAGCTGAAGATGATTGATCCACTCTCTAGTTGAAGGTCACTTGCTATTTACAGACAATCCTAGCACAAATTCATGATTCGGAGCTTGAACGCATCTTTTTCTCCGGATCCAAAGTTCCAGTACGGTGAACGAGTCGTCGCGCACAAATCCTGAGAAAGTCAAATAATTCGATATCGGTCATAATACAGCCAATATCAACTTATTCTTATAAGCTAAATCTCAAAGTTTCCCCATAGTGGGTCCCTACCTTATCTTGCACACATTTAAAGATGGAAAAATATTGTCGGTACTGACATGTTTTCTTGGCTAGATCTTGGTTTTCTTGCGCTTCTCCATTTTGTTGTACTTGATGGTTTCCAAATCATATCGGTACCAACTAAATCATGTCGATACCAACCAAATATACAAAATCATGTCATTACCAACCAAACCATTCATTTTCGAAACTTAGCCAAATCTTTGATTTATTCAGTCTTGACATCTTCCAAGCTTCTTAAACCATTTATTCATCATTTGTAGTCTAGTTTCTCTTATTTAAGTAAATTCCAAGAATTGGAATATTTACTGGAAATAATTCCTTTCCTTCTATAATGACTAGGACCATGCCAACCCTAGCCCTTTTCTAATTCAACGTACCATCAATATATAACTGCCATGCTTCTTAGCTGGTGATTATTTCTTCTTCGCCTCTATTCAGCTTCAAGCATTCTCATGAAGTTAGATACAAATTTTCCTTTGATGGAAATATGAAGGTGGAAGGTGATGTGATATTGCCCAAATCCCAAGGACCACTTTAGAAGTCGGCACATTGTATCAGGTCAGCTCAATAATTGCTTCACCGGCTAATTGGTGAGTACCTTGATTGGGTGAGCTTGGAAGTATGGACGAATACACCGAGCCATGATTAGGAGGCAAAAAGCTAGCTTTTCCAACTTGGTGTACCTTTTTTTGGGTCATACAACCTCTAGCTTACATAATATATAGGTCATTGAACTTTCTCTTCATTATGAAATAGGGTAGTGCTAATCGCGTAGTCAATAACTACGAGGTACAAATACAAGTCTTCTCCACCCATGGCCTGGATATTATAAGGAAGATGCAAGATGCTGCCTCAAGTCTTCAAAGGCATTGGTATACTCTTCTTTCATGGTAAATGATTTTCCCTTCTTCATGAGGTCAAAGATGGGTACACATTGATTAGTTGCCCATGACACGAAATAGATGAATGTTGAGACCATGTCATTCGGGCTCTACCCTTGTTTTGATATGCGACATATCTGCATATCTAGGATTGCCTAAATGTTTTCTATTTTGGCCTTTTTGCTTTCACCATGAATCCCAAGAATTTTCCAGATCGGAGGGCGAAGTAACACTTCTTGGGGTTCAGCCTCATGTTATATCTGCGAAGGAGTTTGACGGTCATAGCCAGGTTCTTCATATCACACCGACCTTCTCAGACTTCATAAGCATGTCATCCATCTAAAGTTCATGGATCGGTTAATTTGTTGGGTGAACAATTTGTTGACGAACCACTAGTAGGTTGTGCCTACATTGAGAAGTCCAAATGGCATGGCTCTATCATAGTGGAGCCTTGCATTTCTAATAAAGAAGTTGTGCTCTTGGTCTGGACTGTGCATTGCGATCTGGTTATACCCAGTGTAGGCATCCATAAATGTAAGTAGTTCATGCATCTTGATCGCGTCCATAATCTTATCAATGCGGGGTAGTGGGAAATATCCTCAGGATAGGCCTTGTTGAGATCTGAGACATTAATGCTAGTCCTCTAGGCTCTACTTAGCTTGTGGACCAATATAGGGTTAGCTTCCCAAACTGGGTATTCGGCTTTACGAATGAACCCATTAGTGAGGAGATTTTCTACCTCTTCCTTGAGAGCTCAGTACCTTTCTAGATTGAGCAGTCTTCTTTTTTGTTTGATAGGGTGAACTTTTGGTTTGATGTTGAGGGCCTAGCATATGATGGAAGGTCTATACCGATCATGTTGGCATGTCCCTAGGCAAACACATCTTGACGGCCTTGCAAGGGTGCTCGCTGTCAATCATTATTGTTTCAAGCAGAGTTATCGGCCCTCCGTTGGGGTTCAAATCTCTAGCACAAGGGTCGAATGGATCGTCACTATTTTCCTTTGTACTCTCATCTAGGTTGCACTAGTCCAATGCACGTATCATGCACTCTATGACTTGCTCGGAGAGATTGAGGTACGTGCTCGAATCTAGGAGCTATGGTTGCCTCCAATTCTCAAAGATGTGTCTTTTGGTGTAGAGAGGGTCGGAATTGTTGTGTCTGTTGTTCCCGCTTGCTAGCGGGGCTAAACCTACCCATTCCATGTTGCTGTGAGCTCCTTTCCTTGTTTAGGCAAGCCAAAGAAATAAGATCCCCACCAGCCATGCTTTCTCAGTCCCTAACACAAACAGGAGAACAGTGTTGTTTGATCATTCTTTCATGAGTAGTGGATGATCATGATGTTTCGACTTTAGTGTTGTGGGAGGTCTTGCCACGAACGTGAACATTGAATGACTTTTACATTCTTTCCTGCACACCGCTGTTGATCTTCGTTAACAGGATGATCATGATGTTTCAACTTTAATGTTGTGGGAGGTCCTGCCACGAACGTGAGCATTGAATGACTTTTACATTCTTTCCTGCATACCGCTGTTGATCTTCGTTAACTGTTATTGTAACATGAGGACTCTTTTTTTGTCGTTGGAGTGATATATTGTGCCGTCTCAAGTGGCCCATTCATTGCTTTGGATGCATCATATCCTTCCTGTAATATCCCGGAAATTTGGGGCAATATCAATTTAATAATCTGTTTAAATAATTAAATTGATTTAATAATCTAATTAAATAAATATTTAATTAGTGAATTTTATCTTTTAAAAACTAATAAAATGATTTCTATTTATAATGTGTATATATATATATATATTGTAAATAGATAGGCTTTGGTTTGAAATTTAATAAATAAATAAAGTCTTGTTTTAAATTTCTAATATACATTTTAATAGTTTTGTATTTTAAAATATATGTATGAACTTTTATTTATAAGTATAATTGATTTTATTCTCTTTAAGAAGTTATCTATATATATATAGATAAGTAATTGTATTTAATAAATAAAGAAAAAAAGTTTACATTTAGAATAAATATAAATTAAATAAAAGGACATGTGTAAACGTATAAAGGATTGTTTAAAACAAGTGTTAACTAATTAACACATATAAAGACAAGTGTCATTCTTGTTTTTAATTTTTCTTTTATTTTAAAATAAATCACTTATATTTATAAAAAGATGTTTCCTCATTCTCATTTCTTTTGCAAATCTTCATTCTCAAAATTAAAGAGAATTCAGGTGTAAACAAAATCCCCTCAAAAACAAAATCAGTAATCAACATTTCTTAAGCCAAAATCTCAAAACAATAATCTGTAATCAAATCTTCAGCCTGCAAATGTAAACCTTTCCTCAATCTCAAAATAAGATCTGTAAAACATTTCCAAATCAAAGTCTGTAGCCTGCATTTTCTTTAGTCTGGAATCAATTCAAAGGCTTGCATCATTTTCAAAAGATCACCAACCCTGTAATGCATTTTTTCAAAATCTGGAACTCCAATCTGCATTTGTTTAAAACCTGGAATGAAAGCCTGTAACCTCTCTTCAATTTGAAAACAAAGCCTGCATTTTTCAAAATCTGGAAGCATGTTCAAAAGCAAGTTTAAAATCAAGATTTGAGCAACATCTCAATAAAGCAAGATTTTGGCATGCATGCAAGTTTTCTAGCAAGCAACTCAAGTTTTAAATCGAAGGAGAAAAAGGCAATTCAAGTTTTTAATCAAAAGCAACTGCCAGATCAAAATTTAAAACCTGGGAAATTTCTCTATTCTTAAAATTAGGTGAGTAACATCTTTATTTAAAATAAACTTAAGTAATTATGGTTGCTTGAATTGTTTCCTGAGATAACCTTGATTTGTGTGTGGATGAATATGATGAAATAGTTTGTATATATGTATGGGTTTTGAATGCATGTTTTCTGTTGCTTTATTCTTCCCTGTTCTAGATTCCAAACTTAAAGATCTGATTCAAACTTCATGAACTCATGATCTAATCCATGTTTAGATGCAAATTGCAAACAAAACGTGTTAGTGTATCATAAATTAAAGTCTAAAATTTTATTTAGGTTAATAAACTTGTAAATGACTTTGGGATGGAATAAATAACAGAGGAACTTTATATAAGTAAAATTTTAAAAATCCTGAATTCGTGAATTAGGAGTATAAATCGATTACTTAAACAAGAACTTAAATTTTAAAACTAAAATTAGAATTTTTAGTTTAGAATTAGAAGAGCATTTCTGGTTTGTCTAGAATTGGAGTTTTGGGTTGGAACTGTCAACCTAGCAGGTCGGGGTGGCCATGGTTTTCTTTGATGATGGAATGGTGATGGTAGAATCATGGAAAAATGTCTGATAATGTTGAAAAACTCTGTGGCGAAGGGATTTGATTGGGAAAGTCTGGAACCCTAGTTTAACTAGGTCTGTTATTTTTGTTCGACATTTCCTCTAGAGTTGATCGAGTTCATTGGAGTTCTAGGGGAAGGTAGTTATGGTGTAGATGAAGACGTGGCCGAAGTTTTAGAGGTGACGGTGGTCGGAAGATCGTGGACGAGGCGATGATAGGCTTTCGTGGATGGGTTCTGTTTTATTTCCAGGTTTGGGATAAACGCTCGATTTCGATTGAGGTGGTTGTTCGTGGTTCTGGAGGTCGCGATCATGAGGGGTGGTCGAAGTCGATATGCCGAAGTTGGGAGTGATGGTCGGAGGCGATCAACTCGCGTGTGCACGTGAATAAGTGTCAGGCGTATCAGTGTTTTAGTTTGGGTATAGCAGAGGAATGACACTCGAGTATTTCTCGAGTTTATAGCGTGAGCAACTCGAAGCATGAGGGTTTTATCTCGGGTAATTTTGAGATGGACTCGGGTAGGCTTTTGGTTTCAGTTTAAAAGCTGACAGGGTTTAAATTTTAAATGGTGAAGAAATATTAAGACAGGATTTGAAATCAAAGTTTTTAATATATGAATTCAAGTTTGGTTTTGAATTTTAGATTGGAAATAAATAAGTTTTATAAATTTAAATATGAATTTGTTTAGAACCCTTTTAAATTTCTTTATTGAATGAGTATTTCTTTAACTTGTAAAATAAAAGAGTTTTAGAAATGTTGTTTAAAAGTAATTAAAGATTTGTGTTCATTAAATTAATTAGGAAATTTAATGGATAATTAATTTGTTTGATTAATTAATCATTTTGATTAATTAAATAAATAATTAAAGGTTTAAACTAATTTAGTTAGGATTAAGATAAATAAATTAGGGATGATTAATTTGTAGTTAGGGATTATAGATTAGAGTATTAATTAATGGTTAGGAATTAATTAATAAGTAATTAAATATTAATTAAGTTATGGTTAACACTTAATTAATTTAGTAATTAGAGATTAATAAATTGGTTATTAAGATTTATTAATTTAGAATTAATAATATTAATATAAGTTAATTACTTAAGGAAAGTAATTAAATAATAGTTAATGAGGTCATTAACTATGGGTTATTAAATAATGAATTAATAGAATTAATTTTGATAATTAATTAGTTAAATTAATTTAAGAATAATCATTTATGAATTTGTTTAAATGTAATTACTTATTGGAAGTAATTAAGAATTAATTACTTATTGTAATTAATTGAAGTTAATTTGATTTGTTAAGTTAATTAATTAAGTTTAATTAATTTAGAATAATCAAGAGTTGATTTGATAAATAATTACTTAATGTAATTATTAAGGTAAGATTATTTAGGGAAGTTAATAATAAATAATTACTTAAAGTAATTAAGTGAATAATGATTTTATTAATGGAAGTAATTTGAGTTTAATTACTTCTGAATTAATCAAGGGATTAATTAAGAAATTAATTAAGGAGTAATTAATTTAGTTAATGAAAGTAATTAAGGGTAATTAATTACTTATTGAAGATTAATCAAGGGTGATTAATAAATGTTGTTTAATTAAAGGTTAATTACTTAATGTAATTAATTTAATTAAGTAATTAATAATTAATGTATAATTAAGAATCATTAATTAATATAATTAATGATGTAATTAAGATTGGTTAATTAAGTAATAATTAATAAATGAAGTAATTAATCAATGTAATTAATTAAGGATTAATGTAATTAATTATAGTTGATTAAGTTAATTAATTTTAGTTAATTAATTAATGAAGTAATTAAAGGTTAATTACTATAAGTGGTTAAGGATAATTAATTTGAGAAATTAATTGAGGATATATTACTTGGATGTAATTAAAAGATAATTAATCAAAGATGATTAATTGAAAAAGGTAATTAAAGGATAATTAATTAATTTGTAATTTATTTATGGTTAAGTAAGAAGGATTTATAAAATGAAGTAATTAATTTAATTCACTTTAAATTAATTAGAGATGATATAAATCATTACTTATGAATGGGTGATAGTATTGAATACTTGGCATTGATTGATATCTCTGATGAGATATATGCTGTATGATATGGATGTTAGTTGAATTGTATGGATTATCTGATAATGTTGATTATCTGTTGTGAATTATCTTTCTTTGTGTATAAAGATAATGAATTAAATTGTTTTAACCTTTAAAACAACTTGGCCTTAAAAGATACGCTTTGGATTTCGATGAGACCGGGATCGGGTTTCCGTGTACCGGGATTCCAGGTTTGGAGACCCGAATACCACATCGATCCAAATTTACAATAGGTCGTGAATCTCAAGTGAAGATGAAGATTCAGAGTGCAAGGGTTATTGTCGTTAACTCTGAGGGTGATTCCAAAACGAGTGTAACGAGATAATGCCTTCGGTTTCGTTCGAACCCGGAACGAACTTGTATGGATTGAATGCTTTCAGCACATCGTCAGGCGGACGATGAGCATTCTAAGTGATATGTTCTGATTAAAGGTAATCGTAACCTCAAGCCTCATCAACCGGGAATGGCTAAAACAGGGGAGGTGCAGCAAGGCTTCGTGGGTAGCACCCACTGAGAGCAAGATAGATCCCTGTCTAGAGGTCCCTTTTCTTTTATATTCGGCTTAGTGTGTGGTTGGTCGCGCCAACTACGGGTATCTTGTTCGGAATTATCCAGTAAGGGATGGTTCCGGCTTTGTGTTGCAGGGGATTGGGAGTGATCCTTGGTACGGTGATCTAGGCCACGTACTGTGACGGGCGGTACCCCAGTAGCCCTGCCATTGTATGGAAACCCATTCTTCCTACGTGCCCTTACGGTTTTGATTTTATAACCCACTTTGTGGCTAGTATGCTGGAATTTAATAATGTAACAATTTCAGCTATTTCATATTTATTTGAAAACCCTAGACCCTATTATAATATAACTGGATTTCCTATCAAATGTTTTGGTTAGCGTAAGGTAAAAACTTACCCATGTTTATTTGTGGGGAGTCTTACGTGATACCTTTTCTTTCTAAAGGTTTTGAAGTTAAACAAGTTTAACCTGTTACTCACACCAGACCCATGTCTGACCCAAGTGTTTATTTCTGTTTTATATAAACTCTTGGGTACTCAAATTTTTACGAGTAGCCAAGGGATTCAGGTTTAGCTTTGACGAATATTCTGGAGGAGCAATGGAGCAGGAGGCTTCGGCGTTCGTAGATATAGTATTCCGCTGTGTTGATATCTGTGATAGTGTCTTGTCTTGTATTTGAGTTGTAATGTCTAGACAGATGTTTATAACTGTCTAGTAAATGATGTATATGCTGTATAACTCTGTAAATTGTTATATACTATGTAATAGTTTATGTTATTAATATAATTTATTCGTTCCGCTGTGAGATCGTTGTTGTTGTTTCTTTCTTTCTTCTCTTCTTTTCTATCTTCTACCCCTTTCTTTCTTATTAACGATGCGACTTTCTGTGGAGAGAAAGTCGTGGTCGTTACACTTCCTTTGAGATGGAACTTAATTGTGAGCCACTGATAGACTATGATTGCATTCAGATCTTCCAGTACTGGTCTACCTATGAAGATATTATAAGAAGACGAGCAGCCCACTACAACAAAATTCACATGAATTTTATCCCCAAGAGGTTCCTAGCCAAAAGTGACTATAAGCAAAGTTTTCCCTAGGGGTACTAGGTCGATGGCCCCAAACACGTAAATGGGTAGTGCATAAGGATTAAAGCTAGATGGGGTAGTTTCATTTTACCATAAACCACTTTGAACATCATATTGATAGAGCTATCCCCATCAATAAAGATCCAATGCACGATTATACTAGCGACATTGACTGATATGACTACAGGGTCGTGATAGGGAAATCCAACTTCCCTCTTATCATCCGTGGTAAAGGCAATGTCGATCGCTTCTTCCTCAACCTTGGGAACCTTTGGGGCTCAGAGGTCGATTGAGTATACATGGCTGCCAGAGGCAAGCTCCCTTCAATACCGAGCCTGTGCTCAACTGCTGCTCCCAGACACATGCGGATCATCGCAAATTGATAGTGTTTTTGTATTGATTGTGGTCGTGTTGTTGTCGTTTACCCATTGGGGCGAGGCAGGTGGATTTGACCAAGCATTCTATTGCTCTACTTGACATCTTTCATAAGGCACCAATATGCTTTCGCAAATAAACCACTCTATTTCATCCTTTAAATGCCAGCACTCATTGGTGGAGTGGCTGTTGAACTGGTGGAATTTAGTATTTTCCATTACCCAAGGGCTCCTCCCTCGACTCAGACCGGGAGGGAGGTAGTGTTGAAATGGCACGAGATCTCCTCTAGCATGATATATAGTTTCCATTTCATGATTTTTTTCATAGTTTATGTACTTGGGCTTAAAGTGCGAACTATCCTCAGCAAGCTTCATGTTGCCTTTCTGCTGACACTTCTTCATTGGTAATTGTCTTTCTAAGCACTATTCTCATTGCCTCGCCTACTCTCTTCATCACTATCAGAAAGGTCGGCTTCTTCCACCTTCATTATGTCTTTTCCCTTTGTAGGAAACCAATTAAGGAGAAAGCCGGTTGTTTGTATAACTACTTCCACATTATGGACCGGTATTGAAGAAACTAAGCCAGTCAAAAGCAGGTGAAATAGGTATAGTTCAAAAGAAGTTCCTATTTTGGATGTGTTGGCTCAATGAAGTCTAATGGTTTTATTTGATCCACTCTAATATAGTTTTAAATAAAATATTATTATTTAATTTTTTTAAAAAAGGATTTTTAATTTAATTTAAATTAGATATGTATTATAATGAGTATATCAAATACACACATAAGTGTATAGTGCAAGTACAACATATAAATGATGTAATGGTCAAAGTGTGCATTTATAGATGCTAGGATTTACACCAGCACAGACACATTAGCCTTTTAAATATTCCATTTTTGTCCATAGTTTAATTTTGAAAACATATAAACAATAATATATATCATAGTTCACTTATACATACATACATATATATGTTTGTATATTATGTTATGTTATAAATAAATTTTTACCAATTGACAATAGTTCACCTATATGTATATTATAACAATTAATGAGTTTAAATAGGCATTAAGGAAGAGGAAAGCTAGAGGATTTTTCTCCTGGCTTTTCTTATTTTTTTAATGCCATTTCAAATCAACATTCGAACTTAAACCTCTATACACATTAAATTAAATCTGACAAGTTTTATGTGTTTTGAAATCTAAGTCAACAATTTTTAATCTAGTTTTAACTTAAGAAGGATTCAACATTATCATTATTTTACACAAAATACCCTTTTATAAACTTTGCATTTGAAATAATGTATATATATATAATAACAAGCTATATTTTAAATTTAAACGAACATACATAAAACTAGTGTGCTATATGTTTTGAAATTTAAAATTAACAATTTGAAATCTAGAATCGATTTAGGAAACACTCAAAAATAGATTTATAATTTTGCACAAAAATCTTCTTATAGATTTTGAATTGGAATAACATATAAACATATGTAAATAATAACTAAATGTGTTGTATATATTGAAAATAACCAATATACATAAAACTTGTAATTAATTTCATAAAATGGATTCAAGCAATCAACATATACGGTTCGCTTATATTTATGTGTATAATATGTTACAAAATTATTTCAAATAATTAAAATAAGTTTTAAATATTATTTTATATTAAACATTAATATCTAAAAAATAGCAAATAATAGATCGGACGACTTAGGCATATATAAAGTCGTTGTGTAATATTTATGATCTAAACTATGCAAACAGGATGTAACATAGAATCAAATGAGATGTATAAGATATGGGATTTAAATGATACTAACATGATGCAACGTATTACCACAAGATTGGATAATTACCGTATGATGTAGCCTAAAAAACACATCTTGAATGAAAAGTAACTCCCAAATCTTTAAGATCCCTGGATTAGTTTTAATTGAAAGAATGAAACATTTCTCATTCTTTTAATCAAAATTTCTCTAATTGATTCCCTTAATTTTCTCTCACTATTTCTGCACCCCACTCTCATCATATGGTTTAGCCGATTTTATGCCAACAAATTGCATGGAATTTCCATAAATCCCTTCATTTGGTTATTTTTATTTAAACTCATTTAAAAATACATCAATATCGTATATTTATGCATACAAATATAACTTTTGTGCATGTATTTAAATAAATACAAATAACTCTTGAACATCAAATAAATTAAATAATAATTAATATTTCTCCATATAATTAATTTAGTTAATTTACAACATTATATAAATTAATTAAATCGTGGGATATTTTGGAAATCCATCGTTATGATTGTACGACTCAAATGTGTAAATTCAGTCAGCAATTAGGATAGAATAATCAGAATAATAACTTTCACATGTCACCTTGGCAGGTGGTGTGATATTTTAGCTGAATTTATCGTTTGCACATCTTTTCGGTAAAATGCGATTTAACTATTATAAGTTGTACCGGGTTGTACGATTATCTATACCAATTCTTTTCATCAAAACTATATCACTTTAGGACTTATGGAATTTTTTTTTGTCAAAATTCCAATATCATTCACATTCAACTCGATTAGTCCAAGTACAAAATCTTAAGTTTAATAATAATAATTATTATTAACTATACTACTTTGATCAAAGACTTTGACTTTGAGTTGACTAAGCTGACCATGATAATAACCTCTTATAATTTAGGGGGTGGATTCTCTATTGAATAGTGTTTCACTTTCAAAGCTTCAACTCTGACCTAAATATAGTCGCTTGATGGATCGCCATGCCATAATTTAACTATAATTAAAGTGGAGTGTCCATATTGAAATTCCATAGTGTTCTCAAGTCAAGGGAACAATGTAATAATGTCGCTCTGAGATCTATTGTTTGATAATAGTTATAATTAACTAACACAAAACTCTCGAGTAAATCATTTCATGGTTATCCAATAACTATCAATATGTAACCCATTGTTGTCCTCCAACATCTATGAGTAATACATTGCCCAACATTTGGAGAGCGTTACGTACTCTAGCCTTAACACCCAATAAAGATTTTGTTGAGGAATAAATGAAGAATGATAAATGTAAACAGAGAGAATATAACAGTAAAGCAATAAGAAACAAGAAAATAACAGAGACACAGTAGTTTATAGTGGTCCGGCGTGGTTTGCCTACGTCCACTTTGAATTGATGGCTTTATTAATCACTTTGTAAATTGAGTACCATAGAGATCAGATTAGAATCCTTAGTTACAATAGAGTACAAAGCAACAAGCAGCGTAAAGATCCCAAAAATGAACAATCAAGTCTATATTTATAGGGGAAGATGGCAAAATATCTCTCTGAAAATTCGGCAGAAGGCCCTCCAAACAGGAAGGATCGCATGGCCCAAATCTTAAGAAATAGGGATCGGGGCCAACCCCTATGATTGGTGATTTTGGGGTGCGATCTCTATGGGAGCTTTTCCTTGTTGTATTATGCTTAGCCTCCAAGTTTCATATCAATTGGATTAGTAGGACTTGAGTTATTGATCAATCTTTGTTGCAATATGTGATATTGCATAATTTTTGACAGATCCCTCTAGAAGGAAGAGGGTTGATCCCTCTTGCTTGCTCCTTTTGGGGTGCAATCCCTAGGGTGGACTCCCTAAGGTCATCACATCTTGTTCCCAATGTTTCATGCATATTGGACTTCTTGATTTTGAGATATTGATTGTTTTCCATTGAGTTACACTTGCTTAGCTAAAGCAATCCGATCCTTTTGATATGATCCCTTCTATATGATCCCTTTTATATAATCCCTTTCTTAAGCAATGTAATTTGCCCATAACCTGAGCATATAAACTCCAAATGACTTCAGATTTGAAATGTAGCCTTGTGGGGCCTTCCTTGGTCACTATATATTGATCTCACCTAGTTTAGGACAAATATTGAGGGTATCTACCAATCCCCTAGGGGAAGGGATAAGCACTGATCCCCTACCCGGGGGACGTACTAATCTGTACTTAGAACATTCTAGAAAGTTTGTCTCTTGGTCTCAGTTGATCGTCGCTTCATATCATTTCTTGTGCTTGATCTCTGAGCCAAACAATAATCTCTCTAGGCTGCCTTCCTCGACGATCGTCTAGTCTAACTTGTCCAGTCATTTTGAATATAGTTGGGCCAAAAGGCCGAATAACAGTTATGTACTCTAATCTCAATAGATATATCGATATCCAATCTCAAAATATCTAGATTGGGAATAGTTTAAAAACATGCTATTTTATATAGTGATAATTTTCTCATGGTTAAACATGGTAACAATTATCACATAACATATTATTTAAGGATATTTTAGTTATATACTTTAAATTAACTACTTAATTAGTTATATCAAAATATTACAAAGCATATTATAGAAATGTAACACATTTATTATGAAGAAGATTAGTTACCAAGTTAGATATGTGTAACAAATTACACAATTGCCTCTAAGAATAACCATGACTCTATCAGGTAGATCACCCTAGAACATAGGAAGACTACTAGGATGTTTTTATAATCTACTCCCCTTACATGGGTGGATTCTTTATTGAAGCGATTTACATACGAACGGAAAAGCTCATTGGGGCTTTGTCACATATTGCCCGGTTCAGTCACCATAATAATTCTGGTTTTTGAAGCAAAGAAGTGAGCCTTGAAGTCTTTGTATAGTAGGGCCCATAAGTGTATGCTACTAGCTTAGAGGTGGAAAAACTAGCGGAAAGTTAATCTAGTAAGGATGGAGGGGAATAGAAGATATTTTGCTTTGTTGGAAAGTTGGAGGGCGTGGGTGATTGATTAGAAAGTTGTGATGTAGCTAGGCAGGTCTGTGTAACTGTCATAGTTGTCAATAGGATGTAATGCATATCTCTAGTGGATGTGAGCTCCTAGCATTTCTTCGGAGAAAAGTTCCTCATTTTCCATATTTGAAAAACCCTCGCCTTTAGTGTTTCTAGCCTTGATCTTGTGAATTTGTCTACGTAAGGCTACTATTTCTTTTTTGGCCAACCTCTGCATGCCACAGATGGCAAAGGCTCCTAACCGGCGTTTAGGCTCCTGTGTCTAATGGTTGAAGAGATCTATGATGACCGTATAGGGAGGAGGACCGATGAGGGTGAACTGGTGTTAGATACTTGCTTCTATAGACTAAGGGAGAGCTAGCCGATGGACTCTCCACTCTCAAGACCAAGGCCAGGGTGCTTCCCTCTAGTACTGAGAGTGGAATGATGATTCTCTAGGTTTAGGATTTCAAACTCATCTACCCTAAATTAAGCCGGTTGAAGCGCTGATCATGTGCCCATTTGCTGCCTGAAGGCAATCAAACCTAGATAATCTTTCTACTGAGGGGGAATGTCGATCTGCTAGGACTTCTTGGTACATTGCTAGCTCCATAGAAACTGAGCTATTAGAAAGCAGGTGAAATAGGTAGAATTTAAAAAATCTTCCGATTTTGGATCTATTGGGCTTATGAAGTCTGAAGGGTTTATTAAATCAAATATAATATAGTTTAAAATAAAATATTATTTTTATTAATTTGTTTAAAAAATAATTTGAATTAAATATATTATAATAAGCGTATCAAACACACTCATATGTGTATAGTACAAGTGTAACATATAAATAATGTACATGCTCAATGTGTATGTTTATAGGTGCTGAGATTTACATCGCAATAAACATTTTCTCCCTTTATATATGCCTTTTTGTCCATAATTTACCTAAAAACATGTAAAATATGTATATACATAGTTTACTTATATATAATATGTTATGAAATATATTTAACTAATAGAAAACAGTTATTTATAATGTGACAATTAATGAGTTCTGGTAGACATTTAATAAGAGGAAAGGTATAGGACTTTTCTCCAACCTTTATTCAATCATCCAAGTCATTTCAAATCAGCATCTGAAATCTTGAACTTTTATACATATTAAAATTAAATGCGACAAGTTTCATGTGTTTTGAGATTTAAAACTAATATCTAAAATCCACTTTTGACCTAGAAAAGGTCCAAAAATGGATATATGATTTTAAACAAGTCCTTTAAAATTTTGAATTGAAATAATATATATATAATAAACTATGTTTTAAATTCAAAAAAATGTGTGTGTGTGTGTGTCTATATATATATAAAACTTATAACTTTATATGTTTTGAAATACATAATTAACAATTTGAAAAAAAGTTTTGATTTAGGATGAATCCAAAATTTGATTTATAATTTTACACAAAGTCCTCCTATAATTTTAAGTTGAATTAAAATATAAAGATATATATATATAATAATCAAATGTATTTAAATTTTGAAAGGCATAAATACATGAAACTTGCATTCAATTACATAAAATAATTTCAAGTGACCAATATTCGTAGTTCACTTATATTTGTATATGTGATATGTCACTAAATATTTCAACTAATTAAAATTAGTTTTAGATCAATTTTTTATTCTTATTACACATTAATTAAAAAATAGTAAGCAATATAATGGAAAATACGAGCATGTACGAAGTCGTGGTATAATATATGGAAGTAAAACAATACAAACATGAAATAACATAAAAAATAAAATGAGATATACAAAATATGGATCTAAACTATACTAAAAATGGTGTAACACATAGTAAAATGAAATTGGGAATCACCTTATGATGTAGCCTAAAATTCAAATCTTAAATGAAGAAAACTCCTAGATCCGATTGTATCACGTTTAGAAACCGCAATGATTTAAAGCGCCACTTTTGTATTTATTTTGTTTGATTTGTTTTAGGAATTTTTTTACCCACAAAGCTAAGGAATTTTCAGCCACAAGGAGAGAGAGGAGGAGTTAGGAAAGTAAATTGTGAAAGGGAATCAATGGATGAATGAAGGAATTTTGTTTTAAAGGAATAATTGAAAATTTTCTAATTCCTACCTTAAAACCTTCCCTCTTTAAATCCCCAATAAATCATAATCAAATCCCCTTTGTTTTATCATGTATGGTCGACCATGACATGGGCAATATGGGTCCTCAAAATTTCAAAAACCATTTAGTAATTAATTGCTTAAAATAAAATTTAAATATTTCATCGATATCGTATATCGATATATGCATACATAACTTAAATATAAATTTTATATCTACTCTTTTCATTAAATACTAATGGCATTAAAACATCAAATCAAATAAAATATAATAATTAATATTTCATTAATATTAGTTAGTTTAATTAATTTATAATGGTCATTAATTAATTAAATCATATGGTTTTAGCAATATTATTCATTATAGTTGTGCGACTCAAGTGTGTATATTCATTCAACAATTAATATTAAACAATTCGACTATTAACAGTTCGACTATTAGCGTTCATACATCACTTTAGCTAGTGGTGTGACATTTAGGCTCAATTTATTAGTTACACCTCTTTGCGGTAAAATCCTATTTTACTACATTAAGCGGTACCAGTTAGAACCGATTATTTACACTAATTCCCTTCGTCAAAACTATATCACTTTGGACTTAAGGAATGTGGTTTTGGTCAAAATTTCAATATGGCCATATTCAACATGATTAGTCCAAATACAAAATATCTAATTCTATAATAACAATTATTATTACCCGTGCTGCTCTTGCTAGAGACTTTAACTTTGAATTGACTACAGTTGACCGTGATACTAACCTTTTTTGCTGAGGAGACTAATTCTCTATTGAATAGAGTTTCACTTCCTGTGCTTCAACTCAGGCCAAACTATAATTGCATGATGGATCATCATACCATGATTTAACTATAATCAAGGTGGAGTATCAACACTGAAGTTCTTCTCAACTCGAGGGAACTATGTAACATCATCAGTTCGTGATTCACTACTTGACCTCGGTTATATTAACCAACAAATAACTCTCGAGTTAATCATTCCATAGTTTTCTAGTAATTGTTAGAATGTAATTCCAGTAATTGTTAGAATGTAATTCCTTGGCTGTAACAGCCCGCAAATCCGTATCTCTTAAAATCGACACTATTCTCCAAATCAATTCAAAGTGAACGGAAATACGAACCATTTGGGTTTAAAGAAGAAAGAGGTAGAAGAAGAAAATAGAAAATCAACATCAGAATCTAACCATCGCAGCGGAATAAATATAATATATACTAACAGATCTTTAAACAAATTAAAACTATATCTGTTTTATACAATACATCATCCGAGTATACATCTGAGTACACATAACATACAACTGGACAATAATCATATCCTGACCTCAATACAACATGGTACAGAGTTCAATACAGTAGAATATATATATATATATAAACAAGTACGGGAGTACGTATCTCCATCCAGCTCGTCTCCTGAGCTCCACAACATAACCTGAACCTGTTTATCTCAGTCTGACCCGAGCATCATATAAAACAACACCCGAGTCAGTCTGGAAAACCAGCGTGAGAAAATCACACTCAATTTATTATTAAAGTTTCAAAAATCCTTTGAAACAAAAGCATCTCGTAAGACCATGCCACAAATAAACATGTTGGGTTTTTACCTTACGATACCTAAAACACTTTTTATCAAAATCCTCTGATATTATAATAGTGTCTATATACAAATACTTATTCAAATAGCTGAAATTGTTACATGATTAAATTACAGCATACTAGCCACAAAGTGGGTAATACAAACAAATACCGTACAAGGCACGTAGGGAGAATGGATTTCCATCAAAACTAGGCACTGGGGTACCACCTGTCACAGTACCTGGTCTAGATCAGCGTACCGAGGATTACTCCCAATCCCCTGCAACACAAGACCGGAACCATCCCTTACTGGATAATTCCGAATAAAATCACCCCACGGTTGTGATCAGCAACCGCACCACTAAGCCGAAATAAAAAGGGACATCTAGACAGGGATGACCTTACTCTCAAGTGGGTGCGACCCAGGAAGCCTTGCTGCATAACCCCTGATTTTCAGTCATTCCCGGTTGATGAGGCTTGAGGATAAGCGTTACCTTTTTAGAACACATCCCTTAGAATGCCCATCGTCCGCTGACGATGTTCCGAAAGCATTCATCCATACAAGTCCGTCCCGGGTCCGAACGGAACCGAAGGCACTACCCCTACTACATCCATTTTGGAAATATCCTCAGGATCAGTAGCGACTAGCCCTTGCACTTCACTGCTCCATCTTCTACTCCGAAATCGTTTCCACGAAACGTATAAACCGGATTGAAGTGGTTTTCGGGAAAAACTCCCCATCCGGTCTCTTCGAAACGATCAGCGCATTGGCCAAATTTGATAGTCGGTTATTTAACTTTCAATTAACATGCACAACATTCATCAAACAATAAATAATTTCCCAATTATTTATTAATCCTCAAATATCTTCGCAAGATATATTTCTATTTTCAAACCTCCTTTGAAAACAGTTCAAAACAGTTTCCTCCTACGGAATACATATCTCAAATATTTATTTCCACTGAAACACCAAGTACAAAATACTTTTAGATTTTTAAAATAATTTAAAAACACTTTATTATAAATATACTTTATAACTTTGAAATTAAAACTACTTTAATACTTAAATAAAATATATACTTTAAGGATATTTTAAATAAAACCACTTTATAAAATATAAACTAAAATTTATTTCTCTTTTTTAAACGTAATACCAAGTCACTTATTTATAAGTACTACCATGATAGATTTGAACATAAACACTTACTTTAGAATTTAATATTTAAAAATAACAAATTTTCTAAAACATACGGTTTAAACAACATTAAAACTTTTAACAAATATTTAAAATTTCTTTGAAAACGTACTTGGCTATCCAGAGAAATACACTTCTCTTTCCCATCCTTTAAAAATAAATCAACATTTATTTTTAAACCAATCCATATCCCTTTATAAATTCCCACCTTGAATTTATATTTTCAAATATCAACTGATATTTTATTTTACTTTATAAACCCAGTTTATAAATTCCAAAATCTCACTTCTCTTTAAAATTTCAATTCCAAATACTTAAATCAATTTACAGTTGATTTCCAACTCACTTCACTTGAAATAATTTTCTTTACTTCATTTATTTCAAAATATATTAACTTTTAGATTTATTTCT
Organism: Allium fistulosum; assembly: GCA_030737815.1. Classification (NCBI taxonomy): domain Eukaryota; kingdom Viridiplantae; phylum Streptophyta; class Magnoliopsida; order Asparagales; family Amaryllidaceae; genus Allium; species Allium fistulosum. The sequence goes on from CM060908.1 coordinate 720,029,427, forward strand.
TTATTATGAGTTAAAACCCCTTTTAATTGAAAAATAATTTCAAATTTCCAAAACTCCTTATGTATCCTTTAATTAAATTTAATCCTTGAATTTAAAAATAGATTCTTTTATTCTTTAAAATAATATCACTTTTAGTTTAAAAATTATTATTCCCCTTTTAATTCAAAATCCCCTTTTTCCATATTTGTTAAACTTTTGAAATCGCTTTTATTTCCTTTACAGTTCATTATTTAATTTATTCAAATTCTCTAGAATTATTTTACTTAAATTTTGCTCTTTTATTTCTTTCCAAAAATCCAATTCAATATATTTTGATACCTCCTTTTACTGAAACATTCAATCCAACCATATCATCAAATATTTCAATGGCCAAAACAATCATCACAGGATATCAATATTCATAACACAGAATATTGAATAATCCAAATAATTTTGAGGAATCCAGTTGGATCCCTCCAACTTGTTTCCCTGCATCCACAGACGTTAGCACAATACCAATTCCACTTCGAGGTGGAATATCACGGTATATGGATTTTATATAATATCATCCGCTATTATGCGGCGCATAGGGTCTCATCCGCTATATAATGCGGGAATATCAACAACCAATATATACATATTCCAATATATATTGATATATATACTACTATATATACTATCAAATCAATCCAATCATTCACCCAATATTTAAAGTTAACTATTTAAATTTAAATAGCAACCAGATGAGTGAGATTAACTCACCTTTGATCTTTGTTCGCAAATTCAATCCATCTTGACATGTTCTCTTCACAGTATTAGACCTTATACACATTACATAATTTATTAACATCTGAAATAATCTCTAAGTAATTTATCATTCAATGAATTAAATTGACCAATAATTAATTTAAAATAATCATTTGGTTTTATAACAAATAAATTGATTTTAAACAGGTTTCTTAAAATAAATAGATTTCTAATAATAAAAATATCTAAATAGATAAATTAAAAAGATTAGTTTCCTCAATACATCATTCATTTCTTTCTTTAATATACTTGCAAATTTAAAATAATAGGTTTCCCTGCTTATATTTAAATTAACAATGTAGGTGTATTATTATTTTTTATTTTCAAACAGTTTATAATCAACAACCCTTTTGAATGAAAAATATATTTCTGTTTATCGGCATATTTATACTAAACCAGAATTAAAGAAAATAAATTCGATTACCTCACCGAATCAATTCTCGAGCACGCACCAGCCTCGGTCAGACCCAAAATCCACCACCAGCTATTCGACCTTCACGGCGGCAGACCATCGCCGATCTCTAAATTCGCGTCCTCGATGAGCATCTAGATCCTAACGCACACGTGCCCATGGCCTGACCTGACGTCGATGAAAGCCTCAGCTGCTCGAACGTGATTCCTGAATCGCGTGGTTCGATCGACCAATCCCTCCCCTCGCCGCGTCGAAGTCGCCTCCCTCACCACACGTGCCCTACGACTTGGCTTCGCGATTTACTGGACTCGTGATTCGATGGAAAGCCCTTCCCATTTTTAGCTCGATTAGGGAATTAGGTTTCGGTTTTCATTCGCCCCTTTTTTTTTTGAACTTTGATTTTTTTGTTTGATAGAAGAGATTGGTTGAATTAGAAAATAAAGGAGACGAGGAGAATGATTTAGATCGGCCATTAGCTTCTGAGGGAAGACAGAGTACGTGATGTGAATGGAGACGGAAAAGAAAAACGCTGATGTTATTAAAAGAGGGAACATGGATATGAAAGGAAGTCGGCTGATGTTGTTTCATTTTGACTAAGCACAAATATATATATTTAAATTTTTCGACATAAATTTCAGGGCGTTTACTTATCGTACGGTCACACAACAACTCCGATCACAACGAAATTTGAAATTCGATAATAATTCAATATTACGGATCCAATGGAACTGGTTTCGTCGAATTCCGAGACTGTACACCGGAAGGCTATTTTTAAATATCGATTTAAACGATATATTTTTAAAACTAAACAAAACACCTTTAAATTCAAATTTAAAAGTTCTATTACCTTCAGAACTATCAATATAAATTTTACAAGCCTTCAAATTATTTTTAAAAGGCTTAAAACTAAAGATTCAACATTTTACCCAATTTTTTATTTATTGTTAAATTCAATATTTAATTATCCAACTTCAAATAATTAAGTTTAATAATTAAATCACCTAATAAACAGCGATATTTGAACTTTAAGTTAATAATTAATCTTTGAATATTTAAAATTAATTAAATATTAAACTTTTCAAATATACAAAAATTCCGGGTCGTCACATTCCTCCCCCTTAAAAGAATTTCATCCCCGAAATTACTAGTTAGGAAGAATGGTTCAATACCCGTTACTATTTTCCTATCCAAATAGTTTTAACCACCTCCCAAAACCAACAGCTTTAACAATACCCAAAACAAATCTTTTTATCAAAGATACACTAACCCTCATTCTAACTTTTCCACTTATCCACAGGTTCAAACAACATTACTTACTTAACAATTTAAATTTTAAATTCAAAATCAACTTTGAATTATCAAAATTCTCAAAAAGTTTTCTAACTCCCTAAATTTCCGAAAAATTTCGCCAGCGTCTCTTTTGCGCGGCTAACTCGGTACTACTACAAAATGCCTCTACGGGCCCCCAGATTCCAAAAGAAATCAAAATGCTAAGTGGCAAAATCAAAAACCCAATCAAATTTCATACAGAAATTTAAATACATACCTTTTTGTTGGGCCATTTAAATTTATCTTCTGAAATCAAACATCAATTCCCTTTCTGCTTTTAAAACACATGTACCTTACTAAGTAATAATATCCAATTACAAGTTTCAAAATTGTTTTATTTAGCTCGCTACACAATTTCAATTGATTATCCATTATATCAATTTCCTTTTATTCTCATTCATTTTGATTGCTATTCACTTTCCCACCATTATCCCATTTCACAATTTCAGTTTTAATCTTCCCTCAATTATTTACTTAGGAAAAATTTTCTCAATACCGATTTACTTAAGAATTTCATCCTTCATTACTTAAGTTCAATATATTTTCCTTATATTGCACTTTTACTTTACTACTGAAGTTTATATCCATTTTATTCATTGTGCCTTTACAATTCCATTTGAATTCAATTTACTTCAAGCTTTGTATATTGAATTTATTCATCATTACCTCAAGGTCTGATTTCATTTTATTTGTCGTTAGTGAAAATTTCCAAAAATTTTCTAACTCCCAAAATTTTCAGAAAATTTTGGTAGAGTCTCCTTTGTACGGAGGAGCTTTTGCAATTTGACAAAAGAGATAAATATATATACATCGACCCACACGGTCGGAAAAACAAAAACAGTTCATATTTCCTATTTTTATTGCGTAGGCGTTCCTTATTTAACATTTTTAAGCAAGCGGTTATTTATTTTAGCATTTAGCATGCCCAAATCCAGCCAAACGGTTTCCAAAAACCTGTACTATCTCAATTACAACATGTAAGTGACAAATATGTGTAATTTGTTAGCATTTCACTTATTTTATAATAGCTAACACATGAATTTTGTAAGCAATGCTCATAACAAATTTCCACGAGAAACTTATAAGGTCTCAACCTTAATTTCAATGTTTCAACATAAATTTTAATTGTTTATAACCAATTCAGATTCACTTCATTCATTTTAAATGGTTTACAACACAATTGCTTATATTCAATTCACCTTTAACCCAAACAAACCCATATTCATTTTAAATGATTCCAAAAATCAATTTATTTACTTCTATCAATTCATAGAATTTTATTATCTTCCGTTCACGTCGAACGACTAATTTTCTATGCAAATTTGTCAGTTTCCATTCAATTAAACAATCACTTCATTTTATAACTATTCAAATTGATTCCAATTCAAATTATATTAATTCCACTCCAATTTAACATATTCTCTTTCCATTACATTTAAGTTCTATTTTAATTTCATTCACAATCTATTATTGAATTTATTTTATTAATAACAATGCCATTTTAATTCATTTGCAACCATTACAATTTTATTTCTATTCCTCAAGTTTGGATTTTCCCATATACTAAACAAATCTTATTTTGGTTTTTGTTTCACTTTCCAATTTCTTAAAAGCCACACACTTACAGTTTCATACTTCCATTCATTTATAATTAAACACATTCCCATTCATCTATTTTCAATCAATCCCATTCACATTTTACTTTTTAACTCGGAATTATACACTTTATTTAGCCAAGTGTATTATTATTATTATTCTATAAACATTTTAACTAATATTCCAGAGTTTAAACAATTTCCCAAATTTCAATATCACCTTTGAAATCAACTATTTCTTTTGAATCTCAAAACCAAACCCAATTTTTGCAAACAATTCCATTTCAAATAACTCGGTAGCAATTCCTCTCCTAGAAACTCGAAAATGAACATCGATGATGCTGCAGTCATCACCGAGGTTATTTTCCAACGACCGAGAAGAGTTTAGTGCTTTTATCTCTTTTAAAACACTTTCAAATATTTTTAAATCCCAATCTCACCAGATTTCAAATCAAATTCTAAATATTTTCAAAATAATATCACTATTATTTCTTTAACACCCTTGAAAACATTTTCAAACTCAAAGAAACTCAAACTTCCCAATTACAAATTCGGAATCCATCCAAATTTATATCCAAACATTACTCTGGAAAATTTCCTCATTTTTGATCATAAATCACATTTACAAATTTTATTTGTTTATGAATTTACCCCTTAACGTTTAGTTATGATTTCAATTCATTATTCAGTTGTAAGTCACATTTACACATCTCCTTATTTAGTCCTTATCCTTTGGTTATAACATCATGTTTCTTATTTTAAATTTTCTCTTAGCTGGTACTAATTTAATATTCCCATTCCTAACATTCAAACAACCATATATCAGCTAAATAGTTTACAAAAACTTTTCTTTTTATATACAAAAATAATTTGGGTAAAATTATTTCACTTACCCTATTTTAAAACAATACTGTGTCGGTTTAACTTGTTTAACAGTTTAGGAATCCCTATCGATATTGTGGCGTCCCACACATCGACTAGAATCCATAAACACTCAACCGATAGATCAACACAATATAAAACCATTTTATATTCACTAACAAATACGCGCTCATATTTATTAATACTCTCAAAATTCCAACCAGAGCCAAGGTTATCGCCAACCTGGCTCTGATACCACTGTAACAGCCCGCAAATCCGTATCTCTTAAAATCGACACTATTCTCCAAATCGATTCAAAGTGAACGGAAATACGAACCATTTGGGTTTAAAGAAGAAAGAGGTAGAAGAAGAAAATAGAAAATCAACATCAGAATCTAACCATAGCAGCGGAATAAATATAATATATACTAACAGATCTTTACACAAATTAAAATTATATCTGTTTTATACAATACATCATCCGAGTATACATCTGAGTACACATAACATACAATTGGACAATAATCATATCCTGACCTCAATACAACAGGGTACAAAGTTCAATTCAGTGGAATATATATATAAACAAGTACGGGAGTACGTATCTCCATCCAGCTCGTCTCCTGAGCTCCACAGCATAACCTGAACCTGTTTATCTCGGTCTGACCTGAGCATCATATAAAACAACACCCGAGTCAGTCTGGAAAACCAGCGTGAGAAAATCACACTCAATTTATTATTAAAGTTTCAAAAATTCTTTGAAACAAAAGCATCTCATAAGACCATGCCACAAATAAACATGTCGGGTTTTTACCTTACGATAGCTAAAACACTTTTTATCAAAATCCTCTGATATTATAATAGTGTCTATATACAAATACTTATTCAAATAGCTGAAATTGTTACATGATTAAATTCCAGCATACTAGCCACAAAGTGGGTAATACAAACAAATACCGTACAAGGCACGTAGGGAGAATGGATTTCCATCAATGACTAGGCACTGGGGTACCACCTGTCACAGTACCTGGTCTAGATCAGCGTACCGAGGATTACTCCCAATCCCCTGCAACACAAGACCAGAACCATCCCTTACTGGATAATTCCGAATAAAATCACCCCACGGTTGTGATCAGCGATCGCACCACAAAGCCGAAATAAAAAGGGACATCTAGACAGGGATGACCTTACTCTCAAGTGGGTGCGACCCACGCTGCATAACCCCTGATTTTCAGTCATTCCCGGTTGATGAGGCTTGAGGATAAGTGTTACCTTTTTTGAACACATCCCTTAGCATGCCCATCGTCCGCTGACGATGTTCCGAAAGCATTCATCCATACAAGTCCGTCCCGGGTCCGAACGGAACCGAAGGCACTACCCCTACTACATCCATTTTGGAAATATCCTCAGGATTAGTAGCGACTAGCCCTTGCACTTCACTGCTCCATCTTCTACTCCGAAATCGTTTCCACGAAACGTACAAACCGAATTGAAGTGGTTTTCGGGAAAAACTCCCGATCCGGTCTCTTCGAAACGATCAGCGCATTGGCCAAATTGGATAGTCGGTTATTTAACTATCAATTAACATTCACAACATTCATCAAACAATAAATAATTTCCCAATTATTTATTAATCCTCAAATATCTTCGCAAGATATATTTCTATTTTCAAACCTCCTTTGAAAACAGTTCAAAACAGTTTCCTCCTACGGAATACATATCTCAAATATTTATTTCCACTAAAACACCAAGTACAAAATACTTTTAGATTTTTAAAATAATTTAAAAACACTTTATTATAAATATACTTTATAACTTTGAAATTAAAACTACTTTAATACTTAAATAAAATATATACTTTAAGGATATTTTAAATAAAACCACTTTATAAAATATAAACTAAAATTTATTTCTCTTTTTTAAACGTAATACCAAGTCACTTATTTATAAGTACTACCATGATAGATTTGAACATAAACACTTACTTTAGAATTTAATATTTAAAAATAACAAATATTCTAAAACATACGGTTTAAACAACATTAAAACTTCTAACGAATATTTAAAATTTCATTGAAAACGTACTTGGTTATCCAGAGAAATACACTTCTCTTTCCCATCCTTTAAAAATAAATCAACATTTATTTTTAAACCAATCCATATCTGTCACGTCCTGCAATTTTCGACTTTCGAAAATTCGACATCGATACTCACTTTATCGACTGTCGAGCAATCGAGTGCCGGAAACTCCAATAGTGAGGGTTTTAGAAAGAAGAAAAAGGCAGAAGAAGAAGAAGATAGAAGAAAAAGAGAAGAAGAACAACAAAACAACAACAGATACAGAACAGAGACAATATCAGAATCTCACATATCGCAGCGGAACAATATATAATAGATAAATGAATAATCTTTAAAACAAAGAATTTTATCAGTTTATACATACATCAGTCATCAGAGTCAATATACAACAATGGACAGTTATATAACTTGTCCTCATACAGAATACACAGCGGAATAAATACTATCAGATACAAATACTACGTCTCGTCATCCAGCTTATCTCCAAGCTCCAGAATATCCAGAATATCCTGATAATATAACTCTAGGCTGCCCGTGTGGAAATTGGTGGGCACCCAGAGTTTAGAAGGGAACAATAAACTCCGAGTCAGTCATGGTGACTGGTGTGAGATCGTAAAACAGTTATTCTTTAAAATAAACAACAGGATAATTTTAAAGTCAATTCGAAATGCTTTTGGAAAATGAAACTACCATAAGACCTCCCACCACACACACAATGCAAACGCAGAATTGGAGGAGATTTCTTCTTATGATAGTCAAAGATGCTTACTACGCAAAATCAAATTCTTTTGGATATTATTATTAGTGCATAGTGTAGAAAACATTTCGAAAGTATAATATTAAGCTTAGCCAACATACGACCAGTATCGTATGCCTACTATAGCTACTATGTTCAATAGCAGGTTACCGCCACATTCCATAGCAGGTAATACAACTAAAACCGTACACGTCACGTATTGTTTCTTTGGATTTCCAACAAATGGTCAGGCTAAGGAACTTCCTATCCACGATGGGTACGTCCCTGGAATAGACGACCCGAGAAATAACCTAACATTACGGTTAGATCTCTGCCAACACAAGGCCGGGTTACCTCTGCAAAAGTAGGTAACTACTGACACGCGTATGCCATCCCCCGATCGTCACCGATCTTCCCGAGGATCCCCGATTCGCAACAAACCACATAGATAATAATAATGCAGTAACCACAGAGGTTAAGTATCTGGGCTCCATACCATGATACCACCTTTATCCAGAAGGAACGACATACACTAAGGGGCGCTACTCCCTAGAACCTTGCTGCATCCTTCCTGTTTCGACCATTTCCGGGGTGTGAGGCTCGACGAAGTCTCGTCCACAAAGCTACGCTTTCTACAAAGCCCTGCTTCGGGTCAAACAAAAATGATCAACCTATGATCACAAAGATATAAGATCAAACAAATGATCATATCACAAATGATCAAACACTGATCATTTCACAGCAACACTCAGTATGCCACGTTACCAAATTGGGATATATCGCTGATAAATTTCAACTACATAACCTCTGAGCTCGTACGTCTCAGAGAAGGGTGTTAAGCTAAGAGAATAAATTCTCCGCCACCAACAGAAATGTATTTGAAAGAAATCAACTTTATATCTCAAATTGTAACGTCAGACACACAATCCATACAAGTCTGTTCCGGGATCGAACAGAACCGAAGGCACTTCTCACGAAGCCCTTGCATTTCCGGATAATTTTCTAATCACGTCCGGACTTCCCGTCACTAAGGGTGATAAAACCTCTAAATCGAAGATCAGTCGATGTAGAGTAACTCGACGGTAGTCCTTCCGTTTTCAAAAATATCCGGTCTTCAACACCGGTCTTCAAATGCGATTCATAACGACGTATCACATATTCGGAATGGGTTATACGACCCCATGGTCCTTTCCCGGTTAACCCGAATAGTGAGCGATTATTTAAAAACAAGTGTGGCATTCAAATTCATCCAATTCACAACAAATACCTATCTAAAGGTAATTATTGATAGTCGGTTATTTAACTATCAATAAAGATGCGCAACATCATCAGATTCCAAATAATTTCCCAAATTATTTCATCTTCAAAAATATCTTTACTAGATATAAAATTTCCACACTTAACCATTTGAAAACAATTTTCAAATCAATTTTCCACACTTCAAAAATAAATCAATATTTATTTTTAAACAACTTCGCTTTCTTTTATAAATTCCGTATTGAATTTATACTTTCGAATATCTACTGATATTCGATTTTCAAATCGTTTTCAATATTCAATTTCAATTTATCTTTAAGAAGATAAATTCTCAAAACATTTCATTTCATTTTGGAAAACATTTCCATACTTATTTAAAAATAAGTATTTCACAAATTATTTATTTTCAACATTTGGAAAATATTCGATATACTTAAATCAAATTAAGTATATATATATTTCATTCTTTTAAGGAAATCATTCTTTTAACACCTATTTGAGTCAAAACGAATGTTGCGTAAAACATCGTTACGACGACTCGAAATCACTAGTATAGGGATTCGAAATTAAAATAGATATATAAATCCCAATACTACATAAAAATATTTCCTTTCGGAAATCATTTACTATAACAACAGTGTTATAGTCCACCATTTCCTTATTTTTCGAAAACGTCTATTTCAACAATAAATGTTGAAATCTATGATTTCGACATTCAATATAATTTAAAACATCGTTTAAAACAATTAACTTCATTTCAAATATCACTTTCCCAAAACCATATCTATTTTACTTAACAATATATTCACTGTCCAAAATCGTGAATATAATTTACTTAACCCAATTTCAATCTTTTCCACACATTTTTATTTCAATAAAAATTCGCTATCCAAAATCGCGAATATATCTACTCTGATAATCTTCTATATTTAATTTATCAAATCCAATCGATTTCGAATTCATAAACACGGTTATAAATTCTATTTCTATTTATAAAAACTTCAATCTATAAATCTTCTTTATTTACCAATTCAATTCACAATTCAATTTATATACCACAATCCATATTATAAGTTAAATACTTATAATTTCATTTATTTACAAAGATCATTCTTTTAAAACTTTATAACTGTAAAGTTTACCCTTTTATAAACCCATTTTAACATCATTTCCAAATACTACATCAATTACAGATTGATTTCCAAAATTTTATCATTTCTAAATAATTTCCTTATTCTTTCCAATTTATTAAATATTCTATTTTTTAAAAGAATTCTTCAATTGGAAATCATTTTTACATTGATTTCCCAAGTTATTTCAATTCATAAATTTAATTTCAAATTGGACTTCCAACTTATTTCATTGTAAATAAATTCCTTTTGAAGAGAATAAACTTCTTTGTCTCTTTCAATCTATTTAAAAATCCAAATTTAAATTAAATTCTTCAATTTATAATCACTGTTTTATGAAATTCATTTATTTAGCACTTTCACTTTATTCTGGAATTTATTCCATAAGATTATAAAAATTAACTTCTTTATACTTTAAAAATTCCTTTCTTCAAAATTATTAAATTTCTAAAATTGATTCATTTAGAAATTTCTATTTTTATTTCAAAAATCCAATTTCGTATATTTTGGAATCCAATGATATCAAACATCCATTTGGCCAATTTTTATTTTCAAACAATTCCCGATCATCAATATCATCGATCGTGTCAATATAATCATTCACAGAATTATCATATCACAATATAATAAATTCACAACAATATTGAGGGGTCCAGTTGGATCCCTCCAACCTGTTTCCCTGCATCCAAAGACGTTAGCACAATACCAATTCCGCTCCAGTACGGAATTATCGCGGTATATAGGTTTTTATAAATCCGCTTACTAACGGCGCAATAGGGTCTCATCCGCTATACGAGGCGGGAAATCAATCAATCCAATATATACATATGCCAATATGTATATATTGCTATATATAGATATATCCTATAATATCTAATAGCACATTCAAACAATCAATCAATAACTGCAAATCAAAATTTTCCTTCGAGTGAGAAAATCTCACCTTAGCTTTTATTAGCAATCCAATTTCCATTCCAGTTTATTTCTTCAAGGTTCCAGACCTTGTATAAAACAATTTATAAAATCTATAAATATTCGAACTAGATCGAACTATCAATTTTCATTTTTATCTTTATGTTTGGTAATTTTAATTATCTAATAATTTTATTTTAAATCTATTTCTTTTAATAGAATTTTCTAACAAGAAACTAAATTTAAAAACTAATTTCTCCTTTGACAATTTATTTAACAAAACATTAAATTTAAAAACTACATCACTTTTAATAAATTTTAATTTTCTAACCATTTGACGAATTTAATTTACTAACAATTTAAATTTAAACAAAACTGAACAAAAAATACCTCACAGAAATCGAACCCACCCACGGCCCCAATTCGTGACCCCACCGTCGCGCCACCGCTCGAGTTCATCGCGACATTTCCCCCAATCTGCGGTGCCAAGGCGAACGCCTCCACGCTGCTGCGCCCACGCGCCTGAATGCTGCAGCCAACTCGAATCGATCGCGCGCGCCTACTCTCCCCTATACGCGAGCGACGAACCGCCCCTACTCGTCGAACTCTTCCATTGCGAAATCCCACCAGAAGCCCTAAATTGCCGCCATCGCGACCTCGTCGCTCTCCCCCGTGCACCCAGTCGCGTCGCGACATCGCACGCCTTGCCTCGAATGACTCCACCACACGCGCGCTTTCCTGAGTCTCGCCATTGAGCTCGAATGAGGTTTTCGAACTCGCGCCTCCCTTGAGCTGGTTTGAACGAATAAGTTTTCACCATTTTTTTTCTTTCTTTCAATCGGCTGCTTTATTATTTTCTTTTGTTTGGCTTCTCGATCGAGGATTGAGAATGAAGGGGAGGAATGGTTTCGTTTGAACGAGAGAATTTGCTTTCGCCATTACAATTTTGATTTGAACGAGATATACTCTCTGAGGAGAGGCTTCGGCTATTAAACTTTTGATTTGAGCAGAGAATAAAAAGGGCTGCCATTTTTATTTCGTTCGTTTTATTTCTCTTTCGTTTGAAATGTTTGAACAGAGGGAGAACGAGATATTTGAAAACGAACGACATGCTCAGCGCGATTTCCTCCCCGTGATCGATGGCGTGATTTTAGGCTGAAACTAAGGGAAGACAATGTGCTGAGTTGACCAAATATCTAAATTAAAAAATGAATTTGAATTTGATTTTATTCTGATGCGTTTGCATATCGTACGGTCACGTATTAACTCTGAAAAATACGAAAATTGAAATCCGGTAATAACAAACTATTACGGACCCAATGAAACTGGTTTCGTCCAATTCCGAGACTGTTTGAAAAATGACTATTTTTAAATATCGATTTGAACAATTAAATTCAAAACTGAATAAATCGATTTCAGATTCGATTTTGAAGTTTTAATTATTTTCAATATAATCAATATAAATTTTACCATCCTTTGAAATATTTTTAATCGGCCTAAATTTGAAGATTCAAATTTTTATTCACTTTCAATAGATAAAATTTTATAATTTAAATCGTCAGCTTCAAATTTGAATCGGGGATTCAAATTAAATTATCGTTCAAATATTTAAAATTAATTTAAATATTTTCAATTTAATTCGTTCAAAATTCTGGGTCGTTACAAAAAACTTCCCCCCTTAAAAGAATTTCGTCCTCGAAATTACAAGTTAGGGAAAAAGGTCCTTAACTCGTCTACTATCTTCCACAATCTAATAGTTTTATCAATTTATCAAAACAAATCTTCCTACTAAAGATTCGTTATTGATTCAACTAACTTTCTAACATTTTCATAATCTTCAAACAACATTGTTAAACTTCAAAATTCAAATTCGAGTTTAAATCCAAATTTTAAACTTTCAAAATTTCTCAAAAATTTCCTAACACTCGAAATCTCCGAAAAATTTCGCCAGCGTCTCCTTTGCGCGGCTAATACGGCACGACTACAAAACGTCCCTACGGACTCTCAGATTTCAAAAAGAAAAAGAAAAAGCCAAGCGGCTAGAGAGAAATCATCAAAAACTCATATTATAATTCAAATACGTACCTTTTGTCGAGCAATTCAAATTATCTGTGAAATAAATTTTCCAATCCCTTTATACACCTGTATATCCTACTAGCCATTATATCTAGTTACAGCATTCAAATCATTTTGCAAATTCGATTACAAATTTCAATATAACTGCTTATATCATCTTTACTTCACTATTGAAGCTACATATCTATTTCATTCAATTTTGCATTTCAATTTTCATTTGAATTCAATTCACAATTACAATTCAATTTGAATTTAGTTTACTTCTGAATATTGAATTTCATTCAAATCAAAATTCAAATATTCTATAAGTTATTAACTTATTAATATTTCGTAAGTATTTTAAATAGGATTCCAGAGTCGTTTCAACTTTTTCAAAACCATTTGAAAACAATTCAAATTTATCTTTTGAATTTTCAAAACAAAATCCAAATTTTCAAACAACTTTCCATTTAAAATAATTTGGCAGCAATTCCTCTTTTGGAAACCCGAAAATGAACATCAGTGATGCTGCAGTCATTACCGAAGTTATTTTCCAGCGACCGAAAAGAGTTTAGAGCTTTCATATCTCCAAAATACTTTTTCAAAATCCTTTGAAATTCATTTTCAACTCCAAAAAGAATTTAAACTTTCCAAATCTCAAAAATTTCAGATTCTTCTCAAAACATTTCCAAAAACTTTTCTGGAATTCCGTTTTAAATTACAATTCACATTTATAATTTATATTCTCAAATTTCCCTGGTATGTGAATTTATTTTAACTTTGGAGTTATAATTCCAATTTCTCATTTAATTTCAATGATAATAGTTTAATGTTATCATTTCTAGCAACCATGCAACCATATACTATAGTAATTCATAGAAAATCGTTTCTTTTCTATACAAAAATAGCTTTGGGTAAAATTATTTCATTTACCCTATTCAAAACAATACTGTGCCGAATTGTTCTATTCGAGTGTTTAGAGATTCCTATCAATGATCGTTAATTACTCGTATTGACCAGAATCCATATACCACTCAACAAATCAATCATCACAATATAAAACAATTTTATATTCAATAACAAATACGCGCTCATATCTATTATTACACTCAACTCATTCTAGAGTACTACTGACTCTATCTCTAATGAGTAACACCCAACAGAGCAGGGTTGTCGCTTAACCATATGCTCTGATACCACTTGTCACGTCCTGCAATTTTCGACTTTCGAAAATTCGACATCGATACTCACTTTATCGACTGTCGAGCAATCGAGTGCCGGAAACTCCAATAGTGAGGGTTTTAGAAAGAAGAAAAAGGCAGAAGAAGAAGAAGATAGAAGAAAAAGAGAAGAAGAACAACAAAACAACAACAGATACAGAACAGAGACAATATCAGAATCTCACATATCGCAGCGGAACAATATATAATAGATAAATGAATAATCTTTAAAACAAAGAATTTTATCAGTTTATACATACATCAGTCATCAGAGTCAATATACAACAATGGACAGTTATATAACTTGTCCTCATACAGAATACACAGCGGAATAAATACTATCAGATACAAATACTACGTCTCGTCATCCAGCTTATCTCCAAGCTCCAGAATATCCAGAATATCCTGATAATATAACTCTAGGCTGCCCGTGTGGAAATTGGTGGGCACCCAGAGTTTAGAAGGGAACAATAAACTCCGAGTCAGTCATGGTGACTGGTGTGAGATCGTAAAACAGTTATTCTTTAAAATAAACAACAGGATAATTTTAAAGTCAATTCGAAATGCTTTTGGAAAATGAAACTACCATAAGACCTCCCACCACACACACAATGCAAACGCAGAATTGGAGGAGATTTCTTCTTATGATAGTCAAAGATGCTTACTACGCAAAATCAAATTCTTTTGGATATTATTATTAGTGCATAGTGTAGAAAACATTTCGAAAGTATAATATTAAGCTTAGCCAACATACGACCAGTATCGTATGCCTACTATAGCTACTATGTTCAATAGCAGGTTACCGCCACATTCCATAGCAGGTAATACAACTAAAACCGTACACGTCACGTATTGTTTCTTTGGATTTCCAACAAATGGTCAGGCTAAGGAACTTCCTATCCACGATGGGTACGTCCCTGGAATAGACGACCCGAGAAATAACCTAACATTACGGTTAGATCTCTGCCAACACAAGGCCGGGTTACCTCTGCAAAAGTAGGTAACTACTGACACGCGTATGCCATCCCCCGATCGTCACCGATCTTCCCGAGGATCCCCGATTCGCAACAAACCACATAGATAATAATAATGCAGTAACCACAGAGGTTAAGTATCTGGGCTCCATACCATGATACCACCTTTATCCAGAAGGAACGACATACACTAAGGGGCGCTACTCCCTAGAACCTTGCTGCATCCTTCCTGTTTCGACCATTTCCGGGGTGTGAGGCTCGACGAAGTCTCGTCCACAAAGCTACGCTTTCTACAAAGCCCTGCTTCGGGTCAAACAAAAATGATCAACCTATGATCACAAAGATATAAGATCAAACAAATGATCATATCACAAATGATCAAACACTGATCATTTCACAGCAACACTCAGTATGCCACGTTACCAAATTGGGATATATCGCTGATAAATTTCAACTACATAACCTCTGAGCTCGTACGTCTCAGAGAAGGGTGTTAAGCTAAGAGAATAAATTCTCCGCCACCAACAGAAATGTATTTGAAAGAAATCAACTTTATATCTCAAATTGTAACGTCAGACACACAATCCATACAAGTCTGTTCCGGGATCGAACAGAACCGAAGGCACTTCTCACGAAGCCCTTGCATTTCCGGATAATTTTCTAATCACGTCCGGACTTCCCGTCACTAAGGGTGATAAAACCTCTAAATCGAAGATCAGTCGATGTAGAGTAACTCGACGGTAGTCCTTCCGTTTTCAAAAATATCCGGTCTTCAACACCGGTCTTCAAATGCGATTCATAACGACGTATCACATATTCGGAATGGGTTATACGACCCCATGGTCCTTTCCCGGTTAACCCGAATAGTGAGCGATTATTTAAAAACAAGTGTGGCATTCAAATTCATCCAATTCACAACAAATACGTATCTAAAGGTAATTATTGATAGTCGGTTATTTAACTATCAATAAAGATGCGCAACATCATCAGATTCCAAATAATTTCCCAAATTATTTCATCTTCAAAAATATCTTTACTAGATATAAAATTTCCACACTTAACCATTTGAAAACAATTTTCAAATCAATTTTCCACACTTCAAAAATAAATCAATATTTATTTTTAAACAACTTCGCTTTCTTTTATAAATTCCGTATTGAATTTATACTTTCGAATATCTACTGATATTCGATTTTCAAATCGTTTTCAATATTCAATTTCAATTTATCTTTAAGAAGATAAATTCTCAAAACATTTCATTTCATTTTGGAAAACATTTCCATACTTATTTAAAAATAAGTATTTCACAAATTATTTATTTTCAACATTTGGAAAATATTCGATATACTTAAATCAAATTAAGTATATATATATTTCATTCTTTTAAGGAAATCATTCTTTTAACACCTATTTGAGTCAAAACGAATGTTGCGTAAAACATCGTTACGACGACTCGAAATCACTAGTATAGGGATTCGAAATTAAAATAGATATATAAATCCCAATACTACATAAAAATATTTCCTTTCGGAAATCATTTACTATAACAACAGTGTTATAGTCCACCATTTCCTTATTTTTCGAAAACGTCTATTTCAACAATAAATGTTGAAATCTATGATTTCGACATTCAATATAATTTAAAACATCGTTTAAAACAATTAACTTCATTTCAAATATCACTTTCCCAAAACCATATCTATTTTACTTAACAATATATTCACTGTCCAAAATCGTGAATATAATTTACTTAACCCAATTTCAATCTTTTCCACACATTTTTATTTCAATAAAAATTCGCTATCCAAAATCGCGAATATATCTACTCTGATAATCTTCTATATTTAATTTATCAAATCCAATCGATTTCGAATTCATAAACACGGTTATAAATTCTATTTCTATTTATAAAAACTTCAATCTATAAATCTTCTTTATTTACCAATTCAATTCACAATTCAATTTATATACCACAATCCATATTATAAGTTAAATACTTATAATTTCATTTATTTACAAAGATCATTCTTTTAAAACTTTATAACTGTAAAGTTTACCCTTTTATAAACCCATTTTAACATCATTTCCAAATACTACATCAATTACAGATTGATTTCCAAAATTTTATCATTTCTAAATAATTTCCTTATTCTTTCCAATTTATTAAATATTCTATTTTTTAAAAGAATTCTTCAATTGGAAATCATTTTTACATTGATTTCCCAAGTTATTTCAATTCATAAATTTAATTTCAAATTGGACTTCCAACTTATTTCATTGTAAATAAATTCCTTTTGAAGAGAATAAACTTCTTTGTCTCTTTCAATCTATTTAAAAATCCAAATTTAAATTAAATTCTTCAATTTATAATCACTGTTTTATGAAATTCATTTATTTAGCACTTTCACTTTATTCTGGAATTTATTCCATAAGATTATAAAAATTAACTTCTTTATACTTTAAAAATTCCTTTCTTCAAAATTATTAAATTTCTAAAATTGATTCATTTAGAAATTTCTATTTTTATTTCAAAAATCCAATTTCGTATATTTTGGAATCCAATGATATCAAACATCCATTTGGCCAATTTTTATTTTCAAACAATTCCCGATCATCAATATCATCGATCGTGTCAATATAATCATTCACAGAATTATCATATCACAATATAATAAATTCACAACAATATTGAGGGGTCCAGTTGGATCCCTCCAACCTGTTTCCCTGCATCCAAAGACGTTAGCACAATACCAATTCCGCTCCAGTACGGAATTATCGCGGTATATAGGTTTTTATAAATCCGCTTACTAATGGCGCAATAGGGTCTCATCCGCTATACGAGGCGGGAAATCAATCAATCCAATATATACATATGCCAATATGTATATATTGCTATATATAGATATATCCTATAATATCTAATAGCACATTCAAACAATCAATCAATAACTGCAAATCAAAATTTTCCTTCGAGTGAGAAAATCTCACCTTAGCTTTTATTAGCAATCCAATTTCCATTCCAGTTTATTTCTTCAAGGTTCCAGACCTTGTATAAAACAATTTATAAAATCTATAAATATTCGAACTAGATCGAACTATCAATTTTCATTTTTATCTTTATGTTTGGTAATTTTAATTATCTAATAATTTTATTTTAAATCTATTTCTTTTAATAGAATTTTCTAACAAGAAACTAAATTTAAAAACTAATTTCTCCTTTGACAATTTATTTAACAAAACATTAAATTTAAAAACTACATCACTTTTAATAAATTTTAATTTTCTAACCATTTGACGAATTTAATTTACTAACAATTTAAATTTAAACAAAACTGAACAAAAAATACCTCACAGAAATCGAACCCACCCACGGCCCCAATTCGTGACCCCACTGTCGCGCCACCGCTCGAGTTCATCGCGACATTTCCCCCAATCTGCGGTGCCAAGGCGAACGCCTCCACGCTGCTGCGCCCACGCGCCTGAATGCTGCAGCCAACTCGAATCGATCGCGCGCGCCTACTCTCCCCTATACGCGAGCGACGAACCGCCCCTACTCGTCGAACTCTTCCATTGCGAAATCCCACCAGAAGCCCTAAATTGCCGCCATCGCGACCTCGTCGCTCTCCCCCGTGCACCCAGTCGCGTCGCGACATCGCACGCCTTGCCTCGAATGACTCCACCACACGCGCGCTTTCCTGAGTCTCGCCATTGAGCTCGAATGAGGTTTTCGAACTCGCGCCTCCCTTGAGCTGGTTTGAACGAATAAGTTTTCACCATTTTTTTTCTTTCTTTCAATCGGCTGCTTTATTATTTTCTTTTGTTTGGCTTCTCGATCGAGGATTGAGAATGAAGGGGAGGAATGGTTTCGTTTGAACGAGAGAATTTGCTTTCGCCATTACAATTTTGATTTGAACGAGATATACTCTCTGAGGAGAGGCTTCGGCTATTAAACTTTTGATTTGAGCAGAGAATAAAAAGGGCTGCCATTTTTATTTCGTTCGTTTTATTTCTCTTTCGTTTGAAATGTTTGAACAGAG
Organism: Allium fistulosum; assembly: GCA_030737815.1. Classification (NCBI taxonomy): domain Eukaryota; kingdom Viridiplantae; phylum Streptophyta; class Magnoliopsida; order Asparagales; family Amaryllidaceae; genus Allium; species Allium fistulosum. The sequence continues at coordinate 720,048,810 of CM060908.1, forward strand.
GGAGAACGAGATATTTGAAAACGAACGACATGCTCAGCGCGATTTCCTCCCCGTGATCGATGGCGTGATTTTAGGCTGAAACTAAGGGAAGACAATGTGCTGAGTTGACCAAATATCTAAATTAAAAAATGAATTTGAATTTGATTTTATTCTGATGCGTTTGCATATCGTACGGTCACGTATTAACTCTGAAAAATACGAAAATTGAAATCCGGTAATAACAAACTATTACGGACCCAATGAAACTGGTTTCGTCCAATTCCGAGACTGTTTGAAAAATGACTATTTTTAAATATCGATTTGAACAATTAAATTCAAAACTGAATAAATCGATTTCAGATTCGATTTTGAAGTTTTAATTATTTTCAATATAATCAATATAAATTTTACCATCCTTTGAAATATTTTTAATCGGCCTAAATTTGAAGATTCAAATTTTTATTCACTTTCAATAGATAAAATTTTATAATTTAAATCGTCAGCTTCAAATTTGAATCGGGGATTCAAATTAAATTATCGTTCAAATATTTAAAATTAATTTAAATATTTTCAATTTAATTCGTTCAAAATTCTGGGTCGTTACAATATCCCTTTATAAATTCCCACCTTGAATTTATATTTTCAAATATCCACTGATATTTTATTTTACTTTATAAACCCAGTTTATAAATTCCAAAATCTCACTTCTCTTTAAAATTTCAATTCCAAATACTTAAATCAATTTACAGTTGATTTCCAACTCACTTCACTTGAAATAATTTTCTTTACTTCATTTATTTCAAAATATATTAACTTTTAGATTTATTTCTTTATTATGAGTTAAAACCCCTTTTAATTGAAAAATAATTTCAAATTTCCAAAACTCCTTATGTATCCTTTAATTAAATTTAATCCTTGAATTTAAAAATAGATTCTTTTATTCTTTAAAATAATATCACTTTTAGTTTAAAAATTATTATTCCCCTTTTAATTCAAAATCCCCTTTTTCCATATTTGTTAAACTTTTGAAATCGCTTTTATTTCCTTTTGTAACGACCCGGAAATTTTGAACTCGAAAATTCCAGATAGTTAGAAGAAAAGAAAAGAGATAGAAGAAAGAAACAGAACAAGACACAGATTCTCACATTCGCAGCGGATCAAAATACAATATCAAATAATAATATCAGTTATACAAAGAAAACTGTATTTGTTAATTACATTTTAATACATCAGAGTTACAACATTCATAAATATACTAGACAGTTAGAGTTAACATGTCTTTGACAACTATAATATATCACAACGGAATATACTCCATACGTTCCTGCCATCCAGCTCGCCCCCTGAGCTCCAGAACATCCTTACCTGAAATCTGTAATTCTCGGTCTGACCCGAGCATTACATCAAAGTAACACCCGGGTCAGGATGGAAACCAGCGTGAGTAAACTCATCTAACATGAAATTCCAATTCATATAACTTATTTAAAACCGGGGTACTCGTACTTTACTATAAGTAAACAACTTATATAGTCAACACTTATTGTCACAAAACAATATCTAAATATCCAACTTAGTTTAAATGGTCCATATTATTCCAAACTGGCCTATTTGATTTCACATATCAATCTATAAAGAATTATATAAGATTTCAAATCGAAGTGGTTTCGGGTATTTACTGATACCCGACCCCGGTCTCTTCGAATCAAATGTTATCTTTTAAGCCAAATTGTTTTAAGTTTAAACAATTCAATTTATATTCAGGATATCATATTCACATAGCAATTCTATCACAGATAGATGATTTACATTATCACAATTTATCTAAAGCATCTCAATCACATAGATATATCAAATAATCTAAGGAATCCAATTTAATCATCCATAAACAAGATTGATCATCCACACCATTCCTAATTAATTTAATTAACCACTATTGAATTAAACTAATTACTTTAATTACTCTTAAACCTGCTTACTTAACATTAATTAATTATAAACAAATTAATTAATCAATCTCTAATTATCCACCTTAATTAATCACCTTTGATTAATCATCCTTAAATTACATTAAGTAATTAGCCTTTAATTAATTACATAAATTAATTATCCTTTAACTATTCTCATTAATTAATCTTCATTAATTAATTATACTATAATTAATTACATTAATTAATGATACTTAATTTATGATACTTAATTAATTATATAAATTAATTAACCCTTTACTTTCATAAATTAAATAAATCCTTACATTAAGTAATTTCCCTTAATATATTAACTAATCCTTAAATTAATTACACCAAGAAATTAGTCCTTAATTATTTCCATTAAGTAATTAACCTCTAATTACTTTCATTAATTATCCTCAAATTTACTTTCATTAATTAATTATTCTTTTAATTAATTACATTAGTTAATTTATCATTAATTAATAATTCTTTAACCATTAATTAATTAGCATTTAATTATTAAGTAATTAATCTTTAATTAATTAACTCCTTATTAATTAAGTAATTATCCCTTAAATTAATTAAATCATTAAATTTCATTTTAAAAACCACTTAGAGATTTAATTTATAATTAACCTAATATAAAATTATTTTCAAAACCAAATCAAATTACTTTCAAATCACATTCGAATTTTAAAAAAAAAAAACTTGTTTCGAAAACTTGTTAAAAACTTTGCTTTGGAAACTTGGTTAATAATTCTTTTGAAACTTATTCATTTTTAATATACTTTAAACCTTAATTTAAAACTTGCTTTGCTTTAAAAGAAACCCGAGCAGCCTTCCACTTTTCCTGAGCTAACCCCGAGTATTTCCCTCATCATTCCGACTTCGAGTAAATCCACGTTTTCCCCGAGTCAAAACCCGAGAACACCTTCCTTTCCCAAACTCCACAACAACACTCATACCCAACGTGTACGTGTGCACGTGCACACGAGGCCTGGCCACTTCCGGCCATTGTTCTGATCACCAGCAAGTCGAAGATGCTCTCCACCATCACCACGAACACCCAGGTCACTAAATCTCACCGTCGTTCAAAAACGAGCAAATCAATGCATACAGGAACCCAACTCGATCAACCATAAACGCTTTGCTTCGACGATCTCGACTACCAGAGAGCTCGCTCATCCACCTAGAGTTGCTCCACGATACGACGCGTTGATCTAGCCTCCTCCGATCGGTTCCAATCCAACCCGTAAGAAGCACGAACTCGAGGAACAACGACAACCAACTACTCTCAAAAAACCTAAATTGCCATCGTTCATCATCCACGACGAACTAAAAAATCAACGAACAATTTTCCCATACTTCCCGACCTTCGAGCTACCTCCGGCAACAGTCACGACTCTCTCCTAAGCTTCGATCACCAGAAATTTCCCATAAACACTTTCCTAGTCATTACCGAAATGCCACTTCAAACCCAAATTAAAATTCATGATTTTTGTTTTAAAAATCGAGATTTCCGATGGTGATTTAGGTTACATAGGTAATTCAGATAATTATAAAGTTTGAATTTAACATATTTTTAAAGAGTTTCTACTGTCTCTTTCACTTCCAGAAGATATTCAAACTTATTTTACTAAAATATATTCTTGAAATCAAGATCTTGTTAAGCTTAAAGCTTTTTGTTTAAAACAACATCAGAAACAAGAATCAGAGGAAGAGAGATTGAGTTTATACTTTATTTAACCTGTTAACTAAAAAAAACAGAGAGATATATATCCAGACTTACTCACATATTTATTATATACCTGCTGTCATATTTACACTATCATGCAAGCCTACTTCATATCATAACATTCAATGATTTACACATGCATCAAGTTACCATTAACTTAGCCTAAACAAAAGTGTTTACTCACCTGTCATTGTAAAACAGAGAACAGAGAAGAAGATTCTTATTTCCAGACTTGTTTTCATATTGAACTTCTTTTGCTTTTGTTGAATTTTAATCCGGAATTGATCTTTGAGTTGTTGCTTGTTGATTTCTTTGATTACTTGCTGTTGATCTCCGGTTGCATTAAAGGATTTTGCATTGATGTTGAATCTAGCTTTATTTTCTTGTCACAGATTTTGGTTTCCATTTTTGTTTTCTTTGATCTTGAATTTTATTTTTAGTTGAAATGAAGAAAAGATAGATTTAGAGCTGAAAGGTAAAAACAGCTCTTTCTTCTTTCATAATTTTTAAATTTTTAAATTTAATTATCAAAGAGAAATATTGCCATTTGTCCTCTTATGTGTTAATTTGCTTACACATATGCATTTATTTTTACAAATGTCTTTAAACCACTTTAATATACTTACAAGTGTTAACTTGTCTTTTTATTAATTTATTTAAGCCTTAATATATATACACATGTAATTAAGTAATTTATATTTAATTTTAAAATGTTAGTAAAAGCCTTTACTAAATTTATTTATTGTTATGTAAATGTATATATGAATTTATTTTTAAAGAAAATATAATAAAACAAATTATATATATATATATATAAATAAAAGCTTATACATATATTTTAAATCTAAATATTTTTAAAATGTCTGTCTTTTGAATTACTTAATAAATCCAAATTCATATTCAAATTAAATTTGAAAAATCTAATTTAAAATTAAGTCAACAATTCATATATATTTTAAACAAACCCAAATTCAATTTGTAATAATAATTCTATTTAATATATATATACACACACACACAACACATTATTATTATTGGTTTGAAATTAACAATTTGGCCAAATTTTAAATAATTTATACTGGAGATTATCACATCTAAATTTGTTCAATTTATAAATCAGTATTTTTAAAAATTAAATCAGATAACTATCCAATTATCTGATGCCCGAAAATCCGGGATATCACATTCCTCCCCCCTTTAAATCTTTTCGTCCTCGAAAAGGAACGAAGCCAAAATTTATTATTTACTTATTATCAGATAAATTTCTTATTGAACATTTTAAACTATAAATTCCCTTTATATTAATTTTTTTTTTAAAATACTTTAAAATTTATATAATATTACAAAAATAGTTTTTTTTTTATAAAAATACTTTTATAACTCAATGTCTCAACAAGTCCATCCTTGTTCTTACAGAAATTCGGTCATACGTTGATCAGACGTAGGACTGAAAATCTATAAGGACTTAGCAAACCCGTTTTCAACACCCAGTGAAAATACTTGGAAAATAATTTATTGAAAATATAGAAAACATTTTTGAAAATAGTGGAAACATTTTTGGTGAGAATGCTCTGGAAATCATCGCCCCCATCCATGGTCGCAGTTAACCCGATGGTTACGTTGCCGTCCCGGCAAAATCCACAGATAACTGTAGGTCTCCGCACTCCTCGATTACGCCATGGAACCCGCTACAGATCGCAGTTACATCCAGGGTTACGTTGCCATCGCAGCAAAAGTCCATGTAACTGTAGGCATCAGCGCCACCGAATTTCGCTGCCAAATAATGAAACTTCTCCCACATAGGTCGCAGTCTACCGATATAAAATCAAACGCAGACTGTTGGCTCTCAGCGGCACAAACGACTTTCGCTATGTTACCATAGTGTCACAGTCTACCGATATAAAATCAAACGTAGACAGTTGGCTCTCAGCGGCACACATGACTTTCGCTATGGTCCGCAGTAGATCGCAGTGACATTGAGTTAAACTGTCGTCACAGCATAACTCAAATGCCTCTGTGGGCACCAGCCCCTCGACTTTCGCTACACAAATAATCCTCAGGAACTAGTTTTGTCCGGACTCCTCACAGGATCAACTTTAGAATCCCCCCTTGGGGTTCAAGGCAGTACCACCCAGTGGCACTCCTGAGAAGTTCATTTCAAGGAAGCGCCTTTTTCCCCAGAGCTATTTTCAAAACACTTTATACTATATACTTATAGTATCTTCAAATCATACCCTTTATGATTTATCAAAATCTCCTTTACACAAAATCGATTACCAAAATCGATAATTCTCAAACTAGGCTTTCCAAAATCCAAAATTGATTTTCCCAAAAATCAAAAGCCCTTTCCAAAATCCATAGGTTCCCAAAACCTTTTCCAAAATCATTCTCATAAGATCCTTTATATATATATAGATATAGATATAACTTTGAAAATCTTTGGATCATTTCAAACTTTGTATAAAACCTCTTTTATACTTCAAATATTTCAAAAACCCTTTTCTTTTAGCAATAGATTCAACAAGGAAAGATTTACCTTATATAACAAGGATATATAACTTTATTTTATTCTAAATCAAATATTCACATTTGATAAATCTTTTATAAAGTTATTAACCATATTTCTTTTCAAAAACCATTTTACATTTCTTATCCACAAATCTTCAATATCAATTTCATTCAAATCTGTACGATGTATACATATCATCCGTACACAATATCAATCTGATCGCTCAATCGATCACACAATTTCACTTCCGAACTAGTATCGTCCACCCGACTTCCTAGTGCGGACTCAGATCTGGTTTCTTGATCAGAAACCGTCATTCTCCTTGCATAGTCACAACTATGATAGAGAATATCCAGAACCAATCAAAAATCCATATCCAGGTTCGCCGTCGAAAATCGAGTGAAAAATCCCAACTCGGATCGATAATACTATCTCGAAATTCTGTGTTCGAATCTGGATCAAATCACTATGCGAATAGAATAATATACGTACATCCTACGTATTTATCTTTATTGGTTATTAGCCAAATCAATTCTCTTTTCTATTCACATTTCCTTTAATTCCATTCACTTATTCTCAATTGTTTCCATTTCCAATTGAGTTATTACTTTAATTACAAACAGTTTGAACTCTGACCTATTTAAATTTAAAAATAGCTTGAAAAAGTTTAAAATAGATAAGTAGTTGAAAAATAGTTATTAGTTTGTAAAATAGTTATAAAATAGGTATAAAATAGTTAGATAATTGCAAAATAGTTTTTTTTTTAAATAGTGATTAGATATAAGTAACTAAAAAATAGTAATTAGTTTATAAGACAGTTAAATAGTTCCAAAATAATTGTAAAATAAGTATAAGATAGTTTGGGGTTTAAGAAGAAAGATTGTATAGTAAATAGTTTGGAAAAATATACTTGTATTAAAACAATTTATTTTGAAAATAATCCAGAGCCAAACTGTTTAATTTCCCAATCTCTATTTCCAATTAATTTCCCATCAATTCAATTTAAATTCCACTTCCATTTAAATTGACTTAATACTTCAATTTCCATTGAAATTGATTTAATCCCAATTCAAGTTGAATTAACCTTAATTCCTTTCCAAATTCAAATCAAATTCCATTTGATTTTTAAACTTATTCAACTTTAATCACAATTCCAAATTATTTCAAATCAATTTGGATTAATTTCAAATTGAACCAGCTTCAATTTCAAATCATTTTAATTCTAATTCACCATTTGAATTTTTAAACTTATACATCTTCAATCACAATTCTAATTAATTCAAATCAAATTCAGTTGAACTAATTCTATTTAAATCTCAACTTAAAACCATCTCGAATTATATAAATTCGAGTTACACATTTTAAATATTGATTTAATTCCTTAAATCACAATTCCTTTATTTTTAAATTAATTCAACCTTTATTTTTAATTTTAACAAATTAAATCTTTAAACCATTTAATTTTGAATTCAAATTTCAAAATTCCATTTTAAAATTATCTTTACTTAACTTATTATAAAGTTCAAATAGGAATTCAAAAACAATTAAATTTCAGATTATAATTTATTATCCATTTTCAATTTCCAGATCTCAAACCCATTTTGAGATCACTCATAACTCCCATTTCAAATCAACCATTGAACTTCCCAAGTTAAATTTTAATTTCATCTTGAAATTTCTAATACAAGTTGTTCATTCTAAACTCATTTAACTTTTCTTAAGTTAAATTCAATTTAATCCAACCAACTTTACCCAATTTGAATTCCTATTCAAATTTTAAACTTCAGATTAACTTTTCCCTTTTAAGTTTAAAATCTTACTTTACTTTGGGTTTTACATCACATTCCAATTTAAAACTCAACACTAAGTGTTTATTTCCAATCAACTTTGACCTTATGTATATCCAACATATATACATATTTATTTCATTTGAACATACTTTAAATTTTTAAACCATTCTTGGTTTTAATTTCAAACAGATTTCTTTAAAACAATTTCAAGTTTTCTGGATTTAGATTTAAAATTTCACAATTTAAAACCCACTATAATTTACAAGTCTTACTTGCCTAAATGTTTTATTTCCTTAAAACATTTCATTATTAAACACAACAACCATTTATGATAATAACCAAGATTATTATATCTGGAAACCAATTCATTTTTATCTTTATTCTAATAATACTTCTATATATTCAAGATTTTAATTCCAGTTTGGATTCATTTCAACTTCTCTTATTCAATTTAAATCTGGTTGTATTACTATTACCACTTATATTTAATTCAATAATTTAACAACCAATTACCTTAATATTTGTTAGAAAGAAATATCATTTTATATATCAAAATATATTCTTATATAAAATCATTTAAAAATCCTTATATAAGAAAATAACAATTACGCTCTCATATATATATATACTCAACTCGTTCTAGGGTACCATTGACCCTATCCTTAACGAGTAATCCCAACAGAGCAAGGTTCTCGCTTAACCTTCAGCTCTGATACCAAATGTAACGACCCGGAAATTTTGAACTCGAAAATTCCAGATAGTTAGAAGAAAAGAAAAGAGATAGAAGAAAGAAACAGAACAAGACACAGATTCTCACATTCGCAGCGGATCAAAATACAATATCAAATAATAATATCAGTTATACAAAGAAAACTGTATTTGTTAATTACATTTTAATACATCAGAGTTACAACATTCATAAATATACTAGACAGTTAGAGTTAACATGTCTCTGACAACTATAATATATCACAACGGAATATACTCCATACGTTCCTGCCATCCAGCTCGCCCCCTGAGCTCCAGAACGTCCTTACCTGAAATCTGTAATACTCGGTCTGACCCGAGCATTACATCAAAGTAACACCCGGGTCAGGCTGGAAACCAGCGTGAGTAAACTCATCTAACATGAAATTCCAATTCATATAACTTATTTAAAACCGGGGTACTCGTACTTTACTATAAGTAAACAACTTATATAGTCAACACTTATTGTCACAAAACAATATCTAAATATCCAACTTAGTTTAAATGGTCCATATTATTCCAAACTGGCCTATTTGATTTCACATATCAATCTATAAAGAATTATATAAGATTTCAAATCAAAGTGGTTTCGGGTATTTACTGATACCCGACCCCGGTCTCTTCGAATCAAATGTTATCTTTTAAGCCAAATTGTTTTAAGTTTAAACAATTCAATTTATATTCAGGATATCATATTCACATAGCAATTCTATCACAGATAGATGATTTACATTATCACAATTTATCTAAAGCATCTCAATCACATAGATATATCAAATAATCTAAGGAATCCAATTTAATCATCCATAAACAAGATTGATCATCCACACCATTCCTAATTAATTTAATTAACCACTATTGAATTAAACTAATTACTTTAATTACTCTTAAACCTGCTTACTTAACATTAATTAATTATAAACAAATTAATTAATCAATCTCTAATTATCCACCTTAATTAATCACCTTTGATTAATCATCCTTAAATTACATTAAGTAATTAGCCTTTAATTAATTACATAAATTAATTATCCTTTAACTATTCTCATTAATTAATCTTCATTAATTAATTATACTATAATTAATTACATTAATTAATGATACTTAATTTATGATACTTAATTAATTACATAAATTAATTAACCCTTTAATTTCATAAATTAAATAAATCCTTACATTAAGTAATTTCCCTTAATATATTAACTAATCCTTAAATTAATTACACCAAGAAATTAGTCCTTAATTATTTCCATTAAGTAATTAACCTCTAATTACTTTCATTAATTATCCTCAAATTTACTTTCATTAATTAATTATTCTTTTAATTAATTACATTAGTTAATTTATCATTAATTAATAATTCTTTAACCATTAATTAATTAGCATTTAATTATTAAGTAATTAATCTTTAATTAATTAACTCCTTATTAATTAAGTAATTATCCCTTAAATTAATTAAATCATTAAATTTCATTTTAAAAACCACTTAGAGATTTAATTTATAATTAACCTAATATAAAATTATTTTCAAAACCAAATCAAATTACTTTCAAATCACATTCGAATTTTAAAAAAAAAACTTGTTTCGAAAACTTGTTAAAAACTTTGCTTTGGAAACTTGGTTAATAATTCTTTTGAAACTTATTCATTTTTAATATACTTTAAACCTTAATTTAAAACTTGCTTTGCTTTAAAAGAAACCCGAGCAGCCTTCCACTTTTCCTGAGCTAACCCCGAGTATTTCCCTCATCATTCCGACTTCGAGTAAATCCACGTTTTCCCCGAGTCAAAACCCGAGAACACCTTCCTTTCCCAAAGTCCACAACAACACTCATACCCAACGTGTACGTGTGCACGTGCACACGAGGCCTGGCCACTTCCGGCCATTGTTCTGATCACCAGCAAGTCGAAGATGCTCTCCACCATCACCACGAACACCCAGGTCACTAAATCTCACCGTCGTTCAAAAACGAGCAAATCAATGCATACAGGAACCCAACTCGATCAACCATAAACGCTTTGCTTCGACGATCTCGACTACCAGAGAGCTCGCTCATCCACCTAGAGTTGCTCCACGATACGACGCGTTGATCTAGCCTCCTCCGATCGGTTCCAATCCAACCCGTAAGAAGCACGAACTCGAGGAACAACGACAACCAACTACTCTCAAAAACCCTAAATTGCCATCGTTCATCATCCACGACGAACTAAAAAATCAACGAACAATTTTCCCATACTTCCCGACCTTCGAGCTACCTCCGGCAACAGTCACGACTCTCTCCTAAGCTTCGATCACCAGAAATTTCCCATAAACACTTTCCTAGTCATTACCGAAATGCCACTTCAAACCCAAATTAAAATTCATGATTTTTGTTTTAAAAATCGAGATTTCCGATGGTGATTTAGGTTACATAGGTAATTCAGATAATTATAAAGTTTGAATTTAACATATTTTTAAAGAGTTTCTACTGTCTCTTTCACTTCCAGAAGATATTCAAACTTATTTTACTAAAATATATTCTTGAAATCAAGATCTTGTTAAGCTTAAAGCTTTTTGTTTAAAACAACATCAGAAACAAGAATCAGAGGAAGAGAGATTGAGTTTATACTTTGTTTAACCTGTTAACTAAAAAAACAGAGAGATATATATCCAGACTTACTCACATATTTATTATATACCTGCTGTCATATTTACACTATCATGCAAGCCTACTTCATATCATAACATTCAATGATTTACACATGCATCAAGTTACCATTAACTTAGCCTAAACAAAAGTGTTTACTCACCTGTCATTGTAAAACAGAGAACAGAGAAGAAGATTCTTATTTCCAGACTTGTTTTCATATTGAACTTCTTTTGCTTTTGTTGAATTTTAATCTGGAATTGATCTTTGAGTTGTTGCTTGTTGATTTCTTTGATTACTTGCTGTTGATCTCCGGTTGCATTAAAGGATTTTGCATTGATGTTGAATCTAGCTTTATTTTCTTGTCACAGATTTTGGTTTCCATTTTTGTTTTCTTTGATCTTGAATTTTATTTTTAGTTGAAATGAAGAAAAGATAGATTTAGAGCTGAAAGGTAAAAACAGCTCTTTCTTCTTTCATAATTTTAAAATTTTTAAATTTAATTATCAAAGAGAAATATTGCCATTTGTCCTCTTATGTGTTAATTTGCTTACACATATGCATTTATTTTTACAAATGTCTTTAAACCACTTTAATATACTTACAAGTGTTAACTTGTCTTTTTATTAATTTATTTAAGCCTTAATATATATACACATGTAATTAAGTAATTTATATTTAATTTTAAAATGTTAGTAAAAGCCTTTACTAAATTTATTTATTGTTATGTAAATGTATATATGAATTTATTTTTAAAGAAAATATAATAAAACAAATTATATATATATATAAATAAAAGCTTATACATATATTTTAAATCTAAATATTTTTAAAATGTCTATCTTTTGAATTACTTAATAAATCCAAATTCATATTCAAATTAAATTTGAAAAATCTAATTTAAAATTAAGTCAACAATTCATATATATTTTAAACAAACCCAAATTCAATTTGTAATAATAATTCTATTTAATATATATATACACACACACACAACACATTATTATTATTGGTTTGAAATTAACAATTTGGCCAAATTTTAAATAATTTATACTGGAGATTATCACATCTAAATTTGTTCAATTTATATATCAGTATTTTTAAAAATTAAATCAGATAACTATCCAATTATCTGATGCCCGAAAATCCGGGATATCACACCTTTACAGTTCATTATTTAATTTATTCAAATTCTCTAGAATTATTTTACTTAAATTTTGCTCTTTTATTTCTTTCCAAAAATCAAATTCAATATATTTTGATACCTCCTTTTACTAAAACATTCAATCCAACCATATCATCAAATATTTCAATTGCCAAAACAATCATCACAGGATATCAATATTCATAACACAGAATATTAAATAATCCAAATAATTTTGAGGAATCCAGTTGGATCCCTCCAACTTGTTTCCCTGCATCCACAGACGTTAGCACAATACCAATTCCACTTCGAGGTGGAATATCACGGTATATGGGTTTTATATAATATCATCCGCTATTATGCGGTGCATAGGGTCTCATCCGCTATATAATGCGGGTATATCAACAACCAATACATACATATTCCAATATATATATTGATATATATACTACTATATATACTATCAAATCAATCCAATCATTCACCCAATATTTAAAGTTAACTATTTAAATTTAAATAGCAACCAGATGAGTGAGATTAACTCACCTTTGATCTTTGTTCGCAAATTCAATCCATCTTGACTTGTTCTCTTCACAGTATTAGACCTTATACACATTACATAATTTATTAACATCTGAAATAATCTCTAAGTAATTTATCATTCAATGAATTAAATTGACCAATAATTAATTTAAACTAATCATTTGGTTTTATAACAAATAAATTGATTTTAAACAGGTTTCTTAAAATAAATAGATTTTTAATAATAAAAATATGTAAATAGATAAATTAAACAGATTAGTTTCCTCAATACATCATTCATTTCTTTCTTTAATATACTTGCAAATTTAAAATAACAGGTTTCCCGGCTTATATTTAAATTAACAATGTAGGTGTATTATTATTATTTTATTTTCAAACAGTTTATAATCAACAACCCTTTTGAATGAAAAATATATTTCTGTTTATCTGCATATTTATACTAAACCAGAATTAAAGAAAATAAATTCGATTACCTCACCGAATCAATTCTCGAGCATGCACCAGCCTCGGTCAGACCCAAAATCGACCACCAGCTATTCGACCTTCGCGGCGGCAGACCATCGCCGATCTCCAAATTCGTGACCTCGACGAGCATGTAGATCCTAACGCACACGTGCCCATGGCCTGACCTGACGTCGATGAAAGCCTCAGCCGCTCGAACGTGATTCTTGAATCGCGTGGTTCGATCGACCAATCCCTCCCCTCGCCGCATCGAAGACGCCCCCCTCACCACACGTGCTCTGCGACTTGGCTTCGCGATTTACTAGACTCGCGATTCGATGGAAAGCCCTCCCCTTTTTGAGCTCGATTAGGGAATTAGGTTTCGGTTTTCATTCGCCCCTTTTTTTTGAACTTTGATTTTTTTGTTTGACAGAAGAGATTGGTTGAATCAGAAAATAAAGGAGACAAGGAGAATGATTTAGATCGGCCATTAGCTTCTGAGGGAAGACAGAGTACGTGATGTGAATGGAGACGGAAAAGAAAAACGCTGATGTTATTAAAAGAGGGAATATGGATATGAAAGGAAGTCGGTTGATGTTGTTTCATTTTGACCAAGCACAAATATATATATTTAAATTTTTCGACATAAATTTCAGGGCGTTTACTTACCGTACGGTCACACAACAACTCCGATCACTACGAAATTTGAAATCCTATAATAATTCAATATTACGGATCCAATGGAATTGGTTTCGTCGAATTTCGAGACTGTGCCCCGGAAGGCTATTTTTAAATATCGATTTAAACGATATATTTTTAAAACTGAACAAAACACCTTTAAATTCAAATTTAAAAGTTCTATTACCTTCAGAACTATCAATATAAATTTTACAAGCCTTCAAATTATTTTTAAAAGGTTTAATACTCCAGATTCAACATTTACCCAATTTTTTTATTGTTAAATTCAATATTTAATTATCCAACTTCAAATAATTAAGTTTAATAATTAAATCACCCAATAAACAGCGATATTTGAACTTTAAGTTAATAATTAATCTTTGAATATTTAAAATTAATTAAATATTCCAATTTTCAAATATACAAAACTTCCGGGTCGTCACATTGGCGCCCCTAGCGGCCATGAGTAATACATTGTCCAACATTTAGAGAGGATTACGTACTCTAGTCACAATGGATGAATCGATACGTTCCCAAAACAACTTGACTAGGAATATTTAAAACAACATGGTATTTTTCAATGCGATAAAATTCCCATGATTACAACAATTGTAATCAATGCCATATAATATATTATTTAAGGATTCTTTATTTGATATACTTTACAATAATTAACTAATTATTTCACAAATGGACAAATTATATTACATAAATTAAATACATTTATTATGAACAAGATTGGTTACTAAGTTAGATATACATAACAGAATACATAATTGCCCCTATGGCATACCTCTAACTCTATCAATATCGCACTTGCACTTAGGGTCAATTATGGAATATCATTCCAAATCCTTTGATCGGTTTCTCAAAAACTAATCGAGTAACTCCCTTAGTGAATAGTTATGATATATTGTTTTAATTACCTACTTGATCAATTAACTCTCTACATTATTGATAAATTGCCTTTATCATATGGAATCCTTTGAAGTTGGTTTTTAAACTTCTACTGAGCTTTTAGGTTCTTTTGCAAACACTAATGTTGTAATGACTATCCTTTTCGACCCTCAAAAGTCAACATAAATGCATCCATGGTATTCACATGCCGAACATCGAAGTGCCGGAAAGACAGAATGTTGGCGTAAAAGAAAGAAAAGATAGAACATAATCTCATATCGTGATGAGTAATATATAATATACAATGGATCTTTATAAAAGAAAATGGTAATATACATATATCAATCAGAGTAACTAACCATTCATCAGCCTGGACAGTTATAATAACTTGTCCTCGCAAATGTTTATAATTACAAAAAAATGAACCAGAAATAAAATAAACTTGAATATATCTTGGAGGCATCTAGCTAGTCTCCGAAAGCACCAAAGCATCCAAAGCTGAATCTGGAAATATACTCGTCTAACCCAAGCATTATAAGAAAATAACCCCCGGATCAGTTTGGTAAACTAGCGTGAAAAACACAAATCATAGGGATTATTAATGTTATAAAACCTTTCTAAAATAAAGGTATCTCATAAGGTCATGCCACATATAAACAAGGATGGGTTTTTATCGTACGATAACAAAACCATTTCAAATAGAAAATCCATTGATATTATAATAATGTCTAGGGTTTAAAATAAATACATAACATAGCAAAAATGCTTGCATCTCATGTTCCTACATATTTGGGCACAACTAAGTCTGTAAGGCACTTATTGGGGAATGGGTTACATACAATGACAAGGTCATTGAAGTATCACCTGTTACAGTACACCTCTAGAAAAATGTACCAAGGACCACGCCGAGACCCCTGTGAATCAGGACCAGCCTACCCTTTACTGGATAGTACCGAATTGGTCATCACCTTGGTTGTCCCTGATAAACCGTTTCTATGGCCACAAGCATACATAAGTGAGAATATATATTGATCTAGATACAGGTAATGACCATACCTTAATAGTGGCAAGCCATATAGCCGTGAAGCATATCCCCTGTTTTAGTCAGTATTGGTTGTGAGGCTTGAGGCTACATTTTACCTTTTATATAATAATTCCCTATTGGAATGCTAATGCTGCCCTCCAAGCAACAATGCAATGCCAGCATTCACCCATACAAGTAGTTCAAGGTATGAACAAACCAAAGGCACTACTTTTACTACACCCTTTTTGGAATTATCCTCAGGATTGTAGCAAGTGGCCCTTGCACTTCAAAGAACTCCATCTTCGATTTCATTATCTTCAAGAAGTCTTAAATTCGAATGCTTGTGCCTGTTCGAAGTGGTTTTCGGATAATATATCTGATCCTAGTCTCTCCGAATCGACATCGATAGTTTTAAAACCGATCAACATTTGATAATCGGTTATTAAATTATCAAACAAACAAACAATCAAATCAGAGATTTAATTTCACATGGAAACCAAGCATGGTTAAGCACATAAGAAACCACTAAGCCTCTTTAATTAATCTTTTCATTAGTTAAAATCCCCTTTCAAATATTCATATGAAAATACCATTCTCAAAAGATATATTAACAAACCCTCTCCATTCTTTTCAATACTTGAAAAATATTGATATACATATATCAATTGCATAAGTATTTTCACAATTTCATTTTCAATACTTAGAAAACTCCATATACATATATCAACTGTATAAGTATATTCACAAAAAACTACATTTTCAATACTTAGAAAATGTACTCATATACTTATCTCAACGGTATAAGTAAGTTAACAAATCTTAAGAAAGATTTCATTATCAAAACCATAGTTAGTTGGGTTAAAATAAATGTTATTTAATGCATTGGTAATAATAAACCCAAAACACTTTTGGTGTAAGTAAATGGATCGTATAGAAATTAGATCAAATATGCTTACCACCACTTTCAGATTTCAAACAGTACTGTTCCTCGATTAACAATGATATCGAACAAGTTAGAAAACTATCCTTGCCTCGACATTATTAATTCTTAAGACAGAGACGGGTTACCATACCTTAGAATTTGGTGTTAAGTACGAAAAAGAATACTTTCCATACCACCATAATTTTAAAATGATCGTTTATGGAAATCAAATCTCATTTTCTTTTATAAAATTCCTTTTTATTAATGTCTTTTATATTTACAAACTCCTTTTATAAATATCCTTATAAAACTTCTTTATATAAATCTCCTTTATAAAATATCATTTATAAATTCCTTTTATAAAACTTCAAATTCATTTATGAAACTCCTTCTATAAAACTCCAAATTCATTTATAAAACTCTTTTTACAAACTTGTGAAAATAATTATAAAATCCTTTTTATAAATCTCATATACTTTTCATAAATCGATAATTCCATATATCACTATAAATTCGCAAATGTGATTTATTTTCCAATTTATCAAAATGATACGGTTTTCCCTTTTATGAAATACCATTTATAAATCTATCCTTTTATTTATAAAATACTATTATGAATCTCTCTTTTATTACAACATTTTACATAAAATGTTTCACAAATATTTATTCCAAAATATTTCTACCTTCTTTTTAAAACAGAATCACTTTAATTTAACAGATAAAACAATTTTTCTTAAAATAAACATCCATTATTATATTGACTTTTCTGTAGAATAATTACTTTCCAAAATACTTTTAAAACATTTCCAAATAAGTTGGAAAAGGTTAACAAAAAGGTTAAAATAAAATAAATAAGTTCGAAAAACCTTTTCTAAATAAAATGCAATAGAAAATTCCCAAAATCACATTAAAAATAATCATCTGAATCAAAACCATTTAAAATAAGGCCTAGAGCTACATGGCACTTAACCAATGCTACTATTACATTTATTACTAAAAAGGTTCAACTTGTAACATATGTCAATGACATATCCAATATGGCCAACTATTAACTTATTGCATTCAAAAAATTATACAACAAGTATATAATGGAATTAAAATCAACAAGTATATAACTGAAATTTAAAATCACAACGATGAGAAATCCAAATTTCTCTATAAAATTCCCTGTATTTCATTTTAAATGTCATTCGCTTTTCAAAGCGGAAACTCAACCAACCCAAGTCAATAAATCATTCAAACACAAAATAATAATTTATATCTATCATATATCATATGTTGTTCAATTAGAGGTGAGTTAACTCACCAAAATTTCAATGGACACTTAAGCGTTCCAGTTTGATTTAAAATCGAAACGACATTCGATATTAGCTCAAAATTTCACTTGCTCCAAACTCGATGAAACTAGTTCTAGTGCATGGATAACGCTCCTACAAGCACTACGCAAAAGACTGCGTCGCGATTGAACCTTTATGAAGAAGTTATTAAATTTTTAAGATTTGGAGATTAAAATATCATTAATTCACTTTAATTAACTTAATCACATTTAAATTGAATTACCCATTCCCTAATCTATCTCCTTCCCCCAATCAACTTACTCTATATGTACATACATTTGCACGACCAGCACCATGCATGCACCACCCTCATTCTTCCTCCATGCTCGACTATTCTACAAACCGACTTCACCAACGTTCTTCTCTTCGAAATCTCTCCACCCCAGACCCAATATGATCATACTTGACCCCTTAGAATGTGAACCGACCTGGGCACGACCTCTCCTCGACCACATATGCTGCGACCTCCCAAACACCACCACGAACCACCACACTCCGAGAAAAGGTGCCTCTCTGCACGATAAACTTAAAGAAATTATGCTACATCCTATCATTGCCTAAATCAAAGCCAGTCCCTAACCCTAGTTCTCCTTCTATCACATCGAACTCTACCAACGTCGACCACGGACCCAACAACCTATGTAGATTCGATCCTTGCACCCATACGAACTCAACAAATCTAATTTCTTGATTTTTAGTTGAGGATATTATTTGATTTTTATTTTAGAAGAGGTGCACATTTTTCTTTTGGTTTACAAGAAGATGAAAATGAAATAGAGAGGGAAAAAAAGTCAAAAGTGAAGAAAAGTATAAGGGTTGAAGTTTGGTTTATTTTGCAATTTCTGGTATCTCGCTACACAGCATTCCATTCGCATATGAACCGCAAATGACAAACAAAAATACGATCGTGCACAAATATGCGATACAATCACAAAACAATAATAAAATACACAGGTTATCTCATTTTGTGAAATTTCAAAAATACCATCGTTTGTCGAAAAATACGTCAAATTATAATTTAAATATTTTCCAAATTAAAAATTATGGAAAAATCCTATAAATTAAATGCGTCATCAAAAAAATTAAGTCATGTTATTAATTATTGATTTTATTATTATTTATCAAATTCAAATCAAATTTGAATATTTAACTAAATTAAATATTCTCGTTCTGGATCGTTAAATTCTTCCCCCTTTAAAAGAATTACATTCCCGAAATTCCCAAAGGAAGAAAAATGTCTTCACAGCCGTAGGTTTTCAAAATCAATTAGCTAAAATGAGTTAATAAATTTTTAAAGTCTCATATGTTATGGAAAATTTCCACAGCACCTCCTTTGCACGGCTGGGTCCGAAAAAATCACAATATCAATATAAGCCCATCTCTGGGACCTCCCAATTCTGGGGACAACACAGCAATAATATATACTTATGATATACCTTATAGAGTGTTTATAACAGATAGCAAACACACCTATTAAGAAATAAACACATACCAATTTGTTGAGCAATCAAACTAACCATGAAACCAAAAGCAACTAACAAGCCTTTGCTTCCATGTACCTGAATCTCACTTACAAATGCCATTAAACCATATAACTTGAATTTTTAATGTCAAAAGCATACAATTACATTAAAGCCCGTACGATGTACATATGTCGTTCGTACGCAATATCAAATCGGATCACTCGCTCGATCACACATATTTCACTTCAGAACTAGTATCGCTCACTCGACTTCCCTAGTGCGGACTCTGATCAAGTTCCTTGATTAGAAACATTTGTTCATCTTACATAGCCATATATTATGATAGAAAACTTCATAATCATATCAAAAATCCGTATTAAGTGTTAATCGTCAAGAATTGAGTGAAAAATCCTCGATCGAATCGATGTAAATCATTTCGAAATCAAGTACTTGAATCTGGACCAAGAACAGTATGCGAATAAAATGATCTACTTACAACTTTTGTATTTATTCCATTGCTTTCTTAACTACACCAATTATCTTTCATTTTAAATAAGATTCATTTGTACTTCTAGTATATTTCCGTTAATACTAAAATCATTTATGAACCATTTCATAAAACTTTTCTTAAGTTTATAAACTGTAACAACCCAGTATTTTGCATCATTTGATTTTGCTATTGGAATTTAAAATCAATTTGAAATTATTTTATAAAAATGGTTGAGATTGGTCTTTAAATAAATATATTTATTTTATTTTTTTTAAATGGCCGGCCCTTTTTCATCGGCCCACTTTTATTTGTTCGATCCCCCTTTCTTTTTATTTGCTCCAGCCCGACCCCTTTGAGATATTGGCGACTAGGGCTTCGACTTCGTTTCGATTCTCTGGCGATTATGGAATTATGAGCTTCGGCTCCTTGATTCTCTGTTACTCTGGTGAATCTGGAATCGAGGCTACGACTCCTCTTTGCTTGATCTTGGAATTTAGGGCTTTGCCCTGTCGCGATTTTGAGCTTCGGCTCTCTCTGGCAATTCAGGTGAGTAATTTGATTTACTCACATCTAACTCGTGCTCAGTATGTGATTCTGCTCGTTTTAACTTGTTTGCTTGAATTGATTACTCTTCATGCTTTTGCTTTGAAACTTTTTAACTTGTTTAAGCAATTTTAAAACTTTTTCACATCTCTGATCATCTGACTTTGTTTTTGTGATTTATTCTGGCCTTGTTTTGGTCACTGTTGATCTAAGACATTGACTTTCTATTTCTGGTCATCTTCGACTAGTTTGCGTCTGCATTGAATTCAAACTTGTTTACTTCTTGGTTTTATTTACTGTTTCTCTGTAGTTTTGTTTTTGTGACATCTCCTTGTTGACTTCACTGTGAATTATGGCTTTGGTTTTCTGGCCCCTGTGAGCTTCGTCTCTGGCCATCTTTAAATTCTGTGACTTCTCTGAATTTTGACCACTGCCTTGATATTTGTTGATCATAGCTGATTTTTGTATTGATGGTCTTCATGTGTATTCGTCTTGTGCATTTTTTTGTAATCTTGCATTGTATGACTTCAGTGTACATGCTTCACTTGTGAGCTGCTTTACTTCCTCTAGTTCACTGATCACTTCCAGTTGCTTTGTATACACTTCTGTTGTTAAATTGCTTTGTATTTGTTAAATATTCTGACATCACCTCTGTTTCACTTGTTGCATTTGACTTGATAGTGTCTGTCACTTGAACCTGACTTTGATCTTTACTTGACACTGTTAGATATGCATGTGTTCACCTGGTTACTTGTAGCTGTGCACTTGGCAGTGTAGCCTTCATATATGTGCATGCTGTTGTGTTGCCATACTGATGTGCTTTGTTGACATTTGAACTTGTAGCTTGAGTCTGCACATTCCTATGCTCTGGTCTCTACAGTAGCATTCATGCTTTATTGTGGCACTTGCACTGTTTGTCACTTGTTCATTTGGACTTGAGTTTGTTGCCTTCACCTGTGTACATGCTTTACTCACTTGAACTTGAGTCATTTCATGTTAACCAGACTTGTTCATATTACTTGTAGCTTGACCATTGTAGTTGCAGTTTCCATTGATTTTGTACAGTTATTGATGGACTGTTGCATTTGTTAGTTGCCTTGTAGCTATGCACTTGTGTACTTTGTGCATTCATCTAGTCTGTTCATGTATACAGATCACTTGTTCACTTCTGTTGAGTACACCTCTGTTGCTACTGTGATCATTTCTATTGTTTGGTGCCTTCTTGAATTTGTATTCTTCCATTCGACAACTGTTTGTTTCACTTGAGTGTACATGCAGCATGGAGTCAGTTTCCTTGTAGTGCTTACATTCTTGAAACTATTTTGACTTTTGGAATTACTTGAGTTTTTTGTTGCATTTTCAAATTGTTGTATGCTGCTGACCTGTAGCTTCACTTGAGTCATTTGAACTTGAGTTACTGGTCTTATGCTGGTGTCTTCTGAGCATTCTTTATTGTTGTAGTTCTGGCCACACTGTGTACATGCATACAATACTGTTTTTCATGTATACATTTGCTGTTGGATTCACTTTTCACTTCTGTTTTGTATTGGACTGTATCTTGACTTGTTGCTTCTTGAGCTTGAAACTATTTTGTATCACTGATTCATTTGTGTTACCTTGTGTTGCCATATTGAGTTGCACTATGTACATTCACAGTTTTACTGTTGCAGTGATCATTGATATTTTGGTCGAGACCATTTGCACTTGAGTTGAATCTGATTTGGATTTGATCTTGTGAACATTTGTGAATTTTTAATGTGTACATGTGTGCACATTTTCCATGTCTGCCTGCTTTGACATTTGAGGCCGTGGCATTGAGATTTGAATCTTCATTTGATTTTGGTTCGTTGTTCTTTTGTGAATTTCGGGTTGTAGTGACGAGGCAGTATACGCGTGCGTATACTGCAGCCCTACCAGGATTGATGTTTTAAATTGATTATTTTGTGTTGTCTAATTATCTTCTAGATAATTAGATTATGAGTTTCTAAATATTTATTTAATAATAAGATTTTGTTATTAATTGTCGTTTAGACAATTCGGTTGTTTTCTGAATTATCTGCATTGGTAATCTTTTATCTATCTTTGTTGGTGATTTGAATTAGCTAATTTATTGTTTAACACTGTTTAGTGTTATATCTGTCGTTATCCGATTCTCTTACCGAGGAGTCGGATATACGAGATTTCCGTGACTGTCGTCTTTTTTATATCGATTATTATTGCTTCTGTGCATTAATGATTGAGTTCGAATTAGACTAACCCGTGTATTATTTTCTTTTGAATTTA
Organism: Allium fistulosum; assembly: GCA_030737815.1. Taxonomy (NCBI): domain Eukaryota; kingdom Viridiplantae; phylum Streptophyta; class Magnoliopsida; order Asparagales; family Amaryllidaceae; genus Allium; species Allium fistulosum. The sequence continues at coordinate 720,071,911 of CM060908.1, forward strand.
TTACTCGGGTCAGACCCGAGTTATTTCAGGTCGTAGATTTCCTGCTTTGAGTTGCTGTTGAGCTATGAAGACTTTTCATATCTTTTGAAGGGGTCTTCGTCTTTTTGTAGTAGTCAGTGTATTGTTTTAGGTTGATATGTATTCATGTATATTAGTAGATAATGTACTTGTATATATATATATATAACTTCCAGAGTCGACAGTTATAGTTGTACCATTTGTATTGTGTCAAATGTATTGTAACTGACATCAGTTATTATATATATGAGACTTTTTGTTCTATCTGTGTTCCGCACTTATATTATCTGTGTTATTTTTATATTTATTGTCCTAAACTATTATAGCCACTATGTAGTAGCTTTGTGTTTGTATCGGTACATCAGATTTCCTCCTGAAATAAAAATGCATGTTATACTATCTGACTTATCGGTGCTCGCACAAAACGATTACACGGATGGTCGCTCCTCAACAGCCTTATTCTCTGTGCTAGTTGACAACATTACACCGTAGTGTTCTTGGCTAGCGTGGGCATAGAGGTGGGGCGTCACAGCTTGGTATCAGAGCCTGGGGTTTATGGACATAATATAAAACATAACTTAGATGGAACATGTGTTACAACTATTTGTCGATGTTTTATCTCTCATCTTTACATATGATTATCTTTGATTGTTAGGTATGAATTCCTAACGCTTACTCATGTACATTTGATTTTGATTTCGTGAAAGTATTTTGGCTTCTGCCTCCGTTTGCTTTGCAAACTCTAGTTGGGTTTTTGATATTGAGGATTTTGTTCTTGTGTTTTCGGCTTTGAATTGATTTGGCCGATGTTGATTTTGTTCGAATTTGGCCAATTAAAGCTATTTTGACCTCTGGACTTTGTTCCACTTTTGTGCTATGCTATGGGTGTCATTGTGTACCTTTTACACTATGATGAAAAATAGCTCGACCGGTTTCAAATTGAGTGATTTTGATTTTTTAGTCATATCTAGTTCGAATCTCAGCGATTTTGAGCTTGATATTTTGTGTTTTCCTCGGCTTGATTTCCATTCGACTTCGGTCACTTTGTTTTTGTGAAATTGCTAATTTCTTGATTTCCAAGACTCTGACTTTGTTCGCCGTTGGGTTCTTTGATGATGACGTTGGTTCATTTTGTACTCGACAATGGCCATTAATTGTTAACTTCGGCATTGACTTGATTCTTATTTTCGTTGAAGTCATTTATGCATTTATGCTCATTTTGCTTTGTTTTTCCAATTGATAATCGATTCTTCTTTCCCAATTAGTTGTTATCACCTTTGTCGGCTTTGATAACTTCAATTTCTGGAATTTTTGGGTATTTCTACTTTGATGAATTTGGAATCAAATTCTTTGGATTTTATTCACGTCTTCGAATGTGAATTTTAGTGAATTGATTTGGTTTCCAAATTTAATCGATTCTTGATCATTTCCCCGATTTGTTGCTATCATTTATTAGCAACTTTAATGACATTTTCTTCGGGATTTTGTGAACATACTTTTTGATGGATTCAGTATCGATTTCTTTGGATTCTATTCACATCTTTGTATGTGAATTCTTATGATTGATTGTTTCTACAATCATTTTTGTGATTTGTCACTTTAAAAATATAAAGGTTTTCTATACTAGTAGTATTTTCAACCTATTAGTATATACAAACCTTTATTTCACTCGTATGAGAAATTGAATTAAACGGCTTAGTAAAACAAGTGGTATGAAATGCTTGCGTTTACTTCGTCGGTTAACTCCTGGACTTGTTCGATTGAACCTTTTGTGACAACTTTCTAGTGAAGATCTACAGTTTGTTCGTAAATATTTGAGTTAAGCAAGTGGTTATGGGACATGAAGTTTAACTCTTATATTCACTAACTTAGTGTAATTGACACTTCTTGATGATCATGACGATCATTTTTTTGATTTGATTTAGGCTAGAAATTGTGCGATGCCTCTTTGTTTACAAGGGAGACTAAACCCCGTTTGTGTGATGTTTCGCCATCACATATGTGGGGTAGTGACCCACGGTCTTCGGGCCATTCCTGTGTGAAAATTTAATGGATAGCTTCCATGAGATAGCTTCTCGTTCCTGTGTGATACGCGTCGGTGAGTTTTCATTCTCCCATTTTGTGAAAGGCCTTCCCCTTTTTATGATTTAGACTAGCGATTGAGCGATGTCTCTTTGTCTGCGAGGGAGACTAAACCCCGTTTTTTTTTGTGATGTTTTGCCATCACATATGTGGGGTAGCGCTCCACGGTCTTCGGGCCATTCCTGTGTGAAAATTTAATGGATAGCTTCCATGAGATAGCTTCTCATTCCTGTGTGATACACGTAGGTGAGTTTTCATGCTCCCATTCATGTGTTAGGCCTCCCCCCCTTTTTATGTGTTTTCTGGATTTCTGGTGATGATTTCTGGAATTTTGTGCTTCACCAATTTTCATGATTTTCATTGATATGATATCAGTTTTCGTGCATTGGTGAATTTGTGTGTCATTGACTTGTTACGAACACAAGTTTAGGGTATGGTATCCCTTTCTATCTTTAAGAAGATTCTTGTGACACTTTTGTTGAATGAAAATTCATTGGTATTATATTTTGATGCCAGTTATTTTGATGAGATTTTGACGTGTTAACTTCAGTAACCGTCAATTTTTTTTAAAATGGATTTAAAAGCGGTCCTCCCGCAATGCTAATTTAATCACGTGTTTTCAAAATTCGTTATTTTTAAAAGTTGTTTCAAAATATAAATTAAAATTTTTTTCAAAATCTTTACAGTTTGCATTTTCAAAAGAACGAGGAAGCGATTTAAACATTTCAGCAAAATCGAGGACTATGACCCCTTTCTTTTACTAATTCGCTTAATTCCAGACTTGTCCGTTTGAGAATGTGAAATGTTATTTTTAGAATACACAATTTTGCACTTTCAAGGAAACGATAAAGAGATTTAAACGATTTAGCAAAAGTACGGAGTATGGAACCATACTTTTACTATTTCGATTAATTCCAGACTCGTTAATTGAAATATTTGCGAGATTTAATTATCGTTTTGATAATTAAATATTTGTGATTTCTGATTATCGTTTTTGATAATCAAATGTTTGTGATTTCTGATTATCGTTTTTGATAATCAGATGTTTGTGATTTCTGATTATCGTTTTTGATAATCAGATATTTGTGATTTCTGATTATCGTTTTTGATAATCGAATGTTTGTGATTTCTGATTATCATTTTTGATAATCGGATGTTTGTGATTTCTGATTATCGTTTTTGATAATCGGATGTTTGTGATTTCTGATTATCGTTTTTGATAATCGGATATTTTTGATTTCTGATTATCGTTTTTGATAATCGGATATTTGTGATTTCTGATTATCGTTTTTGATAATCGGATATTTGTGATTTCTGATTATCATTTTTGATAATCGGATATTTGTGAGATTTGTATTATCGCTTGAGATAATTAAATATTTTTTCGATTTGATTATCGTTTGTGATAATTGAATACTTGTGATTTGTGGTTTAATTATCGTTTGAGATAATTAAATATTTGTGATTTGAAAATTCGATTATCGTTTTTGATAATTGAATATTTGCGATTTGAGATCTGATTATCGTTTCGATAATTAGATATTATTGTTTAGTGATTTCTGAATTCTAAGTGTCTAATTGATAATTGAATATTGCTAATGATTGCATCTACTCAGTTTTGTTGTTTTCTGATTATCTATTTGATAGTTATATTTTGTTGAGAATTGTGAATTTCTTTTATGAAATTAAAAGATTTCTTTGATGTTTGAATTCTCTACCTTTATTTTTCTAGCTTTACCAATTTATGTTAGAAAAATAATTATTAGTGACGACCTTAATTATGAAAATTGCGGGGACGCAATTTCTTTAAGGAGGGGAGTCTGTAACAACCCAGTATTTTGCATCAATTGATTTTGCTATTGGAATTTAAAATCAATTTGAAATTCTTTTATAAAAATGGTTGAGATTGGTCTTTAAATAAATATATTTCTTTTTTTTTTTTAAATGGCCAGCCGTTTTTCATCGGCCCACTTTTATTTGTTCGATCCCCCTTTCTTTTTATTTGCTGCAGCCCTACCCCTTTGAGATAATGGCGACTAGGGCTTCGACTTCGTTTCGATTCTCTGGCGATTATGGAATTATGAGCTTCGCCTCCTTGATTCTCTGTTACTCTGGTGAATCTGGAATCGAGGCTACGAGTCCTCTTTGCTTGATCTTGGAATTTAGGGCTTTGCCCTGTCGCGATTTTGAGCTTCGGCTCTCTCTGGCGATTCAGGTGAGTAATTTGATTTACTCACATCTAACTCGTGCTCAGTATGTGATTTCTGCTCGTTTTAACTTGTTTGTTTGAATTGATTACTCTTCACGCTTTTGCTTTGAAACTTTTTGACTTGTTTAAGAAATTTTAAAACTATTTCACATCTCTGATCATCTGACTTTGTTTTTATGATTTATTCTGGCCTTGTCTTGATCACTGTTGATCTAAGACATTGACTTTCTGTTTCTGGTCATCTTCGACTTCGACTAGTTTGCGTCTGCATTGAATTCAAACTTGTTTACTTCTTGGTTTTATTTACTGTTTCTCTGTAGTTTTGTTTTTGTGACATCTCCTTGTTGACTTCACTGTGAATTATGGCTTTGATTTTCTGGCCCCTGTGAGCTTCGTCTCTGGCCATCTTTAAATTCTGTGACTTCTCTGACTTTTGACCACTGCCTTGATATTTGTTGATCATAGCTGATTTTTGTATTGATGGTCTTCATGTGTGTTCGTCTTGTGCATTTTGCTGTAATCTTGCATTGTATGACTTCAGTGTACATGCTTCACTTGTGAGCTTCTTTACTTCCTCTAGTTCACTGATCACTTCCAGTTGCTTTGTGTACACTTCTATTGTTAAATTGCTTTGTATTTGTTAAATATTCTGACATCACCTATGTTTCACTTGTTGCATTTGACTTGATAGTGTTTGTCACTTGAACCTGACTTTGATCTTTACTTGACACTGTTAGATATGCATGTGTTCACTTGGTTACTTGTAGCTGTGCACTTGGCAGTGTAGCCTTCATATATGTGCATGCTGTTGTGTTGCCATACTGATGTGCTTTGTTGACATTTGAACTTGTAGCTTGAGTCTGCACATTCCTATGCGCTGGTCTCCACAGTAGCATTCATGCTTCATTGTGGCACTTGCACTGTTTGTCACTTGTTCATTTGGACTTGAGTTTGTTTCCTTCACCTGTGTACATGCTTTACTCACTTGAACTTGAGTCATTTCATGTTAACCAGACTTGTTCATATTACTTGTAGCTTGACCATTGTAGTTCCAGTTTCCATTGATTTTGTACAGTTATTGATGCACTGTTGCATTTGTTAGTTGCCTTCTAGCTGTGCACTTGTGTACTTTGTGCATTCATCTAGTCTGTTCATGTATACAGATCACTTGTTCACTTCTGTTGAGTACACCTCTGTTGCTACTGTGATCATTTCTATTGTTTGGTGCCTTCTTGAATTTGTATTCTTCCATTCGATAACTGTTTGTTTCACTTGAGTGTACATGCAGCATGGAGTCAGTTTCCTTGTAGTGCTTACATTCTTGAAACTATTTTGACTTCTGGAATTACTTGAGTTTCTTGTTTCATTTTCAAATTGCTGTATGCTGCTGACCTGTAGCTTCACTTGAGTCATTTGAACTTGAGTTACTTGTCTTATGCTGGTGTCTTCTGAGCATTCTTTATTGTTGTAGTTCTGGCCACACTGTGTACATGCATACAATATTGTTTGTCATGTATACAGTTGCTGTTGGATTCACTTTTCACTTCTGTTTTGTATTGGACTGTATCTTGACTTGTTGCTTCTTGAGCTTGAAACTGTTTTGTATCACTGATTCATTTGTGTTACCTTGTGTTGCCATATTGAGTTGCATTGTGTACATGCACAGTTTTACTGTTGCAGTGATCATTGATATTTTGGTCGAGACCATTTGCACTTGAGTTGAATCTGATTTGGATTTGATCTTGTGAACATTTGTGAATTTTTAATATGTACATGTGTGCACATTGTCCATGTCTGCCTGCTTTGACATTTGAGGCCGTGGCATTGAGATTTGAATCTTCATTTGATTTTGGTTCGTTGTTCTTTTGTGAATTTTGGGTTGTAGTGGCGAGGCAGTATACGCGTGCGTATACTGCAGCCCTACCAGGATTGATGTTTTAAATTGATTATTTTGTGTTGTCTAATTATCTTCTAGATAATTAGATTATGAGTTTCTAAATATTTATTTAATAATAAGATTTTGTTATTAATTGTCGTTTAGACAATTCGGTTGTTTTCTGAATTATCTGCATTGGTAATCTTTTATCTATCTTTGTTGGTGATTTGGATTAGCTGATTTATTGTTTAACACTGTTTAGTGTTATATCTGTCGTTATCCGATTCTCTTACCGAGGAGTCGGATATACGAGATTTCCGTGACTGTCGTCTTTTTGATATCGATTATTATTGCTTCCGTGCATTAATGACTGAGTTCGAATTAGACTGACCCGTGTATTATTTTCTTTTGAATTTAATACTCGGGTCAGACCCGAGTTATTTCAGGTCGTAGATTTCCTGCTTTGAGTTGCTGCTGAGCTATGAAGACTTTTCATATCTTTTGAAGGGGTCTTCGTCTTTTTGTAGTAGTCAGTGTATTGTTTTAGGTTGATATGTATTCATGTATATTAGTCGATAATGTACTTGTATATATATATAACTTCCAGAGTCGACAGTTATAGTTGTATCATTTGTATTGTGTCAAATGTATTGTAATTGACATCAGTTATTATATATGTGAGACTTTTTGTTCTATCTATGTTCCGCACTTATATTATCTGTGTTATTTTTATATTTATTGTCCTAAACTATTATAGCCACTGTGTAGTAGCTTTGTGTTTGTATCGGTACGTCGGATTTCCTCCTGAAATAAAAATGCATGTTATACTATCTGACATATCGGTGCTCGCACAAAACGATTACACGGATGGTCGCTCCTCAACAGCTTTATTCTCCGTGCTAGTTGACAACAATACACCGTAGTGTTCTTGGCTAGCGTGGGCATAGAGGTGGGGCGTCACATAAACATTTCAATAAAACATAATTTCATTTTTAAAACATTCAAGACTAAGTTCATATTTGTATAATAGTCCACTACATCATTAGATTATATTCATAATATCAATTTGCTTTACATGACACAAAGGTCCAACAAATTTAAAAGCTGTTTTAACTTTCTATCTTTCCATTCTAGAGTTCAAAACTCTATTTTTGTATTATCACGAACAATTAGCTTTAAGTTCTCAATTAACTCGAAAGTTTTCGACTATCCAAATTCTTCAAAAATTCCATTTCATTTCAGAAAATGAAAATTACCAAACAACATATCATAATGAGATACACAAACCAAACAACCCTAATGCATAGGACATGTGTCTATATAATAATTTAACATAGAACTTAAAGAACTAAACACTGGGTTTTATTTCAACTCAATTTGAAATAATAATATATACTTATAACTTTAATACATCAAATCATTCTTTTGGGATTTTTAAACCAAGATCTGTTTTAACCAAACCAACTTTATAGTAAATTACTATGGTAGCATTTCATGAATTAGAAACTCGAAAATGAACGTCGATGATGTTGCAGTCATCATTAGAATTATTTATCAACGATAGAAGTGAATCTAGTGTTCTCTGTCTCCTTTTAAAAATATTTCTTTTCATAAATACTTATAAATAATACTTATAATTATTTTCTCAAAGCTTTGAAAAATAATTTCCAAAACACTTGGATTTAAGTTCTCGAATTCTCAATTTTTAAATCTTTTTTATTTATAAACCATACTTTACAAACAATACTAATATAATTTCACCTTCTTATATAATTTCATTTCACAAATGTATATTTTTGTTTGAATTATAAAAAACAAATTGTGTTAAAATTAAAATTTATCCCAACATTATCATGGATGCCTTATAGTCAAGCTGTGAAACTGAGTGCACAAGCTATTCGTATTTAATTTAAATCAAACAAATAAATGCTCATAAACCGACCGAGCACAACTAATCAAACAATAACTGATAATAACTAAACATTATCATTTCCTAACAAACAAACACATTATAAATTACTATAGCAATTTCTGAAAATCATTCATTTATATATGAAATATAATGTACGTAAAATTATTTAAGGTTTTTAGGCTCAAGGAAAAAGTTGAAAAAAAATTATTTTTAAGGACAAGAAGTTTGCTTTTTAGTCTGAAGGACACTTTTTAGTGTAAATCACAGAATGATAGTTGTAACCATCATTCTATGATTTACACTAAAAAGTGTTCTTCAGCCTAAAATGCAAACTTCTTGTCTCTGAGACTAAATTTTTTTGCACCTTCTTCTTTGTGTCTATTTTCCTGAAATTATTTCATTTACTAATTTTCAAAAACAATACCATGTCAGTTTGCCTTGTTTATGTGTTCAGAGATCCCTATCAATCCATTAGCTACTCGTGTTGAGCAGAATCTATAAGCCACTAAACAGACCAATCAACATAAGATAAAACATTTTATAGCACTAACAAATACGCTCTCGTATATATATACACTCAAACTCATTCTAGGATATTACTAACCCTATCTCTAATGAGCTTACCCCACCAAGGCCTAGGTTTTTTCTCTACAAGGCTCTAATACCACATGTAATGACTAGCCTTTTCGACCCTCAAAAGTCGACACAAATACATCCACGGTATTCACGTGTCGAACATCCAAATGCCGAAAAGACAGATTATTGGGGTAAAAGAAAGAAAAGACATAACATAATCTCACATCATGACGAGTAATATATTGTATACAATAGATGTTTATAAAAGAAAACTGTAATACACATACATCAATCAGAATAACTAACTATTCATCAACCTGGACAGTTATAATAGGCTGTCCACACAAATGCTGATAATTACAAAAACAACAAATGCAATGGAAATAAAATATATGTTAATACGTCATAGAGTCGTCTAGCTCGTCTCCTGAAGCTCCAAAGCATCCAAAACTAAATATGGAAATATACTCGGTCTGACCCGAGCATTATAAGAAAACAACGCCAGGAATGGTTGGTAAAACAGCGCGAGAAATACAAATCATAAGGATTACTAATGTCATAAAACCTTTCTAAAATAAAGGTATCTCATAAGACCACGCTGCACATAAACATGAATGGGTTTTACCTTATGGTAACCAAACCATTTCAAATAGAAAATCCATTAATATTATAATAATCTATAGAGTTTAAAATAAATTAATAACATAGCTCGAATTCTTGCATCTCACATTCTAACATATTTGGGCATAACTAAGTCCGTAAGGCACTTATTCAAGAATGGATTCCATACAATGATAAGGCTACTGGGGAACCGCTTGTCACAGTTACCTCTAGAAAAATGTATCGAGGGCCTCACCGGGACCCCTACGAGTTAGGATCGGCATATCCTTTACCGGATAGTACTGAATATGTCATTAAACCGGTTGTCCCTGACAAACCTTTTCTATGGCCACAAGCATACATAATTTGAGAATACATATCGATGTAGATATAGGTGACGACCATACCCTAATGGTAGCGAACCACTAAGTCTTGAAGCATATTCCCTGTTTTAGTCATTACCGGTTGTAAGGCTTGAGGCTACATTTTACCTTTTATATAGAAATTCCCACTTGGAATGCTAACACTGCCATCCAAGCAACAATGCAATGCTAGTATTCATCCATACAAGTTTTTCAGGATATAAACAAATCGAAGACACTACTTCTAACACATCCTTTTTGGATTATCCTCAAGAATAGTAGCAAGTAACCCTTGCAGTTCAAAGAACTTCGTCTTCGATTTCATCATCTTCAAGGTGTATCCAATTCGAATGTTTATGCTAGTACGAAGTGGTTTTCTAATAATATATCTGATCCTGGTCTCTCATAATCGACAAGAGAGTTTGAAAACTGGTCAACATTTGATAGTCGGTTATTTGGCTATCAAATAAAAAAACAATCAAACCAGATATTTAATTGCACATGGAAACTCTGCATGGTTAAAAACACAAGCAACCACTAAGACGCTTTAATTAATCCTTTCATCAATTAAAATCTCCTTTCAAATATTCGTACTAAAATACCCTTTCAAAAGATATATTCACAAACCCTCTCTACTCTTTTCAATACTTGAAAAAAAATTGATATGCTTATATCAATTGTATAAGTATATTCACAAAACATTTCATTTTCAATAGTTAGAAAACTTTTCTGTATATGTATATCAACTATATAAGTATATTCACAAAACACTACATTTCCAATACTTAGAAAATATACCCATATACTTATCTCAATGGTACAAGTATACTCATAAATCTTAAGAAATATTTCATTACCAAAACCGTACTTAATTTGGTTAAAACAAATGTCATTTAAAACATTGGTAACAGTAAACCCAAAATACTTTTGGTGTAGGTAAATGGATCGTGTAGAAATTAGACCAAGTATACTTACCACCACTTTCTGATTTCAAACTATACTTTGCCTCGACTAACAATGAAATTAGACAAGTTAGAAAACTATCCTTGCCTTGACATACATTCATAATTCTCAAGCTAGAGACGAGTTTCCATATCTCGGAATTTGGTGTTAAGTATGAAAAAAATACTTTTCATACAACCATAATTTTAAAATGATCATTTATGGAAATCAAATCTCATTTTCTTTTATAAAATTCTTTTTTATAAATCTCTTTTATATTTACAAACTCTTTTTCTAAATCTCCTTATGAAACTTCTTTTTATAAATCTACTTTATAGAAAATCATTTAAAGATTCCTTTTATAAAACTCCAAATTCATTTATAAAACTCGAAATTTATTTATAAAACTCTTTTTTATAAACCTCCAAAAATAATTATAAAACTCCTTTCTATAAATCTCATATTCTTTCCGTAAATCGATCATTCCATATATCACTATAAATCCACAAATGTGATTTATTTTCCAATTTATCAAAAAGATATTATTTTTTCTTTTACAAAATATCATTTATAAATATATCCTTTTATTTATGAAATACCATTTATTAATCTCTCTTTAATTACAACATTTTATATAAAATGTTTCACAAATATTTATTCCAAAATATTTCTATCTTCTTTCTAAAACAGAATCACTTTATTATAAAAAGATAAAACCCTTTTTCTTTAAAATAAACATCCACTATTATATTAACTTTTCTATAAAATAATTACTTCCTAAAATACCTTTAAAACATTTCCAAATAAGTTAGAAACGATTAATAAAATGGTTGAAATAAAATAAAGAAGTCCAAAAAACCTTTTCTAAATAAGGTGCCATAGAGAATTCATAAAATCACATTTAAGATCATCATCCGAATGAAAACCATTTGTAAATCAAAGAAACAAAGCATAGTATTTCAAAATACTAAATGAGGCCCAGAGCTGCCATAGCACTTAACCAATGCTACTATTACCTTTATTACTAAATAGGTTCAACTTTTAACGTATATCAATGTCATATCTAATATGACCAACTACCAACTTGTAGCAATCAATAATTTGTACAACAAGTATATATATGGAATTAAAATCTATGGTATATAACTGAAATTTAAAATCAAAATAGCAAGAATCCAGATCTCTCTACAAAATTCCCTGTATTTCATTTTAAGTGTCGTTTACTTTTCAAAGCGGAAATTCATCCAACCCAAACCAATAAATCATTCAAACACAAAACAATAATTTATGCCTATCATTTATCATATACTGTTCAATCAGAGGTGAGTTAACTAACCAAAATTCCAGTGGATGCTTAAGTGTTTCAGTTTGATCTAAAATCAATCGAACGACGTTCGATTTTAGCTAAAATTCCGCTTGCTCCAAACATGATGGAACCAATTCCTAGTGTGTAGATTATGCTCTTATGAGCGCAACACAAAAGACCGCGTCTCAATTGGACCTCGTATGAAGAAGTAATTCAATTTATAAGATTTGGAGATTTAAATATAATTAATTCACTTTAATAAACTTAATCACATTTAAACTTAATTACCCATCCACTAATCTATCTCCTTCCCCAAATCAACTTTCTCTACACGCACACATATTTTCCTGGCCAACATCATGCATGCACCACCCTCATTCTCCCTCCACGCTTGACGATTCTACAAACCGACTTCACCAATGTTCCTCTCTTCGAAATCTCTCCGCCCCGGACCCAATGTCATCACACTTGACACCCTATAATGAAAAGCGACATAGGCATGACCTCCCCTCAACCACAAATGACGCGACCTCCCAAAAACCACCTCTATTGACGAAAGTTCGGGAAAAGTGCCTCTTTGCACGACCAACTCAAAGAAACTAACACCGCATCCTATCGTCACCCAAATCGAAGCCAAACCCTAAACCTAGTTCTCCTTCATTCATGGTGAACTCTACTAGCATCGACCGCACACCTAACAACCTACATAGATTCGATCCTTGCACCTATACGAACTCAACGATTCTAATTTCATGATTTTTAGTTGAGTAGATTATTTGATTTTGATTTTAGAAGAGGTGGACATTTTTCTTTTGGTTTATAGGAAGATGTTAATGAAAGAGAGAGGGAAAAAGAAAAGACAAGAGTGAAGAAAAGTATAAGGGTTGAAGTTTGGTTTATTTTGCAATTTTCGGCATCTCACTACATACCATTTTGTTCGCATACGAACCACAATGGGAAAAAAAACACGATCACGTACAAAAATTTGATATGATCACAAAATAATAATAATATACACTGGTTACCTTATTCTTTTAAACTTCAAAAATACCATCGTTTGCCAAAAAATACGTAAAATGATAATTTAAATATTTTCCAAATTAAAAATTATGTAAAAATCCTATAAATTGAAATAAAAATATCTCATTAAAAAAATCAAATCATTTTATTAATAATTGGTTTTCTTATTATTTATCAAATTCAAATCAATTTTGAATATTTAAATAAAATAAATATTCCCATTCGAAATGTTAAAAATTTTAGGTCGTTACAAATGGAGTATTGTTATCATATAACAATGTCATGGGATTCAAAACATCAGAATCACTCCAGCTCAGTAATTAATTTGTGCATTTATTTATGCTCATTATATTACAACACTATTTAAGGCGATGTACTTAGCCTATGGTTGAAATAGCCATTACTTAACGTTGGAATACTTCCAACTTAAAGTTCTTAGTTTATGATTGAACATGAATTTGAAATTAACATACCATGCTCGATGTAACTTATGGAGTTTGAGTCCATGCACTCCTTCATAAGGAGTCTGTTGTTTCTACAAAAAATTGTGTAGTATTTCATAAATACTCGAGAACACTCTAAACTTTCATTTAGAGAACTTAATTTGGATTTGATACTAGCCTCATGTATCAAATACATAAGCGAAATGCAATGCAGACAATACAATATGTACGATAATTCCTATTACCAATGCACAGGAAATCCATATTACAGCTCCATGATAAACATTTTAATATGGTGCCTATGTATACCGTTTTGGGACAATCCAAAAATTCTTTAATACCGATTATAAAAGGTGTCAATTTCAAATCCTATATCGAGAATTAAACAACCAAACTAAAATGATTTTATGGGAACTTCGTTAATCATCGTAAATTTGTTGTTTAGTTATAGTTTCAGAAATATTTAGTACCTCTATAGTTCTCTTTAACAGACACACGCTTTCCCTGTATTTTGACTGAAATTCAAACTATTTGATATTTTATCGAAATATTTGCTTAACCCTGATACTTGTTGAACGATACTTTTGTATATGATCTTGGATCCTCCAATAACCCACAAACTCAGAATCATTTCCATTGAATTTGAGACACTTTGTTTAATAAGTGCAAATAGCATATTCTGAATCATTATTTGGAATTTTTGTTTCAATATACATATACCAAAACTCAAAATCATATCAAGCGATAATTTTGCAAATAAAATTCAAATTAACTTAGGTAAGTTGAATGACGAATCTATTAAGTTATTTTTAAAAATTGAAATTTACGATGTTCTTCTATCAACGTAGCTTATCCAAACTCCAACTACATTGGTCTGCTTCTTGGAGATACATTTGCAGCTGATGGATCGCATCTGTTTAGGCACAACTATCAAAACCATATTTTGATAATGTACTTGGAATACATTTAGAATTTGCATATCATGCCATATGGTAGAGTCAGTACTCTTAACGACTTATTGAGAATGAAGGATATTCTTTTTCTCGACATCAAAAAGAAAATTGCAGTTTCTCCTTAATTTGCGTGAGTTCTTATAACAAATCAATTTTTCGACCCTCGAGTGTCGACACTAATACATCCACGGTATTCGTGTGCCGAGCACGCAAGTGCTAGAAAGGCATAAAATTAGGATAAAATAAAAAGAATAGAATAAGAAAGAAAGAACATAGCATTAGAATTTCACGGCGGAATGGTAATATATAATATAAAACGAACAGTACAAAGGGTTACTCTGAATACAAGAATTTCAAAGTTACAACCTAAGTACTATCATCAGCATGGACAGTTAAAACTGCATGTCCTTACAATGCCGATATATATAGCTAAATCAGAACAATGAAAATAGAAATAGATAGATAATGGAAGCCTCCAGCTCATCTTCTGGACTCTGAAGCGTCCAAGGTAAAACCTGTCATACTTAGCCTACTTGAAGGATTATGTGAGGATTTTAGGGAAAACAAAAACCAAGCGTCAGACATAAGTCTGGTATGAGAAAACTCAAGACACATAAATACATGTAACAGTAACTATTGAGATCGTACAAATTCCTGTAACAGTTTTCTCACAAAAGAAACCAACCATTTATTAAGTTTAATATAGTGATATGATAAATAATGTCTAGAGTGTAAAATATAAATCATATCAAATATCTGTGATACTTACATTCATCACACCATAACATATTTAGGGTATAATCAAAACCGCTAAGGTTCATTCACATATTGGGTTTTTCTGTGGAGATCTCTTCGGTCAACGTCGAATCCAATCTCCTGCACAATGGTTAGAAACTACCTCTGAGCGGCGTATATGTCTAGATAAAATATACCTTTAGGTAAACAAAGTCGGTCCCTGCCCTAACACGTGATCTCAAATATCATCAACTCTCGCTAGCAACATCAATAAACATACTCTAGATATAGAGTAGACATATCCTATCATGGGTTAGCCAAATTCCAGGCTATAAGGCCTACTCTGTTTTTATTCATTTCCGATGTCGAGGTTACATTCAGCATCCTTCACACGAGTCTTCATTACTAGAACAGAACACGAATCCCAAATTGGATCCTCATATCTCGAATAGATCTCGAAACCACACATAGATTCCCATATCCCAAAAGATCTCGGAATCACACATGGACTCCCACATCCTGAATAGATCAATTTTCAACTGCATGTGTTCGAGCATCTTAAACAGACCTTGAATCTCCACATAGATTCCCTTGTTCAGCAATCCCAAAACATAGAACTCGTACGCTAGTTTTAAAGTGGTATTCGTAAGTAAAACACTTACCAATCTCAGACTCTTCAAAACTAGTCGATGAATTTCCGGTTAACTCAATTCTGGTTCTCTCAGAAGTAAGTAAAAGCTAGAGATATTTCGTACCAATACTCCCTTATAGGGGTTCTTATTGGTATGAAATCATGAAGCCTTTCGATTACTTCCTAAATTAATATTAGGTCAAGTTGGATAGTCGACTAATCGACTATCCAGTCAAAAACACTTGTTTGTACAAATTAATATTCGTAACGTTTAACTCATTTCCAACATCCAACTTAACTATTCCTCCCCCAACAGTGGAGCCAGGTAAACTTAGGCACTGGTTGCTCCAAGCCTTTCCTAGACACTTCATTCTCGAATCTCATAAATAGATAAGTCTATCTCGTCGGCTTTTTGTGTTAAGTATAGTAGTAATGATTTCCATAAACAAGTAAAAAATCAACACGATTAACATGTTTTCGACATTTTCCACTTACTTATTCCTCGGTTAAGTGGGAAGCCTGGTAGGTTAGAGCTCTATTACGTTATCCCTACTCGACATCAATCTTAACTCTCACAAATAGATAAGGTTACTTAGTCGGCTTATTAGTGTTAAGCATAGTTAATTACTTTTCTAATAAGTAATTTAAACAATCAACCATTGGACCATTTAGCAATTCTAACACCTTTTCTAAATCTTTTGTTTATACTTTTAGAATACATTAAAATTCTTATAATATTTTTAAACATTCATAAAAAATATTACATAAAAATAATTGTTTTGTAATTTACTTGAAAACATAGAAAACCGTGTTTTTCACAAAACACTCATTTTATGTAAATTCATAACTAATTCTTAAAAATTCATATAAATCTCAAACAACTTTTAAAAAACTCTAATAAGAGTTAATAAATACTTTTAAAAAGAATGAAACAAATCGCTCAAACTTAAAGTCCTTTTTGAAACATTTGAAGTTCAAAAATCAAGGTTAAAGGGGCAGTTTTGCACTAGTGATGTATTGGCCGTTTTCAAGTTGTTACTTAAATTTTTACTATTCAAGCATTTAATAGCAACAAACACACATATAAAAAATGTAAATATGGTGAGAAATCCTTATGGATCTCTCTACAAAGTTACATAACAATTGCCAAAAAGAAGGCAATTCAGAACTGCATCTATAGCGACTATCACTATAAGTGCACTTCTAATTCCAAGTTGTATTCCAACCTATGTTCAACTACAACCTATATGCTTTGTTCCAAGGTCCAGTCATATGTTATAAAAGTCCATTCAAGTCCATATATGGATCCTATGTGCCACTTGTTTTCAAAATAAGAATCAAAATCAATGTTTTTCAACATATGTCCAAGTTAATCCAAACAACTTTAACACAACAAAATATAATCATATATGAGTTATATTATCAATCCAAGTGGTGAGTTAGCTCACTTTAAACCTAACAAACAAACAAGGCTAAGCACTTAAGTCCAAACCCAAGCTAGCAACCTCCCTTCCTTTCCTTGCTTGTGCTTGCCCCTTTGCCTCCTTTTCCTCTCAATAGCTCGCGGCCTAATAATGTGGGGGGGAGTATGGCTTTGATTATTCAACTTCTAACTAAGTACCAGGTTTTGTTATATGGTGGTAAGGTCTCACTCCAAATTTAAGGTGATTTGGAATTGGTTTGCAAATGATTTGCTTTAGGAGTTTAGGATGAAGAAGAACAAGATGACATTGAATATTTTCTCTTAAGCTTTGAAATATTTATGATATATTTCCTAAGGGTGCACCCTCCTTATATAGGTTTAGGAATGATGATGGGAAAAGACGAAAAACCCCTTAAAACCCTACTAGCATTAATTACACACATCACTTCTCCTTTATCATATGTTTAACACTTAAGCATTTCCATATTTTCTCATTTCCTAACATCTTCCCTTAGCTATTGCATGAAATCATCTATAAAGTTTATTTCCACAAATGGCAAAATGTTTTTATTTGATTAAATTTATTTCCTAAACAAACAAGTATACGTAAAAAAAATCTGAACAACTTTCTGACGGTTAAAAAGTTGTTTATCCATAAACGATTTTCGGTCACATTATCGATATTTTTCCAAAGAATATATTTTTGTAAACGCTTTTCAAAAACAAGTTTCTTATCATTTTATATTAATTAAATGATGTTAAACAAGGTTATAAAATCATATTTATAACACATAAACATAGCTAAAAATGTATCAATATTTGAAGACGAAGTGTTCGAATTTCGAGGTCGCTACAGTCCTTATTAGACATTCTAATTAGTTATGTTAGTTTAGGTTTAGTCAATTTCTTTCATTCGAATAATTTTATCTTTGGATCATATCCAAATCCATTTTACTACCAATAATTTCTAAAGAAATTCCTTTGTTTTGAAGTTGGTGTCTCCTGAAACAATAGTTGTTCCTCAATGCAATAGAATAAGTACTCATGAACATTTTAGGAACTACCTTTTATATGTATAAAAATACTTTAGTTTTAAACTTATAAAACTTATGTTCTTCACATAAATAGGTCAATCGATGTTAATCAGACACATACACCTTTGGGGTGGTCCACATAAAATCCCTCACTAGCAACTCGACTCACACAACTTGTCAACTTCTTGACCTGCTATAGCAGTTTCTTTTAAACTCTTATCTTGTACGATCTCGTACACTATACTTTAGATGAAATTAATTTTAAACTTATGTGCTTAATCTTAAGTACATGTCCTTACAGAAGGAAGTTAACTCAACTTCACACATCACTGATTATACTTTGTCCAACAAAGTACGATTACTCCATATTGTTACATCATTATATATCATAGAAAGGAGTGACTTTTGAGATTGAATCTCATTCGTTTTTAGGTACATTTAGAACTCATTTCCCACACACTCACCTTTTTTTATCAAATCAAATCATTTTCTGTTATATGCTAAGTTATTTACTTTTTTTATGTTCTATGAACTTGAAATAAACATGCTGCATATGTATCAAAAACACATGTTCACATCGCGATAATTTATCAGTGAATTTAAAGAAGTATGTGGAACCGTTTTGGTATCGTTAGAACTACGATATTATACATCTTTATGTGTCAATCCTAAGATTTCACCAACTCTTGTGTCACTCCTATTGAATGAGTGTTTTGTTAGGGTTGTCTCGCATGTTTAATGGAGGAACGACGGTTCGGATTTGGAAAGTCCCACATCGCTAAATAACTTGAAGAAGTGGTATATAAATATGGGTTGGTAGGCACGTAACATTGGGGATTCCTTTTGTTACAACAAAGTGTGTGCCAACCCATATGCGTACGCCACGTGCAGGAGATGGGGAGCTTGGTCCGACCGTCGTATCACAACATTGGTATCGGAGCCGATGGTTACGGACTGGGCCATGCAGACACGGCAGTACTCTCAAAGGTTACCGCAAGGGGATGCGAGTCAAGGGGGAGACTGTTAGGGTTGTCTCGCATGTTTAATGGAGGAACGACGGTTCGGATTTGGAAAGTCCCACATTGCTAAATAACTTGGAGAAGTGGTGTATAAATATGGGTTGGTAGGCACGTAACATTGGGGATTCCTTTTGTTACAACAAAGTGTGTGCCAACCCTTATGCGTACGCCACGTGCAGGAGATGGGGAGCTTGGTCCGACCGTCGTATCACAACATGTTTTGCCCTAATCATTTTAGATACAGTTCATCTGTACTAAGAGATTCTTAATTATATGATTAAAGAATTATTTCTCAAGATTTTGGCTCCGTCCATAAGTCCAAAATAATTGTCAAAAATTTTAGATACTTTTATATTTTCTACTACATCACTTTGTTATGAATACAAATATTATAGGTTTATTTTGTAATGAATATTCATAATTTTAATATCAAAGTAAAACTATACCCATTTTCAGTCAATACTAAAAATAGTTTTTGTTTCATAAATAATGTTTTGTATATTTTACAAAAACAATTTTTCAAAACTTGATGCGTCTATGAAGAAGTGTTATATGGTATGCTCCAACCATGTACGCTATTACTATAATAGCGTACGAAAGACGAAGCTCCTATGTACACTATTACTATAATAGCATATGAAATACAAAGCTCCATTTAATAATTTATTATGGAATTTTATTTTATATATTATAACTAGTTTACAATAGAGAGCTTCAGATCAAATATCTTGAACTCAAAGAAGTAACTTTTATAGATAATAGTTTCCTATATGAAAATATATTTGGAATTAAAATCACGTTTCTTATTCCATAATAAGTATCTTTTAGTGTTTTATACAATTCTCATCTCCAATGTCTCTTTATGAAGCAGAGATAACCATTTACTCTCTTCATCCTAACTACGCCTAAGTTACGTCTACTCTTGTACATTTGCTTTCTTTGCAAATAGTCAAACCATTCAAAAGGAAACCCTTACTAAAAGACTGTAACGAACTCTTACAGAAGTGCAAATGATCATCTTTAACTTTTAAGAATATCAGTTAAGTTGGAATTTACATAAACGGATAAAACAGGCATTTCAGTGATCGAGTAGCTAGGTACATCTTGTAGCTCTCGGTAATACAACAAGATTCATATTGTAATCTATAATATTGAATACCTAGTTTCGCATTATGGTTAGATTTCTTATTGCAAATGAATTAATTTCATCGAAATTTCATACATTACAAATCACGATTGTTCATCATATAACATTTATATGTTATCCAATATGGATCAACTATCCATATTCTTGTATTGCTTTTAGAGTTCGAAACTTATATAAGATAACACATCATCTCATATAAGTAAACACTTAAGCGAAGGATGCATGAATGTTTTAGTGTTCGTACAGATTGGCTCTTACATGGGTCTTGAAGTGATAATATGCCAAAAGATTTATCGGTAAGTATGTTTTATATTTCTTTGTTGATCTTTAATTTGGTTCATTTGTACATTTTAACTAATAAACATTTTATCATTTATATTGGTTGCACAAATTTATCAAAGTATACTATTTTAACTTTATATAACATATATTCTTATAATACTAGAAAGGTTAGATGTATTCATTTCATTTTGCTAGTAAGGATCCCGCTTGATTTTTATGTTCTAAACACTTTAAGAAAAAAATAGAAATCTTCTTATTTCTCTAGTGGATGTTAGGACACACTTGCCTTGGGATTCCAACCTTGAGGAATATCAACAAATCATAGGCGCGTAAGCAATAGATAACCCTTATCGATTTTATCACACAAGTCCTAACCTATTGCAATGCCCCATCTCTATACCCATATTACCAGAGAGAATTACTAGGTAGTCATGTCTTGTAATATGGAGAATGAGGCTTGTTAGGAGCGACCACACATGAATATTCCCTTGGACCAACACTGATAGTATCTCACCTTAGAATATATCAAAAATATACGTAACCAGTATTAGCACAAAGAAATATCATGTGAGCTTACCGGGATTGAATAATATACAACACATACAAATGAACATAAAGTCACAAATCGTAGCAGAAAAATATAATACATAACAAACTGATACCAACTGTAAAAGTCTCCTTCGCACTATGACAATATATACCAAGTCAAGTTCAAAATACATAACCCATGGCCCATCGCATCTAAATACAAATACAAGGAGACATCCAATGAAAAATATACTTAGTCATCCCTCAAAACACTATATATTATATACATATCATATCTCCTTTAAAGAAAAATCATCCAAAATGGCTAATGTTACTGTACTTGAAAAGTCTCAGACTGACTAGAGTATTATATAAATAACAAACATGCTAGACTATATCTAAATCCAATGTGAGTACATAACAGTAAGCATGGTAATAAAAGGCAAGGTACAAATACGACACAATGTTACATCCATCATAACATTATCATAATATACGGTACCTCACATCTCAAATATCACCCATAGAATAAATATAAGCAAGTAAGAATCATGATATTTATAAATCAGGTGACAATAGTCAAATTCATCAAAATCACAAAATACTATGGATAAACGCATAATGTATCCTCAAAAATTATTAATAAAGGAGTGAATCATGAATCATACCAAATACAATAGTTAAGAACTAAAGTACATATCTTGAAAGTCTTAATGAAAGTGTATACTTCCAACTATGAAGCCATAAAAACATAAATCCAGAAAGACACAGTCCCAAATAAACAACCAGAGCATCAAATCTCGACTTACAGCCCTAATGAAGTAATAACTTCTTACTGTGAAGCCATGAAAGTAAATTGGGAAATTTGGGATCCAAATGGATTATAATCCATGGAAATATGGGAATCTATATCCAAGAATACTATCTCGACTTACAGTTCCGATGGAAGTAAAGTCTTTTGACTGTTAGTCCTTGGAGATAGCAAGAAAATACAAATCCCACATAAAACACAATCCATGCAAAACATCGAAAGCAATATCCAAATAATTATCTCGACCTACAGTCCTAAAGAAGAGATAACTTGCGATTATTAGGCCCACAGAGATATCAAGAAAACTAAAATTTAATAAACATCAAATTAATCAAATACTCAATGTACAAAACTATATATCTTGACACACAATCCTTAAAGAGGTGAAAATCTTGACTGAATAGTCCAAAGAGATAGAAACAAAATATCATATAAAAAGGAGATCTCTTATCCATAGGCTCTTATGAGAGAATAACAGGCAAGCTCGTAGCATGTCTCCAATGTCATAGATAGAAAACAGACAATTGTCTTGGGTTAGATTATCTCAAAAGATGAGTTAATACATAGACATTCTCTAATGTCATATGATTATCATCTGTAATGAGGTGATAAAACCAAATGCCTCATAGATAAGGGATCTACCTATGTCATCTAGATGGGAGACTGACATACCACAACACTGCTCTAGGAAAAGTTAATTACCGTAGCTTGTTTCCTACACTCCCATAGTTACTCCCAAAATCGTGACACTCATATCCATCGCATGTCAAAAACACGCTACAGATTATGTTATGCATTGGCCATAACTCCTACTTGCTCTTGGTAATGGACTATTGGTCCTTAAGTGATGTCTGGGTAATGGCTCTAATGACAGAAATAACTCTCAGCCTACAAACTCAACAAGGTGGCATCACGGATCCGGAACGCAACCCCGCAATCCGGACCACTAGGATGGATAACTATCCTATCATGTAGGTCTAATTCACGCGTTGTACATAGTGGCATGAACCCTATGACATAGATTCCTAACAATTACTCTTGACTATATAAGTCCTAATGATAGTGATAACTAGTAATCTCGACCCTAGGAGTCCTTATGATAGTGAAAACTACTCTCGACTCGATAAGTCATATTGAGAGTGATAACTAGTACTCTCGACTTGACGAGCTCTAATGAGAGCCACATCAAATGCTCTCGACTCTTGGAGTCCTGATGAGAGTGAAAACAAGTGCTCTCGTCTGTATGAGTCCTTATGAGACCATATTAACATAACAAATCCTCGACTACTAGCCCTAAGAGTAGATAATGATACTTGACTAGTTAGTCCTTATAAGATGCAACGAAATACTCTCGACAAGATGAGTCTTAATTATAATAACCAGTATGTATGGCACGTCCGTTGGACGTGTTTAAAGAAAAACGTGAGTTGGCTTCTTTTTAGTGCAAAATAGGAAAGTACGATAAAAAAAATCACTCTAATACATCCTCCTGTAAAGAGTCAATGAGTATTTTATGCAATGCCGACATCTTTCTTTTCAAGATAAAATTTTCATTAGAGAATAAAAACTCTAGCATGAAAATAGCAAAAGAAAATGCCATACATTCTTCCATAAATGATATATATTGTTCTTCATTTTAAAGCTACTGCAGTAATGGATAACTTCACATATTAAATAACATAACTATAGCTATATTTCCACAAAGTCTCCAAATAAAATAATAGATAACACCTAAAAATGGGTCTAAATTTCCTTATATATTATCATATTTATTTATGGTTATTCATTTCAAATAAAGGTAGGAAAGAAATAAATGATGCAATTAAGTAGCTGATATTTAAGTCGTGATTCCCTTGAAAAATTTTAAAGGAAACAGCTAATAATTATTTCACGAGGGGAAGAACTAATTAGCAAAGTTTAATAGTGAAAGCATGATATCTAGAAGTTAAACACATACATCATTAGATACCCAGTACAGAATATAAATAGGAAATTTTCCTTCAAAGTCCTTCGTAAGAAGCATAACAAAGAAATATTTGATTGAACAACAAACAACTACCAAAATTCATTGTGTATTTGCAGCCACCTGTACAAATCGGTCTTATCATGTTTTTAGTAAATGAATAAAAATAAAAAAACATTGTCCATCTTTATTGCAAGAAAATAGACATGTACTTGGCATAGTGTTGATGCTTCATAAAGTTAGCTGATGACATAATCCATATCTTTTCTTCATCCAACCTCTCGTCATTGCCTGAACTACTTGCAGAGCATCGTGCCTACCATCATTTATTTGTTTTTGCCTGCACCATCCCACCAAAATCCAATATCATGTACATAAGTCCATCAATTGTTTAAAAAATTATTCTATAGAAATTCATTTAGTTAACTCTGAATAAATAATTATTCTATATGAATCAGACAATCAATCTTAACATTTTTAACTAAACAAATTATAGCATCAGTGGTGAGTACACCCGGTACTACTCAGTGATACGATATTTAAGTGTTCTCAAATGTCTAGCATTCTTGTAAAACTTTAACACATGATAGTATGTCTTGGGTACATTATGCATGACCAAGTAAAAGGAAAGATCATATTTTCTAGCGATTGAGAGAAAGCAATGCTTCAGTAAGACCATGGCTGAATAATCCATTATTGCATCAGGCAAATAATTATTTGACAAATTATTGTAAACCTAAAGTTGAGGTCTTACCAAAAGAAAGTATGAAGTAGATAAGTAGTGTCTTAATTAGACTTTGAGCTTTTGTTTAGAGCACGATGCTTTTAACTGGGATTATTTGTTACGGACATGGGGAGAGGAAATGTGATGTACAGCTGTAAGAAAGTGGGGAGTATGAATTACTAAAATACCCTTATCATGTAGCACAAATTAAGCGGATAAAGTAGACATAATCGAATTAGCGACGTCATTTCCAACTCATTTACAAACCGCTATTTCAATTTATTTTTTTAACCAAACTCCAATTCGTGAAATACAATTTGCAAACTTTTTACTCAAAACACGAACTTAGGTTGAAGGTTCTGCACCGTAGAAAACATATAAAGATGAACAATATACAGTTCAAGATATTAGCTGATTGTAAAAGCATGTCTGAGTTTCAGAATCACAAATCAAAAATACTTGCACATGAAAGCGGTAGAAAGAGAAACGTGAAGAAAGGATATCCAAATATAAAAACCACAAACATTCAACATAGCAACCACATGACATAACCATCATGCACCATCCAAATATAATTTATTTTAGTAGTAAGTAGTAACAAATATATGATCGGCCAATGACATCACTGCTTGGTATTTTCATCATTGCCATTGCCTCTAATCAGCCGATAAAGTATTGCCTCTTTGTACAAAAAGCGTTGCTCTGCCTAGATTATAAGCAGACGACGTAAATCCTTGAAGCATTTCCAGGTGAAGAGCCTAAATCCAAGAAATGAAGAAATCGATATTTTTTCTTTTTTGTTTCTTGTAAAATTTTTCATCAAAGGTTTGTTTATATATAAACTAAAGCCGTGCTTATAATACGAAGGGTCATATATGTAATAAATTATCATTTAATTACTTTGATGCATTCAAAAGCCGAAGGCTCTTTGCTTCTCCAAAACAATTGACACGGTCATCTAATGTGAAACGATGGGATGAGTACGGTTGATTGATTAATTATGACATTCAAAGCATTTTGGTTACGGATCCAATATATTTCAAGTGGCGATCAAAATTGCTATGATACCATATGAACATGACATTACAAATGATGTTCTATTATTCAAATGCAAAGTATAATGGAATGGATGTGAAAAATATGACTTTGGTAATGGTACATTCAGCGCCTAGTAACCCATGTAACCATACAATCATCGCGTTGCTTGCTCTGACCAACCCATGCTACTCCTAGCCATCCCAGTACCTTCTGTACCTCCCTAACACCCCACCACTGTGCCCTAAATACTTGATATAACCATGCCAAACCGTAAGTAACCACCTGCTACTGCTTTTATTGACTCCACATACAAACTAAGTTAGACCCATTTCAATTTTTTCTTATAAAGGAGCGAAGATTCATTTAATCTGAAATCAAACAAATAAATTACATATCACAGTATATGATATGAATCTAATCATACATAAACAACATAATAAGTTACAATAATTAATTGAAAATAGAACATGAAACCTAATAAATCGGAAGAAATGGATCTCCAAGCCAACGTTTTTCCTATCAAACCGCAGTCCTCTGCCGCGTTCATATTTTTACAGGCCATAGTTAGAGATTAGGCCAAAATTGGAAGTTTAAAGAAGAAATTAGGCAACTGAGAAGAAAAGAAAATGTTCAAAAATAGGAAATGTGGAGTTATTTTTGGTTGTGGAAATGTGAACTGAAGGAAATTAGGAGTAAGAGGAGTTTTTCTTACATTATTCTAAGCTTTGAGACTTTCAAATCAAGGATCCGATGCTCTTCCTAATGAATAACAGGCCTCCATGACTTTGTCACGACACTCTAATTGTCTCCATTTAAAGCATTGAAGAAATCTAGGTTTTTTGTCACCACTTGATTAACGATGAAGATGGGTAGTTATTTGCGTACGTGTGTGAGAAGGTAAAATGGATGAAAGTGGGTACCGTTTTGGTAATTGGGAAGGCAAAACTTGTGAGAGGGTTGGAAGGAAAATGACAGAACAATCCTTGATTTAATGGTCTGTTTGTTAGGGGTAGTTTTGTAATCTCAAAAGCTTCAAATGAGGGAATCCTCATTATATATAGATAATAAGTACTCTCGACTCCATACGTTCTAGTGAGTGCATCACAATATAATAATTCCTCGACTACTAAACCTAAGATTATATAATAATATCACTCGGCTAGTTAGTCCTAGGATTATAAATTTGTAAATCCTAACATTTCTCTAGCTTGTAGCCCTTGAAGAGTAATAGAATTATTGACTCCCTAGCTCAAAGCAGTCACATCTAGACGATATCATAAACTCCTAACCCATTTCTAAAATGTAAGTGACATCTGCTCACTAATAGCAATTGAACAAGTATAACTTGAGCATCCCATACCACTCAGTATTACTCAAACGTTTACTAGAAGCTAGTAAACTGCACTCACCAAATCAACAATTATTCTTTAATATGAGGCAATAAAATAACCATAAAAATATTATTGAGCAACCCATACTACCCAATACAAGAAATCCGTTTATTCAACGTCCTCATTATATAGAATTTAATTACAAAATCACCAATAAATTAAGTTCGAACCACTAAATATATAAAAATGGAAATGTATTTCAAAACTCTTAAAAATAGGTTTTTAAAATCAAAAATCCCTTTTTGAAATTTCCTTGTAATCCTTTTTATTAAATATTCAATTGACAAAGGTATTTCCCTTTCATAAATATTACTAAAAGCCCCTCATTTATACTTATAAAAATTCCATACATTCAATTACCCTTGAAACTCTCTATTTTCATTTTAAAACAACTTTTATTTCCAAAATAATTTCCAACAAATCATTTTATTTCTCGACCACTTTTATTTATCTATAAATATTCTTCAACTAAATTTTAAAACACCATAAATAATTTCTAGAACCTTTCAAAAATCCTTTAAAATCATAAAACCAATCGAACATCCAAAATATAAATCATCGAGCAAAATTCGCCAAAATCATTAACCAATCATCACTAAAAATTTATCGTTTGTCCTGAATCGAATTACAACAAATTCCAGCCATCCGTGCAATGTACAAACCCATATAAAATAAACTACCCATTAAAATGCAATCGAATAACATCTCCTTTGCGTTTTGGACAATCCAACGTACACAAAATCTTATAATCTATTTCAAAATCATATCCAATATCACATAATTAATCCATTATCCTAAATAAACAATTGCACGATGCTCACCACCACTGCACGTGTAATTGCTAGGCAAGTTCTCTCCATCTCCACACCACATGGTTGTGCCTCATACACCTAAAGCTGCCGCTCATCGCCCGTTGCCACCTACACATCGCGGGCACATTGCTTCAGCTACGTCGAACTCGCTCATGCCTTTGGTAATCCATCGCGATGCCACCAACAACTCCACACACACCGAACCCTAAAGTCACCACTGCCATATCGCAACCTTCTTCACGCTGCCACCAACTAGACATCGCCCCTTACCGCATCGATTGCACGTGATTTCTTTTTTTTTGTTTATCGCAATCTATGGATTTGAAAATTCTATAGCGGTTGGGGCAAAATGGGAACATATTTGGGTAAGGAAGTATATGGGTTTGGGTTAGTTAAGGGAATAGAAGAGAAGGGGAGTTTCAAAATGGACTTGAATTAGACTTATCTCTCTAATTTATATTTTTCTCATTTATTTTAATCCTCTCTTCATTTAAATTTTAATAAAATTTTCAATCTAATCTAATTTAATTTACACTTCACTGTATAATTTATATTTCGATAATTGGATGATTTTATTCAATTCGTTGCCCGCTTATTTATTTCCACTATTTTAATCACAAATAAATTATTTAAACTTTAAAAATATTTTATGTTCAATTAAAATAACTTATTCAATTTCAGTATAGTATTTGAAAAGAATTTATTATTTTAATTCAATTTATTAAAACAAAATCTTTTATTAAATAGAAATAAAATAAATAAGAATATATTTTCAAAATAATAATTATCAAAAATCCAATTTGAATATTTTTATTTTTATTTAATTTATTTAATTTGTAGTACAGAAATTGGGGTTGTTATAGGCTTCTCCCCTTAAAAAAATTGCGCCCTCGAAATTTCTTATAGGGAAAAGTCATACACAACTCAAACTCTGAACTTTATTCATAGGCTCATCCAATGACTTTCTATTTTTGCATACGGTAAACTTTGTGAAAATATTCAAAGTGTCAAATTTTTAAGAAAATTTCAACAAAGTCTCCTTTGTACGGAGTGCATTCCAAAAAATCAAAATATAATATATCACAACAGAAATACATCCCAATTAATGTGGCATCCAAAACATGGGAAAACAATATAATATCACATATATACTGAGATATTGTAAAAACATACCTTTTAATATCATTTTAAGCTATTTACCTTGTTATTAAGCATGCATAAGCGAGCTATTAGCACCCACTTTCCAACAAACTTCCAAAGGTTAGGAATGATTTTCAAAATTAAACTTAATACTAGTGTCATAGCTTTTCAAAATAATTTTTGGATCACAAAAGTATCAACTAGAATTCAAGTTATTATGGTTTTCCTTTAGGTAGTAAATTTTAAAATGAATACACAAATGCAGGCCCACTTAAAAACCTATGTTTTTGCTAGAAAACTATAAATTTTTTGCAAAACTCATAAAATAAAAGTTGTTCCTTATCTTGTTAGCTTTCCAGAAAGTACAAAATTGTTGAAATTGGACAACTCCTCAGAAAGTTAATATCAGATGAATTTAGCAATGTTTATATGGAATTTTGCATTTTAGGATAGCAAGGTCCTTTCTTAATAACTTAAGCTTTATCCATTGTTATCCATAAAATTTTGCAGAGTGATTAACATGAAAGTTGTTAGTTATGAAAATACCTTACTAACCATAGAAAAGCACTAAAATTGTGTCATGCAATCAAAAGTTATTGATGTTATACTACAGCACTACAAAACTTTTTGCAATAAGTTGCATACAATCTTCTTATAATAAGTTATACACATATACAAAGGGGTTATTTTCCTTTAACTTAAAATATTGCACCATTCCAAACTTTGTTTTAAATATATATCAAAATCATCCCTTCACATTATTTTAAATCAAAAAATTTTGTACATTTTTTCCATTACAGAACAACACTTCCTTCTTCTTTTCTTTTTCTTCAAAATGATTTCAAGACATCTTTGCACAAATTGCTCTTTCCTTTTTTTCAAACATGTTTTAAAAATAATTAACATCTTTTCACAAAACATTTGGTACCATATTTCCGAAGTTTTTTCTTCAAATTACTTGTAGAAGACCAAATTTAAACAACTTCACAAATTTTCAACTCAAAAAAAAATTTAATTTCAAACTATTATAAAAATTAATCAACTTCATAAAAGCTATTCTACTTCAAAATCTATAACAATGTTTATCTCATAAATTTATCCTCAACAAATTTTAAATTGAAACAGATATAGATCATATTATTTTAAACTAGAAAATAATTCAAGCTTAAGCTCCACTAACTCCAAACATCTTTCCAATTTATAATAAATTAAATACCTTTCTTCCTTGCAAATTAAAATTACTAAATAACTTGACTAAAATACAAATGTTTTTTTAATATTCTATAATACTTCCTTTTCAACAATATAGCTTAATATACTTCTTTAAAGTATTATTCCATCTTCAAACATCCTTAAAAAAATTCAAATTCTTTCAAATTAATATTTATAAAGGTTTTTCAAAGGAATTTTTATATACAAACAAATACTCACTTCCAAAACAACAGCTACGCTTTTTCAAAAATAATATTTCCATCTCAAAATATTCCTTTTAAAAAGGTATTGTCCTTTTTTAAAATCTCAAACATCACTCAAAGTAGAATTTTCGAAAAATTGTTACTTTCCAAATATCATTTATAGCACTTCCAAAATATTTGTGCTTCTTTTCAAAATTTTGTGTTCAAGTGTCTTGCCCTAGTGTTTAGAAATCCCCATCAATAACGTTGGCAAGATACATCGATTAGAATTTTAAAAGCATTCGATGAACAAATTAACACCAAAATAAACTACTAAAATATACTTAATCAATTTATAAAATCAAATTTAGGTTTTGTTAAATCATATGCTTGTTTAAATAAAAATATTTATTTTCAAAATTCATATATGCATCCAATTCGTTAACCATCAACAATAATAAAAATCATCCCACATCATTTATCCATAAAATCAAACAAGCATTGTACAATAATACACACATTTTCAAATAAGCAAACAATCACCTTCAACAGAAAGCTATCTATCAGTTCTCGCTGCGAAACTTTGATCTTTACCGGATCTTCTTACTTAAACTTGTCTCATCACAACCTAGAATTATGACATATTTATAAAGTGAGATTCATATTAGGGTCTTTTACGGCTTTCCTAATCAAACTATACTTTATTCGCATTCAAGCCACACAAAGGTCAATTCACCATCATCAATGCCAACACTACTGATCAGGCTAACCTATGACGATCCGCACTCGGCACCCTTTGAATCCAAGAATAAACCACACATGTCTGAACCAGAGTGCACCGATTGTAGATAATCATGAGAAAGAAAAGAGAGGGTGAGAAGAAAGAGAGAAGAAAGAAGAAGAGAAGAAAAGAAAATGAGAGAAGTAGAACCAAAACAATACAGAATCTCACATCGTAGCGGAATAACATATAATATAGATCAATAATCTTTTCAAAGAGAAACTGTAATATACATAAATCAATATCAGAGTACACAATAAATAATCATCAGCTTGGATAGTTATAATAACCTGTCCTCACAAATGCTGATAATTTACAACAACAACAACATATAGCAACGGAAAAATAACAGATATGTGTATACGACATAAAGATCTCCAGCTCGCGTGCTGAAGCTCCAAAAGCACCAAATCTGAACCTGTAAATATACTCAGTCTGACCCGAGCATTGAAAGGGAAGAATGCATGAATCAGTCTGGTAAACCAGCGTGAGAAAACACACCTCGACTGAATTTATAAAGTTATCCAAACTTTTCCTTTATCAAAACAAAAGGGTATCTCGTAAGACCGAGTCGCAAATAAATACCGACAAGGATTTTACCTTACAATAACCAAAACATCTCATATCAAATTCTCTTATATTATAATAGTGTCTATTGCATACAAATAATATTAAAATAGCTGAAATTGTTACATTATTAAATTCCAGCATACACCTTGTAATACAAGGCTTTCTACAATAGAAAATGGCAGGCACGTATTGGATTTTGTATTTCCATACAAATGACTAGGTAAAGGGACTACCTTTCCGAAATTCGGTACACCTCTAGAGGGATGTACATAGGGTCGAGATACTCGGTGCCTAAACCAACAGAAGTACGGCCTACCCCTTCCTGGATAGTACCAAATATGTCATCACTCCGGTCGTTACCGACCTAAAATCTGTGGCCACAAGCATACACAACAATAATCAGATACACGACGTCATAGCGTGTAAAGATATATCTAGAAGAGTGATGACATCTCCTAATGGGAGCTACCCATTTAAGCCTTGCTGCTTCTATCCCTGTTTTAGTCATTGTTCGGGGAGTGAGGCCAAAGAGGTATCGATTACCTTTCACATATCACATTTCACAAATCACATCAACTTTGAATGCCACATTGCCATTTCCATTGACTACTAATTGCCTTCTACAAAAAATACAACCCTTGATCTCGTACGTCTCAAGGAGGGTGTTAAGCTAAGAGAAGTTGCCTTCTCCGCCACCACATGATGCACGTTTGTAAAAACCAATGTACGTAATCTTAGAAATGCAATGTCAAACACTCGTCCATATAAGTTGTCCAGGAACAGGACAAACCGAAGGTACTTTCCTACCACATCCAATCGGGAAATCCCTAGTATTAGTAACGGATAGTCCTTGCATTGGATATTTCATAACGAAGAGACTACTACTACTGGATGTATATTGGGATTTTAACCCACAACGATCAACAAGCGGTCCTTCATTATGAAAATCCTAAACATCAACATCATCGACCAACCTGCACAATCGTTGCATAAATGTTGGTACGAAGTGGTTTTCAGATAAATCTGATCCCGGTCTCTTCGCACCAACAACGCAAAAGAGTTTCTCAACCTCACACAGAAACTAAGTCTCATAGACTTATCACGTCTCCAACTTTCAACTTGCTATCCTTCGGCCAAGAAGGAAGCTCGATAGATTGGAGTAATCACTCCGCACTACACAAATCAACATTCTCAACACAAACAATAATCAAGCCTACACAGTCAGTTATGTAGTAAGTGTACGACTAATTAGTTTCTCCATCGAGTTAAGGAACTAAAATGGCCAATTTTGATAGTCGGTTATTTAACTATCAAAGCAACAAACATAATCTAGCACTTAATTAATCACTGGGCCTGATTTCATTAATCGTTTATAATTCAAAACACTTCCCAATTATTCACTTCAAAATATCTTTAAAAAGATAATATTCAACACCATTTCCCTTAGTAGATATTTGGAAAACATTTTCATATACTTATTTTAATAATAAGTAAATTTACAAATAATCTTATTTTATTTTCAAATCATTTAAACTCCATTTTATAATATCACTCCAAAACATCCATTTTATTTAAAGGATTATTCACTGTCCAAAAT
This sequence comes from Allium fistulosum, assembly GCA_030737815.1. NCBI lineage: Eukaryota > Viridiplantae > Streptophyta > Magnoliopsida > Asparagales > Amaryllidaceae > Allium > Allium fistulosum. The sequence goes on from CM060908.1 coordinate 720,105,230, forward strand.
CGTGAATAATTCTCTTACCAAATTCATTCTTCTACATATTTTATTTAAAGGATTATTCACTATCCAAAATCGTGAATGTAATTCCTTTAATAAACTTACATTTTTAACTTATCAAATTAAATTGATTTCACATTTATAAAACAGTGTTTACGAATTTTATTTATAATTTATAAACACTTCCATATATAAAATTCCTTTTTACCAAATTTCCATTTCTATGTCATTTATAAGCCAAAATCTAATTATAAGTTAATTTACTTATAAATCTCTTATTTACAAATTAATTCCTTTCAAATCTTATTATTTATAAAATCCATTATAAATTCTTTTCTAAATTTCAATTGCAAATCCATATATAAATTTGATTAAAATTCCATTTCTAATATTTATAAAACACCATTTATAATTCCATTACTTTAATTTATAAAATATCAATTTTATAAATCTTATATACAAACCATTTATAATAAGTTCAAACTTCTCAATTTAACCTATTTTACAAAATAGTTATCTCCATATTTCAAAAATCATATTTTGCTTATATTTCACAAGAGCCATAATTTTTATAACATAAAAATTATAACTTTTATTTATTTAAAATAAATCCATTTCTTTAACAATTCAAAATTTATATATTTTTCCAATCGCTTTGAAATCCTTTTTTAATTGAAATCATCATGTTAATATTTTTAATTTCCAAAATATGGCCCAATGCTGCAAAAACGCTAAATAAAGGCATTCACATCAATCATACCAATCATGGCATCCAAACATCATATATCACAGTATAAGAACATATATAATAATATCTATAAATAAAATCAACAACAGTGAGGAATCCAGTTGGATCCCTCCAACCTGTCACCTGCAACAAATATACATATGATAAAAATAAATACAATGTCCGCTTCGAGGCAGACGCACGTACAAAGGGTCATCCGCTCATACACGGGAACGTATAGGGTCTCATCCGCTAAAATATGCGAGAATATACCCAAACCAATCAATATATATAATATATCATATATATCACCCAAACAATCATCAATCATCATAAATAAAATTTATTCTCACTTATATAAAAATATAAGCGAGTTGGAAAGAGTGAGTTATACTCACTTTGATTTCCAGTTGTCGTTGCAGCGTTTTATTTCGATTAAAATTAAACGGGCGTTTAATTTTAACCAAAATTTTCATTAGCTCCAAATCAATCCAAACCAGCTCCATCGCGTAGTGTTCGCGAATACGAACCCAGCGCAACTTGTTTCGTCAAATTTCGACCTCGTATGAACACGTTATGGATTAATAACCATTCGACGATTAACAATGTAATTAACTAAAACAAAATTATAATTAAAATTTAAAACCTTCCTAATCATCTCTCCCTCCCACGTTCATTCCCTGTAACAGCTGAAACCTAACTTCGCCCCCTTCCTCCTCGCGTCTCGCCTTCCACGTCCATCGAGAGGACGATCCAACTCCATCACGTCGAAGCCCCACCTCGCCTCAACCTACGGCCACGAGCACGCTGAGCTCAGCCTCCCCCTTGCCGTGAATTCGTTCCATAGACACCATACAAACGGAGGCCCATTGCCGACGATCCCTTGCTCCAAATTCGATCATGACCTTTGAAGATGAAGATCTCGCGATGCTCTACAACTTTGTAGTTGAACGTTTTTGCTAATTATTGATAGATTGAGAGTTATTGGAGGAGGAAGTTTTGAGCTCTCTAGGCCATTGAAATTAAAAATGGTGGCTAGGGTTTAAAACCCTAAGGTTTGTGAACAAATGAAGAAAAATTGAGGGGCTTTTATAGAAAATTTTCCGCGCACTATTCATCCGAAAATTTTTCGAAGTCCAATCGAAGCATGCCTCCTCCCTTTTATAATGTTTTACCCCTAATCCAAACACAATGGAATATGTATCAGGAGCCAATTCCATCGTATTTGGAAGATGGGTTTTCGAATCAAATTATTTTAATTAAAAATTACTTAAATAAATTTCTACGCGTTCCTACTTCCCACGATCAAACGGTAAATCTGATTGACGCGAAATTTGAAATCCTACAATAATATAACATTACGGATCCAATGAAACTAGTTTCGTCGAAATCCGAGACCGCTTGAAAATGACTATTTTTACACGTTAATTAAATAATAAAATTTCCAATTTCTATAAATTAATATTTAATTCAATTTTAAAAGTTTCACCAACTCCATTCTAATTCAAATAGAATTTAAATCAACTTAGAAATCATTTTTATTCTTATTAAATTCAAATTTCAATTATTTTACACAATTTCAAATATTAATTTAATAATTTAATTATCCAAATAAATCACTATATTTGAAATATAAGTTATTTAACTTATAAAATTTACTTTTGAATATTTAAAATCAATAAAATATTACAAATTCAAACAACTGAAAAACTGGATCGTTACATAACCACTCCTTACTTCACTACCTCCCTCATTAATTTCAATTTCACACAGAGGCTAATACATACAGAAGAGGAGGAAATCAGAAATATATATGTATATATGTATGACAAGTACATCCCTAGATGATTACTCCAGTAATAATCGTGTAGTCCTACTATCCTTTTAATATGGGTAAGTACCACACACTCAAGGGTAACAAGGACTTTAAGGTTACAGTAAGATCAAGATTCGTGTCACAAATATTCTATATTGTTCTGAACCTGCTCAGAAATCAATTTGTAACGCCCCAACTTTATACCTATATTACCAAAGAGAATTATTGGGTAATCATGTCTAGTAATATGGAGAATAAGGCTTGTTAGGAGCGACCACACGTGATTATTCCCTGTAGCCAACACCGATATGTATCTCACCTCATAATATATCAAAAATATATGTACTTGGTATCAGCAATAAGCAATAAACATGTGAACTTACGAAGACAGAATAATATACAACACATACAAATGAACATAGAGTCACAGATTGTAGCAGAAAAATATTATACATAATAAACTGGTACCAATTGTAACAGTGTCTTTTGCGCTACGATAATATATACCAAGTCAAGTTAAAACTACATAACTCATGGCCATCTCATCAAAAACTAAATACAAGGGGACATCCAATGGAAAATGTACATAGTCATCCCTCAAAACATGATATAAAGTATACATATATTATCTCCTCTAAAGCCCAATCATCCAAAATGGCTAATTGCACTGTACTTGAAAAGTCTCAGACTGACCCTGGTATTATATAAATAATAAACAGATTAGACTATATCTAAATCCAATGTGAGTACGTAATGGTAAGCATGGTAATAAAAGGCAAGGTACGAATATGATGCAACATAACATCCATCATAACATCAACATAATATACCATGCCACATATCTCAGATATCGCCCATGGAATACATATAGGCTAGTAAGAATCATGATATTTATAAACCGGTTGATAACAGTCGAACTCAACAAAATCATAAAATACTATGGATAAACACACAACGTGTCCACAAAAATCATTAATAAAGGAATGAATCATGAACCATACTAAATACAATAGTCAATAACTAAAATATATATCTTAACTTATAGTCCTAATGGAAATGTAGACTTCTAAATGTCAATCCCTGAAAACATAAATCTAAAAAGGCATAATCTCAAATAAACAATTAATGTATCAAATCTCGACTTACATTCCTAATGGAAGTAATAACTTCTGACTGTTAAGCCATAGAAGATAAATTAGGAAATCTAGGATCCAAATAGAATATAATCCATACAAATACATGAACCCATATTCATGAATACTATCTCGACTTACAGTCCCTGTTGAAGTAAAGTCTTCTGACTATTAGTCCTTGGAGATAGCAAGAAAATAAAAATCCTAAATAAAACACAATCCATGCAAAACACCGAAAGCAATATCCAATTAATTATATCAACCTACAATCTTAATGGAAGAGATAACTTTCGACTATTGGGCCCTCAAAGATATTAAGAAAACTCAAATTTAATAAACATCAAATCAATCAAATACTTAATGTACAAAACCATATATCTGGACCCACGGTCCTTAGAGAGGCGAAACTCTCGACTGAATTGTCCTAGGAGATAGAAACAACAAATCATATAAAAGGATATCTCTCAGCCATAGGCTCTAATTAGAGAATGAAAAACGAGCTCATAGCAAGTCTCCAATGTCATAGGTAGACAAAACGCACCTGTCTTGGTTTAGACTATCTCAAATGACGAACTAATACACAGCCAGTCTCTAAAGTTATATGATTATATCTCTAATGAGGTGATAAAACAAAATGTATCATAGATAATGGATCTACCTATGTTATTCAAGTGGGAGACTGACGTACCGTAGCACTGCTCCAGGAAATCACTAATAACCGTAGTATGTTTCCTACAGCACCTTAATTACTCCCTCAATCGTGACACTTATATACATTGCATGTCATAAACACGCTACAAGACTACATTGTACATTAGCCATGACTCTTACTTGCCTTTGGTAATAGATCATTAGTCCTTAAGTGATGTCCAGGCAATAGCTCTAATGAGAGAAATAACTCTCAGCCTACATACTCAATAAGATGATGTCACTGATCTAGGGCGCAATCCTGCAATCAGGACCACTAGGATGGATAACTAGCCTATTTGGTGGGTTTAATTCACACGCTCTACATAGTGGTGTGAACCATATGACATAGATTCCCAACAAATAATTTCAACTATATAAGTCCTAAAGAGAGTGATAACTAGTACTCTCGACCCAAGGTGTCCTGATTAGAATGATAATTACTCTTGGCTCGATAAGTCCTACTGAGAGTGATTCCTAATACTCTCAACTCTATGATCCTTAATGAGAGCCACATCAAATGCTCTCGACTTTAGGAGTCTAGATGAGAATTACAATAACTACTTTCAACTGTATGAGTCTTGGTGAGCGCATCTCAACATAACATCCTCGACTACTAGCCTTAAGAGTAGATAATGATACTTTACTAGTTAGTCCATAGAGGATGTGCTGAAATACTCTAAATGAGATAAGTCCTAATGAGAGTAAAATAAGTACTCTAGACTCCAGACATCCTAATGCGAGCGTCACAAGATAATAATTCATCGACTGCTAGCCCTAACAGTAAATAAAAATAGCACTCGGCTAGTTAGTCCAAAGAGGATAAATATGCAAATCCCAACATATCTCTAGCTTGTAACCCTTGAAGAGTAATAGAACTATCAACTACCCGGCTCTAAGGAGTTACCTCTAGACAATATCACAAACTCCTAACTCATCTTCAAAATTTAAATGACATCTGCTCACTAATAGTAATCGAACAAGTATAACTTGAGGGTCCCATACCACTCAGTTTTACTCGAACGTTTACTAAAAGCTAGTAAACTACACTCACCTAATCAATAATTATTCTGTAATATGAGTCAATATAATAACCAAAAAATATAACCTAGCTTCCCACACCATCAAGTACTACTAATCTGTTTATTAAACATCCTCATATATTAAATTTAATCACCAAATCTCCATAAATTAATTTCGAACCACTAAATATATAAAAAAGGGGAATGTATTTCAAAACTCTTAAAAATATATTTTTAAAATCAAATATCCCCTTTTAAAATTTCCTTTTAATCCTTTTTATTAAATATTCAATTTGCAAAGGAAATTTCCAGTCGAAAATATTATTAAGAAACCCTCATTTATACTTATAAAAATTACATACATTCAACTACTCTTGAAAATCTCTATTTTAATTTTTAAAACAACTTTTGTTTCCAAAAAAATTACCAAAAAATCATTTTATTTCTTGATTACTTTTATTTATTTACAAATATACTTCAAATAAAATTTAAAACACCATAAATAATTTCTCGAATCATTAAAAAATCCTTTAAAATCAGAAAATCAATCGAACGTCCAGTATATAAATCATGGAGGAAAATTCACCAAAATCATTAACCAATCATCAATAAAAAGTTATCGTTTGTCCAGAATCAAATTTCATCGAATTTTGGCCATCCGTATAATGTACAAACCCATATAAAATATACTACACATCAAAATGCAATCGGATAACATCTCCTATGCATTTCAAACCACCCGACACACACAAAATCTCACAATCTATTCCAAACTATATCCAATATCACATAGTTAGTTCAATATCCCAAACAAAAAATTAATCCAAGCAATTCCATTAATATCCACAATCAATTCAACCAACCAATGCAATCTAATCAAAATAAATATATATATATATATAACATGCAAAGGAAAAGGATATGAATGTGAATATAAAACTCACCTCAAGTAATTGCTTTCCTAAGCTCATTCATTAGCTTTAGCTTGCTCTTTCCCAATTTCCATCATCTATAGCTGTTCTCTGCTTAAAATTTGACATGATGCTTTCGCCGTCACTTCATATGTCATCGTTACAAAAATTCACTTCATCTCCACTCCACATAGTCAACTTGCACCTGAAGCTGCAGCTCATCACCCGCTCCCACCAACACATTACGGGCTCACGACTTCACCCATGTCTAACTCGCTCAAGCCTAAAGCCATCTATAGTAACGCCACCAGCAGCTCCACACATGCAGAAACCTAACAACACCACTGTCGCATCGCGATCTCCATCATGTCGCCGTTAACTAGACATTACCCCTACATACCTCGATCGTACACGATTTCATTTTCTTATTATCGTGATTTCTGGATTCGAAAATTCTAGATGTGATAAGGCGCGATGTGAAAGATTTAGGCAAGGAAGTATGGATTTGGGTTGGTTTGGGAATAGAAGAGAAGAGGAGTTTTAAAATGGGCTATGACTTGGGCTTTGGCCTTTAATTTATATTTTTTCCATTTGTTTTAATTCGCTCTTCATTTAAATTTAAATTTAATTTTTAGTCTAATTTAATTTAATTTAATTTACACTACACTCTATAATTTATACTTTGATAGGATGATTTCATTCAATTCAATGTTTGCTTTTTTATTTTCCATTATTTTAATCACATAATAATTATTTACACTTTAAAATATTTTATATTCAATTCGAATACTGTATTTGAAAAGAATTTGTTAATTTAATTCAGTTTATTGAAACAAAATCCTTTATTAAATAGAATTCAATTAAATAAGAATCTACTTCCAAAATAATGATCAAAAATGGAATTTGAATATTTTATTTTAATTAAATTTATTGATTTTACAGCGTAGAATTCAGGGTTGTTATAGACTTTCTCTTTAATAAAATTGTATCCTCGTAATTTCTTATAGGGAAACATCATACACAACTCAAACCCAACTTAATGGGAACATCTTATTAGTTAATATATACATGTATCTTTTAAATTAAATCCTATTAATCAATTTTAATTCTTATTAGTCAAATCATATTTAATTTGTTTAATTTTTTTTATATAAAAATTCTAAAATTTTACATCACTCATCTTAAATTATTCAAGATAGTTAATCAACTCTAAATTTATAGTTTGTTTATGTATGCACATCAGTATATCTATACCTTTTAATTAATTAAACTTTAATTGATTTTAATTAATAAATTTTATTTAATTAAATATTTTATTTAACTTGAAATTTAAATTTAATTTATCATAAATAATTTTATGGTAAATCAATAACTTCTACAATTATAGTTATGCACATATGTCAATATATATGTTTTAATTGATTAGATTTTAATAAATTATTTTACTTTATTTCATCATATTAATTAAAAATTCAATTTCAAATTTTATTATTTAATTGCTAAATTTTTTTTCAAATTTAGTATATTTTATTACTTTTATAAAATTTCCCTTTTATATTTTAAACTTAGCTTTTAAATTTAAAATTGAATATTACATTTCCAATTAAATTGAAAATTAGCCTAGGGACTAAAATTAATCCAGGCCTGTATATTTGGGATAGCTTTAGGTTTACTTCATCCTTTAGGCTGGGCCAGTAGCCAGGTAGGGCAGAATACTTGTTACTCAAACCCAACCTTAAAAACAATCTTTCAATGCATCATACTAAATGGGTAGGCTTTAATCAGTTTGCCCTAACATTGCTAATTTAGACTGCCTAGACCATTTTGATTCTGATATCATTTAAAGAGCTGGGTCAGTCGAAAATAGGTGATATAGGTACATTTCAAAAAAAATCCTACTTGGGATTTATTGGGCCAATTAACTCTAAATGGTTTATTTGATTCAATCTACTGTAGTTTTAATTAAAATCATATTTTATTTAGTTTTTCTAAAAAGGGATTTTAATTTAATTTAAATTAATATATTACAACGAGCATATCAAGTACATTTATATATGTGAATAGTGCAAGTGCAATAAATAAATAGTGTATATGGTTAATGAGCACATTTATAGGTGTTGGGATTTACATCGCAACGGGCACATCCGCTTTTTATATATGCCTTTGTTAGCCCTAATTTTATTTTTAAAACGTGTAAAATAATAATAATATATGTATATACATAATTTAGTTATACATAATATGTTATAAAATATTTTCAACTAATAGACAATAATTATTTATAATGTTACAGTTTATGAATTCAAGTAAGCATTTAATAAGGTGAAAAGGTGGAGAACTTTTCTCCTTCCTTTATTCATTCATTCATGTCATTTGAAATCAACATTTGAATAATTGAACCTTTATACGTAGTAAAATTAATTATGAATAATTTCATGTGTTTTGAATTTTAAAATTAACATTTGAAATCCAATTTTGACTTAGGAAAGATTCAACAATGGATCTATGGATTTAACAAAAGTCCTTTAAATTTTGAATTGGAGTAGTAGACACACACAAACAAACATATGCATATGCACATACATATACATATATATAATAAACTATATTTTACATATATAGGTATAACCAATAACTTTACATGTTTTGAAATATAAAATTAGCATTTTAAAAACAGGATTTGATTTAGGATAAATCCAAAATTAGACTTATATTTTACATAAAAGTCATCTTATAATTTTGAGTTGAAATAAAATATATAAATATATGTAAATAGTAACCAAATGTATTTTATATTTTAGGAGACATACATACATGAAATTTACATGCAATTCCTATAAAGTAATCTCAAGTAACTAATATATGTATTTAACTTATATTTATATGTGTGATATGTTACTAAATATTTCAACTAACTAAAATTAGTTTTAGATCTAAATTTTTAATTACTAAGCAATAATAAAAAAATAGTAAACAATAGATTGGATAAAATAGGCATGTGCAAATTCATTGTATAAGATAAAGAATTTAAACAATACAAACATAACATAACATAAAATCAAATGAAATGTACAAGATATGGATCTAAACTATACTAACCATGGTGTAACATATAATTAAATGAAATTGAGAATCGCCTTATGATGTACCATTGATCAAGAATTTATATCGTTGGTAAGTATCATGGTCATCCAACAAGAAGGGTTTCAATTTATTCAAATGAACGGTATAAACACTCAACGATTCTAACAATTGAGTATAGGAGTTCGGATTTTCAATTCATAGATGTGGATCTCGGAGCTATGAATAGAGATACTCTTGATATTCACAAAGAAAAAGGAAAGTGATTTGGACAAAAAGGGAAGTGACTTGGACAAAAAGAGAAATGACTTAGACAAAAAGAAATGAAGTGAGTTAGACAAACATGAAGTGACTCACTTATTTTGGATTGTTATTTTTCAGTGATTTACTGTTGAGATTTTTTTTTTCAAACCAAGTGATCACTTCTTTAATTTATTTCCCCCAAGATCCAAATTCTTACCAATATAAAAATATTAGTATATAAGTCAATTCAAGTCATTTATATATGTGAAGATATATAAATGTTTCCTTGCTTATCAGAGTATTAAAATTAACAAGGAAAATTCAATCACACTATATTTCTCATATTTCAGAGAATTGGTGTCACATAGCCATTTCTATTTTTACATTCTCCTTTTTGATCTCAAGCTTGATTAATATTAAATTCAAATATTGCCACTTATTATTTTCTTGCTTACTTCTCAAATTAATTGGTTTCTGGGTTTACAAGCCATACATTTAATTTCCGGAATTCTTTATGATTTGATACTTATCATATGAATACTGAGGTGATAAACTAGGTTGAAGTCTAGGCAGAGAAAAACAACACGTGTGATCAAGGTTTAGACACAACAAGCACAAACCAATCATGACAGACAAAATGCATATTTCCTGGTTAACAGAGCAAATAATCATCACATGAGTGATGGTGTTGTGACCTACTTTATAAATCATACAACTTCTTATATCTGGAGCTAGAAAAGTGTTGAATCTGGTTTTTGAAAGATATTTGCACTCTTCTGGACTAAAACTTATAGAAATGGTGTTCTGAACCTATAAACACTTTGCAACATTTCCCTGCCTACTGATTGGTATACATGCTTTCTACTCTTAATTTTTGTCTTGCCACTTAGTATCAGTTTTGAAGTTATAGTATCAGATTTTTCCTACTTAGTATCAGTTTTATAGTATCAGAAATTTCCTACCTAGTATCAGTTTTATAGTATCAGATTTCTCCTACTTAGTATCAGTTTTATAGTATCAGATTTTTCCTACCTAGTATCAGTTTTATAGTATCAGATATTTCCTACCTAGTATCAGTTCTAATTTCATAACTGAAGTGCCTCAAGACTTTCAAGAAAAGCATGTTCACACATCAGATTAAATGGCATCTTCTCCTTCAGCATTATCTACTAAAACTATTTCAGAACTTGTTATTTAAGTCCACAGCTCACAAACACACATACAACACTTAAGTTTCTTTTTCTTCCTACATACTATTTTCCAGATAACAAAGCAAAAGACACTCATGAAAATACTTAGAACATATTAGAGTTTGTCTAACTTATTTATTACAATGACACTGCTACTTCTCTTAAACACTTTAAATTCCTCAAGATCTCCAATTATCCATGCAAGCAAGCAAGCAATTCATGCATCTTTCCCTGCAGCAAAACTTTGAACTGCCCCAATAAAATGAGACACCCCAAGTATTGCAAAGGCAACAAATAGGGTCAGAAATAAATTCTGGTGTGAGTGAAATCAAGTATGCAAAATATCTTGTAAATTCTTAAGGCTGTACAGAGAACTTTTCTATTAAATGCTATTCAAATCCCAATTAAAATCTGAGAATGTGTATATTTAAGTTTATCTATAAACATACACCCAAGCATTCATCCACTTACTTCATTCAGTTGCACATGTACAAACTCCTATGGATTAACTCCCTAAATTCCATAGCATAATTTCTCTTTCTCATCTTTTTTATTTTGTTTGGTCTGAATTCTTGCCATTGAACACCATGTGTGCATTGCAAAGGGGCTCAGTTCTGTTAACCCTTTACACAGAGGCCTACAGGACTTAAACAAGTCATGCACATACCCATCAACCACCTGCTGATGAGTAGATCAAGGCACTACTCCTAAATTATTTTATAATTTAGAGACCATGCTTATTTATTTCTTTCTGGGGAATTTTTTTCTTTTGATTCCAGAGATACTCGTATTCTTTCCTTCCTTATATAGGTCAAGAATTATTAAAATCACCCAAAGATCATATCCAGACATACAAAGCATTCATGTAAAATTGCACACCTTATTTCAAAGTCATTTTTGCTTTTATCACATTTTTCTAAAACCTGCTTATATTTTTATTTCTAGAAATTTTCCATTGCTTACACAAATCTTAAGAAGTCATGTGCAAAACTATATTTATTCTTTTACTGTGAACATAAGGAATGGTTTTTGAGAAAAACCCATAAAAACTTATTGGTTTATGATCTGAACAAATCAGCACATATTTGTAATATTGCATTGTTCATATCATTTTTAATATAGACTAGACATAAGCATGAATCTCATTATTCACACTGCCTACTTCTTTTCTTTCATTGATACCCTATTCCACAGTAAAATATTTGATTCATTTTTCATATCAAAACTAGCATATATAAAGTCTATTTCTGTGATTATTGTATTTGTTTGATTATCTATGATTTTAAAACAAAAACTGAAACCATCACAACAAGTCAAAACAGGTTAAAATCTCATCCAAAAACCCAACCAGAATACCATCCATGATCAACATATTTTCATCCAGAGAATAAAATCAAACAGAAAAACATAATGTAGTGTTTATATAAAATAACTTGGCTGCCCTTAACATGGGTCTTAATGCCTTACAGATCATAAGTGATTAATCACTCACCTTCCTCCTCTCTTCCCCGAGAATGCCTTAGCTTGAAAACGGGGTGAGCTCTCCTTTCTATTTTTTTTTAGTGTGTTTCTGTTTTCCCTCAGAGAAAACCTCTGCTTCCCTCTTGATTTAAATCATTTTGCTAGGGTTTTACTAAAGGAAAAACCCATTTTATCCTCACATTACTCAGAGAATTATGTGTGTGTTGTTATGGCTAAATGTGCCATTTTCTCTTGATTTCTATTTGTAGTAAAAGCAGTTGCTTCTCTGCTTTTCTGTGCACATGCTATTTGCATGATCCACCTACACATCATCTTTGTGTGACTCAGATACATTGTATACCTTGTCAGGCCTGAATGGTTCTTTTATATTATTTCAAACCATTTATTTCCTGATTTATTTTTAAGAAGGTATTTATGCACAATAATACTAAACTGGTTCTCATGCAATTTAGTTATCAAAAGGACTTTATCATTTTATACTTCTTTGGCTACTCATATCTAATACATATATATTTATATATATGTATATATATAGGAGATATCTGTATATAAAAACTCACTCATATTTGATTATTTTCTTCCCATTATATTTTATTGAAAAATCTCTATCCTCTTATTTAATCATTTCACTTACTCCTAATATTATTATTGTCAGACTATATTTTCTTTTCTTAAAAATTCTCATTTTCTAATTTTATTAAAATTATTTTTATCTCAATAATTTGGGTCTTCACATACTCTCCTCCTAAAAGGAATTGTGTCCCACAATTATTCTCTCATACATTTCCATCCAAATGTATACAAAGCATAATTTCAATTGAATGAGATTTCAGAAACTCATTCATTCCAAATCAATCAAACATACATAAATAATTTTAAGGTCTCATCATAATTTTTAAACATACCTTTAAGTAGAAAACAGATTAGGATACTTATCCCTTATCCTATCTTCAGCCTCCCAGGTGCAGTCATTTTCATCTAAACTCCATTGGATTTTAACTAGTTTTATTATTTTATTTCTCAGTTTCTTTTCTTCTCTAGCCACAATGCCCACTGGTTCCTTTTTATAAACCAGATTTTCTTGAATTTCAACATGTGTAGGAGATTCAAGAATGGCCTCCTTATCATGCACCCATTTCCTCAATTGGGATACATGAAATACATCATGTATTTTGCTCAATTCCTCTGGTAACTTCAACATATAAGCCAAAGTTCCTATTCTTTGAACAATCTCATATGGTCCTACATACCTTGGTGATAGTTTCCCTGCTTTGCCAAATCTCAGTATTCTCCTCATTGGTGAAACTTTGAGAAACACATAGTCTCCCACCTCAAATTCTACTGGCCTTCTTCTTTTATCTGCATAGGCTTTCTGTCTCTCTTGAGCTACTCTCATTCTTTGCCTCACTAATTCAATTCTTGCAGAAGTTTCCTTCACATTATCTGGTCCAAGCAACACCCTTTCACCAGCCTCCATCCAACATGCAGGAGATAAACCAGGCTTTCCATACAAAGCCTCAAATGGAGCCATTCCTATGGTGGACTGGTAGCTATTATTATAAGCAAACTCAGCTAAATAAATGTGATCCTCCCAGTTGCCTCCAAAATCAAGTATGCATGCTCTCAGCAAATCCTCTAAAACTTTATTAACAATCTCAGTTTGCCCATCTGTTTGTGGGTGGTAGGCTATGCTTAGGCTTAGTTCTGTCCCCATAGCTTCTTGAAAGCTACTCCAAAATCTTGAAGTAAACAAAGTATCTCTATCACTAATGATAGTCTTGGGGATGCCATGCAATCTCACTATCTCTTTCACAAATAATTGAGCTAGCTTGTGAGCATTTCTGTTTGAACTTATTGGGATGAAGTGTGCTGTTTTTGTGAGTCTATCAACCACTACCCAAATACTATCATTGCCCCTTCTTGTTCTTGGCAAACCATCCACAAAATCCATTGAAATGCTTTCCCACTTCCAAGTAGGCACTTCCAAAGGTTGCAGTAAACCTGAGGGTCTTTGATAATCTGCCTTAACTTGTTGGCATGTTAAACAATTTGCCACATATTTTGCCACTGCTCCTTTCATCCCTGGCCACCAGTAATTTCTCTTGAGATCATGGTACATTTTTGTACCACCTGGATGGATGGTGTATTTTGTTTTATGATGCTCATCCATAACTTCTTGCTTCAGTTCCTCTACATTTGGCAGACAGAGCTTCCCCTTTTTCCTTAAGTATCCTTTATCATCTACTTTATAATTCTCTACTGTCATGCCTTGTGATAACATGTCCTTTTTCTCCTTTAAATTTAAGTCTTGACTTTGCATTTCTCCTATTTTATCAACCAGAGTCTACTTTAAAGAAATGAGGCTTAGTTTTCCATATTCAATCATATCACTATGTACCTTATCTGCTACTCTAATTTCTGCTCTTATTTCTACTTCACTGAGGATTGTCAAATCCTTGAATTCACTCATCATTAAGCTTGCCACTTTTGCTTGATGCCTACTCAATGCATCTGCCACTTTATTGGCTTTTCCTGGGGTGTATAATATATCAAGATCATAGGCAGCTAGAAATTCTACCCACCTATGTTGCCTCATGTTTAAGTCTTTTTGGGAAAACAAGTATTTAAGTGACTTGTGATCTGTAAACAATTCAAACTTAGCACCTAACAAGTAATGTCTCTATAGTTTCAATGCATATACTACAGCAGCTAGTTCTAAGTCATGTGTAGCATACCTGGTTTCATTTGGCTTGAGTTGCCTTGATGCATATGCTATGACTCTACCATGTTGGATAAGCACTGCCCCTAATCTAGATCCACTAGCATCTGTGTAAACCACTAGCCCTTCATTACCCTCTGGAACCTGTAAGACTGGAGCTTCCACCAGTGCCTTCTTTAGTGATGAAAAAGCTTGTTCACACTTCTCTGTCCACACATATGGTTGCTCCTTTTTAGTTAACTTGGTCAATGGGATGGCTATTCTTGCAAAGTCTTTTATAAACCTTCTATAGTAGCCTGCCATTCCCAAAAATGATCTCACCTCAGTCACTGATTTTGGTCTACCCCATGACTGCACTGCTATCACCTTAGTTGGATCTACACTAACTCCTTGTTGTGATACAATGTGCCCCAAAAACTTTACTTCATTTTGCCAAAATGTACATTTAGAGAATTTGGCCTTTAAATCATGTGCCCTCAGTCTAGACAAAACCAGATGCAAGTGCTTTGCATGATCTTCTTCTGATTTAGAATACACTAATATGTCATCTATAAAGACAACCACAAATTTGTCTAGAAAAATCTCTAAATGTCCTATTCATTAAATCTACAAAATATGATGGTGCATTTGTCAATCCAAAAGGCATCACCAAAAATTCATATAATCCATACCTTGTGTTGAAGGCAGTATACTTAATGCTTTCTTCCTCTACCTTCATTTGATGAAACCCAGAGGCTAAATCTAGCCTTGAGAAGATCTTAGCTCCATTTAATTGATCGAATAAATCATCAATTCTGGGGAGTGGATATTTGTTCTTGATGGTAACTTTATTTAGTTCTCTATAATCAATACACATCCTTAAAGTACCATCATGCTTCTTCACAAATACAACTGGGGAACCCCAGTTTGAACTACTAGGCCTTATGAAGCCTTTTTGCTCCAGTTCTTCCAACTGATGTTTCAACTCCACTAATTCTTTAGGACCCATTCTAGTCGGCTTCTTGATGATTGGGCTTGCTCCTGGGATTAGCCTTATTTGAAATTCTACTTGCCTATTTTCTGGAACACCTATGACTTCACCAAAGACATCTGGGTATTCATTTATAATTTTTATGTCCTCCAATGTTAATTCTTTCTCAGTCATGCTACACATGTGGTTACAGTAATTGATTTTTGCAATTTCACTCATAACTATAATATTTTTACCATTTTCTGTTCGCGAGAACCCCAACAAAAAGCAGTTTCCATCGGATAAGCGGGAATTTTTCCCTTCCAAAGAAAAAGCCCATTGAATCTGATTCTCAGTCTCAGTCTACTGGAACACCTTCCATTCGGAAGTGTTTCAATTGTGGTTCTCCTGATCATATAATTCGAGCTTGTCCTAAGCCTATCTTCTGCCGCTACTGCAAGAAGGAAGGCCATCGTAGTTCCACTTGTCCTATTGCTCCGAATAATCCTCTATCTGGCAAGCCAAGGATAGCGGATGCTTCTGGAGGTTCTTCTCAGGGATAAGGTATGACTCCATCTATTTTGGCAGATTTCTATTTTTCCTTTATGATTTAGATCCTAATTTGATGGCATCATTTTATTCTTTAAGCCCTCAAGATGAGGAAAGTGTTATTTTTCTCATTCTTGCAGTTTGAGAATTTTCCAGTATTTTTGATCTTGTCTTAGGATTATCACCTAAGCAATATCTTGAGTGGTGTTAAGGTCTTTTCAACTGACCTTGCCACCGGTTTTCATTTGATAGGAGTTGCGAAAGTTAGTCTTTCACTTACCGCATTCTGCACTCGTTATGATTCTTTATAGTGACTATTATGTCATTCAGTTTGTTCAGCTTATTTCATCCATTTTATGAATCGAGTATTCTATGAATTTCTCGATGACTCCATTTTTGTATTTATTGATTTTGGATGGAAAACAGCAATTTAAAATCTTTGCAAATCTTTTTCATAAGATTTATTTATAAGTATAATTGGACTTTGTTCTTAAACGAGCAAAGAATATTCTCAAAACTTTTACGAGATATTTTTATCATATAGAAGATGATTTTGTGATTGTATTGCCCATTAAGTGCTTTAAGAATTCTGGTCGATGCGCTTGATCAACGTTATCGATAGGAATCTCCTAAATGCTTTGATGAGACAGTCAGACACGATATATTGACTTGTAAAAAAAATGTAAAATTTTTCTAAAAGGGTGTTACATAGAGATAATTGTAATTTTTGAAGTTTTAGTTTTTCGGGAAAGAATATTATTTAAAAGAACTCTTTCTTTCTGGTGCTCTTATCCTTGTGACTCCCGAAAGGGAAATCGTGTTGCCAATGCCCTTTGTGTAAGCAACAAGTGGTTGTTTCTTGGTTGATGTCCGAATGGAATGACCTTTTTACCTAGTTCATCGGACGTTTTGTTATACATCGTGTTGTTGAGCTTCAGTGCATTTAACGTACCGTTTATATTACGTCGGTGATTCAAATTATTTGAGCTTAGGAATCCAGAGAATTCTCTGAGCAACCAAGTTCGGGCTTATCCTTTCGTGCTCTTCATGGTGAACTTTTTATTTCTGATATTCTTTTGTGTTGGTATGCTTTTATGGTTGTTACTCTTTATTTTCTTCTTAAGAATTGCGAGGACGCAATTTCTTTAAGGTGGGGAGTCTGTAACAACCCGCATATTTATCGATTGCATATTTAAATATTTTATTTAAATATAACATCGTTCATCGGATTATAGTCCAAAAAGCTACCTTTTGCAAACAGTCGAATTGAGAATCGAGACCACTTCCATTGAGTTCAAAATGCCGTTTGCGATCTTTTTGAGTATAAGCTTTGATATGTTTGGAGTAAGTTGAATTTTGCTATTTTCTATTTGGGTTTTGGGTTTGGATTCAGCCCACTAGCTAACTTAACACCCTAACTCAGCCCTCTCCTCTCCATTCACTCATTCTCATTCCTCAAACTCAAGCTTCAACTGAAAATGGTGGAAGGGAAAGGGAATTAGCAATTCCAAGCCCTAGTTCATTTGCAAAATCCAAATTCTTGCTCCAAAATCAAAGAGAAGCCATTGGTAAGCCTCCTCTTCATCTTCTCCAACTCTTTCTTCCTTCTATTTCAGAAATTCCTAAACCTAAATTTGGGAAATGCTTGTTTTGATCTAGATTGAAGCTTGTAGAGTTGAAGTGGAGAACGGTTGATCTTCTCTTTGCAATTGAGCTCCTTCTTCTTTGTTTTTGAGTTAAAAGGTGAGATTTTTATCTCACATCTTAGTCTATGATTATCTTTGAGTGTTAGGCATGAATTCCTAACTCTTATTCATGTGCATTTGCTTTGATTCGGATTGGTTTTGTGAATATTTCAATTTTTGGTGTTTCGAAGTTAAATCCTTAAAAATCATTGCTATGGTGTTTGATCATGTTTTAGTGTGCATCGAAGAGCCTATAGGGCTGGGTTGTCGATTGGCGGAAATCCTTAGCGCCCGTTGCTCGCCCGATTGCAATTTGGAAGAGTTTGATCTTCATATAGATAGGCTGGGAAGTGCTGGAAACAGGGTCCGGTCAACCAAAACTCTGGCCTGGTCGACCGACCTGCTACCAAAACACTTCCCGGGCTCTGGTCCGGTCGACCGACCCACTGGTCCGGTCAACCGACCAGCATCCCGCGGATTTTCCAAGACTGAGTTCGGTTGACCAAACTCAGTGGGTCAGTCGACCGACCTGCTTGTCTCTGCCCAGTTTGATATTTTCTTTGGTTTTTCCGATTTTCGATTGATTCATATCGATTCCAATTAGTTTTTATTGCATATTTGACTTTGATAATTCCTTCTTGATTTCGTGCACGGGTTTTTATAAAATGATCTTTTCAAATTGTCTCATTTCTCCAATTTATAATTTCTATTCAAAACACACGCACAACTTTGCACTTCGAGCGAAGAGGGAGGAGAATTAAATGATTAGATAAAACGCGTGCAATGAACACGTGCGTTCATCTTTTCAGTTAATTCCCAATCTATTCGTTTGAACGTTTTGACCTTTGGGTTTGGTTTACTGATGAGATGAGGTAAACGTTGTACTGCTTTGAGTGTGAAATTGACTAACGGATAGTAAACCGTTTAGTGCAAACGGGTGGTTATGGGACTCACGTTATGATGTAGCTCAGACCAGGAATGAAGGCATAAGTCGTACATGACTTATGGAATGGGCCATGAGACATGACCGACTCAAGGAAGCAAATGAAGGCATAAGTCATACACGACTTATGGAATGGGCCATGAGACGTGACCGACTCAAGGAAGCAAATGAAGGCATAAGTCGTACGCGACTTATGGAAGGAACTATGAGTCGTGACCGACTCAAGGAAGCTGCAAATGAAGGCATAAGTCGTACGCGACTTATGGAAGGGACTATGAGTCGTCACCGACTTAAGAAAACAGGAATGAGTCGTCCACGACTCAACGAAGACAAAGAGGTAAGTCAACCACGAGTTATGGAAGAAGCTGACATAAGTCGTCCACGACTTAAAGACAGAGCTATAAGTCGTCTACGACTTAAGAAGAAGGATCCAGGAAGAGCAACACGAGTTGAGAACAAACAAGGGATAAGTCGTCTACGACTTAAGAGAAGGGATGAGTCGCTGCCGAGTTATGACTTAAGATGAGTCGTCTGGTTTCCATAAGACGAGAACTGGGTTAAGTCGTTTGTTGTATAAGTCGTAACTCGTATACTGGGTAAATTGGCATATATGATAAGTCGGAAGATATCTGAGTCGGAGCCGAGTTAAGGATTGTGTTGTAACTTGTTGTAGTGTTTCTTTGTTATTTGTTAAGTCGTCATCTGTTAACTCGTGTCATTGATGAGTCGTTGTCTCATAAGTCGTATGTCGTCTGTATTCATGAGTCGTTCTATTTGTTAAGACGTTGAAGGCAAGTGCTGTAACTATTGTGCCTTAAGTCGTCACCGAGTTAGCCTGAGTCGTAGGTCGTAAGTCGGTTGCCGACTTAGGAGTTGGTGAATTTTATGTTTTTTGTGTGAGTTGTAAAGCGCCTATAAATAGGCCGGGTTTCTCATTTGTAAAAGGTTGTTGATTTTTGAATAAAATTCTCTTTTGATTGCTTTGTGCTTTCATTCAAATTGGTAGTTGAGTGTAATCTCCTATCTCCTCTTTCAGTTAATCGAGTGCGCTCGATTCAACGATTGTAGAAGCCGATTCGCGGAATCAAGTGCGCTTGATCAACGCTTGAAGAATTGAAGATCTTTGAACCCGGTATCGTGCGCGATCAACGAGTTCGAGATAGCTAGAGTTCGGTATCTTCGGATCAACGAATTCGGGCAATTCAGCATTCATCAATCCAACGACTGCTACTTTCACCGATCTACATTGTTTTGATTAATCCGCTGCGTCAGTTTTGGTATCAGAGCTTGTTCTAACCAATCATAGTTAGATCGAGACTTGGAGCCTATTCATTTGAAGATTTGAAGTTATCAATCACGGCCGAGAGTTTGAGGAAGTGGGTCGTGCATACCTTTGAAGTTTGAAGTTTGGATTTGTGATTTGGAGAAGTCGTGTTCATCGTGTTCATCGAGATTTGCAACAAAGTGGAAGATTTCGATCCGTTTCATTTTGGATCAAAGTTCGGAAAGTGTTTGAATTTGAAGTGTGAAGAATTTGTGAAGTTTTCAAGTATGCCGCCAAGAAGAGCTAATCGCCACTAAAACGTAGAAGCTTTGTATCGAAGAGAAGAAGCTGATGAGATGGAACAAAGAATCAAAGAGAATTTTAGTGAGAAGCTTAATGAAGGAATTGGCCGGTTAGAGAAGCTTATGACAGAAATGAATCAAAATCGTAGAAGGGTTTCACCAGAATCTAACCATGGGGGTAGTAGAGTCTCGCCACATTCCAATCGAGACAGAAGTGTTGAAAATGATCAAGGGCGAGGGAGAAACGTGAATGATCGAGAACGGAGGAACGTAGATAGAAGGGATGATGGTGGAAGGCGCAATGGTAGTAGAGATGTTGGTGGTCAGAATCGACATCGTTATGCATCTGATTTTGAAGAGGAATATGATGGTGGTAGTGTTCAAGGAAGGGGTCAAGGAAGAAACTATTCTGAGTATGATCACAAATGGGAGTCGGGGATGAAGACAGAAATTCCATAATTCAAGGGTGGTATGCAAGCAGATGAGTTTCTAGATTGGGTGGCTAATGTTGAGGAGATTTTTGACTTCAAAGAAGTTCCAGGACATCGTAGAGTGAAGTTGGTTGCTACAAGGCTAAGGGGTAGAGCTTTGGCATGGTGGCAGCAGACCAAGCTTACACGTGAACGAATGGGAAAGTCAAAAGTTGAATCTTGGGAGAAGATGAAGAAATTGATGAAAGCAACGTTCTTACCATACAATTATCAATCTTTGATGTATCAACGTTTGCAGAACTTGAGGCAGGGCACAAAGACAGTTAATGACTATGCTGATGAATTCTATCAACTTATTGCAAGGAACGATCTCATGGAAACAGAAGAGCAGCTGACATCTAGGTTCATTGGGGGATTGAGAATGCAGATTCAGGATATGGTTAATATGTTCGATCCAAGATCTGTGGCAGAAGCACATCAGAAAGCGTTGGCTTGGGAAAAACAAGGGAGACGAGGAAGTGGTGTGTTTACTAATTCTAACAATCAAGCGAAGGGTGTTGGTGGAAGTTCTAATGTTACTAAACCTATCAGTAGACCAGTGATGAAGGAGGTTGAGAAGTCAAGGGTTAACAATGGTTTCAAATGTTACAATTGTCAGGAATTGGGTCATAAAAGCAGTGAGTGTCCAAAGCCAAAGAAGAGAACCATGATTGCAGAAGTTGAGGATGAGGATGGTGATGGGGATTGTTCTAGCCCAGTTGAGGAGGACGAGCAGGATATTGCGTCAGGAGATGAAGGTTGTAACCTAATGCTGAGGAGATCGTGTTTAACACCGAAGCAGGAGGAAGCTAGTTGGTTGAGGAGTAATATCTTTCAGTCAACATGTACTATTCTGGGGAAGGTGTGTAAGTTTGTAATTGACGCAGGAAGCTGTGATAATATTATTTCAACTGAAGCTGTGACAAAGTTGAAATTGAAGACAGAGAAACATCCGAGTCCATACAAGTTAGCATGGTTGAGAAAAGGAGGAGAAGTGAAAGTGGATAGACGAGTTCGTGTTCCATTCTCTATTGGGAAGAAATACAAAGATGAAATATGGTGTGATGTAGTAGAGATGGATGTTTGCCACTTATTATTGGGAAGACCATGGCAATATGATCGAGCAGTATTACATGACGGTCGGACCAATAGCTACAGTTTTATGTTTAAAGGCACGAAGATTATCTTAGTTCCGAAGAAGAGATCACAAGAAGAAAGTAAGTCAGAAGAAATTGAAGAGCTGAAAACTTTATTGACATTAAAGGAGTTTGTTAAAGAAGTTGAAGAAGAGTCGGAAGTATTCTTGTTGATTGGGCGTGAGAGCAGTGAAGAAGTTGAAATTCCCGAAGAAGTTAAACCAGTTTTGAAAGAATTTGACGATGTATTTCCAGAGGAATTACCAACGGAGTTGCCACCGTTGAGGGATATACAACATCAGATAGATCTTGTTCCAGGTGCTGTATTGCCACACAGACCACATTATCGAATGAGTCCGAAGGAACATGAAGAATTGCGGAGGCAGGTAGAGGAGTTACACGAAGAGGGACATGTTGGGAGAGATCGAACCTTACAGTTGATTTCACAGTCCTACTTTTGGCCATCAATGAGGAAGGAGGTGGAAAGGTTTGTGGAGCGTTGTCATATTTGTCAGGTTTCGAAAGGAACTGCGACTAATGCTGGTTTATATATGCCATTACCTGTACCGATTAAACCATGGGTTGATGTGAGTATGGACTTCGTGTTGGGATTACCAAGAACCCAGCGAGGAAACGATTCCGTCTATGTGGTCGTAGATCGATTTTCGAAAATGGCACATTTTATTGCTTGTAAGAAGACGGCGGATGCTGTTCATGTTGCTCAGTTGTTTTTCAAAGAGATATATCGACTTCATGGGTTGCCAGAATCTATTGTGTCAGATAGAGATACTCGTTTTCTGAGTCATTTTTGGCTAAGTTTGTGGAAGATGGTAGGAACGAAGCTGAAGTTTAGTAGTGCTTATCATCCGCAAACTGATGGACAAACAGAGGTGGTTAATAGATCATTGGGAAATTTGTTGAGGTGTATTGTTCAAGATAATCTGAAGAGTTGGGATGTGAAGTTATGCCAAGCAGAATTTGCTCATAATCATGCAGTGAATCGCAGTACAGGGTTCAGTCCATTTCAGATAGTATATTCAAGCTTACCAAAGGGTCCGTTGGATTTAACGGTAGTGCCACAATCAAAGAAGACAGTTAAGAAAGCTGCTGATTTTGTTGAAGAATTGACGGAATGTCATAAGGTCGTTCAGGAACGATTGGAGAAAGCAAATGAGAAGTATAAACAATCTGCAGATATGAAACGACGGAATGTTGAGTTTAATGAAGGAGATCTGGTTTATGCAGTGTTAACGAAAGATCGATTTCCAGTGGGTGCTTATAACAAGTTGAAGGCCAGGAAAATTGGTCCTGTGGAAGTTGTAAAACGAATTAATGAAAATGCTTATAAATTGAAACTACCGGATGATGTGTATACTTCTGACGTATTCAATGTTAAGCATCTCGTACCATATCATGGGGATGAATTTGTTGGGGAAAAAGAGTGTGCAAATTCGAGGGCGAATTTCTCTCAACCTGGGGAGGATGATGTAGCTCAGGCCAGGAATGAAGGCATAAGTCGTACACGACTTATGGAATGGGCCATGAGACGTGACCGACTCAAGGAAGCAAATGAAGGCATAAGTCGTACACGACTTATGGAATGGGCCATGAGACGTGACCGACTCAAGGAAGCAAATGAAGGCATAAGTCGTACGCGACTTATGGAAGGAACTATGAGTCGTGACCGACTCAAGGAAGCTGCAAATGAAGGCATAAGTCGTACGCGACTTATGGAAGGGACTATGAGTCGTCACCGACTTAAGAAAACAGGAATGAGTCGTCCACGACTCAACGAAGACAAAGAGGTAAGTCAACCACGAGTTATGGAAGAAGCTGACATAAGTCGTCCACGACTTAAAGACAGAGCTATAAGTCGTCTACGACTTAAGAAGAAGGATCCAGGAAGAGCAACACGAGTTGAGAACAAACAAGGGATAAGTCGTCTACGACTTAAGAGAAGGGATGAGTCGCTGCCGAGTTATGACTTAAGATGAGTCGTCTGGTTTCCATAAGACGAGAACTGGGTTAAGTCGTTTGTTGTATAAGTCGTAACTCGTATACTGGGTAAATTGGCATATATGATAAGTCGGAAGATATCTGAGTCGGAGCCGAGTTAAGGATTGTGTTGTAACTTGTTGTAGTGTTTCTTTGTTATTTGTTAAGTCGTCATCTGTTAACTCGTGTCATTGATGAGTCGTTGTCTCATAAGTCGTATGTCGTCTGTATTCATGAGTCGTTCTATTTGTTAAGACGTTGAAGGCAAGTGCTGTAACTGTTGTGCCTTAAGTCGTCACCGAGTTAGCCTGAGTCGTAGGTCGTAAGTCGGTTGCCGACTTAGGAGTTGGTGAATTTTATGTTTTTTGTGTGAGTTGTAAAGCGCCTATA
Source organism: Allium fistulosum (assembly GCA_030737815.1). NCBI lineage: Eukaryota > Viridiplantae > Streptophyta > Magnoliopsida > Asparagales > Amaryllidaceae > Allium > Allium fistulosum. The sequence continues at coordinate 720,129,918 of CM060908.1, forward strand.
AATAGGCCGGGTTTCTCATTTGTAAAAGGTTGTTGATTTTTGAATAAAATTCTCTTTTGATTGCTTTGTGCTTTCATTCAAATTGGTAGTTGAGTGTAATCTCCTATCTCCTCTTTCGGTTAATCGAGTGCGCTCGATTCAACGATTGTAGAAGCCGATTCGCGGAATCAAGTGCGCTTGATCAACGCTTGAAGAATTGAAGATCTTTGAACCCGGTATCGTGCGCGATCAACGAGTTCGAGATAGCTAGAGTTCGGTATCTTCGGATCAACGAATTCGGGCAATTCAGCATTCATCAATCCAACGACTGCTACTTTCACCGATCTACATTGTTTTGATTAATCCGCTGTGTCACGTTAACACTTTTCGAGTTCCTTTTCGGGAGTTTGTGACACATGCTACCTCTGGGATAGTGTCTTCGGACTGTCTCCTTCTGGCTTGTTGCCTTTAATATCGCTTTTGGTGTTGGTCCTTTGCCCCGGCTCGATAGATATTTGGGATTGTTGTTGCCCTATAGTATCGCTTTCGGAATGGTTTCTTCACCCCCGCTCGAGAGATATTAGGGTGTTGCTTTTTATAGCGCTTTCGGAGTGGTTTCTTCACCACCGCTCGAGAGATATTGGAGTGGTTTCTTCACCACCGCTCAAGAGATATTTTGGTTTGTTGCAGTTGGAACTTTCTGTTGTTTCTTTGATACGTATATTCCCTAGGTATCGCCCTTCGGTGTTAGTCTTTTGAGCCACACGATGTATAGCGGGTACCTTGTGGAACTTGTATTGCCTTCATTGGTATTTGTTAACTGCCATTTTGGCTTATTTTAGGATATTGGTATCCTTTTTTTATTTGAGTTGCCGATGATATGAGGCTTGTTTTGTTATGATTCATCTTATGTTAGATGATTGAATTATCTCCTTTAGAGATAATTGTTATACTATATGATCTTGTAGGTTCATTATCATTCAGTTTATCTAACTGATTTGTTTAGCTAGACTGACCCGTGTACTTTATACTCGGGTCAGACCGAGATGTTTTCAGGTTAGGTGCTTTTGGACTTAGCCTCTTTTGCTTCCGCATGGATTATTGCGCTAGTTTCTTTTGTCTTAGCTTTTGTGTAGTCTTTATTCCTTGTAACTCTGATATGTATTCTTGTGAACTCATATGTATATTGTGGATTGCTATACCACTTGATATGTATCATTTTATATACTCTGTTTTGTATCAGTATATGTGTTTATGATGATCCACTATTGTGTGATGTATATTACATTTGAGTTGTTATATTCTGTTCTGATAGATCCTCCAGCCACCTATGGTTTTGTGTTAAGTATTTATTGGATATGTTGATCCACTTGAGAAAAATAGGTATATGCTACCTTATCAACGTATTCAGTAGGTAATTAAGGCAAGGCTATAGATGGTCGCTCCTAACCAGCTCTATTCTCCGCATTAGCAGACGGTGTTACCTTGTAATGCTCTTTGATAATGTGGGTCTCGGAGTGGGGCGTCACACCTATTGAGGGGATCCGCAATACTTGGCATGTTCTTTGGGATTACTGAGATTGTTCTTTGTGGTTTTTCTTTTCGTGCGAATCTGCACGTTATTCACTATCTTGGGTTTGATATGATTTTGGGGATAGATTGGATTGCTTATTATCAAGCCCAAAACCTATGTTCTAAAAGGATCCAATATCTTAGGTATCCTTGTTTGGCTGATCAAGTATCTCTTGTTCTTTGGAATGTTGAGGATGATTCCGAAGCATCATTTTTTGCTTTTGAGTTTCGAGATTATGATGAAGTATCTCGAATTCTAGTTGTTTGTGATTCTGCTGATGCATTTGAGTCTATTTTTGGTCTACCACCCAAATGGGCAATTGAGTTCCGCATTGACCTCATTCCTGGTGCTTAGCATGTTAGTCGTCCTTCCATGAGGACGTCCACTAAGGAAAATGAGGAACTCAATATGAAATTGTTGAAGCTTGAAGCCAAGCAATTTTTTAGTCCAATTCTTCACTATGGAGTGTCGCGGTCATCTCTGTTAAGAAATCTGAGGGTACTCTTAGGCTTTGCATTCATTATCACAAGCTTAACGAGTATCCATTACCTAGGATCGATTACGTGTTCGATCAATTGAGTGGTGCTAGGATCTTTCCTCAGCTTGACCTTGCACCAATTTTCATCAGCTACGAGTAGCGGAAGATAACGTTCCTCTTACCACACTCTGCACTCGTTATGGTTCTTATGAGTGGCTCGTTATGTCGTTCGGTTTAACGAACACTCCAGCTTATTTCGTCGACTTATGAATCGTGTATTCTTGGAATATCTCGATGAGTTCGTCCTTGTATTCATTGATAATGAGTGAAAGTAATAATTTAAAATTGCAATTCTTTTAATTAAAGATATACTTATAAGTATAATTGGATTCTGTTTATTGAAGTAAGCTAAGAATATTTTGAAAAAAAATTATATGAGAGGCATTTTTATCAAATAGAAAATGATTTTGTGTTGGATTATCCATCGAGTGCTTCAAGAATTCCGGTCGATGCGCCTGATCAACATTATCGATAGGAATTTCCTAAACACTTTAATGAGACAATCAGACACAGTAAATTGAGTTGTAATAAGTAAAGGTTTGAAAATAAATTAAAATGAGTCTGAGTATTAATTTTTAAGTAACTAATGCAGCCATTGAACCATAGTGGTAGTTAGATGAGTGGCGAGGTAGTTTTGATCATTTGGTCAACTCTGCAGCCAATTAATAGGGTCATTCACTATAAATCAATGGCGAGGCAAGGCCGTTAAATTATTTTAAATTTGTGAAATTGAATATGTGCTTTTAATTGGTTATGTAAGTATAACCAATAGGAATCTAAATAATGATATCATATGGAAATTTAAGTAAGTAAAGTAAATAATTCTAATTAACATATATTTTAATTGGAAGAGAATATCATGTGATGCTTTGATTAATAAAGTGATGAATTCAAGATAAGGAAATGCATTGGGTAGAAAAAAATATTAAAATATCAATGGAATGTTTAAGTTCAAAGTCATAATGATGACTATAAAATCTGTTTTGATAATTGGTTGTTTGAATAATAAGTGATAGTAAGATTTAAAACTCTATCTTAAAGGAAAATAAAGAATGCAAAATTTAAAACTTTTAGCATGAATTTGTGAGCAAGCTTTTGTTTTAAATTTTATGGTATTAAAGATTGGTTGATATGAATTTGTAAAATTCTTTTGGAAACAAGTTTAAATTAATTATCAACCTTAGCTACCTTTATGTTGAAAATAAGATGGAATTTAATTTTTGTGACAAGAGGAATTATGGATTTGAATGGTTCATTTATTTTAAAATGCTGTATTAAGAAGTGTGAGATATAATAAATGAATAAGGCATGAGATTCGATCATTTTAAAATTTTGAGAACAATTAAATATATATATGTATGTATGTATGTATGTATGTATGTATGTATGTATGTAAATCCAAAATTTATTTTGGATAAATGATTCTCTCTTAATTATGGAAGAGATTAGTTATCTCTTTCAAAATGAGTCTTCCAAAATTAATTGTTTGAAAAGCTTGATTTTGTGAAGTGATGAAAAATTTTCCTATTAATGAAATGTTTCTTTTAAAAGATAATTACATGAGTTAATTAAATTTTTGAATGTTTTAGATTTTTGGAAAAGATGATCAAGTAATAAATGATTTAGCATAAAAAGTTTGTTTAGAAAATATAGTGAAATTAGAATGGGTTGGAAATTTTAAATTTTAAATTGATTTTAAAAGCTAAAATTTCATTTGGAAAAGTGCTAAAACAACGATAGCTTTAGATTTATAAGTCCAAATGAGCTCAACTTTTTTGTAAATAAAAGAACTTTCAATAAGCTATAAATTTTATTTATACCACTTTGGAAGATTTTCCATTTATTTCAGTTTAAAATAGGTTTGATAGTGGATGGACATTTCTGTCCTATTATAAAATTTCTAAGATTAAAGATGAAAGAAAATTTAGCATAAATTTCAAACCATAAATCCAATTTTGAATATTTTATATTGCTAGAAAGCTTAGACTTAATAGAACAACTTTCATTTTAGAAATGTTCTCATATTTTGTTGTTTGCTATGTCAAAACTTGAATTTGTTACAGCAGATCTGAAATTGGAAAAAAAATTGATGATGAAAATGGTTTGTTTCCTTTAAGAGTTAAATGTAATACTTCCTATTTGTGAATGTAACTTAATTAATTATTAGTGTGGAAAATATATATATTACAAATTGAAGTATATTTATGGAAGAATTAGAGAATAAATAACTAAAATTTTATTTACTCTAAACAAAGAGTAATGAGCTTAAATTAAAAATTTAAATAAGAAGCTTTGAAAATTTGCAAGTTTTGAAAATTGAGAATTTGATTATGAAGAAAATGGGTTTTGAAAACTCTAAGAACATTTGGTTAGTAAAAGAAAATATAAAATCCATCCCTGTGTTTAACTTTCCTTTGTGCAGTTATTTTACGACTTGCATTTAGGCAGTAATATGAGTTTGGTGGTATCGGGAGAGACCACCTACCTCTTATTGTGTTTTCTTATCGTAGTGGTTGCCAATCTAATATCGGTATGACTCCTTTCGTAGTTTTATACGAAAGATCATGTCGATTACCATCTTGTGGGTTGGAGCTCGGGATAATGTTGTGACTAAATCCCAACTCTATTCGTGAAGCTTCTAAAGAATCGATCTCACTCAATTTATCTATTGTGTAGCATCCAATTCATGTTCTTGCATCGAAGGTGAAATGACTTCGAAATAAGGATGTTCTACTCGTAAAAATTCAATGGTCCGCTAATCCCATAACTACACTTGGGGAAACCATGGAATATATCGAGCGATCTTATCTGGGTTTTCTTTCTTCTTGTGTTGAGGGTGAGAATTTTAAACTCAGGCTTATCCATTTTTTCCCTTTGCTAAATGAAATAAATAATGTTGAATACAGCTCTTCTCGAGAAATTGTGAGGACGCAATTTTTATAAGGGGGAGTATGTAATAATCCTGGTACTGGCGATTACCTGCTAATAACTATAATAATAAATTATGATGAGACTATAATTTATTAACCGAGAGATGAATATAATTTGGGATAGATAATTTAAATGAATAATCTAAGTAAAATCTAAAATTTGGGTTTTGGAATTTACTTGGGAAAATTTGAAAAAAAGTATGTTAGATTACTGAAAATAATATTTGGATGTAAAAGTGATGTTAGTATGGTTTGTTAAATTTAACTAAACAAGAAAATGATTTTTGTGAAATTTTGTTGTTAAAAATAGTATTTTATGTAATTAAAGGTGTAATTGAAACATTTAATTAAAAATAAGAATTTAATGATGAAAAATAATTTTAAATGGCTAAAATATCCTTTATATGTTGACAATTATATGTTGACAAAACATTTTTGGTAAACATAAATATAAGTTGTGTAAATTAATTTAGTCAAAATATGTGAAAATATTGTGTAATTAAGAGAAAACATGAAATAACTTAGTAAATTTTAACTAAGTATGGATTCATGCTCTATTTGGGAGAATTTGGGTCCAAACCCAATAACCCACCTTTTCTTTTTCTAGTTGCCAAGAAAGAAAGAAAATATACTGTACGTACAAAAAACTATTACCTTCTTCCTCCTAAAAACAAAAATGGCTGCCATTTCTTCCTCTTCAAATCCAACATCAAAACCAATCAAAATAGAATGAGAAATCAAAGAAAAATTAGCAAATTAGAGAGAATAACATGTAATCCATATCCAAATCACAAAACCATTTATTCAAATTTCTGTTTGTGAAGTAGCTGTCTGTAACTTGTTTTTCTCTGCCTGCATGCTCTCTCTCAAGCTTCTACAGGTCAGTAGAGCCTCTCCAAGCCAAAAAGAATCAAGCTTGAAAGTTTAATCCACTGAAAAACATATAAGGTGAGTAAAAACTCACATCTCTAGCAAAAATAAGCTCTTGGTAGAAATCTGTATGCAAATTACGTGTTAGTTTGGTTTACTGTAAGATGTTTATCTCATTTTGTAGTTTACAGTGAAATAAATGTCTGGGTTCAACTTTGAGAACCCATAGCTCTTTGATTTCATGCCGGATTTGAGTGAAATCTTTTTCGGATCATTATCTGTGTTTTGATGTTTATGCATGTCAAATTTCATCTTTTGAATCAACCTAGAAGTGCCGAAAAACTTGCTTTAAAATTAAATCGAACAAGGAAATTTTTCCTATAGAAAATGCAACACAAAGGTCGATCATGCATCCATATGGGTCGACCTTAGGGTCGACCTATGCTATAGGAAGGTCGACATCCAGGTCGACCGGTAGGTCGACCTGAGCACTATTTTTTTTCTCCTGCCTTGTTTCCTTTGTTCTGTTTTGTTTTGCTTCTTGTTTCTGAGACTTTTTGCAACCGGTTTTGTGATGTTTTTGAGATTTTTTAAAGGGCTCTAACCTATTAATAGGTAAGCCAAAATTTTGGTTGATCCATACTCCGGATTGATGAGTTTTTGAGACATTTTCATATGCTGAAATTTCAGTGTTTTCCGATGATTTCTGTTGTTTTTGAACTGGGGATTTTTAAAACGATTTCAAAATGATTTCTAGAATAAAATGGCTTTCAAATTAAATATTTTTACAATATTTATAATTATTTTAGAGCTATTAAAAATATATATATTCTCTATAATAAAGAGAAATTTTAAAGGAATGTTTTCCAAACGATTTCAGAAATTGTTTTCAAACTAGTTTTCTCGAAACCAATTATTTTCTACATAAAATACACGTTTTTGCACTCTTCGAGCGTATGACAAGGAGAATTAAACAATTTTGTAAAACATGTGGTATGGGACATATGCGTTTACTTTTTCAGTTAATTCCGGACTAGTTCGTTCGAAGCTACACATTCATTGACCTTCAGGTTGTATTTGCCGATGAGATGAGGCAATTGTTGTGATTTAAGTGATTTTATTTTCTAGTGTGGCATTGACTATCAGTTAGTAAACCGATAAGTGAGAACGTGTGGTATGGGACGCACAGTTACCAATTTTCGGGTTTCTAACTAAGAGTTTGTGACACATTCACGAGTTATTGCTATTACTTGGGCTGTCAGGTCCTATGTGTGTATATATATAGCTGTTGGGCTAATCATAGGCTGTTGGGTCTCTTATACACTTTACTTGGCAAGCTGTTGGGCCATAGATTGGGCTGTTAGGTCCTTTCTACATCTATAGTTGTTGGGCTAATATTGGGTTGTTGGGTCCTATTCTTTACACTGTTGTTTTTTCTAATTTCTTTATGTTGATTTCTCGAATTTTGATGATTTATATATGTTTTCACCATAGTTGCCTTTGTTGGATTATTTATATAGCCTGACTGCTATCGTGTTGATTATATGGTGATTACATTTTGGAGTTTTGAACTCTTAGTTGAGTTTTATATATTGTGATTCATAGTTGCCATTTTTTGGCTTTTTTGAGATTTGTAATCTCCTATTTAGGAGTTATAGTTGTTGGAAACCATCATATTGGCTATTGTTATGCTGATGATATGAGGCGTACATTTGTGAATATTTGATAATGTTGTTTAACTTAGCCATTATATTGGCTATTGATTATGCGGATAATATGAGGCGTACATTTGATATTGTATTGAACTTGTCTCTTTCAAGAAACCCTTATGACATATACTTAGTGTTTCTTCTTCTCTTTCGAGAAGAATTGTTATCGTTTATCCTTAATCCTTACTTATCATTTACTAATCAGTTGTTTAAGCTAGACTGACCCGTGTATTTTTATATACTCGAATCAGACCGAGTTGTTTCCGGTTAGTCACCTGCCGTAGGACTTTGCTACTCTGCTTCTGCTTTGGACTTCCTATTAGTCACCTTTTTGTAGTTTTTTAGTCGTTTTGTAAAACTCTGATATGTATCTATTAATTTTGACTCGATGTATATATTGTGGTCCTTGTACCACTTCTGTTGTATCACTTTGTACTATACTGTGATGTATCTGTGTATATGTATATATATGTTTGACTACTGTTCTGTGATCTGTTATTTTTGTTGTTATTGTATTTTGTTCTGATAGATCCGTTAGCCACCGTAGTTTGGTATCAAAAATTTATTGAGTATGTCGATCCACTTGAGAAAGGAAAAAAAATTTAGAGCACCCAATCAACGTATTCAATAGATGTTTAAGACAAAGCTATAGATGGTCACTCCTAACCAGTCCTATACTCTACATTTGCAGACAGTATTACTCAGTAATACTCTTTGTTAATGTGGGTCTTGGGGTGGAGCGTCACAAATCTAGTCACACGCTTACTGAAATAGGAAAGCCTTGGTACCAGCTTTAGAAGACACGCGAACCAAGGTGCGGACTAGGATGCAGGTCAATGTACGGGACAAGAGTTTGGTTTCTTGAATCTAGTAGGTCAATAGGACTACGTTGGCTGGCTCATTCCATACTTGCAATAAAATTGAGCGACATAAAGGATTTATTGGCAAGTATAACTTATATATCTTTGTCGACCTTAATTTACTTCACTGGTATATTTCAATTGATACTATCAATCGGTTAATAGTACAAATATATTAATGTAGATAATTTTAATTCTATGTAGCGTGTGTTCTTACAATATTAGAAGGGGAAAATGGTGTCATTTCATTTTTTTTAATAAGGCTCCTACTAGAATTGTATATTCCTCAAAACCTTAGGACAAATATAGAAATATTTCCATTTCTCTAGTGAATGTTAGGACTTGCTTGCCTTAGGATTCTAACCTTGAGTTTGTTCCACAAATCATAGTCTCGCAAGTAATAGAGAACTCTATATTGATTGCATATAAAACTCCTATTCCTGAACTTTGCCATAATGACAACTTTGACCTTGAGATTGCTCAACAGATCAACAAAGATTACTCACTCTAACCTATCTATTGTGATGGGCTAAGTATAATGCGCAACCTTGAGTTTGCTCAACAAATACATGCATATATCTTCCCTTGTCTCGACAATATATTGGTAGTGTTTCACACTAAGTAGTTAATACTGGTATCGGGTACGTATTGGTCAAGTTCCGATAAAAGATATTTTAAAATACCGTGATAATATTGGTAAATATTAGACAAGTGTAGAACATGTTATAAACGGTATTATACTATGTTATAATGTTATATCCATGTTATGTGTTCAAATATTTAGATAAATAATTATATATTTCTACAAAGACTGATTGCATATAGTTTATAGATTAAAATATGTTTATTTAGATATTCTATTTAATACAAATCATAATATAGACTCCTAAAAACAAAGAAATTCATATAATGTACATCTTTGTTATTTTATTACTTTTTATACTATATTCACTGTCTCTTCAATCATCAGATCATCTATATTACTTCTCCAAATTTCCCATATTTATAGTTGTCTTTTTCAGTTTTGCTTATCTTATCGAATAAACAATGTCGATTTGAAACCAATTACTACTTTACCTCATTCCTTATCGATATGTCAAATATATAACTTTATTGCACTTCAACTTTTAGTTATGGGTGCATGATAATAACTAATAAAAAAATTTCATATTCTAACTTACCAATTAGAAATAGTGAACTAAAAATAACTAAAAAGAGAAGTAGCTCTTTCACGATCTTGTCTTTAGTGGTAAAGTCTTCAAGGAAAATAAAAAATATAAAATAATGGAACAGGTAAAGCTTACTTTATTGAAAGACTAATGAAGAAGCCTGACACTATGGTTAAAACTGAAAAATTACTGCATTGAGATTTCTAATATTATCTATAAGTTTCATTCACCATATACAGAATATTAATATTGAGAATGTGAAGATATTTATTTATAATGATATTTTCTTTGACACATACAGTAATGAATGAAATTCTTTAAAAAATATTAGGTATTTTACACTAAATATCATAGCGATATATCAGCAAATATCGTGCAATATATCAGTAATGATATTTCATGTGATATTTTGAAAAGTTATCGGCTTAGGACCTATATGAGATATATCAACAATATATCGGCAATATTATCCGATATTAACTACATAGGCTACACACAACAGCTCTAGCTTAAGTTTGCTCAATAACTAATGTGTACGCAAGTAATCTATCAATATATAACTCGTAGACGACAACTTATATCAAAGATTCATAATCTTTTAATATATTTTAAGTGATATCGACTTAAGGAATAATGTATTTTATTTGAAATACCCTCATGATTCAAATGTCAAACACATATGAAATCAGGATATATGTACCATACGTATGTCTTTATTCCAAACAACTATTTACGTTTATTTCAGTTCCACGTATATTTATTTTATATGTAGTAATTTATTTATAACTATGTTATTTAATTAACTTAAATAATATTTGTATGTATTCTTATTAATTAAATCATATTTAATTCATTTTAAGTCTTAGTTTTAAATAAGTAATTTAATCAAATTTTATTTTAAAATTTTAGAAAGTTTACTTTATTAATCTTAAACTATTTAAGAAGAAGACATAACTATAACCTTTATAGTATTATATATATTAACTAATTAACAATAATTAATTAATTATTCAATTAAAATTTTTAATTGAATATTTAATAAATTTAATTTTCAGTTAGTTTAATTTCTCAAATCAATTTTTAGAAAATGAAGACCTTTTAAATTATTAAACTATAACCTTTACAATTTCAGTGTATATATTTGTGTGTGCGCACGCGTGTCTATACTGATTTACATTTAATTATTTATTTATTTCATAAATTATTCATTTAATTAAATATTTTAATGATTTTTGAGGAATTTTTCTAAGTTACATTGAACATGTTTAAGATAAATCTTTCTATTATAAGCTTTATAATTACATAAACATATATCATTATATATATATATATATATTAAATTTAGATTATACTTATTCAATTAATCAAATTAATTAATATTTACGAAAATTTGAAAAAATAATGAATTAATTTCTTAAAACAATTTTCAAAAATTTTTAAGTTTATTTTATAACATTTATAAAATTTCCATTTATACTTTAAACTTAACATTTAAATTTCAAATGTATTACTTAAATTTCAAAATCTTGATTTGAAAATTAGCCTAAGGCCCAAAATAAATCTGAACCGTACATTTAGGCAACATTTCAGATTTATTCCATCAACTGCGCCATGCCAATAGCCAGGAAGGGCAGAATATTTATTATCCAAGTCAAAACACTACTACTCTATACACTTGCTAGATAGAAAAGTTTATTGGTTGGTCTACAATGCCGAATAATTAGATTACATACATCATATGAGCCCATTTTATAGCAGGTGAATGGGGTAAACTTAAAGGGGCATATATAACACTAGATCTAATCTAGTTGTTTTAATAAAACATTTTCATTTCAATTATTTTATTCTTTATCAATTATTCTATATTAAGGAAGTATGATATGTGAATAGATATGAATATATATATTATATATATATATATGAAAGATATGACACACACATACAAAATATATGGTTGGGGTAAGTACTTGGCGTTTTAAAAGAATATGTAAAAAAAATTATATTTTAAATCTGGATTTAATTACCTTTAAAGAGGAAAGAAATAAAAGATGATATCATTATTTTATTCCAACTCCTCTTTTGCAAACATCCAATTATCACTACACCCAATCTCCACACAAAATGATTATATGTAATAGTAACACATTATTAGTACGACATATGATAAACATATAATAACATGGACAATATATACATGTGTAGATATTGGGATTTATATCTACCATGTATATATTCACCGTTTATGTGCATATTAATTCCTCATTTAAACTATTTAGTATAAGATATACATACATACATACATACATATATATAGTTATAAAAAATTGCAAGCATATATATTAATAACATAAAATTCAATTTGACAATAATTTAACATAAGTTGACAAGTTAAAGTTTAATCTATAAGCTTAAGGTTAAATATATAAGTTTGATTTGGTAAGATTTATTTAAATTCAGATCTAGATCACAGTTGATTGATGTAAAATTTCCTTAACTAACAAAGTAATAATATTATAAATATATGCATGTGCATGTGTGTGTGTCTATAATCATGAAGCTAAAATAAATTTATTAATTTAGTTTATATATATATATATGATATTTGTTAAATGTTAAATTAAACTCTTTTAATACAAATATAAGATTCACATATTTATTAGAATAAATAAATATATATACATATATAACAACTATATATAACATTATTCTAGACTATTTTTTTTAAAACGGTCAAAAGGAATTTTGAAATTAAAATACATATATTAAGTTTTAAATAAGGTATTATTGTATATCATGTTTTAAGATTGATTAAAATTGAAATTATTTAACTTATTAAAAATTATGTATTACATTAGAAAATCATTACATGCATAAATCATACATAAGGTTGAAACCATAATTTTATGCATATATATATATATATACACATATACATATACATATATATACATATATATATATATATATATATATTAATTTTAAACAATCAAGTTAAATTAAATCATATTAATTAATTAATCATTTAAATTAATATATCAATGAAAAATCAAGGTGGGTGATAATGTATACATAAAATTGTGATAAGAATATTATAGCTAAAATGAATGAATGGGGAAGCCTACCATGAGAAGGTGGAAGGTAAATGGAGAAAGGAGGGAATCAAGTAAGTGAAAATCTGGGGATTTTGTTTAAATGGAAGAAAGTAATAGTCATTATTCTCTCTATTAAAACTTCTCCTTTAATTCTCATTTAATATTTGTCAAGCCAAACATAGAACTCTCTATAGCATGGCTGGCTATATATTTCCCTACATAGAACAAAATTTATATAAGCCCATTTAGGAAATTTCTATATTTAAAACTTGTTTAAACGTATACCAATATGATATATTGATACATACATATATAACTTTTATATAAATATCCAAATAATTACTAACAACAACCAAAACATCAAATAAGTTAATAATTAATATTTATTAAATATAATTAATTCATAATATTTTACATTCTAATTAAATAGTGCAGGTTTTCTAAGAATTCACAATCGTGGGTATAAGACTCAGAGGTTTGATTCAGTGAGCGATTGATATTAAAAAGTTCAAATATTAACGTTCACATGTCAACTTAGCTAGTGGTGTAAAAGTTTAGCCAAATTCATCACATAATGATTTTTTGGTAAAATCCCGTCTCATAATTTCTTAGGCAGTACCTTTTAGTAGTAGTAATAAACAAACGTTTTCTTTATCCAAGTTATATCACTTAGGATTCATGGAATTTAGTATTGGTTAAAATTCCAACATTATCCAAAATTCAACTCGATTTGTCCAAAAACAAAGTCTTAGTTCAATAATAGCATTTATTATCGACTATGCTACTCTGGCCAGATATTTTGACTTTGAGCTGACTATGATACTAATTCATACAACTGATGTAACGACCCGTAAAATTTTAACCGGTTTCAATAACGTAATTAGTTGAAATTTTGTGAAATTTTAAACGATAAAATTTTTGAAATAAAAATTTAATATTTGGAATACGTCTAGTTTCGCGCGTAAATTCACTTCAATTTAATCAGTTAAAAAGCAATGAAAATAAAATGTTTTCGAAACCTAAATATTTTTACATAGAAAAATTCTAAACCATCTTCTGAGCAAGATGTCTGTTTGTCGTTTTTCCAAATTCGGATATCTTTGGCTCCGTCGATCTTATTTTTCAGCGTTTTTCTTGCATTTTCCATAGTAGAAAATTTCGAATTTTTATAATTCAATCATACCACTGATATCTATATGCCGTTTTGATCGTCTCATTGTGCTGATCCCTACGGTATGTTCAATTGTCAATTTTGAGATCCGGAAAAAAAACGGCGAAATTTACAGAAACAATCTTCGCATCGGTTCCGACTTTTGTTCTCCTCTAACCGTTCATTTTCACCCTGTGAAAACAAATAGCTTTTCAGTTCTCAAAATTTATTTTGCCGACTATTTCAATTCCACCATTCACCTTTGTTATTCCAACCTTTCACAACTCGTGGCCTTTCATTTTGGATATGATTCGTTCATTTTGTAAATTTATTTTTATAAAAGAAAGGAAAGAGAAAGGTGCCTATTCATTTCCATTTACTCTCTGCATTCATTGCCACGTTTCTTTCACTCAACCCATTTTGCATGGCCTCATTCTTTTCAAATTCAATATAAATCTTCTCTTCTTCCCACTTTCTTTGCTACGCATAGCTCACCTTCTCCTTCTCATATTTCCTCTCGGCCATATAAAAAAAAAAAGAAGAAAAGAGGGAAGCTAGCTTTATCTCCACCCAAGCGCCGCAAACTTCCGCATGTCCCTTGCCTCTCCCCTCACCCTCCGTTCTTTGCTTCCCATCCTCCACCATCCGGCAAAGCAACCACCACATCACTTCGGCGCAACCACCCCACCTCTTGAATCGACTGCCCAGGTCGCCGGCAGCACCCCATCGGCCTTCACTATTCACCCAAACTATCACCGCCTATGACTTGCTCCACCCCTATCTCTTCACTGTTCTTGTCTCGGCCTAGCCCTCCCCTTGCTTCCTCCGCCTTCATTCTCGGCTACAGCAGAAACACCTCGGCCCGCCTACAAACTCCACCGGCCTCGGCCTTCACGTCAACCTCCCAAACACCGGAGCCACCCACAACACAGCCGCGACCAGAGCCACCTTCGGCCTCCACTTGCCTCGCTGCTCCCTTCCGCTTGCTTCTTTTGACAAGCACCGGGTCACGTGTCTCAATTCTATCATATATGAGGTATATATATGCATATATCTTTGTTTACAATCATTTTGCTCTTATATATAGAAGATCTATATATATATGTTATAGTTATAGTTATAAAGTAATAAAGTTATATAGTTATCTATAGTCTGTTATACAAGTGATTTCTTTCTCTGTTTGTTTAAAGGCTATGTTATACTAATGCTATATATACTATTTTATATAAAACTTAGACTTACATGTTGAATAGTATATAAAATTTTAATAATGAAGTCTTGTACAAGTTATGTTAGTGTAAGCATATAGTTACAACAGTTTATATTTACATAGTAATATGTTATATAAGGTTTATATATATTTTATATAAATTACATACTTACTGTCGTCGTATACATATATGGGTTGGTCTGCACACATGTTGGCCAGATATTTATCTTACTGCATTTGAAAGGTTTGCATTCATACTGCAATATATATATTTTGAAGATAATAATAATATATATATGATTTTGGGTATGGTGTTGTTTTGAAAAGGCGTTGATTTGAAATTTATGCGTAGATTTTATTTTTGTATATGTTGCAAAAAAAAAAAATTAAGCGTATGTACATAATATACATGTTTTGTTTTGTTTAGGATCTGCATGTACATATCATTGTCTGCATAAGTTGTTTGAAGGTAGGCATATATATTTAATACCTATTTGGTTATGAAGTGTGGTCTGCATTTGTTTCGTAATTATTGTTCGCATTCTTTGTCTGCATATACATGTTGATAGTCTACATATTTAGATACGTTACTTATATTAAGCATAGTATAATACCGTTTTATATAAATATTGTATTTGCAACTTAGATATAACATTGTTTTATATTAAATATAAAGTATATATGATATAAGCAAGTCTGCATATAAATGTTGGTTATAGTTATGAGTTCACTTATACCATCTATCTTCGTCAATCTGGTTCTGATTCGTTATCGATTTCTGTTATCAGCTTCGTCCGTTGTTCCTGTTTTCTCCATCGAATCGTGTCCATCTAGCTAGCATTGCTTTGGAATTCGTAGCTCATTTCTTTGTCTATCCTCTAGCCTCGAAAGGTGAGCAATCACTCACGATTAACGTTCTTTTATTTATTAAATCTGATTTCAATTAAAACGATAATTGAAATATGCTACTGTTATTTATGCTATTAACTGTATTAGTTCACCTGTGACATCTGACACCATTAGCTGTTAATTATTTATGCGATGATAATACAGTTTGGCTGATAATTGATTGATTGTTGATGTTTATATTGGACGTTAAATTGTTAGTGTTAAATGATAAATAGTATGCAAAATTGAAACGGATATAGGATAGTTAAAAAATTTAAAACTGGTTTAGATGTTAAATTTGATTAGTGAATATGACCCCTTTGAATTGTTAAATTAATTGACATATAGAATAGCGATAATTACACTTCGAATCATCGACGTATATTGGATTAATTGTTGTAGTGTAAAGAAATTGAAATTAAATGACAAGTGAAAACCGTAATGTAATAATCTTTAATCTACATGAAATGATAGTGTAGATTCTAGAAATAATTATATTAATTCGTACAAATAACAATGCGAATTAATACGGTTATTTCGGGATTATTTGAATTGATTATTGGATTGTTATTGATTGTTGTTATTGCTTGTTTATTTACTTTGACACCATCACAGTTATCACACTGCAAGTTCCCTTTGTATGTTTTGATTTTGAATTGAATTGGAATCGGGTTGAAATGATAAATACCCAAATTGAACTTTGACCTAGGATAGGAAATTAAATAAAAACCCGATTGGTCAATAATTTGATTTAAAAATAAAACGAAGATTTTATTTGAATAAATAATATGGTTTTGAAATGAAGTTGAAATTTGAATTTTAATGAAAGGAAAGCGTTAATATTTAATAATCTGAAAACAGAATATTAACAATGTAATTGATGAAAGAACGATGTTTAATTTGAGAAATGATTGAATTAAGTTTGAAATTATTAAACTTTGAAATGATTTAATAATTAAGTTTGAAATTATAATTAAGTTTGAAATTATTAAACTTTGAAATTAGTTAATAATTAAGTTTTGAATTATTTAATAATTAAATAAGATTGCATGATTTAAGGATCAAATTTAATTGAATTCTTTAATAAGTAAAATTGAACTTTTGAATAAGTGAATTTACTTCGTAAATAATTGAAATTGAATTTCTTTATTAATTAAGTTTTGGAAAATTATTTAAGTAAGTAAATAAGTGAAATTGAATTTCTTTAACAAGAAATAAAATGCGATTTATTAAAATTAATGTAAGACTTGAAATTTAAAGAAATTGAGTTGATGAATTTAATTTAATTAAATTCAAATTTGTAAGTTTTGATATAATGAAGTTAAATTTAAATAATAGATTTAATGAATTGGAAATTTAGTAGAAATTGTTGGAATGGCAAATTAACTTAATAAATATTGAATGAAATCTATAAATGAATTTGAAATTGATTTGAATGTTAAAGTATATTAATTCAAATGATTTGGAAGGAAACTTATTTGCGAACTTGAATCAATATTGGAATTGTTTTAAATAGAAATTGAATTATAAGATTTGAGATTATGAATGTGGAAGTTTTGAAACGTAAATTTTGGAAATTGATTTCGAAAGAGAAATGAAATGTTGGTTTACAAATTCTAATTGAAATTGTATTTGATTTGGTTTTGAAATATATTAAACGACCAATCGGTGTAATAATTACGGAAGTTATTAAAGAGACCGGAATCGGTTATGGACATACTCTCTGTCTAAACCGAAACCACTTTAATAACTATACGCGGAGTGATGATCCAGAATGAAGTGGTTGGAATGATGTACGTGTTGACTGAAGAAAGAGAACGATAATGGATAGCCTTGACACTTGTGTCAAATTGGAAATGACTAAAACAGGAGCCGTGCCGGGCCAATGGAGGACTAGCTACCTCAAGTGGACACACTTCTTCGAACTATTCATTACTTGTTGTCGATTGGTGCACCCTTGATTTTGGGAGTGTTGTTTCACGGTGTTGCGGGCGCTGCGGCGTTGCGTTCTCACCAGTCCGGATCAGGCAAACGGTAGTGTCACTACCTTGGGTATTGCCTCATGTGCCTTGTCATACTTGTATTCCCTATTCGCGACCACTACGAATTTGTTTTGTACCTTTAGTATATGGATTTCCCTCTGGTGACTTCCGGTTTTGGGGAAACTACGGTCTTGTATATGCTTTTGGGAATAAAAATGTGTTAAGGGTGGAATGGGCCATGACTTAACACTATTTTGATATCTTTATATTACTGATAGACATTATCTACTTAGCGTATATTACTACCTAGTAGATAGTTTAACGGATCCTTAAAGGATGGTTATTCCAAACATCCTTTAAGTTACTTGTATTTCAATTGCTATTTCACTTGAGTTGGATTTATTGATATAAGAATGTTAATCCTGACTCGAGTGTCTTGTGTTTTTGCTTTACGCTCGGGTCAGACTGAGTGTACCAGTATTCGAGACTCACCTTTGAAGTTGGAGCTTTCTTTGAAGATCCAACCACCTATTCTGCTTTCAGTATTCGATGATTCCAGTGATGTATTCTGATTTGTATCTAATGTATCGTATTACTCTTCCGTTGTATCGGGTTTAACTCTGATGTAACTTATACATTTATATAGTAGCTTCATGAACTACTATCTCTTTTATTTCCGCTGCACTTATTACTCTGTGTCTGTGATATGTGATTATTTATTTACTGTATATGTTCAGTTTTGCCAAATTTAAATTAACAACGCGGTATTTTGAGTAATTCAATTCCGGCATGAGTGTCTACCTATACACTTATAATGGATGCGAATGGTCCAAAATGGCGGGTCGTTACAACTGAGGAGATGAATTCTTTTTTGAACAGTGCTTCACTCCTACTGCTTCAACTCGAACCCTACTATAGTCCCTCGATGGTTAGCCCTACGATGATTTAAATATAATCAAAGTGGAGTTTTCTCAGTGAATTTCTGTGATATCCCGGAAATTTGGGGCAATATCAATTTAATAATCTGTTTAAATAATTAAATTGATTGATAATTTTTGATAATAAATATTTGAATTGGTTTAATAATCTAATTGAATAAATATTTACTGAGTGACTTTATCTTTTAAAAACCAATAAAATGATTTCTATTTATAATGTATATATTGTAAATAGATTTGGCTTTGGGTTGAAATTTAATAAATGAATAAAGTCTTATTTTAAATTTCTAATATATATATTTTGATAATTAGAACTTATGATTTATTTAATATTAGCTTTTCAAAGTTATTTAAACAAATAATTATATGGTTTTAAGTAAGGTTAATAATAAGATTTATTTAAATATTGCTTAATAAATAAGATTTAAGAATATATATAGATAAGTAATTTATAAATTAAGAAAAGGCTTTTTATTTACATTTAAAATAAATACTAACTAATTAAAAGGACATGTGTAAATTCCTAAAGCTATATGGTAACAAGTGTTAACTAATTAACCACTATAATGACAAATGTCAAAGTTTGGTATTTTTGTTTTTCTTTTATTTTGAATAAATCATTTCCACTTATATATGCATCTACTTCTTATCTACATTTCCTTTTATTTTCTTTTACAAAACTAAGAAAACATTCAGCTGTAAAGTTAATAGCTGAAGATAAATTCTCCTCTCAATAACAATCTGATAATCATTCCTCTCAACCAAAAATCTGAAATCAATATACTCCTCAAACCAGAAAATAAATTCAATAACCTGTATCATTTCTTCAATCAAAACAAAGCCTGTAACTAAGAATCTTCAAACCAGTAGTTCATCATTTCTCTGCAATCTGGAACCAAACCTGTATTTCTTCAAAACTGGAAATCAATACTTCCAAACCAGAAATCAAACTTAAACCAAATTCTCAGAAATAAAAGCCTGTTCTTCTTTTCAAAAATCTGGAAGCATGTATTGTTCAAAATCAAAAAGGGGTGCATTTTTCTTTAATCTGGAAATTAGAGCATGCATGCAAGTTTCTTCAGAAACATTCAAGTTAAAAGTTTTTAAAGATCAAAAAAAGCAACTCAGTTTAAATCAAAGCAAGTATTCCAGTTCAAGTTTCCAGGATTTAATATGCTCTGTTCATTCTCAAATTGGTGAGTAACAATATTTTTTAAATTTAAGGATAAAATCTGGTTGCATGCTTATCTCTGAAATAAGTTTGACTGTGAGTATATTTTTAAGTAAATATCTGTGCATGTATGTATATGAATGTTGGTGTGCATGTCTGTTATTTGCTCTGTTCTCAGTTTCAAGTTCAAAGTTGATTTAAATCCTGTATCTTTTGACTTAGTTACTATTATGGCTTAAGTAAAAACGATAATTGCTTGTTTTATCATAGATTAGAGTTTTAAAAATTTAATTAAGTTAAAATAAACAGGAATGTCTCTAGGAACTAGAAACTATAGTGCATGTTTAAAATAGGTGAAAATTTAAGTATCTAAATTTATCAAGACAGGCATATAATCTAAAACCCTATCCTAAAACATGAATTTTAAAAGTAAAATGATAATTTTTAGTGTTGTATAAATTGAGATATGCTAGTATGAACGGAAATTGGGAAATGGTCGAATTCTGGCGATCGATGTAATCTGGAAGGTCGTGGTCACTAGGGAAGGAAGTGGAATGATCAGGGACTTTGGTAAAAATGCTAGGAAGGTAATTAAGGTACGATGGTGGCGATGGTAATCGAATTAAATCTGTAGACCTAATTTTGGGCATGGTCGAGATTTTGGTGGTCAAGGAAGCTCTGGTGGATCGAGTGCCACCAGTTTCTGGAATTTGGAAGTGGGGACGTTGACGAAGCTTTGGCTGGAAGCACAGATGATCTGATGGTCGGAGAAAGGTGTTCGAGCGTCTTTCCAGACTTGGGTTCCTGTACTTGATGGTGATGGGATACTCGATTTCGAATTCGAGGGGTTGTCGAAGATCTGGTGATCGAGTTAGGGTATGTGGATGATTGTCGACATGTAGAGATTGTCGTGGGTGGCCGGAGCTCCGGCGATTAGCAGTGCACGTGTACGTGCATTTTCATGTATCAGTGTTGAGAAGTTTGAGAAGAAGGATGGAAGCTCGAAGTCATACTCGAGAAAATAGGGACTTGGCTCGGGTTCGTTTGGGGAAAACTCGTGTGGGTTATAGCAGTTTTAAATTTTAATATGTCAAGTTTTAATAAAAAGGGGAAGGGAAACTCGAAGTGGGTCTCGGGGGTTTCCAGTTTTTACTCGGGTATTTTAATGTTGGGCTCGGGTAGATTTGATGATAACAGTTTTAAAAACCTGACATTGTTTTCAAATTTAAGATAAGTTTAAATGTGGAGTAGGATTTTAAATAAAATTTAAAATCAAATTTAAAGTATGGATTCAAGTTAATTTGTATCTTAGTTGGAAATAAATAAGTTTATAAATTTATAATGTTTTTATCAAATTTAAAGCATTTAAAGTATATTTTAAAAGGGGTTTGAATTTAAATAAATTGGTTTAAAAATCTTTTAAATGTTAAGTGTTTCTTTAACATTTGGATTTAAAAGGGTTTGTAAATTTAATTTGAATTTGGTTAAAGTTAAATTTGTAATTCAAATTTAAATCTTTAATTTAAAATGAATTAAAAGAAAGATTTTAAGGTAAAATGTTTCAAGTCTTTTTGTTAATAATAATTAAAGTAGTTATAAAGGTTAATAGTTTATTTTAAAGATTAATTAAGGTTTAATGATTTAGGATTCATTAAATTAATAAGGAAATTAAAGAGTAATTTAATAATTTAATTAATTAATGATTTAATGTTAATTAATTAAAATAATTAAGATTTTAAGTAAATTAATTAAGGGTTAATTAATTTGAAAGTAAGGATCATTTAATTAGATAAGTATAGATTATTAATAAATAATTAGGGATTAATTAATCAAGGGATTAAAGATTAATTAAATAATAAATTAAGTAATTAGAGATTTATTAATTGAGAATTAATTTATTTGTAATTAATAATGTTTGATTTAAGTTTAATTACTTAAATAAGGAATTGATAATTGATGAGAGATCATTAATTAGAGATTATTAAATAATTAATTAATGTGATTAATTTTGATAATCAATTAGATTAATTAGTATGAAATTGGTTAAGTGTAAATTACTTAATGGAAGTAATTAAAGTAATTAATTACTTAAGGTAATTAATTAGATAAATTTGATAAGTTTAATTTATTAATTAAATTAAGATAATCACTTGGTGATTGATAAGTAATTACTTAAATGTAATTAGTGAAGTGTAATTACTTAGGAAAGTAATTAAAGTTAATTAGTGGATGTAATTAACTAAAGAAGATTTTAATAATAAAAGTAATTTTAGTTTAATTACTTTGTATAATTAATCAGGGAATTAATTAAAGGGTAATTAATTAAGGAGTAATTAATTTATGAAGTGTAGTAATTAAGAGTAGTTAATTACTAAATGAGATTAATCAAAGGTGATTAATAAATGTGACTAATTAATTATTAATTTAAATAAGATAATTAATTAAGAATAATTAAGGATCATTAATTAATATAATTAATGATGTAATTAAGAATTGATTAATTAAGATTAATTAATAAATAATAAGTGATTAAAGTAATTAATTAATTGTAATTAATTAAGGATTTATGTAATTAAGTATGGTTAATTAATTAATGAAGTAATTTAAGATTAATTACTGAAATGGTTTAAGATAATTAATTTGTGAAATTAATTAGGGATTAATTACTTAAAGTAATTAAAGTATAATTAATCAGGAATGATTAATTAAGATGGATATTTAGAGTAATGATTAATTAATTGGTTTAATTAATAATTAAGTAAGCAGGATTTATAGAATGAAGTAATTAGTTTAATTCACTTTAAATTAATTAGATGATATAAATCATTGCTTAAGGATGGATGAATGAGATTGAATGTATTTCATTGTTTGATATCTCTGATGAGATATGATTGATATATGATATGGATGTTTGGTTGAATTATAATGATAATGTGAATTATCTGTTTGGGATGATAATGTAGATTATCTATTGAATTATCTATCTTTGTGTATATAGATAAGAATTGAATTGTTTTAACCTTAAAACAACTTGGCCCTTAAAAGATACGTTTTGGATTTCGATGAGACCGGGATCGGGTTTCTGTATACCGGAATTCCAGGTCTGGAGACCCGAATACCACATCGATCCAAATTTACGATAGATCGTGAATCTCAAGTGAAGATTCAGAGTGCAAGGGTTATTGTCGTTAACTCTGAGGGTGATTCCAAAACGAGTGTAACGAGATAATGCCTTCGGTTTCGTTCGAACCCGGAACGAACTTGTATGGATTGAATGCTTTCAGCACATCGTCAGGCGGACGATGAGCATTCTAAGTGATATGTTCTGATTAAAGGTAATCGTAACCTCAAGCCTCATCAACCGGGAATGGCTAAAACAGGGGAGGTGCAGCAAGGCTTCGTGGGTAGCACCCACTGAGAGCAAGATAGATCCCTATCTAGAGGTCCCTTTTCTTTTATTCGGCTTAGTGTGTGGTTGGTCGCGCCAACTACGGGATTGTCTTGTTCGGGATTATCCAGTAAGGGATGGTTCCGGCTTTGTGTTGTAGGGGAGCGGACGTACTCCTCGGTACGGTGATCTAGGCCACGTACTGTGACGGGCGGTACCCCAGTAGCCCTGCCATTGTATGGAATCCAATTCCAGTCTGCATGCAAGTTTATAAAGCTAATAATTCAAGTTTTAAAAGATTCAAAAGCCAGGAATTTCTTATTCAAATCTGGAAGCTCTGTTCTTCATCATTCAAATCTGGTGAGTAACTTCCTTCCTAAACTTAAATATAGGAAAAATCTAGTTGCATGTTAAATTTCTGGAAATAATATGTTCTGTGTGATTTTATTTAAGTAGATTATCTGGATGTATATATGTGTGTATGCTGATGAATATATATATTTGGATGTATAGATGCATGGTGCTGTTATAACTGTTCTTATCTGTTCTTACATTTAGAAGCAAATATCATGATCAAAATTCAATACCTCTTAATATAATCTCTGTTAGGACTTAGTTTTCAAACCACATTCGATTGTTTAAATATAACTTAAAGTTTAAACTTTATTTAAACAAATTTAAATAGGGATTGCTCTGGAAAACTAAATAGAACAGGAAGACTTGAGTTTTTATTAAAAATTCGAACTCCTTAAATCATTGATTCATGCATATGATCTGAATCCTGGTGTGAAAACATGGTTTTTAAGATTTAAATCTTGATTTTTAGAAGTAGGATGAGAGAGCAGTTCGTGGTTGAACAGATTTTACTCTTTGGGTAATCTCTGATGATCTAAGTGTTCGGCGAGGTCGTGGTCTTCACTGGAGATAGTTGAATGATGGGTGAGGACGGGAAAAATAGTGGATGGCCATATAGATGATCGTGGCGATGGTGGTTGGTCGATTGATTTTCTAAACCTAGTTTTACTGGATTACAACTTTTGCGTGAGTTCGACTTCCTCTGGTGATCGAGTTGCCTGGGGCTTTGGGTACTGGAAGATGGTGGGTTGACGAGGTCTTCGCCGGAGTTTCAAAGGAAATGGTGGTCGGAGTTTTAAGGGAAGAACGTTGCCAGGTTTTGGGTTTTGTTCCTGTTTTTATGACAGGTAGCTCGATTTCGAGTGGGAAGATGGCTCGAGTTGCTGGTGATCAGGATCGTGAAGGATGGTCGTGGACGATATGCTGGCGTAGTCATCGATGGTCAGAGGCGATCATCTCGTGTGTGCACGTGAACGAGTATCAGCGTATCAATGTGTAGTTTGGGTTTTAACAGAGGGAAGGATTTTGAGTTGCTCGAGTTTTTAGCGTGAGTGACTCGAAGTATCGTGAGGATGGACTCGAAGCAATTATAGTATAGGCTCGAGTCAACTTTCTGTGTTACAGTTTTTAAAACCTGTCCGTTTTAAATTTAAAACTAAAATTTTAAAAATGTAAAGTTAATCTGGAATCAAAGTTTAATCTGCATTCCAGTTTGAAATAAAAGGAAGTTTTCAAATAATTGTTTAAAGTATATTTTAAAAAGATTTGAATTTAAATGAAATAGTTTAAAATCTTATAAATTTCTTTTATAAATGTAAGTGTTCTTAACATTTGGTTTTAAAAAGAATTTGGTAAAATTTGATTTAAAATTGGTTAAAGTTAAATTATAATTATTTTAAATCTTTAATTTTGAAATGAATTAAAGAAAGATTTTAAAGTAAATGTTTGAAGTCTTTTGATAAAATAGTTAAAGGTTAATACTTTAATTTAGAAGTAATTAAGGTTTAAATGATTTATAATAAATTAAATTAGTAAGAATAATTTAATAATTTAATTAATTAATGACTTAGTGTTAATTAATTAAATAATTAAGGTTATAAGTTAATTAATTAAGGTTAATTAATTTGGGATTAATCATTTATTTAGATAAGTATAGATTTTTAATAAATGATTAGAAATTAATAAATGAAGTGATTAAAGATAAATTAAGCAATTAATTTAGTAATTAGAAATTAATTAATTGGTAATTAAGAATTTCTTAAGTGGTAATT
Source organism: Allium fistulosum (assembly GCA_030737815.1). Taxonomy (NCBI): domain Eukaryota; kingdom Viridiplantae; phylum Streptophyta; class Magnoliopsida; order Asparagales; family Amaryllidaceae; genus Allium; species Allium fistulosum. The sequence continues at coordinate 720,155,491 of CM060908.1, forward strand.
AATAAATAGTTTATTAAAGATTAATTACTTAAAGGAAGTAATTAAAGAAGTGTTAAATAATTAATGAGGGATCATTAATTAGGGATAAATAATTAATAAATGTGATTTATTTTGATAATCAATTAGATTAATTAAGTAATGATAATCATTTTGTGAAAATGGTTAAGTATAATTACTTAATAAAAGTAAATAAAGGAATTAATTACTTAAGGTAATTAATTAGATAAATTTGATAAGCTTAAATTAATTAGTTAAATTAATTTAAGGTAATAATTTGGTAATTTGATAATTACTTAAATATAATTAGTGGAAGTATGAATTACTTAGGAAAGTAATTAAAGTTAATTACTGGATGTAATTAACTGAAGATGATTTAATAAGGTAGTAATTGAGGATAATTACTTTGAATAATTAATCAAGGGATTAATTAAAGGATAATTAATTAAGGAGTAATTAATTTATGGAAGAGTAATTAAGGGTAGTTAATTACTAAATGTGATTAATCAAAGGTGATTAATAAATATGGTTTAATTAAAGATTAATTATTAAATATAATTAATTTAAATGGAGTAATTAATTTAAAAGTAATTAAGGATCATTAATTAATTTATATAATTAATGATGTAATTAAGGGTTGATTAATTAAGACTAATTAATCAATAATAAGTGATTAAGGTAATTAATTAATTGTAATTAATTAAGGATTAATGTAATTAAGTATAGTTAATTAATTAATGAAGTAATTAATGATTAATTACTGAAATGGTTTAAGATAATTAATTTATGAAATTAATTAAGGATTAATTACTTAAAGTAATTAAAAGATAATTAATCAAGAATGATTAATTAAGATGATACTTAGAGTATGATTAATTAATTGGTTTAATTAATAATTAAGTAAGAAGGATTTATAGGATGAAGTAATTAATTTAATTCACTTTAAATTAATTAAAGATGATAAATCATTACTTAAGAATAGATGAATGATATTGAATGCTTTGCATTGTTGATATCTCTGATGAGATATGTGTTGATATATGATATGGATGTTTGGTTGAATTGAAATGATAATGTAGATTATCTATTGTGAATTATCTATCTTTGTGTATATAGATAAGAATTGAATTGTTTTAACCTTAAAACAACTTGGCCCTTAAAAGATACGTTTTGGATTTCGATGAGACCGGGATCGGGTTTCCGTATACCGGAATTCCAGGTCTGGAGACCCGAATACCACATCGATCCAAATTTACGATAGGTCGTGAATCTCAAGTGAAGATTAAGATTCAGAGTGCAAGGGTTATTGTCGTTAACTCTGAGGGTGATTCCAAAACGAGTGTAACGAGATAATGCCTTCGGTTTCGTTCGAACCCGGAACGAACTTGTATGGATTGAATGCTTTCAGCACATCGTCAGGCGGACGATGAGCATTCGAAGTGATATGTTCTGATTAAAGGTAATCGTAACCTCAAGCCTCATCAACCGGGAATGGCTAAAACAGGGGAGGTGCAGCAAGGCTTCGTGGGTAGCACCCACTGAGAGCAAGATAGATCCCTGTCTAGAGGTCCCTTTTCTTTTATTCGGCTTAGTGTGTGGTTGGTCGCGCCAACTACGGGATTATCTTGTTCGGAATTATCCAGTAAGGGATGGTTCCGGCTTTGTGTTGCAGGGGAGCGGGCGTACTCCTCGGTACGGTGATCTAGGCCACGTACTGTGACGGGCGGTACCCCAGTAGCCCTGCCATTGTATGGAATCCAAACTCCAATAAGTGCCGTACGTATTAGTTGTGCCCAACTATGTTGGAATGTGAGATGTAAACATTTCAGCTATTTCTGTATTTTACTTGAAAACCCTAGACACTATTATAATACAATCAGATTTCCTATCAAACGTTTTAGTTAGCGTAAGGTAAAAACTTACCCATGTTTATTTGTGGGGAGTCTTACGTGATACTTTTGTTTTCAAAGGTTTTCAAAGTTAAGCAATCTAACCGTTTACTCACACCAGACCCATGTCTGACCCAAGTGTTTATTTTCTGTTTTATTAAACTCTTGGGTACTCAATATTGTATTGAGTAGTCAAGGGATTCAGGATAGTCTTGACGAATTCTGGAGGAGCTGTGAAGCAGGAGGCTTCAGCGAGTAGATATATAGAGTTTCCGCTGTGTTTGTATTAGTCTGTATTGTACTGATGTACTTGTGTTGTATAATAGACAGAAGTTTATAACTGTCTATTCTGTGATGTATAAATTGTGTACTCTGATGTATATGATACTATGTAATATCTTATGTGATAATATATTTCTCGTTCCGCTGTGAGATTTCTGATGTGTTGTTGTTCTCTCTTCTTTTCTTTTCTTCTTCTATCCCTTTCTTTCTTCATGATGATACGACTTTCTGTGGAGAAAAAGTCGGGTCGTTACAGTAGTACTTCTTAATTACTAGTTTAATTAACCCTTATTTAATTAATCCTTATCAAAAATTAATTAATTAAATTAATTAAACTTAATTAATTTTAACTCATTAAAAATCTTAATTATCATTAAAACATTTGATCTTAGTAATTAAGGATTGTTAATTTATAATTTAAGATAAATAATTTATGATTATTTATTTTATTTTATTCTAAACTTAATTAATGATTTAATTACTGAATGTAAAATGTAAATTTTATTCTAAACTTCATTTTAAAATGTATATTAAAATGCTTGTGATATAATTAAAACTTCACAACAAGCTTAATTATCTTCTAACATTCTAGTTTCTGGCTGAGCAGTTTTTCTGAAGGTGAAGTTCAGAAGCAGTAGAGTGAATCCATTTCTTCGATGGATTGGTTAGTAAAAATTCGATTTCGTTCGAATCGAGTGGATTTGGATGGTCGTTCGAGAAATTGTGATGGAGTCTGACTTGCCGGAGGTCGAAATAGTGATCGCCGTCGATCAGCTAGGGTGTGCACGTGCACGGCTACTTTAGCGCGCATCTGGGAATTCTGGGTGGAGAAGAAAGTGTGTTATCGGGTTTACATCGGGGGAATCGAGTTTTTACTCGAAGCAAGACGAAAACGAGGGTAGTCTCGAGTTTTTATCGGGGAAACTTGGGTTTTTCTCAGGTTGGTGGGAGCAGGCATTAGAATTTTTTTAAAAGAAAGTTTTAAATCAAAGAAGTTTGTTTTTGTAATGGCTCTAAGTTTTTAAAATAAAAGTAAAACAAAGTTTTTTACTATTAAACTAAATTATTGTATAGAAAAATTGTTTTTAACAAGTTTTAAATAATTTAAATAAATAAGTTTTAAAGAATAAGAAATAGATTTTCAAATTGATCTTTGTATTAAAATTTATTTAATAACTTTGAAAAAGCTTCAAAGATTTTGAAGGTTAAAAGTAATGTTGAAATGGTTTAATTATAATAAAGATTTTATCTTTAGTATTTAAGATTTAATTTATTAAAGGAAATTAATATGTGAAATTAATAAGGATAATTCATTTATTAAAATGAATTAAGAATAGATAATAATTTAATTAAGATAATGATTTTCTTAATTAAGATCTTTTAAATATAAGGATAAAGAAATTAGTTCATTTATTTAAATAATTAGTTAAACAATTAACTAAGTAATTAATTAGTAATTATTAAAGATAATTACTTATAATTAATTAAGTATAATTACTTGATGAAGTAATTAAGGAATAATTACTGAATGTAATTAAGTAAAAGGGGAATTATTTAATAAAGTAATTAGAGGATAATTATTTTATTTAATGGAAATGATTAAGAGTTAATCACTTGTTATTAATTTAATAATTTATTAAATTAAATTAATTAAAGGATTAGATTAATCAAAGATGATTAATAATTGTGGTTTAATTAAGGTTAATTAATAATGTAATTAATTAATTGTTAAGATAATTAATTAAAATGTAATTAATTAAGGAAAGTAATTAAGGGAAGTTAATTACTGGATTAGATTAATCAAAGGTGATTAATAATTGTGGTTTAATTAAGAATAATTACTTAATGTAATTAATAGAATAATTAAAGATGTAATTAGAAATCATTAGTTTATAATTAATTAATGATGTAATTAAGAGTTGATTAATTAAGATTAATTAATCAAATGATAAGTGATTAATTGTAATTAATTAAAGATTAAAGTAATTAATTAATTAATTAATTAAGTAATTAAAGGTTAATTACTGTATTTAATTAAGGATAATTAATTTGTGAAATTAATTAAAGATAATTACTTAAATGTAATTAAAGTATAATTAATCAAAAGTGATTAATTAAAGTGGATAATTAGAGAAATGATTAATTAATTTATTTGTAATTAATTAATGATTATATAAGTAAGATTTATGATGAAGTAATTAATTTAATTAATTTTAAATTAATTAAGAGAAGAAGTAATTAATTTAATTCACTTTAAATTAATTAAAGATAGAGATAGTTAATTTAATTCATTTTAAATTAATTATGTTGTGATTAAGTAAATCATTGCTTATATAAGAATGGATGACATTGATTGTCTTGAATGAATGTTATCTCAGAAATGAGATAAGTAATGTTGTGTGGTATGAATGCTTGGTAATATAGATTAACTATTGTGATGTTGATATGGATTACCTATTTGATTATGAATCATCTGTTTAAATGATAATGTGATTATCAATTGTGATGTGTGAATTATCTATCTGTATGAATATAGATAAGTTGAATTGTTTAAACCTTTAAACAACTTGGCCTTAAAAGATACGTTTTGGATTTCGATGAGACCGGGATCGGGTTTCCGTATACCGGAATTCCAGGTCTGGAGACCCGAATACCACATCGATCCAAATTAACGATAGGTCGTGAATCTCAAGTGAAGATGAAGATTCAGAGTGCAAGGGTTATTGTCGTTAACTCTGAGGGTGATTCCAAAACGAGTGTAACGAGATAATGCCTTCGGTTTCGTTCGAACCCGGAACGAACTTATATGGATTGAATGCTTTCAGCACATCGTCAGACGGACGATGAGCATTCTAAGTGATATGTTCTGATTAAAGGTAATCGTAACCTCAAGCCTCATCAACCGGGAATGGCTAAAACAGGGGAGGTGCAGCAAGGCTTCGTGGGTAGCACCCACTGAGAGCAAGATAGATCCCTGTCTAGAGGTCCCTTTTCTTTTCATTCGGCTTAGTGTGTGGTTGGTCGCGCCAACTACGGGGTTATCTTGTTCGGGATTATCCAGTAAGGGATGGTTCCGGCTTTGTGTTGCAGGGGAGCGGGCGTACTCCTCGGTACGGTGATCTAGGCCACGTACTGTGATGGGCGGTACCCCAGTAGCCCTGCCATTGTATGGAATCCAAACTCCAATAAGTGCCGTACGTATTAGTTGTGCCCAACTATGTTGGAATGTGAGATGTAAGCATTTCAGCTATTTCTGTATTTTACTTGAAAACCCTAGACCCTATTATAATATAACTGGATTTCCTATCAAATGTTTTGGTTAGCGTAAGGTAAAAACTTTTCCATGTTTATGTGTGGAAAGTCTTACGTGATACCTTTGTTTTCAAAAGGTTTTGAAGTTAAACAATTTTAACCCGTTTACTCACACCAGACCCATGTCTGACCCAAGTGTTTATTTCTGTTTTATAAACTCTTGGGTACTCAAATTTTTACGAGTAGCCAAGGGATTCAGGTTTAGCTTTGACGAATTGTGGAGGAGCAATGGAGCAGGAGGCTTCGGCGTTCGTAGATATAGTATTCCGCTGTGTTGATATCTGTGTTAGAGTCTTGTATTGTATTTGAGTTGTAATATCTAGACAGATGTTTATAACTGTCTAGTATGTGTTGTATAGTTGTGTAAACTCTGATAAGTGTTGTATACTATGTAATAGTTTATGTTATTAATATAATTTATTCGTTCCGCTGTGAGATCGTTGTTGTTGTTTCTTTCTTTCTTCTCTTCTTTTCTATTTTCTACCCCTTTCTTTCTTCATAATGATGCGACTTTCTGGGCATAGGAAGTCGGGTCGTTACATATGGTATAACGACCACGACTTTCTCTCCACAGAAAGTCGCATCGTTAATAAGAAAGAAAGGGGTAGAAAATAGAAAAGAAGAGAAGAAAGAAAGAAACAACAACAACGATCTCACAGCGGAACGAATAAATTATATTAATAACATAAACTATTACATAGTTTATAACAATTTACAGAGTTACACAGCATATACATCACTTACTAGACAGTTATAAACATCTGTCTAGACATTACAACTCAAATACAAGACAAGACACTATCACAGATATCAACACAGCGGAATACTATATCTACGAACGCCGAAGCCTCCTGCTCCATTGCTCCTCCAAAATATTCGTCAAAGCTAAACCTGAATCCCTTGGCTACTCGTAAATATTTGAGTTGTAATGTCTAGACAGATGTTTATAACTGTCTAGTAAGTGATGTATATGCTGTGTAACTCTGTAAATTGTTATAAACTATGTAATAGTTTATGTTATTAATATAATTTATTCGTTCCGCTATGAGATCGTTGTTGTTGTTTCTTTCTTTCTTCTCTTCTTTTCTATTTTCTACCCCTTTCTTTCTTATTAACGATGCGACTTTCTGTGGAGAGAAAGTCGTGGTCGTTACAGTGGTATCAGAGCTTCCATTTTGATTTTTGAAAAAGCTTGGAACTTTTAAACTTTAATTACTGAAAAAAAATGCTTTGATCTTTTAAAAACTTGAAACTGGAATGCTTTAATCCCAAGAAACTTTGCATGCTACTGAAACTTGATTACAAACAGAATTGAAGAACAAATGCAGGCTTCCAGATTGAAAAGAAATGCTCAAGCTTTGATTCCATTTTGGGTTGCTTGCTAATTTGTCTCAGGTTGAAGAAATTTGAACTTGATCTCAGGTTGAAACAGTTTGATTCAGTTGAAGTTGTAGTTTTGATTCTCTTTTGATTTTAGTTTTGAATTTGGTTTTCAGTTTTAGTTTAGAGATGAAGAAAAGAAATTGGAAAGAGGAGCATTAGCCTGGTTTGTTCTAATAACACTTATTTATAAATTATAATTGATAAGAAAAATTGTTGCCACTTGTTAATTCAAATCATCTTTAGCTTACACATGTATTTCTCATAATTTCCTTAATTGACAAGTGTTTAGCAATTACTTTAATCCTTAATTAATTAAAATTAATTACTTATCATTTGATTAATTAATCTTAATTAATCAAATCCTTAATTACATCATTAATAATTTACAAATTAATGATCCTTAATTACATCTTTAATTATTTTATTAATTACATTAAGTAATTATTCTTAATTAATCCATAATTATTAATCACCTTGATTAATATAATCCAGTAATTAACTTCCTTTAATTACTTCCTTTAATTAATTACTTTTTTTTAATTAATTATCTTAACAATTAATTAATTACTGAAGTAATTAAAGGTTAATTACTATATTGGTTAAGAATAATTAATTTGTGAAATTAATTAAAGATAATTACTTAAATGTAATTAAAGTATAATTAATCAAGGTGATTAATTAAGTGGATAATTAGAGAATGATTAATTAATTTATTTGTAATTAATTAATGATTATATAAGTAAGATTTATAATGATAAGTAATTAATTTAATTTATTTTAAATTAATTAGAAGATGAAGTAATTAATTTAATTCACTTTAAATTAATTAAAGATAGAGATAGTTAATTTAATTCATTTTAAATTAATTATGTTGTGATTAAGTAAATCATTGCTTATATAAGAATGGATGACATTGATTGTCTTGAATGGATGTAATCTCAGAAATGAGATAAGTGATGTGGTGTGATATGAATGCTTGGTTGCATTATGATGGTAATATAGATTAACTATTGTGATATTGATATAAATTACCTATTTGGTTATAGATCATCTGTTTAATTGATAATGTGATTATCAATTGTGATTTGTGAATTATCTATCTGTATGAATATAGATAAGTTAAATTGTTTAAACCTTTAAACAACTTGGCCTTAAAAGATACGTTTTGGATTTCGATGAGACCGGGATCGGGTTTCCGTATACCGGTATTCCAGGTCTGGAGACCCGAATACCACATCGATCCAAATTAACGATAGGTCATGAATCTCAAGTAAAGATGAAGATTCAGAGTGCAAGGGTTATTGTCGTTAACTCTGAGGGTGATTCCAAAACGAGTGTAACGAGATAATGCCTTCGGTTTCGTTCGAACCCGGAACGAACTTATATGGATTGAATGCTTTCAGCACATCGTCAGGCGGACGATGAGCATTCTAAGTGATATGTTCTGATTAAAGGTAATCGTAACCTCAAGCCTCATCAACCGGGAATGGCTAAAACAGGGGAGGTGCAGCAAGGCTTCGTGGGTAGCACCCACTGAGAGCAAGATAGATCCCTGTCTAGAGGTCCCTTTTCTTTTATTCGGCTTAGTGTGTGGTTGGTCGCGCCAACTACGGGATTGTCTTGTTCGGGATTATCCAGTAAGGGATGGTTCCGGCTTTGTGTTGCAGGGGAGCGGGCGTACTCCTCGGTACGGTGATCTAGGCTGCGTACTGTGACGGGCGGTACCCCAGTAGCCCTGCCATTGTATGGAATCCAAACTCCAATAAGTGCCGTACGTATTAGTTGTGCCCAACTATGTTGGAATGTGAGATGTAAGCATTTCAGCTATTTCTGTATTTTACTTGAAAACCCTAGACCCTATTATAATATAATTGGATTTCCTATCAAATGTTTTGGTTAGCGTAAGGTAAAAACTTTTCCATATTTATGTGTGGGAAGTCTTACGTGATACCATTGATCGCCAGAAATTGAAGAAAACAACAATCCCGTTCAACTCTCTTTTTCTCACAATTTAATATATTAAAAATCCTGAAATAACTTCCTAAAATCATCATCTTCAATTCCTAGTCGATTTATATAATCGAATTATGAAATTAAAACATTTGAATTTTTAACATACTTTAGGTTTCACTGTTTATGTATCATTTTAAAATAAATATTTAACTTAAACACTTGAAGTTAATTTTTAAAATGATATCACCTATATACCAACAATTATCCAGTAAGGGATTAACTTCTTCGATGGATTGGTTAGTAAGGCATAAGCTGTTCTGATTTGTGAAAAGAGAACGATATCTTTGGAAATTAGGCCGGCTGATCGCAAAAGTGACTTGCGATGGTTTAAGTATTCTCTTGGGATTATTGGAGATTGAGATTCCGTATCGACTTGATTCGTGGAGTTACCAGAAGTTCAGCTTAGTAGAAGGATGTCTCCTAGAGAATAATTTGGTGAAGCAGCTCAGGATTCTTTGGAGAGGGATTGACCACACCTAATTTTCTGGTGAGGATTCTGTTAAGGTGTTTTTGACCAAGTAGAATGGTTCACTAAGATTTTATAGATATGGTGAACTGTGGATGATCAAGTTTGTGCTCGAGTTTCTCCGATGGCATTCTCATCTGTTCAAGATCAGAATTGTGCAGCGAAAGCAAGATAGCAGCTATTCTAGAGTGGAAGCAACCGAGAGTTGTAATTTTCTTCGAGTAGAGGATTTCTATAGGAAATTCAAGTGTATCTCTAAGTGTGAAGAAATTTTCGGGATTTGGAGGTAAAGTTGTCAAGTGCAACTGTTTTGACTATTTCAGATAGGAGAGGTAGTGCGAAGTTCTCTAATGTTTGTAGAGTAGAGTTGTGTTTTGGATTTCGGCATATTTTTGAGAAACCATTTTGTTGAGTAGGATCCAGAAATTGGTTTGATGTTGGTCTAATCTGTTTCAAGAAGCATCAGCAAGGGTTAAGCTGATCAGGAAGAATGAAGTGACTCAGGATCGTCAAAGGAGTTATGCAGTTAAGAATTGATGGAATTTGGAAATTGATGTTGAAATTGGATATTGTTTAAGTTTTTCTCCGATCAAAGGAGATATAAGATTTGGTAAGACCGGAGAGTAAGCTCCGGAAGTATTATGAGATTTTTTTGTGTTCTTTGGAGATTAGATTTTGATCCCCAGGATTGAGTTGCCAGTTCGGATAACTGGAATTCATTTTATTTCACATATCTCTGAGGAATATGTGTATGATTCATCGAGTGATGGAATCAGCAGTTCAGAAGGATAGTTGGGATGGTTTTGAGTTAGTCTGATATCTTGTTCAGATTTGTGATCTAGCAAGGAAGTACTTCTAGATTATTGTAGATAGTTAGTTTAGATCCTGTAGAACGAGTCTCCCGGTATATATATATACTTAGGGAAACTCGAGTAAATTCTATCCAGATTTTGACTGGATAGTTAAATTTGTTTGATTAAATTGTTTGCTATGGTTGTTAGAATATGATTGATATGTATGATTGCTGTTTAAAATTAAAAATTTGCTGGGTTATTAAATTATCTTTGCTTTTAAATTTCGGGGATGAAATTATTTTAAGGGGGAAGGAATGTGATATCCCGGAATTTTGGCAATATCAATTTAATAATCTTTATTAATAATTAAATTGATTTGTTGATTTTATTTTATAAATTGACAAGTTTAATTCTTTTAAAAGTTAATAATATTTTAAATTGGCAATACTTATTAATATCTTTTCTAAACAATTTAAAATTGGTAAGATTTATCTTCCAAAGCTTATATAAATGTTTTCTATTTATAATGTATATATATTGATGTATATATTATAAATAGGGAGTCTTTAATTTAATAAAGGATTTGTAAAAATATATATAAAGTTAAAATAAGTTTCTCAAGCATATAAAAATATGTTATATTTATTTGATCAAAGCATAAGTTATTATAAATAAATTTTTACATGAATTCATATTTGTATATTTATATAGGATCTAAAAGCTTATTTATAAAAGGTAAATACATTATAAATACATATGTATAACTTAAATAAATTAATTAAAAACATGAATGTACACTTGTTAGCATATTAGAGTGGTGTGAAGACATTTGTAAGAAAATAAGTAATTTGTAATTTAAATAGCATATGTGTAAGTTAACTAAAAGGGACAAGTGGCTTTATCTATTTTCTTTTCTCCAAGTTGTAAAATTTATGTAAGAGGAAATCTGTTTTCATTTTTCAGTTTAAAAATTTTCGTTTCTTCAAATTCTTTCTCCACTAAGAACAATTCGAATCTAAAGATAAGTAAAACCTGGAATCAAAATTCAAAGAGAAAATAAATCTGAAAATTCAAATGCAAATCTGAGATAAGAAGATGAAAAGCAATTCCAAACAGCAGCTTCAAATCTTCAATTGAATCTGAAGACATGCAATCAGAGGATTTAATCAATCAACAAGCAACTAAATTCAAAGATCAATTTCAGATAATATTCAATAGCAAAAGAAATTCAAGAAGTGTGACGACCGCCCATGACCCCTGCACCGAATCTAGAGATAGAGCGCTGTAAAGTGTGCCAGGTGACCATGGACGATTGTCAAGGTAAGATTTAAAACAACAGAATCTATCGTATTACTCACAGCGCCTGGACAAAATACAATAGAACATATGTATAGTGAAGCTTTACAGAACAAAATGACATCATATAAAACTCCATAATAGTTGAATACAAGCATCCTCATAGTCAATACATCAAGCCTCACTACATATCTCTCAGAGAATACAAAACAGCGGAATATCTAGTACATATAATAAGAAGATAATATGCAACCCTCCAGCTCGTCTTCGATATCAGCATCGTGAGAAGAGAACAGCACCTGTCACCTGCTACCTAGTCTGCCCGTCCCAAAATGGACGAACAGCCCAAGGCAATAAGAATTAAACATAAAGCCTTGAGTCAGACAACAGTCTTAGTGAGCAGTAAATTAACTAACAACATACCAAAAGAGCATAAAGGAAAAGGAATAGGAATACAACCCTCCCACTCCAACCTCATTCTACAGTGATAGCCCCCAGACTCACACTAAGCAGAAGTAAACATAGCAGAGCATACAATTTAAAGTAAAGCTACTATCACTCGAGTCAAGGGCGATGTTTACCAAGTACCAAGGCCTAAATCAGATAAGCACCCAGAAAATACCGCTCTTGAGTCCGAATGACGATACAACCAAACATCCATGACTCTGGCTATCACTGTTATCATTGCTTCGATATCACCGTTAGTTGAATGACCGGCACATTCTTTCAGCCGTCCGTCAAGGGCTAATGGAAACCCCGGTTCTAGACATAACTCCCGCACGTCGTCGCAGCCCGTGCCTAGGACTATCGAATCTGCCCAGAGTACTCGACCATCAACAGTTGGCCGTTGGGACTATCGAATCTGCCCAAACGTACTCTTGCTTAGAGCATGCTAGAACCTTCAACAACGATGCTATCCAAGCCTCCTAGTCATCCTCCTCGACGACTATTCTCATATCCATTCATTATCCTCAACTCGAATCATATCACCGAGTTATCAACATGCTTGGAATGATCCCGTCTGGATTAGACCAAGTCTTCATCACATGGTTGCCTTGCTTCATTACATCCTCGCAAAGCCTCATCTCATCATCACATCATCAAATCTATGCATAAGAGCTTCATCATCCCGCTTCATATGCCACGAGCAGCTTTCCCAATTCAAGAGCCTTTCACTTAGCTTTTGAATCATCTTCGATCTAAATCTAATCATCAATCATCTAATTCATAACAATCAATCAAATCAAACATCAATCCAAGCAATCAAGCATTCAAATATGATCTAAGTAGACAATTATAACAATAATGGCATTTTCGTAATTAAAGAGTTGAAAGTCCAATAAGCATGAAAACATGGATTATATCTCTACAAACTTGATGAATGAACTTGCATAGGTTAACATATGATAAAATGGATGTAACATCATCATGAACAATGGGTCTATATGGATCTACACATAGGATGAAGAAAATGCATGGAAATCACTATTTTAACACCAAGTCGAGCCAACAATCCGATATACTCCTTTGGATCCGTGTGAGAGATAATCACCACTCACCAAATCACCTAAACAACCTCAAATCAACACACTTCAGATCTGGACAGCGAAGGATGAAGCTTGATCTATCACGGATCCGCTTCAAACGAAGAAATCTCACTTGAAAAGATGAAGATCTTCAATCTAAGCTCTTGAATCTTCAATCTTGATCTTCGATTTGGATGGATGGAAGCACTAGATTAGAGTGGAGAAAAGAAGTGAAGAAGTGTAGAAGTCGAGCTCTCAAAATGGCAGCACTTCGTCGCTTCAAAATCCGGATCCCAAAAATGAAGAGAAGCTCTCCTATTTATAGCTGAAAACTGCCCCTAAGTCGTAACTCGGCTATCTTCTTAAGTCGCTGCCGACTTAACACTGCCGACCTACGACCTAACACTTAGCCATCCTACGACTTAACCAGAAGCATCTGCGACCTAACAACTGCTACGACCTATAACCTCAGCGACCTAACACTTAGGCAAAACCCAGCGACCTAACACGCTAACTCCTTAGGTCGCTAACACGCTAACTCCTTAGGTCGCTAACACGCTAACTCCTTAGGTCGCTAACACGCTAACTCCTTAGGTCGCTAACACACCCAGTCGACCTAACTTGGTAACAACCTAACCCTTAGGTCGCTTACGACCTAACCAACCAAGCTACCAGACGACCTAACACATAGCGACCTATTCCTTAACTCGGTTACTACGACCTAACTCTAACCTTAGGTCGTCTACAACCATAAGTCGGTCAACCCACTAACTCGTCCAACCGACCTAACCACACTAACCCAGTAACCACTAGGTCGCTTACTCCACTAGGTCTGCCTACCCTTGAGTCGCCATACCCTTAAGTCGGTCAGTTCTTTAGGTCGTTAACTCACCCTGCCGACCTAATACTTAACCAAATCCTAGGTTGCATAATTCTATAGGTCGCTCCAACTAACCCACGACCTAACACTAACTCGCCGAAGTCTTTAACTCGGTCACGACTTAGCTCTTAGGTCGTTCACGACCTAGGACTTAGACAAATCTGCCTAAAAATCTGAAATGACTTAAAAATGCAAAAATTCCAGATTTGACAAACTTTTCGATCCGTAAAATACGGGTCGTTACATTCTCTCCCCCTTAGGAATTTCGCCCCCGAAATTCCAAGCAATCAAAAACTATTCTGTACGCCTACCATCCATAGCAATCAACAAACCATGCATCCAATTCTAACTTAGCGTATAGAATTCTAAAACTTAGAACAAGTTACAATTTCGCGAGATGACACGACAGCTTAGGGCCATACCTTGAAGAGTTCAGGATGAGCTGCTTTCATCCTCTCTTCCACCTCCCACGTACAGTCGTTATCATCATCACTCCATTGTATCTTGAGCAACTTAACCACCTTCCTCCTAAGCTGTTTCGTGTCAGTTTCAACAACACGAAGCGGCTTACGAGGTCTTCTATCGACTGGATCAACTTCGAAATCTTCACAGCTATCAGCAGAAACCACTGTACTCGAGTTGTGCACATACTTCCGTAGATACGATACATGAAAAACATTGTGCACACCCGACATCTTCTCCGGTAACTCCAATCTGTAGGCGAGCTTTCCAATTCGCTCGATGATCGGGAATGGTCCAACAAATCTCGGAGTCAATTTTCCTTTCTTACCGAATCGAATAACATTCTTCAGTGGAGAAATCTTCACAAAAACCATATCTCCCACGTCGAATTCCAAATCCTTTCGACGCTTATCAGCATAACTCTTCTGACGGTCTTGGGCTGCCTTCATTCGTTGCCGAATGATTTCTATACAATCTGAAGTCTGACGAATCATCTCTGGCCCAAGCATCAGCTTTTCTCCAGTTTCCAACCAACATGTTGGAGAGTTACACGGTCTTCCATACAATGCCTCATACGGTGCCATACCAATGCTTGACTGGTAACTGTTGTTGTATGCAAACTCCACCAAATGAAGGTGATCTTCCCATGATCCTCCGAAGTCCAAAACACAAGCTCTAAGAAGATCTTCCAAAACTCGGTTGACTCTCTCGGTCTGACCATCCGTTTGGGGATGATAAGCTGTACTCAAACACAACTCGGTTCCCAAAACTTCCTGGAAGCTCTTCCAAAATCCACTAGTGAACAAAGGATCTCGATCGCTCACTATACTCTTCGGAATACCATGGAATCGAACTATCCACTTAACATACAACTCAGCCAACTTTGATGCAGTCCTAGTCGATCGAACAGGAATGAATCGTGCACTCTTAGTCAGACGATCCACAATGACCCAGATCCCTTCATTTCCCGTTCTGGTTCTAGGCAATCCATCGATAAAATCCATCGACACTTGTTCCCACTTCCATGTAGGAACTTCTAATGGCTGAAGCAATCCGCTTGGCTTCTTCTGTTCGGCTTTTACCAACTGGCAATTCATACACTTGGAAATGAAATCTCCAACATCCTTCTTCATGCCTTCCCAGTAGTAGGTTCTCTTCATATCCCGATACATCTTATTTCCACCTGGATGAATTGTCAGCTTCGAGTGATGACTTTCCTTCAGAACTTCACTCCTCAATTCATCTATTTCGGGAACAACTAGTCGTCCTTGCTTCCGAAGCCAACCCTCTCGATCGACCTCGAATCCTTTATCCTTTTCTGGATCCAATCCAGATTCCAATTCACGGATAATCTTGACAAGCTTATCATCTCGCTTTTGGCTCTCACCAATCCTTTCCACAAGAGTGGGTCTTATCGATAAGTTTGCCAACATCTCAGGTTCCAATTCGCATCTAGGCCTGAAGTTAAATCCAGCTAAATACTCGAGACTCTTCCATTCGGAAAACATGGCTCCCAATCCTGCATGTCTTCGACTTAACGCATCAGCCACTGCGTTACCTTTTCCCGGAGTATAAGCTATACCAAAGTCATACGATGCCAAAAACTCTAGCCAACGTTGCTGCCGAAGATTCAAATCTTTCTGGGAGAAAAGATACTTCAACGACTTATGATCCGTAAACAACTCGAATCGAACTCCCAACAGATAATGTCTCCACATCTTCAGAGCAAATACAATCGCCGCCAATTCCAAATCATGAGTTGGGTAATTCCTTTCATGCGGCTTCAGTTGTCGACTGGCATACGCAACAACTTTATCCTTCTGCATCAGCACTGCTCCAAGTCCAGTACCACATGCGTCGGTGTAAACCACCATCTCATCATTTCCACTTGGAATAGTCAAAACAGGAGCACTCGTCAATCTCTCTTTCAGGATTCCGAAAGCTTGCTCACTCTTAGCATCCCAACTGAACACTTGGTTCTTTTTCGTCAATCCTGTTAACGGTGCAGCTACCTTGGAAAAGTCTTTGATAAACCGTCGATAATATCCTGCTAATCCAAGAAAACTTCTCACATCTGATGCATTCTTAGGTCTAACCCAATCCTGGATTGCTGCCACCTTAGCGGGATCAACCGCTATTCCATTTCCAGAAATCACATGGCCTAAGAACCTCACTTCACTCTTCCAGAAGTGACACTTCGAAAACTTAGCCTTCAGCTGATGTTTCCGCAAGATTTCCAAAACAATTCGCAAGTGCGTCTTGTGCTCTTCTTCAGTTCTGGAATAAATCAGAATATCATCCACGAACACAAGTACGAACTTGTTCAACTGATCTCTGAACACTCTATTCATAAGATCCACAAAATATGCTGGCGCGTTAGTCAATCCAAACGGCATTACCAGCCACTCAAAGAAACCGGATGGTGTCCTAAAAGCAGTCTTCGGCACACTATCCTTAGCCACTCTCAACTGGTGAAATCCCGTTGCCAAATCCATCTGAGAAAACACCTTAGCTTCGTGAAGCTGATCAAACAAGTTGTCTATCCTTGGCAATGGATACTTGTTCTTCTTAGTCACTTTATTCAGCTCACGATAATCCACACACAATCTCAACGACCCATCTGCCTTGGTTGCAAACACAACTGGTGCACCCCACTCGGACACACTACGCCGAATGAATCCTTTCTGTAAAAGGTCATCAACTTGCACCCTCAACTCCTGCTGTTCCCTAGGCGCCATCCGCCTAAGAGGCATCACAACAGGTCTGGCTCCTTCAACTAGATCTATACAAAACTCGATCTCTCTATGCGGCGGCAACCCTTTGACTTTGTCAAAGACATCCTCGAATCCATTAGCGATCGGCACCGATGACAGTCCATCCCGTGGAACAACTAGCGAATACATGAAGCTCATGAAGACGCCTTCTTCATGCTTACATCGTATCACAATCTTTCGCCCCTCCACATTCTCGACTGTCACCTCCAACCTTTCGCAATCAACCTTTGCCGCATACTTCCTAAGCCAGTCCATACCCAAGATAATTCCGAACCCCGCAAAGTTCAGAACAAAGCAATCACAAACAAAAGAGCAACCATGACTCGACACAACTAGACCACGGCATAACATACACAAACAAGACGAACCCCCAACTGGATTAGTCACAACCAATGGCCTATCAACAATATCCGGCTTCAAATCTAACCGGCCTACTAATTCATTACAAACAAACGAATGCGATGCTCCAGTATCAAACAAAACTCTAACTGGAATACCACATAGGAAAAGAGTACCTTGAACCACCACACTCTTTCCCTTCTCCTCAGCAGTAGGAGCTTTCGAAGACGACGGAACAGCCCCCAAAGCATAAGCTTGCACAATCTGCCTGTCCTTCCTCGGTTCCGGACAATTCTTCCTGAAATGCCCCGGCTTGTCACAATTGTGACACTTCATCGGCACCTTAGGATTCTTACAATCCTTAGAGAAATGGCCCTTCTGCTGACAATTGTAGCAAGTCACCTCACCTTTCGGCTTCTTCTGGCCATCCCTACCCTTCTGCTGCTGCTGCTTCCTCTTCTGGTTTCCACCCTGCTGTGGTTTAGATTCTCCCTTGGTAACAGCAACAACAGGTCCTTCCTTAGGAAACAGACTCTCATGCCTAAGAGCTTTCTCCACAAGCTTCTCAAATGAATCGTCCAAATGATCCACCAACTGTCTCCCAAGATAACTATCCAAGCCGGTCACAAACTTCTCATTCTTCTGATAAGCAGATTCAATATATGACCGGGCATACTTGGACAAAGCTTCGAACTCAGAAACATACTCAAGAACAGATCTCCCACCCTGCTTGAGCTCCACGAACTTCTTGAACAGAACAGACTTCTGAGCTGTAGAAATGAACTTAGCTTCAAATCTGACTTGGAATTGCTCCCAAGTAATCTCTTCCTCCGCAGTAGTGATGGTAATAGAGTTCCACCAATCAGAGGCTCTCCCTTGAAGCTGTCTTGATGCCAACTTCCTCTTAGTTGCATCATCAATTCCCAAATCACCAAAGATCCTTCTACAAGCATCTATCCACCTCTGGACTTCGATAGTTGATTCTGTTCCCAAGAAAACCTTCCCTCCAAGAGCAGTATAATCCTTGCACAACTTAGCAAAATCCACTGGTTTCGGAGTTTGGACTTGAACTCCAACATCAACTGCTGCCCCCGGAACTGGTATCCTTCTCATGATCGAAGTCATCATAGCTTCGAACATGGCTGCATAATCAGCAGTCTCTTCAGTAGCACGACCTTCCCTAGCAGCTGGTCTCCCTCTTCGACTCATTCTCAATATCTATAAAAAGGAATGATTAGAACATCTGGAGAAACAACTGCATAAAGGACTCAAACTCTACTAAGCTACTATATTATATATAGTAATCATCCATCAAAATACAATTACGTCTCTCATACGTAGTTACGACAGCGAGCGTTGGGTAAAATCGATTAACCAATGCTCTGATACCAAATGTGACGACCGCCCATGACCCCTGCACCGAATCTAGAGATAGAGCACTGTAAAGTGTGCCAGGTGACCATGGACGATTGTCAAGGTAAGATTTAAAACAACAGAATCTATCGTATTACTCACAGCGCCTGGACAAAATACAATAGAACATATGTATAGTGAAGCTTTACAGAACAAAATGACATCATATAAAACTCCATAATAGTTGAATACAAGCATCCTCATAGTCAATACATCAAGCCTCACTACATATCTCTCAGAGAATACAAAACAGCGGAATATCCAGTACATATAATAAGAAGATAATATGCAACCCTCCAGCTCGTCTTCGATATCAGCATCGTGAGAAGAGAACAGCACCTGTCACCTGCTACCTAGTCTGCCCGTCCCAAAATGGACGAACAGCCCAAGGCAATAAGAATTAAACATAAAGCCTTGAGTCAGACAACAGTCTTAGTGAGCAGTAAATTAACTAACAACATACCAAAAGAGCATAAAGGAAAAGGAATAGGAATACAACCCTCCCACTCCAACCTCATTCTACAGTGATAGCCCCCAGACTCACACTAAGCAGAAGTAAACATAGCAGAGCATACAATTTAAAGTAAAGCTACTATCACTCGAGTCAAGGGCGATGTTTTCCAAGTACCAAGGCCTAAATCAGATAAGCACCCAGAAAATACCGCTCTTGAGTCCGAATGACGATACAACCAAACATCCATGACTCTGGCTATCACTGTTATCATTGCTTCGATATCACCGTTAGTTGAATGACCGGCACATTCTTTCAGCCGTCCGTCAAGGGCTAATGGAAACCCCGGTTCTAGACATAACTCCCGCACGTCGTCGTAGCCCGTGCCTAGGACTATCGAATCTGCCCAGAGTACTCGACCATCAACAGTTGGCCGTTGGGACTATCGAATCTGCCCAAACGTACTCTTGCTTAGAGCATGCTAGAACCTTCAACAACGATGCTATCCAAGCCTCCTAGTCATCCTCCTCGACGACTATTCTCATATCCATTCATTATCCTCAACTCGAATCATATCACCGAGTTATCAACATGCTTGGAATGATCCCGTCTGGATTAGACCAAGTCTTCATCACATGGTTGCCTTGCTTCATTACATCCTCGCAAAGCCTCATCTCATCATCACATCATCAAATCTATGCATAAGAGCTTCATCATCCCGCTTCATATGCCACGAGCAGCTTTCCCAATTCAAGAGCCTTTCACTTAGATTTTGAATCATCTTCGATCTAAATCTAATCATCAATCATCTAATTCATAACAATCAATCAAATCAAACATCAATCCAAGCAATCAAGCATTCAAATATGATCTAAGTAGACAATTATAACAATAATGGCATTTTCGTAATTAAAGAGTTGAAAGTCCAATAAGCGTGAAAACATGGATTATATCTCTACAAACTTGATGAATGAACTTGCATAGGTTAACATATGATAAAATGGATGTAACATCATCATGAACAATGGGTCTATATGGATCTACACATAGGATGAAGAAAATGCATGGAAATCACTATTTTAACACCAAGTCGAGCCAACAATCCGATATACTCCTTTGGATCCGTGTGAGAGATAATCACCACTCACCAAATCACCTAAACAACCTCAAATCAACACACTTCAGATCTGGACAGCGAAGGATGAAGCTTGATCTATCACGGATCCGCTTCAAACGAAGAAATCTCACTTGAAAAGATGAAGATCTTCAATCTAAGCTCTTGAATCTTCAATCTTGATCTTCGATTTGGATGGATGGAAGCACTAGATTAGAGTGGAGAAAAGAAGTGAAGAAGTGTAGAAGTCGAGCTCTCAAAATGGCAGCACTTCGTCGCTTCAAAATCCGGATCCCAAAAATGAAGAGAAGCTCTCCTATTTATAGCTGAAAACTGCCCCTAAGTCGTAACTCGGCTATCTTCTTAAGTCGCTGCCGACTTAACACTGCCGACCTACGACCTAACACTTAGCCATCCTACGACTTAACCAGAAGCATCTGCGACCTAACAACTGCTACGACCTATAACCTCATCGACCTAACACTTAGGCAAAACCCAGCGACCTAACACGCTAACTCCTTAGGTCGCTAACACGCTAACTCCTTAGGTCGCTAACACGCTAACTCCTTAGGTCGCTAACACGCTAACTCCTTAGGTCGCTAACACACCCAGTCGACCTAACTTGGTAACAACCTAACCCTTAGGTCGCTTACGACCTAACCAACCAAGCTACCAGACGACCTAACACATAGCGACCTATTCCTTAACTCGGTTACTACGACCTAACTCTAACCTTAGGTCGTCTACAACCATAAGTCGGTCAACCCACTAACTCGTCCAACCGACCTAACCACACTAACCCAGTAACCACTAGGTCGCTTACTCCACTAGGTCTGCCTACCCTTGAGTCGCCATACCCTTAAGTCGGTCAGTTCTTTAGGTCGTTAACTCACCCTGCCGACCTAATACTTAACCAAATCCTAGGTTGCATAATTCTATAGGTCGCTCCAACTAACCCACGACCTAACACTAACTCGCCGAAGTCTTTAACTCGGTCACGACTTAGCTCTTAGGTCGTTCACGACCTAGGACTTAGACAAATCTGCCTAAAAATCTGAAATGACTTAAAAATGCAAAAATTCCAGATTTGACAAACTTTTCGATCCGTAAAATACGGGTCGTTACAAGAAGTTTAAAATCTGGAACAAGCCTGGAAACTGTTCTCTGTTCAAAGTTTCTGGTGAGTAAATTTTATTTTTAAAAACAGTTTAATCTGGTTTAACTAAATTGCATGTGATGATATTGGATTATATTGAATTCTTCAGTTAGAATTTATCTGGATTTGCATAGGTATGTAGGTGAGATGTTTGATTTTATATATACTGTTCTCTGTTCAATATTACCTGATGAACAAAACTTTCATTTTAAGACCTGGATCTATTATATAACTTGATCTTGTGATTAATTTCTAAAGTAAGATGGTGATATGAATGAAATATTGTCTGAATATATATATGTATGTATGTGTAAAATTGCTTGCATGTCTGGTATATACTCAGTTCTCTGTTATATGTTAACAGGTTTAAAATAAAAATAGAACAAATTTAAATTCCTCTTTCCATAGTCTCTTTTAGGATCTGATGTATAAATGAAAAATGTTAGCATCAACTAAATTCAAAATTTAAAAATAATCTCAAGCATTTATATTAAACAGTTATTTTTAAATTAAGATATCATAATGGTGATTAACATTTAGTCATAAAATCGAATGATTAAATTTCAAGTTTTGATTATACAATCAGTTTCGAAATGGGAAATGAGGATTTTTGGTATGAATGCCATGATTTTTAGTATTGGATATAATGAGAAATTCCGAGATGAACGGAAAATATAAAATCGTCAATTCCCGTCAATCAACATGGAGGTAAGCTTCGAATTTGAGTCTGAAGATAGATAATGTGATGCTGGTCGATGGTAAAATTGTGCGAAATTTTCTAGATGATCAAATAGTCTTGGGTTCGAAGAGATAGGGTTTAATACCCTGGTATACTCGTTGATGTTTAATTGAGTTTCGCGGCATCATAACGCCATCGGAGGCGATCGCGATCATTGTCGTAAGTTCTGGAGGTTGTGGCGTAGCTACGGTGGAAGTCGTGGGTCTCCTCGAAGCTTTGGGTTGCCGTGGACGTTGATTTTTCTGGTGATGGGTTTTCAAGCAGTTGGGTTTGAGGATGAAAATCGATGTTCGATCGAAGTTTGGGTTTCTGGGTTGCGCGATGGGTTGTCGAGGTCGAACGTGACTTGTTGGAGGCCGGAGTGGAGTTCGCCGTCGACTGGCGTGGGTGTGCACGTTAACGTGCACGTTAACATATCTGGGAGTCTGGAAGTTGGGTTGGGGAAGAAGCTTGTTCTCGGGTTTCATTCGAGTATACTCGAGATTTACGCGAAGCAGGGAAGAAATGGATTCGTCTCGCGTTCGCTTCGAGATTTCTACGAGTTTTCTCGGGTTTGGGATTAGCTAGTTTTTAGAATTTTCCAGGAAGTGTTTTAAAGTTTTTAAAACAAAAGAAATTTATATTGTAGTGTTTTCTGAGTTTTAAAATAAAGTTAAACCAAGATTTTAACTACTAAACAAAATTGTTTTCTAGAATAATTGTTTTAACAAGTTTAAAATAATTTAAATAAATAAGTTTAAAAGAAGAATAGGAAAATAGATTTTCAAATAATCTTTGTATTAAAATTTATTTAATAACTTTGAAAAGTTTCAAAGATTTTATAGGTTAAAATTTAAATGTTGTAATTGTTTAGGTATAAAAAGTTAGGAAATTATTTAATTAAATTTAAATAATTAGTTAAATAATTAACTAAGTAATTAACTAGTCATTATTAAAGATAATTACTTATAATTAATTAAGTATAATTACTTGATGAAGTAATTAAGAAATAATTATTGGATGTAATTTAGTAAAGATAAAATATTTAATAAAGTAATTAGAGGATAATTATTTTATGAAAGTAATTAAATAAGAAGTGATTAAGGCTAATTACATAGTGTTATTAATTAAATAATTTATTTAATTAAAGGATTAAGGATAATTAATAAGGTAATTAATTATTTCTTAAGGTAATTAATTAAAAGTAATTAATTAAGGAAGATAATTAATTAGAGTTAATTACTGGTTAAGTTTAATCAAAGGTGATTAATAAATTATGGTTTAATTAAAGGTTAATTACTTAATGTAATTAATAAATAATTAAAGGTATAATTAAGGATCATTAGTTTATAATTAATGATGTAATTAAGAATTGATTAATTAAGATTAACTAATCAGATGATAACTAATTAATTGTAATTAATTAAGAATTAAAGTAATTAATTATAATTAATTGATTAATGAAGTAATTAAAGGTTAATTACTGTATTGGTTAAGAATAATTAATTTGTGAAATTAATTAAAGATAATTACTTAAATGTAATTAAAGTATAATTAATCAGGGTGATTAATTAAAGTGGAAATTTAGAGGAAGATTAATTAATTAATTTATAATTGATTAATGATTATATAAGTAAGGTTTATAATGAAGTAATTAATTTAATTTATTTTAAATTAATTAAGAGATGAAGTGATTAATTTAATTCACTTTAAATTAATTAAAGATAGAGATAGTTAATTTAAATCAATTTTAAATTAATTATGTTATGATTAAGTAAATCATTGCTTATATAAGAATGGATGACATTGATTTGTCTTGAATGGATGTAATCTCAGAAATGAGATAAGTAATGTTGTGTGGTATGAATGCTTGGTTGTATTATGATGGTAATATAGATTAACTATTGTGATGTTGATATGGATTACCTATTTGGTTATGAATCATCTGTTTAAATGATAATGTGATTATCAATTGTGACTTGTGAATTATCTATCTGTATAGATAAGTTAAATTGTTTAAACCTTTAAACAACTTGGCCTTAAAAGATACGTTTTGGATTTCGATGAGACCGGGATCGGGTTTCCGTATACCGGTATTCCAGGTCTGGAGACCCGAATACCACATCGATCCAAATTAACGATAGGTCGTGAATCTCAAGTGAAGATGAAGATTCAGAGTGCAAGGGTTATTGTCGTTAACTCTGAGGGTGATTCCAAAACGAGTGTAACGAGATAATGCCTTCGGTTTCGTTCGAACCCGAAACGAACTTATATGGATTGAATGCTTTCAGCACATCGTCAGGCGGACGATGAGCATTCTAAGTGATATGTTCTGATTAAAGGTAATCGTAACCTCAAGCCTCATCAACCGGGAATGGCTAAAACAGGGGAGGTGCAGCAAGGCTTCGTGGGTAGCACCCATTGAGAGCAAGATAGATCCCTGTCTAGAGGTCCCTTTTCTTTTCATTCGGCTTAGTGTGTGGTTGGTCGCGCCAACTACGGGGTTATCTTGTTTGGGATTATCCAGTAAGGGATGGTTCCGGCTTTGTGTTGCAGGGGAGCGGGCGTACTCCTCGGTACGGTGATCTAGGCCACGTACTGTGACGGGCGGTACCCCAGTAGCCTTGCCATTGTATGGAATCCAAACTCCAATAAGTGCCGTACGTATTAGTTGTGCCCAACTATGTTGGAATGTGAGATGTAAGCATTTCAGCTATTTCTGTATTTTACTCGAAAACCCTAGACCCTATTATAATATAACTGGATTTCCTATCAAATGTTTTGGTTAGCGTAAGGTAAAAACTTTTCCATGTTTATGTGTGGGAAGTCTTACGTGATACCTTTGTTTTCAAAAGGTTTTGAAGTTAAACAATTTTAACCCGTTTACTCACACCAGACCCATGTCTGACCCAAGTGTTTATTTTCTGTTTTATTAAACTCTTGGGTACTCAAATTTTTACGAGTAGCCAAGGGATTTAGGTTTAGCTTTGACGAATATTCTGGAGGAGCAATGAAGCAGGAGGCTTCGGCGTTCGTAGATATAGTATTCCGCTGTGTTGATATCTGTGTTAGAGTCTTGTATTGTATTTGAGTTGTAATATCTAGACAGATGTTTATAACTGTCTAGTATGTGTTGTATAGTTGTGTAAACTCTGATAAGTGTTGTATACTATGTAATAGTTTATGTTATTAATATAATTTATTCGTTCCGCTGTGAGATCGTTGTTGTTGTTTCTTTCTTTCTTCTTTTCTTTTCTATTTTCTACCCCTTTCTTTCTTCATAATGATGCGACTTTCTGGGCATAGAAAGTCGGGTCGTTACATATGGTATCAGAGCCAGGTTTCGATCCTGGGACCTGTGGATTATGGGCCCACCACGCTTCCGCTGCGCCCATAATCCAGATTTTGAATTGACTTAACTACTTTTAAAAAGATTAAGAAGTTTGAATTTTAAAGATAAAGTTTTAATTGTAGATAGGTTTCAAAATCTAAAGATTTATCTGGAATCAAAGTTTATTTGCATTTCAATTTTGAAATAAAAAGAAGTTTTTAAAGTTAAAATTTGTTTTAAATAAATTTGAATGTTAAGGTATATTTTATATTGATAAGTTAAGATTGTTAATTAATAGTTAGGAATAAATTATTTAAGTAATTAAGGATTAATTAAGTTATTGTTAGGTACTTAATTAATTAAGAAATGAAAGATTAATTTATTGGTAATTGGAATTAATTAAATTGTAATCAATAAATAGTAAACTAGTGTAAAAAGCTTTTATTAACAATTTTAAAGAAACCTGTTTGCCAGTTTTAAAATTTCAAAATAAATTTAAAAACTAAGTTTAAATGAAAGGTAAAGTTTTGAATAAGTTTTAAATCTAGTTTTTAAAATCTGGAGTAAGTTTAAATCTCAGTTTTTCTAATAAGATAAAGTTTTTAAAATTTAAATTGATTTAACTACTTTAAAAAGGGTTAAGTAGTTTGAATTTTAAAAATGAAGTTTTAAATTTTAGATAGGTTCTAAATCTTAAATTAAAATGAAATTTAAATGTAAATTTAAAGGTAATTTGGTTCAAATACTTTATTAATGATATTTTAATCATTAATAAGAATAGAGTGTTATCTTAAAGATAATTAAGATTTAATAATGTGGGATAAAATAAATTAGTAAGGTGATTAAAAGGTAATTAATCAAAATTAATTAATTTATGATTTAGGTTAATAAATTTAGGGTTTAATTTGAGTAATTAAGGATTAATTAAGTTATTATTAGAAACTTAATTATTTAAGTAATTAGGGATTAATTTATTGGTAATTAGAATTAATTAATTTGTAATTAATAATGTTTAATTAAAGTTTAATTATTTAAGAAAGATAATTAAAGAATAGTTAATAGTTAATGTAGATCATTAATTAAGGATTATTTAATAATTAATTAATATGATAAATTTTAATAATTAATTAGATTAATTAATTTAAAGATAATCAATTGTGAAAATTGTTTAAATGTAATTACTTAATGGAAGTAATTAAGAAATTAATTACTCATTGTAATTAATTGAGTTTAATTTGATTAGTTAAGTTAATTAATTAAGTTTAATTAATTTAAGATAATCATTTAATGATTTGTGAAGTATAATTACTTAATGTAATTTAATGAAGTATAATTACTTAGGAAAGTAATTAATGGATAATTACTGATGTAATTAGTAGAGTAATTAAGGGAAGTTAATTACTTAATGGAATTAATCAAGAGATTAATTAAGAAATTAATTAAGGAATAATTAATTTATTTTAAGAAGTAATTAAGGATAGTTAATTACTGAATGTGATTAATCAATAGTGATTAATAATTATGGTTTAATTAATTTAAATAAGGTAATTAATTAAAATGTAATTAAGGATCATTAGTTAATAATAGATGATATAATTAAGAATTGATTAATTTAGGGATAATTAATAAAGGAAGTGATTAATTAATGTAATTAATTAAGGAGTAATGTAATTAATTATAGTTAATTAATAAATGAAGTAATTAAAGGTTAATTACTATTTGAAATTAAGAATAATTACTTAATGAAGTAATTAGTGGAAATGAATGTAATTAATAAATAAATGAATTAGAGATTGAGGGATTAATTTAAGATAATCAATTTATAATTAAGTGAGTAAATATTTCTTTTAAAAACAGTTTTTTTTTAAATCTGTGACTTGGCCTTAATGACTGTGATGAATCTTTATAAAATATGATTGCATGTGTTTATATGTGTAAGTGCATGTATATAGATATATGTATATGAATTGCCTGTTCTCTGTTTATAACCTGTGAGTAAATTTATTTTAAAAACAGTTTAACCTGTTACTCACACCAGACCCATGTCTGACCCAAGTTGTTTATTTCTGTTTTATAAACTCTTGGGTACTCAAATTTTTACGAGTAGCCAAGGGATTCAGGTTAGCCTTGACGAATTATGGAGGAGCAATGGAGCAGGAGGCTTCGGCGTTATAGATAGATAGTAGTTTCCGCTGTGTTGATTTTGTATTGATCTCTATATTGGATTGAGATGTAATAACTAGACAGATGATTATAACTGTCTAGTATATGTAACTCTGATAAGTGTTGTATATGATACTATGTAATATTTATGTGATATAATATATTTTGTTTCGTTCCGCTGTGAGATTCTGATGTGTTGTTGTTCTTTCTTTCTCTTCTTTTCTCTTTCTATCCCTTTCTTTCTTATTAGCGATACGACTTTCTATGGAGAGAAAGTCGTGGTCGTTACAGTTACTTAAGAATTAATTATCTAATCTTGCTTAATCCATCATTAATTAATTACAACCTTTAATTAATTAATTACTCATTAAATATTAACCATCCTTGATTAATTATTCATTAATTACATAAAGTAATTATTCTTTAATTAATTTTACAAATTAATTATTCTTATTCATTAACAGTAATTAATTAAAATTAATTACATTGATCCTTAATTAATTACATTAATTAATTAAACTTTAATTAATCATTTCTATTAATCTACCTTAATTAATCATAAATAGTAATTATCATCCTATAATTACTTACTCTAATTAATTAACTCCTTAATTAATTATATTAATCCTTTAATTAATTATTCCAAATAATTAATCCTTAATTACTTCTCATTAAGTAATTATTCTTAAATTACTTACATCTTGTAATTATACATTAATTACTTACAGTAATTACACTTATAAATTTCATTAAGTATTTATACTTAATTAGTATCAAGATTATCTTTAATTAATTTACAAATTAATTAACTTAAATCAATCACATTCATATCATAAATCATAGCTGAGTAATTTATCCTTTAATTACTTTTTAAACCAATTAATTAATCTTTAATTACAGATTGATTATCCTTTAATTATTAATTAATTAACCTTAATTATTAATTAATAAAACTTAATTACAAATTAATTAATTGGTTTAAAAAGTAATTAAAGGATAAATTACTCAGCTATGATTTATGATATGAATGTGATTGATTTAAGTTAATTAATTTGTAAATTAATTAAAGATAATCTTGATACTAATTAAGTATAAATACTTAATGAAATTTATAAGTGTAATTACTGTAAGTAATTAATGTATAATTACAAGATGTAAGTAATTTAAGAATAATTACTTAATGAGAAGTAATTAAGGATTAATTATTTGGAATAATTAATTAAAGGATTAATATAATTAATTAAGGAGTTAATTAATTAGAGTAAGTAATTATAGGATTATAATGACTATTTATGATTAATTAAGGTAGATTAATAGAAATGATTAATTAAAGTTTAATTAATTAATGTGATTAATTAAGGATCAATGTAATTAATTTTAATTAATTACTGTTAATGAATAAGAATAATTAATTTGTAAAATTAATTAAAGAATAATTACTTTATGTAATTAATGAATAATTAATCAAGGATGGTTAATATTTAATGAGTAATTAATTAATTAAAGGTTGTAATTAATTAATGATGGATTAAGCAAGATTAGATAATTAATTCTTAAGTAATTAATTTAATTAACTTAACTACTTTTAAAAAATTATAAAGGTATTGGAAAACCTTATCTGATACCACTGTAACGACCCGACTTCCTATGCCCAGAAAGTCGCATCGTTATGAAGAAAGAAAGGGGTAGAAAATAGAAAAGAAGAGAAGAAAGAAAGAAACAACAACAACGATCTCACAGCGGAACGAATAAATTATATTAATAACATAAACTATTACATAGTATACAACACTTATCAGAGTTTACACAACTATACAACACATACTAGACAGTTATAAACATCTGTCTAGATATTACAACTCAAATACAATACAAGACTCTAACACAGATATCAACACAGCGGAATACTATATCTATGAACGCCGAAGCCTCCTGCTCCATTGCTCCTCCACAATATTCGTCAAAGCTAAACCTGAATCCCTTGGCTACTCGTAAAAATTTGAGTACCCAAGAGTTTATAAAACAGAAATAAACACTTGGGTCAGACATGGGTCTGGTGTGAGTAACAGGTTAAACTTGCTTAACTTCAAAATCTTTAGAAAGAAAAGGTATCACGTAAGACTCCCCACAAATAAACATGGGTAAGTTTTTACCTTACGCTAACCAAAACATTTGATAGGAAATCTGATTTTATTATAATAGGGTCTAGGGTTTTCAAGTAAAATATAGAAATAGCTGAAATGCTTACATCTCACATTCCAACATAGTTGGGCACATCTAATACGTACGGCACTTATTGGAGTTTGGATTCCATACAATGGCAGGGCTACTGGGGTACCGCCCGTCACAGTACGTGGCCTAGATCACCGTACCAAGGAGTACGCCCGCTCCCCTGCAACACAAAGCCGGAACCATCCCTTACTGGATAATCCCGAACAAGACAATCCCGTAGTTGGCGCGACCAACCACACACTAAGCCGAATAAAAGAAAAGGGACCTCTAGACAGGGATCTATCTTGCTCTCAGTGGGTGCTACCCACGAAGCCTTGCTGCACCTCCCCTGTTTTAGCCATTCCCGGTTGATGAGGCTTGAGGTTACGATTACCTTTAATCAGAACATATCACTTAGAATGCTCATCGTCCGCCTGACGATGTGCTGAAAGCATTCAATCCATACAAGTTCGTTCCGGGTTCGAACGAAACCGAAGGCATTATCTCGTTACACTCGTTTTGGAATCACCCTCAGAGTTAACGACAATAACCCTTGCACTCTGAATCTTCATCTTCACTTGAGATTCACGATCTATCGTAAATTTGGATCGATGTGGTATTCGGGTCTCCAGACCTGGAATTCCGGTATACGGAAACCCGATCCCGGTCTCATCGAAATCCAAAACGTATCTTTTAAGGGCCAAGTTGTTTTAAGGTTAAAACAATTCAATTCTTATCTATATACACAAAGATAGATAATTCAATAGATAATCTACATTATCATCCCAAACAGATAATTCACATTATCATTATAATTCAACCAAACATCCATATCATATATCAATCATATCTCATCAGAGATATCAAACAATGAAATACATTCAATCTCATTCATCCATCCTTAAGCAATGATTTATATCATCTAATTAATTTAAAGTGAATTAAACTAATTACTTCATTCTATAAATCCTGCTTACTTAATTATTAATTAAACCAATTAATTAATCATTACTCTAAATATCCATCTTAATTAATCATTCCTGATTAATTATACTTTAATTACTTTAAGTAATTAATCCCTAATTAATTTCACAAATTAATTATCTTAAACCATTTCAGTAATTAATCTTAAATTACTTCATTAATTAATTAACCATACTTAATTACATAAATCCTTAATTAATTACAATTAATTAATTACTTTAATCACTTATTATTTATTAATTAATCTTAATTAATCAATTCTTAATTACATCATTAATTATATTAATTAATGATCCTTAATTATTCTTAATTAATTATCTTATTTAAATTAATAATTAATTAGTCACATTTATTAATCACCTTTGATTAATCTCATTTAGTAATTAACTACTCTTAATTACTACACTTCATAAATTAATTACTCCTTAATTAATTATCCTTTAATTAATTCCCTGATTAATTATACAAAGTAATTAAACTAAAATTACTTTTATTATTAAAATCTTCTTTAGTTAATTATATCCACTAATTAACTTTAATTACTTTCCTAAGTAATTACACTACACTAATTACATTTAAGTAATTACTTATCAATCACCAAGTGATTATCTTAATTTAATTAATAAATTAAACTTATCAAATTTATCTAATTAATTACCTTAAGTAATTAATTACTTTAATTACTTCCATTAAGTAATTTACACTTAACCAATTTCATACTAATTAATCTAATTGATTATCAAAATTAATCACATTAATTAATTATTTAATAATCTCTAATTAATGATCTCTCATCAATTATCAATTCCTTATTTAAGTAATTAAACTTAAATCAAACATTATTAATTACAAATAAATTAATTCTCAATTAATAAATCTCTAATTACTTAATTTATTATTTAATTAATCTTTAATCCCTTGATTAATTAATCCTTAATTATTTATTAATAATCTATACTTATCTAATTAAATGATCCTTACTTTCAAATTAATTAACCCTTAATTAATTTACTTAAAATCTTAATTATTTTAATTAATTAACATTAAATCATTAATTAATTAAATTATTAAATTACTCTTTAATTTCCTTATTAATTTAATGAATCCTAAATCATTAAACCTTAATTAATCTTTAAAATAAAGTATTAACCTTTATAACTACTTTAATTATTATTAACAAAAAGACTTGAAACATTTTACCTTAAAATCTTTCTTTTAATTCATTTTAAATTAAAGATTTAAATTTGAATTACAAATTTAACTTTAACCAAATTCAAATTAAATTTACAAACCCTTTTAAATCCAAATGTTAAAGAAACACTTAACATTTAAAAGATTTTTAAACCAATTTATTTAAATTCAAACCCCTTTTAAAATATACTTTAAATGCTTTAAATTTGATAAAAACATTATAAATTTATAAACTTATTTATTTCCAACTAAGATACAAATTAACTTGAATCCATACTTTAAATTTGATTTTAAATTTTATTTAAAATCCTACTCCACATTTAAACTTATCTTAAATTTGAAAACAATGTCAGGTTTTTAAAACTGTTATCATCAAATCTACCCGAGCCCAACATTAAAATACCCGAGTAAAAACTGGAAACCCCCGAGACCCACTTCGAGTTTCCCTTCCCCTTTTTATTAAAACTTGACATATTAAAATTTAAAACTGCTATAACTGTAACGACCACGACTTTCTCTCCACAGAAAGTCGTATCGCTAATAAGAAATAAAGGGATAGAAAAAGAAAAGATAGAAAAGAAGAAAGAACAACACATCAGAATCTCACAGCGGAACGAATAAAATATAATATATCACATAAAATATTGCATAGTATCATATTACATCAGAGTACACAACTTATACAACACATATTAGACAGTTATAAACATCTGTCTAATTCATACAACTCAAGTATCACAGATACAGACACAACATATACACAGCGGAATCATAATATATCTACACGGTGAAGCCTCCTGCTCCAAATCTCCTCCAGAATTCGTCAAGCTAACCTAAATCACTTGACTACTCATATATAATATGAGTACCCAAGAGTTTAATAAAACAGAAAATAAACACTTGGGTCAGACATGGGTCTGGTGTGAGTAAACGGTTAGATTGCTTAACTTTGAAAACCTTTGAAAACAAAAGTATCACGTAAGACTCCCCACACATAAACATGGGTAAGTTTTTACCTTACGCTAACTAAAACATTTGATAGGAAATCCAGTTATATTATAATAGGGTCTAGGGTTTTCAAGTAAAATACAGAAATAGCTGAAATGCTTGCATCTCACATTTCAACATAGTTGGGCACAACTAATACGTACGGCACTTATTGGAGTTTGGATTCCATACAATGGCAGGGCTACTGGGGTACCGCCCGTCACAGTACGTGGCCTAGATCACAGTACCGAGGAGTACGCCCGCTCCCCTGCAACACAAAGCCGGAACCATCCCTTACTGGATAATCCCGAACAAGACAATCCCGTAGTTGGCGCGACCAACCACACACTAAGCCGAATAAAAGAAAAGGGACCTCTAGACAGGGATCTATCTTGCTCTCAGTGGGTGCTACCCACGAAGCCTTGCTGCACCTCCCCTGTTTTAGCCATTCCCGGTTGATGAGGCTTGAGGTTACGATTACCTTTAATCAGAACATATCACTTAGAATGCTCATCGTCCGCCTGACGATGTGCTGAAAGCATTCAATCCATACAAGTTCGTTCCAGGTTCGAACGAAACCGAAGGCATTATCTCGTTACACTCGTTTTGGAATCACCCTCAGAGTTAACGACAATAACCCTTGCACTCTGAATCTTCATCTTCACTTGAGATTCACGACCTATCGTAAATTTGGATCGATGTGGTATTCGGGTCTCCAGACCTGGAAATCCGGTATACGGAAACCCGATCCCGGTCTCATCGAAATCCAAAGCGTATCTTTTAAGGCCAAGTTGTTTAAAGGTTTAAACAATTTAACTTATCTATATTCATACAGATAGATAATTCACAATTCACAACTGATAATCACATTATCAATTAAACAGATGATTCATAACCAAATAGGTAATCCATATCAACATCACAATAGTTAATCTATATTATCATCATAATGCAACCAAGCATTCATATCACACAACATCTTATCTCATTTCTGAGATTACATCCATTCAAACATGCTTAAATAGATTAAATAAACAATAATTTAACTTTGGAAATTCCAAATTTCATATCTTTAAACTTATTTATTTAAATATAATTTAAATCTAATTTAACATTCCTTTATAATTACTTTGAACATCACTTTAACTTGAAAACATTTTTAAAATCAAGCTTATCAGTTTAAAACCCAGATCAACCCGAGTCAACCCCTCTAAAACCCCGAGTTCTCCAGCCTCAATATTCTTCTTCGAGTCGATCACGAGGGAACGCGAAGATCCCTTCGAGTCGAAACTCGTCTTCCCCAATTTTCAGTCCAGTGCACAAAATCGTGCACGTGCACGTCTCCCACCAACTCCGGCCAACCTAGGTCGTCGCGACTTTTTAAATAATTAAACATTTAAATGTGATAGAAAAGAGAAGTTTAATTAAACCATAATTATTAATCACCATTGCTTAATTTTTAAAATAATTTTAAAACCATATTCAAATCAACAATTATGGTTTAAAAATTATTGATTAATAAATGTGATTAATTAACATTAATTAATTACTTAAATTAATTATCCTTAACCACTTATAGTAATTAACCTTTAATTATAAATGGTCGAGGAAATTTTAAAAAGCAATTCATATCTGGGTTTTAAATTTAAAGCATAAACAAGTTTTTAAGTATTTGGTAAATTTTGAAATGATTTATAAATGCTTTATCTCCAAATAAGGTTGTTATTATTATGATTTTGTAAATCAAGTTTAATAATTTGTTTTGAATATTAAGATTTAAGTAATTCAAATACTGTAACGACCACGACTTTTTCTCCACAAAAAGTCGTATCATTAATAAGAAAGAAAGGGGTGAGAAAAGAGAAAGAAGAGAAGAAAGAAAGAAACAACAACAACGATCTCACAGCGGAACGAATAAATTATATTAATAACATATACTATTACATATTATACAACACTTTACAGAGTTACACAGCATATACATCACTTACTAGACAGTTATAACATCTGTCTAGACATTACAACTCAATACACTACAGAGATACAGACACAGCGGAACTACTATATATATCTACAACGCTGAAGCCTCCTGCTCCATTGCTCCTCCACAATTCGTCAAAGCTAAACCTGAATCCCTTGGCTACTCGTAAAAATTTGAGTACCCAAGAGTTTATAAAACAGAAATAAACAACTTGGGTCAGACATGGGTCTGGTGTGAGTAACAGGTTAAACTTGCTTAACTTCAAAACCTTTAGAAAGAAAAGGTATCACGTAAGACTCCCCACAAATAAACATGGGTAAGTTTTTACCTTACGCTAACCAAAACATTTGATAGGAATTATCCAGTAAGGGATGGTTCCGGCTTTATGTTGCAGGGGAGCGGGCGTACTCCTCGGTACGGTGATCTAGGCCACGTACTGTGACGGGCGGTACCCCAGTAGCCCTGCCATTGTATGGAATCCAAACTCCAATAAGTGCCGTACGTATTAGTTGTGCCCAACTATGTTGGAATGTGAGATGTAAGCATTGCAGCATACTAATTCATTCAGATTCAAGCAAAAGAATTTTGATATAAGTAAATATCATCACAAGCATCCAACTCAAACTGTTTTTAAAAATGTTTACTCACCTTTTTATTTGCAGAGAACAAAGCAGTATTAATACTTCTAGGTTCTGGATAAGATGCTTTGAGTGCTAGCTATTGAAATCCCTTTGCATGTTTGAAATCTTTGATTTAAAGCTGCTGAAACTTGTATTGGATCATCCATTTTAGTTGCAGTAGGTTTGAATATGTTAGGAGCTAGTCTGTTTATATATATATTCAAAATGTTCTCTGTCCTCTGTTTTAAACCAGTAAACAAACTTTATTTTAAACCTGATCATTCTTGACTGTTATGCTTGTGATGTTGATGATTTGGAAATGTGTTTATATAGATGAAAATGTATTGTATGTATATATATATAAAAAGATATAGGCATGCATGTTTGAATTCATGTACATATATATACCTCTGTTAAAAACATACAGACATTAAACAATTTCGAAATTTAAATTCTCTTCTTCCAATCCTTTATAGGATATGATCTTTGAATGAAATGTGTTAGTATTACTCAGAATTCATTCTTAAAAATAATTTCAAGCAATTATATTAAGCAATAAATTCTAAAATAAGGTATCACAGTGATAATCAATATTAGTCAGAAAATCAAATGACTTAATCTCACGTTTTGATTCTATAATCTGATTAGTACTTGCAAATGATGGATTTAGAAAAAGAAATCATGATTTTTAGTGTAGTGTTCGTCGAGATAATTGGAGTTGATCAGTTTCGACATTTTCGTCGATTTACGTTGATCGGCGGCGAGTTGTTTGGTGATGTTTGGTCTGGAGGTGGCCAGTGAGTTGGGGATTGCAGGAAAAATAATCGATAAATTTATCAATGGTCGTGGCGATCTATCAGAGGTGAAGTAGGGTTTAGTGACAGGATTTTGTTGTGAGAGATGTCGAGCTTTGTTCGACAACGATGGATCATCAGACTCGATCGCATATGGGGGATTAGCAGCGTGGCGATGTGGGGGTTCTCTGGAATGAATGTCGTGGATTCCAATCGTTCTAATCGTCGGCGGCGAGGTCTTTTGTATCGATGGGTTTTGGGTTCTTTGGTGTCGTTTGGGTCGATTTCGAATGGATGTCGTTTCCGGTGATCTGGAGTCGCGTATGGGTTCGCGAGCTTGAAGATGATTGTCGAGTGTCACCACGATGGACTCTGGTGGTCGGAGTTGGTGGTGTACGTGCACCACGTGCACGTTTGGGCTATCGGTTTCGTTTGCATTGGGGAAGAAGGAAGAGACTCGGGACGCTCTCGTGTTGTTCGCGTGGAAGACTCGAAGCAGAGACGAGTGTGGGTTTACTCGCGAGTGACTCGGGGTTTTAGTGTGGTTTACTCGGGTGTTTTAATTTAAGTAACCTGGCTCTGATACCAACTGTAACGACCACGACTTTTTCTCCACAAAAAGTCGTATCATTAATAAGAAAGAAAGGGGTGAGAAAAGAGAAAGAAGAGAAGAAAGAAAGAAACAACAACAACGATCTCACAGCGGAACGAATAAATTATATTAATAACATATACTATTACATAGTTTTATTTCTATTTATAATGTATATATATATATACATATAATTGTATATATTATAAATAGATGAGCTTAGGTTTGAAATTTAATAAATAAATAAAATATTGTTTTTAAATTCTAATATATTTGGTAATTTGGAAATCATGATTAATTTAATATTAAGCTTTTTCAAAGCTATTTAATAAATAACTATATAGTTTTAAAATACAAAAGATAAATTACTTCTATTATTAAATGAATTAATACCATATGTAAATTGTATTTTAAAAATTATGGTATTAATTTTAATAATTATGGTTTAATTAAAGATTAATTAATAAGAAAGTCGTGGTCGTTACAGTGGTATCAATGTAATTAAGAAATAATTAATTAAGCAATAGTGATTAATCACAGAAGATAATTATAGTTTTAATTATTTAAAAACTTCGTTGTTGTGAAGTTTTTCTCTGGTTCTTGATAAAAATACCTATTCCCTTATCTGATCTCTGATAGACTTAGGATTTAAAACAAAATTAGTTTGTTTTATCATAAACTAAAGTTTAAAAAGCTTAATTAAGACAAACTTTTAGTCTGAGTGTCTCTGTAACCAAAATAACAGTGAGACCCGAATACCACATCGATCCAAATTAACGATAGGTCGTGAATCTCAAGTGAAGATGAAGATTCAGAGTGCAAGGGTTATTGTCGTTAACTCTGAGGGTGATTCCAAAACGAGTGTAACGAGATAATGCCTTCGGTTTCGTTCGAACCCGGAACGAACTTATATGGATTGAATGCTTTCAGCACATCGTCAGGCGGACGATGAGCATTCTAAGTGATATGTTCTGATTAAAGGTAATCGTAACCTCAAGCCTCATCAACCGGGAATGGCTAAAACAGGGGAGGTGCAGCAAGGTTTCGTGGGTAGCACCCACTGAGAGCAAGATAGATCCCTGTCTAGAGGTCCCTTTTCTTTTATTCGGCTTAGTGTGTGGTTGGTCGCGCCAACTACGGGATTGTCTTGTTCGGGATTATCCAGTAAGGGATGGTTCCGGCTTTGTGTTGCAGGGGAGCGGGCGTACTCCTCGGTACAGTGATCTAGGCCACGTACTGTGACGGGCGGTACCCCAGTAGCCCTGCCATTGTATGGAATCCAAACTCCAATAAGTGCCGTACGTATTAGTTGTGCCCAACTATGTTGGAATGTGAGATGTAAGCATTTCAGCTATTTCTATATTTTACTTGAAAACCCTAGACCCTATTATAATAAAATCAGATTTCCTATCAAATGTTTTGGTTAGCGTAAGGTAAAAACTTACCCATGTTTATTTGTGGGGAGTCTTACGTGATACCTTTTCTTTCTAAAGGTTTTGAAGTTAAGCAAGTTTAACCTGTTACTCACACCAGACCCATGTCTGACCCAAGTGTTTATTTCTGTTTTATAAACTCTTGGGTACTCAAATTTTTACGAGTAGCCAAGGGATTCAGGTTTAGCTTTGACGAATATTCTGGAGGAGCAATGGAGCAGGAGGCTTCGGCGTTCGTAGATATAGTAGTTCCGCTGTGTTTGTATCTCTGTAGTGTATTGAGTTGTAATGTCTAGACAGATGTTTATAACTGTCTAGTATGTGTTGTATAGTTGTGTAAACTCTGATATGTGTTGTATACTATGTAATAGTTTGTGTTATTAATATAATTTATTCGTTCCGCTGTGTGAGATTCTGACGTTGTTTCTTTTCTCTTCTCTTCTTTTCTCTTTCTATCCCTTTCTTTCTTCATAATGATCTGACTTTCTGGGCATAGGAAGTCGGGTCGTTACAATTGGTATCAGAGCCCATATGTAACGACCCGGCTTTCTATGCCCAGAAAGTCGCATCATTATGAAGAAAGAAAGGGGTAGAAAATAGAAAAGAAAAGAAGAAAGAAAGAAACAACAACAACGATCTCACAGCGGAACGAATAAATTATATTAATAACATAAACTATTACATAGTATACAACAATTTACAGAGTTACACAGCATATATATCACTTACTAGACAGTTATAAACATCTGTCTAGACATTACAACTCAAATACAAGACAAGACACTATCACAGATATCAACACAGATGTTTATAACTGTCTAGTAAGTGATGTATATGCTGTGTAACTCTGTAAATTGTTGTATACTATGTAATAGTTTATGTTATTAATATAATTTATTCGTTCCGCTGTGAGATCGTTGTTGTTGTTTCTTTCTTTCTTCTTTTCTTTTCTATTTTCTACCCCTTTCTTTCTTCATAATGATGCGACTTTCTGGGCATAGAAAGTCGGGTCGTTACATATGGTATCAGAGATATCCAAATCATCCAATATCAACCAATCATTCAAAAGCAGAATTGATTAACTCCATATCAATTTAATTAACCTTTGATTAAATTAATTACTATCCTTTAATTACTTGGATTATCTTAATCCTGCTTATTATCATTAATTAATTACAAATTAATTAATTAAACATCTTAATGATCTTCCTTATTTAATCTTCCTTGATTAATTTTACTTTAATTACATTCGAGTAATTATCCTTAACCATATTCAGTAATTAACATTTAATTACTATCATTAATTACAATAATTAATGAACCTTCATTAATCAATTAACTAGAATTAATTTTATTAATCCTCAATTAATTACAATTAATTAATCATACTTAATTTAATTACTTTTATTAATCAACCCGACTTCCTATGCCCAAATAAGTTTTTAAGTA
Organism: Allium fistulosum; assembly: GCA_030737815.1. NCBI lineage: Eukaryota > Viridiplantae > Streptophyta > Magnoliopsida > Asparagales > Amaryllidaceae > Allium > Allium fistulosum. Next base: position 720,195,492 of record CM060908.1, read on the forward strand.
TTTGGTAAATTTTACGACTTTCTGGTTGCTTGGCTCTGATACCACGTGTGACGACCCGACTTTCCACTCCCGGAAAATCGCATCGACAGTAAGAAAGAAAGGGGTGAGAAGTAGAAAAGAGAAGAAGAGAAGAGAAAACAAACACAAATACTCACAGCGGAAACGAACAAAATATATTATATCACATAAATATTACATAGTATCATATACAACACTTATCAGAGTTACACAGATACACATCACATACTAGACAGTTATAAACATCTGTCTAGTTATTACAACTCAATACAAAACAAAGATCTAAACAAGATCAACACAGCGGAAACTATTATCTATATCTACAACGCGGAAGCCTCCTGCTCCATTGCTCCTCCAGATTACTCGTCAAAGCTAAACCTGAATCCCTTGGCTTCTCGTAAAAATTTGAGTACCCAAGAGTTTATAAAACAGAAATAAACAACTTGGGTCAGACATGGGTCTGGTGTGAGTAACAGGTTAAACTTGCTTAACTTCAAAACCTTTTGAAAGAAAAGGTATCACGTAAGACTCCCCACAAATAAACATGGGTAAGTTTTTACCTTACGCTAACCAAAACATTTGATAGGAAATCTGATTTTATTATAATAGGGTCTAGGGTTTTCAAGTAAAATATAGAAATAGCTGAAATGCTTACATCTCACATTCCAACATAGTTGGGCACAACTAATACGTACGGCACTTATTGGAGTTTGGATTCCATCAATGGCAGGGCTACTGGGGTACCGCCCGTCACAGTACGTGGCCTAGATCACCGTACCGAGGATCACTCCCAATCCCCTGCAACACAAGGTCGGAACATCCCTTACTGGATAATTCCCGCACAAGATACCTCACGGTTGGGATCAGCAACCGCACACACTAAGCCGAAATAAGAAGGGACTTCTAGACAGAGGTAATCTTGTCCTACTTGGGTGCTACCCACTAACCTTGCTGCACCTCCCCTGTTTTAGCCATTCCCGGTTTGTGAGGCTTGAGGTCACGATTACCTTTAAAAAGAACACATCACTTAGAATGCTCATCGTCCACCTGACGATGTGCTGAAAGCATTCAATCCATATAAGTTCGTTCCGGGTTCGAACGAAACCGAAGGCATTATCTCGTTACACTCGTTTTGGAATCACCCTCAGAGTTAACGACAATAACCCTTGCACTCTGAATCTTCATCTTCACTTGATTCACGACCTATCGTTAATTTGGATCGATGTGGTATTCGGGTCTCCAGACCTGGAAATCCGGTATACGGAAACCCGATCCCGGTCTCATCGAAATCCAAAGCGTATCTTTTAAGGCCAAGTTGTTTTAAAGGTTAAAACAATTCAATTCATTATCTTTATACACAAAGAAAGATAATTCACAACATTATAATAGATAATCAACATTATCAGATAATCCATATTATCATCACAATTCAACTAACATCCATATCACACAGCATATATCTTATCAGAGATATCAATCAATGCAAAGTATCCAATACTAACACCCATACATAAGTAATGATTTATATCATCTCTAATTAATTTAAAGTGAATTAAATTAATTACTTCATTTTATAAATCCTTCTTACTTAACCATTAATTAATTATAATCAATTAATTAATTATTCTCTAATTACCTTTTTCAATTAATCATCTTTGATTAATTATCTTTTAATTATCTTCAAGTAATTTATCCTTAATCATTTTTAGTAATTAACCTTTAATTACTTCATTAATTAATTAACTATAATTAATTAACTTAATCAACTAAAATTAATTATATTAATCCTTAATTAATTACATTAATTAATCACTTCATTTATTTATTATTACTTAATTAATAAATCTTAATTACATCATTAATTATATTAATTAATGATCCTTAATTACAAATTAATTATTAATTACTTAATTAAATTAATTACATTAAGTAATTAACCTTTAATTAAACAACATTTATTAATCACCTTGATTAATCTTCAATCAGTAATTAACTACCCTTAATTACTTTCATTTACTAAATTAATTCTCCTTAATTAATTTCTTAATTAATCCCTTGATTAATTATTCAATGTAATTAACTCAAATTACTTCTATTAATAAAATCATTATTCAATTAATTACTTCCAGTAATTATCTTATTATTTACCTCCCTAAATAATCTTACCTTAATAATTACATTAAGTAATTATTATCAAATCATCTCTTGATTATTCTAAATTAATTAAACTTAATTAATTAACTTAAACTAAATCAAATTAACTTCAATTAATTACAATAAGTAATTAATACTTAATTAATTCCATTAAGTAATTCATTTAAACAAATTCTATATTTGATTATCTTTAAATTAATTAATCTAATTAATTATTAAAATTAATCCCATTAATTAATTATTTAACAATCCATAGTTAATGACTTCATTAACTATTATTTAATTACTTTCCTTAAGTAATTAACTTATATTAATTATTTTTAATTCTAAATTAATAAATCTTAATAACCAATTTATTAATCTCTAATTACTAAATTAATTAAGTGTTAACCATAACTAAATTAATATTTAATTACTCTATTAATTAATTCTTAACCATTAATTAATACTCTAATTTATAATCCCTAACTACAAATTAATCATCCCTAATTAATTTATCTTAATCATAAATAAATTAGTTTAACCTTTAATTACCTATTTAATTAATCCAAATGATTAATTAATCAAATAATTTAATTATCTATTAAATTTCCTTATAAATTTAATGAACACAAATCTTTAAATTCTAATTTACTTTAAACAAAACAATTTAAACACTTAATTTGTTTAAAACAATTTAATCTTTGAAACTTTACTTGGAAACTTGTTGAATTTTCTTTGGAAACTTTCACTTTATTTATTTTTAAAAACTTGATCATTTTCCTTTGTTATATAATTAAGGGAAGTTAATTACTAAATGTGATTAATCAAAGGTGATTAATAAATGTGGTTTAATTAAGAATTAATTATTAAATGTAATTAATTTAAATAAGATAATTAATTAAGAGTAATTAAGGATGTAATTAAGAATTGATTAATTAAGATTAATTAATAAATAATAAAGGATTAAAGTAATTAATTAATGAAGTAATTTAAGATTAATTACTGAAATGGTTTAAGATAATTAATTTGTGAAATTAATTAGGGGTTAATTACTTAAAGTAATTAAAGTATAATTAATCAGGAATGATTAATTAAGATGGATATTTAGAGTAATGATTAATTAATTGGTTTAATTAATAATTAAGTAAGCAGAATTTATAAGATGAAGTAATTAATTTAATTCACTTTAAATTAATTAGAGATGATATAAATCATTACTTAAGGGTGAATGAATGATATTGAATACTTTGCATTGTTGATATCTTTGATGAGATATGTGTTGATATATGATATGGATGTTTGGTTGAATTATAATGATAATGTGAATTATCTGTTTGGGATGATAATGTAGATTATCTATTGAATTATCTATCTTTGTGTATATAGATAAGAATTGAATTGTTTTAACCTTAAAACAACTTGGCCTTAAAAGATACGTTTTGGATTTCGATGAGACCGGGATCGGGTTTCCGTATACCGGTATTCCAGGTCTGGAGACCCGAATACCACATCGATCCAAATTTACGATAGATCGTGAATCTCAAGTGAAGATGAAGATTCAGAGTGCAAGGGTTATTGTCGTTAACTCTGAGGGTGATTCCAAAACGAGTGTAACGAGATAATGCCTTCGGTTTCGTTCGAACCCGGAACGAACTTGTATGGATTGAATGCTTTCAGCACATCGTCAGGCGGACGATGAGCATTCTAAGTGATATGTTCTGATTAAAGGTAATCGCAACCTCAAGCCTCATCAACCGGGAATGGCTAAAACAGGGGAGGTGCAGCAAGGTTTCGTGGGTAGCACCCACTGAGAGCAAGATAGATCCCTGTCTAGAGGTCCCTTTTCTTTTATTCGGCTTAGTGTGTGGTTGGTCGCGCCAACTACGGGATTGTCTTGTTCGGGATTATCCAGTAAGGGATGGTTCCGGCTTTGTGTTGCAGGGGAGCGGGCGTACTCCTCGGTACGGTGATCTAGGCCACGTACTGTGACGGACGGTACCCCAGTAGCCCTGCCATTGTATGGAATCCAAACTCCAATAAGTGCCGTACGTATTAGTTGTGCCCAACTATGTTGGAATGTGAGATGTAAGCATTTCAGCTATTTCTATATTTTACTTGAAAACCCTAGACCCTATTATAATAAAATCAGATTTCCTATCAAATGTTTTGGTTAGCGTAAGGTAAAAACTTACCCATGTTTATTTGTGGGGAGTCTTACGTGATACTTTTGTTTTCAAAAGTTTTCAAAGTTAAGCAATCTAACCGTTTACTCACACCAGACCCATGTCTGACCCAAGTGTTTATTTTCTGTTTTATTAAACTCTTGGGTACTCAATATTGTATTGAGTAGTCGAGGGATTCAGGTTAGCTTTGACGAATTCCGGAGGAGATTTGGAGCAGGAGGCTTCACCGTGTAGATATATATAATTCCGCTGTGTATATGTTGTGTCTGTATCTGTGATACTTGAGTTGTATGAATTAGACAGATGTTTATAACTGTCTAATATGTGTTGTATAAGTTGTGTAACTCTGATGTATATGATACTATGTAATATTTTATATGATATATTATATTTCATTCGTTCCGCTGTGAGTTTCTGATGTTGTTGTTCTTTCTTCTTTTCTTTCTTTTCTTCTTCTATCCCTTTCTTTCTTAATTCACGATACGACTTTCTGGACATAGAAATTTATAAATATACATTTAGGTAAGTATTTATAAATAGTAAACTAGTATAAAAGTTTTATTAACATTTAAAAATAAATAAAAATATGTAAAAATATGTATTAAATACTTAAAAGACAAATATCACCATATTAAGGTTTAATAAAACATGTGTAATGTAAATAGTTAAGGTATATGACAAGTGTCACATTTAATTTAATTTTTCTTTTATTTTATTTATTTATTTCAGCCTTTATACATATATTATCTTACCTTCATTCTTTTTCCCATTTCCTCTTTTCAAAAACTTGAGAAAATTTTCAGCCTGTACAAACCTTAAATCAATACCTCCTCAAAAACAAAACATGAAATCAACATCCACCTCCAATTTGAAATGCAACTCAATAACCTGTAATCCACTTTCTAAATAAAGATCTAGAATCAAAACCTGTAATCTCTTCATAATGCAATCTGAAGTAGTAATTAAAGCCAGCATGTATTCTTCAACCTGGAATCAAAGCAGAGAACGAACTTCTCTGTTTTGAAATCAAGCCTGCATGTATTATTCAAAAACAGAAGCAAGCAAATCTGGAATTAAAAAGAAAATCAAAAGCATGCAGTTTTAAAAACCAAAGATTTATCAAAATCAAAAGCCTGTTGTCTCAGTTTCAAAAATCGGGAGGCTCTGCTTCCTTTAAAATCTGGTGAGTAAATTTAATTTTAAAAACAGTTTTAAAACCTGCTACTATGTCTTGATATGCTAATAAATGTTACAGTAACATGACATGAAATGCTTATTTGAAAATGGGATGAGAATAGATGATTATATAAGAGTTATTATGAAACATTTGTATATATTGATGTTCATGCTCCTCTGTTTAGTTTTCCAGTAAGTAAACTTACTTGAATCTACCTATATATTTTGATGTTTGAATTGACACTAGAAATATATTTTGAAAAATGTTTGTTTATTGGTTAAATAGGCCTGCATGCTTGTATATATATGTGAAAATTAGTGTGTGCATGTCTGTATATAATTATTTCCTCTGTCCATTGATAACAGGTTTTAAAACCTGTTAAAAGTTTTCAAATCACTCCACCCAAATGATTTTAGGCTATAACCTATGAGTGGAAAATGTTGGTATATAGGTGATATCATTTTAAAAATTAACTTCAAGTGTTTAAGTTAAATATTTATTTTAAAATGATACATAAACAGTGAAACCTAAAGTATGTTAAAAATTCAAATGTTTTAATTTCATAATTCGATTATATAAATCGACTAGGAATTGAAGATGATGATTTTAGGAAGTTATTTCAGGATTTTTAATATATTAAATTGTGAGAAAAAGAGAGTTGAACGGGATTGTTGTTTTCTTCAATTTCTGGCGATCAATGGGTAGTGAGGTCTCGGGTTTTCAACTGGAGGTGGAAGGAGGTATGGCGAGCTTAGGAAAAATGACTGGAAGTGCTCCAGTTCATTGTGACGACGTGGAAGAGAGGATTTAGGTTTCTAACCCTAAGTTTTGGTCATGTCTGTAAAATGTCGAATTCGATGTTTATACGCGATCGAGTGTCACGAGGTTTTGGGCATGGCTTCGTAGATGGTCAGAGAGGGTGAGGTCGAAGTCTGGGGTCCTCCGGTGGTTAGCGTTGGGAGATCGAGGCGATTTCCGGGCGTTGGTTTTTAAACGTTTGGTCGAGGTAGCTTGATTTTGGTCGATGACGAGATTGGATGGTCTCGGTGGTCGCGAGGCTTGTGAGTGTTGAGGTCGACTTGTAGAAGATCGCGATGGAGGCCGGAGCGCCGCTGCGTCAGTGTGCACGTGCACGAGGTCGCAATTGTATCTGGGTCTGTTTGAATTGGGGAAGAAAGCTTTTAGCTTGGGTTTTGTTCGGGAATATTCGTGTTTTTCTCGAAGCAGGGAAGTGGTAGGGATACGCGAGTGTTGCTCCGAGTTTTCCACGTGTTTTACTCGGGTTTGGGAATTAGCAGGCTTAAAGATTTTTAAAGGTTTTGTTTTAAGTTTTTAAAACAAAAGAAAATTGTTTTGTAATGTTTCTAAGTTGTAAAACAAAAGATAAAACAAGATTTTACCTAATTAAACTAATTTGTTTTCTAGAAATTTGTTTTAACAAGTTTTAATATTTAAAAGATAAGTTATTTTAAGGTAGATAAGTAGATTTTCAAAATACTTTTTGTATTAAAATTAATTTAATATCTTTGGAAGTTTTAAAGATTTTGAAAGTCGAGTAAAAGTTTATAATGCTTTAATCTTAATTGATTTCTAAAAATGATTTATTTTAAATAAAGTTTAAATAATAAGGATTTAGTAAATCAATTATAATAAAGGGTTATCTTAAGTAATTAAGTAATTTAATTAATTAAAGATAATTAATATATGAAGGTAATTAAATTGTTGGTCAATTTAATTAATATAATTAAGATAATGATTTTCTTAATTAAGATTTTTAATTAAGAAAAATTTAATTAAATTTAAATAATTAGTTAAATAATTAACTAAGTAATTAATTAGTGATTTATTAAAGTTAATCACTTATAATCAATTAAGCATAAATTACTTGATGAAGTAATTAAGAAATAATTACTGGATGTAATTTAGTAAAGGTAAATTATTTAATAAAGTAATTAGAGGATAATTATTTTATAAAAGTAATCAAATAGAAGTAATTAAGAGTTAATTACTTATGGTTATTAATTAAATAATTTAGTTAATAAAGTTAATTAAAGGATTAAGATTAATTAATAAAGTAATTAATTAATTGTTAAGATAATTAATTAAAAAAAAGTAATTAATTAAAGGAAGTAATTAAAGGAAGTTAATTACTGGATTATATTAATCAAGGTGATTAATAATTATGGATTAATTAAGAATAATTACTTAATGTAATTAATAAAATTATTAATGATGTAATTAAGGATTTGATTAATTAAGATTAATTAATCAAATGATAAGTAATTAATTTTAATTAATTAAGGATTAAAGTAATTGATTATAATTAATTAATTAATGAAGTAATTAAAGGTTAATTACTATATTGGTTAAGAATAATTAATTTGTGAAATTAATTAAAGATAATTACTTAAATGTAATTAAAGTATAATTAATCAAGGTGATTAATTAAGTGGATAATTAGAGAATGATTAATTAATTTATTTGTAATTAATTAATGATTATATAAGTAAGATTTATAATGATAAGTAATTAATTTAATTTATTTTAAATTAATTAGAAGATGAAGTAATTAATTTAATTCACTTTAAATTAATTAAAGATAGAGATAGTTAATTTAATTCATTTTAAATTAATTATGTTGTGATTAAGTAAATCATTGCTTATATAAGAATGGATGACATTGATTGTCTTGAATGGATGTAATCTCAGAAATGAGATAAGTGATGTGGTGTGATATGAATGCTTGGTTGCATTATGATGGTAATATAGATTAACTATTGTGATATTGATATAAATTACCTATTTGGTTATAGATCATCTGTTTAATTGATAATGTGATTATCAATTGTGATTTGTGAATTATCTATCTGTATGAATATAGATAAGTTAAATTGTTTAAACCTTTAAACAACTTGGCCTTAAAAGATACGTTTTGGATTTCGATGAGACCGGGATCGGGTTTCCGTATACCGGTATTCCAGGTCTGGAGACCCGAATACCACATCGATCCAAATTAACGATAGGTCGTGAATCTCAAGTGAAGATGAAGATTCAGAGTGCAAGGGTTATTGTCGTTAACTCTGAGGGTGATTCCAAAACGAGTGTAACGAGATAATGCCTTCGGTTTCGTTCGAACCCGGAACGAACTTGTATGGATTGAATGCTTTCAGCACATCGTCAGGCGGACGATGAGCATTCTAAGTGATATGTTCTGATTAAAGGTAATCGTAACCTCAAGCCTCATCAACCGGGAATGGCTAAAACAGGGGAGGTGCAGCAAGGCTTCGTGGGTAGCACCCACTGAGAGCAAGATAGATCCCTGTCTAGAGGTCCCTTTTCTTTTATTCGGCTTAGTGTGTGGTTGGTCGCGCCAACTACGGGATTGTCTTGTTCGGGATTATCCAGTAAGGGATGGTTCCGGCTTTGTGTTGCAGGGGAGCGGGCGTACTCCTCGGTACGGTGATCTAGGCCACGTACTGTGACGGGCGGTACCCCAGTAGCCCTGCCATTGTATGGAATCCAAACTCCAATAAGTGCCGTACGTATTAGTTGTGCCCAACTATGTTGGAATGTGAGATGTAAGCATTTCAGCTATTTCTGTATTTTACTTGAAAACCCTAGACCCTATTATAATATAACTGGATTTCCTATCAAATGTTTTGGTTAGCGTAAGGTAAAAACTTTTCCATATTTATGTGTGGGAAGTCTTACGTGATACCTTTGTTTTCAAAAGGTTTTGAAGTTAAACAATTTTAACCCGTTTACTCACACCAGACCCATGTCTGACCCAAGTGTTTATTTTCTGTTTTATTAAACTCTTGGGTACTCAAATTTTTACGAGTAGCCAAGGGATTCAGGTTAGCTTTGACGAATCTATGGAGGAGATATGGAGCAGGAGGCTTCAGCATTCGTAGATAGATAGTATTCCGCTGTGTTGGTTGATCTGAGTCTTTTGTTTGAATTGTATCTTGAGTTGTATAATAGACAGAAATTATAACTGTCTATTTTGTTGTATAAGTTGTGTAACTCTGATTATGTAAAGACTATGTAATAGTTATGTGATATATTATATTTTGTTTCGTTCCGCTGTGAGATTCTGATATTGTTTAGTTCTTTCTCTTCTTTTCTCTTTTCTATCCCTTTCTTTCTTATTAGCGATACGACTTTCTGTGGAGAGAAAGTCGTGGTCGTTACAGTCTTTAAATCACAGTTCATACATATATAAATTATCAATAGACTAAATTAAATTCAAAATAATCCAAATTATAACATATACATACATATATATTACAATTTGAAAATTCAACTTTAATTTAAAACAAAAGATATTTCCATTCACAATATATATATCAAATATATATATATATATTATGAATGGAAATATCTTTTGTTTTAAATTAAAGTTGAATTTTCAAATTGTAATATATATGTATGTATATGTTATAATTTGGATTATTTTGAATTTAATTTAGTCTATTGATAATTTATATATGTATGAACTGTGATTTAAAGCTTTGAAAATGAAATTGTGACACTTGTCACTAAACCCTCTTAATATCTTAACACATGTATTTTAAAGTGTTTAAATGTTAACACCTATTTTTTTTCCATGCATAAATACTTTTACATTTATTAAATAAAGATTTTATAATTTATTTCCTAATAACTAATGCATATTTTTAATTATATAAATGAAAAATCTTCTAAAAGAAATGGAATAAAACAAACTATATTTATAAAAATCATTTATACATACCTTTAATCCAATATATATAAATAGATATATATATCATCTCTTTGAATCCAAATATAAGATCTAACCAATTTTTAAATAAAATTTTAAAATCAAATTTTGATGTATATATATATTTAAACATCCATTTATTTCAATTGAAATAAATATTCCACTTAAAATCTATATTCACACATATATATATATACAATACATTTTTATTGTTTTAATATAACAATATTGCTAATTTAATTAATTTATTAAAGAGATTATCATATTTAATTTCTTTGAAATTCCCGGGATATCACATTCCTCCCCCCTTAAAAGAATTTCGTCCCCGAAATTAAAACAAAAGATAATCCAAAATTTTATTTCATTTCAACAAACTAAGCATACATATCATCCATACAACAATCAAACAGACAATTTACTCAAACAAACAATCACTAGTTATCCGGACACAGATCCGGATAAGCCTTCCTAAAACTGCCTAGAGTCTCCCACGATCTTCCCCTGCTTCGATACAAACACGCATCATCTACGAGATTTACCCGAGAGCAATCCTTCTTCTCCAACCTTAAAACCACACAGACATCACCGAAGTGCACGCGTGCACGTGCACCATGCTCCGACCACCATCGATCAGCGCCGCAGCTTCCAACAAGTCAACGATGACCTCGACACTAATCACGATCACTTAGGTCGTTGATATCACTCTCGAATCGAAAACGAACCATCTCGACCAAACTTAGCCGCACCACGACACGTCGATCTAACCCATACCGGTCACCTCCGGTACCCCATGGCCACGCAACAACCACGCGAACCCAACCATCCCAAAACTGATCTTAAACCCTACATCATTGTTAAATTAATTACATTTAATAAATATGACTAATTAATTATTAAATGTAATTAATTTAAATAAGATAATTAATTAAGAGTAATTAAGGATCATTAATTAATAAAATTAATGATGTAATTAAGAATTGATTAATTAAGATTAATTAATAAATAATAAGTGATTAAAGTAATTAATTAATTGTAATTAATTAAGGATTAAGATAATTAAGTATAATTAATTAATTAATGAAGTAATTAAAGATTTAATAATAAAAGTAATTTGAGTTAATTACTTTTGAATAATTAATCTTTAATTACTTCATTAATTAATTAATTATACTTAATTATCTTAATCCTTAATTAATTACAATTAATTAATTACTTTAATCACTTATTATTTATTAATTAATCTTAATTAATCAATTCTTAATTACATCATTAATTTTATTAATTAATGATCCTTAATTACTCTTAATTAATTATCTTATTTAAATTAATTACATTTAATAATTAATTAGTCATATTTATTAATCACCTTTGATTAATCTCATTTAGTAATTAACTTCCCTTAATTACTCCACTTCATAAATTAATTACTCCTTAATTAATTATCCTTTAATTAATCCCTTGATTAATTACAAAGTAATTTAATCCAAATTCCTTTCTTAACCTTAAATCATCTTCCATTAATTACATCCAGTAATTATCATTAATTACTTAACTAAGTAATTACAATCCATTTATTAAATTAAACAATTATTTATCAAATCATCAAATGTTTAAATTAATTAAACTTAATTAATTAACTTAAACAAATTACATTTAAACTAAATTAATTACATTAAGTAATTAATTCCTTAATTACTTCCTTTTTAAGAAATTAACCTTTTATTACTTCCATTAATTAACTCTAATTACTTTCATTAAGTAATTATCCTTTTATTAATTACATTCATTTATTAACTGCTAATTACTTATACTAAGTAATTATACTTTATTAATTATATTAAGTAGTTATACTTAATCAGTTTCAAAGTAATTATCCTAAATTAATTAATTATCTTAAATTAATTATATTAATTAATTATCCCCAAATCTTTAGTTAACGATCCTTATCTTAATTACATTCATTAACTATTCATTACTAATTAATTAATTAATTACTCTTTAATTACCTTCATTTAATTAATAAATCTTCAATTACCCAAAACTCTAATTAATTAAAAGGTAAATCATTTATCTTAATTAGTTTTTCTTGATTTTCATTAAAATCTTATTTAATAAACCCTTGGAATTAATTATCATTAACTTAAGATATTAAGTTTAAAACATTTGCTTTTTATAAAAACTGTTCATGCTTTTTACTAAATTTTAAAATCTGGTTAGCTTATCAAAACAGGCTCGAGCAAAACAACTAAAAACCCCGAGCTATCCCCGTATTACTCGTGTCCTTTCTTCCCTTCGAGTCACACACGTAAACAACTCGAGATCGACCCAAGAAAACTGCATCTTCCCACATTCCAAACAAATCCAGATATCACCGTGCACACGTGCACGTGTACGAGAGTTCACCAGCGCTCAGACCAACGTCGACGCCTTCGACAAGTCGATGTCGATCATCTCAAATCCTCAGACCACCCAGTTTTGCGATTTCTCCTAATAATCGAAATCGAGCTATTATGCAACTTCCTGGAACAAGCTTAGTCAACAACACCATCCCCTCGCCGACGATCCCAGCCTCGATCATCCACGCCATCCCAAACGAAACTTTATCACCATCCTACGCATCGATTCCCCCCATCGCGATCGTCCACGATCCCCCATGGCCATCGCGAAAGCTTCGAGAACATCATCGTTCCCAATTGTCCCTGGAACCCTAGATCATCGAATTTCGACCACCACGTTCCATAATAAAATATAATCGTATTTTTCTCGTGATCGACAACCAATCCAGCTACCCCCGATAACCACCCTGATCTTCAAATCGTCATTGATCGCCGGCATATAACGAAATTACGAATTTCGTTCAACTCAGGGTAATTCAATAAATACTACACTAAAAATCTTGATTCTACCTTTAAAATTCATGTTTTCAATCAAGTATTCAGATCATATGCCTGAATCAATGATTTAAGGAATTCGAATTTTTCAATCAAGTATTTTGAACTTGAATTCGAGGAGTATTTAGGAAATACATATAAAAGCTTTTAAAATCTTTTTAAAAATAATATAAAAAGATTAAGGACAAGTGTTAAATTTTTAAAACATGTAAAATACATGTGTAAGGTAATTAAACAATGTATGAGACAAGTGTCATAATTTCTATTTTCTTTAATTTTAAAAACAAATCTATATAAATCTATATCCTTCTCTCTTCCATTTCTTTGTTCATCTTCACGTTTTAAAAAAATGAAACTAAAACCAGACAAAAGAAATCTATAACCTGGCTCTGATACCAAATGTGACGACCCGCCTTCCTATGCCCAGAAAGACGCATCGTTATGAAGAAAGAAAGGGATAGAAGAAGAAAAGAAAAGAAGAGAGAACAACAACACATCAGAAATCTCACAGCGGAACGAGAAATATATTATATCACATAAGATATTACATAGTATCATATACATCAGAGTACACAATTTATACATCACAGAATAGACAGTTATAAATTTCTGTCTATTATACAACACAAGTACATCTATCATACACAGCGGAAACTCTATATATCTATTCGCTGAAGCCTCCTGCTCCACAGCTCCTCCAGAATTCGTCAAGATTATCCTGAATCCCTTGACTACTCAATACAATATTGAGTACCCAAGAGTTTAATAAAACAGAAAATAAACACTTGGGTCAGACATGGGTCTGGTGTGAGTAAACGGTTAAATTGCTTAACTTTGAAAACCTTTGAAAACAAAAGTATCACGTAAGACTCCCCACACATAAACATGGGTAAGTTTTTACCTTACGCTAACTAAAACATTTGATAGGAAATCCGATTGTATTATAATAGGGTCTAGGGTTTTCAAGTAAATTACAGAAATAGCTGAAATGCTTACATCTCACATTCCAACATAGTTGGGCACAATTAATACGTACGGCACTTATTGGAGTTTGGATTCCATACAATGGCAGGGCTACTGGGGTACCGCCCGTCACAGTACGTGGCCTAGATCACCGTACCGAGGAGTACGCCCGCTCCCCTGCAACACAAAGCCGGAACCATCCCTTACTGGATAATCCCGAACAAGACAATCCCGTAGTTGGCGCGACCAACCACACACTAAGCCGAATAAAAGAAAAGGGACCTCTAGACAGGGATCTATCTTGCTCTCAGTGGGTGCTACCCACGAAACCTTGCTGCACCTCCCCTGTTTTAGCCATTCCCGGTTGATGAGGCTTGAGGTTACGATTACCTTTAATCAGAACATATCACTTAGAATGCTCATCGTCCGCCTGACGATGTGCTGAAAGCATTCAATCCATATAAGTTCGTTCCGGGTTCAAACGAAACCGAAGGCATTATCTCGTTACACTCGTTTTGGAATCACCCTCAAAGTTAACGACAATAACCCTTGCACTCTGAATCTTCATCTTCACTTGAGATTCACGACCTATCGTAAATTTGGATCGATGTGGTATTCGGGTCTCCAGACCTGGAAATCCGGTATACGGAAACCCGATCCCGGTCTAATCGAAATCCAAAGCGTATCTTTTAAGGCCAAGTTGTTTTAAGGTTAAAACAATTCAATTCTTATCTATATACACAAAGATAGATAATTCAATAGATAATCTACATTATCATCCCAAACAGATAATTCACATTATCATTATAATTCAACCAAACATCCATATCATATATCAATCATATCTCATCAGAGATATCAAACAATGAAATACATTCAATCTCATTCATCCATCCTTAAGCAATGATTTATATCATCTAATTAATTTAAAGTGAATTAAACTAATTACTTCATTCTATAAATCCTACTTACTTAACCCTTAATTAATTACAATTTAATTAATTAATTATCCTTTAATTATTCTTTTCAATTAATTATCCTTGATTAATTATCCTTTAATTACATTCAAGTAATTAGCCTTTAAATTAATTTCACAAATTAATTATCCTTAATCAAATATAGTAATTAACCTTTAATTACTCTATAAACTAATTAACTATAATTAATTACATTAATCCTTAATTAATTACATTAATTAATTACTCTTTAATTACTTATTATTGATTAATTAATCTTAATTAATCAAACTTTAATTACATCATTAATTATATTAATTAATGATCCTTAATTACTTCTTTTAATTAATTACTTCATTTAAATTAATTACATTAAGTAATTATTCTTTAGTTAATTATAGAAATCAATTAACTATTAATCACTTTCCTTTAATTAATTAAACCTTAATTAATTATCCTATTTAAAATTAATTACATTTAATAATTAATCTTAAATTAAACCACATTTATTAATCACCTTTGATTAATCTCATTTAGTAATTAACTTCCCTTAATTACTTTATTACATAATTTAATTACTTTTTAATTAATTTAATTAATCCCTTGATTAATTACAAAGTAATTTAATCTAAATTACTACCATCATTAAACATCTTTAATTATATTCAGTAATTATCAACTAATTACTTCCCTAAGTAATTACAATTCCATTAATTACATTAAGTAATTTATTCATCAAATCATCTAGTGTTTAAATTAATTAAACTAAATTAATTAATCTAAACCAATCACATTAACCAAATTAATTACATTAAGTAATTAATTTATTAATTACTTCCATTAATTAACTCTAATTACTATTAAATTAATCTTTAAATCATTACTTAATTAACCTTTAATTAAGTAATTATTATTTAATTACAAATTAATGATCTTTTAATCTTAAGATAACCCATTCATCTAAATTAAATATATTAACAAATCCTATTTGAAAACAATTAGGAATCACATTGATCAATCACTTAATATAAAATTATTTGAAAATCCAAAAATTTAATCTTTAATATATTTAACTTTAAACCTGTAATCTTTAAAACAAATTTATTATTAATCCATAAATTAACTTAAATCTTTAAGTTAATTAACAATTAACAACTTTTCTTTTTGATCCACTTCTTAATTAAGCTATTTAATTAAAATAGGCTTAAGAATTAATTAGATTAAAGGATATCTGTTAAAACTTAATTAATTAAAATAATCATTCAAAAACCTTTAATTAATCCTCAAACATAGACACATATTTTATAAAAGGATTGGTTTAAGAAAATTTATTAAAATTTAATTTATTCAAACTTGCAAATATACTTAAGTTTTCTGACCCAAGACAACTTCAGGTATCAACCCGAGCCTGATGCCTATTTTCTCGAGTTCATCCCCGAGAAACTCCTCCTTCTTTATTTTAAAACTTGTTAAATTTTAAAATTTAAAGCCTATTAAAACACGTTACCCACACAAACAACTCGAAGCAAAACTCGAGCTACCCCATCGTTTCCTCGAGAATAAACACGAGGAACCCATCTTCTTCTTCGATGCCAAACCACCCTGCTACCAACTGATACAAGAAAACACACGTGCACATGTACAGATGATCGGAACCACTTCGATCATCGCTGCGACCATCAAAACTTCACCGAACACCTCCCCCAACGGTCTGATCACCCAGAACCCCGAGTTCACCCGTGAATTAAAATTTGAGCAATCGAGTTGATTAACATAACCTGAGAACATTTACTCCAATAAAAATCAAAGCCTGTAAACTAGGTCTGTAATCAAAAATCCTCAAACCTGAATTCATCTTCAAAATGTTTGATTCTCAAATGCCTGAAACCATTTATTATACAACCTGAAACCCTACAAACATTTCTCAAATTCAAAGATCTGTAACCATGTTCTTCAAGTCTGAGATCCTTTCCAAGTGCATGCAACTGCAAGCATTTCCTTCTAATCTGGAAATTATCTAAAGCAAGCATGCATGTCGTCTTCAAGTTTTCAAGAGCAATAGCATTTTTAAAGCAACATTCAAGTTTTTAAAGCATGGACAATTCTGTTTCAAAGATTCAAGGGTCAATAATCTGTGCTCTGTTCATCTCCTGTTTTCAAGTGAGTAAACACTTTCTTTAAAAACAGTTTTAAATCAGTGAGTAAATTTTTATGCATGTGATGAAATGATATAGTGATATAGTATAAATGTTTATAAGAATGCTTGGATTTGAATGTATGTGTATATATCAGCAAGTATATATGTATGTATATGTGTGCATATGTCTGTGCATGTTTGGAAACCAGAAAATGTAGCCTCTGTTTGAATTTCAGACCCAAGAATAATTAAAACAAAAATCATAGCTATCCATCTAATCAAATTCATTCTATGATCAGTGAAAGAAAAGTGATTGAATGAATGTAAATTCATTTTAAAAAAATAAATTCAAGTGAATAGATTAAGTAAATATAAAAAAAAAAGATTTTACAGGGATGATAAATTCGAATCAGAAATTCGATTACCTGGATTTCATAATTGGGTTATATGATTGGAATTGCATTTGAAAAGGGGTAGTTAATTACTGAATGTGATTAATCAATAGTGATTAATAATTATGGTTTAATTAAAGATTAATTACTTAATGTAATTAATTTAAATAAAGTAATTAATGATAAAATGTAATTAAGGATCATTAATTTATTTAATTAATGATGTAATTAAGAAATAATTATAAATGAAGTGATTAATTAATGTAATTAATTAAGGAGTAAGATAATTAATTATAGTTAATTAATAAATGAAGCAATTAAAGGTTAATTACTATAAGTGGTTAAGAATAATTAATTTGTGAAATTAATTTAAATACTAATTACTTGAATGTAATTAAATGTAATTAATCAAGGATGATTAATTAAGGTGAATAATTGGATAATAGTTGATTAATTAATTGATAATTAATTAATAGTGACTTAAGCAAGATTTTAATGATGAAAGAAATTAATTTAATTTACTTTGAATTAATTAGAGATGAAGTATTTAATTTAATTCATTTTGAATTAATTATAGATGGTGATTAATAAATCATTGCTTATGAATAGATGATATGGTTTACCTTGAATGGTTTGAAATCTCAGATATAAGATAAGTGATATTGTATGATATGGATGCTTTGGATTGCATAGTGATGATGATATGGATTATCTGCTTATAATGATAATGTTGATTATCTATTGTGAATCTATAAATTATCAATCTGTGTGTATATAGATAATAGAATTGAATTGTTTTAACCTTTAAACAACTTGGCCTTAAAAGATACGTTTTGGATTTCGATGAGACCGGGATCGGGTTTCCGTATACCGGATTTCCAGGTCTGGAGACCCGAATACCACATCGATCCAAATTTACGATAGGTCGTGAATCTCAAGTGAAGATGAAGATTCAGAGTGCAAGGGTTATTGTCTTTAACTCTGAGGGTGATTCCAAAACGAGTGTAACGAGATAATGCCTTCGGTTTCGTTCGAACCCGGAACGAACTTATATGGATTGAATGCTTTCAGCACATCGTCAGGCGGACGATGAGCATTCTAAGTGAGATGTTCTGATTAAAGGTAATCGTAACCTCAAGCCTCATCAACCGGGAATGGCTAAAACAGGGGAGGTGCAGCAAGGCTTCGTGGGTAGCACCCACTGAGAGCAAGATAGATCCCTGTCTAGAGGTCCCTTTTCTTTTATTCGGCTTAGTGTGTGGTTGGTCGCGCCAACTACGGGATTGTCTTGTTCGGGATTATCCAGTAAGGGATGGTTCCGGCTTTGTGTTGCAGGGGAGCGGGCGTACTCCTCGGTACGGTGATCTAGGCCACGTACTGTGACGGGCGGTACCCCAGTAGCCCTGCCATTGTATGGAATCCAAACTCCAATAAGTGTCGTACGTATTAGTTGTGCCCAACTATGTTGGAATGTGAGATGTAAGCATTTCAGCTATTTCTGTATTTTACTTGAAAACCCTAGACCCTATTATAATATAACTGGATTTCCTATCAAATGTTTTGGTTAGCGTAAGGTAAAAACTTTTCCATGTTTATGTGTGGGAAGTCTTACGTGATACCTTTGTTTTCAAAAGGTTTTGAAGTTAAACAATTTTAACCCGTTTACTCACACCAGACCCATGTCTGACCCAAGTGTTTATTTTCTGTTTTATTAAACCTTGGGTACTCAATTTTTACGAGTAGCCAAGGGATTCAGGTTAGCTTTGACGAATCTATGGAGGAGATATGGAGCAGGAGGCTTCAGCATTCGTAGATATATAGTATTCCGCTGTGTTGGTTTCTCTGAGTCGTTTGTTTGAGTTGTATCTTGTGTTGTATAATAGACAGGTTTTATAACTGTCTATTTTGTGATGTATAAGTTGTGTACTCTGATTATGTAAAGACTATGTAATAGTTATGTGATATATTATATTTGTTTCGTTCCGTTGTGAGATTCTGATGTGTTGTTATTCTTTCTTTCTCTTCTTTTCTCTTTTCTATCCCTTTCTTTCTTATTAGCGATACGACTTTCTGTGGAGAGAAAGTCGTGGTCGTTACAGTGGTATCAGAGCCACTGTAATTAATAAATAAATTTATTAATCCTCAATTAATCACATTTATTAATCAATAATTTCTATCCCTTAATAAACCATAATTGTTTGAATCTGAAATCTTAATAAAGATCAGATAAGGGAATAATGGAATTTCTACAAATTTATTAACTTAAAAACAGGAATAGGCAAGAACTGATACTCAACAAACACACATATACATCAATAAATACATACAGGAAAGATGCACTTGTACACATTCACATAACATACTCACTTCAGATATCACCCAAGCAACCAGATTTTATATAATTAAGATTTTAAAACAGATGTTACTCACCAGATGAAGAACAGAGCTTCCCAGGTTAATTTTTTTAAAACTGAAGTGTCTTTGAACTTTAAAATCTTTTAACTTGAATTGCCTTTTGAAAACTGGTTTTGCTTGCTAGAAAACTTGCATGTATGCTTTGATTTTCATATTGCATTTGAAATCTTTAAATTTTGAATGCTGCTAAAAACTCAGGTTTGCTTGCTTCCAGATTTTGAAAAGATGCAGGCTACAGACTTGATTCCAGATTAAAGAAATTGCAGTCTTTTGATTTTGATAGTGGATTACAGAATTTGAAGAAATGTTGCAGGCTTTGATTTAGATTCCAGATTTTAGATGATGAGGATGAATTGTATTTCATTGGTTGATATCTCTGATGAGATATGATTGATATATGATATGGATGTTTGGTTGAATTATAATGATAATGTGAATTATCTGTTTGGAATGATAATGTAGATTATCTATTGAATTATCTATCTTTGTGTATATAGATAAGAATTGAATTGTTTAACCTTAAAACAACTTGGCCTTTAAAAGATACGTTTTGGATTTCGATGAGACCGGGATCGGGTTTCCGTATACCGGAATTCCAGGTCTGTAGACCCGAATACCACATCGATCCAAATTTACGATAGGTCGTGAATCTCAAGTGAAGATGAAGATTCAGAGTGCAAGGGTTATTGTCGTTAACTCTGAGGGTGATTCCAAAACGAGTGTAACGAGATAATGCCTTCGGTTTCGTTCGAACCCGGAACGAACTTGTATGGATTGAATGCTTTCAGCACATCGTCAGGCGGACGATGAGCATTCTAAGTGATATGTTCTGATTAAAGGTAATCGTAACCTCAAGCCTCATCAACCGGGAATGGCTAAAACAGGGGAGGTGCAGCAAGGCTTCGTGGGTAGCACCCACTGAGAGCAAGATAGATCCCTGTCTAGAGGTCCCTTTTCTTTTATTCGGCTTAGTGTGTGGTTGGTCGCGCCAACTACGGGATTATCTTGTTCGGGATTATCCAGTAAGGGATGGTTCCGGCTTTGTGTTGCAGAGGAGCGGGCGTACTCCTCGGTACGGTGATCTAGGCCACGTACTGTGACGGGCGGTACCCCAGTAGCCCTGCCATTGTATGGAATCCAAACTCCAATAAGTGTCGTACGTATTAGTTGTGCCTAACTATGTTGGAATGTGAGATGTAAGCATTTCAGCTATTTCTATATTTTACTTGAAAACCCTAGACCCTATTATAATAAAATCAGATTTCCTATCAAATGTTTTGGTTAGCGTAAGGTAAAAACTTACCCATGTTTATTTGTGGGGAGTCTTACGTGATACCTTTTCTTTCTAAAGGTTTTGAAGTTAAGCAAGTTTAACCTGTTACTCACACCAGACCCATGTCTGACCCAAGTGTTTATTTCTGTTTTATAAACTCTTGGGTACTCAAATTTTTAAGAGTAGCCAAGGGATTCAGATTTAGCTTTGACGAATATTCTGGAGGAGCAATGGAGCAGGAGGCTTCGGCGTTCGTAGATATAGTATTCCGTTGTGTTGATATCTGTGATAGTGTCTTGTCTTGTATTTGAGTTGTAATGTCTAGACAGATGTTTATAACTGTCTAGTAAATGATGTATATGCTGTGTAACTCTTTAAATTTTTGTATACTATGTAATAGTTTATGTTATTAATATAATTTATTCGTTCCGCTGTGAGATCGTTGTTGTTGTTTCTTTCTTTCTTCTCTTCTTTTCTCTTTCTATCCCTTTCTTTCTTATTAACGATGCGACTTTCTGTGGAGAGAAAGTCGTGGTCGTTACAGTGGTATCAGAGCCAGGTTTAAAATTGGTAATTAAAGGATTACCAATTTTTTAGTTTTTAATTAATTTAGTAATTTAATTAATTTAAATTTAATTAATTTAATTAAACACTAAAATAATCCAGTAATTTAATTAATTTAAATTGGTTAAGTATAAATTACTTAAAGAAAGTAATTAAATAAATTAATTACTTAAGGTAATTAATTAAATAAATTTGATAAGTTTAAATTAATTAGTTAAATTAATTTAAGATAATGATTTGGAAATTTGAAAATTACTTAAATGTAATTAGTGAAAGTATAATTACTTAGGAAAGTAATTAAAGGTAATTAAAAATCGTGATTTTCTTTTTAAAAATCATTATTTTGTATAAGGAATCAGTTTATAAACCTGAATTGATAAATCATTTAATTAAGTAAAAATATATATGAATGTCTCTAAGAAACTAGAGAATAACAGTGCATGTTTCCCGGTTAATGAGGCTTGAGGTTACGATTACCTTTAATCAGAACATATCACTTAGAATGCTCATCGTCCGCCTGACGATGTGCTGAAAGCATTCAATCCATACAAGTTCGTTCCGGGTTCGAACGAAACCGAAGGCATTATCTCGTTACACTCGTTTTGGAATCACCCTCAGAGTTAACGACAATAACCCTTGCACTCTAAATCTTCATCTTCACTTGAGATTCACGACCTATCGTTAATTTGGATCGATGTGGTATTCGGGTCTCCAGACCTGGAATCCCGGTATACGGAAACCCGATCACGGTCTCATCGAAATCCAAAACGTATCTTTTAAGTCCAAGTTGTTTAAAGGTTTAAACATTTAAACTTATTCAGGATGATATAAACAGATAGATAAATCATATTATCACAATTGATAATTCGTATCAACATTCATCTCACAAAGCAGCATATATCATATATATATATATCAGAGATATTCAAATCATCCAATATCAACCAATCACCCAATATCAACATCCAGTATTAATCAATTATCTAAACAGAATTGATTAACTCTAATTAATTTAATTAACCTTTAATTAAATTAATTACTATCCTTTAATTACTTGGATTATCTTAATCCTGCTTATTATCATTAATTAATTACAAATTAATTAATTAAACATCTTAATGATCTTCCTTATTTAATCTTCCTTGATTAATTTTACTTTAATTACATTCGAGTAATTATCCTTAACCATATTCTACTAGCAACTTTCAGTCCAAACCCCATCACACTCGATCACGCCGATCACCAGAATTTTGTAAAAAGGGCGATTCCGTTCAACTCGAGCGTTCTCTCTAGATACTCGCTTAAAAATTCTAAAATGCTTATCAAAAATCATAAATTTGCAATACGAATTTAGTTATGTAATCCAGAATTTAAATTAAGATAATAAATTTTTGACATAAATATGATCTTCCCTGTTGATGTTATATTTTAAATTAAATACGAAATAATTTCATCTGAAAATATTTCTAACAACAATGTTATCTTCTTGTATACATCTCATCTTCAAAGCTCCTAACTTATTATCGATTTCATGAGGGGAATTTAAATGATCAAGGTATACTTTTACCTGTCAATGTTTTACAGAGACTCATATATGCCTGGGAACTGACATTCATACCAAAATATATGTAAATATATATTTACATACAAACACATTTTCATTTTCTACAATTAATTTCACAGCAACTTCAATTCTCAAACCAACCATCAAGATATATATACAATCTAAGGGGAAAAATTTAAAAATTTACTCCCAGGATATTGAAACAAAGAAGCCTGTGGACATGCAAATCTATATATATTCAATAATATAAATACTGGAAAGATTATATATGTTCGGGTTTTCCAATATAAATTATAAAGGTAGATAAGGTGGTAGTGTGTGTAACACAATTACCAATAGTTGGAGTTTGAATGTTTGAGGTTGGAAGTATATATCGAGACTGTAAACCCAATATCGTCTCGAGTAAATTGGCAGTATGGAGTAAGGATGTCTCGGATCTCTGAAGAAAATCCTTTTCAAGATTTGGAGCAGGAGGCTTCACCGTGTAGATATATGATGATTCCGCTATGTATATGTTGTGTCTGTATCTGTGATACTTGAGTTGTATGAATTAGACAGATGTTTATAACTGTCTAATATGTGTTGTATAAGTTGTGTAACTCTGATGTATATGATACTATGTAATATTTTATATGATATATTATATTTCATTCGTTCCGCAATGTAACGTCCTAGGCTTTTCAACCTTCAGCAACGGTTCACGACCGGTAGGCTTTTCAACCATCCCAGCTCTCAACACTCAAACTCCAACCATTGGTAGTCGTGTTACACACACCACTACCCTATCTACCTTTATATCCTATATTGGAAAACCCGAACAGGTAACCCAACAAATAGGTAGAAATATATATATATATATATATATGTATATTTAAGTTGTTTTTAAATAGAATAATTATTTACAATTAATAATGTGTTTGTTTATATGTATGTTTGAGTTGATTTTAAATTAGATTTTTAAATTGCATTTGAATTTGAATTTAAAATTTGAATTTAAAGTATACATATCTTAATAATATTTTGGATATAAAATATGGATAAGTTTTTATTTAAAAATAAGATTTCTTTTATATCATTTTCCTTAAAGAAATTTATTTATATGAATTTATAAAGTATTTAGTTAATAGTAAATGAATACAAAAGTTTATATTATCATTTAAAAATGAATTAAAAATATTATATATGATTTTATTTAAAATCTAATTGGTTTATTTTATTTCTTTAAAAAGTTTCATTTATATATAAGTAAGAAAAGCATCTATTAAATAAGATATGTATTAATTAATTAGGAAATTGATTATAAAAGCTTTTAAATCCATTTAAAATAATATAAATAATAATAAAACTTAATTACAAATTAAGTACTTCTTAATTACTAATTTATTAATTAATTAACTGGATAGTTAAATTTGTTTGATTAAATTGTTTGCTATGGTTGTTAGAATATGATTGATATGTATGGTTGCTGTTTAAAATTAAAATTTTACTGGATTATTAAATTATCTTTGCTTTTAAATTTCGAGGACGAAATTATTTTAAGGGGGAAGGAATGTGATATCCCGGAATTTTGGCAATATCAATTTAATAATCTTTATTAATAATTAAATTGATTTGTTGATTTATTTTATAGATTGACAAGTTTATTTATTTTAAAAAGGCTAATAAAATTTTAAATATTGGAAATATTTATTTATATCTTTTCTAACAATTTTAAATTGGAAAGTTTTATCTTTCTAAAACTAATATAAGTGTTTATATTTATAATGTATATATATAGGTATATATATATTATAAATAAGGAGTCTTTAATTTAATAAAAGGATAAGTTTTCAAATTATAATATATATGTATATATATATTGTTATTTGAAGTTATGTATTAAATTCAATAGGATAATTATCAAGCTAATGTTAAAAGTACTTTTCATTTAGAATATATATATATATTTGCATATATTGGAATGAAAAGAATATTGAATTTGAATTTAATAAAGTATTTTCAAACTTTAATATATTTATATAATTTGTAATTTGACTTAATACTTTTGAAAATGATATTTGAGGTTTAAATAACAAGAATAATTTCTTATTTATTATAAACATATATTTTAAGTTTTATTTTGGTTAAGGTTTAAATCAAGAAGTTTATTTGTTTTAATAATCTTTTCTCTTTTAAAATTCAAGTATAAGTCAAGGGGATTCAGGTTAGTCTTGACGAATTCTGGAGGAGCTGTGGAGCAGGAGGCTTCAGCGTGTAGATATATAGAGTTTCCGCTGTGTATGATGTATCGTATTTATGTAGTTGTGTTGTATAATAGACAGAAGTTTATAACTGTCTATATTGTGATGTATAAATCGTGTACTCTGATGTATATGATACTATGTAATATCTTATGTGGTAATATATTTCTCGTTCCGCTGTGAGATTTCTGATGTGTTGTTGTTCTCTCTTCTTTTCTTTTCTTCTTCTATCCCTTTCTTTCTTCATAACGATGCGTCTTTCTGGGCAAAGAAAGCCGGACCGTTACATATGGTCACGTGTGACGACCCGACTTTCCACTCCCGGAAAATCGCATCGACAGAAAGAAAGAAAGGGGTGAGAAATAGAAAAGAGAAGAAGAGAAAAGAAAACAACAACAGATACTCACAGCGGAAACGAAACGAAATATAATATATCACATAAATATTACATAGTATCATATACATCATCTATCAGAGTTACACAGATTACACATCACATACTAGACAGTTATAAACATCTGTCTAGTTATTACATCTCAACACAAGAATTCAACCAGATACATCACGATCGCGTGCACGTGCACGATCACCTACGGCGTCTCCGACCATCACCGAACATCCCCACACATCGACGATCAACCCTACACCAGATTACGATCCTCCAACCTTCGAACAACACTCGAAATCGTAATCGAGCATCAAAACCAAACCTGAACCCAAAACTGGAACCACCTCGAAAACCTGTCAACGGCCAAATCTCCGTCCTCCGACCACCGTTAGTGCTGCAACTCCTTCCATGTCCTCGTCAATGACCAAACTACCATCTCCCAGAGTTCTATTGAACTCGATCCATCCTAGACAATAATGAACAGAACACTTATAACAGCATGCACACAAATAAAAATCTTGTTTAAAGTCTAATCTGTAACGGCCACGACTTTCTCTCCATAGAAAGTCGTATCGCTAATAAGAAAGAAAGGGGTGAGAAGTAGAAAAGAGAAGAAGAGAAAAGAAACAAACACAAATACTCACAGCGGAAACGAACAAAATATATTATATCACATAAATATTACATAGTATCATATACAACACTTATCAGAGTTACACAGATTACACATCACATATTAGACAGTTACAAACATCTGTCTAGTTATTACAACTCAATACAAAACAAAGATCTAAACAGGATCAACACAGCGGAAACTACTATCTATCTACAACGCCGAAGCCTCCTGCTCCATTGCTCCTCCACAATTCGTCAAGGCTAACCTGAATCCCTTGGCTACTCGTAAAAATTTGAGTACCCAAGAGTTTATAAAACAGAAATAAACAACTTGGGTCAGACATGGGTCTGGTGTGAGTAACAGGTTAAACTTGACGAATTGTGGAGGAGCAATGGAGCAGGAGGCTTCGGCGTTGTAGATAGATAGTAGTTTCCGCTGTGTTGATCCTGTTTAGATCTTTGTTTTGTATTGAGTTGTAATAACTAGACAGATGTTTGTAACTGTCTAGTATGTGATGTGTAATCTGTGTAACTCTGATAAGTGTTGTATATGATACTATGTAATATTTATGTGATATAATATATTTTGTTCGTTTCCGCTGTGAGTATTTGTGTTTGTTTCTTTTCTCTTCTTCTCTTTTCTACTTCTCACCCCTTTCTTTCTTATTAGCGATACGACTTTCTATGGAGAGAAAGTCGTGGCCGTTACAGTTTATTTTGATCAGGATTTTAAAACTGGCATATTAGAACAGGCAATAACATATCAAAACATACATGCATTCCAAACTATACATATTACAGAGAATTTCATCACTACAAACATGATTATCACAGGAAAATTCAAGCAACTACATTTATTTAAGTTAGTTTAAATTAAAAACTGTTACTCACCTTTTTAAAAAGCAGAGATGATTTAAACTGAGATGAAGCTTTGAATTATTTGAAAACTTCCTTTTATTTCAAACTGGAATGCAGATTAAACTTTGATTCCAGATTAACTTTACATTTTTAAAATTTTAGTTTTAAATTTAAAACGGACAGGTTTTAAAAACTGTAACACAGAAAGTTGACTCGAGCCTATACTATAATTGCTTCGAGTCCATCCTCACGATACTTCGAGTCACTCACGCTAAAAACTCGAGCAACTCAAAATCCTTCCCTCTGTTAAAACCCAAACTACACATTGATACGCTGATACTCGTTCACGTGCACACACGAACGAGTTTTCAAGCCTGTAAACAGATCTGAATGTGATTAATCAATAGTGATTTATGTTTTTAAAATACAATTTATAATTTATGTTTTCAAATTTGCTACATTACAGCGTGATAGGGGGTTCTCGCTTCGCGGTTTGGTGGCGAACGGGAGACTCTTACCCCTACATGTCCCATTGAGGGGTTGGTTGCGAGTCGAGAGGCTGGCCGTAAAAGCAAACCCGAGGTATCACTGTAAGCCACAGCGGGGCTGGGATGGTTGAAAAGCCTACCGGTCGTGAACCGTTGCTGAAGGTTGAAAAGCCTAGGACGTTACAGTGGTATCAGAGCATAGGTTGAGCGAATGCCTAAGCTTTTGGTTAAGTGAATATCAGAACACTAGGTTGAGTGAATACCTAGGTTCGGAAGGATTGTTCATTAGAGATAGGATCTGTAGCAACCTGTTGAGTCTGAGTATATATATACGAGAGCGCGTATTTGTTAGTTATATAAAATGGTTTTATATTGTGTTAATTGATCGATTGAGTGGTATATGGATTCTGGTCAATACGAGTAGCTAACGTTATTGATAGGGATCTCTAAACACTTGGACCAGGCCAACGGACACAATATTGTTTTAAAAAGGTAGATGAAATAATTTTACCCAGATATAATTTCTATATAAAAAAGTATCATTTTAAATGTATATGGTATTTGTAATGATTGGTTGAGATGATAATAATTTATCATCTAGGATTAGGAGTCTGAGTGTTGAGGTTGGAAGAGTATCTGTCGAGACTGTAAACCTAATACCGTCTCGAGTGAACTTTACAGTTGTGTAAGGATTTCACAATCTCTGAAGGAAACCTGTTAAGGTTCGGAGTTCATCTTAGGAGTTGGATCTATCGGATAGGCAGAAGTTAATGTTGGTAACTTCAGGAAGAAGTAACTGTGTGATGAGATGCAGTGACTATGGATGTTCCCGAAGATGTTTTCTTTGGAACAAGTTAATGAAGTATGTCTGCTTCGGTGTTGTGGCTGAGTTCAGCATGGTGATTCTGTTTAGTTTGGGTTCGAGTTTCTCGAGAAGCTTTGGATTGAGAAGTCTTTGGCATCGGTGGCAGCAGTACAGCTCGGAGTATTCTGTACATTGGCAGGAAGTTCTTCCGGCTTAGCAGTTTTTCTAAAGGTGGAGTTCAGAAGCAACAGAGTGGATCCATTTCTTCGATAGATAGGATAGATAAGTATAAGCTGTTCTGATTGGTAAAGAGAGAACAGTTTTCTTTGCAGTTAGGCTGGGTTGATCGCAAAAGTGACTTGCGATAGTTTGAGTATTCTTTTGAGTTATCCGATATTTTATGGGATGTGTTGTCCAGTCTGTGCTTGTGTTCTTCATCAGCATTTTTCTCATCTTCTCCAGATCAGAGTGGTGTAGCGGAAGCAGTTTGGCGAGTGCTCCTGTTTGTCTTTTCCAGATAGGAGAAGTTAGTTCGATCTTCTGATGTTTGTGAAGTAGAGTTTTGTTTTGGATTGGGTTGATCTTGAGGAGATCATTGTGTGGAGTTATTCTTAGTCTAGTTGGTTTCTAGAAGCATCAGCGAAGGTTGAGCTGATCAGGAAGGATCTGTAGTTAGCCCAGGATCGTCTGAAGATTTTGTGGATAAGAGACGAAGAGATTTTGAATTCGAAGTTGGAGACTTTATTGTTGTTGAAGTTTTTCTCTGGTTAAAGGGAGCTATAAGATTGGGTAAGTCTGGGAAGTTAGCTCCGAGTTATTTTAGATCTTTTCTGTGATCTAATTTGGATAAGTACTTTGATCTACAAGGTTGAATTGTCAGTTTGGATAACTGGAATTCAGTGTATTTTACGTATCTCTGAGGGAGTACGTGTTTGATCTATCTCTGGTTTAGAACCAGCAGTTCAGGAGATTTGGTTGTTGAGTCAGACTCGTCTGTAGTCTGATATCTTGTTTAGTTTTGTAGATCTAGATAAGTAGGAGCTCTATAGCTTAGTAGTATTGGTTGTTTGGATTGTTGTAGAGCGAGTATCCCGGTATATATATACTTGGTGAAACTCGAGGAAATTCTATTCAGAATTTTTCGCTAGATAGTTAAAATTGTTTGTTTGGATGATTATTTGCTATGGTTGTTTGCATATGGATGATAATATTTGTTTGTAAATTAAATAGATTATTAAATTACCTTTGTTTTAAATTTCGGGGACGAAATTATTTTAAGGGGGGAGGAATGTGATATCCCGGAAATTTGGGGCAATATCAATTTAATAATCTGTTTAAATAATTAAATTGATTGATAATTTTTGATAATAAATATTTGAATTGGTTTAATAATCTAATTGAATAAATATTTACTAAGTGACTTTATCTTTTAAAAACCAATAAAATGATTTCTATTTATAATGTATATATTGTAAATAGATTTGGCTTTGGGTTGAAATTTAATAAATGAATAAAGTCTTATTTTAAATTTCTAATATATATATTTTGATAATTAGAACTTATGATTTATTTAATATTAGCTTTTCAAAGTTATTTAAACAAATAATTATATGGTTTTAAGTAAGGTTAATAATAAGATTTATTTAAATATTGCTTAATAAATAAGATTTAAGAATATATATAGATAAGTAATTTATAAATTAAGAAAAGGCTTTTTATTTACATTTAAAATAAATACTAACTAATTAAAAGGACATGTGTAAATTCCTAAAGCTATATGGTAACAAGCGTTAACTAATTAACCACTATAATGACAAATGTCAAAGTTTGGTATTTTTGTTTTTCTTTTATTTTGAATAAATCATTTCCACTTATATATGCATCTACTTCTTATCTACATTTCCGTTTATTTTCTTTTACAAAACTAAGAAAACATTCAGCTGTAAAGTTAATAGCTGAAGATAAATTCTCCTCTCAATAACAATCTGATAATCATTCCTCTCAACCAAAAATCTGAAATCAATATACTCCTCAAACCAGAAAATAAATTCAATAACCTGTATCATTTCTTCAATCAAAACAAAGCCTGTAACTAAGAATCTTCAAACCAGTAGTTCATCATTTCTCTGCAATCTGGAACCAAACCTGTATTTCTTCAAAACTGGAAATCAATACTTCCAAACCAGAAATCAAACTTAAACCAAATTCTCAGAAATAAAAGCCTGTTCTTCTTTTCAAAAATCTGGAAGCCTGTATTGTTCAAAATCAAAAAGGGGTGCATTTTTCTTTAATCTGGAAATTAGAGCATGCATGCAAGTTTCTTCAGAAACATTCAAGTTAAAAGTTTTTAAAGATCAAAAAAAGCAACTCAGTTTAAATCAAAGCAAGTATTCCAGTTCAAGTTTCCAGGATTTAATATGCTCTGTTCATTCTCAAATTGGTGAGTAACAATATTTTTTAAATTTAAGGATAAAATCTGGTTGCATGCTTATCTCTGAAATAAGTTTGACTGTGAGTATATTTTTAAGTAAATATCTGTGCATGTATGTATATGAATGTTGGTGTGCATGTCTGTTATTTGCTCTGTTCTCAGTTTCAAGTTCAAAGTTGATTTAAATCCTGTATCTTTTGACTTAGTTACTATTATGGCTTAAGTAAAAACGATAATTGCTTGTTTTATCATAGATTAGAGTTTTAAAAATTTAATTAAGTTAAAATAAACAGGAATGTCTCTAGGAACTAGAAACTATAGTGCATGTTTAAAATAGGTGAAAATTTAAGTATCTAAATTTATCAAGACATGCATATAATCTAAAACCCTATCCTAAAACATGAATTTTAAAAGTAAAATGATAATTTTTAGTGTTGTATAAATTGAGATATGCTAGTATGAACGGAAATTGGGAAATGGTCGAATTCTGGCGATCGATGTAATCTGGAAGGTCGTGGTCACTAGGGAAGGAAGTGGAATGATCAGGGACTTTGGTAAAAATGCTAGGAAGGTAATTAAGGTACGATGGTGGCGATGGTAATCGAATTAAATCTGTAGACCTAATTTTGGGCATGGTCGAGATTTTGGTGGTCAAGGAAGCTCTGGTGGATCGAGTGCCACCAGTTTCTGGAATTTGGAAGTGGGGACGTTGACGAAGCTTTGGCTGGAAGCACAGATGATCTGATGGTCGGAGAAAGGTGTTCGAGCGTCTTTCCAGACTTGGGTTCCTGTACTTGATGGTGATGGGATACTCGATTTCGAATTCGAGGGGTTGTCGAAGATCTGGTGATCGAGTTAGGGTATGTGGATGATTGTCGACATGTAGAGATTGTCGTGGGTGGCCGGAGCTCCGGCGATTAGCAGTGCACGTGTACGTGCATTTTCATGTATCAGTGTTGAGAAGTTTGAGAAGAAGGATGGAAGCTCGAAGTCATACTCGAGAAAATAGGGACTTGGCTCGGGTTCGTTTGGGGAAAACTCGTGTGGGTTATAGCAGTTTTAAATTTTAATATGTCAAGTTTTAATAAAAAGGGGAAGGGAAACTCGAAGTGGGTCTCGGGGGTTTCCAGTTTTTACTCGGGTATTTTAATGTTGGGCTCGGGTAGATTTGATGATAACAGTTTTAAAAACCTGACATTGTTTTCAAATTTAAGATAAGTTTAAATGTGGAGTAGGATTTTAAATAAAATTTAAAATCAAATTTAAAGTATGGATTCAAGTTAATTTGTATCTTAGTTGGAAATAAATAAGTTTATAAATTTATAATGTTTTTATCAAATTTAAAGCATTTAAAGTATATTTTAAAAGGGGTTTGAATTTAAATAAATTGGTTTAAAAATCTTTTAAATGTTAAGTGTTTCTTTAACATTTGGATTTAAAAGGGTTTGTAAATTTAATTTGAATTTGGTTAAAGTTAAATTTGTAATTCAAATTTAAATCTTTAATTTAAAATGAATTAAAAGAAAGATTTTAAGGTAAAATGTTTCAAGTCTTTTTGTTAATAATAATTAAAGTAGCTATAAAGGTTAATACTTTATTTTAAAGATTAATTAAGGTTTAATGATTTAGGATTCATTAAATTAATAAGGAAATTAAAGAGTAATTTAATAATTTAATTAATTAATGATTTAATGTTAATCAATTAAAATAATTAAGATTTTAAGTAAATTAATTAAGGGTTAATTAATTTGAAAGTAAGGATCATTTAATTAGATAAGTATAGATTATTAATAAATAATTAGGGATTAATTAATCAAGGGATTAAAGATTAATTAAATAATAAATTAAGTAATTAGAGATTTATTAATTGAGAATTAATTTATTTGTAATTAATAATGTTTGATTTAAGTTTAATTACTTAAATAAGGAATTGATAATTGATGAGAGATCATTAATTAGAGATTATTAAATAATTAATTAATGTGATTAATTTTGATAATCAATTAGATTAATTAGTATGAAATTGGTTAAGTGTAAATTACTTAATGGAAGTAATTAAAGTAATTAATTACTTAAGGTAATTAATTAGATAAATTTGATAAGTTTAATTTATTAATTAAATTAAGATAATCACTTGGTGATTGATAAGTAATTACTTAAATGTAATTAGTGAAGTGTAATTACTTAGGAAAGTAATTAAAGTTAATTAGTGGATGTAATTAACTAAAGAAGATTTTAATAATAAAAGTAATTTTAGTTTAATTACTTTGTATAATTAATCAGGGAATTAATTAAAGGATAATTAATTAAGGAGTAATTAATTTATGAAGTGTAGTAATTAAGAGTAGTTAATTACTAAATGAGATTAATCAAAGGTGATTAATAAATGTGACTAATTAATTATTAATTTAAATAAGATAATTAATTAAGAATAATTAAGGATCATTAATTAATATAATTAATGATGTAATTAAGAATTGATTAATTAAGATTAATTAATAAATAATAAGTGATTAAAGTAATTAATTAATTGTAATTAATTAAGGATTTATGTAATTAAGTATGGTTAATTAATTAATGAAGTAATTTAAGATTAATTACTGAAATGGTTTAAGATAATTAATTTGTGAAATTAATTAGGGATTAATTACTTAAAGTAATTAAAGTATAATTAATCAGGAATGATTAATTAAGATGGATATTTAGAGTAATGATTAATTAATTGGTTTAATTAATAATTAAGTAAGCAGGATTTATAGAATGAAGTAATTAGTTTAATTCACTTTAAATTAATTAGATGATATAAATCATTGCTTAAGGATGGATGAACGAGATTGAATGTATTTCATTGTTTGATATCTCTGATGAGATATGATTGATATATGATATGGATGTTTGGTTGAATTATAATGATAATGTGAATTATCTGTTTGGGATGATAATGTAGATTATCTATTGAATTATCTATCTTTGTGTATATAGATAAGAATTGAATTGTTTTAACCTTAAAACAACTTGGCCCTTAAAAGATACGTTTTGGATTTCGATGAGACCGGGATCGGGTTTCCGTATACCGGAATTCCAGGTCTGGAGACCCGAATACCACATCGATCCAAATTTACGATAGATCGTGAATCTCAAGTGAAGATGAAGATTCAGAGTGCAAGGGTTATTGTCGTTAACTCTGAGGGTGATTCCAAAACGAGTGTAACGAGATAATGCCTTCGGTTTCGTTCGAACCCGGAACGAACTTGTATGGATTGAATGCTTTCAGCACATCGTCAGGCGGACGATGAGCATTCTAAGTGATATGTTCTGATTAAAGGTAATCGTAACCTCAAGCCTCATCAACCGGGAATGGCTAAAACAGGGGAGGTGCAGCAAGGCTTCGTGGGTAGCACCCACTGAGAGCAAGATAGATCCCTGTCTAGAGGTCCCTTTTCTTTTATTCGGCTTAGTGTGTGGTTGGTCGCGCCAACTACGGGATTGTCTTGTTCGGGATTATCCAGTAAGGGATGGTTCCGGCTTTGTGTTGCAGGGGAGCGGGCGTACTCCTCGGTACGGTGATCTAGGCCACGTACTGTGACGGGCGGTACCCCAGTAGCCCTGCCATTGTATGGAATCCAAACTCCAATAAGTGCCGTACGTATTAGATGTGCCCAACTATGTTGGAATGTGAGATGTAAGCATTTCAGCTATTTCTATATTTTACTTGAAAACCCTAGACCCTATTATAATAAAATCAGATTTCCTATCAAATGTTTTGGTTAGCGTAAGGTAAAAACTTACCCATGTTTATTTGTGGGGAGTCTTACGTGATACCTTTTCTTTCTAAAGATTTTGAAGTTAAGCAAGTTTAACCTGTTACTCACACCAGACCCATGTCTGACCCAAGTGTTTATTTCTGTTTTATAAACTCTTGGGTACTCAAATTTTTACGAGTAGCCAAGGGATTCAGGTTTAGCTTTGACGAATATTGTGGAGGAGCAATGGAGCAGGAGGCTTCGGCGTTCATAGATATAGTATTCCGCTGTGTTGATATCTGTGTTAGAGTCTTGTATTGTATTGGAGTTGTAATATCTAGACAGATGTTTATAACTT
This sequence comes from Allium fistulosum, assembly GCA_030737815.1. Classification (NCBI taxonomy): domain Eukaryota; kingdom Viridiplantae; phylum Streptophyta; class Magnoliopsida; order Asparagales; family Amaryllidaceae; genus Allium; species Allium fistulosum. Next base: position 720,230,831 of record CM060908.1, read on the forward strand.
TCTAGTATGTGTTGTATAGTTGTGTAAACTCTGATAAGTGTTGTATACTATGTAATAGTTTATGTTATTAATATAATTTATTCGTTCCGCTGTGAGATCGTTGTTGTTGTTTCTTTCTTTCTTCTCTTCTTTTCTATTTTCTACCCCTTTCTTTCTTCATAACGATGCGACTTTCTGGGCATAGGAAGTCGGGTCGTTACAATTTCCATGATATTCTCAAGCCAAGGGAACTGTATAACATTTTTAACTCAAGATTTCCTGTTTGACCTAGTTGTTATTAACTAATAAGAAACTCTCGAATGAGTAATTCCATAATTATCTAATAACTATGAGTGTGAGGTTCCCCTAGCAATAATGAGTAATACATTGCCTAAAGTTTGGAGAACATTACGTGTATTGGTCTCGATGGATGTGTCGATATTCTTTCTTGAAACATCTTGGCGAGGAATTTTTAAAACAAAATATTATTTCAAATTATGATTAATTACTCACAATTGTAGCTATTTGCAATTACAATCGTGTAACAATTTATTTGAGGATCTTCTAAATTAATTACTTATATCATAATATAATAAGGTATACAAAAGAAAACAAACATTGTTACTGTGTTCTACCTATTTAAAATCTACGAACAAGGTTGACTATAGAATTAGAAATATATGTAACAGATTACATAATTGCCTGTAGTAGCTCTTTCACAACAACCCTCCATTCAAATACCCAATATTGACACCTAATTCCAACCTTTAGTGCTCATATGCTGATACTTAAGCATCTGAATATAAGATCGTTGGTTAAAAAAATTAAAACGATAGAACTATGAACAACAAATGAAACATAATATAACAGTATCAAAAATAGTTGGTACTATTGGCCACTCCTTAAATAGAGTTCCCAAAGTTGCAACATCAACAATACAAGTACTACCATCGATTGTGAATACTTATAACAGCTTGTTTTCACAATGCTAATACATATAAATCTACCAATGAAGCTGAAATAATAAATAGTAGATACATCTAAAGCCCATGGGTCATTATCATTCAGCTCAAAAACGTCAAGACTAATCTTGTAATCTCATCCTACCTATATGAGTACTTGAGAGTATAAAGGAAAATATAAAATTTGAGTCAGACATAAGTATGGCGTGAGAAAATCAAGTAATATGCCCATACATATCACAATACATTACGATACCACACTGCCAAAGCATGGAATGCGTTTTTTCCCATTATAAATACCAAGCCACCTAATACTAAGTAAATAAGTTTAACCAAAGGAGTTCACATTTCATAATATAGATAATAAAACTGTAACATGCCTATACATATCATAATTTATTTTATGTAATAGAAGGCACTAAGTGTCTACAATTCATAATATGTATGTTTGAATGTGCATGTGTGCATGCGTGAGATTCCAATATGACATGGGTGGACTATCTCCTAATTGCAGGGCAAATTATATCTCTACACTAGATACACTTAAGAGAAGTAATGTCTCTAGGCTATATATACTAGATACATCTGTGATAACCGCCCTACAATTATGGTATCCAATATACCTAAAGGGTGAGTTGTAATAGTGTCTTGCCGATGTAGGACAATTGTCAAGGGTGAAATAGCTTAAACTCTAATCATAACATGTCATATATCTCAGAGTGCATCGAATAAAATATAATATCAACATAGATATAAAATAGGCGAGACACATAAGTATAACTAAATGAACCATAGAAAATATCAAAGTGGAGGGTTCACGATAGTCATATAAAGCAAATGGCGTAGAGTTTATACATCATCACAATAAACTCAGAGGAAATCAATCCCTAAATAAGGTAAAGTGCTGGTAAAACTCTACAGTGTTTCACAACAGAATAAGCAACAAGCTCTAGTAATAAATGTTAGATACTCGGGTTTATGTTTTAATGATGATAACTATATCTCTATATATCTAGTATACAAAACTGTGCAGGTATAACTATCTATTAAATTGGAGAATCAAGAAGAAAGCAATAAGGATCGTCTACATTTCAAAAGCTACAAAAATATGGTTCGTTAAGCAAATATATGTATTTGGTCCTAGTCACACTTGTAAAATTTCCTTAGTGGTTCATATGCACACACATACACATGTGCATACAAATACTTTTAATTATTAGTGAGGATTAACAAGTTTTGAAAAGTAGAATTTTATAGAAACATAATCCTGAACATTACCAAGGTTCAGATAAAATATAGTTTTTATAAAATACTCCAAGTGCGACATATGAAGATGCCCCATTGGTTGATCAGAGTTACTAAATAGACAAATACATCTACTTCTAATACATTCATACAAAACTGATATAACATAGCGGATAATAGTAATAGATAAAATCCTACATAGCTACCTTTGCCTCATGCACGTCTCCAGAAGCTTTATTCGCCAATACCTACGTAACCTATAAAGCCCTTACTCCCGACCTACTCAAATCAAATTTTGAGCACCTAAGAGTTTAAGGGGAAAACATAAAATTCGAGTCAGACAAAATCCTGGTTAGAATAATAATATGACATCTCGGTTTATAGATATTAAGTGAGACTACGCCGATGAGCAGAACGGGTTTTCCCCTCACTAATATCCCTTTTTAAAATATAACTTTTGCAAATCAATTCCTGCAACCAAACTGGTTATAATAAACAATATAACATAATGTGCATGCATTCAACATAGGTAATCATGACTATCCTCAAATCAGTGGACTATCCGTCCCAATGTTTAGTATTCACAGATTAACCACCAACCTACATGGCTAACTCAGCCTATCAGATATACCAAATTTTCTAAATAACTATTAGAAGAAAACTGGATGGTCTGTCCAAATACACTAATCCTAGTGTTTACCTAACTATCTGTCAAACTCATAGTTTTGCTTAGCTTACTATGAACCTAAAGGTCTTGCAGGCCAACCTATTACCTACCTTGTCTGTATGTATTCCTTTTTGTGCATAAACCTACATTTTGTCTTACTCTTGACAAAGCCCTGCACATTGGAATTTTAAACTAATATCTACTAAGGGCTAACAGTTGAAGTATAAGGCGCTACCATACATCGGTCCGATCTGGTTTTCTAATCTCTGAGTCAATTCATCCTATCACGATCTATACAAAAGTGATAAGAACAATAACTTTCTTTACTAAAATTATGGGCTAAATACCCTTTTATATTTCCTTTAAAACACTTTCTTTATAATGATTTAACCCTTGAAATCATACTTTCAAAACAAGTAAAATATAGCCCTTTACTATATCCAAAATAATTATACCATGATACATGCTTTTATAAAGTAATATTGGTGAAGCTTGAAGTCATTTAAGGTCATCGCATTACAAAACTATATGCTACAAAGTCAAAATAATATAAAGTCTTTATATTGATAAAACACAGCAACGACATAGTTGTCAAGGGACTTCGCTCCTCAAAACATAAGCCAAAACAATAAAACTTTATATTTTGACAAAGCTCGGCGTCATTACCACCATTGGGGTCATCGCACTTCTTCAATATAAAATATGTTAAAGCCTTTAACTTTTAAAACACAAGGCCATAAGGCTGATAATAGGAACGTCGCACTTCATAAAACATCGGCGTCCTCAGGTATAAAACTGGTTTGCATTGTTTAAGGTCTTAAAGATTAATGTCGACATAGTTAAAGCTCGGCATCAAATGCCTTAAAGAAAATAGCCGGATTCATTAGAGTTGAAGTGATAAAACAGGACATCTTGTATTGCCGATATAAAGCAGTGGCATTATCGGCCTTATAGAAAACTCGGCCTTAACAGTGTTGAAGTAGGTAAAATGCGGCATCATTGCTTTATAGAAAATAAGCGGCCTCACTAGTACCGAAGTCAATATGAGCACATCGATAGCAATAGGGTCGACGATGTTGAGGGTATGCGACCCCATTCCATAATATATATATATATATATATATATATTATATCAGCACCATAACAACGCATGCGGCAAGGTCGACAATAAGGATGCCAACTTAGAACCACTTCAACCATAGCTGATTCACTACATACCAACACAGGTTGGTATCATGCGCATCGTTATCGGTTGACGTCGAAGTCATAGCAACGATTAAGAGGAATGACGACGACGTCATTGCCGACATGGCATTTCCGTAATTAATATTAAAACTGTTTATTTACTAATAAAAGTAAGTTCTTTTCCACCAACCCCTATTGTTTGTCAAAATCTTATTGGTTAAAAAATACTTTTTCATAATCCTTTTCAGAAATCTGCCCATTACCAAAATTTATCATTCCCAAAACAATTTACAAAACATTAACTTATATCAATGTTTAATATAAATATTAAGCTTTTCTAGCCCAATAAATTTATATAAAATTATAAACTCATGGGAAAAATCCCCAAAAACCAAAATAATTTTGATTTACCATATTCTTTAACATATAAAAATTTCGGGGACAAAAACTTAATTTTATTTTTTTTAATAATTAAAACCTGTAATAAACCATTTTCCAACCTTAGGAAATTCACCAAATGTTCTCATTAAATCATAAAATTATAAATTAAAAACCCACTTCCACAATATAGTTTCTAACAACATATCAAAATCTCAAGTCATTTGGGTGTCATATGAAAGGTTTCCTAACTCAAACTTATAAAATAATTTCATAAATAAATTAAATAAATTCACCAATAAACATATAATCATTCAAACTATCATAGCGCTGCATAATATAAACAAAAGAGTCGAATCTATACTTCAACCCGAAAATAATAATTAAAACATGAGATGCGTATCTTATTATTCACCTTGAATGGTTTAAGAAGGTTGAGATTTGTTTTTTATTTTATTTCCCCTAAGCTTTGCTCTTGTTTTCCTAGCTTTTCTTCCCTTTGTTTTTCCTAGCAATAGCCGACCTACCCTTTTGATTTTTGATTTCATTTATATGAAGATAAGTGAGGGAGGAAATGAGAATGGGAAAGGTTATATTTAGGAATTTTTCTCTTTTCCTATTTTGCCCTTCTCATGTATCCTTATTCTTATTAATGTTCTAATTAATTCCATTAGTTCAATAATTAAGGCTCGACCCATACTTATTATCAAATCCCAATCTCCTTATCCATTTACATTATATTATTTTATTTATCCAATTAAATATCTAAATCATGTTAATTAAAATTAGGGTTGTTACAGGCTCCCCTCCTTAAAGAATTTCATTCTCGAAATTACGATAAGGTTGACACATCAAACATAAAAGCATAGATGTAGCACATACCGTCAAACAAGTCAGGTTAAGTGTCCCTAATCCTGCTCTTCGTTTCCTAAGTACAGTCTCTCTCATCCTGACTATATTGGACTTTTACTAATCTGACTTAAACTTTTCTCATCCTTAACCATAGTACAAACTAGATGTCTTACTATAGTCATGTTCAGCTCCACTACTAAATCTTTCAATGCAACCGTAGTTATAGTAGTTTTTGGATCTCGAACACACTTCCTTAGATGAGAAATATGGAAAACATTATGGACTTCTGCCAAACTGTTCGGTAACTCTATCCTGTAAGCGAGTTTCCCGATCCTCTCTATGATAGGAAATGGACCTACATATCTCGGTGCCAATTTACCCGTCTTTCCAAACCTTACTACACCATTCATTGGTTATATTTTGATGAAAACATGATCTCGAACTGAGAATTACAAGTCTTTCTGCCTCTTATCTTCATAACTTTTCTGCCTAGATTGAGCTTCCTTCATTCTGGCCCGATTAACTCAATCCTTCATGCGGCTTCTCTTACCATATCCGGCCCAAGAACTAATCTATCTTCGGTATCTAACCAACATACGGGTGATTTACACGACTTTCCATATAAAGCTTCAAAAGGCACATTCCTATAATAGTCTGATAACTATTATTATAGGAAAATTCAACCAAGTTCGAATTGTCTTCCCATGACCCATCCAAATCTAGTACACAAGTTCTTAATAAATCTTCAAGTACCTTATTGACTCTCTCTATCTATCCATCTGTTTGTGGGTGATAAGTGGTACTCATCTTAAGCTTGGTACCTAAAACCTATTATTGGCTCTTCCAGAATTCGCTACTAAATAAATAATCTTTGTCACTGACTATACTACTAGGAACTCCATGCAGTCTAACAATATTCTTCATAAACAATTAGCCAAAACAGTTGTCGTTCTTGTCGACTTAACATGAATGAAATGTGCACTCTTGGTCAGTCTAACCACTGTGACCCATATACTTTCATTTCCCCTACTTGACCCTGGCAATCCGTCAACAAAGTCCATGAATATCGAATCCCATTTCCAAACTGGTATGTCCAAAGGCTGAAGCAATTCACTTGGCTTATGATGTTCGGCTTTCACTTGCTAGCAATTCAAACACCTCTTTACCCATAAGCCTACATCCCTTTTCATACCTTCCAGAAAGAAACTTATCTTCATATCCTGATACCTCTTAGTTTCTCCATGATGAATAATAAACTTTGGTCGATGGCATTCCCTAAGAATTTCTTTCCTAAGGTCACCAACATCGGGAATACACAATTGTCCCTTCTTTCTCAACCATCCATTCTAGTCAAGATAAAAATCCTTTAAATCATCAACCTCAGTTCCACCTTCCAATCTTCTAATTCTTTTAGCTAGCAATGGATCATCTCTTTGGTTAGAAGCAATTTTTTCGATCAATACCTGTCAAACATCCAAACAATATAACATTGCGGTACTCTGACTAGAAATGGTTGTCGATCTTAACTGCACACTACAAGTAGTCAATGCTTCCAAATCTTTCCATTCATCCAACATAGCAAACACCACATTCTGATGTGTCCTGCTAAGTGCGTCTGCAACTTTATTTCCTTTCCCTGATGTGTCTTAATTCCAAAATCGTAAGCAGTTATAAACTCCATACCCCTCTGTTGTCTCATACTCAACTCCTTCTAAGAGAATAAGTATTTTAGTGACTTATGATCTATATACAACTCAAATCATTCTCCCAAAAGGTAATGTCTTCACACCTTCAAAGCAAATATTACGGCAACCAACTCTAAGTCATGAGTCGGATATCTAACTTCGTGCGGTCTGCGAAGCATAGGCAATTACTTTACCCATCTGCATTAGCACAGCTCCTAATCCTACTCCACATACATTAGTATACACCACCAAACCTTGATTTCCATCTGAAACAACTAACATGGTGCATTGGTTAATAAATGTTTCAGCTTCTAGAATGCCTCCTCATATTTATTGATCCAAACATACTTTACATCCTTCCTTGTTAACTTAGTCATTAGTGCTGCTATATGAGAGAAATCATTAACGAATTTCCGGTAGTAGCCAGCTAATCCCAAAAAACTCTTTATCTCGATCATCGTCTCGGGTCTCTTCCAATTATTAACTACTTCTATCTTAGCTGGATCTACTGATAATCCTTTTTCTGAGACTACATTACTAAGAAACTTCACCTACTTCTTTCAAAAATGACACTTTGAAAACTTCGCTTTTAACTGATATTGCCTTAGCATTTTAAGCACTGTTCTAAGATGAATCTCGTGATCTCTTTCATCCTTAAAATATATCAAAATATCGTCTATGAATACCAATACAAACCTATCCAAGTGCTCTCAGAAAATTTGGTTGATTAAGCCTACGAAGAAAGCAGGCGCATTAGTCAATCTGAATGGCATTACTAACCACTCGTACGAACCATATCTTGTTCTAAATGCCTCCATTGGAATACTGTCTTTTGCCACCCTTAGTCGATGGAACCCTATCACCAAATCCAATTGGAAAACACTTTGGCTCCACTCAACTGATCAAATAAATCGTCGATTCTTGACACTAGACATAGATTCTTTATCGTCTTTTTATTCAACTTACAACAATCATTGCACTATCTTATAAACCCGTTTAGTTTCTTCATGAACACCACAGCTGCTCTCTAAGGTGAACTGCTTGGTCTAATAAAACTCTTTACTTCTAAATCCACTAGCTGCACCTTTAACTCCTTCATCTCGGTGGGTGTCATCCTGCTAGGTGGTCTACTTACGGGTTCAGCTCCAGGTACAATATCTATTAGAAACTCAATAGCTCATTTCGGAGGTAGTCCTATAGCAGGATCAAAAACATCTGCAAATTCTCTAACTATGAAAACCCGATTTAACTCATCTCCCCCCTCTATTACACTCAATAAAGCACAGACATCAAAACTTGGATTCTTCACTGTGTATACAATTTGGTCACTACTATAAGGCCATCTTAGTGATATTTTCCTATCGTGGAAAAATATCATAACAAAATATTGACTTAACCATTCCACCCAAAATAATCCCAAACCCTATGAAATCAAACCCATGCAAACTGCAGGAAAATATATGACATAATAATTCAAACTCTAAATGGTCACATCTCATTCCTAGAGTTGCATACCCTCTTATCGAATTTGCAACCCTTAAGGAAGTAACTAGGTATGAGGGTTTTAGGTTAAGCATATCTACCAAATAATGAGATATAAAAGAATGTGATGCACCAGTTTTAAATAGTACTCTAATAGGTATACCATGGATCAAAAGCAAACCTCCCATCACAACTTCCCTTCTCTCTTCAGTTGTTGGTCATAAAGTAGCCGGCTCCAAAAATACTTTTCCTTTTTCTGCCTTAGCCACTTCCGGACATCTGTTCTTGTAATGTCCCACTTGGTCGCAGTTAAAGCACTTAATGTTCTTCTTCTCGACAACTTCCTTTCCCTTGCCAGTTCGGCACTCATGAGCATAATATCCCTTCTTGCCACACTTGTAACTCACAACCTTAGACTTTCCTTTCTTGGCAGCTTCACCCTTCTGGGCTCCCTTCTTCTGGTAAAAATTTTTCTTTTGGTTCTGTCCACCCTGACTCTCCGCTACCTTGTTATTACTAAAAAAGCAAGCATCTCTTCATTTCTCAGAGCCATCTGCACGACTACATCACATGGATCCCTGAGATGTGGTAAGGTTGCCCTAGCAAGCTCAGGTTTCAGTTCATGGATAAACTTCTCATTCCTTTTGATAACTATGTCAATAATAGCATACCTATATCAAGATAGCTCCCCAAATCTGGTTATGAACTCAAGCAGTGTCATGTCACCATGCACCAATTCTGCAAATTTCTTTAACAGAGTTGGCTTAGCAATCTCAGACATAAATTTCTCTTCAAACAATCTTCTGAACTCAGCCTAAGTCAAAGTCTCTTTTGCTACCCCGACCCAAAAACTAACAAATTTTACAAATATCTTGGTAAAATATTTTGTGAGAATATATTTGACTCATATTTATTTACTAAAAACCTTTAGAAATTATATGTGAATTCTTTTAAAAGGGAAGTTGATCAGAATTGTATAGTAATAATTTACTTGCCTATAATTTTGAATTCCTATTTTTAGTAAATGCTTACATACATAAAAATCATAATAAGGGTTAAAATACAATCTCTAACTATGATTCTCGATTTTCAATACCTTTAGCAGAAATGTCATAATCGGACAACACTTCGTCTTACATCAGTATAACTTTCGCAAATGATGACCCTATTGATGATATTACACATTATAAAGGTAAAGTCATGCTTCTCCAAAAAGAGATTTACTGGAAGCAATGGAAACAAGGGGAGCATTTGAACTTTATTAAAAGAAAGCTTATTACCTTCTGCAGGAAACTACCGACAAAACAATACGTTAGCTCCAAGTTTTTCAAAGTGGCTCAATTCAACATGACATCTAAGAGGGAAAGCAAAAATACTCAAAACTAGTTCAAAGAATATGTAACCAAAAATATTCAAAACACTATTTTTCACTTATTCAGTTGACTGAATAGCTTTGAAAGTCGACTGAACGAAGGCCAAAATCAAAAACAGTTGACTATAAGAGAATAAAATAGTTGACATTATACATGGTATCAAAAATCACCCAGTTCAGTCATCTGAACAACATTCCAGTTACCTGAGCTCATACATTTCAGTCAGCTAACTAAATATTTAACAGTCGACTAAAAAAATTTCACTTTGCTCTTGGGAGACCACCCTGTAAGATTTCAATCAACTAACCGGTTGCCCTAGTAACCTGACCTATCAGTTTTTGGTTTTTTTAACAAATTAACACCCGTGCCTCTTAACTCATACCCATCTTTATATTTTCAAAATTCAAATCTAGCTTTTCAAAATATAAATCAATGGTTCCAAGAAAGAAAATACGTGTTACAAAGAAGAGATTAACAAAAGATAAATCATCGATATCTACATCCAACCGTCTCACCCCGAATTTGCTTCCAATGAGAAAATTCTGTTTTGATTGAATAACAGCAAAATCGCCTTGAAATGCTTTAATGAATTAAATGAAAAAAGGGTTTTTCAAGATATGTTCTATAAGATTTTAGATTTCAAAGCTTTTGGGATAGAAGCTCTTGCTCAAGCACATGGACTCCTCTAACTAATTGATGTAAATCAAAATAAGGTAAAAATTTATCCTTTTCTAGTAAGAATGTTATGTGCTAATTTGTGCGGAACATTCTATAAACCTAAAAACAACGAAGGTTGCTTTGGAATCAAGTGCTTGGTGTTGATATTAAGCTATCTATAGAAGTTTTGGGTTCAATATAAGGTTGTTTTAGTACGGGATATGAGTTAGATGATATAGACCATGATGAATTCGCTTATAATCCAACTAGTTATCTATTTCGTACATACCAAACTCCTAACACTTCGATTAATCTTCATCCCCAAGCTTGTATACACAATAAAATGATAGTTCACACCATCTTGCCTAGAACCAGGAGTTATGAAAAAATGTATGATAACAACTACAAGGTTCTATATGCCATTTACTCCAATAAGAAATTAAATTGGGCCAAGATAATACACGATGAAATTAATAGTTTTCATGCTCGTTCATGACATGCAATGTTCTTTGCTTCATACTAGACCAAGATTTGTGTTGCATATGGCATTGACATAGCTAGCATGTAAGATTTCACCTTGCCCAAAGTGATGGACCAAAAATTCATTTCACTAATGAAGTACCGGCAGGGATGGAAACTCTCGTGCCATATAATTTTCATCAATCTCGGATTGTACAAGACAACATAGCCCAATATTCTTCCCAACCTCAACTGGCCATTCAACAACAACAAGAGATTGCCGAAAAGAAGGAGTGGCCTTCCAATAGTGACAAAGAGCTTACCTTTGATGAGCCATCCAAAATCGTGTCTGCCAATGCTGCCATTCTCAAGAACTAAGAAATTCTCTACAAACAACGACGAAAAATAATTAAGCACCAAAAGACGCTAGAGAAGACTACACTTGATTTCTTGGAGAATATATGGAACAAGCTCTCCTCATGCTCACGACCATCCTCACCTCATGACTCAGAGCCGGAGAGTAGATATGCATCTTTGGTTTGGTAAGCTTTTACTTTTAAAGGTCTGGTGATGTTCCTTACCTTGTTTTGTTTCTTACATTTTATGTTGAACTTGTCGTACTTATGGTTGTTTTGTTGCTTGTTGAACTTGTGTCTTATTATTTGCATCTTATATTGGCATTTTGGTCATTTGTGTTGAATATTTGTGGTTTGTATTTATAGTTTCACTGGTGATGTACGTCTTAAAATACTATGTTAGTTTTATGTTGTTGGCTATTAAACTCATAAATGTGTTGTTGGGTAGATTCTCACCACCGGTCCAAAGCTTCGCCGATCCAACCTGCTTCGCATGCAACGACCCTGCCAAACCAACTCATCCCCATGCTCTGCCGAACCAGCTCACCTCCCATGCTTCGCCGAACCAACTCACCTCATGCTTCGCCGAACCAACTCACCTCCCATGCTTCGCCGAACCAACTCACCTCCCATGCTTCGCCGAACCAACTCACCTCCCATGCTTCGCCGAACCAACTCATCCCCATGCTTCGCCGAACCAACTCACCTCCTACCACCGGACCAAACGCTGCCGGACCAAGACGTGCCAGGCCAGATCACATCAGCCCAGGCCCACCAGCAGCTATATACATCCTAGACCCCTACCCCCAACCTCACTCTATAAATAGAGGGGCAGGGGTACAACAATGGGGGACAAGTTTGAGAGCTCAAGCATGGAGAGAACTTTCAAACAACTTTCTTTTACTTGTATCAAAGCTTTGTACTTGTAATCAAAACAAGAGAAGAGAAATAACATATAAAGTGGACGTAGGCACATTCTAGCTGAACCACTATAAATCTGCGTGTCTTTTTACAGTTTAGCCCCTGCTTTTCATATATTTGCATAAATCACCCAAATCACTAAGAACAACATAAGATCTACTAAATCATACAACTTTGAGGTGTTTGTCCATTTTTTGTGCAAACATTTTTGGTGCTTTCACTGAGAGCTAGAAGCTCGAAGCTTCAGCTTCATCCACTTAACAGTTTTCCTAACAGCATCGTTCGCCACTTGGAAAACATGCCTCCCAAACAGAGAAAAGATGTTAACAAAGGAAAAAACATCGCATCCAGCAGTCTTCCAGATCTAGCTGTCACGGATCAAGTAAATCGTCCTCCTCCAGCAGCAGTAACAAATGAAGGACAGGCTAACCCAACCACTCCTGCCACAGAACAGCCTGCAGCAATTACTAGAGCAGATCTGGACAGAGTTGTGGTTGAAGTAACTAACCGCTTCACGTCCCAACAGGAAGCCTTGGTGGACCATCTCATGTCACGCTTAAGGGACGCTGAAGAATCCAACCGCAACACTGAATCATGGGGCGAGTCCCAGTCTGGAGGATCTCAGAGACAACAAAGATCTTCCTTCTTCGAAGGAGCTAACGGCAGAAGTAGCCATGGTAGGAGCCGAGACCGAGCACAGCCCGAAGTTAGGCCTGAGGAAACGTTTGGTACCGAACCCAACGAGGGAGGTACCGGGCGAAGGTCAACTGTAGCTGAGCCTGTCATGCTGCCTAACCACAGAAACGCCAATGAACGGGGCCGAGCTAGAGTCCAGCCCGAAGTTGGACCCGAGGAAGTACTTAGATCAGAACCCAGCAGGGGGAGATCAAGGCAAGGGCCAACTGTAGCTGACCCGAGCATGCTCCCAGAAGACCAAAGGCAGCCACTGGAAAATATGAGGAATGATAGACGATACCATCCCTACAGGTCATCTGGATGGAATCAATCCCACAGAACAGAACCAAACTCGTTTCTATCTACTCCAAATTCTGATGAAAGGATGGCGCGCTTATTCATAGAGTGCGTCCAACGGGAGCAAAGAGATCGAGGGATAGGCACTAGGGCGACCAGCCCTTTCGCCCACAACATTGAAATTGCTATCACCCCCCGAGAATGGAAGATGCCAACAATGGAACCTTACAAAGGAACCTCCGACCCCGTTGTACACTTGCAGAGATACACACAACATATGCTCATGAGTGGAGCAACAGAGGGAGTACTGTGCAAATGCTTTCCACTCTTCTTAGCAGACCTCGCTACCTCCTGGTTCTGTCATCTACCTCAGGGATCCATCAGCTCATGGGAAATGTTGAAAGAAAAGTTCATCAGCCAGTTCCGCATTCATGTGGAACAACCTAAGGATGCTTATTCCCTATCCAGTATCAAGCAGAAACCTGGAGAGAAGCTGCAGCAATACCTAACCCGATTCAATGCCGCAACGGCCACAGTCCAAGATGCCAACGAGAAGCTTATCTTAATGGCCCTCTGTAGTGGTGTGCATCTGGATACTAAATTTTCTAGAAGATTGACAAAAGAAAAACCAGCTACTTTACCCGATTTTTTCTATGAGGCCGGGAAATATATGAGGCTTGAAGACGCTGCCACTAAAGGGCAGTCGGGGCGATAAAATAAGGCAGCTTACGGCAGCACGTCCGCTGTAGCAAAGGACGTTCGAAGGGATGCTTCTAGAGACAATGCTGGGGGAAAGAAGGGAGAAAAGTGCTTGTATCGGCCAGGACCGAGATTTGACGCTTATACTCCTTTAAATGAAACGATCGAAAACATCTCCCGGGACACTCAAGAGGAAGTTAGATACAAACGCCCACCGCACAAGAAGAAACCAGATATCCTAAACTTGAGAAGCTAGCCTATTGCCTACTAATCACATCACGGAAACTGCGTCACTATTTCCGATCTCATTCCATCAGAGTTCTGACCGATCAACCACTAAGGCAGGTACTCCATCGTCTCGACGCTTCTGGGCGACTACTTAAATGGTGCATTCAACTAAGTCAATATGATATCACCTACCATCCTCGCACCGCCATCAACGAACAAGGCTCGGGGGCAGGTGTGGTAATAATCACTCCCAAGGGAAATGAACTACACTATGCTATAAGGTCAGGATTCACTGCCACCAACAGCGATGCAGAGTATGAAGCAGTGATAGCTGGATTAGAACTTGCCTTAGAAATCGGAGCCAATTCTTTGTGTCTTCATAGCGATTCTCAACTTATTGTAAATCAAATACTAGTAGGATTCCAGGCTCGAGAAGAACGACTCATAGCATATTTAAAGAAGACCAAGTTGCTTCTCAATCGATGGGATCACTATTTAATCAAACACATCCCTCAGGAAGCAGAACCCCTAAATAAAGTATTTTTAGCAAAAGTTATTAACTTCTTGATCAAAAAATGTTCTATGCAGGTACGGAGTTCCATTCAAAATCATATCAGACAATGGACTTCAGTTTGACAGCGAGGAGTTCGCCAACTGGTGCCAAGAGCATGGAATTCACAAAAGCTTCTCATTCGTAGCTTATTCCCAGGCAAACGGAAAAGTGAAAGCCGTCAACAAAGTTCTCAAAACTCTAATAAAAAAGAAACTCGAAAAGTCAAAGGGCGCTTGGGTGGATGAACCTCTTACGGCACTATTGGCCAATCGCACGTCTTTCAGAACATCAACGGGGCATACTCCTTTTCTCTTTGGCATACGGATCGGAGGCTATGCTCCCAATTGAAACTATAGTGCCTTCCCATCGTAGGATCCACTACAACCCAGAAGAGAACGAAGAGTTCCTCCTCATGTCTCTGGATCTAATTGAGGAAAGAAGAAATGATGCAGCCCCCCAGGGCAGCAGCTCACAAGCAAAAAGTGGCAACGCAATACAACTCCAAAGTCAAGCATCGTAGCTTACAGAAAGGAGATCTTATCCTCAAGCGAATCTTCCCGCGCCCCGGAGCGCTAGATCCAATCTGGGATGGACCATATGTAATTCATAAAGATCTTCGCAATGGAGCTTATATTTTGTCAACAGTGGACGGGGAGGTGTTCCAGAGGGCATGGAACATCCAACACCTTCGTCGATACTTTTCTTAACTCATACTGCCCATATGAAGTGAATTAACAAAGAGAATCAGTGGACGTAGGCATTTTCGTGTCGAACCACTTTAAAAAACTTGTCTCTTTTTAACTTGTTCCTTCATATCTTGGCTGCTTGTTAACTGTATCCTTTTCTGTTGAACAAAATCCTGTGCAAATAGCATTTTCATTCAAGGCGCTCCGCAGCGCAACCTCTCCTGGACAAAACCTAACAGGTACTATGCGAATCTATGCCCTCGCCAATGAGACACTTTCGCTCCGGCATCCCTCTGCTGCGGGTTAACTCATTGCTCGCGACGGCCCTTAAAGCCAACTGTAATGAGCCGATTATAAGCCACCGAGAAGGCCGACTATAGCCGAGGCAGCTCATTACGGCGTTAGGCTCGCCGGCAACTGTGAACCGACTATAAGCCCCAACATAAGGTGTGGCCAGCCAGGGGCAGTTCACAGTTGACGATCGGCACCCACGCTAGCCGGCCACAGTAAATCGAATATTACCCACGTTTACGGGCCATAATGGCCCGGGTAGTTACTGTGCGCGATCTCGGCTCCGATGTGTCTTAAGTGCGGCTGTGGTAAAAAAGAATTAACTCCCCGCGGAGGCGTAAGATGGGTGACAAATGTCTCCAAGACCCACAGCTAGGGAAAGTGACTACAAAACCCGTTTGCCACGAACTTAAGCACATCGAAGGCCTTCCGTGATTGGAAGTTTTACTATTTCACCTATTTCAATTTTACTTAAAAAGCTTTATAACAACCCCTAAAGTACAGGATACAGAGTAGGAGATACTCGCCAATGGGTGCAGGGACTCACAATCGGATGGCAGGGCATTCAACTGCTTTCCATGCTCGGTCATACAAGATACTCAAAACTGCCATCTACAATTAGAGCATGAAAGGCGGTATTTTCTTCTTTTGTGTACAAATACATGACTATAATTTGTTCGCACCACACGCTAACATTGCAAGTCATGAAATTATGTCTTAAACCAGAACCCGACATCAAACACAATTTAATTACAAGAATATACATAGCTATATTTCTCATACGACATGTCAAAATAACAACAAACATTCGGAAGACGACAAAATCAGCTTAAGTTAAAGAATTACACATCAAGAATAGAGCTATTTATTACAAGTAGCAAAATAATTACAACTTAAAAGTTACTCTATTGTTTTAAGACTAACGTATACGGCCATGTCAAGTCTACAAAAAGAATTTTCCAGGTCTGATCAAGGGGCCGGCTGCATTGGAGTTTTATCCTTGTCCTGTTGACCACCTGTCCAGTCAGAGAAAGGACTCATTAGTGATAAGCAACCAAAGTTAATGAAGAGACTAAAAAGGAAGACTTACCAGCACCTGCTTCTTGACTATCCTGATCGTCATCCTCAACTTGCACACCTACCTCCTCAGCAGCAAGCAACCGCATACCCTCCTTCACCGCCATCTTCTCCTCCTTGGCAAACTGGGCAGTGACCACATCCATGCTGAAAGCCACACCACCATCTCTATCCGCATCAGCCTTAGCCTCCTCCAGAGCCCGAAGATAGATCTTGGCCATGACCCTAGGATAATCATCCATCCAGGATAGGTTGCCCTGCTTCCAGGTTCGGAAGTACATGTCCTGGAGCATTTCGTCCATCATCCCCTCATTCTCCTCAAACTCCCTCATCCGGGCCTCGGAAGCCGACAGCCTTCCAACAGCAGCTTCTCTCTCCAAACGGTATCTCGAGCAGTCAACCTGAAGGGATTTCCGCATCGCCTCCATCTCCTCCTTCAGCCTAACCTGAGCGAGCTCTACGGCTTCAAGCTTCCCCGACAGCTCCTCTACCCGCTCAAGATCCGCCCTCCGAACCTCATCCACTGTCGAGATGGCCATATTTATCTGTTCCTTGCAGGCGGCCTCCATCTTCCGCAGTTCTGCCTTACTAGCCTCCTCCATAGCCTTCCCAACCATCTCCACCCTCACCTCTTTCCTCCTCTATGTCTTCCTCCTCCTGGGTAAGTGGACAATTGCTGGGGGAGGGACCGTCCGACTTCTTGAGTTTCTTACCTCCGACGGTTGGAGGTTTTGTGAAAGGTTTCCTCTTGCTACTCTCTACCGTAACACCTTCCTTAGTCTGAGCAGCCGCCCTCTCCTCCGCCGTTTCCCTCAGCTTGACTACTGACTGCTGTGGAAGGATTAAGTTATACTCCAGAAGGATCGCATTTCTGATCAGGAAGGCAGATGATCTATATTTCCCGAGAATAGCTTCTATCTCAGCCGCCGTCTGAACCAGGCAGTCAGTCTCCACAACCGCAAAGCCACCTGTCGCTAGCAAAAATGAGAAAGTATGAGAAGAAGCATCGCAATCGTAATGGAAATTATAAGTAAAAGCATCAACTTACGTCCAGAAGTAAAGCGCCGAATTGAAACGGAGTCGTCCCTGACAAAGAACCATTCCTTCTTGAACATGCTGAATTTGGAATACAGATCCAAGACCGGCTTGAAAGTCACAGCTGACTCCAAGCTAATGTATGGGGACCCCTTCTTATAGCCCCTCAGATTATATAGATACCGGATCTCTCGATTGGAAGGAGCACGACCATACTTCCTCTGGAAAATGACGAAGAGGCTCACCAGTATAGCATAGGAGTTGGGTTGAAGCTGGAATGGGGCCACCTTTAGATACGTGAGGAAGCTGGCTATCCAAGCGTTAAGAGGAGGAATGGCACCACACATGCAGTGGTATCTGCTGTAGGCGAAGTACCCTTCAGGAGGGTCATACGGCATAACGTCTCTCCCAGGCAATAGCAAGTGCGCCCTATCGATTCCAAAGGATCGGGAAATGACATCAAGCTGCTCCTCCTTGAGGGAGCTAGGAAAGCAATCGGGCGGGGAGTTCAGAAGTTCCTGAGGGCCGTACCCATCCACTAGCGATCTCGGGGTTGGTCCGTGACATTCTTGATTCAGCTGAGCTGGGGGCACGGTGGAGGAACCTCCTTCGCCCCCGAATTTCTTTTTGTCTGATCGAGTTTCCGCTTTACGAGACATTATCTGCAAACACAAAGAAGAACGTCGTTAGAATAGAGGAAGTAAAGGAGCAAGTGTCTGCAGTCTGAAATTTCAAGTGAAAAAATCAAGTTTATCAAGTTCATTCGGCACCCAGAGTGAACGTTCATTCGGCACCTAGAATCAAGTTCATTCGGCATCCAGAGTGAATGTTCATTCGGCACCCAGGGTAAAGTTCATTTGGCACCCAAAGTAAATGATCATTCAGCACTTAGAGTACGTAAATTCGTTCGACAGTACTTGATTCGGTATTCTGAAGCAATTCGTCAGAGAGCTTGATTCGGCAGAAACGTTTGGTTCGGCTATCTTGAATTGGAAGGGAATAACGAGAGTATACAGCCCCTACTTATAGGCAAACATAGGATGCCGGACCAGTTGGATCGGCGCTCAGCGACCGAATAAGAGGAAACAAAGTAGGCCATACGCCAGCATATACCCCACTTTGGGGGGCAAATGTTGGGTAGATTCTCACCACCGGTCCAAAGCTTCGCCGATCCAACCTGCTTCGCATGCAACGACCCTGCCAAACCAACTCATCCCCATGCTCTGCCGAACCAGCTCACCTCCCATGCTTCGCCGAACCAGCTCACCTCCCATGCTTCGCCGAACCAACTCACCTCTCATGCTTCGCCGAACCAACTCACCTCCCATGCTTCGCCGAACCAGCTCACCTCCCATGCTTCGCCGAACCAACTCACTTCCCATGCTTCGCCGAACCAGCTCACCTCCCATGCTTCGCCGAACCAGCTCACCTCCCATGCTTCGCCGAACCAGCTCACCTCCCATGCTTCGCCGAACCAACTCACCTCCCATGCTTCGCCGAACCAGCTCACCTCCCATGCTTCGCCGAACCAACTCACCTCCCATGCTTCGCCGAACCAACTCACCTCCCATGCTTCGCCGAACCAGCTCACCTCCCATGATTCGCCGAACCAACTCACCTCCCATGCTTCGCCGAACCAACTCACCTCCCATGCTTCGCCGAACCAACTCACCTCCCATGCTTCGCCGAACCAACTCACCTCCCATGCTTCGCCGAACCAACTCATCCCCATGCTTCGCCGAACCAACTCACCTCCTACCACCGGACCAAACGCTGCCGGACCAAGACGTGCCAGGCCAGATCACATCAGCCCAGGCCCACCAGCAGCTATATACATCCTAGACCCCTACCCCCAACCTCACTCTATAAATAGAGGGGCAGGGGTACAACAATGGGAAACAAGTTTGAGAGCTCAAGCATGGAGAGAACTTTCAAATAACTTTCTTTTACTTGTATCAAAGCTTTGTACTTGTAATCAAAACAAGAGAAGAGAAATAACATATAAAGTGGACGTAGGCACATTCTGGCTGAACCACTATAAATCTGCGTGTCTTTTTACAGTTTAGCCCCTGCTTTTCATATATTTGCATAAATCACCCAAATCACTAAGAACAACATAAGATCTACTAAATCATACAACTTTGAGGTGTTTGTCCATTTTTTGTGCAAACATGTGTACCTTTGAATAATGTACTATTGAAATTTTTTTAGCTTGATGTTAGCTCATGTTTTCTCTTGTGAAATGTTGATGTTCAATTAATCATATATATTTATAGTTGCTATCTGATATTTGTCAAGGTATGTATTTTTGTTCGTCTAGTCTATCAAATATGTAGTTAAACATTTGCTTAAGTGTTATTTTACTTCACCATCATCCCCTATGATATATCCTTGTATATTGTAATGTCTGTTGTACTCTCACTTTTTTGTTGATGCTAAAGAGGGAGAGAATATTGACAGGTGGAGCATATATTAAAAGGGAGAGGTACATATGTGTTTTATTATTATTCATTGACATTATCAAAAGAGGGAGATTGTTAGAACTCCAGTTTTATGTTTTAATGATGATAACTATATCTCTGTATATCTAGTATATAATACTATGCAAGTATGAGCTATTGAATTGGAGAATCAAGAAGAAAGCAAGAAGGATCGTCTACATTTCAAAAGCTACAAAAATATGTACGTTATGTCGAATGTATGTATTTGGCTCTAGATACACTTATAAAATCTCCTTGGTACTTCATATGCACACACATCTATATGCATACAAATAATTTTAATTATTAAGAGGATTAACAAGTTTTGAAAAGTAAAATTTTATAAAAGTAGCTTTTTCACTATTCAGTCAACTGAATACTATTCTCAGTCGATTGAGAGTAGTTAAGTGAGAATAATATTCAGTCGACTAAAGTTAATTATTTTATTATATAAACTTCTTTTTAAAAATTGATACGTACTTCAACGTTCTTATTTAGTAGACTGACTTTTTACACTTAGTCGATTGATTACCCTACAATGGCTATATTCTGAAAAGTCATCTCCAATAGTTGCGATCATTCGTGAGCAAGGTTTTAAATCTCGGATTTCGATCACGTTTCGTCTCGAAAATTTTAGAGACCCACTCTCGTATCGGGCAAGATCTCGGACGAGATGAATGTATATCGGACATCCATCTCAGATTTACATCTCGGGTCCTAAATTTTATCTCAGAGCTATTTCGGAATATTTAGTATTTTAATGTTAAATTGCATACAACTAAATGTATAAATACCAAATAAAATAATAATTTAATTGATTTGATTTGTAGTAATAACACTTTCGTCATGAGTAGCTTGAAAAAACATCCACACCATATGATGTAAATAAATAATCAGGATTTATGAATTGAACATATAATATCACAACAAGATGAAGCAAACATGAAACATAAAGTCACATAGGCACTCCACTTTCATTTGTTCAAATAGTTACTTGACTTCTCTACACTATAAATAAATAATTGTCAATAACATTACTAATGGTTTTCTTACATTGTATATATTTCATAGTAAAAACAAAATATAGAACCATCCTACATTTACAAATAAACATATGATTAAAACTCCAAGCTCCAAACATGTAAAAGATCTTAGTAGTCACTAGTCAACGAAATTAAATCAAGCATTCCACTTGTCATATTTTAATTACAAAAGTGACTAATTTAATCATATAAAATTTAGCTTAAACTAAATAAAGGATGGAAACACCATTAATTTGTGCATATGAAATGAACTAATTAAGTAGCTTAACTGGATACTATGAATTAAATTGCAACGAAATGCATTCACGACCGAAATGAATGTAGAGGATCGAAGAATGTATTATATTAAGTAAATGAAATAATTTTATGAAATTTGGGCCAAGCCCACTAAAAAAATCAAAATAAAAAAAACATCATTTCGGTCGAGATCTCGCAAATAGATCTCAGCCGAGATTTCGACCAAGATTTGAATATCTCGGCCGAGATTCTAGTCAACCGAGATTAATTCGAATTTTTCTGTTTCGAATCACTCGAGGTTGAAAACGAGATCTCGGCCGAGAACTCGGCCAAGATTACCGAGATTTAAAACCTTCTTCGTGAGCATCTCTACGAATCGTAATAGCTGCGATTGAATGATTACAACTACTCATCGTAACTCTTTGATGTCTATATACAGAGACCAACATTCGAAATCATTTTTAATTTTTTATGAATCTATCTTTCTTGGTCTCTATACTCTTGACCATACTTACAACTTTATTGCATTCAAATTCTTTTCTTTACTCAAGAAATATCTGATTTACTTACATAATCATGGAGCATGCACCTTGAATCATTAAGGAGATTATAGGAAGTCTTTTAATACAATTGACTGTATTCGAGTTATCAAAAACTCATCAGAAGTCAAAGATTTATTCTAGATTTGTAAAATCTTATTGGAGATCTTTAGGCAAAGAGTAAAGTCTAGTTCGGTTGCTCAAGCTTTTGTAAGATACATGTTCCTCTGGGTTAAGTGAGGGTTGGTTAGTTAATTTCAGAAGGATTTTAGGACTAGACGTAGGATGGGAGGTCCAAACTAATGTAAATATCCTAGTGTGACTGATTTTATTTACTTTACAATATTCATCTACTTAGTACTTCTTAATTTTGCATATACACTTGAATATACATCTAAGCCATATTATGTAACACCCCGCATTTTTAGATAATTAAATAATTAAATGACGATGAACAGTGAAAATAAGCAATTTTGGAATTGTCAAAATATGGCCTCGAAACTTATACCATTGTGTTCGTAGCGATTTTTTGATCAATTTCCATATATAACTTGTCGAAATCCGAGTTAATATGAAGAAGTTACAAGAAGAATAAGAAATCAGAATTATATAAATATATAAACAATTAAACGAAAAAAAGATTAGGTCCCAACGGGTCGACCCATAGGTCGACCCGCAAAGCACACGGGTCGACCCGCGTTTTTTCCTGGACGAGAAATCGTCCAGGGACGTGCCGAAGTTTTATAATTTGATTTTCGCGTAATCTCGAGCGTTGTTTTCTGGATCCAACGATTCGCAGCAAGTGTTTGCACAAAAATTGGGCAAACACCTCCAAGTCGTATGATTTAGTTGATTTTATGTTGTTTTTAGTGATCTGGGTGATTTATGCAAATATATAAAAAACAGGGACTAAACTGTAAAAGACACACAGATTTATAGTGGTTCGGCCAGAATATGCCTACGTCCACTTTATATGTTATTCTCCTTTACTGTTCAGATTACAAGTACAAGGCTTTGATACTAGTACATGAAAGTTGTTTGAAAGTTCTATCCGTGCTTGAGCTCTCAAACTTGTCTGCCATTGTTGTACCCTTCCTCTCTATTTATAGAGTGAGGCTGGGAGTAGGGGTTCTGGATGTATATAGCTGCTGTTGGGCCTGGGCTGTTGCAATCTGGCCTGGAAATGTTGGTTCGGCAACGCTTTGGCTCGGTAGTAGGTGGTAGGAGTTGAGGCCTCGGTCCGGTAGTACTTTGGCTCGGTGGGACTTTGGTTCGGTAATGAGTTGGTTCGGTGGTAGTGCATGTAGGTTGGACTGGTTCGGCAAGGCCTTGGAGACATGTTGGTTCGGTGGTGACCTCACCCGCTTCTTGGTTCGGCAGTGGATGGAGGTAGCTGGTTCGGTAGTGACCTCCCCCGCTTCTTGGTTCGGCAGTGGATGGAGGTAGCTGGTTCGGTAGTGTAGTTCGGTGATGAGAGGGGAGTGGAGTTGGGATTGATTCGGTGGTCTCGGTCTGGTGGGACTTCGTCCAACATTTGCCCCCCAAAGTGGGGCATATGCCAGCATATGTCTTGCTTTGTTTTAGTTCATTCGGTTTCAAGTGTCGAGCTGGTTGGTTCGGTCGTCCATGTTTGTCTATAAGTATGGGCTTCATGCCTTTGTTTACCCTTTATCGTTCGAAACAGCCGAACCAATCGAGTACCGGATCAAACTTGACTGTTCGAAACAACCGAATCAACCAAGTACCGAATCAATTTTAATTGTCGAACCAGGTGAGTTTTCTCCTACCAAATGATCTTGTATGACTGGGTCACCGAATGGGATCGTAGAGTCATGAGTGTCGAACGAATCCTTGGCCTTGAACTCCCGAATGACCGTGGGGACTACGATTGCCGAATGGGCCTTTTGTTGGAAATACCGAATGAGTTTGAGTGCCGAATGAACCACTTGCCTTGTTATACCGGATGTGTTTATGTGCCGAATGAATCACTTGCCTTGTTTATATCTCTACATCCCTTGTTCTAACAATGTGCTTTCTCGTGTTGCAGACAATGTCTCATAAAGTAGAAACTCGTTCCGATAAGAAGAAATCTATGGACAGAAGAGAGTCCCCCGTCGTGCCCCCAGTTCAGCCGAATCCAGAACGACGTGGACCCACCCCGAGATCGCTAGTAGATGGGTACGGTCCAGAAGAGCTCCTGAACTCACCGCCTGACTGCTTTCCTAACTCCCTCAAAGATGAGCAGCTCGATGCTATTTCTCGCTCTTTTGGGATTGACAGAGCGCATATGCTGTTGCCGAGGGAAGGAGTGATGCCATATAATCTCCCCGAAGGATATTTCGCTTATAGTAGGTACCATTGTATGTGTGGGGCCATTCCCCCGATTAATGCTTGGATAGTCAGCTTCATCACCTACTTGAAGGTGGCTCCATTCCAGCTTCAGCCTAACTCCTATGCCATCTTGGTGAGCCTGTTTGTTATCTTCCAGAGGAGATACGGGCGTCCTCCTTCCAACCGGGAAATCTGGTATCTATACAACTTAAGAGGCTACAAGAAGGGGTCTCCGTATATTAGCTTGGAGTCGGCCGTGTCCTACAAGCCTGTCCTAGATTTATATTCAAATTCAGAATGTTCAAGAAGGAATGGTTTTTCATCAAGGATGACTCTGTTTCTATCCGTCGCTTCACCTCTGGCTGTAAGTTGAAGGTTATTTATAATTTCCATTCTGACTGCAATGCTTCTTCTTATGTGTTTTTATTTCTTGCTAGCGACATGTGGCTTTGCGGTCGTGGAGAACGATCGCCTGGTTCAGATGGCTGCGGAAATAGAAGCCATTTCGGGAAGGGATAGGTCGGCCTCTTACTTGATCAGGAACGCTACACTTCTGGGGCACAACCTGATTCTACCACATCAGTCTGTGGTCAAGCAGAGAGACACGGCAGAGGAGAGAGCTGCCTAAGCTAAAGGAGGGGCTACGGCGAAGAGCAGCAAAAGGAAACCCTTCTCGAAGCATCCAATTGCTGGGGGGAAGAAACTTAAGAAGTCCGATGGACCCTCCCCCAGCACATGTCCAGATGTCCCGGAGGAGGAAGATGTGGAGGAGGAAAGAGGCGAGGATGAAGGAGGTGAGGCGGAGAGTGGAAGTGGTGGAGAAGGTGATGGTGATGGTCATAGCGATGATGGTGGCGACGGACAGAGCGGTGGTGGTACTGGGGCTTTGTCTTCTAAGCAAGCAGGTGTAATCCAGGAGTGGACAGATGATGATCTCCACCTAACTTCTGAAGGATCGGAGGAAGGATCGGCTTTAGTGGAGAAGCCTAAGAAAGCTGACAAGGCCAAGATCGGTGCTGATTCTTCTAAGAGCGCTTCAGCTAAGGCAATTCCTGTGATTCAAGGTGAATTTTTGACTCCTGCCGACTCCATTTATGATAAGGATTTAGGAATATTTTATGGCCTGCTCCCATCCTGGAATGAGATTCAGGACTTATTGTAGTATCCTACTCTTCCCTAGGGTTTGTATAACAAAAGCGTCTTTTACAATTCTTAACTTGATGCATTTCTTGAATTATAGCTCAATGTATGCTTGTAACACTGGGTTTTTATCACAGAAGCGGGTAAGGTGGCCAAGACATCAGATGTTTGGCACCGCCTTGAACAATACAAACTCCTCAAGGCTTCTTCTAAACCAAAGCTTCCGACTAACCGCCCTCTTCTCGGAGTTATCGAAGAGGATATCCAAAAGAAGAAGAGGAGTCGCTCCTTGTTTGAATCTTCACCTGGTCCTTAGCCCCCAACTCAGCCTCTTCAGGATACCACGGAGGAGAATACTGAGTTTATACCTTCTCCACACCCATCTGAAAATCCTACCGTTACCCTGATAGATCATCCCGGCTTGGCTCGTAACCCGTTTACGGGTCATCCGGATCTGGATCCTGGTTCTCATGATATTACCTTTGATGAGGCTACCGGTGAGCACCATCTCCCTCGCAATCCTATGGTAAGAGTACTAGATGAAGCTAAGTCCTTGGACCTTGATTTGCTTAGCACTCGGGTTGTAACTTTGGGGGATGAAGCTAAGGCAAACATTGACCGGGTTGCTGAGGAAACCCGGAAGTTGATGGAGCATCATGCTCGATTGGTAAAGGCGGGAGAAGAAATCGGTAGTGCTAACATTCAACTGCGTTTAATGGTTTCCGACCAGGCCAAACAACTCGCTAATCAAGCCATCCAGATCTCTCAATATGAATTTGCATCTAGGCAATTAAAGAAGACCATGGAAAAGGTCAGCGGGGCAGAGATGAGGAAAATGGAGGCCGTTTGTAAGGAACGGATTGATATGGCTATTGCGACGGTGGATGAGGTTTGGAAAGCGGATCTCGAGCTGGTACAGGAGTTGTCCGAGAAACTTGAGGCTGCGGAGCTTGCCCAAACCAAGCTGAAGGCGGAGATGGAGGTGATGAGAAAATCCTTTCGGGCTGACAGCTCGCGATACCGATCGGAGAGGGACGCTACCGTTGCAAAGCTGTTGGCTTCCGAGGACTGAATAAGGGAGTTCGAGGAGAATGAGGGGATAATGGATGAGATGCTTCACGATATATACTTTCGCACTTGGAGACAGGGCAACTTACCGTGGATGGATGATTATCCCCGAGTCATGGTTAGGATTTATCTTAGGGCCCTGGAGGAAGCTAAGGTCGAGGCAGATAAGGAGGGTGGCGTGGCCTTTAGAATGGATGTGGTTACGGCTCAATTCACCAAGGAGGAGAAAGTGGCGGTGAAAGAGGGTATGCGGCTACTTGCTGCTGAGGAGGTTGGCGTGCAGTTAGAGGATGATGATCAAGGAGCAGATGCTGGTAAGTCTCCCCTTTTAGCTTTTCGTAACTTGGTTGCTTATTATTTGATGAATTCTTTCCTTGATCGAACAAGCGGGATCTCTTTAGCACCAACTATCTCTGGCCAACATGCTGAAAGTTCCCACTCCACGGTAAAGGAGATTTCGAAGGGCCAGCAGGACAAGGGCGAAGCTCCGATGCAGCCGACTCCTTAACTTGACCTGGATATCTTTTTGTTTACTTGGCATTGCTGTCTACGTTAGTCTCAGAGCAGTAATGTAACTTTTAGGCTGTAATTACGTTACTTGTAATAAACGACTTTATTCTTGGTATGTAATTTTTAACTTAAGCTGATTCTGTCGTATTTGAATGTTTTGTTCTCAAAAATATAATTTCATATTCCGCAATGTTAGTGTGATGTGCGAATAAATTATAACTATGTGTTTACTTGTAAGGGAAGAAAGTACCGCCTTTCATGTTTCGGTCGTAGACAGTTGCTTTGAATGTCTCATACGACTGAGTATCGAATGCAGTTGATTGACTCGTCACCCGATTGTGAGTTCTTGGTGAGCGTCTCTTGTTTCGTGTCCTGTACTTTAGGGATTGTTATAGAGGATAGGAGGGAAGTTTTTTAAATAAAATTGAAATATGAGAAATAGTAAAACTTCCAATCACGGAAGGCCTGCGATGTGCTTAAGTTCGTGGCAAACGGGCTTTGTAGTCACTATCCCTAGCTGTGGGTCTTGGAGACATTTGTCACCCATCTTACGCCTCTGCAGGGAGTTTATCTTTTTTACCACACCCGTACTTAAGACACATCGGAGCCGAGATCGCGCACAGTAACTACCCAGGCCATTATGGCCCGTAGTCGCGGGTATTATTCGATTTACCATGGCCGGCTAGCGTGGGTGCCGATCGTCAACCGTGGACTACCCCTGGCTGGCCACACCTTATGTTGGGGCTTAAAGTAGGTTCACGGTTGCCGGCGAGCCGAACGCCGTAATGAGTTGCCTCGGCTATAGTCGGCCTTCTTGGTGGCTTATCATCGGCTCATTACAGTTGGCTTTAAGGGCCGATCGCGAGCAATGAGTTAACTCGCAGCAGAGGGATGCTGGAGCAAAAGTGTCTCATTGGCGAGGGCATAGATTCGCATAGTACCTGTTCGGTCTTATCCAGGTGGGGTTACGCCATGATGTGTCTTGAATGGAAATGTCATTACACAGGATTTTGTTCAACACAAAAGGATAAAGTTAACAAGCAGCCAAGATATAAAGGAACAAGTTAAAAAGAGATAAGTTTTTTAAAGTGGTTCGGCATGAAAATGCCTACGTCCACTGATTCTCTTTGTTAATTCACTTCATATGGACAGTACAAGTTAAGAAAAGTATCGACGAAGGTGTTGGATGTTCCATGCCCTTTGGAACACCTCCCCGTCCACTGTTGACAAAATATAAGCTCCATTGTGGAGATCTTTATGAATTACATATGGTCCATCCCAGATTGGGTCTAGTGCTCCGAGGTGTGGGAAGATTATCTTGAGGACAAGATCTCCTTTTTGTAAGCTACGATGCTTGACTTTGGAGTTGTATTGCGTTGCCACTTTTAGCTTGTGAGCTGCTGCTTTGAGGGCTGCATCATTTCTTCTTTCCTCAATTAGATCCAAAGACATGTGGAGGAGCTCTTCGTTCTCTTCTGGGTTATAGTGGATCCTACGGTGAGAAGGCACAATAGTTTCAACTGGGAGCATAGCCTCCGATCCGTATGCCAAAGAGAAAGGAGTATGCCCCGTTAATGTTCTGAAAGATGTGCGATAGGCCCACAGTGCCGTAGGAAGTTCATCCACCCAAGCGCCTTTTGACTTTTCGAGTTTCTTTTTTATTAGAGTTTTGAGAATTTTGTTGACGGCTTCGACTTGTCCGTTTGCCTGGGGATAAGCTACGGATGAGAAGCTTTTGTGAATTCCATGCTCTTGGCACCAGTTGGCGAACTCCTCGCTGTCAAACGGAAGTCCATTGTCCGATATGATTTTAAATGGGACTCCGTACCTGCATAGAACATTTTTGATCATGAAGTTAATAACTTTAGCTGAAGACACTTTATTTAGGTGTTCTGCTTCCACCCATTTGGTGAAATAGTCGACCGCTACTATAGCATATTTTGCTCCGCCTCGGCCCATTGGCAGTTCGCCAATCAAGTCAATTCCCCATACTGCAAAGGGACAAGGGCTGGTCATTTGAGTAATCTCAGTCGTTGGTAGCCGTGGAATCTTAGCAAATTTCTGACATCTGTCACATTTCTTGATGAAGTCTAAGGCGTCTTTCTTTAAGGTGGGCCAGAAATATCCATATCGGAGTATCTTCTTTGCCAGAGTTTGCCCTCCAGTGTGATCTCCGCAGCTTCCTTGATGGATGTCGGATAAGATTTCCTTTGCTTCCCTTCCGGAGACACACCTTAATAAGGGGTTAGAGAAGCTGCGCCGATAAAGGGTGCCTTCTTGTATTGTGTAGCGGGAAGCTTTCCTCAAGATTCTCTTGACTTCGTTACGCTTTTCAGGCAGTGTGCCGTCTTGTAATTATTTTTGGATGGGAGTCATCCAAGTTTCTTCTTCGATTGCAGCAATCAGATTCACCCACTCGAAACTCGGGGTCAGTTGCTTTGAGATGGCCACTGCTCTAGAAATAGCACCGTCTCTCATGCTAGCTTGCTTTGCCAATTCGTCGGCCTCTTGGTTTTCTTCCCGAGGGATGTGTTTGATTAAATAGTGATCCAATTGATTGAGAAGTAGCTTGGTCTTCTTTAGATATGCTGTGAGTCGTTCTTCTCGAGTCTGAAATTCTCCTAGTATTTGATTTACAATAAGTTGAGAATCACTATGAAGACATAAAGAATTGGCTCCGATCTCTAAGGCAAGTTCTAATCCAGCTATCACTGCTTCATACTCTGCATCGTTGTTGGTGGCAGCGAATTCCAGCCTTAGAGCGTAGTGTAGCCTATTTCCCCTGGGAGTGATTATTATCACACCTGCCCCCGAGCCTTGTTCGTGTGACGCTCCATCCACAAAGAGATTCCACTTGATGTCTTATGCTATTTCCGATTTCTTCTTACTTTCGTTAGTAGTGAATTCGGCAATGAAATCGGCCATGGCTTGTCCCTTGATGCGGTGCGAGGATAGTAGGTGATATCATATTGGCTTAGCTCAATGCACCATTTAAGTAGTCGCCCAGAAGTGTCGGGACGATGGAGTACCTGCCTTAGTGGTTGATCAGTCAGAACTCTGATGGAATGAGATTGGAAATAGTGATGCAGTTTCCGTGATGTGATTAGTAAACAGTACGCTAGTTTCTCAAGTTTAGGATATCTTGCTTCCGCCCCTGTAAACCTCTTGCTTACAAAGTATACTGGCCGCTGCGTGCGTTTGTCTTCTCTCACCAATGCGGCGCTTAGAGCATGAGATGACACAGCAAGGTATAGGTATAGCTCTTCGCCTTTGTTCGGAGTTGAGAGTACTGGTGGTCTCTGGAGGTGTTTGATTAAGTTAAGGAAAGCTGTTAAGCATTCGTCAGTCCATTCGAACTTTCCTTTCTCTTTCTTTAGAGCTTCGAAGAAGGGGATGCATTTGTCAGTCGCTTTAGAGATGAATCTGCTCAGGGCGGCCACCTTCCCATTTAGGCTTTGCATTTCTTTTCGGGTAGAAGGTATCTTGATATCTTTCAGAGCTCGGACTTGTTCGGGGTTTGCTTCAATTCCTCTTGCATGGACGATGAATCCTAGGAACTTTCCTGATGATACCCCGAAGGAGCACTTTATAGGATTCAGTTTCATTCCATATTGGCGAAGTACTTGAAACATTTCATCCAGGTGGCTTACGTGATCGTCGGCTTTCCTTGACTTTACCAGCATGTCATCCACATAAACTTCCATAGTTTGTCCTATTAGCCCCGCAAACATCTTGTTGACGAGGCGCTGATAGGTGGCTCCTGCGTTTTTGAGTCCGAAAGGCATTACTTTGTAGCAGTACAATCCCTGGTCAGTGATGAAACTAGTGTGGTCTTGATCGGGAGCATGCATAGGAATTTGGTTATATCTTGAGTATGCGTCCATAAAAGATAAGAGTTCGTGCCCGGCCGTGCTGTCCACGAGCTGGTCGATTCGGGGAAGTGGGAAGCAATCCTTCAGGCAAGCGTTATTTAAGTTGGAGAAGTCAATGCATGTTCGCCACTTCCCATTAGCCTTCTTTACTAGTACCGGATTGGCAATCCACTCTGGGTAGATGGCTTCTCGTATGAAGTCATTGGCCAGTAGGTTTTTTACTTCTTCATCGAGGGCTGCTGATCGTTCTACCCCCATACTTCTCTTTTTCTGTTTTACGGGCGCCTTGGTAGGATCAATGTTTAGTACGTGGCATGCTATGTCAGGGGAGATTCCAGTCATGTCAGCGTGTGACCATGCAAATACATCCAAGTTGTGGCGGAGAAAATCAATGAGTTGTTCCTTCAATTCTGCTTTTAGTTGGGACCCGATTTTCAATAGTCTACTCGAGTCGTGTCTGTCTACAGATACAAATTCCATAGCCTCTGCAGGCTCGGCGGTAGCTTCCTCCTCTTTGTCCCTAGGGTCTAATTCATTGAAAGGGTCACTGGTATATCGAAGAGGAGGGGCTTTCTTTAGTTGCTATGCTTCCAAACTTTTTGTGCAGAGGGCAATCTCTGCACTCTTCCCTTTATCCTTCCTATGGTTATTGCGAAGTTCAGTTACATAGCAATCTCGAGCAATGTCCTGGTCTCCCTCTACTTCCCCTATTCCATTGTCCGTTGGAAATTTCATCTTTAGGCACCATGGGGCCAGGAAAATTTGGAAGTCAGATAAGGCTGGCCTTCCTAAGAAGGCGTTGTAGGCCGAATGGTTTTCTATCAGCACAAATATTTGTTTCTGCACAACGGAGTGGGGATGGCTTCCAGTTTCAACAAAGAGGTCCAGTCGTCCGAGGGGCATCTTCGCATTTCCTGTGAAACCGTGTAGTGGTTTATTGCAGGGAAGAACATCCTTTAATGACAGCTTCATTTTGTCGAAGGCATGCTTGAATAGGATATTTACTGAGCTTCCGGTGTCTACTAGAATTCGAAAAACTTCGGCTGGACCGCGCCGGGCAGAGATAACCATGGGATCCGTGTGAGGGTACTGCCTTCCCTCCAGGTCACGCCAACTGAATGTGATGTCTCCGATCTCTATCCGCTTAGGGTAGCGTTCTTCTATAATAGAATTGACGCATTCTTCATTGTTTCTAAGTGACTTTCCGTACCTTTCCATCTCTGCCCAGCTTCCGTCGGCGATGTGTGGCCCTCCCGAGATGGTATGGACCACTATCTTCTCTTGACTGGAGCCGCTGGTGTTGCGATTTCCTCTGCCTATTTCTAGGAAGGGTAGCCTTGGGTTCTCATTGGCAGGAACTGGAATCATGTTCTGGCCTTTTACATAGCGTTCTAGTCTTCTTCTTCTGATGTGTTCTTCAATCAAGTCCCGGAGATGATGGCATTCGTTGGTTCATGCCCATGGGATTCGTGGAAGCGGCAGAATTTTCCAGACTTAATTGTGTTATCTGATTCCTTCTTGTGCGGGGAGCGTTTGTATTTAACTTCGTCTTGAGTGGCCAGGAAGATGTTTTCGATCGTTTCATTCAACGAGGTGTAAGGGTCAAATCTCGGTCCTGGCTGATATAGACGCTTTTCTCCCTTCTTGCCCCCAGCGTTGTCTCTAGAATCATTTCTTCGAACGTCCTTTGCTACAGCGGGCGTGTTGCCGTGAGCTACCTTATTTTGTTGCCCTGTCTGCCTCTCAGTGGCAGCGTCTTCAAGTCTCATATATTTCTCAGATTTATGGAAGAAATCGGGTAAAGTAGCTGGTTTTTCTTTGGTCAATCTTCTAGCAAATTTAGTATCCGGATGCACACCACTACAGAGGGCCATTAAGATAAGCTTCTCATCGACATCTTGGACTGCGGCTGCTGCGGCATTGAATCGGGTTAGATATTGCTGCACTTTCTCTCCAGGTTTCTGTTTGATACTGGATAAGGAATAAGCGTCCTTGGGTTGCTCCACATGAATGCGGAATTGGCTGATGAATTTTTCTTTCAACATCTCCCATGAGCTGATGGATCCTTGGGGTAGATGGCAGAACCAGGAGGTAGCTAGATCTGCTAAGAATAGCGGAAAGCATTTGCACAGCACTCCTTCTGTTGCTCCACTCATGAGCATATGCTGTGTGTATCTCTGTAAGTGTAAAACGGGGTCAGAGGTTCCTTTGTAAGGTTCCATTGTTGGCATTTTCTATTCTCGGGGGGTGATGACAATTTCGATATTGCGGGCGAAAGGGCTGGTTACCCTAGCGCCTATTCCTCGGTCTCTTTGATCCCGTTGGACGCACTCTCTGAACAAGCGTGCCATCCTTTCATCAGAATTTGGAGCAGATAAAAATGAGTTCGGTTCTTCTCTGTGGGATTGATTCTGCCCAGATGACCTGTAGGGATAGTATCGTCTATTATTCCTAATATTTTCCAGTGGCTGTCTTTGGTCTTCTGGAAGCATGCTAGGGTCAGCTACAGTTGGCCCTTGCCTCGATCTTCCCTTGCTGGGTTCTGATCTAAGCACTTCCTCGGGTCCAACTTCGTGCTGGACTCTAGCTCGGCCCCGTTCATTGGCGTTTCCGTGGTTAGGCAGCATGACAGGCTCGGCTACAGTTGACCTCTGCCTGGTACCTCCCCCATTGGGTTCGGTTCCAAGCGTTTCCTCGGGTCGGCGTTCGGACTGAGTTCGGTCTCGGCTCCTACCCCGGCCGCTTCTGTCGTTAGCTTCTTCGAAGAAGGAAGATCTTTGTTGCCTCTAAGATCCTCCATAATGGGACTCACCCCATGATTCATTGTTGTGGTTGGACTCTTCAGCATCGCTTAAGCGTGACATGAGTTGGTCCACCAAGGCTTCCTGTTGGGATGTGAAGCGGTTAGTCACTTCAGCCACAACCCGGTCTAGATCTGCCCTAGTAATCGCTACCGGCTGTCCCGTGGCAGGGGTTGTCGGATTTTCCTGACCTTCATTTGGTACTGCTGTTGGAATGGGATGATTTACTTTATATGTAACCACTGGATCTGGAACACTGCTAGTTGCGATGTTCTTTCCTTTGTTAACGTCTTTTTTCTGCCTGGGAGGCATGTTTTCCAAGCAATGAACGACGCTGTTAGGAAGAAGGTTAAGTGGGAGAAGCTGAAGCTTCGAGCTTCCTTTTCTCAGTGAAAGCACCAAAAATGTTTGCACAAAAATTGGGCAAACACCTCCAAGTCGTATGATTTAGTTGATTTTATGTTGTTTTTAGTGATCTGGGTGATTTATGCAAATATATAAAAAAACAGACACTAAACTGTAAAAGTCACACAGATTTATAGTGGTTCGGCCAGAATATGCCTACGTCCACTTTATATGTTATTCTCCTTTACTGTTCAGATTACAAGTACAAGGCTTTGATACTAGTACATGAAAGTTGTTTGAAAGTTCTATCCGTGCTTGAGCTCTCAAACTTGTCTGTCATTGTTGTACCCTTCCCCTCTATTTATAGAGTGAGGTTGGGAGTAGGGGTTCTAGATGTATATAGCTGCTGTTGGGCCTGGGCTGCCGCAATCTGGCCTGGCAATGTTGGTTCGGCAACGCTTTGGCTCGGTAGTAGGTGGTAGGAGTTGAGGCCTCGGTCCAGTAGTACTTTGGCTCGGTGGGACTTTGGTTCGGTAATGAGTTAGTTCGGTGGTAGTGCATGTAGGTTGGACTGGTTCGGTAAGGCCTTGGAGACATGTTGGTTCGGTGGTGACCTCCCCCGTTCTTGGTTTGGCAGTGGATGGAGGTAGCTGGTTCGGTAGTGACCTCCCCCGCTTCTTGGTTCGGGAGTGGATGGATGTAGCTAGTTCGGTAGTGTAGTTCGGTGATGAGAGGGGAGTGGAGTTGGGATTGATTCGGTGGTCTCGGTCCGATGGAACTTCGTCCAACAGCAAGCTTGTGACGTGGTTACACCAGATTCAATCCTAAAATCCGATGGCCTGAGATCCCTTAGATTCACTATAAATAGAACCCTAGGCCTAGCTATTTTCTCACAATCAGATTTTCTCCCAATTGGGTTCATTGCCTGAGACTGAACCCTAAATAGAAAATATTTCTAGGTAGAATATCTTTTTAATAACAACATTAGACGTCTTAGAAGTGGATCCATGAAGACCATGGATTAAAGCTAAGGACGATAGGTGAGTGGATTTAAATTATATCTCTTTTATGTTTATGATATACAATATCGTTAGATTCCCTTTAAATATTTAATTCAGCATTTGGACTAATTTCAGTAATTGGTTCTACTAGCTAGTTATGTTAAAACTGTAAATTTTGTAAGAAAAGTGTACTTATATTTAAATGTTATTTATATGGGAAAAAATAATAATGAAACCCACTTAAATATAAGTAATATTAGGCTTATAAGTTGTAGAGAAAGGCATAAGCCTAAAAGTGGGAAATTTACAGTAAATTATGTTAAAACGGGAGAAATGAATTAAAAAGGGGAAAATCTAGTAACTTGATTTGGAAGTTAGTGATAGATTAGTTGGTTAGTTAGGAAAAGGGAATACATTTCCATAGTTTAATATTGTAAGAATAACGATAAACGTAATTGCAAGAATAAAAGCAAGAAAAATGGAATTAGTGATAAATAGAGACATTGCTGTATTTTGCATTAACTAACAATTAAAGAAACAATAAAAGAAATAGCTTGCAGTTACAAGTTATTGTTTATAGCATTATTTAGTATTAAAATATGGAAATGGATTTTTAGCACAGTTTTTGTAACCAACAAAATAGACAAGAACTACTTCTCAGAATAAAAGAGAATAACATGAAGGGTTAAAGAAATTAAAGAAGAGGAAATAATCTAGTTAAATATTTTACAAGACTAGAAATAATAAACAGAAAATATAACTAGATCTGCATTTATTGCGCAGATAGTAGAGTAAAAAGTAAAGAAGTTATTATTATAAGTAACTTATGATAGTTGGACGTAGTACCAAGTTAAGACTGTTATATAATATTAGAGAAATAAATAAAATTTAGTATCATAATAAAAGAAGACAGACTAGAATAGAAAAGAGACACTTGCATTTACATTTATAACATATAGGTTATAAAAGAAAGAAAAGAATATAAATTGACAATTGCAAATATAATTGTAACACGTAGGTTATAATTAAAAAGAAAAGGTAGAAGAGGCTTATTTTATCAAATTTAGATCTTGGATTAAGTTAATAAGCAAAAATACTAGTAGTGGCACGTACCGACAGCATTCCCTTTCAGGTCTAGGACGGATGGACTCACACGTGGGTGGGGCTGGGCATATTGATTAGGGTAAATAAGTACCAACAGAACAAGAAAAGTAAACTAAACGCATAATAAAATATTAGACATATGGTCTAATAAAATGGTAAGGTGCGTTTGAAGTAGCCCAAACAGAATCTGGATAAAGAGCCTAACGAAGCAGTTCATCGCAAATTTTTAGTACAGAAAGAGCACATCTAACTTAATTAATTTAGGCTAGAAGGAAGTACGAGACTTCAACGGGATGTGAGGATACTCTAGGATGGTCCTTTGGGGTAGGCCTAACGAAGCTGCACCCCCGTAGCCAGGTTTGTAGGTGTTCCATCAAGAGCGTATGCCTTGACTGCTTTTGCATTGCAGGCCTAACAAAGCGGACCTTTGTAGGCAGTCAAAAGGTTGATGATGGAGTAGGATATTCGTATGACACCGTACTCTAGTTTGCAAGTTGGTTATAGTGGGCAGAACGCATAAAGATAGTCACATGCGGATATTAGCCATCATCAGTTAGAGCGAGATCGAGAAAGACTAGAGCTAAACCAACAGGCCAATGATTCTTTCACTATCGAGACATTGGATAAGGGGCATAGCCAATTGGATGTTTAGATTGTTTATAGTAGGGCACAGCCACTTAGCTCTTGAAAGGTCTTTCGATTAGTTAAGGAGGGGGTGCATGGGGCCATAGCCACGATGAGAAAAGAGACAGACCAAGTAGAATATCTGTATTGTAGGCCTAACGAAGAGGATCTTTACAGATATAGAAAATCCCCGACCGAGTTCCGTACAAGGTAGACCTTATTGGCGGAATTCAGGGAGTAGACAGAACAATTACGTGTAGTCCTCAAGGTATGCACTGGGTGGTACATTGTGGATGTTCGAGCACTAGTATAAGCTAGTGCGGATGCAGTTTTAGGTTTTCATAATAGACGATGAAACTTCTGTATTGTAGGCCTCATGAAGCTATCATTTATAGATGTAGTTACAGTATGCTCTAGTAGCGAGACGATGAAGTCCTTTTCGAGGGAGATACGGAAGGTACTATGGGTAGTACGTAGGACTGATGCGGTCTTTGGGCATGTAGCTACATATATATTGGTTATTATGTCTTAATCTACTAGGGAGTAGATGGGTACGATTCACGCACAGAGGCGAGAGTATTATACACCCAATAAACCTAATATAATAGAAAATGGAAATAGAATGGAATATATGGAATTATGCTTAGAAGTGTATAATTTTTCCATTCACCAGAACTTTAGTACTGACCCCCTCTTTATATCATCCCACAGGTTAGATAGATGACAGAGATTTTCTAGCTTTGTGACACTTGGTTAGAAAGTGTTATTACCTTGGTGAGTATTTACTTACTATTATATTTTAGTCAGTTCCGCTGTGAGATATTTATTTGATCTCTGATATATATTTATCTTTACCTATTTGCAAGATACGAAATACCCAACTCGGGCTTCAGTGGGCTTGGATTTTAGCATTTTTGCGAAAAATCTGGACCCACTGGAATTCGGATTGTTTCATTTGGTATCAAAGCTTAGGTTCGTAGATCCTAAGTAAATTAGGAAATATGAGTGAAGGTATTTGTATTTTTGAATAACATATAAATATATATTATGTACTAAAATCCAAATAGTCCCCAATTATAGATTTTAACATATGGAAAGTTTTTAGAAGTATATTTGTGCATAGTTTGCTTGTTGGGTTTGGGATGACCCAAGGATGTTGAGCCCTATGTTATTGCCGATTTATAGTGCACAATAATTTATGTTTTGAGAGAAGATTGGTATCCATATGTTATAGGATGTGGGAAAGTTCCCTACGGATAGTAGGGAGAGTATTTTTATTTTGGAAGGAATAAATAGTAAGGAAATGAGATTTCCAACGTTTAGGAAGGGTATTCCTAAGGTAGTAGGAAGAAAATCCACTTTATGTCTAGCCCAATAAAATGAAACTTTTGGAATTGAAAAGTTGAAAAATATAACTATTAATATGTTTGAGGAAGTAAATATTGGGTTTTTGAAAAAAAAAAGTGGTATGAAATTTAAATTGGTTTTTATATGATGTAAATTTTGTTAAAAGTGAAATTCTTTTTGAAGAATTATAGAGCATGTATAGCTCGCTAGGTTCTTTGTAGGTAAACAAAGATTTTAAATACAAAAACCTAGAGTGTGTTAAGTATCGAAAATGTAAGTTACAACATTTATTGTTGTAATAGATGTTTTCACGAAAAACAAAGGAAGCATAGACTATGACACTATTGTTATAGTAGTTGACTTCCAAAGGAAATGTTTTTACATAGCATATGAGATTTATTAATATTTATTTTAATTGAATCCATATACTAGTATTTTTGGGTTGTAGCAATGGTGTTTTACGCAACATCATTTTTGACCTAAATAAAAAGATGTAAGTTAAATAATAGAAAATTAATAAATTTCGTAGGAAATGTCTATTGTAAGTAAATATAGATTAAACATACTTTAATCTATTGGAATGAAACGAATAATGATATAATTTTCTATGAAACCAAATCACAAATAAAGATGTTTTGTG
The DNA here is from genome assembly GCA_030737815.1 of Allium fistulosum. Lineage (NCBI taxonomy): Eukaryota > Viridiplantae > Streptophyta > Magnoliopsida > Asparagales > Amaryllidaceae > Allium > Allium fistulosum. The sequence continues at coordinate 720,269,655 of CM060908.1, forward strand.
CAAGTTATAAGGAATATGTGAAAGAGATATATACAAGGTATGGAAAGCGCCATATTTTGTATAGCCTATTTCGATAAAATATAAAATAAGTTCCTTGTAATTTCACATAAACATGTAATCCTATTTTAAAGGATTCATAGAAGGTTTTAGCGTTAATGGTTTCTCATAAGAGAAAGGAGTTCCAGTACATTAAGGTATAAAATCATTAGGTGTAATAAGAAGTGTAATAATTAGAGACAGTGTCAGTTAGGAGGGATATTATAGAGAGCCTTAGTAGGAAAGCTAAGCAATAGAAATTTAATATTTTTCCATTGATTATGTGCATTGGTTTCTTGCCTTTGTAGAAAGTCTCCATTTGTAGTAAGTTAGAAACTCCTCCAAGGTTAGGTAATTGGAAGAGTAGGAAAGTTAAGGGATTTTTGATAAGAAAATTGTTCTTATCTACTTCTGTTTTCTTAAATTTGAAAATCTATGAAAAGAAGATGTTTTGAAAACATGTGAGGACATTTTTGGAAGTTAAGAAAAAAAATATTTTAAGGACAAGCAAGGCATGTTTTAAAGAAAAATGGTTTGGTGAAAAAATAAATAAGTTTTTGAAGAGAAAAACTTAGTAAACAGTTAAATTTAAAAATCCAAATTTTTTTATATGGAAAGCTGTAAAGGTCTTTAAAAGGAAAAGAGGAATAAGTTTTGAACTTATAATTTGTAAGTTTTCCCTTTAAGTTTGGGGAATAATTTAAATTCAAAGAGCTATAAAGAGCAAGTCCAGAAAGATAAAATGTTAAGTAACCAAGTACCTTTGAATTTAATAGAAACTTCAAAGTAATACTTTTAAAGGCAAGGATTTTAGGATTTGATGTTTCAAAAATTTAGAAGCTTTAAATTTTGAAATGAAATGATAAATACCAAACCAAACTTTTAAATATGGAGTCGATAGGAATCATTTCCTAGGTGTGACGGGAAAAGTGTAAGGCTATGTAGGAGATAGCAATGATTACTTTTAGTAGTAATAATAAAAGTTCCCGTAAAGTGTATAAGACACTAGTGAGAATCTAGGAATGTTGCTTCATGTGTGTAGACTATAGAAGAATGGTGAAGTGATATTAGTAAGATAGTAAGACACACGTGGTTGGGATAGGTAGAACTTAGTAGGAGAAAAATGAAAGGTAAAGGTAAAGAGAAAATTTCGCCAAGCTTAGTTGCCTTTTTAGATATAGACTGCATAGGTTGAAATCCTTATTCGTTGTAGTAAATGGGACTTGGTTATTCCATTTTGAGTATGGAATGAAAGAGATGAATAAATCTTATTCATCGTGAGTAACACAACATAAGTTAGTAACGAGTAATAGGAGGCAAGAGGAGCATATGAGTTACTTAGATTCCAAGAGTAGGACCTTTCTGTGTCAGGGTGGACATGGTCCTAGGCCTCCTAGCCCTAGATGATAGCTGCGTTTAGCTGCTATATTTACCAATCTAGTATCGCTTTATAGTATGACTTGTTTTCTCTTTTAGTTATGAGATAGTACTCTTATGTAAGCATGTAGTTCCTATTGTAGTAAATCAGTGATGATTAGTATGATGCTTTTTCTCTATGTTTTTGTGATGTTCACAAGAAGAGAATAAGGACATAGGACGTAAATAATAAAAGAAAAGTAAAAGTAGATAAAAGTAACTAAAACAAAAACAGTAAAATCTAAAGAAAGCGACATAAATGTCAATAAAAATAAATGAGAATTGCAAAAGAAAAATACAATTTTTTTCCAAAAATTAAGCTTGGGAACTTTTTGGAAAAGAAGTTTTTCTTATGTAAACCGTGCTTGGGGAAGAAAATAGAGATTTTTATATAATAGCGGCATAAGTTCCAAGTACAGAGAAAGAGGTGCACAAAAGTAAAATAGTAAATCTGAGGTTTTTCGATTTCTACCTTCTTTCTGACATAAGAAATCGAGTTTGGAAAAAATTAGATTTTTCTGAAATTTGAATATTAAAAGTTGTGTGGTAGGATTTAGATGTAAAATTCATTGAACTACGCCCCTATTCAGTAGGAGTGTGGGAAAAATTGGATGAAAAACGTTTTGATTTTTCAAAAGATTGCATTCATATAAAAATTACAAGTATACTTAGGGTGTGTGCATCATGTTTTAAAATAAATTTTTAAAGAGAAAAGCATTCATATAGGAGGTACCGCTTAAAAATTCATGTACATGCATATATCTTATGTGAAATGACACTTTGCACAAAGACACGGATGGTTGCATAAATTGGATGTACAGAAAATGGATGTGATTAATGTGGAGAATTACATAGTTTCACCCTTGTCGAATTTCGGGGATGAAATTTCCTAAAGGGTGGGAGAATGTAACACCCCACATTTTCAGATAATTAAATAATCAAATAATGATGAACAGTGAAAATAAGCATTTTTGAAATTGTCAGAATATGGCCTCGAAACTTATACCATTGTGTTCGTGGCGATTTTCTGATCAATTTCCATATATAACTTGTCGAAATCCGAGTTAATATGAAGACGTTGCGAGAAGAATAAGAAATCAGAATTATATAAATATATAAACAATTAAACGGAAAAAAAAGAGTAGGACCTCACGGGTCGTCCTATAGGTCGACCCGCAAAGCACACGGGTCGATCCACGTTTTTCCTTGGATGAGAAATCGTCCAGGGACGTGCCGAAGTTTAATAATTTGATTTTTGCACAATCTCGAGCATTGTTTTCTAGATCCAACGATTCGCAGTAAGCTTGTTACGAGGTTGCACCAGATTCAATCCTAAAATCCAACAGCCTAAGATCCCTAAGATTCACTATAAATAGAACCCTAGGCCTATCTATTTTCTCACAATCAGATATTCTCCCAATTGGGTTCATTGCCTGAGGCTGAACCCTAAATAGAAAATATTTCTAGGGAGAATATCTTTTTAATAACAACATTAGACGTCTTAGAAGTCGATCCATGATGGCCATGGATTAAAGCTAAGGACGACAGGTGAGTAGATTTAAATTATATCTTTTTTATCTTTATGATATATAATATCATTAGATTCCCGTTCAATATTTAATTCAGCATTTGGACTAATTTCAGTAATTGGTTCTACTAGCTAGTTATGTTAAAACTATAAATTTTATAAGAAAAGTGCACTTATATTTAAATGTTATTTATATGGAAAAAAAAGAAAAAAGAAAAGAAACCTAATTATATATAGGTAATATTAGGCTTAGAAGTTGTAGGGAAAGGCATAAGCCTAAAAGTGGAAAATTTACAGTAAATTATGTTAAAATAGGAGAAATGAATTAAAAAGGGGAAAATCTAGTAACTTGATTTGGAAGTTAGTGATAGATTAGTTGGTTGGTTTAGAAAAGGAATTACATTTCCATAGTTTAATATTGTAAGAATAACGATAAACATAATTGCAAGAATAAAAGCAAGAAAAATGAAATTAGCGCAAAATAGAGACATTACTGTATTTTGCATTACCCAACAATTAAAGAAACAATAAAAGAAATATCTTGCAGTTACGAGTTATTGTTTATAGCATTATTTAATATTAGAATATGGAAATGGATTTTTAGCACAGCTTTTGTAACCAACCAAATTGAATAGAACTACTTCTCAGAATAAAAGAGAATAACGTGAAGCGTTAAAGAAATTAAAGAAGAGGAAATAATCAAGTTAAATATTTGACAAGGCTAGAAATAATAAACAGAAAATGTGACTAGATCTACATTTATTGCGCAGATAGTAGAGTAAAAAGTAAAGCAGATATTATGATAAGTAACTTATGACAGTTGGACGTAGTTCCAAGTTAAGACTATTATATAATATAAGAGAACTAATGAAAATTTAGTATCATAATAAAAGAAAACAAACTAGAATAGAAAAGAGACACTTGCAATTACATTTATAACATGTAGGTTATAAAAGAAAGAAAAGAATATAAAAGTGACAATTGCAAGTATAATTATAACACGTAGGTTATAATTAAAAAGGAAGAAGTAGAAGAGGCTTATTTTATCAAACTTAGATCTTGGATTAAGTTAATAAGCAAAAATAATAGCAGTGACACGTACCGACAGCATTCCATTTTAGGTCTAGGACGGATGGTCTTACACGTGGGTGGGGTAGGGCATGCTGATTAGGGTAAATAAGTAGCCAACAGAATAAGAAAAGTAAACTAAACGCATAATAAAAGATTAGACGTAGGGTCTAATAAAATGGTAAGGTGCGTTTGGAGTAGCCCAAAGAGAATCTGGATAAAGAGCCTAATGAAGCAGTTCATCGCAGATTTTTAGTACAGAAAGAGCACGTCCAACTTAGTTATTTTGGGCTAGAAGGAAGTACGAGACTTCAACGGGACATGAGGATACTCTAGCATGGCCCTCTGGGGTAGGCCTAACAAAGCTGCACCCCCAGAGGCAGGTCTTTAGATGTTCCATCAGGAGAGTATGTCTTGACTGTTTTTGCATTGCAGGTCTAACGAAGCGGACCTTTATATGCAGTCAAAAGGTTGATGATGGAGTCGGATATTCGTATGACACCGTACTCTAGTTTGCGAGTAGGTTATAGTGGGCAGGACCCATAAGGATTGTCGCATTCGGATATCAACCATCATCAGTCAGAGTGAGATCGGGAAAGTCTAGAGCTAAACCAACAGGCCAATTATTTTTTCACCATCCAGACATTGGATGAGGGGTACAGCCAATTGGATGTTTAGATTATTTGCAGTAGGGGACAACCACTTAGCTCTTAAAAGGTCTTTTGATTAGTTGAGAGGGGCCATAGCCACGATGAGAAAAGAGACAAACCAAGTAGAATATCTATATTGTAGGCCTAACGAAGTGGACCTTTACAGATATAGAAAATCCCCGACTGAGTTCCGTACAAGGTAGACCTTGTTGGCGGAATTCGGGGAGTAGACAGAACGATCACATGTAGTCCTTAAGGTACGCACTGGGTGGTACATTGTGGATGTCCGAGCACTATTATAAGCTAGTGCGGATGCAGATTCTGGTTTTAATAATAGATGATGGAACATCTGTATTGTAGGCCTCGCGAAGCTGTACTTTACAGATGTAGTTACAGTATGCTCTAGTAGCGAGACGATGGAGTCGTTTTCGAGGGGGATACGAAAGGTACTATGGGTAGTACCTAGGATCGATGCGGTCTTTGGGCATGTAGCTAAATATATATTGGTTATTAGGTCTTAATCTACTAGGGAGTAGATTGGTACGATTCACGCACAGAGGCGAGAGTATTATAAACTTAATAAACCTAATATAACAGAAAATGGAAATAGAACGGTATATGTAGAATTATGCTTAGAAGTGTATAATTTGTCCATTCACCAGAACTTTATTTCTGACCCCCTCCTCAAATCATCCCACAGGTTTGATAGATGGCAGAGATTTTCCCGCTTTGTGACACTTGTTTAAAAAGTATTATTACCTTAGTGAGTATTTACTTACTATTATATTTTAGTCAGTTCCGCTGTGAGATATTTATTTGAGCTCTGATATATTTATATTTGCCTATTTGCAGGATACCATATACGCAACTCGACCTCCAGTGGGCTTGGATTTTAGCATTTTTGCGAAAAATCCGGACCCACTGGAATTCGAGTTGTTTCATATTATATATGATCCATATGCACTTCCAATAAATATAATATCATCAGCCTCTTGCTTATCCTCTAAACAGCTCCATGCGCTAACCTCAAATCGGATATCTAGTCTAACCATTTAGGAGTAATCGAGATAATAAATAGCAAAGAATTAAACCTCGAGTAAAAAAACAATTTAGTTTGAGAGAAAAACATTCTTAAAATACTATAAAACCGATATAGCAGAGGAAATAAGGTATGGATAGTCATACATGACTTGTCCCTATATCCAAAGTGTTAGCGCATCATACAATATGTGTTATACAACTATTATCGTCGTATGGGCATGCTACACTAAGTATATTATGGGTGTCAGGGTACCTTTCTCTTGAATACCAACATGCCAAGACATCCAACAATAACACCAATAATAACAATCATAACAAGCACAAAGTAAACATGCAACGACAACCATCCCTAAGGCCTCGTATCGCTGTGTCTATCGCCAAGGTCCCACCTCATCATGCACCATCACTACCGTCCCCAAGGTCTTGTGTCACCATGATTATCACTAAATCCTCACTTCACCATGATCACTGAAGTCTCATTCCACCATCATCATTATCGAAGGCTTTCTTTACCACGATCATCTCCGGAGTCTCACTCCTTTATAACTTTCTCAAAGTCCCCCTTCATCATGACCTTCTCATGGTCTCTTGGATATATGATAATTCACTCTGTAACTTCTTAGGCTGATGACGTCTCATATCACAATTAGATTTGATGTTCGTTCGGATGCCTATCTCATAGATACTGCCCTCTCAAGGTAGGTCAGACTATCTCACGGTCTAGGTTACACAAGCGAACTCCCTCACATACTCTTGCCCTTTGAATATCCATCATATCCAGAGCTATCAGTTATCCCTTTAGCACCCGACTCGATCCAGAACATCTCATGCCACTCTACATCGCTTTACCTTGTCAAATGCGCTTCTTCGGACTAGTTCCATTCATTTATGTCCTACTTAAAGTACTCGACCAAACACCTTGCTTCATCGAAGTCTGGAACATCTCTACTTACCCAGCCTATGTTGTGGATTTACCTCATCACAGTTCCAAAGTCATTACATTGAAGCATCTTGCCTTTGCCTAAACATTTATTATATATCTTCATCACAACATCGAACGATCGAACCAAAACACATACACGAACACTAGAATAACATGTACACGTCCCAGAAGCCATGCCCCCATTTTCTACTACCCAGGTTGTTCAGTACCGACCACAAGTGCTCGACCTCGACCACTTAGTACAAGCCCAAAACTTCATGAAATCAAAGTCCTTCGCTTAATTGCTTTGCTTCTCAATGACCCAAAACATCTTCTTCCCAGACCCGAAGCAATCTCCCAAAGACCACAAAGAAAAAGTGGTCGGCCCCAACCATTTTCCACCTTCCAAACTTTGTCTTAGTCATTCACAACCTTGACTAGTTTCCTCTTAGGCTCTATCTGAAGAACGCTGCTCAAAAACCCGAAGTTACTTCTCCTTTTACTTGAAGCAAGTGGTCACCACCGACCACATTTTGCCCACCATAGACCACTTTTTGGGTTATCAAATCAACTCCAAATCATTCAAACTTTTTATGTAGACATCCTAAAGCTTCAAGAACATCATATCCAAATATGATCATGTTTCGAGAACTTTGGTGTCATTTGCACCAAACGACGTATCATAATTCTAACTACGCAAAACAACTAACAAGCAAATAAAAGCAATCAATACAACTATCAAACATCATCATAACATCTAAGCAATGCATATAACCCACCCAAACATGATTTACAAATATATAATGTCCTGGATCTAATTTTCTATAAAATATAAAATATAGTTTGTAAATGGTATAAAACACATCAAAATCCAAATCTATCTTTTTAAATCTAGTTCTATAGTGTTATTAATATTATATCTAAGTTATAAGAAAATTAACTTTAATAACACAAATCCCAAAGTCCCCAACTAGCAGATCTACCATTCTCTTTTGTTAATCTCTCTTAAATCCACTTAACAAGGAGAAATGAAGCTTTTAGATCTACTTTGGATTAATTGAGATTAGGAGGTGATTAAAAATGAAGAGGAATGACTAATGGCGGTTGGGAGGAAGAGGTATTAACCCAAATCATGAATTAGGTTAATAGGCTACACTAATCACCCTCTAATTACCCACTAATCCGCTCAGAACCAGTCAGAACTTTAACAGCCATATCTCTTAAATCATAACCCAAATCCTTAATATGACCATCTATGAAAAGAGAAACCATCGTCCAAATCTAGCGAAAGTGGTTTCATACCCTAAATCGACTCCTATCAAAAGTTATAGGCCTTATAAGATATTCAAGGTCAAAACTCTCGAAAAAAATTCTAAAGATAAGAAATGTCACTAGCTGACATTTCTTAAAGTATAGAGTCATACAACCACATACGAATTTAAAAATAATATTTTACAATCCTCTAATACGTAAAATACGGGTTGTTACAACATCTCTATAATATATATATATATATATCTAAATGGTACCGATCCACTAATAAAATTGATATATTTTCAAGTCCCCTTTAGTCATTTCCGATTTACCTTCCAATGCATTCATCTACATCAAAACCTGCACTTGAAGCCATTGCGAGCACTCAGCATCTCGAACATGATTCCTTTTGTGCACTACCTTATGTCTTAAGGACATCATCATTCTACTTAACTCATTATTGGTTTCAAAGTGGTATTGCTAAAGTCATACTTCAATATATCTTCTCGATTTCGATCATTTCAAATATGTTGTTCGATGTATTTTTGTTTAACACAATTCCATTTATTTTATTAGGAAACAAAGAATATGTATGATAGAGCCTTAGTGAGAGGTTTCGAAACACATTTCCCTTACAAGGAAAGACCTTTCGTATGAATTGTATAGCTTCACCAAGAGGTTTCCTAACCATATGAAATCGTGTCTCTTTTATATCCCTCCTAAGTCAAATTCAACAGTCAAGAGTCAACCATTAATAAGCCAAAGTCTCACTTTGAAAAGTGTCATCTTATACACTGTTAATAACCTAAGTATTGATTTTGCTGACAACAACCATATAAATATCGCTACTAACATTTCTCCTGGTTTTGTAGTATTTTTAGATATATTATAGAGATATTTTATGGAGATAAACAAGGTACTCAATAAGAAAATGAGTTATATATAAGAAAAATGATATCGAGCGAATAAAATATATGTTTGACTCAAGACCATTGAAAAACAAGCATTTCAAAAACAAAGACACAAAAAGTGTTTAGTAAGTCCACAGAGTCTTAGACTTTTTGTTAAAGCCCCGTAGGAATACCTTTTGAAATTCTTTTTTCATTTTACTCCATTTCATCTCCAAACACCTTCATATAAACATATATTCTGAAGACGTGCAGTCATTTTAACTCTCGTGTACTCATTTTAGTAGTTCGAGAGTACGGTTTTTAGGTTAAGTAGGTTTTGGCAAACAAAGCTTCCGAAGACGTGTAGGAGGAAAAACTAGTTATCTAGGAGTTTACCTATATATATTATCTGATGTTTTGAAGTTTCATGTTGTAGGAATGTATGTAATGACTGATGACGTAACTGTCTAATAGTTAACTCTGATTGGGACGGCTCGGATTTTCGACGCTCGAAAATCGACATCAATACGTTCACTGTATTACATGCCGAGCAATCGAATGCCGAAAATAGTAGATCGTTAGGGAAAAAGAAGAAAGAGGTAGAAAAAGAAAAACAGAACAACAATACAGAATCTCACAATCGTAGTAGAACAATATATAATAGATAACAACTGGTCTTTATACAGAAAGAACTATAACTATTATTTATACGTTACATCATCAGAGTACAACACATCAATAACAAAACACTGGACAGTTATAATAACCTGTCCTCACAAAAAGCTCAATACACAGCCTACAATACACAGCGGGATAAAATCAAATACGTGTAATACGTCTTCGTCATCCAGCTCGTCTCTTGAGCTCCATAGCATCCTATCCTGAATCTGTAATACTCGGTCTGACCTGAGCATTATAATAAAATAACCCCCGAGTCAGTCTGGAAAACCAGCATGAGAAAACACACTCAATTTGAATTATTAAAGTTATCAAAATCCTTTGAAAATAAAAGGTATCTCGTAAGACCACGCCACACATAAACACGACGGGTTTTTACCTTACGATAACCAAAACACTTTTTATCAAAATCATCTGATATTATAATAGTGTCTAAGTACAAATACTTATTCAAATAGCTGAAATTGTTACATTAATTAAATTCCAGCATATTAGGCTCTACAATCAAAACCGTAAAGGCACGTATTGGAGAATGGATTCCATACGAATGACTAGGCACAAGGGTACCACCTGTCACAGTACACGTCTAGAAACAGTGTACCGAGGACCACGCCGGGATCCCCTGCAACACAAGACCGGACTACCCCTAACCTGGATAGATCGAATATGCTATCACGCCGGGTGTTCCCACCCTTTCTGAGCTCCTTCCATGAATCGTAGTAATAACATCCGAGGGTATCTAGAAAGGTGATAAACATACCCTAATTGGGTGCGACCCACTTAGCCTTGCTGCATCCCCCCTGCTATTCAGTCATTCCCGGTTGATGAGGCTAGAGGCTACGATTACCTTTTAATTAATTTTCACTTAGAATTCTTATTGTCCTCCAATGACAGTGTACTGATAGCATTCATCCATACAAGTCCGTTCCGGGTCCAAACGGAACCGAAGGCACTATTCCTACTATATCCATTTTGGAATAATCCTCAGGATTAGTAGCGATTAGCCCTTGCACTTCACTGCTCCATCTTCGACTCCATGCTCTTGTTTTCACTTCGAAAACGTACTCTTTGAATCGAAGTGGTTTTCGGATAACTTATCTGATCCCGGTCTCTTCGGAAACAACGTTCGATATTTTTTCCGGTAAACTCAACCCCAGTTCTTTAGGAAATAAACAGACGAAATAAGATCGGAGATCACCTTCTAACCGTTAGTGGACGGATTTCCTTATAAATGTCCTGGAAGAACGAAATGAGTTTATACGTACAGTATAGCACCTCGCACGTAACTGTACCATATAATTCTCGTACTTCTCTTGAATATTCCCAAAGTTATATTTTGGGTCCAGATTTTGATAGTTGGTTATTTAACTATCAAATAAACAATCATACAATCACAGATTCCATTTTCCACTGAAAAACACTAAGTCTTATTCAATTTAAATTTCAATCACTTAAATCTCTTTATCCAAAATATATACTTTCTTACTGAATTTAGTGTGTTCACAAACTATTCTTTTCAAAGATATTTGGAAACCTTTAAAATAATCTGGAAAGTACCACCGCAGTATCAAACCATGGTTTCATAGCTCAATAGTTACCTCTCTATCCCAGAGAAATCCAAAACTTAACTGCAGGCACTCACTGCCTCCGATTTCGCCATGTGAGTATACCATTACTTCCCGAAAACTTTATTTAAAAATTTTAAAAATAATACTTATGAAATTTCTATAATAATTTTCCAAGTTAAATTTAGGTGAATACTCTTTAAAATAAAAGTTATTATATAATATTGAATATTGAATAATTTATACCTTAAAATAATAATACTGGTTAATTCTTAAATAATAATTAACTTAATACCAACCATTTATAAAACTACTTAATTAATACTTAAATATGTTTTAAATAATTTTAAACAACTAAATAATTAATTTTCTGAAATAGTTTTAAACACTTTTAAATTTTCTAATTAATACTTAAAAATCCCCTTTTAAAATAAACTTAACTTCTCAGAAAAATATATTTTTCAACTCGTATATAGCTAGTCTAATATTTATAAATCTCTCTTAATTTATTTCCAATTTGATTTACGTCCCAATTCCGCAAATTCCCTTTTCACATTTCTAAAAATAAATCTACCATTTATTTTTAAGCCGATTTACCCATCTCCTTATAAATCCTCACCGTGAATTTATAATTTCAATTTATCTACTGATAATCACTTTACTTTATTTATAAACTTTGTTTATAAATTCCATAGTCTCATTTCTCATTTATAACTGTTTCAAAATACTTAATCAAATTTAAACCGATTTCAAATTTAAATTTCATTTTAAATTAATTTCTTAAATAACCCATCTATATCCCAAAACCCAACTAAATTCAGATTTCACTTCCTTTTTATAATTTAAAATCTTATTTAAATCTAGAACAACAATTTCATATTTTATAAATTTCCTTTTTATTTTCCCAAACTATTTTAAATCTCGATTTTAAAAATAAATCCCTTTTACACTTAAACAATATCGCTTAAGTTCTATTATTTAAAATCCTTTTATTTACATTATTCAAAATCTCTATTTTTCCATATTCCGAAATTATCAAGTATAAATTTTTAACTCAAGCTATTTATTTTTCCTAAATTCATTTCCTTTAATAAATCCAAATTTCACTATAAATATTTTACTTTCAATTTCCCTTTTTATTTTCTCTTAAAAATTCAATATTCATATTTATGGTATTTTAAAATGCCAAAATCTTTCTAGTAATACCATAGCATCTAATAAATTCAAATTCCACTATAATCTATCACAGATTATCCAAACAAATCATATCACTGAATATGAAAATAATTTCAACATTTTTGAGGAATCCAGTTGGATCCCTCCTACCTGTTTCCCTGCATCCACAAATGTTAATACAATATAAAAATACCAATCCTACTTTGAGGGGGATATCGCGGTATATAGGGTCATCCGCTATTATGCGGGGCGCATAGGGTCTCATCCGCTATATATATATGCGGGAATATCAATCACTCCAATATATATACTACTATATATAATATCATATCCAATTGATAAAAATATATCAATTCTATCAATCAATCAATAATTAATTTTAACTATTTAAAATTAATTACGGTAATCCAAAATTGAGTGGGATTAACTCACTTTGATTTTCTGTCACTTTCGCATTCCGTTTCCGATTGAATCTGAACGCGTCTGAAATTATCTGAAAATTTCAGAAGCTCCAAATTCGTCCAAACCATTTCCTATGCGTAGGCGATGTCAATACGATCCCAACGCATCTTGAATCACCCGAATTGGACCTCGTATGCATGGGATATACATTTTATAAATTCGTCGATAAATTAATTATATTACATACAATATAATATACATCTAAAAACCCATATCTCACGTTCCAACCCAGCCCGCTTTGAACAGTGTTCTTCCCCAAATTCAAAAATACCGCCTGCTGCTCCAAATCGTGCACGCGTGCACTGACACAATCCCATCGACCACCTAGGGCCAAACCACCATCGCCAAACACCTCCGCTTATCACCACGAACTCGCCCATCCCTTCGAGTCGTCGTACGTCGCCCCCACTTTAATCGTGACACCTCGAAATCGCGTGCAACTGCACCATGTTGCGACCACCAACTGAGAACCGCACGCCACCAAAACTTGCCCACACGAGCGCCTCACCACCACGAACCCATCCATCCATCCCTCAACACCCAGATTTGCACGTACGCCATGCAAAACCCAACCCAAGCCGAACAGCCTCAAACACAATAACCAGAAAACTACGCTGCAACCCTCAACATATATATCAGATTGAAGCCCTTGACGAACTATGAATTTAGGAATTTGTATCGAGATTTTTAGTTGAGTAATTTGAGAGAATAATTTTTTTTTAAGTTTCCATTTTTTCTTTACTTTGAACTGTGAACTGTTGCGTGCAAATTGAAGGAGGAGTCGTGATTTTTAAAAAAAGGTAGCGTGTTATTGAATAGTTGTGTATTGGTTGCTAGCTATAGTGACCTGAAGGGAAGGAAAGCAAATGATGGGAGGGGTTTGACTAGTTTATATATATTATTTAAATTCAAATTATCTCGTTTAAACCAGCTTAAAATTTCGAACCCCTATCGAGGTGTGCTGCTAAGCATTTTTAATATTATACCACTATTCCGAACGCAATGGAAATGGTTTCAAGTCCTAATTCGATCGTATGGAGAAGATAGCTTTTTGGACCCAATTATTATATTGAATTTTCGATATAAATTTCAACGCGTTTATATCTCATACAGCCAAACGATAACTCCAAATGTTCTAAAATTTGAAATCCGATAATAATACACTATTACAGATCCAATGGAACTAGTTTCGTCGAAATCCGAGACTGTGCCCTGGAAGGCTATTTTTAAATGTTAATTCAAACGATATATTTTTAAAACTGAACAAATCACTTTTAAATTCAATTTTAAAACTTTTATTATCTTCATTATCATATATATAAATTTTATAAGTCTTTACATTATTTTTAACAAGCTTAAAACTCAAGATTCAATATTTTGACCAATTTTCAATTATTAAATTCGATAATTAAATTGTCAAATAAATATTTATATTTGAAATTCAAGTTAAAAATTAACTTTTAAATATTTAAAATCAATTAAATATTCAAATTTCAAATAACCAAAATTCTAGGTCGTTACACTGATCAACCAAGGAGGCATCTTTATATGTCGCTCTTGGAGTATTTGTAATAACTATAATTATCTGAACTTGGGCAACGTTTGAGATTATGTAATGAAAATAAAATATTATCCTTGAAATTAAATGTGAAAGTTTGTTTTGAAATTTTATTAAGAAAATTTCATATTCTTGTGCTTCTGATGTTGTTGATACAATTAACATAACCACATTTTTTCATCGGAAATTAAAACTATGGATGACTATAGCATCCGTAGCACTTAGTTTCGGGCCTCAAAATGGGGGATGTTATAATTTCTTCTTCAATATAAGGAGGTTTGGGGAACAAATTTATATATAATTTTTTTTACTTTTTCTCTTACTCTTATATCACTATACTTTTATTAGAAAAACTCCTTAATATACTACCACTCTCTTTCAAAATCCATACTTTTTATTCATATTCTTCAAGTATTTGAAAACCACAAAAGGTTTGCACTTGAATTCTCAATCATATCCTCTTTGGTCTCATCCTATTACTCATGGATTTCAAAGTTACTATTGGTGGTTTATAGGATCATTGTAGTGAAACTGCGAGATAGCGTATTGAAGATATAACTACTTGTCTATTGTTATAAAGAGAAGGTATTATTTCCACCAATCGTATTGAACATACACAACATGGTTCCACAACTTAAGAGGAATTGTGGCGAATAAAAGAAATGCAACAAAATCTAGCAAATGTTATCATTAAATGATATCTTATACTTAGCATAACAATCCCTAACTCATATGGATTCACAATATTTTCCATTCAACTGTTAGGTGCGCGTTTCTTTTCAAAACACCATAAACCTAATCGTAATAATTTATGGAAAATAGTTTAATATCTTTAAGGTCAAATGTTATTTTCTTTAAAACTAATTAAAGGGCAAAATGTGAAAAAGGTGTAATAACTCCTCTTTAACATATGTTGCTTAACTTTTCAAATCATCTACATCTATAGATCATTTTCCAATGTATTATGCTTTAAGAGTATGTACATAACATTTCAAGTAACGTCGAGTTCATTTGAAAACTTTGCTTTTTTGAAAAATGTCATAAAATGCTATAAAACATCTTCAACTTCATTACTTAACAAAATATTGACATATATAACATATCTCTTCATGTACTATACTCTATTATAACCTAAGAATCAAAACACGATGTTAAATTTAATTCATTTAAAACACTTTTAAATTGTAAACTTTTGTTAAAAACTTTCCTTATAAACACATGATTATCAAACTCCTTAATTTTAATAAAAATATCATTTTAAATTAATATACGCAACAGATTGTCCATATTCAACAATATTATGCTACCATACATGTCAAAATAAAGTTAAGATCACTTTAACAAGTTTAACAATAAGTGTATAACTACATAAGTGAACAACTCACTTTTTAAATGCCATCTTATTTAAAAAAGATAAAATGTCATGTGAACATACAAGTTCGCTTCAAATAGCTATATTATTATAACATAATGTGTATATCATATGGTATAGACTTGAATTAGGTAGCATACAGTTTATGTATGTGAGCAAACTCACTTACTGTGACGACCGCCCTACATCATCGGTACCCAAATGTATAACCTATATAGTAATGTGCGCCGCAACGGTGCCGACCAATGTAGGATGATTATCAAGGTTGAAGTACAGTAAATCAAAAATAGAATCTACCGTATATCTCACAAAGCATCGAATAAAATATAATATTAAACATCTCAGACATAAAATAGGCGAGACAGTAATAACTGAATGAATCATAGAAATCATAGTACTTAGATTCATACAGCTATACAACATAAGTAATAGAGTTTGTACAACTAATAATAAACTCAAAATAGATAATTGTCTCTAAATATATATTAGCACTAGTAAGCTCCATAGGGCTGCATAGCGGAATGATAAGCAATAACAGGTAAATATAGTAATACGAGAGTATAGTCCCCTGCTCATCTCTTGTCCAGTTCCATGTGCTCACCAGACTTGATATCTCTTATCTACTCATTTAATAATACCCAAAATAATAGGAAGCAAAGCATAAAATCCTAAGTCAGACAACAGTATGGTGTGAGGGGTAGAAAATCTCAAATACTATAAAGGCAGTATACTAGGATAAATGGTATGGAAAATCATACCTGACCTATCCCAGCATCTATAGAGTTAGCACATAACATAAAATATATGCTACTCTACATCGTAATAATCATAGTGTACTATACATCAAAGTAGTAATGGGTGTCTAGATATCTACATCGATAATATCTACATCATGTGACATCCTTATGGTGAAAAGCAATCAAGCAAACATAGCATCCATCCTCACATTCACTCACTTAGTGCATTGGATATATGATGCTCGTATGATCCCATTGCATAGTCAAGGACTACATAACGTCTCGGTTTCTCAGTACTTGAATCCATGCCATTTAGTAGGCCAGACAGTATACTACCATCGAACTTTGACCAGGGTAAAAGGGATCCAAACATCATGTGACAATGAGCACATCGCACTCCCAAGTGAGCGTCCTCACATACCTCTACTTTACGAGTACACATTGAAACCTATGAATATCAACGATCCCATTGCACACATCATCCACAACATAGCACATCTAGGAACTGTCCTTACAACTCCCATCTGAAGTCATCGCGGTTGGGAACTATTATCGATAGCCATCATTAGTCGTAGAATGACATCGTTTGTCCCATAACCTTCCTCCAATAGTTCCTTCAATCCGACTCATGGTCACCTACTCTGCATCTCGAAGTACTGCTACCCATTGTCGAAGCCATCACTTCCCATCATGGAATCACCATCATTAAATCATGCGTCGTCGTCGAAAATCATCACCAAGCCTAATGGTCCGATACCGACCCTAGCCTAAACTCCAAATAGTTCTGATTTGGCTCGAACTAGAAGCCAAAGTGAAAACTTGAATCATCCCAGAGCTGAGCCCAGAGCAAGCACGTGAATGACTAGAAGCTTCCTTACAAGTCTCCATCACTGAATCATGCGGCCCTAATCCAAGCACCATCGACCTGACCTCCACCGAACCATACTACCCTGATCCATGCCTCGACTAGCTCCACTGATCTGACACTTCATCACTTAAAACTCTTCATCACTGAACCAAACAACCCCATGGATCAGTACCGATCCATGGGCCACCGATCCAACACAAAGCATAAACACTTCTACTTTGCTCACTGATCCAACACTTAGCACAACTAGAAGCAACTCCCCTCCTAGCCTAAAGCATTGCACGCGACCGATCCCGCACTTGCAATTCTCCTATCTTTCTCACGTATCCCTTAGTTTAAACTTGCAACATAAGCTTTGATACCAAATATGACAACTGCCTTAAGCCCTCGGCGCCCAAATGTATAACCTATATTGTAATGTGCGCTACAACGGTGCCCGGCTGATGTAGAACGATTGTCAAGATTATAGTAAAGTAAATCAAACATAGAACCTATCGTATATCTCACACCGCATAGAATAAAACATAATAGTAAAAATCCAAGATATAAAACAAGTGAGACAATAATTATTGAATGAACCACAGAAATCAGAGTACTCAGATCCATACAGCTATACAACATAAGTGATAAAGTTTATACAACTAATATTAAACTCAAAATAAATAACTATCTCTAAATATATATTAGCACAAGTAGACTCCATAGTTATGCATAGTGGAATGATAAGCAATAACAGCTAAATAAAGTAATATGAGAGTACAGCCTCCTGCTTTCCTCCTGTCCATCTCTACATTCTCACCAGACCTGATATACCTAATCTACTCATTTAAGAGTACTCGGAATAATAGGAAGCAAAGCATAAAATCCTGAGTCATACAATAGTCTAGTGTGAGTGGTAGAAAATCTCAAATACTATAAATTCGGTATACTAGGACAAATGGTATAGAAAATCATACCTGGCTTGACATTGCATCCACAGAATCAGACATAAACAAAATATATGCTACTCTACATCGTAATCATCATGGTCTACTATACATCACAGTACTAATGGGTGTCTAGATATCTTTATATACAATATATATATCGTGTGACATACCTAAGGTGATAAGCAATCAAGCAAACATAACATCCATCATCCATCCTAACATTCACTCACTTAGTGCATTGGATATATGATACTTATATGATTCCATATCATAGTCAAGGACTACACAGTGTCCAGGTTTCTCGATACCCAAATCTAAGCCACTCGGTAAGAAAGGAACCAAACTGACATCGCACACAGTCCTGGGTAAAATGGATCGAAACATCACATGATTCTAGGCACATCGCATTCCCAAGTTAGCATCCTCACATACCCATGCTTTACGATTACACTCTAAAACCTATTATTATCAACGATCCCTTTGTAGATGTCATCTGCAGTAGAGCATATCCTAGAACTGTGCTTAGAACTCCAATCTGAAGTCATCGTAGTTAGGAACTATTCTCAACGGCCATCATTAGTCGTAAAATGTCATCGTTTGTCCCATAAACTTCCTTCAATAGTTCCTTCAATTTGAATTATAGTCACTTGCTATACATCTCGAAGTATGGCTATTCCTCGTCAAAGCCATCACTTCCCATAACAAAATCACCATCATCGAATCATGCATTGTTATTGTCGAAAATCATTACCGAGCCTTATGGTTTTATATTGACCCAAGCCTTATCTTGAAATAGTAGTGATTTGGCTCGAAGTAGAAGCCAAAGTGAAAACTCAAAGCGTGTGTGAGTTGAGCCCAAAGCAAGCACGTGAATTACCCGAAGCCGCTTTACAAATTTCCATCACTGACCCATACGACCCTTATCTAAGCACCATCAAACTGACCTCCACCGAACCATACTACCATGATCCATGCCTCGACAAGCTCCACCGATCAGACACTTCTCCACTCAAAACCCTTCTTTATTGAACCAAACAACCCCATGGATCCCTGATCTGACACTTCTGCACTCAAAACCCTCCTTCATCGAACCAAACAACCCCATGGATTGGTATCAATCCATGGGTCACCGATCCAACACTTTGCATTATTTCCTTTACATTGCTCCACTTATCCAACACCTAGCATGACTCGAAGTTACTCCCCTCCTAGCTTGAAGCATAGCTCGCGATCGATCCCATACTTGCAATTCTCCCATATTTTACACATGACTTATGCATACACGCTAGCAACCTGAAGCATTCCATCAAATAACTTGAAGTGAACCATCCTAAGGCACGAGCATGCCCCAAAGCCACTTCCCATTGATCCATAGTCTTTAAACTGCCATCGATCCATCTTCAATTGACCATAACCTGAGCAAACAAACTCCAAACGACTTGAAACTTAAAATATAGCTTTAGGGTGTCCTTCTTGACCTACCCTATGGATTGCAAGTCAATTGGACGACTTGACCTTCATGAGCCATCACCGATTCCAAACTAGCTCCTAGAATAAAATCGCCATTCGATCAGCGTTTTTAACCATTCAAACATCATACATTCACGAAAAAATTACACATAATATATCCATGGAAGCATATATCTACACACAACAAAGTGAAGCTTAAATCTAAGGATAGAAAATAAAATATTAGAAAATAGGAGAACCATTAGAACACAATTTCACAAATCTTTTCCAAATAATTTGAAATTAACATATGTGATCAGTTAAAATTTAAAACATGTTTTAGGATCTAAAAATTATTTTAAAACATTATTTTAAAGTGTATAATAACTAATTAGCAAGTGAGGGATCCTACTCACTCACCTAAATCCAAAGCAAACCCAAAAGTGCATGAATCTCGAGATGAACAGCAGCTCCAAGATGTCTCCAATAGCTAATCCCTCAACCCAAGTACTAATCTCGTTAATCTCCTTTTAATGAAAAGGTTTGGCTAATTAAAGTAAGGTTTAGAGTGTTTTAAGGCTAGAGAATGTTAATAGTGTCTCTCTAACTATTTTGCGAAGTGTGAAAGTGAGAAGGAGAAGTCCCATCAGCCTCCTTTGGATGCTAATCTCGAAATGGGCCTTGGGCTTAGCCACTCATTTTCTTAATTACACACTAAGTTGTTCAAAATCGAGTCAAACTTCAAATAGCCCTATCTCCCAAATGGTATGTTAGCACCAAAATTGGTCACTAACCTCGTTGAGAAAGATTGTGTAGAGATATAAGTGATGAAGATAAATTAAACAAGGAAGAATATGCTAATTCAAATGCAAAAAGTAAGAACACCGGATTTATAGTGGTTCAGCGTAATTGCCTACGTCCACTTTGAGATTAAACTTTATTGATCTCCTTAATGATTGATTACAAATACAATTCGTAGATCAAATGCTTGAATGAAGTTGCTAAATAAAGAAGATGAGTCTGAAAAATGGCAGAGTCTCTCAGTGTTCCCGAAAAAAGGTCCCTTTTCACTGTGCCCATACCCCTCTATTTATAGACAAAGATGGGTTGGACTTCCCAGGTGGGCTCGGCAGCCGAACACTCTGGCCCAAATACAGTGGTCACCATATGCCGAACCAGATAGGCCGAACATAATGATGCCGAACCACCTTCTCTATGCCGAACGATATGCTTGCTGCGTGGGAAGAGTGGAACGAATGTCAGTCGAAGCCGAACGTGCCTCCGGCCGAACGAAGCGCTTGATCGAATGTTGTCTCTGGCCGAACGTTGGTGTTGGCCGAACGATAGCTTTAACCAAACAATGCTTCTGACCGAACGTTGTCCCTGGCCAAACGATGGCACTGGCCGAATGTTTGCCTTTAGCTGGACGATGTCTCTGGCCGAACGATGGTTCTGGCCGAACGATAGCTTTTGACGAACAATACAGCCATGCCGAGTAGTCGTATACGCCAAACGTCTTTTGATGTCGAGTACTCCTGGACGCCGAGTGCTCCTGGACGCCGAGTGCTCCTGGACGCCGAGTGCGCCTGGACGCCGAGTGCTCCTGGACGCCGAGTGCTCCTGGACGCCGAGTGCTCCTGGATGCCGAGTCCTCCTGGATGCCGAGTGTTCCTGGATGCCGAGTGCTCTTGGATGCCGAGTGCTCCTGGATGTCGAGTCCTCCTGGATGCCGAGTGTTCCTGGATGCCGAGCACTCCTGGATGCCGAGCACTCCGTTGCCTGGTCAAATCTCCAGGAAACACTTGCCCCACAAAGTGTATTACGTGACCGAATCGTGATGCGCTTTGATTCATGTAACCTTCATGTCCCGTTTCAAATATTTGACTGACTTCGAATAGAGATGCCTTTTTTAGAATGACAGCAGTTGAGGCGTGTGCCGAACGTGGTGTAAATGCCGAACGATGCACTGGAAACCGAGCGCTCTTCAATTGCCGAACGTCATTGCGTGCTGATGCCGAACGATGCAACTTTGACCAGTTCCACCGGATGTAGCCTTTTCGACTTCTTCTTTTTTCCAATAAAAGCCGGCACCTCCTTCTCTATTCCCTTTTTACATTTCCAACACCTCTGCCTTGTACCTGCCGAAGCTCCCAGTGCAACATTCTCCAACTATTCGTCGACTTCTCCCAAATCTTCATCCTATCAACTAGGTACCTTCTCTTCCACATAAACATGGTCTTTACACTTGAACTCCCTAATTGAAGAGGTAGATTAAAAGGTTGCCAGAGTCACTCGACGAGGGTGGAAGGAAGAGTGAATAGAGATGGGTTTTCTAGGAAGTCACTGGTAGATGTACTGTGGTTCGGCATAAGTCTTTTGTGTCGAACGAGATTGGTGGAGGAAAGAGTATAGGAGAAGTAGGAGATGATTAGGGGCATCGAGTGGTATGGTCTGGTACGACTTGCCGAACGAGTTGCCCTCGTGGTTCGGTGTGGATGGAGGAAGGGATGAGGCCACCGTTAAGGACAGCGTGCCGATGGTCGTCTCAGCCGAACAGTCATAAATGCCGTATCATACTTAGGCTAAAACACGCCGAACAAAACAAGGCTGGACACGACTTACATGCCGAACAAAAACTTAGCCGAACCAAAATTTAGCCGAACAAAGACTTAGCTGAACAATGACTCAGCCGAACAATGACTCAGCCGAACAAAGATTTAGCCGAACAATGACTTAGCTGAACAAAGACTTAGCCGAACCAAAATTTAGCCGAACAAAGACTTTAGCCGACTAATCGCAAATGCTGAACACTTATTAACTATATCTACTCGTATAGCAAAACAAGAAACAGAACCCAAGCATACTAGCATATGTGAAGCCGACCCGGATCACTAACAAACATAAATCTGAACTTAGGTTATCATACGTTTTCTGGATCTGGAATTACAATCACCAAAAGGCAGGCTTCTGGGGACGGTCAGCGATGACGGTCTTCGAAGGCGATGACTTGACGCTCAGTTTTATATCAATAACGTTGCGACCTTCAAACTTTCAACGCTTTTACACGATTGCTTGCACTATTTCACACACCACATGGGGGGAATATTCGTGTTGTTAATTCTAACGTTGAACATTTTTCAAGTATAGTTTTCACAGGTACTTAGACAGATTCATTATTTATTGGGGATGTCCAAGAAGTCTAGCTCCGCCACTATATCTGATAGGCCTGGGCCGTCATCAAGGCAAGAAGCCACTGATACCTCAAATCCGTCGACTTCCCCTGCTCATAATTTAGCACCCGATGCCCTGGAGGCAACAATTCTCTTAGACAATCCGATTGACCCACAAGCTTCGAAGATCAATGAAGCCGCACTTCGACGAATATGTTCCATCCATGGGATTCCTTTCGCCGATGTGCTAGTCCCGTCGCGTCATGATCGTCCTCACCTGCCCCCAGTCGGATATACCACCTGCAACAAGTTTATGTGTTGGATGGGCAGCGTGCCTCCATTCAATTTATTTCTTCGGGACGTGTTGCAGTACATAGACATCGCCCCGTCGCAGCTGCATCCAAATGGTCATGCGTTTATATACGGGACCTACCTACTCTTCATGGCCGTCTTCTCTAGGCCTCCAACTTCTGGCGACATCCGATACATTTACATGATCAAGAAACGGAAAGATAGTCCCTCCTTCATGTTCCTTGAGCCGTACCATAAATGCCAAATCTTGACAGGAGCATGCAGTAAATTTGCCCTGTACAAACAGGAATGGTTCTACGTGCGTTGCCCTCCTGGTTTTGCGAGGAGATGGGTTGAAGGCAGTAAGTCTCTTCACTGAGTTATCATTCGTGTTTAATTGGAGTTATGCTTTTCCTAACTCCTTGTTTCATCTTTTCAGGTATCAACCCGCGTCCGGAGGGCCGAGGATATTCTGAGGCCGTTGAAGCCATTAGAGCCCTTCCTGCCGAGGAACGAGACATCCAAACCATCATTTCAAATGAATCATTGTCGTGGTTCGGCTTGCTAGCCCCTGGTCGTCGGATTAACCTCCCGGAGGGCGTCTCCATTCCCAAGCCAGCATCTGGTAAAGGGAAAAAACAAGCTGGATCATCATCGCGCCACTCTCCCGATGCGCATGAAGAGGGTGAGCACAAAGAGGATGAAGCTCCTGAGACTCAAGGCGAGAATGTGGGTCCCGCTTGGAATCCGGCGGTCGAAGTTCACGATATTGAAACGTCATCCTCCCCTTCGAAGGGAAAGAAAAAGTTAAAATACAAGATACGGAAGGAGAAAGTTGGGGGAACTTCAAAAGTTATGCTTATCCCGCCAGAGAAAGAGGCTTCCTCACAGCACATGGAAAGTTCTCTAAGGGGTTTGTCGAATCTTTCCATCCCCGACGATATACTTAATTACGGGTTTGACGATCCTGAAGCTCTCAAGCTTTCTTCGCCCGCTAGAGGCAATGCGGGAGTTCAACTCCCAATCCAGGGAGATAATACTCCGATTAGTAAAGACAAAAGAACTGGTCTGTCGGGGGGAATACTAGGACACACATGCACATACGCATTCCATCATACAGTTCTTCTATATTTCATCATTCCGGACGAGATTCAGGTTCGGGCAGACGTAGGGACAGAGATGATTATGAAGATCGAGACAACCGTCCCCGCGATTCGTCTTATCATAAGAAGGCATATTCCCAATCTTCATAGTCCCGTGGTCCTCCTCCTCAAACTGAGACTGATAAAGAGAAGCCTCCACAGAAGGGGTCCCAACCCGATGCCTCCCGGGAACAACATTCCGGCTCCTCGAGTACAAGGCAAATTCGAGAGCATCGGAAAAGATCATAATTTTCAAAGCCTCCTCCCCCTATTCCTGTGGCTGACCCAACCATAGCGGAGAAGATGGTCGAACTCAAGGCCAAATTCCCAAAAATCGGCTTCGACGGTCTGAAATTTCTCCCAGCTATTCACCACATCCCTGGGCATGTTAAACAAAGCGCTCTTGCCTGCAATAACGACGTCTATGTTCAACATGACGCGTTTGCCCATCTGGTCGAGAAGGTCTCTGAGGTATCTATTGAGCGACAGCATGAAATTGATCGCTTGAAGTTAGAAGCTAGCTTTGACAAGGATATTATCAAGGGTCAAGATGAAGAGCTTGCTTCATATAAGTCGAAACTTGAAGCCGCTAAGCAAAGTGCAAAAGATACCGCTGAGGCAGTCACTCATTTAGAGACAACCCACAAGAAGGAACTCGATGAAGCAGTCCAGCGCAGCGGTGCCCTTGCCTTAGAAAAAGATTCCCTCCAAAAAGAAAAGGACGCGCTTGCCATACAAGTCAAAGAGTTGAAAGAATTACTCTCCAAAGAGAAAGAGGATAAAGTAGCTGCTCAGGAAGAGTCACAACGATATTGTGATGAAATCGTCGCTACTCAGCTCTTGAAAACGAAGCTCGATGGCGAACTTGTTGGGGTTGAAAAAATGAAAGATGAAGCCCGTGAGGAGGGCAAAAGAAAAGCTGCGGAGGAGATTGATTCTCGTCTCGAGGCGGCCGCAGAGGCCGGCAGGGAAGAGGTCAAGTGCATGTTTGACCCGTTGATTGCTGAGTATGGAGCTCGTGTCCTTATGCACCGCGACTTGACATTCTTGGGCGAGGGCTATCTCGAATCCCTAGCTGAGGCCTGGGAAACTTTAGTGAAGATTAGGAAAATCGAGTCGGGCTCTGAGGATGTCGATGAGGATGCTCTGGTGAAGGAGTTTCTTAGAGGGAACGAGCCAGCGGATTTATCAGCAGCTTTGGCGCTTTATAGCAAAGGCTCTCCCCTTCCAAAAGAGAAAAGTGACGAAGCTGGCCCATCTGGGGCTAAGACTACGGCTCCTCATACTGCTGCTCCTTCTATCGCTCAACCGGCCGGTCGGCCGACACTTGACCCATTCGAGCAGCATGCCGGCTACGATCCTGAAGATCCCGGGCTCGGCGTTCATGTGCTATCTCCTATTCTGGAGAGTGAAACTCCACGCGCAACTGATAGCCAGCCAGAACCCAGTAGGCATCTCTTCTTTTTTAGAAGTTAAAAGATCTGTTACTTTCCAGCAGTGGTTATTTGTTCTAATGTTCATTCTTTAAGTTTTCATGCAGGCTGTTCTGACCCCGAGCCAACTCCGAGGAGCGATGACGCCAAGGAGGAGGCAGGGAAAACAAGCGATGTTGCTCATGCGGGAGTAACTCTCGACCCTGACGCTCAAGTGATCGGGGCGCTAGATGATGATAAGCTTGACACCTCATCTCCCGCCGAAGGGAGTGATGAAATCGAAATCACTAGCGCCTCTGAACATACCTCGAAGGTGAGCATGAAAGAGCGTCTTGCCGAAGAGGAGAAGAAAAAAGTCGAAGTCAAAGTTGAGCCTGAAATACTGGAACTCACCGACCCGCGGAACAGACCTTTGAAGATCATTCTCCCGGGCAAGTTCAAACCTCTGGATGTCCCCTCTCCTACTCCTGACTCTGCTTCTTTAGCAAGCAAGAAATCCAAGAAGAAGCGTGAGGGAGAGGATTCATCGAAAAAAACAAAAGAAGACAAGAAGAAGAAACCGAAGAAATAGTCGCTATACTCGTTCAACGAGATTTTGCTTAAGTGTTGTAACTACTTTCATCTTTTTGTTTCCGTAGTTAGTGTAGATAGGCTTTTGACTCCAAGTTTTGGAGGGATAACTATGTAACCTCATTTTGGACTATTAAATAAAGTTCAGTTCCTTAGTCATTTGAACGATTCTTTTACTTTTTTAGCTTTCTGAATAACTGCGGTCAAAACTCAAGCACTTATGAGTCGTATGTTTCCCAGTTTATTCTCGCGTTGTTCGAACATTCTTCGGAGTGGCATTCTTCTTGTTCTACATCCCTTGAGTACTTAGAATTTTTTCTAAGTTCACGTTCCAGGGACTTATAGTAAGTTGACCCATATTCTGGGGACTCAGAAATCGAAGTCGTTTATACTCTACTCCACGCTCCGGGGACTTAGAGTACTCCAGCCCGCACTTTGGGGACTCGGAGATCGAAGTCGTTTATACTCTACTCCACGCTCCGGGGTTTTAGAGTACTCCAGCCTGCACTCTGGAGACTCGGAGATCGAAGTCGTTTATACTCTACTCCGCGCTCCGGGGACTTAGAGTACTCCGGTCCGCACTCTGGGGACTCGGAGATTGAAATCGTTTATACTCTAGTCCGTGCTCCAGGGACTTAGAGTACTCCGGTCTGCGCTCTGAGAACTCGGAGATTGAAATCGTTTATACTCTAGTCCGTGCTCCGGGGACTTAGAGTACTCCGGTCCGCGCTCTGGGGACTCGGAGATTGAAATCGTTTATACTCTAGTCCACGCTCCGGGGACTTAGAGTACTCCGGTCCGCGCTCTGGGGACTCGGAGATTGAAATCGTTTATACTCTAGTTCGCGCTCCGGGGACTTAGAGTACTCCGGTCCGTGCTCTGGGGACTTGGAGATTGAAATTGTTTATACTCTAGTCCGCGCTCCGGGGACTTAGAGTACTCCGGTCCGCACTCTGGGGACACGGAGATTGAAATCGTTTATACTCTAGTCCGCGCTTCGGGGACTTAGAGTACTTCGGTCCGCGCTCTGGGGACTCGGAGATTGAAATCGTTTATACTCTAGTCCGCGCTCCGGGGACTTAGAGTACTCCGGTCCGCGCTCTGGGGACTCGGAGATTGAAATCGTTTATACTCTAGTCCGCGCTCCGGGGACTTAGAGTACTCCGGTCCGCGCTCTGGGGACTCGGAGATTGAAATCATTTATACTCTAGTCCGCGCTCCGGGGACTTAGAGTACTCCGGTCCGCGCTCTGGGGACTCGGAGATTGAAATCGTTTATACTCTAGTCCGCGCTCCGGGGACTTAGAGTACTCCGGTCCGCACTCTGGGGACTCGGAGATTGAAAATGTTTATACTCTAGTCCACGCTCCGGGGACTTAGAGTACTCCGGTCCGTGCTCTGGGGACTCGGAGATTGAAATCGTTTATACTCTAGTCCACGCTCCTGCGACTTAGAGTACTCCGGTCCGCGCTTTGGGGACTCGGAGATTGAAATCATTTATGTGGGTTTACTCATCATACAAAACAATGTAGCTCTAGTGGTTCATCACCCGATTATGAGATATAGAAGCGTTAATAATTTATGAAAAATACGGCTTCAAGCCTTTATTAATGAAAAACAACTAAACCGCCTGATTACATGGCTGAAGGAAAATAAGCTATGACTGAATGGAAACATACAGGAAATAACCGTGCCTAAAACAAGAAAGAAACATGCTAAATGTAATAATGTCGCAAATGTTCTATGCTCGGGGGATTGTCACGCCATCAACGGTTGCTAGCTTGAATGTTCCCTCTCCAAGCTTCCATTCAATGACGTAAGGACCTTCCCAACTGGGATTCATACGCGACGGTACCGGGAAAACTCGTTTCAAAACGAGATCACCCACATTAAAAATCCTTGGGCGGACTCTGCCGTCGTAGTAACGCTTGACTCGGTGCATATGTGTTGCCTCCCTTAATTCCGCCTCTTCACGTTTTTCATCGATGCAATCCAGTGATTCCAACAAGAGGTCCTGATTCGTCTTGGGATCATAATATGTTACTCGGTGCGATGGAACTTCAAGTTCCACGGGTATAACGGCTTCAGAGCCGTACGCCAAGGCAAATGGAGTGTGGCCGGTCGCGGACTTGTGGGTAGTTCTATAAGCCCATAACGCTGTTGGGAGTTCATCTACCCACTTGCCTCCGACCTTCTCCAAACGCTTTTTCAGTATGGGCTTAATTATTTTGTTAACGGCCTCGACTTGTCCGTTAGTTTTTGGGTGTGCAACTGCGGCGAACTTCTTCTCGATGCCATACTTTAAACAAAACTCTTTGAACTCTCTGCTTTCAAACTGCGTACCGTTGTCCGTAATGATGGTGCGAGGGAGGCCAAAGTGGCATATAATGTTTCGTACGATGAAGTTAATGACCTTCTTAGAGGTGATTGTGGCCAAAGGTTCTGCCTCAGCCTATTTTGTGAAATAGTCGACCGCAACTATCGCGTATTTCGCTCCACCTTTGGATATAAGCAAAGAGCCGATTATGTCGATTCCCCAAATTGCAAATGGCCAGGGACTAATCATTTGTGTGAGTTCCGTTGATGGAGTCCTCGGGATTTTCGCATACCTTTGACACTTTTCACATTTCCTTGCGTAGTCTCCAGCGTCCCGATTTACGGTGGGCCAGTAATATCCATAGCGAAGGATCTTTTTTGCTAGTGTTTGCCCCCCAGTATGGTCGCCACATTCCCCTTCGTGAACCTCCTTCAAAACTCGCTTTGTCTCATCATGAGCGATGCATCGTAATAAGGGGACCGAGAACCCCTTTCGATACATTAATCCATCATGTATTACGTATCGCGCGGCCTTTCGAAGGACCTGTCGTCTTTCGCTCCTTTTTCCTGGTAAAGTCCCGGTTTTCAGGTATAGTTTGAATGGGGTTATCCACGACTCCCTCTCGACTCCTGTTTCCAACACACAATCAACTTTCATTGCGTCTATGCTTGGAGCATGCAAGGCCTCAATGGTAAACAATCCCATTTGTTGCGCATCGCTAGTTCTAGAAAATTTAGCCAAGGAGTCGGCTTCTTTATTCTGTTCGCGCGGGACATGCGAGATATCATAATGCTCAAGGTTCGATAGGAGTTCTTGAACCATAACAAGATACGGAGCCAGCCTCTGTCCCTTTGCTTGGTAATCTCCCTGCACTTGGTAGACCACCAACTGCGAGTCACAAAAGATTTCAACTGATTTGACTCCGAGTTCTCTAATGAGTTTTAAACCGGCAATTAGTGCTTCATATTCTGCTTCGTTATTTGTAGCCGGGAAATCGAGCTTCAGAGCGTAACAAACCGATCGATTTTCCGGAGTTACAAGAACTATGCCCGCACCAGAGCAACGGTCGTTTGATGCTCCATCTGTGTACAATTTCCACCGAACGGAGGGAACGACATTGCGATTGTCTGGTTTGTCGAATAAAGTGAACTCAGCGATGAAATCTGCTAACGCTTGCCCCTGTATGGCCCTTCGTGGCAAGTAGGCGATATCGAACTGGCTCAACTCGATGTTCCATTTTAACAATCTTCCAGAAGTTTCCGATCGTTGGAGTACCTGTCGTAGGGGTTGGTCGATATAAACACTGATTGAGTGTGCTTGGAAGTATGGGCGCAGCTTACGTGATGCAATCACCAAGCAATAGGCCAATTTCTCGATTTTAGGGTAATTTCTTTCTGCCCCCGTTAAACGCTTGCTAACGTAATACACCGGCTTTTGGATTCGGTCCTCCTCGCGGACCAAAGCCGTACTTATAGCATGTGGGGATACGGCCAAGTATACGTACAGCATCTCATGGTCTACCGGTTTTGACAGCATTGGAGGACTCTCCAGATGCCTCACCAGATCCTGAAATGCTTCCTCACAATTGGATGTCCATTCGAAATTCCTCTTCCCTTTCTTTATTATATCAAAGAAAGGGATGCACTTGTCCGTGGCCCTGGATATGAATCGGCTCAACGCAGCTACTTTTCCATTCAAGCTTTGTACATGTTTTATTGTTCTGGGCACTTGCACATCATGAATAGCTTGAATCTTTTCTGGGTTAGCTTCAATTCCCCTGGCATTGACGATGAATCCCAAAAACTTTCCCGCCGCAACGCCGAAGGAACACTTCAGAGGGTTGATCTTCATCCCATAATATCTACGTATGTCGAACATTTCAGCCAAGTCTCGAATGTGGTCGTTTGACTGTCGTGACTTCACGAGCATGTCATCCACATAGACTTCCATTGTTCTACCAAGCTGGTCTTTGAACATTCGATTCACCAAACGCTGATAAGTTGCTCCTGCGTTTTTCAGTCCGAAGGGCATTACCACATAGCAATACAACCCGACGGCTGTGATGAAACTGGTGTGTTCTTGATCTGGAATATGCATCGGGATTTGATTGTAGCCCGAGTATGCATCCATGAATGATAATAACTCATGTCCTGCGGTGGAGTCGACCAACTGATCAATCCTAGGCAATGGGAAACTATCCTTAGGGCATGCCTTGTTCAAATCGGAATAGTCTACACAGGTTCTCCATTTCCCATTCGCATTTTTCACCAGCACGGGGTTCGACACCCACTCAGGGTAGAGGGCGTCGCGGACAAACCCATTGGCTTTGAGTTTATCCACTTCCTCTCTGAGAGCAGCGGACCTCTCTGGATCCATCCCTCTCCTTTTTTGTTTAACCAGGACGTATTTCGGATCTATGTTCAACATATAACTCGTAATGGCAGGAGAAATCCCGCACATATCAGAATGCATCCAGGCGAAAAAATCAAGATTTGCTCGGAGGAAATCGCTAAGGTCTTCAGTCATTGCAGGACCGAGTTGTGATCCGATCTTTAGTACTCGCGATGGGTCGTCTTGGCTGACTGAGATGTCAATTGTTAATTCAGCCGGCGCAGCCTTTTCTTCCCTGGGTTCCTCATCGTCGTCCCTCGGATCTATGTCTCTGAAGATCCGAGAGTTATGCCCGAGCCAGGGCTCGGGCACTACTTGTCAATCATCATTATTAAGGATGCGGATAGGAATGTCCGCAACCTTTCCTTTCTCCCTCCGATGGGCCTCTCTTAGCTCTGCCACATAACATGCCCGACCGGTTGCCTGGTCGCCATGAACAACTCCTACTCCTTTGTCAGTCGGGAATTTCAAAGTCAAGCACTACGGGGCTAATGCCGCCCTAAACTCAGCCAGGGCCGGTCGGCCCAAGAAAACATTATACGGAGAATCCACATCCAAGACTACGAAGGGTAGGATTCGCACCCTTCGATGTTCGCCTTGTCCCAGTTCAACTGGTAACTCGACATACCCCACTGCATCGGTCGCTGCGCCATTAAAGCCATGTATACGGGCTTTGGACGGTTTCAAGTCCTTTGTTTCCATTTTCATCTGGTCATAAGCCTTCTTGAAGATGATGTTAACAGAACTTCCGCAATCAATCAGAATCCTTTTCACATAAGCCGGTCCGATTGTCGTAGATATGACCATCGGGTCGATGGTTGGGGCCTCCACTTGGTCAGCATCTCTGTTTCTGAACACTATACCGTCTGTCATCATGCGCAGCTGCTTAGCAGGGGCCCCATCCTCCGTGTTCGAACAACATTCGAAATCTGCATGCTTCAGGGCACTAGCATACCGCTCCATCTCCTGCCAGTTCTTATCTGCGGGGTGTGGTCCGCCGATGATCGTGTTTATAAACAGTCTGCCCACAGTCCGGGCAGGCTCATCGGGATGACGCGGAACTGGAGCATGACCTGGGTTGGATGTTCCCTGTCCTCCTTCCTGAGGGTCCTTCACAAATTCCTGCAACTTCTTCTGCCTGATCAACTTCTCTATGGCATCGTGTAGGTGTCTGCACTCTTCTATATTATGCTTGTAGGTCTCATGGAAGCGGCATTATTTTCCAGTCCGTTTCTGTTCCTCGGTTGACTCTTTTGGACGTGGCTTTCTGTACTGAAAGGTATTGCAGGTTGAGAGGTAAATATTCTCAAGAGACGCATTCAGCGGGCTATACTCGTTGTAGCTCGGGATTCTCGACTTCCACTTCCCCGCTTCTCTCTTCTTCCCTTGATTTCTTCCTCCGGACTCCTTAGGCTGCCTAGGCTTGTTCTGGACATTGACTTGGACCTTTCCTGTGTTGTCTCCGGACTGCTTCACGGCAATGTTTCTTTTCTGGGATTCTTGGATAGGTCCTGGTGCCTTATCTCGCCTTACCCACCGAACTTCCTCTCTTCTTATGAACTGATGTGCCTTTGAGTAAAAACGTTCTAGTGTGGTCGGAGGTTTTCCTGCCAACCAGTCTCCAAATTCAGAATCCGGATCCACACCTCTCATTACAGCCATTAGAATTGCATGATCATTGGGATTACTGACTTCAGTTACCGCAACATGGAATCTTTGTAAATATTCCTTCAATGACTCCCCAGGATTTTGGATTACACTTGACAGAGACATTACGTCCTTTGGACGAGTAGTGTGTATTCTGAACTGCTCAAAAAACCTCTTTGCCAACTCCTCGAAATTGGATACGGACCGCGGAGGAAGTCGGGTAAGCCATATAGTAGCATTCCAGATAAAGTGATCGGAAAGCATCTACACTTGGTTGCATCATTTGCTCTAGCTGAATCCATCATCCATTTGTACCTCATGACATGTTGTCTAGGGTCAGTCTTTCCCTCATAAGCACGAATAGTTGGCATACTAAACTTTCTGGGGTACGCCGCCTGCAGCACAACATCTGTGAACGGAGTATGACTCCTCGATACTCCCCAATCGTCATTCGATAAGCCCTGATTTTCTTTCATCAATTGTCTGATCATGGCTGTCAGGTCTGGTGTCTGTATGGAAGGTGGGAGGTTAGAGTCTGTTCTATGCGACTGTCCATGCTGATGCCTCCTCTCCTGGCGATCTGCCAAACGTGCACCTTGAGGTTCGACATCGTTAGCGTTTTGATGGTCTGGGACTCCAGCCTCCTCCTGCACTCCAGCTCCTAAGTTTCTAGCTCCGGTTTGGTCACAGTCTCCAGCTGTTTGAACAGCAACACATGTCCATGCAGCTTCAGTCTTACGGCGTCTACGCTTGGGAGGTTCATCAGAGCAAGTTGAGCTGTCGGATGAGGAGTAAGGAGCGGGATTGCCCCCAGCATTCTGTTGCTACTGTTGAGTGAGTTGTCCCATCAGGTTGGCGTTAGCTTGCGTCTGCTCTCCTAGTTGTCTCCTACTTTCCCTGAGTTCTCTCATCAAGTCGTTGAACTCTATTCTGGTGACAACTGGAGTCTAGTCCTGGGCGGCAATTCCTACACCCAAAATCGCTGGTTGATTGCTAGGTCCTGCTTGTTGTACGCTAGCAGTCTCATGGGCATCCGCATTATGAGAAGCTGACCTGGTACGTTGTCTTGCCATTGTAGAGTTATTGGTAGGAACTTTGAGTAGAATCAACGGATGTCCTATCAATGGGTCGGATCTTCTTTGGGAGATTTGTTCAATCCAGTAGCTTCAAAGCAGATCCTTGAGGTCTGAGAATTCAGTTCTCAGTGAAAGCACCAAAGTGTTAGCAGCAAAATTAGTCACTAACCTCGTTGAAGAAAAATTGTGTAGAGATATAAGTGATGAAGATAAATTAAACAAGGAAGAATATGCTAATTCAAATGCAAAAAGTAAGAACATCGGAATTATAGTGGTTCAGCGTAATTGCCTACGTCCACTTTGAGATTAAACTTTATTGATCTCCTTAATGATTGATTACAAATACAATTCGTAGATCAAATGCTTGAATGAAGTTGCTAAGTAAAGAAGATGAGTCTGAAAAATGGCAGAGTCTCCCCAGTGTTCCCGAAAAAAGGTCCCTTTTCACTGTGCCCCTGCCCCTCTATTTATAGACAAAGATGGGTTGGACTTCCCAGGTGGGCTCGGCAGCCGAACATTCTGGCCCAAATACAGTGGTCGCCATATGTCGAACCAGATAGGCCGAACACAATGATGCCGAACCACCTTCTCTATGCCGAACGATATGCTTGCTGCGTGGGAAGAGTGGAACGAATGTCAGTCGAAGCCGGACGTGCCTCCGGCCGAACGAAGCGCTTGATCGAATGTTGTCTCTGGCCAAACGTTGGTGTTGGCCGAACGATAGCTATAACCAAACAATGCTTCTGTCCGAACGTTGTCCCTGGCCGAATGATGGCACTGGCCAAACGTTTGCCTTTAGCCGGATGATGTCTCTGGCCGAACGATGGTTCTGGCCGAACGATAGCTTTTGACGAACAATACAGCCATGCCGAGCAGTCGTATACGCCAAACGTCTTCTGATGCCAAGTACTCCTGGACGCCGAGTGCTCCTGGACGCCGAGTACTTCTGGACGCCGAGTGCTCCTGGACGCCGAGTGCTCCTGGACGCCGAGTGCTCCTGGACGCCGAGTGCTACTGGATGCCGAGTGCTCCTGGATGCCGAGTCCTCCTGGATGCCGAGTGCTCCTGGATGCCGAGTCCTCCTGGATGCCGAGTCCTCCTGGATGCCGAGTGTTCCTGGACGCCGAGCACTCCGTTGCCTGGTCAAATCTCCAGGAAACATGGTAAGTCCATTTTTCTATTATGACCGCTTTAAGAAAAAAGGAAACCATCATCTTGATCTAATGGAAGTGGTTTCAGATCCCAATTCAGCTCATATAAAAAGTTGTAATTCATACAAGATTTTCAAGGTCAAAAACGTCCGATTAAAATTCCAAGAATGGAAAAGGTCTCTAATAATCATTTCCCAAAGTTATAGAATTATACGACTCTAAGTAAAAATAATATTAATATTATACGATCCTATAATACGTAAAATACGGGTCGTTACACTTAATCAAAGCTAGCTCCTTAAGATCACTTATTCCATCTCCTTGCCTAATTCTAAGCTAGACCACATCCTTGCCTGATTACCATGTCCATGCCTTTTCTTCTCACTCTCTACCTTGTTTTATCTTTCAAAAGTACTTTCTAGTGCTTTGGTAATAAAGTGTAAGTACTATCTATGAGTTTGAGTCAAATTAGAGAACTTAATATGCTTGATTTTATTGTTGTTTTTAAGATATCTTTGAAGAGATAAATAAAGTAGGATGATTTGATTAAACTATGCAGTTAAAACGCTTAGTGGTTACATAGTTGTGAAGTTAAAAAATGTTGTAGCGGGGATATCGTAAAATAACAGAGATGTAAGAATCTTTATTAGGGAAAAAAAATCAAATTTCCAAAGTAGATTTATTCCCAATCCCCAGTCTTTCATGTAAAAAAGAAATGTTGTCTACTCCTATATAACAAAATCGAAAAATATCATGATCCATGCAATTCGGACTTGATAAATATAATAGTGTTCTAATTTATATTTAGTGCTTAAGACTTGAATTGGAACTAGACCCTAAATTTGTTGATTTGGTATATAAGAGAGATGGTCAAATCAATCGTTTTATATTAACATTTCTAAAGCAACTGCTGCAAACCCCTGATTTAGCAGATATAGCAGGAATTAGTGGGGCTTTAAGTCGATCTACTATTTAATAGTGCTAAACTAAAATATCATAGCATTCTCAGTGCGCTAAGTGCTTTGGCAGGGTATTAGCATGGCAGTACGGACTTTAACTACATAGGATTTAAGGAATTAATGTGTAAATGAGAGAGGTATGCATGTGTACATATGGAATGGTAAAAGAGACTAAGGAAAAAAGAGTCATTATCCCCTAGCATCTTTATTCCCATGTTCCTTTGTCCCTTTATCCCCTCATCTTCATCTGTTACCATCACTAAAGTCTCCTCTCTTATCTTCATCTAAAACCACATTCATAGATTATATGCTTTTATATTCAACTTAAATAAATGAACATCTTAGTTTCAAACACTAATCACATTTATATGTATATTGACCGTTGACAACTTTCATCATACTTAAACCTGATTATGGATAAAAGATTATCGTCCATATCATCGACTATTTCCCCTTTTACTTATGTATGTAAAAATATTCCAAAATTGATTTGTTAACATTAACCTCATTCGATTAAGTATGTATAAGTGATATGAAAATAGAGTCATTACAATTATCGAGCAATTGATCCAAAAAGGGGCATTAATACTCATTATGGAGCAAATGCTCCATAAAGAGCATCGTTGGTGGAGCAAGTCTTCTAAATGAAGCATGTTAACGCTCCTTAATGAAGTGTATGCCCCTGAATAAAGCACCTAATGCTCCAATTTTAGAAAAAACAAGGAAAAAGTAATAGAGAAAATAGCACTTTAGTCAAAATTCAATGGGTCTTGATCTTGAAAATTGAAATTTTTGGTCATAAAAAAGGTGGTCCGAAAAAAAAGTGGACGCTCTAAAGAAGGAGCATCGTGAGAATTTTACAATCCAATTCTCACAACCACTGGTCCATCTTTTCAAAATAGAAAAGGGGGAAGAAGGTGGTGCGGAAAAAAGAGGTAATAAAAAGGGAGTAAAATAATATTTCATCCAAATTATTCTCCTCGAAAAACTTTAAAAAAATCTATTATTACTCTGTAAAAATACTACTTATACTTTCACCTTTTTAATCATGTCTTAGCCATGTAAAAGTGATACTTATATAAGAATATCGATAAACAAGAGCAAAAAAGTGAATGTAGGCTTCGTTAACAACTGAATCGCTATAAATCTGGTGTTATTTATTTCCTGCACTTTTTCTTTCTTTTTCTTTGATTTCCATTTTTTTGTATTTCGGTTCCTTTGCACTTATTGATTTTATTTTATTTTAAACATTTTATTCCCAATTTCAATTCTCAAGCACAAATTTACAAGTAAAATAATATCGAGATTTGTGGCCAAAAATCCCACAAACATATATCTCCATGTTATCTATGTTACTTAGACGTAACCGATAGATTTAAGTATGTGCCCTAGAGGAAATTTTGATTATAAATTAAACACCTAACTCTTATTGATAAATCTTGTTCAAAATAAAATTATTTTTTCTATTTTCTATTTTTATTGTGTGTGCCTATATTTTTATATATAATTGAATGTTAATGAGTACATTAAATACATATAATGAAGTCCCTAAGACTTAGTATTTAAGCGATCACAATTATGATTTTTTTTGTAATACACGAGTATTGGATTGTATAAATAAATATTTCTCCTTAAATGTTCCTAGTTAAGGTGTCTCAAGAAACGAATATTGAAACACCCATGAGACTAGTGTACATAATGTTATCCTTATGATGGAAAGTGATACACTTGAAAGTTGGGAACATGCAGCGGTAACGTACTTGTTGTTTAGGATTAACTATAGAACGCTTCTCGATAGTCTTTTATAGGGGATTTATATCAAAGTGAAAACAACGGATCTTATGTAATGATGTGTAGTAGTCTTTCGACTTAGGAGTAATGTAAATCTTGTGTATTAAGACCTTACTTTGATGATGGTTAATAACATGATATTGGTTCATGTTAAACTATAGTTAGGTAGATGTTGAGATACTGGAAGTGAAACACTAAGAAAGAGAGATTTGTTTCCTTTGACATACAAGGTTAGTGTCACCATAATTGGATTTTGACTCAAAGTTAATCTCTAGCCAAAATAACTACAGGTAATCGGTAAACGTTATCAAATTTAACTAAGTAACTTCATAGCTAGGCTTCACAACAAACTGCGGATATTATTAGAGTTTTGGCCAAAGAAAAGACTCTAGATGTTAAGTTACATGGTGTTGATGAAGATACAAAACGTGTACAATGTATCATTGCTTAGGGTGTTAGTTTAAATGATTATGAAGTAGGGCTTCACTAAGATGATCGGTAAGCATCTTATTTCGTAGCCTTAAATGTGCTTTAGTAAATTCTGCACAATCTTAGATAATTAAATATCTTAAATATTAACATAGGGCCAAAGTGACACTATAGAGACTTGTAGTATTTAATCATACTTTTTTATTGAATATTTTATAAAATGTTATACACTATTTTGGAGATGGTTTGGTATAAATTTATATAAAATATTTAGTATTTCAATGCCAAATTTAACTATTTAAATGTGTATAAATTTTGTTTATTTATTTGATTAAATTGTTTTGATTAATAAATTAAATGAGTCAATTTTAGAATTATATATATATGTATATTAAAAAACATAATTTAATCAATTAATTAAGGTATATTTTTAAATATAAGACTGCCTCTATACAGTGTAAACCATTGGTCAAAATGTGTTTATTCATATGGAGAAAATAAGGAATATATGGATATTTCCTAATATATTTTTTCCACTATAAATAGGACCCAGGGGTTCTAATTTGTTTTACTTACAAAAAAGAAAAGGCTTCATCTTCTCTATTAAAGCTAACTTACGCTTGGCGTTGCAAACTATAGCTAGAGTCGAGAAGGTAATCAATAAAGGTCAATTAACTATTCTAATGTGTACAACAATGGTTTGATAAAATAGGCAATTCTTCTTCTATTTTTTTAAAATGTGTTACTATAACACTATAACATTATATCATCTAAAATTAACAAAAAACAATTATTTTATAAACTAAAAAATTATTTATAAATTTTATTTATAAATAAATATGTGTATTATAATTTATATGTACAAGCTTTGTATACAAATTTTGAAATTATATATATGTATGTGTATGTGTATGTGTATAAGTTGTGTGTGTGTATCTGTATGTGTATGTTGTATACATATATAATTTCATTCGCATGTAATATATGTCTATATATTATATATAGTATAAATAATTTTATTATATATACAAATGAATAGAATATACACACACAAACACATAATTATGGGCAAAAAATCACATATATAAGTTTATTTTCAAAACAAAAGTATTATATATACACACATATGCGAATTAACTAGAACATATATTGAATATATTGGTTTATATATATATGCATGTATGTATGTATGTATGTATGTATGTGGTTTTATTTAAGTAAATAAATTATTTTAATTTGAAAATTATATTGCATATGTATTGGTGTAAAATGATGTAGTATGATAATTTAAGATATTAATTGTAATATAAAACTCAATTAGTATGTGGATCCTAAATAATTGAAATTAAATTTGACTATATGAGATATCGGTTATCATGTTAATTTTACAATATATTGATCCTATTTTATAAGATAATATCTTTGAATAAATAACTAACCATTTTAATCATTACTGTCATCCAAATTTATTGGTTTGTTGAATATATATATGTATATGTGTGTGTATTAATACCTGTATAATTCAAAATGTGTACATATATGTAAATACAAATATACATGTATAACTCTAATGACCGTGGGACTAATGGTAACACTATCGCCAGTGCTGTTTGTGCCACCCCATAGCTTGGCGATGAGAAGTGGTGAAGTATGGTGTAAGGTTTAACTAACGTTGGAAATCCAACATGTGAGGTGAATGGTCTAAGGATGAGTTTGGATGCTCGGATGACAGCGAACTTCATTCCACCATCCTCACCAATGGATAATACTCCTCCCCACCTGCTCTCTCCAGTGCTTATGACCTCATGAACATCTGCAAGGCCTGAGAAAGGGTGGTACTTGAAACCTCGATCGGGGAAGTTCATGTTCATCACAGAATACATGTCGTGTGTGGGCCAAGTAATGCAATTGACATTACTCCAGAGGTGGTCGTGCATAGAGAACCAAGAAACCATGGCTCCCCCTCACTAGAACGGCCATCTTCTTTTAAACGCCTTCGAATGACAGGAAACACTCAATACTTAGGATTTCAGCACCTTAGTGGTAGCACTCATGTCGCCGACCGAGAACATAGGGCACCCTTGGCACATTGCTAGTCCTATAAAGGTGTGACGGGTCATAAATAAAAAGAAGGGCAAGTCAGGCATTCACAGTTGCCATCTGTACATAGCGAGAGGAGGTCTTCGACCCTAACTCATCATCATCATCGTCACTCTCCATCGCCTCAGCGTTGCCTATCTCCAACTCCACAAAGGCACCGATTGTGTTCATAGTTGGTAATTGGCTAAACATTCCTGCAATAGGTCGATGTTGGCCTTTGGGAGGAAATGAACATTCTCATCCAGTGGCTGAATAGAATGCAAGTCCAGAATGTCATAGGCAAAGCTTTTACTAATAATGAGAATGAAGAGCCATTCCAAGGAAATCTTAATCACTTACATTCATAAACTTATTGACTAGTACGACGAGAGTGATGACCCATCAGATCACCACCGCATTTAATTCCATTACTCATGTCAGCCAGCTTTCATACCCAACAAACCTAATCTTTCCTTCCACTTTCACAGGACCAGAATTCCATTGGCTCCTACATCAACATCCAGCCAGCATCCATTTTTGGGCCTACCTATGTGTGGACTTCATGACCAGGTTCTTTGCTCTCAAGTCCCATGTCATGATGGCTAGTGAACTAGGAAACATCAGGCAAGGGACAACCAATAATATTTGATCATATTGAACCATTTTAACAAAAAATCCACTCGGGCTAGGGTGCTGACAAGAATAGACTGGTTGTAGCCCTCTACTCGGGGGTCAGGTATAAGTCAAGAATATGGAAGGAACTCCAAAAGCATCTGGCTATGTCCCTAACTAATTTCTATCAATGGACGAACAACATTATGAGGACGGAGGACGCAAATCTTTATGACAATGATATTGAGGCATGGCGCTCTAGCAAAGCTGGTCCCTGTGAAAACACTGATTTATGAGGTAATGGTCAGTAGGTAAACAACAAGAGGTGTGCAAAAGATGGCACCCGATACAAGCATGTGTTGCTAACTATGCCACTATGACTTGAGATATAGAGTCCATATTTCTTGTTACTTAGGATCATGTACCTTTCTAAATACAGCCCACCACTAGAGGTAGCGGAAGAGAGGAACCTCATGGCAATAGTAAATACTACAAGTACCATTAAATCAAACACAGTCCACTAATGAGTGTCATAAGCTAAAAGACAGGATAAAGAGGTTGATCCATGAAGGGGTGCTTTAGAGTACGTTTGGCACCAGATCAATGAAAGATAGACTCGCAACAACCTGCCGGCTCCGCCCCTAGCAACCAAACAACCATATGTGGGCCATAACCAACATCTTTACTATATGTGAGTGCTCGTATGTGGTCGGAAGTAGCTGGGGAGTACAGTCCTAGCACCGGAGAGAGGTAGGCTCAACGGACTAAGTCTATTCTTTGGAGCACCGAGCATCCAATGCACTTAGGTTGGAAATAGATCAGCTTATCATATTCACTATCGAAGACAAGGAAGATGTCTCTTACCCCCACCATGATCCTATGGTCATCACTCTTTCAATAGCCAACTCTAAATTGCATCAAGCCTTTATGGATGAGGGCCACTCAATTATCATATTCAAGCATGTCTTTGAGGCTCCTGGACCCTCTGCCTCTATCCTAAGCCCTTGTGCCTTGCCTATATATGGCTTTGCAAGTGTGGACATTATTCTAATGGGTACCGTTATCCCACCTTTTGTTCAGGCCAGGATACCACGAATTCAGCTAAAATGGATGGATTGGAAATCAAATACAGTTGCAACTATGGACGATAGTTGAATGGATTCGGATGGACAACACTCAAAAATGGCTAAGTATGGAATTGGCACTTTACCTAGGTGACGGATTGGATCGGATCCCTGATTTTTGTTCCAATAAAGGTGCAATCAGTATGAAGTCACAAGGAGGGCCCTTTGATGCTACATTTCATATTTCAAGTCGATTGGAGTTCGCATGCTCGAGTTCTGGACAAAAGAAGATGAATCGTATCGATCAAATCTGTGGTAATTTGCTTGGAGTCAGACCCAGGAATATTTGCTACTTGCTCGGAGTCAATGCATGGTTTGCTTGGAGTCACAGAAATTTGAAGTGCTGGATAGTGCTTGGATTCGGACATATGTTTACTTAGAGATTTCTTGTAGAAAATTGATCGGCACGGTCATTTTCATGCTCGGAGTCAGAATCACGTTTGCTTGGATTTTACCCGAGTCTAACCCTGGGCCTGAATTTTCAGTACCTGCTTTGAGTCAGAAAAGTAATTACTTCGGATCTCGCTTTGGGTCTACCCTGAAGTGGGTTTTTCGACGATCATTTTGGCGATTTTCGACGATGATCGGTCTATAACTCAAAATCTACAAAAGCAATCAACATGAAATTTGGAGGAAAACTACATTACACCATAAGAGACTCACCATTGATCGATGGGACCCATGATGAAGTTGGATTGATCGGTCATGATCCATATGGATCGATCCATAAAACAATTCAAATCAATGATGATCAATTATTATCTCACAAACGCAAAGTCGAAACGACACGAAGCTTTGAAAATAGTAAAATATAATGTAAAGGAACCTACCATATTGATTGCACATCTCGGAGA
This sequence comes from Allium fistulosum, assembly GCA_030737815.1. NCBI lineage: Eukaryota > Viridiplantae > Streptophyta > Magnoliopsida > Asparagales > Amaryllidaceae > Allium > Allium fistulosum. Next base: position 720,312,289 of record CM060908.1, read on the forward strand.
AACTTGAACGATCGGCCTACATCGTTCTTGAATGATCATATCATTTTAGCCAGAACGATCTCAACTTCATGGAAAATGCGATATCTCACAAACGGTAAGTCAAAATTGCGCGAAATTTGGAGAGCAAGTAGCTAACATCATGAGGAACTAAAAAGAACGATCGCATCTCAAAAGGAGCATGTATAGAATGGTCGTCCATGATTGATTACAACTCAACGCAACTTTACGGAAAATGCGATATGTCACAAACGGTAAGTCAGAATTGCATGAAATTTGGAGAGCAAGTAGCTAACATAATAGAGGCCCACAAAAAGGTTGCACCCACATTGGAGCTAATATGAATGATCAGCACCGATCATCCCAATGGTGTGTGATCGATCTGAAAATTAGTGGATTGGGTCGTACGGCTTTGGAGGTTGTTCTGACGAAATTTCAGCCCGATCCATGCACGTCTTCACCTATAAATACAATAGAATTGGCTCATTGCAAAAGAATTTTTGGTAGGCTCTCCTTCATCACTTCTTATCTCTTCCTCCATTATTTTTCTAAGGCAATAACAATTATGCTTATAATCTTATAGTATAAATAAAAGATTATTGGAGTGGACATAGGCTAGAGTTGGCCGAACTACTATAAAACTTGCGTTTTCACTTACTTTTCTACAATCTATTCTGTGATCTATGAATCTATATTTCTCCGTTTGGATCAAAATATTGGATATTGGTGCTTTCACATACAAGTTGGTGTTTGTGACCATTTTTGGCGCAAACATTTTAGTGCTTTCACTGAGAAAGCTAGCCTCCACGGATTTGGAATTCAAATACAGAGTTTGGAAAAGACCTAGAGCTCGGATTTAATGCAATGGTGAAGCAATCTACAAGAAGACAGGTGGCGGATAGGAGTCACCATGAAGTAAGTCAGGAGGCTTCCTCGGGAGCTGGAGCTAATCAAACCTCAATCTTTATCACCAGAGACGTGATGGAGATAATGATTAACACTATGTAGGAAAGGATGCTAAAGAGACAAAAGGAGATGATCCATAATCTCCTTGAGCGGATGTGACAAGATGGAGAATGAAACCAAGGAAATAGAGTAGCAGGAAATGCTGGAAATATGAATCTCGAAGTTGGAGCAGCAAGAGCTGAGGAAAATCAGAATTGGAACCAAAGAACGGAGCTAACAGGCAGCAAGATAAAGTGAAGCAGCCCGGGGCAGTCCCAGGCCAACACACAATGATCGATATTGATTGTCTTGTAACGAGCTGCGCCAATCGATCTAGACTCGGGGGCATGCCCCTAGGTCATGCTGGATCGATCCCAAGTGGAGTGTTGGAAAATGCTGAGTAGTATGTTGTCGATCAGAATGCGGAATTACATTTAGAGGAGTAGGTTCTAGGATTCCCTCGTGGACTCGGGGGGTAGGTTGAAAATAATGATCGAAGGTTTACGGAGATGATTAGACGGGCTATGAGAGGGGGATAAGTGAACAGAGATCTGGAAGATGTAAATAGAAGTCCCTTTGCTCCTAATATTAGGAATGCTAGGAATCCACCTGAATTCATACAACCAACACTAGAAGTTTATGATGGAAAGTCGGATCTAACTATGCATATGATGAGGTATATACGACACATGGAAGTATTGTGGACATCAAAGAAAGTTATGGCATGGTACTTCCCCTTGTATTTAACGTATATAGCTGCACTGTGGTTCAGGCAGTTGGAAAGCAGTTCTATTAGCACATGGACGGAATTGGTCGAAACGTTTATAAGGCAGTTTAGGGTTCACATCTCGAGACCCAAAGATGTTATGAGTTTGGTAACACTTAAACAGAGGACCGGAGAGTCCCTGAAGAGTTTTCTAACATGGTTTAATGCCACGGCATCATCGGTGGATCGTCCAGATCCATCCAAGGTTTTGATGGCGGCTGCATTTGGAATTGTTGATAGCACGGAGTTCAAGGATTCATTGACATGGGATCCACATGTGGATCTTGGGAAGTTTTATCATGAAGTAGAAAGGTTCCTATGTTTAGGAAGATGCATGAGCCAACAAACTGGAGGTAAATGCTGTGCAAAGTTGTAACACCCCATATTTTTAGTAACATTATTTAGGACATTTAATTAGCTAAATTAAATTAAATAATGCGATGATTAAGGATTGAGATTTAATTTTAATAAGGGGTAGCCGTTCCATTTAACCAATGGACTAAAGAAGTGTTAAAATGAAATAGAGGAGGGGTAAAAATAAGAAAGAGATCATTCTAATACCCTAAACCCTTAGCCGTGTATGTTCTACTCGTTCATTTGCAAAATTAAAAACAAATAAAGGTCGGCCACCATTAGCAAGAACAAGAGGAAGAAAGAGCTAAAGAAAGAAGATTAATCAACTTAATCCATTCAAATCTCAAACTCCATAATCTCAAAGCTAAGGTGAATAATGACTACATCTCGTATTTCTTAAGTGTTTTTGGTTTTAAGGTTAGTCAGATTTATTTGCAAGGTTATGCCATAATTTTGAAGGATTAAATGTTTATATATGCTTGTTGGTGATTTATGCTCATTCATATAGGTTTTATGATATGTTTTGATGTGAAAACTCTATTTAATGCATTCAAATGCCTTGCGATTTTAGATTTAGATCAGAAATGATATTTCAGAGATGGATTTCAATTTTCATAATTTTACGAATTTATGTGGATTTAATATAAATTTTCTAGTGAAAAAAATGATTATTTGGGTTTAAAATAATTTACGACTAAATTATTTATGCTTTGGGTCTAAATTTAATATACGTTGGTGAACATATTAAAAATGATTTTTTGGAATTTTTGTAGAATTTTCCTACGTGTTTTAAATAGATATATAAAATTATTTAAGGTATGAGACTAAAATATTTAATATATTTATAAAAGGAGAAGGGGTATTTCGTAAATTATTTAAATTGTTTATTTCTAAAATATTGGTGACACTTTTGGAAAAGAAAATTAGCAACCAATATTATTTTCACAAACAAGGCAGGTAAGTTGAAAAGAATTCCTTTTTAAAGTTAAAATCAGTTTTTACATGCCTTTTGCATGTTTCGCCACATTCGGCACCAGGGCTTCTGACTTAGTAGCTCCACCACCATCACCATCAAAACTAATGCGCATGGAATCAAAGACTAGGTGTGCAGCGAATTGGATATAGTTGGATGGTATTGGGTCGAAACCAGTGGTTTCGAAGGGGTCGAAACGCTACTACATTTTAAATTGAAAATGCGCCTGCTTTGCTTTCGAAGGAAGTGATTTCGACTTGGTTGGCTTTCGGCTGAGTCAAATGTTTTAAAGGAATGGTTTCGAATGGGTTGCGCCTTTTGTTTTAAGTAATTGCTTTCGAAGGGATCAAAACCCCTAGCTGCCGCTTTTCTAACTTTCAAAGCTAATGGTTTCAGAATGTATACTTTGTTTTAAAACTTAGTCGCTTCTCCAAGGCTTTCGAAAGGTTGGTTTCAACACCATCACTTCTTTACTTAGGAACACTTTCGAAAGGATTGCTTTCAACTTAAATGTTTTAATGATCCATTTGCTCCGTTGAAGGTAGAACCTAAAGGCTTCGAAGGAGTTAATTTTAAATGGTTTCGAAAGGTGTTTCCACATGTTTTAAATTGAACCCAATGCTTTAGAAAGTATTGTTGTTTACAAAGATTTGATGCTTTCAAAAGGTTTTAAAAAAAGGTTTCTAAGGGGTGGTTCCCTAATGGTTCCAGAAGGTCTGAAAGGAAAGGTTTTCCAACTGTTTCGAAAGGCAATGTTTAAATATTCTAAAGAAGGATGTCTAAGGCTTTAAAAGCTTTCGAAGGAAAATTTTTTTTCAATGGTTTTGAAAGGTTTATATGAATGGTTTCGAAAGGAATTTTTTGGCCTTTCGGCCTAGGTTATAATGTGTTTACTTGATTTCAAAAGGGGTACTTTCAATGGATTCGAAAGGGATACTTTCAAATGTTTAAATATTTTCATCAACAAAGATTGAGTAAAGTATATATAACATGGCAAGGTGGTTTTGAGTAGAGCATAGAGTATATATTTTCCATGTTTAAGTTTGATTCAAATGGTTTTAAATCAATTTTTAAGAAGAAAATGTTTTCAAGGAAAATTAAAGGGAAGGTTGCCCTAAGTAAAATGACTTGGATATTTGTATACCAGATGGGACAGGTATAGGGTTGCGCCCTATACATTAGCTATTAGCCCCAGCTAATTTATTCCAAAATTCCAGTGTGTGGGGCTTTGTCACAGGTAAGACTAAAATTATGATTACACACAGAAGGGAATATATATATATATATATATGTTTGTACAGATGTAGGCTATTGGTGAGCTCGCAAAACCATTAGGATCAGGTGAACCTGGGAGAAGATAAGTTTGGGACAGACCGTCCAGAAGAGGAGTATCTAACAGATTAGTTAAGGACAGACCGTCCAGAAGAGGAGTATCTAATAGGTGTTAGATTATTATTTTTATATTGTCTGGTGGGCTCGAGTCAGCCAAAGGTTAGCAGTTAGCCAAACAAAACTATAGTATTCGAACAGATAGTTCAATTGTTACCTGACGTGTATGTTTACATGATAATGCTTTATAGTTTTAACCAGTTTTGGTTGCAGGATTATGAATTTCCAAAGATATGTTTTATAAGGATATTAGTGAGGGGAAACCCGTCCCGCTAAGCGGCGTGGTCTCACTTAATATCAAATAACCGAGATGTATAGTATTATTCACACCAGGCGTTATGTCTGATTCGAAGTTTATGTTTTTCCCTTTAAACTCTCGTGTGCTCAAAATTGATTTGAGTAGACCGAGGGTTGAGGATTTTCAGGTTTTAGTAGTTTGGCTAATAAAGTTTCCAAAGATGAGCAGGTAGCTGACGGATAGCTATTTAGGAGTTGTTGTTTTATTTTGTTTGATTTCGATGTGTTGTGTTATGTCAGTATGACTATATAGTACTCTGGTAAACCAAGGGGGTATCATCATATGTCACTCCTGGCATATTTTGTAATAATTATATTTGATCTTTACCTGGGAAATGATTATGGGATTATGTAATGGAATATGAAACATATTTTGTGAAATGTAATCAGAAAAGTTGTTTTTGTGTAATCATTGATTTTGTTTCATATTCATGTGCTTTTGATATTATGGATACCATTAACATTACCGTATTTGGTCACCTAAAGTTAATATTATGGATGACTGCAACATCTGTATCACTTAGCTTAGGGCCTCCAGATAAGGGATGTTACAACTTGTTATCAGAGCATAGGTTTATGAAAAACTTTAAACTAAAATGGTTTTTGAAAACATAATCCTAAGGAATTGGAGATAAGATCGAGGTATGGGATAACACTATAGTAACATACTTGTATTTGCTATATATAAGTATACGCTATATCTCTATTCTTCTTGTTACCCCACCTTTTGGTCAAGGCCGGGATATTAAAAAAATTGGCTAAAAGGATGGATATTAGGATTAGAGATCGATTGGAAACAAGGTTATGATTGATACGGTTAAAATTAGATCAAGCTCCAATCAAGGTGGGATCGATTGGGAATGACGAACAAGGCATGGAGCAGGTACGTTTCAAATCTTAGGTCACACGGAGTTCGTATGCTCAAGTTATGGATGGATCGATATTCATGAAAATTCAGTTCGTATCGATACTTTCGTATCGATCAAGATGGAATCAGCTATTTACTTTGGATCGACGGATTTTGTATCGATGCCTTTCGCATCGATATGGTTCATATCGATCGAGGGACATCAAGATGGGCATGGGTATGGATAGCACACTTTGCACCTTACTTCGAATCGATGGGTTTCGTATCGATGCAATGCGCATCGGTTGAATGGATACAACAAGGCATACTTCGTATCGATCAAAGCTTGGATCGATATGAAAGTAGTAGGACTTGGATGGATACGAAGTCAGGTGCTTCACCAGAACACTTGGGATCGATACGAAGATAGGAGCGATGGATGGATACGAGGCAATGGTTACAGGGAAAAGCATTTCGTATCGATCACTAATTGATCGATATGAAGGACACACTTAGGGATCGATACGAACGTGGCAGGATCAATACGAAGGAGGGATGGTTTATGGATACGAAAAGCTCGGCAACCGATGGATACGAAGAAATGGTCAAACCAAGGGAAGTGGTCTACAAGCTTGAAATATGGATCTCTGCATGATACCCAGGCCACGTCATCGATACGAATGTATCGATACGAATTCATCAGCTTGCCTACAATCTCAAACTTGGATCGATTGTAACTCTCATTCTACAACTCCAAATGTTATGAAATTTTCACAGAAGCTTCCTTATGCATTCAAGAATGTTAATGATCGATCTCAGCTTGGTTGGAGCATTTTTGGATCGATACGAATTATACTTGGATCGGTCCCAAACGACCCTGGATCGGTCTGGTGGGCCCACCTGCACATGAGAAGAGGTATTCCAGGTTATGGGGCGGATATTTTCATATCTGCACATATAAATAACAGCTCTATGGCAACTAAAAATGGATTGGATCTTCTTCTGCTTTCCTATGTGAAACTCTATCATTTTGTTTACTGATTTCAAAGGCTTGTAACTGTAATTACAGTATAAAAGGAATAAAAGGATTGATTCAAAGTGGACACAGGCCGGAGATCACCGAACCACTATAAACCTTGTGTTCTTTGCTTTCCTGCTCATTCTAATTTTGCTATTTCTTCATTTTATTCTCTACTTTATCTGGATCTGAGATCTGTGCTTCGATATTGAGGATTTGTGTGTAAGCATTGGTGCTTTCACTACTTCTGGGGTTTGTGACCAATTTTGGCACAAACACTTTGGTGCTTTCACTGAGAAGGAACTAGCACCCGCTACACCAGACTTGGAGTTCAGATTTGGAAAGCTAAAGGATAAGATCTAGAAGGAACCAAGGCTAAGCAATCAACAAGGAGACAGAGAACAGAAAGGAGTCAGCATGAAGGAAGTCAGGAGGCCTCTTCAGGAGCTAATCAAACCTCAGTTTTCATCACTAGAGATGAGATGGAGATGATGATGGGTGCTATGCAGGAAGGGATGTTGAAAAGGTAGGAGGAGATGATGCGGAACCTACTCCGACATATTGGACAAACTGGAGCGCAGAATTGAGAGAACGAAGCAGCTGGAACAGAGGGAATCCAGAACTAAAGTCAGGGACACGGAGCAACAAGGATACAGGATAGAGCGGGACCATCAGGAGCAGCCCCTGATCTAGGGGGCACACCCCCGGATTATGTTGACCTACTTCTAGGTAGGATACCAAGCAATACTGTGTAGTTTAGCGTTGATGGAAGAATGGATGCTCGCGTAAGAGAACAGATCTTAGGAATCCCTCGTGAACTCGGGGGGGCAGGTCGGAGGCAACAAACAAGGACCACAACTTGATGACAACGACAGGTTAGCGGACAAGATCAGACAGGCTATGTGGGGAGAATTGGTAAATAGAGATTTAGAGGACGTGAACAAGAGTCCTTTCACTCCTATGATCAGGCAAGCTAGGAATCCACTAGATTTCAAACTACCAACGCTGGAGATGTATGATGAGAGAACGGATCCCATTGTTCACTTGACGAGGTGCATGAGGCTTATGGAAGTGCTGGGGGCATCAGAGGAAGTCATGGCATTGTGCTTCCCTTTGTATTTGATGGATATAGCAACACTATGGTTCAGACAACTGGAGAGCGCCTCTATTGGCACATGGATGGAGTTGATTGAGAGGTTTATGAGGCAATTTCAGGTCCACATAATCAGACCCAAAAATGTGATGACTTTAACATCGATGAAACAATGGAAGGGAGAATCACTTAGGGATTTCTTAACCAGATTAAACGCGGCAGTAGCCTCGGTGGATCGACCTGATCCGTCGATGGTTTTGATGGCAGTAGTCTTGGGAATTGTGGATGATTCAGATTTTAAGATATCGATGGAATGGGATCCACCAATGGATCTCGGGGAGTTTTATCATGAAGCAGAAAGGTTTTTAAGATAGGACGATGCAAAGGTTGAGAGAGAGGGGATAGAAGCTAAAGCTTATGCGGTAAAAGGTGGAGGTCCACCCAGGGAGGATTCAAACAAGGACGATAGAGGCAAAAGGAAAATGAATGATAACGGCAACACTTCGAAAAGGCAACGGAGGGAATCTAAATTCTCTTCTTACATGGATTTGACTGAAACTCTGGAAAGAATTTACTTGGATACTCGAGGGCGCCTCCCGTATCGAAGGCCGACAAAAAGGGATCCCTCTGAATACGAACGAGCATTGGGAAAGCATTGCCTATTCCATGACCTGGATGGGCACAGCATGAATGTCTGCAGGTATCTGAAGGATATTATTGAGGAACATGTGAGGAATGGTTGTTTGCAACAATACATAAGGAATTAAGCTGTGGCAGTGGAACAGGAGCGGCCACCGCCTACCTCAAACGAAGATGGCACTGGATCTAGGCAACGTCATCAACTTGTTATTAGCTGATTGGATTTATGGCTTTGAATAAGTAATACACCCTGAAGTGATGCGGCTAAGTCACTTACACATGTATGGGATCGAGAACGGTCCCTAGGCATGCTCTTAAATGATGATAAACCGTGATGCTCGGGTTTATGAAATCTTGTTTTCTTTTTGTTTTCTGTAGACTCTAGTTTCTTTCTTGGTACTATGGACATTTGATTCTCTTTATAGTTCAGACTTTTATTTTGTCAATCGGACTTTGTGTTGATTGGATTTGGATCAATGTAATAAATAATACAGGTCACGCGATTACGGTCCTGACCGAAGTGATGGAGCAGTAATCGCAAGTTACGAGTCCCTTCGTCGGAGAGCGATGGAATGGACTTGAACGCAATATAAAAGTCCTCGACCGGAGAGTCGAGGCCGGAGAATATAAAAATCCTCGACCAGAGAGTCAAGGATGGAGAATATAAAAGTCCTCGACCGGAGAGTCAAGGCCAGAGAATATAAGAGCCCCCAACAGGAAAGTCGAGGCTGGAGCAGGATAAAATGACCCGGCGAGGTCTATGGATTTGAATTTAGACCCGGAGAGGTCATGGATTCGGATTTCGGCTTTGAATGGCTAAGGATTGGCTAAGTACCCGAAGTGGTCTCGAATTTGGCTATGGGCCCGGAGCGGCCCCGGATTTGGATATCGACCCGGAGAGGTCATGAATTTGGTTATTGGCTATTGGGTATGGATGGATTAACACTCAGTTGACAGGTTAGAATGGATATGGAATTAGTTAAGGATTTGGATACTGGATTCGGAATCAGATATCGACTCGGAGCAGTTGCGGATTTAGACAAGGATATGGCTATGGCACTTGGATAGAATGGCTTGGTAATGAATTGGGTTATTGATCGAATGATATGGTTATGGATGGAATATGGACTTTGGATATCATGATTAAAGCTATTCAAAACACGCCTTCCTATTCCAAGGCATGTTTTGGGGGTGAAATGTAACCCCGCCTTTTGGTCAACGCCGGGATATCAAAAAATTGGCTAAAAGGATGGATATCAGGATTAGAGATCGATTGGAAACAAGGTTATGATTGATACGGTTAAAATTAGATCAAGCTCCAATCAAGGTGGGATCGATTGGGAATGATTAACAAGGCAAGGAGCAAGTACGTTTCAAATTTTAGGTCAAACGGAGTTCATTTGCTCAAGTTATGGATGGATATTCATGAAAATTCAGTTCGTATTGATACTTTCGTATCGATCAAGATGGAATCGGCTATTTACTTTGGATCTATGGATTTCATATCGATGCCTTTCGCATCGATATGGTTCGTATCGATCGAGGGACATCAAGATGGGTATGGGTATGGATAGCATACTTTGCACCTTACTTCGAATCGATGGGTTTCATATCGATGCAACGCGCATCGGTTGAATGGATACAGCAAGGCATACTTTGTATCGATCAAAGCTTGGATCGATACGAAGGAAGCAGGAATTGGATGGATATGAAGTCTTGTGCTTCACCAGGACACTTGGGGTCGATACGAAGATAGAAGCAAGGGATGGATACGAGGCAATGGTTACAGGGAAAAGCATTTTGTATCGATCACCCATTAATCGATACTAACGACACACTCAGGGATCGATACGAACGTGGCATGGATCGATATGAAGAAGGGATGGTTTATAGATACGAAAACTTTGGCAACCGATAGATACGAAGAAATGGATCAAACCAAGAGAACCGGTCTACAAGCATGAAATATGGATCTCTGCATGATACTCAGGCCACGTCATCGATATGAAGCCTATCGATACGAATTCATCGGCTTACCTACAATCTCAAACTTGGATCGATCGTAACTCTCATTCTACAACTCCAAATGCTATGAAATTTTCACAGAAGCTTCCTTATGCATTCAAGAATGTTCATGATCAATCTTAGCTTGGTTGGAGCATTTTTGGATCGATACGAATTGTATTTGGATCGGTCCCAAACGACCCTGGATTGATCTGGTGGGCCCACATGCGCATGAGAAGAGATATTCCAGGTTATGGGTGGATATTTTCAAATCTGCACCTATAAATAGCAGCTCTATGGCAACTAAAAATGGATCGGATCTTCTTCTGGTTTCCTAGGCAAAACTCTGTCATTTTTTTTACTGATTTCAAAGGCTTGTAAATGTAATTACAGTATAAAAGGAATAAAAGGATTAATTCAAAGTGGACGTAGGCCAGAGATTGCCGAACCACTATAACCCTTGTGTTCTTTTCTTTCTTGCTCATTTTAATTTTGCTATTTCTTCATTTTTATTCTCTACTTTTTCTAGATCTGAGATATGTGCTTGGATATTAAGGATTTGTGTGTAAACACTGGTGCTTTCACTACTTCTGAGGTTTGTGACCAATATTGGCGCAAACACTTCTATTTCTCTTAAGTTATTCTTTTGTATCTCACAAGGCTTGAATACAAATATGGACGCTAGAAGCGGAAGAGTGAATCTTGGAGGAAGCACCACTACAAATAGAAATGCGAGACCGAATACTAGAAGGAACCAAGGTCAGGCACAAACTGGGAATGTTGATGCTGGAGAACCACAAGTGGATATGGGAGCTATGTATCAGTTTGTCGTGAACATGATGCAAGTAGGAATTGCTGCTGGAGTAGGAGTCTAGGAAGCTCTGGTGGTCAACAACTATGCTATCCTGAGCACAGATTATGTTAGGCTTGGAGGGAAGCCATTTTTTGAAAATAAAGATGTTATTGAGGTGGAGAACTGGTTGTTGCATTGTGAGAGGATCTTTGCAGACTTGAGGCTCAATGATGAGCGGAAGAGGAGGCTTGCTTCGAGACAGCTTTAGGGAGCAGGTTTATTCTAGTGGAATAGTGTGATGGCTTGAGTGAATGAAGAGATGATGACATGGTCTGAGTTTAGGAGAAGGTTCTAGGAGTGGTTCATGTCTGTGATGGCACGGTCTGCATTGCTTAGAAAGTTTGCTGAGTTAGAGCAAGGGGATATGTCTGTGTTGGAATATTCTAAAAGGTTCAAGGAGTTGTCAAGATATGGGTATGCCACTATGGATACTGTGATGAAGAGAAATGAGAAGTTCATAAAGGGGTTGAAACCTGAGTTGGCAAGGGCTACATTACCTCATATTAGGGATCCTTGTGTTGTTGCAGTAGAGATGGCGTTGAGGCATGAGGAGATACTTGCTTCTCTGAGAAAAATAAGCCAAAGGAGGTCCAGGTGGGGCAGATTCAGAAAAGGAAATTCTTTTATAAGAAGTGTGCTCAGAAATGTGGAGCCATGAAGAAAGGGAAATTGGAGGTTGTTTGTTATAAGTACGATAAGAAGGGACATTTTGCTAATGAATGTCGTACTGGAAAGAAGTGATCGGGAAGAAGAATATCATATGCTTCAACTGCGATCAGATTGGCCATTATAAGAATCAATGCAAAGAGCCTGCTAAGGATGGAAAGGGCAAAGTATTTGCATTGGAGCCTGCTACATCAGGACTTACAGTGCAAGAGAAAGGAAAGGTAGTGTTGGGAGGTACGCTTAGATTCATGGTATGTTTGTTAGCATTCAGTTTGATACAGGTGCACCGCATTCTTTTATATCTCATTGTTTAGTAGATAAACTTAACCTAGAACCCTCATACTTAGTTACCTCCTTAAGGGTTGCAAATCCGATAGGAGGGTATGCGACACTTGGGATGAAGTGTGACCACCTAGAGTTTGATTTGTTAGGTCATACCTTTGTTTGCAGTTTGCATGCATTTAACTTTGTAGGGTTTGGAATTATTTTGGGTATGGATTGGTTAAGTATGTACGATGCTAGGATATTTTGCTATGATAGGAAAATATCGCTTAGACACCCAGATTGTAATGATCTGATTGTATATATTGTAGAAAACCCTAGTTGCGAGGTGAATGGTTTGTTGGGTATTGTGGAGTTGGAAGATGACTTGAATCGCATTTTCATGGTTAGAGAATTCGCAGATGTCTTCGAGCCTGTAGTAGGATTACCGCCGAAACGAGTCATTGAGTTTTGGATAGATTTGGTGCTTCGAGCAGAACCGGTGAGTAGACCGCCAATCATAATAACACCTACCGAGATGAGGGAGTTGAAGGTGCAGTTAGTGGATTTGGAAAGCAAGAGTTTTATTGGGCCAAGTAGTTCATCTTGGGGAGCAGCTGTAGTGTTTGCTAAGAAGCCGGATGGATCGTTGAGGTTATGTATCGATTATCGTAAGTTGAATGAGAAGACGATAAAGAATCGATATATGTTACCTAGAATTGACGATTTGTTCGATCAGTTGAGTGGAGTCAATGTATTTTCTCAGTTGGATTTAGCAACAGGTTTTCATCAGCTTAGAGTAGCAGAAGATAGTATACCTTTGACGGCATTTAGAACTAGGTATGGGATCGTATGAATGGTTAGTGATGTCGTTCGGACTGACTAATGCGACAGCATTCTTTGTGGATTTGATGAACTGAATTTTCCAAGATGACATTTTGTATACTCTAAGGATGAAAGGGAGCATGAAGTTCATCTTAGAATTGTGCTTGAGATGCTGAGGCAGCATCAGCTGAAGGCGAGGTTTTCGAAGTGTCATTTCTGGAAGAAAAAGGTGAAGTTTATTGGTCATGTAGTCTAAGAGAAAGGGTTGTTTGTAGATCCGACTAAGATTGAAGCGGTGAATAATTGGAAGAGACCAGAGACAATGACTGAGATAAAGGGTTTTCTTGGATTAGTTGGGTATTATCGGAGTTTGTTGAGGATTTTTTGCGGATAGCAGCACCGATAACCAAGCTAACACGAAAGGATGTGAAGTTTGTTTGGACCGATAAGTATGAGGAAGCATTCCAGAGCTTGAAACACTTATTGATCCATGCACCTGTATTAGTTGTTTCGGACGGAAATCAGGATTTTGTAGTATATACAGAAGCATATGGAACTAGATTAGGAGCTGTGTTAATCCAGAGACGTAGAGTGATTGCCTATGCTTCTCGACAGCTTAGACCGCATGAGGTTAGATATCCAATGCGTGATTTGGAGTTAGCTGCGGTGATATTTGCATTGAATGTGTGGAGACATTACCTTTTGGGAGAGAGGTTTGAGCTTTATATGGATCATAAGTCGTTGAAGTATTTGTTCTCTTAGAAGGAGCTGAATATGAGACAGCGGAGATGGTTAGAGTTTATGGATGCTTATGATTTTGGGATTGAATATACACCAGGGAAAGGTAATAAGGTTGAAGATGCGCTTAACAGAAAGCAACAGAATGCAGTGTTGGCAAAGATAGCAGAGTGGAAAGATTTGGAAGCGTTGTCGACTTGCAGGGTGCAGTGGAGATCTGAAGTTGGGTCTAGTGAAGGATATGTTATGTTGTCATGTTTAGAAGTTCGACCAGTTATAATCGAAAAGGTTGCTTCTAAACAGATTGAGGATCTAGTATTAGCTGAGCGGATCAGGAAGTTAAGGGATGGAACCAAGAGCAATGACTTGAAGGATATCGGTCTTGACCGGAATGGGTGGTTGAGAAAGAAAGGTAGGTTATGTGTTCTGAATGTGGGAGACATAAGGAAAGAAGTTTTGGAGGAATGCCATCGTTTGAAGTTAACTATTCATCCGGAAGGAACTAAGATGTATCAAGACATGAAGTGGAGTTTCTTCTAGGAAGGTATGAAGAGGAATGCAGGCTTATGGGTGAAGCAGTGTTTGAACTGTCAACAAGTAAAAGCCGAACATCAAAAGCCAAGTGGGTTGCTCCAACCTTTAGATGTTCTATTCTTGAAATGAGATTCTATTTCTATAGATTGCATATACGGGTTGCCAAGGTCAAACAGAGGAAATGAGAGTATATGGGTCATAGTGGATGGATTAACCAAGAGTGCCCATTTCAATCCAGTTAAGTAAACTAGGACGGCGCCTGTTTTGGCTAAGTTATTTATGAAGAATATAGTTAGAATTCATGGAATTCCTAGTAGTATAGTAAGTGATAGAGATTTTGTATTCACTATTGAATTCTGGAACAGTCTACAGGAGATTTTAGGAACCAAGCTCAAGATGAGTACCGCTTACCATCCACAGACCGATGGGCAAACGGAAAGGGTTAACAAAGTCTTGGAGGATTTTTTAAGTGCTTGTGTGTTAGATTTTGGGGGATCATGGGAAAGACCATCTACACTTAGTCGAGTTTTCATATAACAACAGTTATCAGACTAGTATAGGGTGGCACCATTTGAAGCTTTGTATGGAAGGCCATGGAAATCTCTAGTTTGTTGGTTAGAGACCGGGGATAGGTTGGTTCTTGGTCCAGATTTGGTTAGAGAAGCTGCGGAGAAGATTGAGCTAATTTGGAATAGGATGAAGGAAGCTCAGTCTAAAAAAAGAGTTATGCAGACAGAAGATGGAATGACTTAGAGTTCTCAGCTGGGGATCATGTGTTTGTTAAGGTATCACCGATGAAGGGTGTGATTAGATTCGGGAAATCAGGGAAGTTAGGCACCGAGATTCGTAGGACCATTTCCTATTATATAGAGGATCGAGAAACTCGCATATAGAGTAGAGTTATTGAATAATTTGGCAGGAGTCCATGATGTTTTTCATGTTTCTCATTTAAGGAAGTGTGTTAGAGATCCAGAGTCTATTATAGCACCGACTGTGTTAGATGACTTGGTAGTAGAACCAGACTTGACTATAGTTAGAAAGCTAGTTCATATTGTCGCGAGAGATTAGAAAAGGCTAAGGAACAAGATAGTCAGATTAGTGAAAGTCTAGTGGAGCGACGATGAGAGAGACTGTACTTGGGAGACTGAGAGCAGGATTAGAGACACTTATCCTGATTTGTTTGATGGTATGTTTTACCTTTTTGATTGTTTGGTTGTGTACCTTATCGTAATTTTAAGGATGAAATTCTTTAAGGAGGGGAGACAGTAACACCCCGTATTTTTAGTAACATTACTTAGGACATTTAATTAGCTAAATTAAATAAAATAAAGTGATGATTAGGGATTGAGATTTGATTTTAATAAGGGGTAGTCATGTCATGTAACCAATGGACTAAAGAAGAGTTAAAATGAAATAGAGGAGGGGTAAAATAGGAAGAGATCATTCTAATACCCTAAACCCTTAGTCGTGTATGTTCTACTCGTTCATTTGCAAAATTAAAAACAAATAGAGGCCAGCCACCATTAGCACGAACAAGAGGAAGAAAGAGCTAAAGGAAGAAGATTAATCAACTTAATCCATTCAAATCTCAAACTCCATAATCTCAAAGCTAAGGAGATTAATGAGTACATCTTATTTTTTTAAGTGTTTTTGGTTTTATGGTTAATCCGAATTTATTTGCAAGGTTATGCCATGTTTTTAAAGGATTAAATATTTATATATGCTTGTTGATGATTAATGCTCATTCATATAGGTTTTATTATATATTTAGATGTGAAAACCCTATTTAATGACATCCAAATGCCTTGCGATTTTAGATTTAGATCAAAAATGATATTTTAGAGATGGGTTTCAATTTTCATAATTTTCAGAATTTATGTGGATTTAATATAAATTTTTTAGTGAAGAAAATGATTGTTTGGGTTTAAAATAATTTACAGCTAAATTATTTATGTTTTAGGTCTAAAATTAATATATGTTGGAAAACATATTAAAAATGATTTTCTGGAATTTTTGTAGAATTTTCCTAAGTGTTTTAAATAGATATATAAAATTAATTAAGGTATGGGACTTAAATATTTTATATATTTATAAAAGAAGAAGGGGTATTTTGTAAATTGTTTAAATTGTTTATTTCTGAAATATTGGCAGCACTTTTGGAAAAGAAAATTAGCAATCAATAATATTTTGACAAACAAGGCAGGTTAGTTGAAAAGAATTGTTTTTTAAAGTTAAAATCAGATTTTACATGCTTTTTGCATGTTTCCCCACTTTCGGCACCAGGGGTTCAACTTAGTAGCTCCGCCACCATCACCATCAAAACCAATGCGCACGGCATCAAAGACTTGGTGCGTAGCGAATTGGATATAGGCGGAAGGTATTGGGTCGAAACCAGGGGTTCTGAAGGGGTCAAAGCGCTACTTTGTTTTTAATTGGAAATGCGCCTGCTTTGCTTTCGAAGAAAGTGCTTTCTATAGTTGGCTTTCGGCTGAGTCAAATTTTTTAAAGGAATGGTTTCGAATGGGTTGCGCCTTTTTTTAAGTAATTGCTTTCGAAGGGGTCGAAACCCCTAGCTGTCGCTTTTCTACCTTTCGAAGCTAATGGTTTCGAAAGGTATACTTTGTTTTAAAACTAAGACGTTTCTCCAATGCTTTCAGAAGGTTGGTTTCGACACCATCACTTCTTTACTTAAGAACGCTTTCGAAAGGAATGCTTACAACTTAAATGTTTTAATGACCCTTTTGCTCTATTGAAGGTAGAACCCAAAGGTTTCAAATGAGTTAATTTTAAATGGTTTCCAAAGGTGTTTCCTTATGTTTTAAATTGAACCCAATGCTTTCGAAAGGTTTGTTATTTACAAAGGTTTTGATGATTTCGAAAGGTTTTAAAGAAAGGTTTCTAAGGGGTGGTTCCCCAATGGTTTCGGAAGGTCTGAAAGGAAAGGTTTTCCAACTATTTCTAAAGGCAATGTTTAAAGGTTTTAAAGAAGGATGTTTAAGGCTTTTAAAGCTTTTAAAGGAAAAAAAATTTCATTGGTTTTGAAAGTTTTATATGAATGATTTCAAAAGGAATATTTTGGCCTTTTAGCTCAGGTTATAATGGGTTTACTTGGTTTCGAAAGGGGTACTTTCAATGGATTTGAAAGGGGTACTTTCAAACTTTTAAATGTTTTCACCAACAAAGATTTTAGTAAAGTATATATAACATGGCAAGGTGATTTTAAGTAAAGCATAGAATATATATTTTCCTTATTTAAGTTTGATTTAAAAGGTTTTAAATCAATTTATGAGAAGAAAAGGTTTTCAAGGAAAATTAAATGGAAAGTTACCCTAAGTAAAATGACTCAGATATTTGTATACCAAATGGGACTGGTATAGGGTCGCGCCCTATACATTAGCTATTAGCCCCAGCTAATTTAGTCGAAAATTCCAATGTGTAGGGCTTTGTCATAGGTAAGACTAAAATTATGATTACACACAGAAGAGAATATATATGTTTGTACAGAGGTAGGTTATTGGTGAGCCCGCAAAACCATTAGGATCAGGTGACCCTAGGAGAAGTTAAGTTAGGGACATACCGTCTAGAAGAGTAGTATAAAACTGATAAGTTAGGGATAGACCGTCCAAAAGAGGAGTATCTAACGGGTGTTAAATTATTTTATTTATATTGTCTGCTAGGCCCGAGTCAGCCATTGGTTAGTAGTTAGCCAAACAAAACCATAGTGTTCGAACAGATAGTTCATTTGTTACTTGACATGTATGTTTACATGATAATGCTTTACAGTTTTAACCAGTTTTGGTTGCAGGATTATGATTTGCAAAAGATATGTTTTAAAAGGATATTAGTGAGGAAAACCCATTCCACTAAGCGACATGGTCTCACTTAATATCAAATAACCGAGATGTATAGTATTATTCATACCAAGCATTATAGCTGACTCGAAGTTTATGTTTTTCCCCTTAAACTCTCGGGTGCTCAAAATTTATTTAAGTAGACCGAGGTTTGAGGATTTTCAGATTTAGTAGGTTGGCAAATAAAGCTTCCGGAGATGAGAAGGTGGCTGACGAATAGCTATTTAGGAGTTGCTATTTTATTTTGTTTGATTCAGATGTGTTGTATTATGTCAATATGACTATATAGTACTCCGGTCAACCAAGGGGGCATCATCATATGTCGTTCTAGGCGTATTTTGTAACAATTATATTTGATCTTTACCTGGGAAACGATTATGGGATTATGTAATGGAATATGAAACATATTTTATGAAATGTAATCGGAAAAATTATTTTTGTGAAATCTGTGATTTTGTTTCATATTCATGTGCTTCTGATATTATGGATACCATTAACATTATCGTATTTGGTCACCGGAAGTTAATACTGATAGCGGATGTTACAAAAGTGGAGGATCATGAGACGTAAACAAGAATGATAAAGGCAAACGAAAAATGGATGATGGCATTCTGTGTCGAAGAGGCAATGGAGAGAACCAAAATTCTCTTCTTATGTGGATTTGACTGAATCTTTGAAAAGGATTTATTTAGATACTCGAGGACGCCTTCAGTATCAAAGGCCAGCAAGGAGGGAACACTCTGAAAACGAGCGGGCATCAAGAAAGAATTGGCTATTTTATGAGCTGGATGGGCACAATACAAACGACTGCAGGAATTTAAAAGATATAGTTGAGGAACATGAGAGGAGTGGTTAGTTGCAACAATGCGTTTGGACACGGGCTGTAGATGTGGAACAGGAGCAACCACCATCCACCTCGAATGAAAATGGCACTAGATTAAGGCATAATCGTCAACTTGTCATCAATTGATTGAGATGGCATGGAATAAGTAATAAACTCCACAGTAATACGGCTAAGTCACTTGCACATGTACGGGATCGAGGAAGACATGCTCTGAGATGATGATGAACCGTAGTGCTCGGGTTTGTGAATTTTTTTTTCTTGTTTACTTCGGACTTTGGTTTTTCAAATATTTTAGTTTATTAGTTTTTTGGTTGTAAGGACTCTTATTTTATATTTTGGCAAATGGACTTTGGAATCCTTAAATCTAGATTAATGTAATAAATAACACAGGTCGCGGTTGTGACCCCGACCGGAGAAACGGGGCAATAACCGTAAGGCACGAGTTCCTTCGCCGGAGAGCGATAGGATGGATTCGTACGTGGGTTAAGTCCTTGACTGAGAATCGAGGTCGGAGAAGGATACCCCACAGATTAAGTCCTCGATTGAGGATCAAAGCCGGAGAAGGATACCCCATCGATTAAGTCCTCGACTGGAATCGAGACCGGAGAAGGATACCCCATCGATTATGTCTTCGATTGGGGATCGATGCCGAAGAAGGATACCCCAAATATTGCGCTATGTCCCGACCGTAGAGACGGGACCGAAAAGGGCAAGAAGTAGGCCGCTTCACTGAAGAGCGACAGGATAAGCATACTTAACGTTGTGCCCTTCTTACCAGAGAACGAGTGGAGTATGGCAAGAGCTCAGAGAAGCTATATTGACATAGAGAGGTCGCAGATTTCGATATAGACCCAGAGCAATCTCGGATTTGGCTAGCGACCCAGAGAGGTCGTGGATTTGGATATCAGTTTTGAACAACAATGAATTTGGCTTTGGATGGATACGGATTTGGATAAAATAATCCGAAGAGATTGTGGATTTGGTTAATGAATTTGGAATGGATTCGGAATTGGATACCGACCCAGAACAGTCATAGATTTCGCTAACGATCTGGAGAGATTAAAGAATTGGATTTGCAATGGATTGGATTCTAGATTGGAATATTCGGCTATTAATGGATTATGTATTTCGGATTTGGGATCTATAGCAATTCAAAACACGCCTTCCTATCGCAAGGCATGTTTTGAGAGACAAATGTTATCCCGCCTTTTAGTCAGGCCGGGATACCATGGATTCGGCTAAAATGGATGGATTGGAAATCAATTACAGTTGAAACTATGGGCGATAGTTAAATGAATTCGGATGGACAACACTTTAAAAATAGCTAAGTATGGAATTGGCACTTCACCTAGGCAACAGATTGGATCAGATCCTCAAATTTTGTCCCAATCAAGGAGCAATCGATTTGCAGTGACAAGGAGGGTCCCATGAGGCTGCATTCCAAATTTCTAGTCGATTTGAATTAGTATGCTAAAGTTATGGACAAAAGAAGATGGATTGGAATCAATCGGACCAGTGGCAATTTGCTTAGAGTCGGACCTGGGAAAATTTGCTGCTTGCTTGAAGTCAGTGCATGGTTCACTTGGAGTCGTAGAAATTTGAAGTGCTGGATCGTGCTTGGAGTCGGATGCATGTTTGCTTGGAGATTGCTTGGAGAAAAACGATCGACACCGATCGTTTTTCGTGCTTGGAATCAAAATCACGTTTACTTGGCGAAAATTAGGATTTTACCCAAGTCTAACCCTAGGCCATAATTTTCAGAACCTTCTTCGAGTCAGAAAGGTGAATACTTTAGGTCTCGCTTCGGGTCTACCCTGAAGTGGGTTTTCTGACGATCATTTTGGCGATATTCGACGATTATCGATCTATAACTCAAAATCTACAAAGGAAATCGATATGAAATTTGGAGGACAACAACAATACACCATAAGGGATCCACAACATCGATCATTGAACCCTACAATGAAGTTGGATCGATCGGTCATGACTCATATGGATCGATCCATAAAACAATTCAAATTAATGATGATCGATCGATATCTCAAAAACGCAAAGTCGGAATGACATGAAACTTTGGGAATAGTAAAATATTGTTTAAAGTAACCTACCATATCGATCGCACATCATTTGGAGAAATAGGAACGATCGGCCTACATCGTTCTTGAACGATCGTATCGTTTCAGCCAGAACGATCCCAACTTCACGGAAAATGCGATATTTCACAAACGATAAGTAGGAATTGCACGAAATTTGGAGAGAAAGTAGCTAACATCATGTGTAACTCACTAGAATGATCGCACCTCAAAAGAAGCATGTATGGAATGATTGCCCATGATTGATTACAACTCAATGCAACTTCACGATAAACGCGATATCTCACAAAAGATAAGTCGGAATTACACGAAATTTTGGAAAGTAAATAGCTAACACCATGCAAGACCAAAAAGATGATCGCACCTCTAATGGTGTGCGATCGATCGGAAAATTAGTGGCTTGGGCCTTACGGCTTTGGAGGTTCTTCTGGCAAAATTTCAGTACGATCCATGCACGTCTTCACCTATAAATACAACGGACTTGGCTCATTGCAAAGGACTTTTCGCCTGGCTCTCCTTCATCACTTCTTATCTCTTCCTCCATTATTTTTCTAAATCAAAAAACAACTGTACTTGTAATCTTACAGTATAAATAAAAGATTATTGGAATGGACGTTGACCCGAGTTCGCCGAACCACTATAAAACTTGCATGTTCATTTACTTTTCTACAATCTATTATGTGATCTGTGAATCCATATTTCTCTGTTTGGATCTAAATATTGGATATCGGTGCTTTCACATACAACAGGGTGTTTGTGACCATTTTTGGCGCAGATAGGTACTACCTCCCTCATGACCACATTCTGCAAAGATCCTCCTGCTGCAAAGATACAGGTAAAATTTTAGTAGTTGATTGCCTATCTACTTGCAATCTCGTAATAAGATAACTGACACTTAAGAAATTGGACATAATCATCTCCTGCAACTGGCTCATTGTGAAGTTTCCTGACCAAGGTGAGGTTGGTGAAATTTTAGGCAATCAACAGAAAGCTAGGGAGTGTTATAGGACCTCCCTCAGGAAAGCAAAGAAGGATGTCCACATGCTTCAACGGGAACTTGCATCTATCAGCAGTGAGTCACTCAAGAGAATCTTCGAGCAATCCAGCGCTTAGATTCAAGCCAAGACCGCCCCTAAATCTGAAGTTGAGACATTAACATCAGCAGTTCCACCTTTGGAAAATGACATGCCTAATCAAGTCATGGTAATCAATGATGTGTCATCCAGGAGAGTGATCGAGCCAGACAGGGCAAACACTCATGCCAAGACCATCCTTGCTATTGAAGATACAAATACCGACGGTGTTTCACTTATGAAGTAACCTCAAGCCTATCAATGCTCTGGTTCATGTTGGACCACCCAAAGCAGCGAAGCTACATCAACTGACCATGTGTCACCTAAGAGAACCCTTGAGCTTAGTAGTTGTCCGGTTAAAGACAGGACCATACACCACAATGAAGATAGGGATGGAAAGGATCTTATCTCCTTGATTACTCCCCAAAGAAAAAAAAAGCTCATTATAGTATGGAATGGGCAAGTTGCACCCCGATAGCAAGAGGGGACATCTGACACAACAACTCCTTCCCTTTTAATGCATGTGATTCATCTGTGAGAGCCAGAGGCAACATCAACCCCTCGACTCGAGCATAAACATTTGTCTTGGTTGAGGATATCATGGAGCGCATGATTTATGCATTAGACTAATGTGACTTGAAAACTAACTTAGATCTTGATGACGAC
Source organism: Allium fistulosum (assembly GCA_030737815.1). Taxonomy (NCBI): domain Eukaryota; kingdom Viridiplantae; phylum Streptophyta; class Magnoliopsida; order Asparagales; family Amaryllidaceae; genus Allium; species Allium fistulosum. Next base: position 720,335,015 of record CM060908.1, read on the forward strand.
TCGCTAGACCTCCACATGGAAGATTCAAACATTAAAGGCAGTTCGGCTGCTCTATTGGAGTTGATATATGTAGACCATGCCGACCCTAGCAAACCAGTACAAATCGGCATAAAACTCAGCTCAGATGTTAGAGATGAGTTGGTCCATTTTTTAAAGTAAAGCAAGGATGTCTTTGCATAGGGACACACTGATATGACCGATATTGATCCCATGATCATTTGCTAGCCACTAAACATTGATCCTAAGCCACCCCTATCCAACAAAGTGTCAAACACTCAACCTATAAATATACCAAGATCTTAAGGAAAAGGTAAAGAAGATGTTAGCAAACTGCTCTATCCGCGAAGCGAAATTAGTAGCCTGGGTGGTCAACCCAGTAATAGTTAGAAAGCAAAATGGTTCTTAAAGAATTAGCAGTGACTTCTCCGACCTCAACAAAGCCTGCCCTAAAGACATCTTTCCATTGCCTCGCATTGATCAACTAACAGATGCGACAAGTAGACATGAGCTCCTAACTTTTATGAATGCTTGTTCTAGGAATAATCAGGTTGTCATGCATGGCATGGACCAAGATCACATCTACTACATCACAAATGCTGGTCTATATTGCTATCATGCCATGCCGTCTAGGCTACGATATGTAGGCACCACCTATCAACAACTCGTCAACTACATGTTCTCAAAATCAATCAGCAGATCTACGGAGGTATATGTCGATGACATGTTAGTAAAGTCTAAGAAGACCGAGGGGCGTATATAGAACCTGGTCAAGACTATTAAAATTTTATGCCAGTATAACTTAAAGTTGAACCCGAAGATATGCTCTTTAGCTGTCTGATCCGGTAAATTTCTTGGCTACGTAGTGACCATTAAGGGGATTGATGCTAACTCTGACAAAATTGAAGTCATCCAAGATAAGAAAGTCCACAAAACCGTAAAGTAAGTGCAGAGCTTAAACTAGATGGTTGTAGCATTGAGCAAGTTTGGGTCCTAGGTGACCGACTGGTGTCTTTCCTTCTTCGACCTCATTAAGAAGAGAAAATCATTTACATGGAATGATGGATGCACTAAAGAATTCAAGGAGCTGAAGCAACAATTGTCTACTCCACCAGAACTATCTGTGCCCATCGATGGGGAGGACTTGTACCTATATCTAGCAATGACTGACCACGCGATCAATTCTCCCTAGATTATAGAAACAAGAAGGTCCAACGGCCGATCTATTATGTTAGCAAGAGATTATCGGGCCCAAAATGAGATATACGAGATTGAAAATCTTTCTTTTTGCCTATTCATAACAGCCTGGAACTTCGATCGTACTTCTAAGCTCATCCTATTAAAGTCCTGACCAACCAGCCATTAAAGAAAGTTCTCTAACCCGACATAGTGGGTTGGCTATAGAAGCAGTAACACCTCATAAAATGAATAAGAAATTAATTAAAAAAATTTAATAAATTAACATTAATGATAAAATGGAATTTTAGAAAACATTGGAATTTGGCCACAAAACTTGTAGCATTGTGTTTGTGACGATCTTCTGAGCAACTTTCATATATAAAGTTTAGCGATCAGAATCCAGACAAAGAAGTTATTGACATTTGAAGACTTTAAAATGAAAATAATTCAAACAGAATTAAATAATAATTAATAATAATGTTAAGAATAACGTAATGAAATATAAATGGTGCCTAGACCACACCGCGTAACCCCTTGATTGGGCCAGTCGATCTTAGAAATCGACCGCCTAAAGGCAACCAGTCATAGCTTGTGGGCTAGGATTTGGCAAGGCCTAAACGACCCGAATTTAATCATTTCAAACATATTTCAATTAAATAGTCCCAGTGCACCCGAGCAACTATAAATAAGATGCCAGCTGTAACAACTTTGGTGTAAATTAACAAATTAATTAAATTTAATTAGGAATGATTAATTCTAATTTATGATTTGTCAAATTTAATTGTGAAATCAAATCATGTTTTGAGAATATTTGATTTGATTTATCTATGGAATAGGTTTTATTTCTTAAATAAATAATTTAAATTAAAATTGGAATATTATTAAATCAATTATATAAAATTTGGTAATTAGATTAAAATGTTAATATTATGGTTTTAGTTTAAATTGAGAAATTATAATTTATAATTTATTCTCTTTAAAAATAATGAGAATTAACTTGTGATTAGTCTTGGTAAAGTTTAGAAATCAATTCATATTGTATAAACTATTGGTTAGTGAAGGTTTGTGTTTTATTAGTGTTAAAAGCAAAATAGAAAATTAGTAACACTTAGGATTTTGTAACACTTTGTTAATATGGGTTTGGGCCTAAGCAAATATCAATCCATTTGAGAAAATAAGAGAATACTTCTCATTTTTCTTTTTTCTTTTTAAAAAGAGAAGTTTCTGTACGATCAAAAACATCAGAAAGAAAAACTAGGGTTCATCACTCTTCTTATTCAATCCAAAAGCTTTTTTTAAAATTACAAATAAATTCGGGAAAAATCAAGGTAAGTATCTAAGCTTTTGCTTATCAACTTAAGTAATTAACTTCAGGTCTTTTAGTGATTTGTGAATCTTTTGTGTTGTTTATTTCTTTGGAGTTCTAGGGTTTCTTCAAGTTGGAATCAAGTGAATTTTGGCTGCAAATTTGTTGAGCAAACATAGGAATTAAGGTGAGTAAATCACTCACAATAATATCTTTAATTCATGAGAATAATTGTTAGTTGCTATTAGAATTGAATTTAATAGTTTGTTGATTGAGTTGCTTTAAATTTGATTGTGAGTTGTTTGCTTGAGTTTAAGTGATTATTAGATTATTTTCTGAAAATGAAGTGTAAAAATCACTGTTGTAAAATAGTGATATCATGGTCTATAATTATCCAAAATGAATCAATTTTTTTGTGGTAGAAAGATATATCAATTAGCTACAAGTTCTCTTTTAATCATATTTCGAAATTTTGTAGTTTAATGGATCGGAATTGAGTTTGAAACTAATGTTATAGCACAACCATATAAAAATTCTCTAAGTTGATACCTGAGAGTAAAATGGATATAACTTTTGATTGATAAATCCAATTGTGTTGAATCTTTTTGCAGTAGAAAGATAATTTCTTATGGAAGAACTTTTGTTTTAATTACTTTCTTATATTTAGAAGATTTCTTGGTCAAATCGGATTTTTGGCAGAGTAATAATCTTTGCCCTGTCAAATTTCTATGATAAACATTGTTAGTAATTAAAGCATAACTTTCTCATTTCTTATCGGATTTTGATAATACTAAAAGTTCTGGAAATCTTAAACTTTGTGCTACAACTTTTATGTTGTGATTTTTCTAAAATTATGTGATTTAAAGGGTCGAAATTGCATTTTAAAACTGAAACTTGTGATTGAGTTGTAATTGGTGAAGCGGTTAAAATGACCGGTGCATTCCCGACCCATTGCTTGAACCCGTTTGAGTGTTGTTGTGTTTGTAATGTTGTGCCCAGATGTTGGAGTGATTATTTTGGTAGTTGGTTATATATAAATATATATTTACAATAATAAATTTATATTATAAGTTTGATTTGGTATATAGTTAAGAGTTAGAACTCTACAGTGTTAGCTCATGACTAAAATCTTATGATAATCTAATATTTAGTCATAATGAATTCTAATATGTTTATGGATTTTAAATCATTTGATTCAAAGCTTTGGACTTAAATAAAGATATATCTATTTATTTATATAGATAAATATTTAGTTATAAACACCAATAATTTGGTAAGGAGAGTTTATTAAAATTATAAATATTAAACTTGTTTTATAAATTGGCCTAATCTCTTTTATAAATAGTTTTATCAAATATTTATATATATATATATATATATATTATGTATTATTGGTATAAATAGTTATGGATTTAAAAATACGTTTTATTAAATACAAATTTAATTTATTAAATAAAATGTTATGAGATTTAGAAACATGGTTTTGAAGTATAAACATTAGTTGTTTTACACTAGTGTACAAATACTAATTTGGACATTTCTAAGAGTAATTAATCGGGTTTTAGAGAATAAGTGATTACTTAAATATATATATGGTTTTAAAATATGATTCGTGAATAATACAACTTTATGGAAATTTAAGTATCATTATGGTTTCGGAAAATGAAAATCTTAGTTCACAAAATAAATACAATTGGAACAATTTGGAATAATGGAAAATTTTAACAAGTGACAAATTAAATAAAGGTTTTGAGAACCTTAATTCTATAATTTGGGAAATACTAATAATTAATATAGTGTTATCGATTGGTTTAAATGCTTTCGAATAACACTTTATTGATTATGGTATAACTCATTGAATAGAATGTTTGAGTGGAATTTACTAACTCATTAGCGAATACATGAATTCCACCGGGTAGTATGGGATGCTTGGGTTAAGTTCTTGTGATCGAATTGAGAAAGTACTTAACGCTTTAGAGTTGTATTCTCTTCTGGTGTGCGACAAGTGGTTGCTAGATCCTTAAGAGAATATGGTTCAGGTTTTCCAGTGGCATCCGTAAGAAGTGATATTTACTAGCTTTTAGTAAATACTTGAATTTCACCATACGGTATGGGACGTATTGGTTAAATTCTAGTGATTACTGAAGGTGATAGTATTTGGCACTTTAGAGTTTACTCTCTTTTGGTGTGCGGCAAGTGGCTGCTAGATCCTTAAGTAGTTTATTCCTAGATTTCTTTTTGAACATAATAATTTAATAATATTAAATAAATGTGGATTTATCGAGTCATGGTTTCTACGATCACCTTGATCGGTATGGACTATCCTTGAGATCATTCTGTGTTCCCGGTCTGAGTACGATCCTTGATATCGGATTGGTTCGAGTGATACCAATTTGTTTGTTTGTTTGCCATGGGTTTTGAGTACAATCATTGCAATTGTTTTTGGATGATCATTACGATCGGTTTGGATTAAGATCTCTTGGATTCTGGATATTTGGATTATGTGACTGTTCTGTGTTCGTGAAAGAAGTATATATATTCTTATGTCTTGTGTTTGTGAAATAAACATATATTCTTGTGTCGTGTGTTCATGAAATAAATATATGTTCTTGTGTCTTGTGATGGATGTTAAGTTAATTATGTTATTTTGTGTTAAGTGACTAGTTCGTGTTTGTGACGTAAACTTATAACCCTGTACTGAGTTAATCATTGATATTTGCGTGCTTAGAGATATTGTGTTTTGTTCTGTGAATTCAATCCTAAACATCTATATTTACTTATATGTTGTTTGTTCTTGTGCTATATCTTATTCCCACCCTATTGGATATTTAGAGATAGTCTAACTCGGGTGTTATTTTGCTCGGGTCAGGCCGAGACTTTTCAAGTTACAGGACAGGTAGACCTTTGAATGGTTGTGCTAGCAAGGAGTTAAACATTTGGACTTTTATTTTATCCCATTTAGGAATTTGGACCTTGTATATAAAATGCATAATTGAGATTAGAGAATTGTTAAATTCGTATAACAATTGAGTTTAGTATTTCATTTGTAAACTAAATAATTTGTATATGTGTAACAACCCGAAATTTTCGAACCCGAAAATTCCAGATAGTTAAGAAAAGAAGAAAGAGATAGAAGAAGAAGAAACAGAAAACAAAACACAAAACCTCCCATTCGCAGCGGATCAAAATATAATATCAAATAATAACAGTTTACAAAAGAATACTGTATCAGTTGATTACATTTAAATACATCAGAGTTACAACATATACACAAACACTGGACAGATACAATCAACATGTCCCAGACAAACTACAATATATCACAGCGGAATACACTCCATACATTCCTGCCATCCAGCTCGTCTCCTGAGCTCCAGAACGTCCTTACCTGAAAATCTGTAATACTCGGTCTGACCCGAGCATTACATCAAAGTAACACCCGGGTCAGGCTGGAAACCAGCGTGAGTAAACCCATCTAACATGGAATACAATAGCATAAAACTACATAAAACCCGGGGTAACTCGTATCAATTTACAAATTCACAATTTGTTATAGACATCACTTATTTCACATATCAATTTCTAAGTATCAAAACTTAGATTAAATGGTCCAATTCACTTAAATCATTCCATACCAACCTATTGATTTCACATATAAATCTACAAAGAATCGAAGTGGTTTCGGGTATTAACTAGTACCCGACTCCGGTCTCTTCGAATCCAATGTCATTTATTAAACCAAAGGTTTAACTTTAAACAATACAATTTATACACAACGATTCATCTCAAATCATAAGCTACACATATCTCATATCAGAGATCTCACATAATTCAAGGCATTCAATCATCCATAAGCAAGGTTTATCAACCACCTCACCTCTAATTAATTTAATTTACCACCAATGAATTAAATTAATTACTTTAATTACCTTTAAATCCTGCATACTTAACATTAATTAATTAATTACAAACCAATTAATTAATCATCCCTTAACTATCAATCTTAATTAATCATCCTTGATTAATTATTATTAAATTACATTAAATAATTAATCTTCAATTAATTACATAAATTAATTATCCTTAACCATTTACAGTAATTAACCTTTAATTACTCTCATTAATTAATAATTACTTACATTAATTAATGATTTTTAACTAATTGCTTCCATTAATTAATTACTTTTCATCAAGTGATTATTCCATAATTACTTAAGTTAAATTAATTAACCATAAATCACTTTTATTAGTTAATTATCTTTAACTAATTACATTCCTTTATTAACCTCTAATTAATCACATTAAGTGATTAATTATCCTCTAATAATTACATTCAGTTATTTCTTTAATCTCATACACTAAGTAATTAGCCATCCATTATCTACATTTCTAAAGTATATTCAAACTTGATTAACTCCAATTCTTTAAGTATATTTCTAACTTGGCCCAACACTCCCTTCAAAACTAATAATAACTTTTCAAAGAACTTGTTAACATTTTACTTTTGAAAAGCTTTGCAAACACTTTAACCTTGAAACTATTTTACTTTGCCTTTAAATTTTGTACTTTCCTTTAAACTGGAAAACTTGAATTCGTTTTACTTTTACAAAACCATTCATTTTATCTTAGTTCGGAAATTTGGTTACCAAGAGATTCAAGACGAGACTTGCTACCCATAGACCCGAGACAAAACCCAATGAACCCGAGACGACACCCGAGTTCAACCCTCGCTTTCTCGAGACCATCCCTGAGTGGCCTCTTCTTCCTCAAACCAGCAAACCCAGACATGAAAATACCTCGTGCACGTGCACCGGAGTTCTGGTGATCTCCAGTCATCCTCGCCGTTTCCCTTAAGTCAACGATCACCTACCTATCGCTTCTTACCACCTAGATCGATGAGATCAACAGTAAACTCGAAATCGAGTTCAACAGCGACTACTGAAACCACATTCGATCGACAAAACCAACCATTGCCGACGATCTCGGCTACCATCGACCACGCCATATCACCCAGACCTTCGCCTCCGGCCCACGTGGAGTTTCCCCCCAGTCCGGACCACCCTGATCTACTATTGATCACAAAATTGATTCGAGAACAACGTCGATAAAATCATGCCTTTAAACCCTATTTCGTTGAACCCTCGCCGCGTAGATCATCAGAAAATTTTTAACCATTTTTTTCTCGACCCGCAACACTTCATCCTCCTCTGGTCAGAACCCCGAGATCAAAAATCCACCTGATCACCAGATTTTGACAAAAACTCGCTCCCCGTTCAACTCCAGAATTCCCAACAAATTTCATGTTTAAAAACCATGAATTGATTATCTAAATTCATAATTTTGTAATACGAATCAAATTATAAACTTAAATCACAAATTCTAGATTTTCAAATTTCAACTTATTTCTAATTATCGCTGTGATTTTATCTTTTTATAAATAAGTGCTTAATAAACACACTTGAATTCAATTTTAAAATTGATATTTCATTATTATAATCCCTTTTTACTTAGAGATCATTACTTAAAACAGATTGGAGATAGAAGGTTTGAATTTTTCATGAGTTTAAGCCTGTAAGTGTTTAAACAGAAAACTATATGTCTGGAACCAGACATGCACACAGCAATCACTTCATCTTCCCAGGCATGTAATCACATTTCACATTCATACAAACCATGTCCAAGTTATCATCATCACCAACTTAAGAAAATAAGGAAGATCGAGTTTTAAAAAGGGGAGTATGCTCACTTTATTTTCCAGAGAAGAAGAACAGAGTTCCATATATGCTGAGACAGGCTGGTGAAAATTGCAAGCTGGAATCTTCACTTGATCTTCTGGTTTGAATTGATTTGTTGTTTAGATTGAAGTATTTGTTTTAAGTTTTAAAGATGTTATTTTCTTCAAATTTTCTTTTCTTTCTCTCAGCTTGATGGACGAAGTGGAATGAAGAAGTTGATATGAAGAAATGAAGTTGCAGGTTGATGATGATATTTGTACAAGGTAATGTATACTTTTATTGGTTTGTACAAGTGATATACATTATTTTGCTTGTTTGTACAATGCACATCAGAGATTTTTTCTTCTTTCTTTAGGCTGATAATACTTTGTAAGATTTCGAATTGACCAAATACTTTGAGCTGAGATGAAAGCATTTAATGCTAAGTACTTTATGTTTTTATATGTTTTCTTGTTTTGTTTATTACCTTGCCTATTATCCTACTTTTTACTTGCCTGCATAACCTTTCTTTACTTGTTTTCCAGTTCATACTTAGTTCATTTGTTTGCACAAACTTATATATTTTATTTGTTCATACTTATCCAATATATACTTGAATATATATTTGTTATTTTCTCTTGCAAGTTCATGGATATTTATGTTTTCATACTTATACTTTTTGACTTCGACTGATATGATAATATTTTGATGGTTGAGAATGGTATCTTTGTTTTGTTCATATTATTTTTAACTTTGTTTCTTCATTTGTTTCAAGTTCAAGTGTACCTAGTTTATTGATGTCTTGTTTAAATACTCAATCATATTTTGTTGTGTCTTCTTACTTACTTGTTTTTATGTTTACTTGTTTCATTACTTTAAAATATAAACGAACTTCTATTCTAATATGTTGTTAAATTTTTATTTATTTGTTACTATATATTTTTATAGTCAATCTTATATATATATATTTATTTCTATTGTAAATTTTTTCTTTAATACTTATTGACTTATATTTCTATATATATATTTATTTTATAAATTCAAATTATTATTAACCATCAATTCTAAATTTTAAAATTACTTATTTATTTATTTTATACTTATGTCAATGTATATATACTTTTATATCATATATATTTCCATTTTTAAACCATTTATTTACACATTTAAATTCAAATCAAAAATATATATACATATATATTATTTCAAATTTACTCATATATGCTCAAATACATAGATATACAATATTTACAATATTTTTAAATTTAAATGATTTATACAAAATTTATTTGAGTTCGGGGAAACTCGCATCACTTCATCGATACATTTCACAAATTTAATTCAAAAATTCATTTAATTATCAATTTAAATTTAATTAAAATCCGGGTCGTCACAATATGTATATGTTGAGATTTATTCCACTGTGAACTGTGACTGTTATTTATATGATATATTATTCTGATTTTGAGAAATCAGCGTGTCTGTTACTTTGTATTAATATTGTACACGTCAAATTCAGTTCAGATATTTAGTGAAAAGGTATAAATGACGTATCAGTATTAGCATAAAGATATATTCACATTCGATCGCCCTTAACAAGTCGTATTCTCCGGATTAGCAGACGACATTACTTATAATGTTCTTTGCTAATCCGGGCATCGCGGTGGGGTTGTTACACCAGCCCTCTCATTTTTATTTAGAAAAATAAACAAACTAGCAAAACTATACCAATTTTCTTCATCCAAGATAAACATCCTAAACTCAAAAATAAAAATACGAATATGCATTGAAGATTCAAACATTAGGGAAGAGATTAATCAAGTTAAAGGAAGAGATAATGAATTTTACATATATGTATATTTCTCTATTTCTGTTCTTCCTTAATCTTTGAATTTTGAATCTAATCTATATACAAATGAATTGTTATATATTATAAAAAAAATTAGATAATTGGAGGAAGAGATTAGCGTTAACGTGAAAGCAAATCCAATAAAATTTAGGGAAAGTTATCAATGAGTGGAAATCTTAGTTTTTCCTTTTATAGTACTTTGTGCAGTCGATGTTCGGAATTGTTTTATACCCTGGGAAATACTGTATGCAAAAACATTAAATCTAAAACTCCAAAATCCCCCCAAATAATGTAAATTCTGGAATTGGTTGTAATCTTATTTGTTTTATGTTAATATGGTAGAATTTAATTTATTGTTATTTATAATATGAATAATTTATTTCTATTCAATTTCCACTTCTCAATTTGTGTATGTTATGACAAAGGGTTCAAAAAGAATTAAGAATGGGTGTGCGAAGTATAGGTTTTTATCCTATCCGCGGTTTGCATCGCCGACTTCCATAATTAAAATATATATGAATATTTTGTCACTTCAATGTTATACATTTAAAAATCGAATAGATTATGAAGGATTTAAATTGTAAAGATTTGCTCCTTTGGAGTAGAGGCATTGATTCTACTATATTAACATAAATAAGTCGAATGTTTTGATTCCATTTTTGAATATATATGCAAGTCTGTTTTGTTTGACTAATTTAAAATTTGATATTAGCTATTGTGTAAACTACTGTATTGGACTAGGACTTGTATGGACATAGAAATCGCGAAATTTAAATTATCTTAACACCCTGAATAAGAAGCAAAACTTTTATATATAAATGTTTTTACACACACCTAGAAATATTTAATAAAAACTAATTAGCTAAAATTTTACCTTAAGTACAAATATAATAATAATGTATAAGTCGTAACATACAAAATAAATAAGGTAAGAAACAAAGAAATCGCCAACTGAATGACCAATAACAAATAACAATAAACCATATAAAAAGGAGTTAAGAACAAGTATGGAATTTAATCCATAATTAAAGGCAAAATAAGGATTTTCCGTTATATGACCTTTACTGTGTAAACACAACTGAGGAATATATGCATATATTGTATATATTTAAAAATGTTGGCATATTACAACATTAAAAGTTATGGAGTGGAAATGTGGCTAAGTTATAGATATGCAAGGTCAATTAAAAATACACAGAAGTCTGTCCAGCCAATTTGATTACCAGTAGTGTACTTTTGTAACTGATGTGGGACATCGCCTATAATAAGTACCTATGGTGAATGCGGGGTTAGTCCCAATTTTGTAAGGTTGACATGGCCAGCTAATCTAGCTACCAGCATCTCAAAATAGTCGGACTAATATGAGACATCACTGTTAGGTTACGGGCCATATGGACGAGGAAGTTTCAGTAAGTGTCTACTTCGGGGTTGAGGTATTAAATGACTAATTTAGGGTCTGCCTCCTCCTTTTAAGAAGTATTAGATGACTTGAGAAATTCCTTTAAAACGATGTGGGTAATCCCAGTATGGGCCTGCTTGAGGTTGAGGTACTAAATGGTAGTTGTAGGGTTTGCCTTTTTCCCATTCGAGAAGTATTAAACAAGCAGGATTATCTTTTGGGTGCGATAATGGAAACCTCGGGATAGGGGTCGACTTCCAAGTTGATGTATTAAATGGCTATTGGAGGGTCGACCTCTCCTCTATTTAAGAAGTACCAAGTGGCCTTATGAGATTTCTTACGATGTTGGCTAGGAAGTACCAGTGAGGGGTTCACCTTGGGTCTAAGTATTAAATGGTAAGGGTATGCCTAGGATGTCAGTATTCAATGGTCAAAGTCTACCTATTTCCTATTAAAATGGTCTTAAGTGACTCGGGTACTCTCTCTCGCACCGTTAGGGTATGGTTGATGGGAGAAGGGCTTTTGAACCAAATATACTCCACAGTTTCTTTACACCCATGTCATAGTTATGAAGTAAGACTGGAAAGGGTCATTGGCCTATATTTGGAGATACGCTATAGAGCTGGAATGGAAGGGCCATTGGCTTATGGTTGGAGGTATACTCAAAACGATAAAAAAATTAATATGCAAGACATGGTACTTATCAAAATGCTACTGCCCAAATACTATTATGGCAAGACTTGAGATTTTCATTCAACGGAAATTGTTGTTCTGACTCCTTCCTTGTTACAACCTACATGTTAGGGGAACGTTTCTGATGATGAGTGTAAAGGTGGCAATGAAGACTTGTGGCAGTATAGCTATCGATTTATGTTTATGATGGCTCTGATGTACCAAGATTTTTAGACTTATCGATATACTTTTTTGAGACATTGTATTTATAGATATTTGGGATATTGTATTTCTGAGATTTGGAGTATGTGAAATGGGTACTTATTTTATTATTATTTTATCCCTTCCATTGTGAGATTCTGAAAGCATAGGTAGAAAGCTCTATATATTGTTTATTTAATCAATTTTACTAATCAAAAGTCAACTCTGTAATGAACCTAAGGTTCGATGGGCTTTTATTAGGTCAATAATTAGGCCTATTTCGACGAGGGTTATCACATTTGGTACTGAATTTTAGGTTACTCGATCAGTGGGAATAGGAGTACGCAAGAGCACATCTTTGTTATTTTTGAAAATATTTTTCAAAACCTTGGTTTATATATATATATAACACATCCCCCATCTTGAGGCCCGAACTAAGCGCTATAGATGCTGCAGTTATTTATAATATTAAACTGTAACAAAATACGGTCATGTTAATATTATGAATAATATTAGAAGCATAAGAATATGAAATAAAAAAAATTCACATTTCATTTCAATGTCATAATTTCATTCAGTAAACAATCCCTCACATTGCCCACATTCAAATAAAATATAATTATTACTACATACTCCAAGTGCGACATATGAAGATGCCCCCTTGGTTGATCAGAGTTACTAAAGAAACAGTTATAACATCTGTCGTTACACATAACATTCGATGCAGAGGAATAGATAAATAAATAATCTCCTACATAGCTAATTTTTGCCTCATGCACATCCTCGGAAGCTTTATTCGCCAAACCTACTAAATCTGTAAACTTTAACTCTAAATCTACTAAAATTTAATTTTGAGCGCCTGAGAGTTTAAAGGGAAAACATAAATATTGAGTTAGACAAAAAGTTTGGTGTGAATAATACTATGCCATCTCGGTTAATTGATATCTAGTGAGACCACATCGTTGAGTGGAACGGGTTTTCCCCTCACTAGTATCCTTTAAAAATATATCTTTTGCAAATCATAGTCCTACAACCAAACTTGTTAAAATAACAATAGTAGGTATGCACGCAACCTAGGCAATCTTGATTATCTGTCAAATCAGTGGACTATCCATCCCAATGTTTAGTTTTCATAAGGTAACTACCAACCTACATAGCTGACTCGGGCCTACTAGGTATACCAAATTTAATAACTGGTTGTCAGAAGCAAAGTGCATGGTCTATCCAAATACACTTATCCTAGTGTTTACCTAACTATTTGTCAATCTCATAGTTTTGCTAGGCATACTATGAACCTAAAGGTTTTGCAGGCCAACCTATAACCTATCTTATCTTTATGCATTTCTTTCTATGTGTAAACCTACTTTATGTCTTACCCTTGACAAAGCCCTACACACAGGAATTTTGGACTTAAATCAGCTAAGGGCTAACAGCTGAAGTATAGGGCACTATCCTACATCAGTCCCATCTGGTTTTCTAATCACTGAGTCAATTTTATCCTATCACAATCTATCCAAAAGTGATAAAAACAATAATATTTTTAGTAAAATTCTGGGCTAAATACACTATTTATTTCCCTGAAAACATAATTCTTTACAAATGATTTAACCCTTGAAATCATACTTTCAAAACAAGGAAAATTATAGCCCTTTACTTTATCCAAAATAAAAATAATTATGCCATGATATATGCTTTTTATAAAAAACTATTGATAAAGTTCGAAAACACTTAGAAGTTACCTTACTTCAAAACCATAGGCCACAAGGCCAAAATAATATAAAATCTTTATATTGAAAAGAGTGCGACAAGGACATTGTCAACAAGGGTCATCGCCCCTTTATACATAGGCCATAAGGCGAAAACATTAAACCTTTATATTTATAAACTCGGCATCATTGTCACCATTGGGGGTCTTTGCCTTTCTTCATTATTGAAAGTTTTGTTGAAGCCTTTAACATATAAAATATAAGGGGATATAGTCGAAATCATCACTTCGTAAAGCATAATTTAAAACTGGTTAAGAATTTCGGCAACATTTAGAAGTATCGGCATCAATGCCTCTTCGAAATCATTAGGGTCGACGACTCTATTCAAGATAAGCGGCAACATTGCCAATAACAAAAGAGGCTCAATTGACATCGAACATAGTACTTTGAAGAAAATGGGGTCGACGACACTATATAAACATACAACTTAAGTAATGCGGTATCAACCTCTTCAAAGTACATGATGCCGACGTCATAACTTGGCTTCCCCTTCGACCAGGCCAATACACTCCATATCAACTGAAGCGATATCATGTGCATTGATCCTGGGCGACATTTAAGTCCATAAAGGCGAGGTGATAGGTGCGATATCATAACTTTGAAGTGGCAGAACCGTAATTAAAGTGAATACTGTTTTATTTCCTTTAAAAGAAATTTCTTTCCACCAAACCCCAATCATTTGTCAAAATCTAATTGGTTAACAAAAATTTATCAATCCTCTTTACCAAAAAACTGTCGAATGCTATAATCATCATTATTAAATTATTTTGCAAAGAGCCCCTTTCTCTAAATATCATAATAAAACGATTAAGTCCTTCTAACTTAAATAATTTATTAAGCATTCCTAAATACTTGAAAAAATCCCTAAAAATCGTAATAAATCAAATTTATTATTTTCTTTAAAGTTTAAAATTTTAAGGGTCGAAAGCTTTATTTAATTACTTTTAATAATTAAAACCCAAAATAAACCATTTTCTTCCCTAGAGCATAAAACGTTTATACGTTATTGGAAAATTATAAAATTCGAAAACCACTTCTAAAATAATATTCTAAACTTCATATCAATATTTCAGATCGTTTGAGTCGTAAAAATTAGGTTTTCACTCTTAAAACCTATTAAATAATTTCATAATAAATCCTATTATTCATCAATCAAGCATATAATCATCTTATAATCAAAACATGGCATAATAACATCTAAAGAATCGGATTTATGCTCAAAACCGAAATTTATACTTAAACATGAGATGAATCTATTATTCACCTTGAATGGATTAAGATGGTTGAGATTTGTATTAGATTTGATTCCCCTAAGCTTTTACTTGATTTCCTTAACTTTTTCTTCCTCTTGAATCTCATAACTATGGTCGGCCTTTCTTCTTTAGTTTTTGTTTGTGTGAGTGAAGTGAATAAGTGAGAAGCAATGTAAGGGTATGTATTAGGAATGATAGCGTATTCCTATTTTTTCCTTAACATGTTCTTCTTCTTATTAATATCCTAATTGATTCCACTCAATCGTTAATTAAGGCATGGCCCACAATAATAGCTATCTTAATCTCCTTATCATTTAACACTATTTTACTTTATTTACCCAATTAAATGTCCTAAATAATCTTAATCAAAATTAAGACTGTTACAGACTCCTATCCTTAAAGGATTTCGTCCTCGAAATTACAATAAGGTACACACATCAATAAAACATAAGGCATAGATGTTAAACAATAAGGTCCGGGTTGACTTAACGGGAATAAAATGTGCACTCTTGGTCAATCTATCCACTATGACCCATATACTTTCCCCTGTTTGACCTTGGCAACCCATCAATAAAGTCCATGGATATCAAATCAAATTTCCACTCTAGTATATTCAAAGGCTGAAGCAATCCATTAGGCTTCTGATGCTCGGCATTTACATGCTAACAATTCAAATACTGTTTTACCCAAAATCCTACATCCCTTTTCATGCCTTCCTAGAAGAAGTTTCTCTTCATATCGTGATACATCTTAGTTCCTCCAGGATGAATAGTAAACTTCGATAGATGACACTCCCTAAGAACTTCTTTCCTTAGGTCTCCAATGTCTGGAACACGCATTCGTCCCTTCTTTCTCAACGCATTCGTCATCAATCTTGGTTCCACTATCCAATCTTCTAATTCTTTCAGCTAAGACAGTATAATCTGTTTGTTTAAAAGCAATCCTTTCAATTAATACTAGTCGAACTTCAAAACAAGATAACATTGTGGTACTCTGACTAGAATTGGTAGTCGATCTTAACCATACACTATAAGTAGTCGATGCTTCCAAATCTTCCCATTTAGCCAACATAGCTAACACCACACTATGATGTTTCCTGCTAAGTGCGTCTGCAACTTTGTTTCCTTTCCCTGGTGTGTACTCAATTCCAAAATCATAAGCAGCTAAAAACTCCAACCATATTTTTGTATAATATTCAACTCCTTCTAAGAGAATAAGTATCTTAGCGACTTGTGATTCGTATATAATTCGAATCGTTCTCCTAAAATATAATGTCTCCACACCTAGGCAAAAATTATGGCAGCTAACTCCAAGTCATGAGTTGGATATCTAACCTCATGCGATCTAAGCTGTCGAGGAGCGTAGGCAATCACTTTACCCTTCTGCATTAACATAGCTCCTAACCCTATTCCACATGCATCAGTATACACTACCAAATCTCAGTTTCCATCTAGAACTACTAACACGGATGCGTTGGTCAATAAATGTTTCAGCTTCTGGAATGCCTCCTCACATTTATCGGTCCAAACAGACTTCACCTCCTTCCTCGTTAGTTTAGTTATCGGTGCTGCTATACAAGAGAAATCTTTAAAAAAATCATCTGGTAGTTACTGGCTAAACCAAGGAAACTATTTATCTCAGTCACAATCTCGGGTCTCTTCCAATAATTAACTGCTACGATCTTAGTTGGATCTACTGACAACCCTTTCTCTGAGACTCCATGACCAAGAAACTTCACATCAAATTTTTTTGCAAAGAGACCCTTTCTCTTGATGTCCTAATAAAACGTTTAAGCCCTACTAACTTGAATAATTTATTAAGCATTCCTAAATACTTGGAAAAATCCCCAAAAATCATAATAAATCAAATTTATTATTTTCTTTAACATATAAAAATTTCAAGGCCAAAAGCTTTATTTAATTATTTTTAATAATTAAAACACAAAATAAACCAATTTCTTCTCTTGATAAAATCATAAAACATTCATACATTATTGGAAAATTATGAAATTCGAAACCCACTTCTAAAATAATATTCTAAACCTCGTATCCAAATTTCAGACCGTTTGATCATAAAAATTAGGTTTTCACTCTTAAAACCTATTAAATAATTTCATAATAAATCCTATTATTCATCAATCAAGCATATAATCATCTTATAATCAAAACATGGCATAATAACATCCAAAGAATTAGATTTATGCTCAAAACCGAAATTAATACTTAAACATGAAATGCATCTATTATTCACCTTGAATGGATTAAGAAGGTTGAGATTTGTATTAGATTTGATTCCCTGAAGCTTTTACTCGATTTCCTTAGCTTTTTCTTTCTCTTGAATCTCCTAGCTATGGATGGCCTTACTTCTTTAGTTTTTGTTTGTGTGAATGAAGTGAATAAGTGAGAAGGAATGTAAGGGTATGTATTAGGAATGATGGCTTATTCAAATTTTTCCCTTAACATGTTCTCTTTCTTATTAAAATCCTAATTGATTCCATTCAATCATTAATTAAGGCACAGGCCACATTAATTACGAAATCTCAATCTCCTTATCATTTAGCATTATTTTATTTTATTTACCCAATTAAATGTCCTAAATAATGTTAATCAGAATTAGGGTTGTTATGATATATGATTGTACTAACATGGACATACGCAAACACACTAGGCAAACTTTTAATTAAGCAAGTAATGTTATCGAAGGAATTCGTGACTAACTCAAAATTTTGAACCCATGGATAGTTGAAATTGGCTAAGAATAACGGCCCTGAGGTTAGTAACCACCCCGCCCAGGAGATACCCACCATTACGGGTATGCCAGCTTGGTTTCAACAATATCTAAAAGTTGTAGGGAAAGTTCTCATTCCTCAACAAGCAGCACCAACAGCGCCAGTTGCTCCGTCTGTTGAACTAGCAGCCTGGCTACTAGGCTTCCTTAAATTGTGCAAAGGTTTTCAAAATATGGGAAGACGGGTATTTTTAGGGATGAAAGATTTTGTGGAAACCAAGGCTTGGATTAATGCTTGCAACCGTATATTCCAGTAGCTGAGGTGGGAAGACCGAGTCAAGAGGAAGCTACAATATGGCATTTAAAGAGGGAGACGTTGAATTGTGGACCATAGTGGTTGAGAAGAACACGGAGGAAGAAATTACTAGGGCTGAATTCAGAGCTCGCTTAAAATTGTGATTTATGCCCAATACTGAAGTAAGTCTGCAATTGGAGAATTTTATCCATCTGAAGCAATAGGACTCCATAGTGAAGAAGTATACTAGTAAGTTCATGGAATTAGCTAAATTTGGGATGAGCCTAATTGACACCAAAGCGAATAAGGCAATGAGTTTGTAAAAGGTCTAAATTCTCTATTAAGGGAGCTACTTTTAACTCAAGTTCCCATAGGCGCCACCTATGAGACATTGTTGAAATGGCTCTACTTCAGACAATTGGTAATGAAGAAAAGGAGAAAGTAGGATAGCTTGTTAATCAAGGTGGAGCGCATAATGGAGGATTCTGGAAAGACAAGAAAGCAAAGAGAAAATTCAAGAAAGGAGGCATTATATGTCGTAGATTCCAAAAGAAGGGGCACGTCTAGACCTATCGTGCTGCCGTTTAGGCATATGGCCTCCAAAGAAAGGTGAGAACTAGATAAACAGATTTTAGAGCTATTATAGAAGTGGTTTATTCACCGTAGTACTTCAAAATGGGGAGCACCAATTGTCTTTGCCATTAAGGCAGATGACTCGTTAAGGTTATGCGTCGATTTTCGAGCACTCAACAAGCTGACTAAGAAGAACATGTATCATTTGCCTAGAATATATGACTTGTTTGACCAGCTTATTGGAGTTAAGGCCTTTTCTCAACTAGAATTAGCCATCGGGTTCCATTAAGATTAGCCAAGGATAGCAAGGAGAAGACCGCTTTTCGCACTCCAAATGAACTGTATCAATGGGAAGTAATGCCTTTTGGGTTGATAAACGCCCCTGCATACTCTGTAGATTTGACGAGCAGAGTCTTTAGAGGGGTGACTGAATAAGTTCGTTGTATTATTTGTAGATGATATTCTAGCATTCTCTAAAAGTGAAGGTGAACATGAATATCACTTAAGGTAGGTACTAAGGACCTTGAGAAAGCGATAACTAAAAGCCAAATTCTCAAATTATCGCTATTGGAGGAAAGAAAGGTTTCTCGGTCACATTGTCTTCGAGAAATGGTTAGTTGTTGACGCTACAAAAGTAGCAGCTATTCAAGAATGGAAGATTCCAAGGAATACTACTGAAGTTAGGAGTTTTCTTGGTTTGGTTGGTTACTATAGAAAGTTCATTAAGGACTTTGCGAAGATAGTAGTACCATTGATTCGCCTAACCAAGAAAAACTTAATTTTTGCATGGAATGAGAAATGCATGGAAGCCCTTAAGAAATCGAAGGAGTTATCAAGTAATGCACCTATACTAGTGATCCCGAAAGGATCGAAACCTTTCACTATTTATACCGATGCAAGCATTATGGCTCTAGCCAGTTTTATCTAAGAAGGCAGGGTGATAGCTTATGAAAGCAGACGGTTAAAAGACCATGAGAAGAGGTATCCCACTTATGGTTTAGAGTTAGCGGTTATGGTATCTGCCATGAAGATTTGGGGGCATTATCATTTAAGAGAAAGGTTTGAGCTATTTACTAATCATAAGTCCCTTAAATACATGTTTGTTCAAAAATATTTGAACCTTAGGCAATAGAGGTGGATGGAGTTTATAGCATCATATGAGTTTGAAATTCAGTATACCCTTGAAAAAAGGGATGTTGTTGCTGACGCCCTAGCCAGAGGCATGCTATTCTTAGTGCTATATATGAGTGGAGCAGTTGGAGTTGCTCTTGGATTTCAATTTCCAATAGCCAGCGAAATTCACTCTAGGTTATCTTGCAGTAATGGAAGTAAGGCCAGCATTGATGGACCGTATTGGTCAAGAACAAAAGAAGGATGTGGCAATAGTCATTATTTTTGGTAAGTTGAGTAGGGAAGAGCATTTCGCCCACATTAGTAGGTATTCAATCGATGAAAGAGAATGGCCAAGGAGAGATGAACGCCTATGTGTTGCAATGATGGAGGACGTATTGGGGGAAGCAGGATAAGTGCCACCATTTTAGGATGACTATTCGCCCCAGTAGAGAAAGATGTATAGAGACATAAAGCATATTTTCTATTGGCTAAGAATAAAGAAGCAAGCAATAGAATATGTCGCTAGGTGTTTGACTTGTCAATGAATCAAAGCTGAACAAGGAAAGCCTAGAGGTTTATTATTTCCATTCGAGGTTCCAACTTGGAAGTGGGAAAATATGTCGATGCATTTCATTAATGGGTTGCCTAGGAGTCAAAAAGGCAATAAAGCTATTTAGGTGATAGTAGATAAGCTCACTAAGAGTTCCCACTTTATTCCATTGAGAAGTGATAGGATCGCATCATCTCTAGCATAGATTTACATCAAGGAAGTAGTACAATTGTATGGAATTCTGGTCAGCATTGTCAGCGATAGAGATCACTTATTAACGAGTGAGTTTTGGAGGAGTTTGTAGTCATCTTTAAGGATGACAATGAATCTTAGCACCACTTACCATCCTCAGACGAGTGGACAAACAAAAACGGTGAATAGGATCTTGGAAGACGTATTGAGAGCTTGCATCATTGACCTCTGAGGACATTGGGAGCAGCATCTATCTTTAGTAAGGTTTATATATAATAATAGTTATCAGGCGACGAGAGGTATGGCACCCTTTAAAGCCTTATACAGGAGAATATGCAGGTCACCTAGTTGTTGGTGGAAAGGTATCAACAAAGTTCTACTTGGACAGGATTTCATCTGTAAGACCATAGAGAAGGTTGAAGTGATTAAGCAGTGAATGAAGGTCGCTCGAGACATACAAAATTCATATTCTAATAGGCGGAGGAAAGAGTAGGAATTCTCAGTTTGAGACATGGTATTTGTTAAGGTTTCCCCTCTTAGGAAGGTTATAAGGTTTGGGACCTCAAGGAAGTTAACATCGAGATTTAATGGGCCTTTCCTGATTTTGGAGAGGATGGGTAAACTTGTGTATGGGGTGGAGCTCTCGGATATGTTAGTAAGAGTCCATAATATTTTCCATGTATTGCATCTAAGAAAGTGTCTACACGATATAGCCACTATAGTTGAGCTTGATCAGTTAGCAGGTAGAGAGGGAGCCGATAGCACCCAGTGCCACCACATGCATAGTTGAGCATGGAGTTAAGAAGCTTCGTAACATAGAAATTAAGCTGGTCCCAGTACAATAGGGAGATGATCCAATGGAAAACACCTGGGAAAAAAAGAGAAGATGAAGGCTCCCCATCCTGAGATTTTCTCTAGTAAATTTTGTAACAACCCGAGCTTTTGTGAGAATTTAATATCGTCATTAAACGATTATTGTGATAGTTAATTGATAATTGAAGTTTTAATCGAGTTGAAAATTCTTTTGTAATTCGTTAAAAGAATTTTGTGGGCTTTATAAATAAAATTTTGAACATGATCCCTTGTTTATTTTGGGCCGTGACAATTATCATTGCCATTCCCTTTTTTCGTTCACTCGTGAAAACCCGTCCCCTTTACCCTCTATTCTTCTTCATTCGAAATCAAAACAAAGGAAAAGCCCTAAACGAAAAACGAAAAAAAATGGCGGCACAAATTCCTTCGTTTTCGTTCGTTGCTCATCTCAAAAATTAGGGCATGGAAGAAATCGAAGATAGTGGCTGCTAGGATTAACTTCGTTCGCTTTCCTCGAATCGCTATGGCTTCGTCTCCCTGCTTGGCTCTCGGCTGCCTCGATTAGACAAAAGTGAGTGATTTTCTTCACTCACTTCTAATTCTCTCTTAGTTTAGTGCTTCAGCCATTCATTTGTATTTCGCTGTGGATGATTTCGTTGATTTTGTCGATCTCGTATAACTTGGTGAATTTCTGGTTTGATGAGTTTTGTCTTGAGGTTGATGGTGTTCCTCATATTACCTACGGTGATTTCGTGTGAGTGCTTTCCCCTCACATTCGAATTTTAATCCCAGTTCAGTGCTGTGGCGGTTAATTTTGTTTTGATGTTGGGTTTCTCTGATTTAAGCAAAATTCATAGAAATTGATACTGCTTGTTCATTTATACGGCTCTGGCGAATTTTGAACAGTTTCAAACTTATGTTTTAGCCAATTGATTTTAGCCGGACTTTGATGATTCACTGACTTGTTCAGTTCGTTCTTTTTGTGTCACTTGGTTGACACAATTTTGGGTTTTCTGCTCCGACTTGTTTTTGAGGTTGTCTGGTTGTTCATTGATCTGTGTATATATACAGTTTCACATTTTAGCTCGGTTGCACTTGCAACCTGATGTTGAAAACTTAGGGATTTTGAAAATAACTATAAAAAACATACGACTTCAGAAATTAAGTATAAAGTTTTATTCGAACAAAGTTTATACTGTTTTGATGCTTTCTCGACCTTTGTTGCTTTGTTTTTGACAACCAGGGTTTTAAGTGCTTTGGAGGTCGTTATGTGTTTAGCACTGAGTTTCGTTTTGAATTCGGTCTGTGTTTGATTTTTCCACTTGCTGCTGTATTGACTTGATGGTTATCCTCTTTGGGTGTCTGCACTTAATATTGTGTAGCATTGTTATGGTTGTATATGTTGCCTTTGGCATCCCTCTTTTTCACTGTCACGTTTGCAATTGAGCTTCTTTTGATCTTGCACTGCTTCATCATGTCGCTTGATTTGTTTCATTTGAGTAGTATCATTTCCTTTTGTTCTCGAGTGAGATACATGCATACACTTTGTATAGTGCTACTGTCTTAATACTGTGCACCTTTATGCCTTACATCCGGACTTGTTCCTCTGGTCTTGGAGGCTACTCCTTTGTTCTGTGATTATTTATGTCCCCTGAGATAAATTGTGTGGTATTACACTATATCGCCACGGTTGCAAGAAATCCATGTTCATACACGTAGCTTGGTCGTTTGACCCATGAGTTTTATCAACCAGTTGGAGTTCTCTTGCATCCCTTGAGTTGTTGCATTGTTCATATATGGTTATTCATAACCATTTTATTTTTGTTATGAGCATTTCTAACATGTGCACAGGTGCACTCATTTGGCTCTGCATTAGATTTTATATTTGGATTCATTTTGCCATGTCCAGTTTGTTATGTACATTCACTTGTGTACATAACTCATATTTACTTGATTGCAGCTTTATACTGCTGCCACTTACTAGTGCACTATTTGGTTCATGTTGCATTCACATGCACACTTGTTCATCATTTAGTTCACGTGTGCATTTGTATTGTCGTCTTCATGTACCTGAATACATGTTGTCACTATGCTTTTGTAGTTCAATTGTGTTATACTACTGCCTTTGTTCTCGAAATTGAAGTTTGCACTGCCTAGTTCACTATCACACCCATGTATTGTCTCTCCTGTCCACTGTTTATCTTAGTGGCCTTCACTTCGGCTGGCATTAGAGTGTGCGGCCTGGTTGCTTGCTGATTTATCTACTTGTGACTGTAATTTTGTTGCATTCTTGCCTGGCATTCACGTGATGCCACCTCGAAGTTTGCACATTGATATGTTGTATTTCTATCCATGTTGAACTAGACCGGATATTGAATTTAATTGTGATCAGAGCTGCTGCAGTCTCTATTTTCTGTCGATTGAGTGGAACTGGGGTCGAGACTTGATTTTTATGTCTTAACAATTTCAATTAAATTTGTACCTTGAGTTGAATCCAGTAAATGCTCGGGTTTGACCTTGCGATCATTGTGATTTTCACTGGGCTTTTGTGTATCTCCTGCGATTGTGGCGAGGCAGTACACGCGTGCGTGTACTGCAGCCCTATCAGATTTGACAGTTTTAAATTGATTTAGTCGATTTGATAAATTGTTTATTTATCTCTGTTGATGATTTAAATCTGCTGATTTTTGTTAAACACTGTTAAGTGTTATATTGACCGCTATCCGGTTTCTTTGTTTAAAGAATCGGATGGACGGGAATTATTGTGACTGTCGTCTATTTAAATTATTACTGCCTATATGCACTAATAAACTGGTTTGAATTAGACTGACCTGGGTATTATTTTCTTTTGAATGTAATACTCGGGTCAGACCCGAGTTATTTCAGGTTGTAGATTTTCTTCTTTGAGTTGCTGTTCGGGATTTGAAGACTTTTCGCATCTTCTGAAGTTGTCATTGTTCTTTTGTAGTAGTCGTGTCATTGTATAGAACGATATGTGTTCATGTATATTAGTCGATAATGTACGTGTGTATATAACTTCTAGAGTCGACAGTTGTAGTTGTATCGTATGTATTGTGTCAACTATGTATTAACTGTCATCAGTTATATATATATGAGACTTTTGCTTTTATCTGTATTCCGCAATTATATTATCTGTGTTATTGTTATATCTAATGTCCTAAACTATTATGAACTATCGTGGTTTGTTTTATACTGATAATTGGGTGTGTCGATGGGAGTAAATAAATAATAGATGAAAAATAAAAAGTATATACCACTCCTATCGAGATAACCAATATTAGTGTAAGGCCAACTATGGATGGTCGCCCCTATCCAGCCTTATTCTTCGTAATAATAGACAGTATTTCTTTTAATACTCTTTGTTATTATGAGTATAGAGGTGGGGCGTTACAGTTGGTATCAGAGCTTGGGGTTTATGGACATAATATAAAACATAACTTGGATGGAACATATGTTACAACTATTGGTCGATGTTTTATTTGTGGTTGAGTCAAAACTAAAGTTTTGAAATTTTGATGAAATTTTTAAATATCGTTATTTAAAAATAAAAGTGGAATTGTGTTTTGTTGTTTGGATGAAATTGTGTTCTGATGATTTGATTGATTTGTGTTCTATTTATCGGAGTGCGCAGCGGAAACAGTGAAACTGTCTTCGCTGAGTACAACTGATAATCTTTTTGATTTAAGAATCAAAATACGAAATTGATATGAATTCCAATTGTTGTTTACATAGCTGTAATTATTTGTTTCTTTGAGAATTTTGAATCCAAATTGAGAATTCGAAGATTACAGTTATGAGATTTTGTTGAAATTTCCCCTGGCTTTCTTTTGTACTAATCATCTATTGATTAGATTTTGTTGTTTTGAATTATCTTCATTGAAGATACATTCGAATGATTTCTTTGTTCATTTTATAGTACGTGCAAAAAAAAAATTTGAATTGCACGTTATTGCATTTATTTTACGTTGAACCGATGCTTGGTTATGAAACGTATTTTGTTGCCGTTATTTTTATAACGGGATTTTACACCAATGCTATATTTTGAAGTACGGTGTTTTGTGGCATTTTGATGAATGAAAATTCACTGATATTACATTTTGATGTAAATTATTTTGATGAGATTTTGACGTTTAAAAATTACTGTCACCTTGGCTTCAGTAACCGTCAAGTTTTAAAAGTGGATTTTCAAGCGGTTATTCCGCAATACTGATTTGTGACCGTTTTTACGGTATTTTGAGAAGTACAATTTCCTTATCGAAATTGTTACTAATATTGCTGTTTTAATCACGTGATTGGAAACTCGTTTTAAAAATGAAAATTGTTTTATAAATTTTTAACGGTTTGCGTTTTCAAAAGGATGAGAAAGCGACTTAAACGATTCAGCAAAATCGAGGATTATGACCCCTTTCTTTTACTGTTTCGCTTAACTCCGGACTTGTCCAGTTGAGAATGTGAATTGTTATTTTTGCAAAATAAATAAAATTGCTTTCGGGAATTTTAACAGTTTGCGCTTTCAAAAGAATGAGGAAGCGATTTAAACGTTTCAGCAAAATCGAGGACTATGACCCCTTTCTTTTACTGATTCGCTTAATTCCGGACTTGTCCGTTTGAGAATGTAAAGTGTATTTTTACAAAATACACAATTTTGCACTTTCAAGGAAACGATGAAGTGATTTAAACGATTTAGCAAAAGTGCGGAGTATGGAACCACACTTTTACTATTTCGGTTAATTCCGGACTCGTTAATTGAATATCTGTTGTTTTGATGATTCTACACTTTCAAGGAAACGATGAAGAGAATTAAACAATTTAGTAAAACTCGTGGTTATGGGACATGTGCGTTTACTATTTTGGTTAATTCCGGACTCGTTAATTGAAATATTTGATGTTTTCGTGTGCTTTCGAGCCACTATGTTGGACCTTCGGGTCATATGTTGGACCTTCGGGTCAAATACCAGTACTAGACCTTCGGGTCATATGTTGGACCTTCGGGTCATTTGTTGGGCGCCAAAAATTATGTTGAGTACTTGGTAGGCTTCGGCCATATGTTGTTGCACGTGCGGCGAATTAAAAACTCGCCATCTGATGGGATCGATCCAAGCTTTTATGTTGATTTTTTAGTCTTCTTAATTGATTTCTAGATATTTGTTGCTTCCAATTATCTGCAGGTAATTGGATATTTGTTGATATGAGTTCTGATTATCGTTTTTGATAATCAGATATTTGTTGTTTCTAATTATCGCTTGTGATAATTAGATATTTGTTGATATGAGTTCTGATTATCGTTTTTGATAATCAGATATTTGTTGTTTCTAATTATCGCTTGTGATAATTAGATATTTGTTGATATGAGTTCTGATTATCGTTTTTGATAATCAGATATTTGTTGTTTCTAATTATCGCTTGTGATAATTAGATATTTGTTGATATGAGTTCTGATTATCGTTTTTGATAATCAGATATTTGTTGTTTCTAATTATCGCTTGTGATAATTAGATATTTGTTGATATGAGTTTTGATTATCGTTTTTGATAATCAGATATTTGTTGTTTCTAATTATCGCTTGTGATAATTAGATATTTGTTGATATGAGTTCTGATTATCGGTTTTTTTTATAATCAGATATTTGTTGTTTCTAATTATCGCTTGTGATAATTAGATATTTGTTGATATGAGTTCTGATTATCTTTTTTGATAATTAGATAATTGTTGTTTCTAATTATCGCTTGTGATAATTAGATATTTGTTGATATGAGTTCTGATTATCGTTTTTGATAATCAGATATTTGTTGTTTCTAATTATCGCTTGTGATAATTAGATATTTGTTGATATGAGTTTTGATTATCGTTTTTTTTGATAATCAGATATTTGTTGTTTCTAATTATTGCTTGTGATAATTAGATATTTGTTGATATGAGTTCTGATTATCGTTTTTGATAATTAGATAATTGTTGTTTCTAATTATCGCTTGTGATAATTAGATATTTGTTGATATGAGTTTTGATTATCGTTTTTGATAATCAGATATTTGTTGTTTCTAATTATCGCTTTAGATAATTAAATATTTTCTGATTTGAGATTTAATTACCGCTTTAAATAATTAAATATTTGCTGATTTCGAATTTAATTATCGCTTTATATAATTTAATATTTGTTGAATTTGAGATTTGATTATCGTTTGTGATAATCGAATATTTGTTGAATTTGAAATTTGATTATCGTTTTTGATAATCGAATATTTGTTGAATTTGAAATTTGATTATCGTTTTTGATAATCGAATATTTATTGAATTTGAGATTTGATTATCGTTTGTGATAATCGAATATTTGTTGAATTTGAAATTTGATTATCGTTTTTGATAATCGAATATTTGTTGAATTTAAAATTTGATTATCGTTTTTGATAATCGAATATTTATTGAATTTGAAATTTGATTATCGTTTGTGATAATCGAATAATTGTTGAAATTGAAATTTGAGCATCGTTCTGATAATTGAATAATTGTTGATTTGTTTTCTGACTGTCGTTTGGATAACTAGATTTTATTGAATCGCCGTTTCTATCTATTTCTGTGAATAATTAGAGTTTGTTGATTATGAGATTTGTGGTTTCTAGTTAATTATTGAATAACTAGATATTTGCAGTTGAGATTTGTGATTTGTGTTTCATAATTATCCTTGTCGATAATTATATTTTGTTGTTCTCTAATTAACGTATCGCTAATTAGATATTGTTGTTTTGTGATTTTTCTGAATTTCAATTATCTGGTTGATAATTAAATATTGCTGATGTTTGCATTTATTCAGGTTGCTGTCTTCTGATTATCTTTTGATAATTGGACTTTGTCGAGAATTTGTAAAATTGCTTTTATGGAATTGAAAGATTTCTTTGGCGTTTGTATTCCCGTCTTTTATTTTCTAGCTTAACCAGTTTAGGTTAGAAAATTTATTGTTATTGACAACCTTAATTATGAAAATTGCGGGGACGCAATTTTTATAAGGAGGGGAGTCTGTAACAACCCGAGCTTTTGTGAGAATTTAATATCGTCATTAAACGATTATTGTGATAGTTAATTGATAATTGAAGTTTTAATCGAGTTGAAAATTCTTTTGTAATTCGTTAAAAGAATTTTGCGGGCTTTATAAATAAAATTTTGAACATGATCCCTTGTTTATTTTGGGCCGTGACAATTATCATTGCCATTCCCTTTTTTCGTTCACTCGTGAAAACCCATCCCCTTTACCCTCTATTCTTTTTCATTCGAAATCAAAACAAAGGAAAAGCCCTAAACGAAAAACGAAAAAAAATGGCGGCACAAATTCCTTCGTTTTCGTTCGTTGCTCATCTCAAAAATTAGGGCATGGAAGAAATCGAAGATAGTGGCTGCTAGGATTAACTTCGTTCGCTTTCCTCGAATCGCTATGGCTTCGTCTCCCTGCTTGGCTCTCGGCTGCCTCGATTAGACAAAAGTGAGTGATTTTCTTCACTCACTTCTAATTCTCTCTTAGTTTAGTGCTTCAGCCATTCATTTGTATTTCGCTGTGGATGATTTCGTTGATTTTGTCGATCTCGTATAACTTGGTGAATTTCTGGTTTGATGAGTTTTGTCTTGAGGTTGATGGTGTTCCTCATATTACCTACGGTGATTTCGTGTGAGTGCTTTCCCCTCACATTCGAATTTTAATCCCAGTTCAGTGCTGTGGCGGTTAATTTTGTTTTGATGTTGGGTTTCTCTGATTTAAGCAAAATTCATAGAAATTGATACTGCTTGTTCATTTATACGGCTCTGGCGAATTTTGAACAGTTTCAAACTTATGTTTTAGCCAATTGATTTTAGCCGGACTTTGATGATTCACTGACTTGTTCAGTTCGTTCTTTTTGTGTCACTTGGTTGACACAATTTTGGGTTTTCTGCTCCGACTTGTTTTTGAGGTTGTCTGGTTGTTCATTGATCTGTGTATATATACAGTTTCACATTTTAGCTCGGTTGCACTTGCAACCTGATGTTGAAAACTTAGGGATTTTGAAAATAACTATAAAAAACATACGACTTCAGAAATTAAGTATAAAGTTTTATTCGAACAAAGTTTATACTGTTTTGATGCTTTCTCGACCTTTGTTGCTTTGTTTTTGACAACCAGGGTTTTAAGTGCTTTGGAGGTCGTTATGTGTTTAGCACTGAGTTTCGTTTTGAATTCGGTCTGTGTTTGATTTTTCCACTTGCTGCTGTATTGACTTGATGGTTATCCTCTTTGGGTGTCTGCACTTAATATTGTGTAGCATTGTTATGGTTGTATATGTTGCCTTTGGCATCCCTCTTTTTCACTGTCACGTTTGCAATTGAGATTCTTTTGATCTTGCACTGCTTCATCATGTCGCTTGATTTGTTTCATTTGAGTAGTATCATTTCCTTTTGTTCTCGAGTGAGATACATGCATACACTTTGTATAGTGCTACTGTCTTAATACTGTGCACCTTTATGCCTTACATCCGGACTTGTTCCTCTGGTCTTGGAGGCTACTCCTTTGTTCTGTGATTATTTATGTCCCCTGAGATAAATTGTGTGGTATTACACTATATCGCCACGGTTGCAAGAAATCCATGTTCATACACGTAGCTTGGTCGTTTGACCCATGAGTTTTATCAACCAGTTGGAGTTCTCTTGCATCCCTTGAGTTGTTGCATTGTTCATATATGGTTATTCATAACCATTTTATTTTTGTTATGAGCATTTCTAACATGTGCACAGGTGCACTCATTTGGCTCTGCATTAGATTTTATATTTGGATTCATTTTGCCATGTCCAGTTTGTTATGTACATTCACTTGTGTACATAACTCATATTTACTTGATTGCAGCTTTATACTGCTGCCACTTACTAGTGCACTATTTGGTTCATGTTGCATTCACATGCACACTTGTTCATCATTTAGTTCACGTGTGCATTTGTATTGCCGTCTTCATGTACCTGAATACATGTTGTCACTATGCTTTTGTAGTTCAATTGTGTTATACTACTGCCTTTGTTCTCGAAATTGAAGTTTGCACTGCCTAGTTCACTATCACACCCATGTATTGTCTCTCCTGTCCACTGTTTATCTTAGTGGCCTTCACTTCGGCTGGCATTAGAGTGTGCGGCCTAGTTGCTTGCTGATTTATCTACTTGTGACTGTAATTTTGTTGCATTCTTGCCTGGCATTCACGTGATGCCACCTCGAAGTTTGCACATTGATATGTTGTATTTCTATCCATGTTGAACTAGACCGGATATTGAATTTAATTGTGATCAGAGCTGCTGCAGTCTCTATTTTCTGTCGATTGAGTGGAACTGGGGTCGAGACTTGATTTTTATGTCTTAACAATTTCAATTAAATTTGTACCTTGAGTTGAATCCAGTAAATGCTCGGGTTTGACCTTGCGATCATTGTGATTTTCACTGGGCTTTTGTGTATCTCCTGCGATTGTGGCGAGGCAGTACACGCGTGCGTGTACTGCAGCCCTATCAGATTTGACAGTTTTAAATTGATTTAGTCGATTTGATAAATTGTTTATTTATCTCTGTTGATGATTTAAATCTGCTGATTTTTGTTAAACACTGTTAAGTGTTATATTGACCGCTATCCGGTTTCTTTGTTTAAAGAATCGGATGGACAGGAATTATTGTGACTGTCGTCTATTTAAATTATTACTGCCTATATGCACTAATAAACTGGTTTGAATTAGACTGACCTGGGTATTATTTTCTTTTGAATGTAATACTCGGGTCAGACCCGAGTTATTTCAGGTTGTAGATTTTCTTCTTTGAGTTGCTGTTCGGGATTTGAAGACTTTTCGCATCTTCTGAAGTTGTCATTGTTCTTTTGTAGTAGTCGTGTCATTGTATAGAACGATATGTGTTCATGTATATTAGTCGATAATGTACGTGTGTATATAACTTCTAGAGTCGACAGTTGTAGTTGTATCGTATGTATTGTGTCAACTATGTATTAACTGTCATCATTTATATATATATGAGACTTTTGCTTTTATCTGTGTTCCGCAATTATATTATCTGTGTTATTGTTATATCTAATGTCCTAAACTATTATGAACTATCGTGGTTTGTTTTATACTGATAATTGGGTGTGTCGATGGGAGTAAATAAATAATAGATGAAAAATAAAAAGTATATACCACTCCTATCGAGATAACCAATATTAGTGTAAGGCCAACTACGGATGGTCGCCCCTATCCAGCCTTATTCTTCGTAATAATAGACAGTATTTCTTTTAATACTCTTTGTTATTATGAGTATAGAGGTGGGGCGTTACAGTTGGTATCAGAGCTTGGGGTTTATGGACATAATATAAAACATAACTTGGATGGAACATATGTTACAACTATTGGTCGATGTTTTATTTGTGGTTGAGTCAAAACTAAAGTTTTGAAATTTTGATGAAATTTTTAAATATCGTTATTTAAAAATAAAAGTGGAATTGTGTTTTGTTGTTTGGATGAAATTGTGTTCTGATGATTTGATTGATTTGTGTTCTATTTATCAAAGTGCGCAGCGGAAACAGTGAAACTGTCTTCGCTGAGTACAACTGATAATCTTTTTGATTTAAGAATCAAAATACGAAATTGATATGAATTCCAATTGTTGTTTACATAGCTGTAATTATTTGTTTCTTTGAGAATTTTGAATCCAAATTGAGAATTCGAAGATTACAGTTATGAGATTTTGTTGAAATTTCCGCTGGCTTTCTTTTGTACTAATCATCTATTGATTAGATTTTGCTGTTTTGAATTATCTTCATTGAAGATACATTCGAATGATTTCTTTGTTCATTTTATAGTACGTGCAAAAAAAAAATTTGAATTGCACGTTATTGCATTTATTTTACGTTGAACCGATGCTTGGTTATGAAACGTATTTTGTTGCCGTTATTTTTATAACGGGATTTTACACCAATGCTATATTTTGAAGTACGGTGTTTTGTGGCATTTTGATGAATGAAAATTCACTGATATTATATTTTGATGTAAATTATTTTGATGACATTTTGACGTTTAAAAATTACTGTCACCTTGGCTTCAATAACCGTCAAGTTTTAAAAGTGGATTTTCAAGCGGTTATTCCGCAATACTGATTTGTGACCGTTTTTACGGTATTTTGAGAAGTACAATTTCCTTATCGAAATTGTTACTAATATTGCTGTTTTAATCACGTGATTGGAAACTCGTTTTAAAAATGAAAATTGTTTTATAAATTTTTAACGGTTTGCGTTTTCAAAAGGATGAGAAAGCGACTTAAACGATTCAGCAAAATCGAGGATTATGACCCCTTTCTTTTACTGTTTCGCT
Organism: Allium fistulosum; assembly: GCA_030737815.1. Lineage (NCBI taxonomy): Eukaryota > Viridiplantae > Streptophyta > Magnoliopsida > Asparagales > Amaryllidaceae > Allium > Allium fistulosum. The sequence goes on from CM060908.1 coordinate 720,367,980, forward strand.
TAACTCCGGACTTGTCCAGTTGAGAATGTGAATTGTTATTTTTGCAAAATAAATAAAATTGCTTTCGGGAATTTTAACAGTTTGCGCTTTCAAAAGAATGAGGAAGCGATTTAAACGTTTCAGCAAAATCGAGGACTATGACCCCTTTCTTTTACTGATTCGCTTAATTCCGGACTTGTCCGTTTGAGAATGTAAAGTGTATTTTTACAAAATACACAATTTTGCACTTTCAAGGAAACGATGAAGTGATTTAAACGATTTAGCAAAAGTGCGGAGTATGGAACCACACTTTTACTATTTCGGTTAATTCCGGACTCGTTAATTGAATATCTGTTGTTTTGATGATTCTACACTTTCAAGGAAACGATGAAGAGAATTAAACAATTTAGTAAAACTCGTGGTTATGGGACATGTGCGTTTACTATTTTGGTTAATTCCGGACTCGTTAATTGAAATATTTGATGTTTTCGTGTGCTTTCGAGCCACTATGTTGGACCTTCGGGTCATATGTTGGACCTTCGGGTCAAATACCAGTACTAGACCTTCGGGTCATATGTTGGACCTTCGGGTCATTTGTTGGGCGCCAAAAATTATGTTGAGTACTTGGTAGGCTTCGGCCATATGTTGTTGCACGTGCGGCGAATTAAAAACTCGCCATCTGATGGGATCGATCCAAGCTTTTATGTTGATTTTCTAGTCTTCTTAATTGATTTCTAGATATTTGTTGCTTCCAATTATCTGCAGGTAATTGGATATTTGTTGATATGAGTTCTGATTATCGTTTTTGATAATCAGATATTTGTTGTTTCTAATTATCGCTTGTGATAATTAGATATTTGTTGATATGAGTTCTGATTATCGTTTTTGATAATCAGATATTTGTTGTTTCTAATTATCGCTTGTGATAATTAGATATTTGTTGATATGAGTTCTGATTATCGTTTTTGATAATCAGATATTTGTTGTTTCTAATTATCGCTTGTGATAATTAGATATTTGTTGATATGAGTTCTGATTATCGTTTTTGATAATCAGATATTTGTTGTTTCTAATTATCGCTTGTGATAATTAGATATTTGTTGATATGAGTTTTGATTATCGTTTTTGATAATCAGATATTTGTTGTTTCTAATTATCGCTTGTGATAATTAGATATTTGTTGATATGAGTTCTGATTATCGTTTTTTTTTATAATCAGATATTTGTTGTTTCTAATTATCGCTTGTGATAATTAGATATTTGTTGATATGAGTTCTGATTATCTTTTTTGATAATTAGATAATTGTTGTTTCTAATTATCGCTTGTGATAATTAGATATTTGTTGATATGAGTTCTGATTATCGTTTTTGATAATCAGATATTTGTTGTTTCTAATTATCGCTTGTGATAATTAGATATTTGTTGATATGAGTTTTGATTATCGTTTTTTTTTATAATCAGATATTTGTTGTTTCTAATTATCGCTTGTGATAATTAGATATTTGTTGATATGAGTTCTGATTATCGTTTTTGATAATTAGATAATTGTTGTTTCTAATTATCGCTTGTGATAATTAGATATTTGTTGATATGAGTTTTGATTATCGTTTTTGATAATCAGATATTTATTGTTTCTAATTATCGCTTTAGATAATTAAATATTTTCTGATTTGAGATTTAATTACCGCTTTAAATAATTAAATATTTGCTGATTTCGAATTTAATTATCGCTTTAGATAATTAAATATTTGTTGAATTTGAGATTTGATTATCGTTTGTGATAATCGAATATTTGTTGAATTTGAAATTTGATTATCGTTTTTGATAATCGAATATTTGTTGAATTTGAAATTTGATTATCGTTTTTGATAATCGAATATTTATTGAATTTGAGATTTGATTATCGTTTGTGATAATCGAATATTTGTTGAATTTGAAATTTGATTATCGTTTTTGATAATCGAATATTTGTTGAATTTAAAATTTGATTATCGTTTTTGATAATCGAATATTTATTGAATTTGAAATTTGATTATCGTTTGTGATAATCGAATAATTGTTGAAATTGAAATTTGAGCATCGTTTTGATAATTGAATAATTGTTGATTTGTTTTCTGACTGTCGTTTGGATAACTAGATTTTATTGAATCGCCGTTTCTATCTATTTCTGTGAATAATTAGAGTTTGTTGATTATGAGATTTGTGGTTTCTAGTTAATTATTGAATAACTAGAGGTAGGGCGTTACAAATTTTCTCTCCCTAAATTTAGTATTTTATATGTTTTGGTTGCATTGTTGTTGCTAGATTGGATGGTAGAGGATGGTTCCCACACTTTTTCTTATTGTTTTTGCACTCGTAGAGAATTTCATGCATATTTAGGTTGTTCTCATACATGCTTATATGTCACGATCTTGCATTCATGCTACGATTGAGCTCAACTATATATATGTCGAATGCATGATCACATTACACTTTTTGTTGAGGAGATGTTATGTAGATAACTTGGTCTACAACATGGTTGTAGATTATGCGTTTCGCTGACTTTCCATTAGGAATTTTGAGAATGAAATTCTTTTAGGGGGAGAATGTAACACCCTATAAAATGAATAAAAAATTAATTAAGAAAAATTAATTAATTAATAATAATAAGGGTAAAAATGGAATTCGAACAAATGTCGGAATTCGGCCACGAACTTGCACCATTGTGTTCGTTGAAATCTTCTGCCCAATTTTTATATATAAAGCTTCATGATTGGATTCAAACGAGAAGTTATCGACGTTTGAAGATTGCGAAACAAAAATAATTCAAAAAAATAAAATAATAAATATAATAATGTTAAGGTTAACGTGAACGAAATATTAATAGCGCCTGGACCACACTGCTCAACTCCATGATTGGGTCGGTTGACCGATCGTAGCTTGTCGGCTAGGGTTCGGCATGGCCTGAATGGTCTGTAAAAATTTCAAACATATTCCAATCGAACGGTCATGGTGCAACTGAGTAACTGTAAAATAAGAAGCTAGCCCCTCATTTTTATTTAGAAAAAATAAACAAGGTAGCGAAACTCTATCAGTTTTCTTCCTCCACAATAAACTTTCCAAATTCAAAAACAAAAATATGAATATACATTGAAGATCCAAGCATTAGCAAAAGATTAATCAAGCTAAAGGAAGAGGTAATGAATTTTACATATATGTATATTTTTCTATTTCTATTTTTCCCTAATCTTTGAATTTTGGATCTAATCTGTATACAAATGTATTGTTATATATTATACAAAAAAGTAGATAATTGGAGGAAGAGATTGGCGTTAACGCAAAAGCATATCCAAGGAAATTAAAGAAGAACTACTACTGAGTGAAAATCTTAATTTTTCTCTTTATAGTAGTTTGTGCAGTTGATGTTTGGATATGCTTTATTCCTTAGGGAATCTAAAACCCTAAAGTTCCCTAGAAAAACGTAAATACTGGAATTGGTTGGAATTTTATTTATTTTATTTCAATATAGTAGAATTTAATCTGCATTTATTTACAATATGATTAATTTATATTCAATTTCTACTTCTCAATTTGTGTTCATTATGACAAAAGATTCAAAAAGAATTAGAAATGGGTTTGCAAAGTATGGATTTTTCTCCAGTCCGTAATTAAAATAAATGTGAATCTTTTGTCACTTCAACATTATACATTAAAAAGTCACATAAAATATAAAGAGTTTAAATTGTAAAGTTTTGCTCTTTTGGAATAGAGGCATTAATTCTACTATATTGACGTAGAATATTCAGATGGTTTGATTCCATTTTTGAATATATATGTAAGTCAGTTTTGTTTAGCTAATTTAAATTATGATATTAGTTATTGGTAGACTGTTATATTAGACTGGAACTTGTATGGATACAGAAATTGTGACATTTAAATTATCTTAACACCCTGAATAAGAAGAGAAAACTTTTGTATAGATATGCTTTTACACACACTAAGAAATATTTAATATAAACTAATTAGCCAAAAATTTACGTTAAGTATAAATATAATAATAATGTATAAGTCATAACTTACGAAATAAATAGGGTAACAAAAAAAGAAACCGCTAGTTAAATGACCAATAACAAATAGAAATAAACCATATATAGAGGAGTTAAGAATAATTATAGAATTTAATCCATAATTAAAGATGAAATAAGGACTTTTCCTTATTTGGCTTTACTGTGTAAACACGGGTGAGGAATATATACATATATTGTATATATGTAAAAAAGTTGGCTTGGTTCAACATTAAAAGTTATGGAGAAGAAATGTGGCTAAGTTATATGGATGCAAGGTCAATTAAAAGTACAAAGAAGTCTGCCCAGCAAATTCTACTACCAACAGTGTACTTTTGTAACTAATGTGGTATATCGCCTATAATAAGTACCAATGGTGGACGCGAGGTTAGTTCCAATTTTGTAAGGTAAGCATGCCCTACTAATCTAGCTACCAGTACCTATAGATAGTCGGACAAATGTAAGACGTCATGGTTAGGTTATGGGTCATATGAACGAGGAAGTTCCAGTAGGAATCTGCTTCAGGGTTAAGGTATTAAGTGGTTGATTTAGCGTCTGCCTCCTCCCTATAAGAAGTATTAAATGACTTGGGAAAGGAACGATGTGGGTAATCCTGCCTGCTTCAGGGTTGAGGTATTAAATAGCTATTGTAGGGTCTGCCACTTTCCCATTTGAGAAGTACGAAACGGTTGGGATTATCTTTTAGATGGTGCAGTGGAAATCTCTAGAGGGGGGTCGGCTTCGGGGTGCACGTATTAAATGACTATTTGAGGGTCTGCCTCTCCACCATTTAAGAAGTACTAAGTTGCCTTATGAGATTTCTTACTATGTCGGCTAGGAAGCACTAGGGAGGGGTTCACCTTAGGTCTAGGTATTAAAAGCCAGAGTCTGCCTATTTCCCATTTAAAAGGTCTTATGTGACTCAGGTACTTTATCTTGAATCGTTAGGATATGGTTGATGGGAGATGGTTTGTTGAACCCAATATACTCTATAGTTGCATTACAGGCGCGTTATAGTAACGAAGTTAGACTAGAAAGGGCCATTGGTGTAACAACCCGCATATTTTACGATTGTATATTTAAATATTTTATTTAAATATAGCATCGTTAGTCGAATTTTAGTCCGAAAAGGTCACTATTCGAAGATGAACAATCGAATTAGTGAAGTGTCTTTGTGGATCGTGTTTCGGAGGAGTCTAATTGAAGAAAAACTGTCTCCCAGAGATTCAGACGTCTGAAACTAATCATTCAGACGTCTGAAATTGTTCGAATCAAACCAGAAAGAAAATAGGCAAAAATTACCATTTTCAGACGTCTGAAATGGACAATTCAGACGTCTGAATATTGTTCTAGGAACTCATATTTTTCCAGATTCAGACGTCTGAATTGTCCATTTCAGACGTCTGAATCAAGAGTGAAGTTGAGAATCAACAATTTGAACGTGAGACCATTTCCATTGAGTTCAAAATGTTGTTTGCGACTTTTTTGAGTATAAGCTTCGATAGGTTTGGAGTAGGTTGAATTTGGCTATTTTCTATTGGGCTTTGGGTTTGGGTTTCACCCCAACTCACTCTATAACCTAACTCAGCCCCTCTCTTCATCCATTCATTCTCATTTCATTTCTCTTTTTCAAGCTCAACTGAAATGGGGAGAGGAATGGGAAATTAAAATTCCAAGCCCTAGTTTTCTTTGCAATCTCAAATTCTTGCTCCAAAATTCAAGGTAAAGCTTAGGTAAGCCTTCTCTTCTTCTTCTCCATCTCAATCTCTCTTCGATTTCTGAAATCTCCTAAACCCTAATTTAGGAAATACTTGTTTTGATCTTAGATTGGAGCTTGTAGAGTAGAAGTGAAGAGTGGTTGATCTTTTCTTTGCATTTGAGCTTCTCATCTTTGTTTTTGTGTTAAAAAGGTGAGTTTTTGAACTCACATCTATATCTTTGATAGTGTTAGGTAGCAATTCCTAACATATAATCCTTGTCCATTTGTTCTTGAATTGAATCGGTTTAATGAATATTCCAATTTTTGGCGTTTGAAGTCAAAATCTATGAAAATCCTTATATGGTTGTTTGGGCATATTGGTCGGAATGTATTGGTGAGTCTCTAAGGTTGGGTAGTCGTTTGGCGTAAACCCCTAGCTATCATCACTCATCTGATTGCTTCCGATATGATTTGGCCATCTTTGGCCTAGGCAAAGTATTGCCTGAGTACCAGTTTCAGACGTCTAAAATATACAATTCAGACGTCTGAATCTGCTTGTCTCAGCACAATTTGCCTATTTTCTGTGGGTTTCCAATTTTAATCGATTCGTGTTGATTCCAATTAGTTGTTATTGCATATTTGACTTTGATGATTCCTTTTTGATTTCGTACACGGGTTTTATAAAATTATCTTTTCAAATTGTCTCGTTTCTCCAATTTATGATTTCTATTCAAAACACACACACAACTTTGCACTTCGAGCGAAGAGGGAGGAGAATTAAATGATTAAATAAAATGTGTGCAATGAACACGTGCGTTTATCTTTTCAGTTAATTCCTAATCTATTCGTTTGACCGTTTTGACCTTTCGGTTTGGTTTACCGAGGATATGAGATGAACTTTGTACTACTTTGAGTGTGAAATTGGCTAATGGTTAGTCAACCGTTTAGTGCGAACATGGGCTATGGGACTCACGTTAACATTTTCCGGGTTCCTTTCTGAGATTTGTGACACATTCCGCCAGACAGTGGTGTCCAGTACCGCCACTACGGTTTGTTGCCTTTTGGCGTTGCCTCCGGGCGTTGCCTTCGAGTTTGTTGCCCTATAGTATCGCTTTTGGAGTTGGTCATTCGTCACCGCTTGAGAGATATTTGGGTTTGTTGCCCTATAGTATCGCTTTTGGAGTTAGTCATTCGTCACTGCTCGAGTGATATTTGGGTTTGTTGCCTTCGGGCGTGTGGATCCTTGTTACAGTACTAAGCTCGAGCATCTTTTGTTTCTTTGACATTTATATTTCCCTAGTGTATCACCTTCGGTGTAGGTCCTTTGAACCACACGATATATAACGATTACCTTGTGGAAACTTGTGTTACCTTTATTGGTATTTGTCATTTGCCTTTTGGCTTGTTTTGGGATATGTATGTCCTTGGTTTATTTGAGTTGCCTATGAGATGAGGCTTGTTTTGATTCATCTTATGTTAGATGATTTGGTTACCTCCTTTGGAGATAATTGTGGTACTTTATGATCTTGTATGTTCATTATCATTTAGTTTGTCTAACTGATTTGTTTAGCTAGACTGACTCGTGTGTTTTACACTCGGGTCAGACCGAGATGTTTCAGGTTAGGTACATTGGACTTAGCCTATTTTGCTTCCGCATGGACTATTCTGCTAGCTCCTTTTTGTTATAGCTTTTTGTGCAGTCCTTTTTGTCTGTAACTCTGATATGTATTCTTTTGAATTGTCTGTATATTGTGGTTTGCTTTACCACTTGACATGTATCATTTTGTATACTCTGTAATGTATCTGAATATGTGTAAATGTATGTGATGATTAACTGTTCTGCGATGTGTATTACATTTGAGTTGTTATATTTGTTCTGATAGATCCTTCAGCCACCTATGGCTTTGTGTTAAGTATTTATTGGATATGTCGATCCACTTGAGAAAAATATAGATATATGCTACCTTGTCGACGTATTCAGTAGATAGTTAAGGCAAGGCTATAGATGGTCACTCCTAACCAGCTCTATTCTTCGCATTAGCAGACGGTGTTACCTTGTAATACTCTTTGCTAATGTGGGTCTCGGAGTGGGGCATCACAATTGGCCTACAATCGAAGATATGGTATGGAGCTGGATTGGAAAGGCCATTGGCTTACAGTTGGAGGTATACTCGAAAAGATAGAATTTTAAATATGTAAGACGTACTTATCTAAATGCTACTGCTCAAATACTATTATGGTAAGCTTGATATTTTCATTCACCAGACATTGTTGTACTAACTCCCTCCTTATTACAACCCACATGTGAAGGGGAGTGTTTCTGATGATGAGTGTTAAGGAGGCAATCAAGACCTTTGGCGGTATAGCTATCCATTATGCTTATTTAATATACCCAGATTTTAAACATGTCGATGTATTATTTTGCGATAATGTGTTTGTGGATATTTAGGATATTTTATTTTAAAATTTGGAATGCATGAAATGGGTACTTATTTTATTATTATATTTTATCACTTCCACTGTGAGATTCTGAAAGCATAGATAGATAGCTCTATGTATTATTTATTTAATCAATTTTACCTACAAATAGTCAACTCTGGAATAGACCTAAGGTTTGATGGGCTTTTATTGGGTCAAAAATTAGGCCCATTTTGAAGAGGGTTGTTGCAGAAGTGGTCCATCGAGCTTGGGAAACATCACATCTCAATCTAGCCTTGCACTTCTATTAAGGGCTAGGCCATCATGAATTTCAACGTCGACCACTCAAGCCCGGACAATGGCGAACAAGAGAATATCACCAGTCAGCAAGTTTGGCACCTATACGTGGGTGGGGCATCAAATGAGATAGGGGCAAGGGCCGGCATGGTCAAGGCCACCAACAACGAAGCCAAATATGAAGCTATCCTAGTCGGCCTCTAGATGGTAAAGGAGCTACATGCTTATTCATCACGTATCAGTGTCTCATCAATGGTCATCAATCAAATCGGCGAGTGCTTCCAAGTAAAGGGAAAGACACTAGCCTCGTATGTTGTAGAGGCCAAAAAGATAATCAGCACGTTCACTGAGTTCAAACTAGATTAGATACCCATAAAATAAAATGCCAAGGCCGATCAGTTGGACAAGGTAGCAAGCAGCCTAGCAGAAGCCACTCCTTAGGTCGCATTGGAGATTCGAGACACCCCTTACTATGAGCCAGGGGAAACAACAATGGAGATTGACAGCGATCTATGGATAAATGAATGGTGCCCTTGATCAAGTACTTAACTAGTGAAAAACTGCCTGCTAACCTTAAGGAAGCCTGGAAGACACTCTACCAGGCTCCTCGTTACATAATCGTAAATGGAAAATATAGCATCCTTAATTTTTGTTGCACATTATTTTAATATTTAAATATTAAGAACGAATAAAATGAATAACATGGGACACTATGAATATATAGCTAGTGTGGATAGTTGTCATATAAACATGTAATTTGAATTTTACACTTTAAATGGAGAATTGGTTTATATGGATAGAAATAAAAAGGTCCTTAATTCTATAGGTGAGGAATAAGGAAATAAAGATAACACACATAAATATTTTTCCTTAACATACACTCTCCCACTCTCTTATATTTTCAGCCATACCATTATAACATAAGAAAAGATAAGAAAATCACCAAACTCCATTAAAAAAATTCTCAAGAAAGAAGAAGAAAAGGAAAAGAGCTTAAGAGAAGAAACAAGAGCGATTATTTTCACACAAAATCAAATCAATGTGAATAATATTTCTATCTCTCTATTGTATGATTATTTAATTTTAAATTTTTGATGAAACACGACATGGTTTATTGATCTTTATCGTACATATGGTTTAGATAATCATTTAGACGTGTTGTGGTTATCGTTGAATATTTTTACAAAATTTCCTAAAGGGGTTTTGGTTTAAAAACTATATTTTTGATCTCCAAATGCTTTGAATTTTTGATATGATGTTTGGAATATTGTTTTGAAGATGGGTTTCAAATTACATAATTTTTGGATAAAGTATGAATTTACTATGAATTTTCTAAATGAGAAATTTTGGATTTTAATTATTTAAAATATTAAAAATAATTATTTGCTTTTAAAATTTGTATATGATGTTAAAGAAGAAAATTCCAATTTTTGGGAATTTTTAGGGATTTCTCCCGAGTAACTACAATTTAATGTAAATTGTTTTGTGTAGAAGGTTTTAATTACAAAGGATAATTAATGGTATTTTTAACGGAGAATTAATATTTTAGGAAATCAGAGAGAATTTCTCTTTGTTTTGCTACAAATTTCTGAAAAGATTATGGTTAATCAGCGAAAGTCAAAGAAATTAGTTTTATAAAAAGTTATTAGTTTAGAGGAAATAAAACATTTTGTAGCAATTTACAGAAATGTCATTAATCAACTTGCGATAGCCTTTATTTATCGAAATGCGATGGCTATTTTAATCAACAAGTGATAGCATGTATTTTTCAACAAGCGATGGCTATCAATTTTATCAATTTGCAATAACTACTGTTTTTATCAACTTACGGTAGCTATATGTTTTCAACTTGCGGCAGCTGTGGACTTCGTCAACTTGTGATAGATATGGTTTTTTTATCAACATGCGATAGCTATGGATTTTGTCAACTTGCGATATCTATAGTTTTATCAACGTGTAATAGTTATGTATTTTCAACTTGCAATAGCTTTAGGTTTACAACATGTGATGGCTTTGTTTTGGTTGACATGTGATGGTTATAAATGTTAATATGCGATAGCCTATGGTTTTAACATGCGGTAGCATGAAGTTTTTAAAAGTGCAATTGCACATGTTTTTGGCATACGATGGCCAAAGTTTTGAAATGCGATGGTTATATCGTTGATATGCGATAGCATGTAATTTTAAAAGTGTGATAGCCTATTTTACGACACATTAGTTTTAACTCAATGTTTGGGCTATGTTTTACTTGAATAAAAATGTAGTTTTGTTGAGAATTTTTTCAATGTTTTCAAAGGAAGTAAAGATGTCTTAGCCCATTTTTAAAGAGTTTTGGCGAAGGAAGGTATTACTTTATTGCAACTAATTTTGTGTATAAAATGGCTATCATATGAACATATTTGTGATGGATGATTATGTGTTATAGGTTCAGTTTTGTACATTGATCGGTTATTATTGCATATGCTAAATTATCGACATGTTCGCTTATGTTATATGTTATCAACTAACATTTATGACTTTGGGAATCCGAGAACCGATGACCAATCAAGGTTGTTTCAGTAGTGGGTATGGTTAGACTTAAACTCTTGAATAAGTAAAATTGCATCCATGAGATCGAGAAGATCACATGGGTGTAAATAATTATTTTGCTCCAAAATTTTTATATGATGCTAATAAGTATATTCCAATTTTTGTGATTTTTTTGGGATTTTTCCCTAGTACTACAATTTAATGTAAATTGTTTATGTAGAAAGTTTTAATTGCAAAATGATAATTAATGGCATATTTAATGGAAAATTAGTATTTTGGAAAATAAACGAAAATTTCTCTTTGTTTTGCTATAAATTTCTGAAAAGATTTTGGTTAATCAATGAAAGTTTGACAAAGAAATTGGTTTTGTAAAAATTTATTACTTTTAGAGGAAATAAATCAGTTTTGCTGATATTTATAGAAATCTCATTAATCAACTTATGATATCCCTTGTTTATCAACATGTGATTTCTATTTTTATCAACATTGGATAACATGTATTTTTCCACCGGGATATCTATCATTTTTACCAACTTGCAATAGCTACTATTTTTATCAACTTGCAATAGGTATATACTTTCAACTTGCGATAGCTATGGATTTCTTTAACTTGCAATAACTATGGTTTTTTAATGACAGGCGATAGCTATGGATTTTTTCAATGTGCGCTAGTTATGGTGTTTATCAACGTGCGATGGCTATGTGTTTTCAACTTGTTATAGCTTTAGGTTTCCAACATGTGATGGCTTTGTTTTGGTTAACATGCGATAGTTATATTTGTCAATGTGTGATAGGCTATGGTTTTAACATGCGATAGCATGAAATTTTTAAAAATGCGATAGCGAATGCTTTGGCATATGATGGTCTAAGTTTTGAAACTTGACGGAGATATCTTTGACATGCGACAGCATGTAATTTCGATAATGCAATAGCCTATTTTATGACATATTAGTTTTAACTCTATGTTTGAGCTATGTTTTAATTAAACAAATATGTACTTTTGTTGAGAATTTTGATAATGTTTCAAAGGAAGTAAAGATGTTTTAGCCCAATTTTATAGAGTTTTTGTGAAGGAAAGTATTGCTTTGTTACAAGTAATTTTGTGTACAGAATGGCTATCATAGAATATATTTGTGATGGATGATTATGTGTTGTAGGTTCAATTTTGTACCTTGATCGATTATTATTGCATATGCTAAATTATCGACATGCTCACTTATACGTTATATGTTATTACCCAACATTTATAACCTTAGGGATTTGGAAACTGATGACCAGTCAGGGTTGTTCCAGTAGCATGTATGGTCAGACTTAAACTTCTGAGCGAGTAGAATTGCATCCAGGAGATCGGGAAGATCACAAGGTGTTAGGATGCCCTTTATTGATCAAAAGACATGACTCGTGGATATTTTAAAATCAGACTTTAGGTGGAGACTGGGAAAGGGTCGCACCCGATCCTCTAACCATTAAGCCCTTAGTTGGTTAAGTCCACGATTCCAATGCATAGGGATTCGTCGATATTGAGGCTAAAATTTTAGAGTTATGCATAGAAAGGAACTCATAGCAGAGACGCTCACCGTTGTTTTTCTTCTATTGGACAGGAGTCGAGGTTATATACTTTTGTCGAACAAAATATTGGATTATCTGGTGATATTTTAACCCAAATCGACCTAAAAGGTTTTTAGCTATCCTTCGAAAACTAAGGTAGGTTCCCAATGAACTTGGAAAAACTATGCCATGGACTATTTTTATGGCATTTGACGATTATGGGAATGTGTGACTCTCCGACATAGCGGATGTTGGACTATTCATTTTAACTCATTTATGCATGATATTATATTTATATTATGATCATGTTCTAATCATTTTGGTTGTATATTTGTTATGATTGACATATAGATTATAAAGGTATTAGAGAGGGAAACCTAATCTGTGCTTCAGAGGCATGATCTCATTAGTTACCTAATTTGGTTTGAGATGGCATAATATTATTCACACCCTAATTTTATCTGACCCAATTTTTTGAATTCCCACTAAACTCTTGGGTACTCAATCTAAATTGGGTAGGCTAAGAGTAGGGTATTTCATGTTTAGACAAATAAGCTTCTGGACACATGCAAGAGGCAAGCTACTATTTAGAGTTTACTTTCACTGAGTAGTTTAACTGTTTTTGTTTATTGTTGAATAAATGTAATGACGGGTATTGTAACCGTCTAAGTAGTTAAGACTCTAATCATCTAAGGAGGCATCTTCATATGTCGCTCTTGGAACTATATTTGTAATTATTATATTCTATTTGAATGATGGAATCATGAGGTTATGTAATGTAATTGAATTGCAATGAATTTGCAAATGAATTAATGAAAATGTTTGTTTAAAATTTGTGAATTCTTATGCTCTTGATGTTATTGATATAAAAACAAATCTCATTTTTTCACTAGAAAATAATGCTAATGGTGACTACAGCATCAACAGTATTTATTTTCGAGCCTAAAAATAGGGGATGTTACAAGAAGCTCTACAAATGGGGGTACTCCACACTACCTCAACGGTGCATGTCTAAGATGAAGCTGGCCAGATCCTGGAGGAGCTGCATAAAGGGTTTTGTGAGGATCATGCTAGGGGCCAAGCATAGCAAAGAAGGCTACCCAGCAAGGCTACTGCGGACCTACTATGATCAAAGATTCAATGGATTACGTCAAAAAGTGCAACCAATGTCTACGGTTTTACAAAATCCTAGAGCCTCTCTACCCTCCTTACCACTATGACTTCCCCATAGTCGTTCGGTACTTAGGGAATTGACTTGATAGGAAAGCTGCCAAATGCTAAAGGTGGGTATAATCATGCTATAATCCATCATCTGTTTCACTAAATGGGTCGAGTTCAAGCCCGTAACTGGGGTCACCAACCCTAAAATACTAAACTTTGTAATCAAAAACAACGTCTGCCGATTCGACCTACCAAAAAGGATTATCATCGATACAACACTCAATTTCGAAAGCAGCCTCTTTCAAGACTTCTACCCAAGTAACAGGATCGAAAAATGATTCTCTTCCCTTTCCAATCTTCAAGCAAATAGGCAATTAGAGGACATCAACAAGACCATCAAATCCACACTAAAGAAGCGCCTTGCAAAAGCTAAAGGAAACTGGGACAAAGAACTACCACTCGCTCTTTGATCTTGCCGCACATCCAGCAGCACTTCAACCGGCCAAATTCCTTTCTCGCTTTCTTATAATTATGAAGCCACGTTACCCATTGAAGTATATATCCCCTCACCCTAACGATTTACCTACGAGGCTGAGAAAAATAATGAGCTACTCAAGCTCGGGCTCGACACCATAGAAGAACGAGCGAAGCCAAGCTCGAAACTGAAGCTATAAGAGGAAGATAGCCAAGCACTATAACTCCAGGGTGAAACTCTAGCAAAGCATTGTCAGCGGTCTAGTTTTGCATCTGGTGTTCGCAAATATAAAGAACCCAGTTGAAGGAGTGCTTGACCTAAAGTTAGAGGGACTGTATGTTATCATCATCACCTTATTAAATGGCACTTATAACCTCTCTTGTCGGGGTGGAACACACATACCTCATACATGAAACATAGAGCACCATAGGGCCTATCACATATGAAAGCTAGTTATAATTACAAGGCTATGAAATACATCTTTTGTGAAGAATACAATGAAGACTTTGGAGTTAATTTTGTTCAACACAATCACCAAGGTTATCCAGTGATGGTGAATTATTATGTGCTAACTTCCTTGATTGGGGAATACTGACCTCTGCCACCAAGGCTTGCATAAGCCATTCTCCCCTTCTTACAGGTCAGCTATCTAACAAGTGTGAATTATCATGCATTCGCTTCTTTTTTTAGGGACTGCCACTAATACATTTTATCCAGTAAAAGGTGAGTTATAATGTGCTCAATTCCTTGTATGGGGACTGCCAATCTCTACTACTAAGGACCGTGCAAGCCATACTCCCTACCTTGCTGGCTGGCTATCCAATGAGAGTGAATTACCGTGGATTCACTTCCTTGTTCGGGGACTGCCAAACCATCTCATGAGTTTGGATGATACGTCTCTCCCCTTTAAGTCAGGGTGTATTGACGACTGAATGGCATGACTGCAACGGTCCGGATTTCCTTGCCTATGATGTCATTCATTCCTCGTGCAGGGTAGGGAATTGTTGTCGAGATCGACGTTGTTACCTCAGGTGACGCTGAAGTTCAGCATCTATAGTGTAGGCACATAAAAATAAGTCGGGCTCAATATCAACTGGTCGCATGTTACTAAGGAGAACCCTCAAGCTACTCGGTACTATGGTTTGTGTCAGGATCGGCCTCCACTCAATATTCCTAGACATAATCTTGAAGAACCCACGAGCCACTTAATGTTATGGTTCGTGCCAGGTTTGCCTAACAACAAACGACAGGGAGAGGCCCGACTACCATATGCCCACCTCGGCACTTGACATCGGCTAGGTTGCACGGGCAATGCTTGCATCTAAGTCAATTTTTCGCCCCGGCCTCCCAACTGTGATGAGTATACTTAGTTAATTCAATACAAGGTTTACATAAACGGGCAACAATCATTGTTCGTATATTACCATACATTACTATTCTATTTATATTGTGAAAATGCTCGATGTAGATACACAAGGACTATGCCGACTTCTCAAAGTATGCCACCCTATAACCTATGCATAGACAGACAAGAACAGATAAGAAAGACTCAACTGTTTTCATAACAAAATATGTTTCATTCAATCCAAAAATGTAAGGCACAATGCCTGCCCCATTGGGCTTACAAAAAGAATAGGGAAAATGTTTACAAATTTGGTTTGCTAGGCGGCTGTTCCAAGGAGTCAATCTGCTTCCATGTCAAAACGACCACATTACCATCCCAATTGCCTTTGTCTCAGCAACCACCTCAGCATGGGTCGCGATGAGGGCCTTGGCATCAAAGTTGCACTTGGAAATCGGTAGGTGATAGTTCTCCCTAAGTAGTGCTTTGACCAAGTTCCTCAACTATTTCTTCCATCTCTCCTCCTCTGCCACCCTAGTGCCATCATATTTGTGGGGGACTAGCATTCAGTTGTATGATTGTTCAGGTCATTCCGTGGAGCTTCGACCTCCTTCTCAGTCTTATCCAACTTCCCCATGAGATCCTCGACCGGCTTCTTCATCTGATCCATTGCCTCGGTCGCCTCCTTCACCACCTTCTCATCCACCGCTATAGCCTCCATGGCCTTCGATAAGGCATCCTCTAGCACCTTCATGGCTCGCTCTTTTTTCCCGACCTCCTCCTTAAGTTTTAGGAAGTCATCCTGAATGAGGACACAGTGGTGGGCATCCTGAAATAATCGATGTTAGAAGAAAATCCATGAAGTAAAAAAGAAAATTCAAGTTTGTAAGATTATGAGAAGAGCATCCCATGTGTGTGCATTAATCATGGACTTCGTGGTGTATCGGCTCCATCCAGATTTGGGCAGAAGGGTGGACGATATGATCTCCAAAGACATAAGTTAAAATGACCTCAACAATTAATCCAGGTTAGCATGGTCCAAAGCTTGATGAATCTGCATCGCCTCTATCCTTTGTCCAGCCGCTTGGCATCATATATAGGCACTTGCCCGACAAAAGGAGTGAGGGCCTGAAGGGATGACTCCCCTACCCGCTTTCTTTTCTTGTTGTCGGTGGAGGCTGGGACTCCGGCTCGGGACTGGCAGGCATCTCAATGATCTCCTTGTCTTCCATGAGTGCCTTGGGCATTGGAGCCATGATTGTCTAGGATGTGGAGTCAGGAGTGTCAAAGGAATTAAAGATGAGCTTGGCGGCCACTACAATAACAAAATGAAAAGAGTTAGTCAAGATGCAAGGAAAGAGAGTTCAAGTGCAAGTAAACTACCATTTGTACCGGCTCGGCCTTGTCTTCTGGAAAGAAGCAGGAATGATGATATTGAATTGCCTGCACTAGATCGACAATCCAGGCATAGGACTCTCCCGGAGGCACGACATCATATCTGGAATACAAAGGGTAATAAGTGGGAACTGAATTAGAGGAGGGACCTATGTCCCTTTCGATGCTTAGTTCTTATGGCCCTGCTCCTGCACTACTTTCCTTAAAGCTCTCTTCGGTATCCCATGAGACGGTCGACGTCCTATAAGGTAGGACCAGGACATCAACCAACTGTTGTGGATCGTAAGCTTCACACGGAGATGTTGGCACTACATCACTTAACTTATCATAAATCGACTTGCTGCCACTCCCCAGGCTCCTCGTCCTGTATCATATCCCTGGTTCTTATATGTGACTAGCCTGACCATTAGGTCCAAAAATGTGACCTTGAAGTAAGCGTCTTTCACCTTGGTCGGTTTCCTGGATAGGGCGGCCCGCTCCGCAATCATGGTATGAGTTTTCTTCGTCGGATCAACTCATGGAGGTTCCCATTAGTTAATAATAACCTCAAGTCTTGTATATTATTGTCGACTACCTTTAGTCAGTTAACGTATTCACTCAGTATCTCGAAGTTAAAGCTAGTAGAATCAATTAAAGCTCCTATCAAAGGACGAGTTAAGCAAAGGAAAGAAGGGACAAAATATGACAAAAAGGGGAATAGAAAAGCAAACTTACTAGGGATTTAGCACTCGATGTTCCTTATTTAGGGTTAACCCTAATAGGGACAAAGAAATGCTCCCCCATTCAGCTCGGGGCAGCTTTACTCGGAATGCCCACAAAGACAATGGGCTTGGTGCTATCTTGACCACGGAAATAGGCGCCAATCGAGTATTCGGCTTCCTTTTGCTACCGGAAGAGCATGTCAAATAATACAGCAGTCGGCTCTGGAAGATTTAGTTCAACGCAGGCGATATAAAGCTTGTATAGAAACATGTAGTTATTGGGAGTAAGCTAATCGAGGGCAAGCCATAAGCATTCAGAACAGAAACGGAGAAGGGTTAAGAGGCAGCATGACCCAGAAGCTGAAATAACCAAGGGATCATGCAAACTAATAAACTAAGAAGTATGCCCTAGGGACAATTCTGTAATTTATTATAAATTATTAAATCTATTATAAAATCTCCTTTGAAATAAAAAGTGTTTACCTTCTATTATATACTTGTCATAATGTGGTATGTTAATTATTTATTTAATTTAAGTATGTTTAATAGAAAATCCTTAAATCATATGTTTTATGATAGTAATTACAATGTGTTGTAATCATGAGAAATTTATCACAGTGCATATAACATAATGTTTTAAATATTCCTAGTCAAGTTGTATCAAGACTGGATATCAATATATTCGTTAAGACTAGAGTACGTAACGCTCTCCACATGTTGGATAGTGTATTACTCATGGATGGTGGAGGGAACCAAGGGGTTTTGTACTAATAGTTATTGGATAACTATGGAATGACTCAATCGATAGTTTTATGTTGGTTAATATAACTAAGGTCAATCAAAGAATATCGAAGTGACAATATTACACAGTTCTCTCGACTTGAGAATACTGTTGAACTTCAATGTGGGCACGCCACTTTAATTATAGTTAAATCATGGCACGATGTCCATCAAAGGACTATAGTTGGGTCTGAGTTGAAGCATTGGAAGTGAAACACTATTCAATAAAGAATTCCTCTCCTTGATTATATGATGTTAATATCACGGTCAACTGTAGTCAACTCAAAGTCAAAGTCTCTAGCCGGAGCAGTCCAATTAATAATAATTGTTATTATTGAACCGGTGTTTGGATTATATAAGTATAATATGGAAAAGATTGGAATTTTGACCAAAACCAAATTCCATAAGTCTTAATGTGATATAATTTTGATGAAGAGAATTGGTATAAATAATCATCACTATGTCGGGACCACTTGAAAAGTAAAATTAGATTTTACCAAAAATGTGTGAGCGATAAATTCGGTTAAACTATCACACAACTAGCTAAGGTGACATGTGAACATTAATATTCGAATTGTTTGGTATTAATTACTGACTAAATTGCACCTATAGGTCGCACAACCGTAATATTGAATACTCTGAAATATTATATGATTTAATTAAATTATAATTATTATAAATTAATTAAATTAATTAATATTTTTGAAATATTAATTATTCAATTTGATTGATTTATATGAATCAATATTTAATAAAGTGCGTATACAAAAGTTATATATGTACATATCGATATATGATATTGATAAACATTTTAAATTGGATTTGAAATAAATAAATATTGATTGATTTTGAAAAATTACTTAGGACCATTTGGCGTATATATGGCTAGCCAAACAAGGTAGGGGGAAGGGTGATTCCTAGTTGAAAAAAATAAGGTTTAGAATTAGCAAGGAGAAGAGGTAAATTAGCAAATCTAGATCTCCTCTTTTTATTCCATTCTCTTGCATATATAAACCATACATCCCCTCCCATTTTGTTTCTACTTTTTTTGGAGCCTCCATCCACCTTCATTTGGCTAAAAATCCCAAGGTATGTCTGCCATTTAATTTCCAAAGTATTAAATCAAAATCAAAAGTTATATTATGGTGTTCTCTTCTTATCTACTGCAAATTCAAGATGCATATTCAACATTCAAGGTTCAAGATTAGATTTAAGGAGCATTAAATTCAACATTCAAGATGCATATCCAAGGCTACATCCATTGATAATTCCTACACTATTTATGTTATATATATATACACACACACACACACACTCTCTCTCTCTCTCTCATCAGTGTCCATATGCAAGTATAAAAATATCACTGCATTATCATGAATTTAAATATATATATTTGCTGGTCGAACATGTAAATATATACATATTTATTTTTAGAAAAAAATTGTGCACATTTAAATCATATACATACATGTTCAGCCATTTAAAATAAAATAAAATAAAATGTATTTTTAAATTAAAATGAATTTTAAAAAGGTTTTAAACCAAAAATGAATTTATAACTATTGTACAAACACATGTCATAAAATTTATCTATAAACTTATACATATGTACATTTATAAAAAAATCGGGTGTGTATGTATAATTATAAATATAATTTATAATTTATTGATATTTTAAATCTTTTTAAATTAAAATATATATCAAAAAACAATATTTTAAAAATGTATGGATTTATAGTTCAAAAAAATTGTTATAAAATATGCATGGATTTTATGATTTAAAACAAAAGGTTTTTCTTTTCGTATAAAATTCGCATGGATTTTGTTATTAATGAAAAAAATTATTATATTATTTTATCAAAAGAGTTTTAGTATGAAAAAATTGATTTTTAAACATATGTTTTCAATATTGATTATTTAATATGTATAAATAAATTTTAAAATTAAATATAATATGTTTTAAAAGTTTGCTAAAAAAATTGTATTATATATATAATTAACATATTAATATTTTAAATTTAAATTTACAATTAAAATAGATTTTTTCTTCTCCTAGACCTAGATATAATTTTAAATTTAAAACGTCGTTAGATATTTTAGATATTAATTTAAATCCTTTGAATTGGTCAATTTTAAATAAGTGAATATTAGGCTTAGGTCCCTATAAGTTTCAAAATACACAAAAAACCCAGTAAAAAAAGTATGTAAATTAGGTCCCTAGAATTAAGTTACTAAGTAATTGCATATAGTTATGCAATTATTCACTGAATAATTGCAGACATTTATGCAATTATATCCAAAATTTGCATAAATTTATGCAAATTTTTCGGTGAATAATTGCAGAAATTTCCGCAATTTTTTTGATGAATAATTGCGGAATTTTCCACAATTTTTTAGTGAATAATTGTGGAAATGTCTGCAATTTTTTGATATAATTGCATAAATGTCTACAATTATTCACTGAATAATTGCATAAGTGTATGCCATTATTCGGTAACTTAATTTTAGGGACCTAATTTACAAAAAAAAATTCACTAAGGTTTTTGTGTATTTTGAAACTTATTAGGGACCTGTGCCAAACTGTCCCTTTAAATAAACCTAACTATATTTATATGTATGTATGTATATTTATGTATGTATGTATGTATGTATGTATGTATGTATGTATGTATGTATATGTGTGTGTATAACAAAATTAATTATATACATCAAATATGTATATAAAGGGGTTAATACGTCCACTGGAGTGTAAATTTCAACACTTGTATATGAGTACATCAAACTATTTATACATTTGTATGTTGCACATGCACTATACACATATGTGTATATTTGATACACATATATATTATGTACTACATGTTTACTAAAACCAAATCTTTGTATAAAATAATTAAATGATTTTATTTAAAATTATTCAGATTGGATCTAAATTAATTTAGACTCCATAGGCCAATAAGACTTAAAAATTGAAACAAATATTGAAATTCATCCATTTAACCTATTGCGTGCTAGTCCAGTTCCAACAATGGTATCAAAACCCAATAGCTTAAGTAGTCTAAATAAGCAGTACTAGGGCCAACTTATTAAAGTCTACTCATTTAGTATAGTGCATAGAAAATTTATGTTTAGGCGGGATTGTTGAGTAATCAAGTACCTTGACTTACCTGGTTATTGGCCTAGCCCAAAAGGTGAGGTAAGCCAAAAGGTTAACCTAATATAAAAGGCCTAATTTGAATCTGGGCTTTAGACTAATTTTCAAAATCTATTTTGAAATTATAATAAAATTTTAGATTTAATAGGTTAAATTTAAAATAAGTAAAAAAATTATAAATGTTATAAAATAATTTCAAAATTGTTTTGAAAATTAAATAATTATATTTGAAAATTTATTAATGATTAACTGGATTAATTAAATTAAATTAATAATATATATTGATATACTTATATATATATATATATATAATTTTTTAAATTAATTAAAATTAGTTAAAATTGTTTTAATTAAATGTTAATCAATAAATCATATAATACATATATATTAAGTTATATGTGTATAACTAAAATTGTTATAGCATACATATTCAGTTTGAAATGTTCAAAATGAATAAAATAAAATTAATAAATTAACTACATTAATTAAATAAAATTTAATTAATAAAATTAATATAAGATTATATGTAAGTTAATTAAAATTATATATTGTTATGTAAGAATTAAAGTTTATAGTATGAATGTATAATAAAAAAAGTGGAACAGTAATAAACCCAAATTAGGCTTGTGGAATAAATACATATGTACAGTACGTATACCATGATTTCAAATGTGTTTGACATTTGAATCACGAGAGTGTTGCATACGAAATATATTACTCCATAAGTCGATATAACTCAAATAAATATATTAAAATATTACGAATCTTTAATATAAATGTTGTCATCTACCATTTATATATTAATAAGTTACTTGCACACTCTTTAGTTGTTAAGCTTTCATCATGCTAGAGGTGTTATGTGTACTACTATTAATATATAGAATATACGAGGTAAGATACATGCACGTATTGGTTGAGCTTTCCTTAAGGTATCTGCATTATACTTAGGCCATCGTGAAATGGTAGGTACGAGTGAATAATCTCCCTTAATTTATTTAACTTTCCTCAAGGTAAAGATGAGTTAAGACAAAGACCACAAGGTTAGGAGTTGTATGTGATACAACCAATAATTCATTATCAATCGCATGCAGACCTATGATTTTGTTGAGCTTTCCTCCAGGTCAGAATCACAAGACATGGACCTAACACCATTAGAGAAGTCGAAAGATTTTTATGTTTCTTCCTAGGGATTTGAGATACATAAAATCCTAGTGGGAGCCTTACTAAAAAATGGTAGCATTTAACCTTTCTAATGTTGTAAGAACATTTGCTATATAAAAATAAAATAATCTACATCGATAAATTTGTGCAGCTAATAAAATTGATAAAACATTTATGAATTAAGGTATACAAATGAACTAAATTAAAGATTGACAAAGAAATATAAAATATACTTACCTCGAATCTTTTAGCATGTTGTCATTTCAGGACCCATGCAAGAGCCTAACTATACAACTACTAAATACATTCATAACTTAGCCACTTACATGTTTATTTGCCCAAGATTGTGTGTTAACATGTATGAGTTTCTAACTCGAAAAGGTAATACTAGAATATGGATATTTCATCCATAATCGATCATATAAAAATGTTACACCATGAATAGTCACAATTTGTAATGTATGAAACCAAGATGAAATTGGTTCATTTGAAATAAGGAAGTAAACTACAATGCAAGATCATGTATTTAATATGGTTGGTTACGATGAGGATTTTGTTGTGGTAGATGTAACACTAGACCAAGAGCTACAAGGTGGATTTAAGAATTCAATTACTGAAATGTCGGTTTGATTAATTTACATAAAATGGAACTTGTTAGATATCCTTAAATGTTAAAGATGACCAAATGCACTTGTGTAAATAGTTTTAGGATCCAATAGTAAGGGTTTTCTTTTGAATGGTTCAACCATTTGAAAAGTAAAGAAAATATATGAGAGTAGACATAACGTAAGGCACGGTTGGGAACAAGAGAGTGAATGGTCACTTCTACTTCATGGAGAAACAATGTAAATGGGAATTGTATAAAATAATAAAAGATACTTAATATGGAATGAGAAATATAATTTCTATTCTAAATGTTTTATTTTTATAGAAAATTATTTTCTGTGAGATTTATTCATTTGAGTTTAAGATATTTAATCTGAAAACTCCCAATCGTAATCTTGTTATAGTAAATGAAATAAATAGCTCATATTAAGTGGTTAAATGGAGCTTCATGTTTCATACGCTATTATAGTAATGGCGGAAATTGTGAGAGCGTACCATATAACACTTTTTGGCAATCGCATCAAGTTACGAAATTGTTTTCATAAACATACCAAATATTATTCATAAAATAATAACTATTTTGAGTATTGATTGAAAATAGACATAGTTCTATTTGAATATGAATATTTTGAATATTCCTAATAAAACAAAACTAAAATGGTGGTATTTGTTTTCATAACAAAAGCGATGCATTGGAAAATACAGAAGTGTCTTAAATTTTTTCTACAATTATTTTGGAATTATGGACTAAGCCACAGTTTTGAGAAATAAATCTTTAATCATATGATACTAGTGAATTATATCTCAAACAATAAAGGGCAAAGCACCCATTTATTGGGAGTGATTTAAGAGTTGGTGAACTCTTAGGATTGATGCATATAGATATATGCAATCATGAGTCTAATGGTAGCAAAAATGGTTACATCACCCTTTGTTAAAATCTACCAATGAATTATCATAGAAATGAACATTTATATTTTGATACACATGTAGTATGTCTATAATAAGTTCAAAGAATATAAAACAAAAGTAAGTAATACGACGTGCAAAAGAAAAGAAAATAATTCGATTTGATCAAATAGATAGGTATATTGCAAAGAGTTACAAAAGTATCTAAAAGAATAAAGATTCAATTCCAAAAGTACTCCACCCTATGATAGATAATGATGTACTGATAAGGAGCAAGACTTTATTGAACAAAATATCATGATATGAGTGAAGTTTAGTTAACTTCTTTATGTAAGGTCGTGTACTTAAGAGAAGTACATAAGGTTGAAATTAATTTCATCTAAAAGCATAGTTTACAACATCATACAAGATAAGGGTTTGTGAGAAACCCCAACATATTCTAGTTCAAGGATCTGATGGGTTGTGCAAGTCGAAAGGCTACACGTAATAATTTTTGTGAGGAATCTTGTGTGGACCTCTCAAAAGGGAGTTTGGGACCAATCAATATTAATTTACCAATTTATGTTCTACACATAAAATATGTAACATAAAACCAAATCAGTTTTATATATAAGGCAATTCATAAAATGTCTATGAATACCTATTCCATTGTACTGAGAAATAATTATTATTTCAAGAAACACCAACTTTGTGGTGAAGGAATTTATTTTAGGAATTATTGATAGTAAAATGGATTTGGATACGATCCAAAGATAAAACTAATTGTGAGGGAACTAAACCTAATCGGACACAATACATTTTAAGCATTTTCACATGTTAAAGAGAAATCATGAGTTTCTTATCGATGTCGAAAATAGTTATTCCTTGGTTGCCAACAAAACCATTAAGAGTATTGACTCTGTCATATGGTACGATAAGCAAATCCAAAATAGATTCCAAGTATAGTATCAAAATATAATTTTGATAGTTATACCCGAAAGGATATGATCCATCAGGAACAAAAAAATTTAAGAGGAAGACCGATGCAGTTGGACTATAGTGAGAAACGATGGTATGAATAACATCGTTAATTTCAATTATTGACATTAGCATAACAGATTCGTCATTCAACGTGCTTAAGTTAATTCAAATTTTACTCGCAAACTTACTACGTGGTATGACGTTGAGATTTGGTACATACATGTTAAAAAAGAAGATTCTAAATAGTGATTTAGGATAGACTGTTTGCACATAACAACCAAAGTGTCTTGAAGTTAGTGGGAGAAATGCGAGTTCTTAAGTTTTCAGATATGATTCAAGAAATGATACAAAAGTACCGTTCGATAACCATCAGAGTTGAATAAGTATTTTGATAGAATTATCAAATAATTTGATTTTCAGTCAAAATGTAAAGGAATCGTGTGTTTATAAGAATGAACATTAAAAAGGTACTTAGAAATTTATAAACTACAAGTAAGTAACATATTGTTGACTGTTAATGATGTACCTATGCTAAAATTAGTTCAAATTTGGTTATTAAATTCTTGATATAGGATTTGAAAACATCTTTTATAATCAG
The DNA here is from genome assembly GCA_030737815.1 of Allium fistulosum. Classification (NCBI taxonomy): domain Eukaryota; kingdom Viridiplantae; phylum Streptophyta; class Magnoliopsida; order Asparagales; family Amaryllidaceae; genus Allium; species Allium fistulosum. The sequence goes on from CM060908.1 coordinate 720,393,736, forward strand.
TATAAAAGGATGTCTGGAATTTCCAAAATGATATGCATAGACATCATATTAAAATGTTTAATATGGAATATGTAAGATGGATTCCTTATGCATTGGCAATAGCAATTATCATACATGTTGTATTTTCTAAAATATCATTTTCTCTTATGTATTTGATACATGAAGCAAATATCAAATCCAAATTAAGGTTGCTAAATGGTAGTTTAGAGTGTTCTCGAGCATTTATGAAATACAAAAGAATTGTTTATAGAAACAACAAACTCCTTATGAAGGAGTATTCAAACTCGAACTTCATGAGTGATATCGAGTATAATATATCAATATTAAATTCATGTTCAAACCTTAGTATTTGAACTCAAACTTCATGAGTGATATCGAGTATAATATATCAATAGTAAATTCATGTTCAAACCTTACTTAAGGAGCTTTAAGTTAGAAATATTTCAAATAAAAGGTAATGGCTAATTAAACCAAAAGGCTAAGTACATCGCCCTTAATAATGCCGCAATAAAAGCGATGTATAAATATAAATGCACAAATGTATAACTGAGTTAGGTGTGATTCCAAGTATTGAGAATATTATTTCATTATTATATGAAAACAATGTTGTGATAAGAGCTCACTAGAAGTCGAGAAACATACCCTGAATAGTTCTATATAATAAAGGTAGTTTATCAACATTAGAGAGAGTAAATTAGAAGTAGATAATTAACGACATAGCAGATCCATTCACGAATGGACTAACTCGATCAGTTCTCATTAAACTGATCGAAGGAATGAGATTTAGTTTCCATAATTGGCCTCAAGTGCAAGTGGGATATTGATAGAGTTAGGGGTATGCCCTAGAGAAAATTCTGTAATTTATTGTAAATTATTCACTTTGTAGTAAAAATTTATTCAAAATAAGAAGTGTTTTTCTTTCTGTTATATACTTTTCATAATGTGTTATGTTAATTATTTATTTAATTTAAGTATACTTAATAAAAAAATCCTTAAATGATGTTTTATGATAGTAATTGTAATGTGTTGTAATCATGAGAAGTCATCACAATGAAAATGACATATTGTTTAAATATTCCTAGTCAAGATGTATCGAGACTGGATATCGATACATCTGTTGGACTAGAGTACACAACGCTCTCCAAATGTTAGGCAGTGTATTACTTATGGTAGTTGGTGGCACCAAGGGGTTATGTACTGATTTTTATTGAATAACTATGAAATTACTTATTCGATAGTTTTCTGTTGGTCAATATAACTAAGGTTAAATAGAGAATATCGAAGTGGCAATATTGCACAGCTTTCTCAACTTGAGAATACTTTTGAATTTCAATGTGGATACTCAACTGTGATTATAGTTAAATCGTGGAACGGTGTCGACTAAATGACTATAGTTGGATCTAAGTTGAAGCATTAGAAGTGAAACACTATTCAACAGAGAACTCGTCGCCTCGTTTATATAAGGTTAGACCACGGTCAACTGTAGTCAACCCAAAGTCAAAGTCTCTAGCAGAGCGGTTCGGTTAATAATAATTTTTATTATTGAACCAAGGACTTTGTGTTTGAATTATACAAGTTGAATGTGGAAGATACTGAAATTTATTTCAAAACCAAATTCCATAAGTTCTAATATGATATGGTTTTGACAAAGAGTATTGGTGTAAATAGTTGTCACTACCAAGAGCCGCTTAAATAGTAAAATTGGATTTAAGCAATAATGTGTAAGTGATAAATTCAGCCAAACTATCACACCACAAGTTAAGATAATGTATGAACGTTAGTATTCAAATTGTTCGATATTAATCGCTGATTGAATTTATGCCTATGAGTCACACAACTGTAATGTTGAATACTACGAAATACTACACTATTTAATTAAATATAATTGTTATCAATTAATTAAATTATTTAATATTTATGAAATATTAATTATTAAATCATTTGATTTATTTGATTCAATATTTAATAAAGTGCATTTATAAGAGTTATATATGTACAGAGCGATATACGATATAGATAAACATTTTAAACTGAATTTGAAATAAATAAATACTGATTGATTTTGGAAAATTATATAGGACCATTAGGCTATATATGTTTGGCCAAACAAGGTAGGGGGAGGGGTGATTTTTATTTGAAAAAAATCAGGTTTAGAATTGATAAGGGGAAGAGGTAAATTAGCAAATCTAGATCTACTCTTTTTACACCATTCTCTTGCCTATATAAACCATTATCCCCACTCATTTTGTTTTTAATCCCTTGGAGCCTCCACCCACCTTCCTTTGACCGAAAATGCCAAGACATGTTTGTCATTTAATTTCCAAAATAAAATAAAAGTCAAAAGATATATTATGATGTTCTTTTCTTGTCTACTGTAAATTCAATAGAAGTTTGGATTGGATCTAAGGAGTTTTGGATTCAACATTCAAGGTGCATATTCAAGGCTACATCAAATGGTAATATCTACATTATTTATGTTATATTCATATTTATTTGTGTCCATATGCAGGTATAAAAAGATCTATGCTTTATCACCAATTTACATATATATATATATATATATATATATATATATTTACTGCTTGATCTCAAAAACATGTACATGTTTATTTTAAAAAAACCTGCATAAATTTAAATTATAAACATACTTGTTTGGCCATCAAAAATACAATGAAATGAAAAAAAATCTTAAAATTAAAATGAATTTTTAAACAATTATTGAAACAAAAATGATTTTGGTAATTATTGTATGTGTGTGTATATTAAAAAATAATTTTTTCTTAAAATTAAAATGAACTTTACACATTTATTGAAATAAAAATGAATTTAGTAATTATTGTATGCGTGTGTATATTAATCGATTATAAAAGAATTATATATTAATTATATATACTGCGATTATTAAAAAACTTTGTATATTAATTGCATGCACACACACACACACATTGATATATATATATGTGTGTGTGTGTGTGTGTGTGTGCATGTGTGTGTGTAATTAACATATTTGAAATTTGAAATTTGAATCTAAACTCAAATAGATTTTTTCCCTTAGATCTAGATCTAATTTTAAATTGAAAACTTCTAATTATGTATAATACAAATATATAAATATTTTACGCACACATGTATATATACACACACACATACATATATACGCATAAATATACACACACATGTTTATATAAAAGGGCTAATCTGTCGGTGGATTGTAAATCTCAGCATTTGTATACGGACACATTAAACTATATACACATCTATATGTTGCACATGCACTATACATGTATGTTTTTAATTGATAATATATACATTGTATACACTATATATAATAATACAATTAAATCTTTATATAGACTAATTAAATAAAAAAGGATTTAATTTAAAATTATTTAGATTAGATCTAAATTAATTTATACTTCATAGGCCCGATAAGATGTACAAAAGGAAAAATGTTTGAAATTCACTCATTTAACTCATTGCGTGTTAGCTAGTTCCAACGAAGTAGCCTGGGAGAGGGTGGTCCATTCGATCGGCGGCCGTGGGGTATCTCACCATCCCGACATTGCATCCATACTTACCCGGGATATTGACCAATTTTACCTTTTCCTCTGTTGTCTCAGAAGCATTGAGGTCGGAGACACCAGCCGAGGAAGATCCAGAGGTTGCCATAGAAACACAAATGACATATTTAAACTACAACAGCCTCACAGTCAAGTCTAGCAAAACCTGGGGGTAACCCCACGATAGAAGATGGGACAACCGCCACCATGGCGTGCCCTTGTCATACACCTTATGATGGTCAGCTCATGACACAAATAACTACTAAAGCTAAGTTGCAGGCCTTACAGCCCATACCTATTATTCTGTTTTTTTACTTAAAGCCCAAGGTTATCAATTTGGGCCTGAATCTATAGCCCAACACTAATACATTATCAAAATTCGTAGGCCACTGGAAAGTTCACCAACGTCGATCAACCACCGCTTACTTGGCAACGATAATCGATCGATGTCACAAAGATGACCAGAAAGCAAGGATTTCGGCCAAGCAATGACCAAGAATCAAACATAAAAGCAACGCTTTCAACAACAATAGCAATTAGAAAAAATACTTTTCAAAAGGAAAAAGCTCCATTAGCATTCTAAATCTCGAAGAAGAAGTAGCGAAGGAAAATAAGGAGGAGCTTACTCTTTGTCAAAGTTGAAAGCTTTAAGAATTTGAGAGCTTTCGTTGGGTTTCAATGGCAGAAATTCTTTATTATCGGCAAAGAATGAAGAAGAAGCTTAGGGGTATTTATTTACCTACCCTCTCGATCACAGCCATCTGATTCAAAAGGAAAATAGATCTCAATTGTTTAGGTATAATCAATGTCATTTTCACTTCACACACCTCTCAACTAATGACGAAGCACAACATGTGGCACGCATATAATGCAAAGCAAAAGTCTGATCGGTAGGATCTTTGTGAGATAAACCCGCATATGCTCACAGAGACGGGCTTGGGGGCAAAATGTTACTCAAATTTTTCACAAGTATAATAAGCCATCCAACCCAACAAAGCCCCACCCAGCTTAAGTCGACCTAAGCACTCTCAAGCCAGGCCCAACTTATGCAGGCCCACACTCAACCTGGACCCACGCTAGCCAATCCACTCAATAACCGGCCGGCTCAACTCAAGGTGGTTTTAACAGCGAACTCATCTAACCAGGCTTGACTCAAGCGCGACTTGTATTTGGCCCGGTCTTATCTCAATCCGCCTTCGATTTGTCCTAGACAGCCCCTCTTGTCAACCCATGACTGACTCGACACATCCCTTGCGACTTGGTCATTTGCAATATTCAACTTCACTCGGCAATCTTCAGCAACGAGCAACCGACCTTTATTATGCACGAAAAGCTTCTCGTTCGCTTTACCGCCTGGAGAAACAAAAGTAAACGACAAAGTAGTACAGCCAGCAGTACTAGGTATTATAGCATGTCAGCCAAAATCATGCCTACTCCTGTAGCAAACCATCTTACCCAGCCTAAAACACGCATCTGGTATGACATTACAGCTGGCGTGCTTCTCAGCCGCATATTCACATCGCATTTATAATTATTATCCATCAACCCATGCTATCGGGTCGACGGATAGGAGTAGTTTCCGCCTATTTTACTATGCAATCTCAGTCATCCACTACCCATATTAGCTGCTGTGAATACCCCATGCCATACATCATCAAAAGGGTTGATTTTATGCTCAGAATTATCATTTCCAACAAATTAAAACACCAGAGCTCTTGAGTTTAGTATCGTTGTAAGCATAAGTGTTAAATTCTTATTGTTCTCTTATAAATTCTTGTAATTGTAAGAGATCAATATAGTAAGAGATCTTCATAGTGGACGTAGACAAGCTCTGCCAAACCAGTCTACATCTTTGCATCATTTAACTTAATTTGCTTGTTTTATTTCTATTTTACATTTTTAAGCCTATTGTTAGCAAACAACATTGCTAACACATATAATTAGTCTAATTCTGATATTAGCTAATTTTTTTGTCAACGATTGTTAACCTATAAAAGACTCTTGATGAGCCCTTCTATAATTGTTCAAACAAGTACAAGCATATAACCACACGGTTCTGAACATGAGTAAAAAACCGTCCATCGTATTGAGATCATTGTGTGCACTAGTCTCAATTAATGTATTGATATTCCATTCTCAAAACATCTTGTTTAGGAAATTTTAAAAACAAGCATTTTTATGATCTAATACTTATATTTACGAACACATTTGCAATTGAGACTGACTAAATAATTTTCCTAATAATTTACTGCTTGTACACATTTAATGTTACGACCCAGAATTTTGGGTTATTTGAAATTGTTTATCTAATTGATTTTAAAATGTTGGAAAGTAAAATTTTATCGATTTAATAGGTTGAATTTCAAATATAATGATTTATTAATAATTTAATTGTTGAACTAAATAATTGAAATCGTGAAAATAATTTAAATCTTGGATTTTTATTTAGAAAAAAATAGTTTAAGGGCTTATTAAATTTATATTCATAAGAATGAAGGTAATAGAACTTTTAAATTGAATTTAAAAGCGATTTACTCGATTTTAAAAATAACTTGCTTAAATTAGCATATAAAAATATCCTTCCGATGTACAGTCTCGAAATTCGACGAAACTAGTTCCATTGGATTCGTAATAGTGTATTATTATCGGATTTTAAATTTCGTAGCATTTGGATTTTTCGTTTGGTTGTACGGGATAAAAACGCGTTGAAATTAATATCGAAAATTTAATATAATAATTGGATCCAAGTTCTCCATACGATCGAATTAGGACTTAAAACTTGTTCCATTGCGTTCGAAATAGGGGTATAACATTATGAACGCCTGGCGGCACGTCTCGATATTGACTTGACCATTCCATCATATCAGCCAACATTCTTTCCATCAGCCACCCTACTACCTATTGTTCCTTTCAAAACACGCTTCCCTCTCTTCACCTTTTTAACGCAGCCGAACAACAAAGAAAAAAAATGAAAACTTCAAAACTCAATTTCTTAAAATCTACTTGATAAAAAAATATAAAACTTTCTCTAAAAATCTTGTTGTGGTTCAAGCTTTGATCTGATATACTTCTTGAAGGGTGCGGCCATGGTTGTGGTGGCTTGAATCTCGTACAGGGGAGCTCGAAGGACTTAGGGTTTGGATTTTAGGAGGATGTAGGGGTCGATTAGTGAAACGGAAGGCGTGGAGACGTTTGTAGTGTGAGGACGCACCTAGGGGTGGATTTTGGTGGCGAGCGGCTCTCAATTGGTGGTCGCGACATGTGAACAGCGGCGGCATTTAGGGTAGCAGGTCGCGTTTCGATGGAGAGGCTCGGGGCGGTGGCGAAGGTGTGAATTCGGAAGAGGGAAGGGAGGCGAACGTGTAGGTGAGCTCGGGTTTGTCGATGGTGGGTTGTGAGGATCGTGCACATGCACGATGTTGTCGTGCATATGGGCTACAGGGGAGAGCGAACAGTTTGGGGAAGAAGGAGCTTAGATGGGCTGGGTTCGTGTGTGGATGGGCTGGGTAGTGTGAGTTAATTTAATTTAAGTTATAATTAATTGTTTAATTTAAAATTCCAATTCTTTAAAAATTCATAACTCGTTTGTTTTAGGTCCAAATCCAACGCGGTCAGTCGCGTTGGGTTCGTATTAAGGAGATCTTTGCTAGGGAATCGTTTGGTTGAATTTGGAGCCTTTGGAATTTTCAGTTAAATTCGAACGCGTTCGAATTTAATCGGAATCAGAACGCGAAAGCGACAACGGAAAATAAAGTTGAGTGTTTTATAACGTTCATAAGTACTAGACTATTTTTATGCTAGTTAAATTTGAAATTATGAAGTGATATAAATTTATTGGTCGTTGTTTGATAAATTTAATTGTCATTTGAATTAACTGTTAAAAATTAAAATTGACGATTAAATTTGAATTTAATTGCCAGCAAAATACCTGATATTGATAACAATGGAATTGTTGTGAATTATTGACTGATTTGGATGTTGATTGTGATGGATGCTATTGATTGGTATTTTGGATGATTTGGATGTTTATTTATTTTGATATATCCTGTATATTATTTACAGTATATAAAACTGTAAATTGAATTATTTCGAATAAATTAAGAAATAGGTTGAAATGATATATACATATGACATTGTGATTTGGATTAAAATGATATATATCCATCCCTGAAATTAAATTGAAATAACTAATCACTTGGCCATAGGATAGAAAATTATATACGAACACTGGATTGGTTAAATTAAAGGATTTTAAAATTTTTGATTTGAAATTTATTTAAATGATTTTGATTTAAAGAAATAAAAACCAAATTTATGGAAATCAAATTATTTTCGAACTTGAGCTCGGAATGTTGAAATTCAAATTTGGTAAACGAAATATTTTAAATAATTGAAGTTGAGATTTTTAAGTTATAATCGAATTATGATTTAAGTTTCAGAAATTGATTTGATTTAAAGGATGGGACTTTTATTCAAACTTTAAATTTTACTAAGTAAAAGTGATATAAAACGATATTTCGAAATTGAGCTTGGAATTGAATTATATTTGAAAATTTGGATTTCAAATTGGGTATTGAAGGTAAATTTCATTTAAGTATTTTTGGATCGGTGTTTTGAAAATCGAACTCAGAATTGATAAATCGAAATGGTTTTAATTTGGAATTGGAATGGTTTTAATTTGAAATTGAAATTGAAGTCGATTGGAATTGAAGGTGAAATTGAATTAATTTGAAATCAAAGTTGAAATTGATTTGAATTGAAAACGAAATTGAATCGATTGAATGGAAATTGGAATTGATTCGAATTGGGAAGTTGGAAATGAATCGGTTTGACTTTGAAGCTATTTTCAATAAAATTATTTTAATATAAACGGTTTAAAATCTATCTTCTTAAATATACAAATTATTTTGGTTTTCCAAATTATTTTACTATATAAACCATTTTAATACTTAAGCTATTCCATATTAAACTATTTTAACCATTTAAACTATTTTTGACTATTTTAACCATTTAAACTATTTTTAACTATTTTAATTATTTAAACTATTTAAACTATTTTTAAAAAATTCAAACTGGTCAAAGGTTGGAAGGCTATATTTCAATCAATTTAAAATACGAATTGGGTTAAATTGAAGTTATAATCCAAATGAAAATTCGGAGTAATGTTGAATTGGAACTGGAATCGAGATATTAAAACGAATATGATTTTGAATTGAAATATTATATTTTGAGTAAATATGATGATTCCAAAATGAATTTGACTTTGAAGCGAATATGATATTTTGATATCAAATACGAATTGTTTTCAAAATGTAAAAGAACCAACCGGGATATAAAACGACGTTTGGTTGATAAAGAGACCGGGGTCTCTTATTGGCATACTCTCAATATTGGAACCACTTTAACAACTGTGTACGCGGAGAAGACTCCAGAACGAAGTGGTTGAATTTGGCGACGATTGCTGGATTTGAAGAAAGAGAACGATGATGGATAGACCCCGACACTTGTGCCAATTTGAAATGACTAAAGTCTAAAACATGACGGCTTGACAGGGCCAAGTGGGCTAATTACCCCGAGGGGACATCCATTCTTCGATTTTCTTGGACTCGGTCCATATTATCACTCTTGTTGTTGGTTTCGATTGGTGCACCTTGATTTGGGATAGCCTCCCTTTGACTCGATATGGGATGGATGGACACGGTGGACGGTCGTGGCTATGATGCGTTACCACCAGCCCTACGACTCGAACTGGTAGTATCCTACCTTGGACATTGCCTCACGTGCTTTGTCATAATTTTATCCTTATACGAGACCCCTATAATTTTGGTTTAGTGTTATCGTATCACGGCGCATCTCTATCCATCGACGGTTTACTGGTGTTTTATATGCAAACTGTACGATAATGCTTTAAAACGCGTTAAGGGGGATCAATGTAAAGCCTTAACGCTAAGAAAAATATTTATTTTATTGATTAGACATTATATATGTAGCGTATTCTACTACATATAAATATTTTGACGGATCCTTAAGAGATGAAAAAACTTGTAACATCTCTTGAGTTATTGCACGCACGTTATATATATGGATAGGAGATGTGAAATCCCGTAAACATCTCTGACGTTATTACACTCATGTTATATGCGATATTGATTTGACTCACATAAGAATATTTTAGTTCTGACTCGAGTGTTTTGTCTTTTCATTACGCTCGGGTCAGTCATGAGTTTTCCAGCTAATTGAAGTTTATTCTGGAGGACGAAGACGAATATTTGGTATACTACTACTATTATTACTCCTGCATCATGTTGTCTGCTGCATTATTTTATTTATTCCTGATGTATGTATAACTCTGATAAATGTTGTATAGATTTTAATCAAATGTATAATATAAACAGCTTCATGAACTGTTTATTTGATTATTATATTTTATCGTTCCGCTGCGAGATTCTGTGTTTGTTTTCTTTTCTTTTTTTCTTATTTCCTTATTTACCGAGTCCTCCCTTTTGAATGGTTTGAGTTGACATGTGTGGTTTATTGTTGATTTAAAATGTTTAAAAAGGTGGGTCGTTACATTTAATATGTTTAAATATATCAGTAATGTCAAAATATAAAAACATCTACAATAGAAAGTAACCAAAAATTTACTTTACTTCAGGTTCGCTACAGGAGTTATATAACCAAATTAGATAATTGTCTCTATAGCATATTCTTAATTTTAACTTTGGGATCAATGTTGAGCATAAGTTTTGAAGTTGAGAAGTTACGTGAATTTGGAGTTGAGGAGCAAGTTGGAATTAGTTGTGTCATTGAGACGAATTTCCAAACTTTGCGGCCTATAGAATAAAAATTTACTAATTATTAATAAAAAAATACTGGTAATGATAAAATAAACACAAAATTTTACATCCAAACTCGACTTCAGCTTCATTGTTGAAAGTATCCAAAATTGCATTTTCGGTGAACTACTATTTGCTACACTATTTTCTACTGAATTGTTGTCCAATAATGAAACCTTAAAGCAAGTCATTCATTCTGTGAGGAAGTAGACAATTTTCTAGAGTGATTTTCATCGTATTCTGTGTTCTTTTATCACTTCAAATTCTCTTTTTAATTTTGGTCTGTTATATCATATCGATAACGGGGTACATTAACCAGGTATAGAATGATAGGTCTTGTTCATATTCTAAACAAAATAAAATATGGATTTTTCAATTTTGAGCGTACTAGCTAACCACTGAAAAAATGTTGACCATTTATTCACAATGTAAATCGGATATTTTACTGAAATTTATCGCTAGCATAATACACTGACACGTAATAGTAAATGGTGTGTGGAATGGTAAATAAGATTTGGACATGCCATGTGTATGAACTAGAAAGGTTTTTATTTGGGGTCACTCACAGACGCCCATGATTTGTACCCTACAAAGCAATTATCTTAATAAGGTATAGAGTCTAGTGAAATTTGGTCACATGAAAGTGATGATAGTTACGTGTTGGAAAGGATTTTAGACGTGGAGCTTGTTTGGGAACTTGCTCAACTTTGCCATTCTATTTTTCTTTCGAGAGCACTGTTAAAAAAGTAACAAATAATAATAATAATAAATAAATAAATAAATAAAAGATCACGATGAAGAAACTAATTGTTGTCTTGAAATCATCAAAATTGCCATGATGGATTGAAAATGAAAGGTAAACTAAAATAAAAAATAATTAGTTGCTTTTTTATGTAGGGTGACGAAATAAAATACCGAAGAATTATCAAATGAAGAATTAAAAAATAATTATTTGTTAAAGGAAGAATCAAATTATTAATTCTCACCTCAGACCAAAAATAAAACTAAAGTAAGACATTTCTATAATCATTCCTCTATTTTTTTATATCTTTCTATCCCATCGAAAACTATTTCTGTTTCATTCCCTTCATCTTCCAAAACCTAAATCATAAGGAGGTTCTATCTCAATCTCCACCTCAATCTCCATTATCTCAATACCCATTTAAATCTCCAACAACATGACATGATATGGATATGGATGCTTCTACTTCTAATAAAGATTCCAGTGATGTTTTTGAAGAATTTTTAGGATCTTATAGCCTCTCCGAGTTTAAGACAAAGCTATGAGATTATCTACTTTATTAAGATATAATTATTTTGCATTTGTTTAAACAAAATTAACATCAATGCTTTTTATGTATCCAATGTTTTTTTATGTATTTGGATTGGATATGATATAAATGGTTTTTTAACTGAAGGTAGCAATATGTTTTATTTAGTGGAAAATAGGTACCAGGACAAATTTTCATAAAATTTTTGACTGAAGGACAACAAGTTTTATTTTTAGGCTGAAGGACAAACTTTGAAAGATAATTAGGCTGAAGGACAATGCTAATACAACTAGCATTTTGTACAATGTAAAACTGGATATAATGCTAGTTATAATTAGCATTTTGTACAATGTTTGCACTGTACAAAATGCTAACTATATTTAGCATTTTCCTTCGGCCTAATTTTCTTTCAAAGTTTGTCCTTCGGCCCAAAAATGAAACTTTGTGTCCTTGAGCCTAAATTTTTTTCAAAGTTTGTCCTTATGCCTAATTCCCTCTTTTATTTATTTAGATTTGAAATTATACAAATAAATTTTCAAGTAAATGAGAGGTGGAAGGAGCTTTTGAAAGATAAAATGGGAAAATGTGTTTTTCTTTATGGTGAGAGTTACTTTATTCAAGCAGAACATTCATTTTGATGTCTAGTTGAATCAAACCCATAATGTCTAGTTGATACCACTAACCAGTTAAACTAGTGGTCCCTTAAAAAAATGAATGAGTGATATATTTATATTTTAAAAAAAAACTAAATGATTAATATTTCTCAGTCTACAAGGTTTAATATTTTTTGCTTTTTCGCCTAATTTTCATTTCTCTTGTCCAAATCATTTTGCTTTCTAACATTTCATAGAAGCAGGTGCTTTAATAGATTTAACGAAATTGTTATGTAAATTTTACGTCAAACGCATTCTTTTATTTTAATTTTATTTCTAATCTCTTTTCATTATTATTTCACTAAAGCTATTTAGTAAGTTTATGAGATTATTGGAACAAAATTTTCTTCTATGGAAAAATATTTTTGTTTTCCCAAAAACATTTGAACTTGTAAAAATATATGAAACTTTCCAAAAAAGTAAAAATAAGAATGTAAAAAAAATCAACTTTTCTTAACTTTGAATAATCCAATTTTATAGTTATTTATTCAAAGAACTGTGGAAAATTAGTTTCAAGAAAGACTAAAAAAAATATTTGGCAGGAGTTTTAGGATATTTTTGTTTAATTTTAACATGCTTAAAAGAATATATATTTTTCCCCGGTTGAAAATTTTGATTAATGAACTTGGATCATATTAAGACAAACTCTTTGGCAAAATAGGAAATATCAATAGGGTGGGTGTGGAAAATTTCGGTCCATCCATAGCATTTTCGATTAATTTCGACTATTGACGGAATGATGCAATCTATTCCGAATTCTTTTCCGTCAACACCAGAATTTCAATTGATGAAAGTTGAAAAATTCAAACTGGAACATAGAATTTTGTTTTTCATCAGAGAATTTGATAATGTAGAATATGTGCTCGAATGACCAAGCAAAAACCGCTATTTTTTTCATTTAAATTGCAGCAAGTTCTTAATACTGGATCAAAATTAAGCGAAACTAACCAGTGAACCCATATATACATTATGGACAATATGAAACACTCTAATACTTTATATTAGTATTATATTCTTAACAGACAATATAGTTCTTCATGATAACTAACCGTTGTATTTGAAAATAGCATTCTACATCCCCACATCTAGGCTTTGATTTTGAAGAAAAATTGAATTCTAATGGCAACTAGAATTTGAATTTGCAAATTTAAATTTAAATTATTTTAGAAATTCAAAAGGTAAAAAATAAACTTTAATTATTATTTTTTACTTTCTAAACTTTTTATTAGTCAAATCTAATTTAAATTGCTGAATGGTTAGATGGATAACACATATGTTAAGTGAGTTGGATCAAACTAACATCTACGCTAAAAGAGTCAAATAAGGAGTCATAAATGGGTTGAATACGTCTAGCTTAATCAAACTTGTTTGAGCAATATAATTAGAAAAAAGGAAATTGCAAAAATTTCGATTTTTTCAGTCAAGTTGACAGAAATAATTCCTTTTGAAACTGCTTTTTTGAGAATTTACGGAAAAAAGTCAGGAAAAATTTGGAAAATCGGAAAAATAAAAATAAAAACCCAGCTCTAGTGTGATGTAGATGTAACAACCTGTACCAGGAATCGGGTACGAGCTAAAAGTTATCAAGGGAGAGTTCATTACTAAGAACACCTGGTCTTGCGAACCTTCATTAGCAAGCTTTTCAATGTTATTTCAGTTTATCACTCAAATGACATCGCTAATGTTCCACTTTTCAGTTGATTTGTTTCTTTCATCTACCCAGCTGTATTCACAACGCGAAACCCAGTGGGCCAGTACACCAAGCTATATAATTCGAAGATTATAACCATTAAAAATAGAGACAAACGTGCAGGCATTCCAATAATATCGAGTCTCGGCGGTTCCAACATTAGCAGAGAAAAAAAACACTCAATTGTCATTTTAGTTGGATAAATTTCAACCCAAAATTTAGTATTATAGTATCACTGCAATATCAATTCCAACATTGTATGAGATTATGCTTTTAAAGGAGATATGACTTGCATCATCAAATCAAAAATCATTGTCATATCTGCTGGCAAGAAAACACACAGTTCACATTTCTCAATTACAGGTTGTACGCATATTTGTATATGATTAACAACTCATATGATATGCAAGCATTTTTTTTTTTCACAATTTATCATTTACCACTGAACTACATAAGTAGATAAGCACACATAACTTTCCGCCATCTTATTGCAGTAACAGCGTGTACGGCCTCATAAGTGAACTTTTGAAAAGCTGATACTTTTTCATCTGTCAATAATTAACCTACCCCAATCAACCTACATCAATGATTTACTATAAAGCTAAATGTACTACCCATAGGTATCTTGCTAAATGCTTAGGCAAGTGGATGCATGATGAATGAAAACTTTTGTAGGAAAGAGCGATCGAAGCAAAATTACAAGAGTTACGTTTAAAAGATGCATCATTATGCATAATTGTATCACTGCCCTTGTCGGACAAATCTTGAAATGATTGCTAAGATAATACATATGAAACATCCCTCTACGCGTGCATTTAGCAATTATTTAAGAAAAGACTACATATGAAGTTTTTAGTACAGTTTCATATAAACTGATTGATACATGTGTATAATCTCGGTCTCACCGCCTAAAACATATCATGGGTTTTACCAAAAAAATTGACTACGGTATTGATAATGTTTTCTTATTTACTACATCAAGATGGAGTAAGCAGTCATATGACCAGCTATTCAAAACAAATAGCTTTGTAAAGAATTAAAACAAAAAACCTTTCTCATTGCAATGCAAGATCATGAAGAAGAGACAGAGATTGCATATGACTGGAGTACCGACAAAGCTTGCTCAACTATAGCACGATGTCGTGCTTGCTTTGCAAAATCCACTACAATTTGTTCAGCTTCAGTACCACGCACGCCTACTTCTAATGTTTCTGCAGCTTCTGCAAATTTACTTTGTCGTAGGCAGTTATCAACTTTGCTAATTACGCCTTCAATCCCATATCCGGATTGATCTTCTTTCATCTGAAGGTTCAATATATTACAAATGGTTGTTAGTATATATGTATGTCTGATTATCTCAAGTAAATGAGTAGAGTAATTTTGGATGCTAGCAAATAAAACATCAAGGGGGCAAAATTTTGAGGGGGTTTAAATTTGAGAGGGGTTGAAGAATATAACTTAGATGGAATACACGTAATTAGGCATTATATGTTAAGCGCACGTGTATAAATGACTCTATGTCCTTAATAACCATATGTAATCCATTCCCAAATCCAAGATATGCCCATATAACTGTGTGAAACAGATGATATTTTGCTAAACAATCATGTAAACATAAAATACAATACATTATGCTTGTGACTCAATACTACTATTACTGAAGGCGTTTTAGACAAACTCAAATCATTAAAATAAAAATAACATCGACAATAAGTTTAATGGAGGGTGCTTTCACATTTCATTAATGGCTGAAATTGAATGTTTTGATTATTATGACATACCCAAGAAGTACATGAACCATATATGTGTGTGCTCGCGCGCAGTCCTCTTGATGGAAGGATAGAGTGAAACTGCAGCATTTATTCATATGAATGATTCACTCTTCGTCAATCAAGAGGATGGCCACACTTCCAACAGAATTGTGAGATCGTATTATTTTTAAATTGTCAATTGAAAAGGTTTTCTTTATCACAGGTCTTTAACCATGTCACGCTGATCTAGAAGTCTATATTACAAACTCGCAGTGGTGTCTAAATATAAACAAGCTAGTAGTGGTTTTATATAACTGCATGCTCTTGGGCTACCGAATTTTTGTTAAAGAAACGGGACAATCGAATTCTTATTTTTTTTGGGTGAAAATCAATCATTTTTATTTTGTACAGTCTCCACCATTTTGGATGGGATAACATTGGGCAACTTTAATTCTTTTTAACAATTTTACAAGTGTACCTTTTTTTATAAGGGATTGAATGGAGAACTTTCTTCAGAACGTTAGTAATGATTGTCATAAAACAACAAGATATCAGATTACAAAAACCTAAAACATCATGGTAAATCCCAAATAAAGACATATTGTAGTAATAATCAGATCAAATTTAATTGTTAACATGTTACTCAATTGACCTATTTTCAACATTTCCTTCTTTATACATTATCGCCCTTGAATGGCTTTAACCATACATGAACACCATCCTATAAATGCAATGTGTTCAATATCTCAAATTACCAAAAGAATACTGAACAAAAAATTAATAACTATTTGGTATATAAGTGAAACTTTGAAAAAAAAATGTTATCACGTGTAAACCTTTTAATTTATCTGAAAGCACGCTAGAATAGAACATGTTTTTATAGTTAACAAGCAAAATTTGGTTACAGGATTTTCAAAAAATCCTAATATATGCATGTCGCTATATAGAAGATGATTATCAAAAGGAGAAACAACTCGAAAAAGGACCTGTTTAAAAATAAATTTTTGCTCTGCTAAGAGGAAATCAAAATATACTTTCCCCTTCAGTAAAAGAAACTTTAAATTTTATTTGTCCTTTCATTTAAGTTTTTTTTTTTTAATAATAAAAGCAAGGTATGAAGTTCCAGCAGGAACCCCGCCATCCCGGCTCAGTTCTGGTCAGAACCGAGTTTCAAGGGAAAACCCGATTTCAGTAGAAAACCAAGTAAAAAAGTGTCGGTTTTCAATTTTTGTATTACAAAGGTTAGAAATCAGAAATAGAAATGGAAAAAAAGGCTAAGATATCAAGAAAGTAGGAACCCATGAAATAATTGGATTTTAACAAATAAGAAATTAAAGGAAATCATAGCAAAAGCTTACCTGAACGTTTTTTTGCAAATCCAAGTAATTCTCTTCAATTTGATCGAATCAGTTATGTTTGTTTATGCCCTAGTTTTTTGTTTTTTTTTCTTCTTCTTCTTCCTTTATTATTATTGTTGTTGTTGTTGTTGTTGTTGTTGTTGTTGTTGTTTTGTGACACGAAATGAATGTGTTGGCCAAGAAAAGAAGAATCAAGTTTGTACAAAGGGTAGGGTTTGGGTTTAAATTTTGATTAGGTTTTTCGAGCTGGGTTGTTTAGTTAGGTTATTGATCAAATTGGGTTCAGTTGTATAAAATTGCCTAATTAAATAATTGCCTTTAATTGGATGGGTCATTTACGTCTAAATAAGAACTTGGATTGTTTAATTATGTTAAATTTAGTTTAGACAAGTCTAAACAAGTTTAATTAACATGTCTAAAACGTCCTTTAAATATCAAAGAACTCATATGGTTACATATTGAACAAAACTAATGCATCATGTTTTATTTATAAATGCAATTTCAATTAAAAAATATTGAAATTCAGAACTTCGAGAATGTCAAATGGCCGAAAATCAAGACTAAATCCGAGTTCTCAAATCTTGATTTAAAGTCATCAAATTCAATTTTTGAAATTCAAAATCTTTTAATCTAAACTTAAAAAAATTTACCGTTTGAATGTTTTGATCTATAATTTTGAAAATTTTAAAACTTTAATTTTCTAAATTTTGAAAATATTCATAATTAATTTATCTAGTTTGAATACTTTGGATTTTGAGTTTTTTTTAAAACGGATATATTATCATTTTGGATTTTTAAAATTTCTATTTTTAAAGTTTGAATTAATAAAAGTTAATGCATTTCAAATTTTACAATTCTAAACATTTTAACCTTTTAAGATTCAAACCTTATAAAATTTGAATTTTCTAGAATTATTATTTTCAATTAAACTTTTTTTTAAGTTTTTGTTTTTACAAAATTTGAAATTCCTAAAATTTTGAATTTTGATTCTTTTTATTTGAACTTTTTGGTCCTACTTTTCTATCTGAATTTGTAAAATTTACTGAAATTTATACTTTTGAACCTTTAATTTTTTAGAATTTCAATTCACAAAAAGTATTAATACAGTTATTCCAACGGTAATATGGTCAATAGTTAATACAAAAAAACTATTCTCAAATACAAATTTTTCTTTAATCAATATTCTATCTTTTTAACGAATATACATTTGTCATGTTTTTATCCAATTTGATTGTTTTTCCTTTAATAATCACCATGCTGAACAGCTTTTGTTTACTGGTATACGTGTAAGCAAGAGCGAATCCAGGATTATACCCGAGAAAGGCCATAAAACAAACACAAATAAGTTATCATTATCTTGAGTTTTTCACTACATACTATGCTTATCTTCAGTTAACCCACTGATCTTGCGCTTCATTCTAGCGACAGATTTTTTTTTTTTTTTAATCAGTGGTGGTAAAAAAAAAGTTAAATGGTTAATGAAAAAAATTTAGAATTTATGGTCAAATTTGTACAAAATTTAGTCACAACTCTAGATAGTATCAAAAACACAACGCTAAATTTATATAAATAGAAAAAATCGGTTTTGTTAACTAAATTAAAGGTTATTGCAATGAACAGATCAGTTTATACTTGGTTTTGAGTATAAAAAACTGAGGGGGGTCACCCACTTGACAATCAATAGATTCGCTTCCGAATGTAAACATGTTTCCCACAAACAGTCTAGATGCAATTTTTCACGGTGTTATCATAATTCAGCAGCATAACAAACAACAAGGGTGAAAAGCTTAGATAGTATTCTTGGTTTATAAAATAGCAAATTAACGAAGTATCAAGCTGATTAAACTCAAAAATTTGGATGGTGTAAAAGTAATAAACGAAATAAACAAGTCGGAAACTCATGCTATCAATTTTTTCAGCACAATGTGAATAAGTTCCACATGTTAATGTATCATCTATAAGTCATCATGTCATTGCCCAAGTATAATCTAACCTTTATTGATGATGCTACATGAGCAACAGCATGAGTGAGAAGGCCACCACCACCGGCTGGAATGAGACTAAAATGACGCAGTGTTCCTTTCAAAGATTCAAACTGCAATGAATAAACAGCTCAAATTAAGTAAAATATGGATCACATCAGTATGATTGATCAGTATAACTTGGTGTTGATAAACTGATACATCATTCACATAGGTTGCTATAATAAACAATTTAAGAAAAATATGAATTACACCAGTATGATTGATAAGTATAACTTGTTGACGCCTATTTTAGAGCCAAGCCCTTCATTTGTAACTTTTTTCGGTATTGATCCTCAAGTCCATTCATTATAACTTTTTCGATATTGATCGTACATTTTACCTTTGCTGGTTGGTTCATAATAACATGTTTCAGTTGTGATATCTTGCCCTTGATTGGAACAATTATATTGATTTGAAAGACAACTTTAACACACACACACACACACAGCAAAGTAAGCAAAGCAAACAACTATGTAATTTCGCCTGAGAATAAAAAAGTTAAAGCAAGCAAACGTGGCAACAGCAAAGTAGGTTTATAACTGCAGCAGTTTACATAAACATACCTTTTGATTTAGCTGCATAGGTGTGTCAGTGCCATGGTTTACTGCTTCTTCAGGAAGAGATGCAAGTACCAAATCTATAAGTGAATCTTTATCTATTCCATCTAGAGAATTATGCAATGCTTCTACTTCTTCTTTGAAAGGCAATCCACTACTAAGAGCGTTTTTCAATGCAAGAGTACCCTAGACAACAAATACAGAACGAAATATTGCTCTAGTTAAAATTATTTGTGTTTCCTGTTTGTTTAATTATCATATTACTATTTTTTTCCTTCAGGGAATAGATAGAAAACGGTATGATACTTCAGTGAAATGAATAATAGTTTTACCAAAGCAAGTTTGTGAACTGAATAATTCTGGCGAGCTTCTTCAGACCTGGCATAGAAAGCCATGCACAATGCGCTTATCTACAAAATACAAAAAGCAGTCTCAGAGAAATGAAAAAAGGCTACATTTTGGACACCAAAAGACGACCAATCATCAATTTTGCCTATCTGGCATGAAGATTACCAAGTAGATTTATAAAATGTATTCATTTTTCTATAGCACCAACAATGCATGCTAAGGCAAGTTTTTACTATCCTAGCAAATAACAATTTGAATGTTTAAAATGTCGCACTATGTTTTGAAATTCTCACGACCAGTACCATTCAATTTTAAAATTCACATAAATTAACGTACCAAAGTTGCAAAGTTACAATTGGATATCAGTTCAAGCATATATGGTAGAAGTACAAAGTTGAACAGCGAGTTTTAATAAGTTAAGAGCAAAATGGAATATTATTTCATATTCTGGAATCTGGATAGCTAACATGGAACAAGCCACATTTGCTCTCTCGTCCACTTTTACGCTGAAGTAGATTGGAATTTAATGTGCATCATTGAAGATTTTTGATTTGAAAATTGATGTTGGTGTTCGGTATAAGTATCAAGTTCTAGCTACCTTTCTGATACTTTTTGACCTTTTTGAAAGAGTGCTACGTCATTAACTCTTGTTTATCCAAGCAAGCAATTTAACCTAATTCTCTTTGGCTCAAACACGTAGTAATCCTATTTGGTATAATTTATATTTTAAGTTCCAAGCAGGTCTATCGCATATAGGTATACCTGAAGCAAAGGACATCGCAAATTTGTTTAGCATAATATAGTGACAATGCAAACCATACATTTGTGTCTGCTTCAGAAATTTTTTCTATCTGAGATGCTTTTTCCCTTGCAATTGCTGCAGCTAATTCTGCTTTTGCTAAATCTTGAACCTTTTTTAGCTGCATATTAGCCTCTTCATCCTACAAGCGCACAGTAATAATTAAAATATTGATTCATGGTTTGCAAAAGATATTAGATACAGCGAGGATACAAACCTATGACCCTTACCTTGCGTTGTAATTCCTCTTGAAGTTTCTGCTCAGCTTTTTCTTGAAGTAACTTGATTGCAGCTTCTGCCTTTGCCTTTTCTTTCTTCAACTCCTGGGACAAGTAAAACTAGTGATAAGTAAAATGTTTCATGAATACATAGTACTATATTAAAAGATCATATTCACTAAACAGGGATGCCATGCACATAGCTTGGTAATAATGCATATACTGAGAGAAAAAGGAAACATAGTTGACCAATATTTCAAACTTCATTGTTCAAACTGATAGTATAGATTGCCAGTTTGAAACTTAGAAGCTGCAACCTTGTAGGAATCCGATGCCTGTTAGTGAAAAGCGTAGTAAAACATTTCATACTTGGAAACTTCAATGTTTATACTTTCGAACTTGAGGGAAACACATTCCAAACTTGACAGAAACAAATTTTGAAGTAGATGAGAACACCCCTCTAGGTAGAGGGGATCGATTCAGTAAACATTACCAACATACAAATGAAAGCCAACTTATTTGACACAAATGAAAGCAACTTATTGAAAACAAAAAAAATATAATATCATACATATATTAAATTAAAAAAAGAAAACACTCTCTCTCTCTCTTTTTTTTTTGGAATTGAATACTTGGGTGGTAGTTCATAGTTGTACTACAAATCTTAGGTGGTATAGCATACTACAAGTCAATATGTGTTCATTGGTTCGAATCGCGCGCTGTGCAGGATGAACCCGTAACCTCGTGGACCAATACCAGAGCGCCTAACCAATGGAACAGTGGTGTCGGACAAGGAAAATATTGTTCTTTTTTTTAATTAACCAAAGGGTTATTACAATTTTTCACATTGTTGCAAAATTAAATTTTAATTTGAACGAGAAAAAAATAACAGCGGAAGCACAAGAAAGAGATGAAGTAACTTTATCTTATTGTTCAGTGCATTTTTTTATGTTTTGTTAACAAAATGTCCAGTATATTGGAACAAAAACCAATTTGTTTGAACTGAATAGCCATAGGGGTGAGTGTGATGTATGTATATATACACATGTTTTTGTTAGATCATGTTTTCATCTAGTAAATAACTTTGACATTTTCTTAAAGTCTTGTATTCATGTTACCATTTCAGTACCCATTTCCATTGAGTAACATTTTTACAGAATATATTTTTAATAATTAAAGAATGTAACGAAATTTGAAATTTATATTGATTATAACAATGTCAATACATATTATTTTTCCATTAGGGCAGGTTTTCATCTTTGACAGTCAAGTATTCATGTTTCCATTTTCTAGAACCGTTTCCATCCATGTTTCATCTCTGGGCATCCAAGGTTTAATAAACAAGCAAAATGTTTGCAGTTGAAATGATATACTTATTATTTTGAGCAGAAACTTTCATATTCAACAAAGCCGGGTGAAGAACAATGAATATTATATTTTGCTTATACTATGGAAATGATGCAAAAGAAACATAACTAGACTAATGAGGTTACTAGACAGCTAAAGCTTCAACTTTGTGCACTTAAAAAGTATTATAAAGCAAATTGCAGAAAATATCAGTATAGTACACAGATATACAAGTGACATTTTAACAGACATGAAAGTAGTTTAAAATGATATCAAATGTACTCCAAATACCTTCTCCAACATTGCTAATTCTTCGGTATCCCTAAGTTCTCTTATCCTAGAATCCTTCAGTTCCCTTTCATATTTCTCCTGAAAAACATGACAAGATAAAGTATCTGCAACCAATGATGAACTTGTGCATGGGATACAACATAAATAAAATTGTTCTCTCATTTTCCATACAAGCCTAGTTATTAGAAAATTGTCTAAAAAGAAGAAGAAAAACAGAAGGAAAAAATTTGATAAACTCAAACAGTGCAATTGCAAATATATTAGGCCTATAGCTTTTCAAATTTCATAGCAAATACATCCAAGGTTTATCCATAGTATAAAATGCCTCAAGTCAAATTGTTGCCAGATACTACTTTTGCTGTTAATTGGTCATGCACATGTCATGTGAAAACTATTTGCAAATAACATCCATGTTACTCCTCAGTATGCAGATATAATAAGAGTTCAATTTCTCTGGATAATAACATGCTCATATTTTTGGAGAAGTGTGAAGTTTGCAATGTTTTAAAAAGCGCACACTAGGCGCACCTCAAGGTTGAGGCATTTAAAATATTGCCAAGGCATGAGACATTGTATGGCTGTCGATAAATATATGAAAATCCGTTTGCATCTATATTTGAAAATCGGAAAAATTATATCCAATATCGAAAAAGTGGATACAAATATGATTATGATGTTAGCTGCATCCAAAAAATAACCGAATGGTTTTTAACAGGATAATAATTATATTATGTGTAAGACGAATGATGAAGAATTGTATTGTTTCATTATGTTTTAAACAAGATTTTCTTTGTTAATCATTAGTTCTATTACATATTATTACTTATTTATTTATTTATAAAGAATTAACATCAAAAAAATTCTACATTCAGTCATATTTGTCTATCAATTTTTTGAATTTATCAATTACCAATCGATAGTCGAAAATCCCGTATATGTTCAGCATTTTGTATCCAAAAATAATTTTGAATGCATATATGAGCATATCATTATCTGCATCCAAAAGTATACATTGGTAGACCCAACAATTTTCTCCCAAGCCACACATCTTTACCATTTAAGGAGCGCAAGACATAAAAAAAAGTTATGATTCACATCCTATATGACTGAGGAATGTGCATTGGCAATACACCATCCTAGCTCAATTTTAAAGCATCTAAACCTAATTTTCTAACCCAAATAAATTTGTCAGATTTCTGATTACAGCAAATCCATCTTTTCAAGATTGGCAAACCTAATTTTGATTTCCTTTAGGAATCAAGATTTAAAAGGAAAAAAACATGATTACTGAACTCCATCTCGAAAATTGTGTGAATGAGACCGATTTTAAATCATATCGAAGTCAATTTCAATATGATATGTAATTGATTTTAAATTCCAAAACAATTCGAAATTGATTCAAGAATCGACTATAAATCTATTTCAAAGAAAAGGAACTTTAAGAGACATATAATATTCCTATATATATACAATTTATAAGTGTGTATATCGACTTTAACTATTCTAATATGCATGCACTGCTTTTGTTTGTTCTGGATTATTGAATTGAGATAATTGCAATGAGTAAGAAAGATATTGCTTGAAAATGGACTAAAGGGATGATAAACTCGACAAACTCAAAATATACCTTGCAAAAAGGTTCCACCAAATGTGAACGATGGATGCGTTGTTATCTTAGATAAGAACAAGTATGCAATGCAAGTGAAGATTGATATGTTTCGTGAGATTTACGGAAGCCAAAGCTTAGAAGATGATGATAATGGAGTCGAGAGTGAAAGCGTTGATGCTTCTAGACCCGGCAATTGATGAATTTGTTAATTTGGAGGCAAGGCGAGGCACTTTAGATGGTCGTTTTAAAAAGTATACAAGGAAGATTGTAAAAAGGATTAGATTGTAGTTTTATACTAGTATAATTCCTTCCAATGCAGCAAGCACTTTACATAATCAAACGACCACGGAATATATTACGGGTTTAATCACGTATACAAGTTTTCTTCTAGTCAATAATTTAGAACTTGGATTCTTAAGAAAAAATGTACAGGAACCGATGGAAGCTTATTAAAACGATGGAACAACAAATGGATGCACTATTATGTTTGATGGTCATTATTAGCTTTGTACTTAATAACCTAAAAGATACATGATTTTTGAAACCTACCAATTTCTCGAATATGATGAAGAATGGTGATTTGTTACCATGCTTTTATAGTTTTATAGAAGAAATCAGAAAGGAAAATGTATTCCAATTTGTCATTGTAATGTTCCAATTATAAACGAGTCGATAATCATTTAATGGGAAAAGAAAAAAATGTGGTGGGTTACAAATGTGGCTCATCACATTAACTTAATGTTGAAGATATTAGCAAATTATTAGTGTTTAGTGATGTCATCTAAGAGCAAAGCTTGTGGTGAAATTCATTTGAATGCATGGGTGTTTGCCATGACAATAAAATTTATAATAAAAATAGAGCTTAGTTGTCTTGTTATCACTAGATTTTCTCCCGTTCATCTTACTTTTCAAATGTTGTACATGTAAAAAAATGTTTTACTTTATTTTCTTCCAGAGAATGAAGTGAAGGTCCATTTTATTATAAAAAAACGATGGCATCTAAACTAAAATATGTATTATTTGACATATATTTTTGTCAACATATTGCTTACTACATCACAAGTGTTTCCCTCTTGTTTGCGTTCAGAGAAATCGATGGAAAAGTTATACGTATCATGGGATATATATATACACACACACACATACACACAAATATATGTTGATAGATGTCACAAAGGAAAAGATTGCTAGAAATCTTGGAAACAATGAAAAGAATTGTATACTTATTCAAAAACAAATTGATATTAATGAAAATAATAATTGCATCAACCGCCACATATGGTGGGTTACTACTTAAATTCACAATTTTGTTATGATTACACTTTTCAAAAGCGGGTGAAAGAACATTTGATTTGAATGGATAGCATCCTTGGTCCTAGAGATGATTGTCACAAAGCCGATTGTCAATCGAACGTATACGATTATCAGTTCATTCATTTTGAAAGTAATATGACCAGTAAAAGTTGAAAAATGACAAGTTTAAATTAGTAATTCACATGGTAGTATTACGTTTTATGGTACACCATACGTAAAAATATGCATTTTTGCATTACCATATGCATTCACCAGGGTACACACGAGTTGAGGAATTTTGTTATTTGAATGTTTGGTCTAGCTAGTGATAGATACACCAAATGTAAGAGAATTGCAATGCATTATAAGTTCTTTTTCAGCTTTAGTTTACAAATAAAAATATCATAACCGGGATTGTGCGTTGTACTGTTTAATTCATTTGTTTATTTTAGATGCATTCAACGAAGATGAATAAGCTTAAGCACAAGAGTTTACAGTTCTTACTGTATCAAATTTAAGTGTCAGTAAAAATATAACATCATTTTGAGACAAAGATAAATTATGAGAAGTAGAAAGATAAACCAACTATAGTGGAAGAAATTGAGTGTGGTTTGCCTACATTAGAGAATTTAATTCTTTTATCTAATCCAGATTGGCTTGAAGCATGAGATCAAATTCTTGATGTTAATGGCATAAGGAATATGTATGCTTCAATGCATGAAAGAACTCTCTGTATTAGAGATAAACAGCTCAAAACCATGAATCTACTCTTTGCAGAAATCATAGTCCTTGAATGTGTACTCTTTCAAAAGAGCATATTTATTCTCTTCCTACTACCATCATTTGATATAAAAGAAAACTTCATGATAGTGGTAGGCACTAGTACAAAATTAAGTAAGATGTTAATAATCATTGAATTAAATTCATATCGTTATTTTATAAGTTATAACTTCATACTACGTAATGATCCTAAAAGTAAAGTCATAAAAATTGCAAATTATAACTTTGATTATAACCTTTTTCCAAGCCACATGCTCAATATTTCTTCCATGCAATGACAACTTGGATAGTAATATAATTATAAATAAGAAAGAAGCTATTATTTGATATTTAAAAATTGAGATTCAGTATGTAATATTTATATTTTGTTTAACATGTAATGTTTTTTGTTTTATATCATACGTGTAATTGAGAACTCCGTTTCAACCTTCAAAAGAAATAGAAAACGATTTACTTTAGTAAGTTTCAGTTTTGTATTTCATTGATTAATTTCAAAAGGAATATAATAGTAACAATAATTATTATTATAATAGTTAAAGTCTAGTGATCAAACTTGCTTAATTGTGATTATTTTAATATCGCAACATTTATGTTCGCAGTTTATAATCAAGCTTGTTTCAATATCACATGATAACTCAAGAATTCTTAAACATAAATCTAATAGTAAAAAAGCAAACATAGTTAATTTCCACCATTAATACAGTATGATTTCTCCTCTACTCTTCTAGTGCCTTTTGCTCATTTTGATTCTTTTCTTGTACTGCTCTTTCTTTTTTTCCCTTTAAGTTCTTTTAGTTTTGTTTGTATTTGTTCAAGCACTCAAATGAAATTAATTACCAACCAAAGTATCCTCCTTTGTCTAATTCAAATTGGTATGAGCTTTGATGTCCGCTATTTATGCTTTTCCTTTTTCTATCCATTTCCTTGATTAACTCTTCTACTGTCAAAAAGATCTGCACAAAATATCATGTTTTCAATTTTTGTTTGTTTGTTTTAACTGTTATTTAATCTAATAACCAAATTAGACAACATTAATTTGATTACATTTAGTTGTGAAGTAAATTGTTTGTTATAATTGGTTTGCACTTGTAAAAATATGAAATCTACTTCTTTTCTGTTTTACTTCATTTGATTGAAACCATGTTCCGATCAAAATTTCATCTTCATTTTGACCAAGCCAAATTGGGATGATCAGAATTTTGAGGTTCGAGTGGAAACTCGAACCTTACGTACAACCATAAGAATTTAAAAACTCGCTAATGATGGAAAAGTCTCAGAAAAATCGTGACCTCACCATTTTACTCTTGTACTACAATACATCACCTCCTGAAACTATTCGCTCCATGTAAATCTAACTTATCCATTGCCAACTCTCACCATTCTCATGTTCCCTTACTCTTAATTTCACCTTTTGACCTTCCTCATAAATCAATCACTTGATCATCCCTCATACTCTCATCACCGATCATTGAACCCATTTCCCCTATCATCCTCGATCAACAGCCCCTTCACCCTTTTGCTCTCTATCCCACCATCTAATATCCCTAACAAATCCTTTGACCATCCCTCATACTCTCCTCACCAATCATTAAGATCCTTTCTCCCATCCTCAATCCCCTGGCAAGCTACACACGTCCGATGCCTAGCCTTCCTTCTATATTTCCAAATCCTGATTTCAAAAACAAATCTTCATGGATCTCCAATCAACCTCCCCAACCCAATTCACTCACTTCCCCCAACCACCCCTCAACCATGACCATCTAATTCTTCAAGAGCAATGGCTAAAAGCTTCACATTTGTACTTTCCAGCGCAACCAGTCGAAAGAAAAACTAAGAATAACTATTATTTAAAGCAAACATTGCTATTGAGTTTTTGCATATTCTTCCAAGTTCATCTTGATCGGGCGATGCCAAGCAAATTGGTCCCCTATAAAGGCAATTAGAAACGCACTTACGAAACTCTCGCTTGACATTAATGCTAACACTATCATCACTGATAACCAACACATCATGATCAAGCTTCAAAATGTGGAAAACTTCATGTGCCTATGACTGAGAAATAATTGACAACTATACAACTAGCTAATAAGGATGTTAAAGTGGACTACCGAGTTCAACCCAACAAGTAGGCGGGTGTTTATTAAACATGCGCTCACTCGAAGTTACAATTCTCAATTCCAACATGTAATCTGATAACTAATTATGGTTTGTAACCTACAGTTGAAGGGGGTTTGTGGTTCAAAATACAGTTTTTGCAATTTGTAATCCCACTGTTCAAGATGCTCTTCGGTATTATTTTATTTCTTTTCCTAGTAAAAAAAATTTCCACTGGGAAAAAAAATTAAAATGCATTGTTATGTGTATCTTAAGATCAGATTAAATTGGTTTCTTTTACTAATATAATCATGTGCTTAATTATGTATGTAACAAACAACAGAGTATATATTATATGATGATAATTAGTTACACACACTATAATTAGAAGGAAATATTTTAAATTTGAGTCACTTTTAAAACTAAATTACGCAAATATGTCACTTTTAAAACTATTTACAAATATATGCCAGCTTTGGTCATGTCAGCACCACACTGTCAAAAATGCAACGATGTCATTTGAAATGTCGTCAGTATAGGATCTGGTAAACTAGTGTTATTTGAAAAGTCATTCATATTTATGTGATAAACAATACTGACTTTTGAAAATGCGCTTATTTTCTAAAATATTACTGGCGCTATTTGAAATGTCGTCGGTACAATTTTGCTAGCATGGCGCTGACATATGACCAAAAGTGACTTATATTTGTAAATAGTTTTAAAAATGACATATTTGTGTAATTAAGTTTAAAAATCGGCCTAAATTAAAAAAAATCCTAATTAGAATAATCATTAAAATTACACCAAAACAAGGTTTTTAGAAAAGAGTTATTTCGGATTAGAAAACATATTTTACGTGTGTGGAAATTCAAAATATTGTAGTGCGTTACAAATATAAAATATATTAAGTATAAACACATAAAGAGAACTTTAAATAGCACGAACTTATGGAAGAATAAGCAAAAATTTGTGATAACAACAAGGTAATCATCTAATCACATAAATGCACTATTGTACGATTGAAGAAAACGTTCATAAAGGTGTATATGTTGTCAACAACTTGATTTAATAATCATGTAAATAACATGACTGCAGGAGTTGGTAGCAACACTGGCCGGTTTACGATCTCATTTTGATTTTTGTCTCGTATTGTCAATCGAGGTTTCAAGTGGTATTGCAAAGTTATCGCTGATGTAGGACATCGCTTGGTGGTGAATCTGGAGATTTAGATAAACAATTAATCCTTATTTTTCTTTCCTCATGAGAAGAAAAGCATGAAATGAATTTGGCTATGCAGACTAAAAGGTCCTATGATTAGCATAAAAGCAAGATCAGAATAGATAAAGATCGTCAAGTTTAATGTTATCTGTGAACCAAGGTTCGAGAACTCGGTTTTGGTCTCGGTCGGTTGAATTTTTTTAAGTTTCGGACGATTTCGGAAATTTCGAAAGTTTCGGTTTTGGTTTCGGTTTCGGTACCGATTTTGATTTTAATGATTTGTTAACGAAAATGTAATAATATTCATTGTAAATAAAATATAGAATATTGTATATGAAGAAATAGTATACGATTTAGAATATTATAAACAAATAAACTGATTTTTATTTCTCAACTTAGACACAACCAGAGTCCAAAACAAATCAAGTGAAGCTTATAAAATAAAAAAAAAGCTGGTGTCTTATTCAGTTTGTATCAAGCCCAATTAAATAACCCTATCCCAGCCCAATTTATATTATAACCCTAATTGAACATCGTCTGACTTTGCTTATTTGAATTCGACATCTTTCGAAACCTTCTCAAAGTCAAGGTCGGCATCGGCTCACCACCTCCCTCTCAAATTCGAGGTCGACGGCATCCCACTATCTCCCTCTCAAATTCGAGGTCGACAGCTAGGGCAACGGAGTAAAGGCATAGTCAAAGTTATGAATGCGATTTCGATTTCGGTTATTGTGATTTTTTTCAAAACCCTAAGGAAGACGAAGACATGTAAGTGATTTACTGAATGCGATTTCGATTTTTCTTCAAAACCCTAACCGAAACCGAAAATTCAGTTTCGATTCGATGATCTACGATACCGGTACGGTACCACCGAAATTTCAAGGTACCGTCTGATACCTCAAACTTTGCTGTGAACATGGCGCACAAATGAGCAAAACATTCTAGAGTTTTGGTGCAGATGATGTGGCGTTTTTTTATAAATATTACAAATTTACTAAAGACAATTATTATTGCACATCACAAACCAATGACATGAGAAGAATATGATTTGTGTTATGGTATTCAATGTATTTCAATAATTAGGTTGTAGATTTTGATCATATCGAACTTTACAAGACTATAATTTTAATCATATAATGATTTATCCAAATAAATCGTATTTGAAAGAGAAAATGGTGTACCATTAATGATTAACTACATAATTATTCAAGACAAACAATATACAGATATTTTTATCTCGTATAAATAAATATTTGTAACAAAAAAAAATGTTAAAAAACTATAACTAGTTAATATAGATCTTTACGGTACATTAAAAGATAGTAAGTCACTTCGTTACATAATAAAACAATAAAGTATATAAACTAGCTTTAAAAATATTATATAAAAGTAATATATTTTTCCAAATCAATTGCCACATGCAGTCTTCAAGTGTAGAAAGCTCAATAATAGAAATTATGTCCCCTTTTACGACATGCAAAATAAAAGAGAGCTAATTTGGAAACATAATTATACTGCAAATACTAAATTTTATGTTATTAAGGATCATGACAAAAAAAAACTAAGAAGACAAATTTTTGAAAGAATAGTCAAAGATCGTATCATCCTTATGTCGTGCGTATGTGCACCATTCGATGTGCCTTCTCATATGCGTTGCATGCCATAGGAACAAAATATATTATTGTCGTGTCACGCCATGCGTCATAGCACGCCTTTCATAAGATGATCGTGTTTTTATATTCAGGTGAAATTTTGGGGAATTTACGAAGTCAAATTAAAGCATCCTAGTCATTATCTTGAATTAATGACAGGTGCAGTGTTTAGTAAAGAAATAGATGTTGCTTAACTTATGCTAACAGAAACCATTAAGGGTAACTTCCGCTAAGGTATAATGATTAAGAAATTTAAACACTAAAGAAGTAGTATATAAAGCTTTCCCATGAAAAAGAGAGTACAAACCGTCGATTTTTCAACATGTTCAGTTTAACATAAGCCTGACTAACAAAATCTATCGTTACACAGGTCATGCACAAAATCACTGATATAACTAATACAGACTGGCCATTATACAACATTTTATCAATGTTTTATCAAAACCCTAATTTATGTTTTCCTAATTATTACATCTTCTGATGATAAAATATTAGTGTTGTTTTTTCTAGTTAGCAAAAGGTTTTATCTAATAAACTACCAGTTGTGTTAGTCAATAATTATTCATTTATTGTTATGGACCACATTTTTATAAAATATTGCACACACGGTACACAGCTTAGCTAACTAGGAAAATTTCAGTTATGGGAAACAAAAATTTGTGAACACTTTGTTAAAATAGCATAACTGGTCATCCAATTACCTTCATTTTCCTTTTTTCTTCAGCAAAGATGTACGCATCTGTCTCTTGTTGCCTTTTCTCAGCAGCATGGATTGCTTCAATAATGTCTAGCACAATTTTATTATCTCCATGTTTCATCATATCCTTTGGACTTTCATTCTCATCAAATGTGACCTTTGTTTTAAATGAAAATTAATATTAAAGGAAATAAGATTTCGTCAAGTAACAGAGTAAGACAAAAGTGGCACTGAATAAAAAAATAGCATAAGCATATGCCACAAAAATAACCTTTTTCCCGGTAAAATTAGATGGCATAGCATCATTTTCATCCTTTTTCTCATGAGTATGTTCATCTTCATGCAGTAAATATGAATCAGCGAGGGCTGGTCGTGTATATATTTCATCTTCTATAGGATCCTGCACTTATAAGTCACTATAACTATTTGATATAGAATATATTACTACATAATGTACAGCTGATAAAATACTTGACTTCATCTACCTACTTGTTTAGAAAGCACATCTCATTATTTTTAGTACTTCTTAGATGAAGCATCAGTCCAACCGACATCAAAGACTAATTGGAATCAGTAACAGAATTCATGAAATTATACATACTTTGTAGAAATGTTATTTACAACTAGTGTCTGATTCATGTGCTGTACACTGTATAGTTGCAGAAAATGATAATGTTAACAGTTAATTGTTATCGTTGCAATAGGACAAAAATAGAGAACTGTTTAACGTGTACTTTTAATTTTTATTCATGTATTTTGCAACAAATATATTGTTAATTATTAATACTTCTGTGTGTCAAAAATAGAGTTCGAGAAATTTTCAAAAAATGCATAGTCACATCACCAGTTGTTTATTCTGCTATTATAGTGTATGATAGATAGAGATATGAACATATAAAACGATTTACATGAACATACAAAATGATTAGAATTGGCAGAAATTGAAGATGCTATAACATTAGATGCAATGAAGAAAGCATGTGGTGTCACATGAGCAACGCTTAATTGATCTATAATTATTACTAATGCATAACATGTGCATTGCACACATTATTGTTGAGAAGTGACAACGTTAGTATTAATTTTTTGTAGTATGATAAAAAATGCATAGTTTTTTATGTTGTTATACATGTAATAATTTTTGTGTGTTTCATAGCATATATTTCGATTGATTTTCTCATATATTTTTATATGTGAAAAAAATAGCTTGAGAAGGAAATCACACAATCTGTTTATTTTGCGATTATACTATGTGATAGATGATAAAAAAAATGTATATTTATATAATACAAAAGATAATTAAAAAAAGATTTTGAATTGGTATGAATATGAATAACAAATATAGTTTGATTTGGTTGAAAT
Organism: Allium fistulosum; assembly: GCA_030737815.1. NCBI lineage: Eukaryota > Viridiplantae > Streptophyta > Magnoliopsida > Asparagales > Amaryllidaceae > Allium > Allium fistulosum. The sequence goes on from CM060908.1 coordinate 720,427,144, forward strand.
AAAAGGATGAGAATTTTTAAAAAATTAGAAGTAACAAAGAAAGGAGGAGGTGATAGTCGCATCATTAATACATGATTGAGCTTTTATATCATACAATAAATAGACTAATTGCTTATATCATATAATAGATGGAGTAATAGCTTGTATCGTCTTTTATGCCAAACATATATAGAAGTAAAGGAAAAAAATTAATAATACTGTATTCCATCACCATTTTATTTTATTTATTTATTTCTTTATAGTAATCATACATGAAACACATGCAGCAAAGACATAAGTGAGTAACATCATATAGAAAGATGTTGTAATCTAAAGCTGAAATAGTTAGCTGGATTTAGCTTAACTATCGTTCACCATGCAAATATAAGCCACATGCAAACATGACCAGGCGTACTGTACAAAAAAGATGCCAGTCAACTGATATTTGATTAAGTATTTTACCTTAGACAATTCAATGGTCGTATCATGATGGACTCCGGAGTCTTTTACAGCACTATCTTCGGAAATATGACTGCTTTCCACTGTATCATCTTCAGGCTGCTTGTTTTCGCCGAGACTAATTTTTGCATCACTATTCATATCGTTTTTGCCTTCTGATTCAGCAAATCGCTGGTCCAAAACTGGTTGAATCTCCTCAATCAGTTTAGCTAAATCACTGTCTTTAACAATTTTATCGTCTTCTGGATCAGTCTCTTGATTCACATTCAAATCCTTCGTTTTGGGAAGTTCAGTTTTCTCAACATCTTCCCTGTTGGGTTTTATGTCAATTTGGTTTTGCAAGCTGGGAACAGGTGTATGAACATTATTTTCTTCATTGTGTTTGAAAGATGGATTAGCTTCTGGTTTGCTATCAGAATCAAATTTGTCGTCGTTGGTATTAGAGCCTATGTAGCCAGCTTGATAAGCTGCTACAAGAGCACTGCCAATAATTACACCACCAAGGGCAAATTTCTTGAGTGTACTTCCAGAATTAGATGGTTCTTGAGGAGGAAGAGGCGGCGGTGGATGTGTCACTTGAGTGGATTTCTTTACCGATGTTGTTGCAAATTCATTTCTCGAAGATAGAGAAAATGGGGTCTGCATTAATGGTGGCAAATAGATAGTATATATCATGGCACTACTTAAGCTATATGCAATGAATTTTCTGTGAACAAATAATAATTTTGGAAGACCCATAGTTTTCTCGCTTACAACCCGCCATTCAAATTGCATATTTATAAATAACAGTATTTCTTTACAGGAGATGAGTATACCACCGAAAGCAGCACTATAATTTTTTAAGGTATAAATCAGGATGTTTTGGTAGATATCCTAAGATTGGGACATATTTCTAAAGGGCTTATCAGTGAAATGAACTAAAACTTATGGTATCTCAGGACCTGTCATGTTACTAGTATTGGTAGAAAAATGTAAATAACGCAGGACATAATGAATGTGAGAGGGTGATGCAAAACACTTTAGTTAAACTAATGTTCAGCCAAACGAAGTCTTTAGTTGGACCGGGGACTTATTGTCCTTTATAATCAATTACCCAAAATTCCACGTTTGATCCTCCGGTGTGAATACAATATAGTATCGAAATCCATGAACTTACCATATCCCTACATGTTCGCATTGTTATTCTGAACCAGAGCTTATCGTGTTTAATAATCATAGACGAGATGAACATGCATAGAATTATAAAGATTAGCATAATAACTTTAAGTAGCAATGAGATATTCACTCAAATGATGAATACTCTGGGCCATTCTATGTGGCATTCTATACAAAAAAAAGGTAAAGTGCAAGGGGAATATGGACAAACGTTGGCTTAACTAAAAACAAACAAAGCACTACGTAGATTATTGATCTACTGTATAATTTAAGCAGTTCTTGCTATACACCTGAACATGATTATTAATAAAACACTAAAAATCATATCTTCTATAAAAAAGAAATAAAAACGAAAGTAATCAAAATATACTTTAGTTACAGCACAATACCTGAGTTCTATTCAATTTATGCCTCCTTACAATAGATCGACCTGTTGAAATCTCCGAAACGCACCTGAAAACAAAAGTATTTTAATAGAAGGGGATATGTTAAAATAAAAGTAATCCTAAATCAGTATTTTCAGATACGATGAAGTAGAACGAAAGCCGTAAGCAAAGAGCTACGAACAAAAAATAAACATTGCCTTCTGAGCATTGTGCAGAAGTGAGGCCGAAAGCTGAGTACAGTTAGGGCTCCGAAAAATTAATGATTGCCAGAGTTGAATTCTGATATTGCAGCAGAGGGGAGATGGATTTGTTAGTCACTTTTTTTCATCTTTTGGGATGGTTAAGGTAAAAGCGCTTGAACAAAAGAAAAGGTTATCAAAGCAATTTACAATTTTAGCCCATTCAAGCATGTTTCTTGGTATTCATCAAGTTTGGAAAGCAAAACGATAGGGTTCTAAAGTACGGTTTCATGTAGTGTTTTGTCACCCGTAAAAATAGTGTTTTGGTATGATGTTTTTAATTTTGGGTTTTCGTTCATACAAAAATACACATGACGCATGTATATTGCCGAAAACGATCAATTTAGAAAATGAAGTTAACATACAAAATCGAAAAACTTTTTTTTTATTTTTCGTGCTTTGGGAAATAACACACACATAAAACAATTCATTCTTCCATCGTCGCTCTATCCCCTTCGTCCTCTCATCCTCTTTCTTTCACCCCCCCTCCGTCGTCTTTACATTTTTTTCACATTTGATATGCATATTGAAAATCAAAAACACAAAATTCATTTTTAAACCAAACACTTCTTGATAATTATATATCCATTTGTATTTAAGAAGTGTGCGAATCTATGCTATGCACATGGGTTCATCATATAATTTACTTAACAGTGTATGTTTTCAGATTTTTTTTAGCTATATGAAGGTGAAAGAATATCTGTGGATTGAAATTTTTAGATTAGATTTTTCTTGAATATTATTAACAAATTTTTGTTGATAAAAATCACGAAGCATATATAAAGTATAGCTGGTATTTATAGAACAGAATGGTTTCTACAACAAATTACATCAATTATCAAATTCCTAATTTGATGAGCATTACATTACTAAACGTCCATATTATTAATTTCCTAATGTAAGTGACAAAGTTCAACGTAGGTTTACCCTAATTTGGACTTGTAGATTAGGAAATATGATCGATACGAAATGGGATTTTCGGTTGGCTGTTTCGTTCGACTCGCTCTTATTCGACTCGCTTTCGTTCGACTCGGTGACGTGTCATTTGAATCTCTGCATCACTCCGCCTTTGATGCCGTTTTGATCGAGTCGTTCCAGGACTTTCGCCTTGTTCGTATCGATGGTAGTAACCTTTGTTCGCATCGATAAAAGATGTGCAGTTCGCATCGATGGAGGTAGAAGTCTTCGGATGGATGCGAAGCAGAGCGAGTCAAAATGCGGCTCTCTGATGGAGTCGAACTAGATGAAGTCGAACAGTGGTTCTGTGAAGGATGTGGAGCAAGTCGAAGAAGGGCCCTCTGATAGAGTCGAAGTGGAGCGAGTCGAACAAGGCTCTCTGATGGATGTGAGGCGGAGCGAGTCGAAGTAGACCCTGGTGATTGATGCGGAGCTGATCGAGTCGAACTCGATTGATTCGAACAGCGGCTCTGTGATGGAGTCGAACTTGATCGAGTTGAATAATGGCCAGTCTATGGATTCGAACGCGAGGCTATTTCTTATCCAATTTTGCATCGATCATAACTTGAGCATATTAACTCGAATTGACTTGAAATTAGGAACGTTGGCTCTCACAACTTCGCTTGTCGTGTCGTATCAATTTTAGCTTGATCCGGACTTGGACAAAATTCATCGATATCCATAGTGAACCTGTGTATAACCGATTTTCTAGACGAGCTGTCTTTGGTCTCTAGTCAGGTTCTTGGTGTCACGGCCTTGCCAAAAGGCGGGATAACACTTGCCCTCCAAAACATGTCTTGCGATAGGAAGATGTGTTTTGTAGTTCGATAAGCTGGATGTTCATATCATGTTGATGACCTGCAAAGAAATTGATAGTTTTATCTGACCGCGAATGACGATCGTTCGGGATCGTATGTCATTCGAGGTAGTACACGACCGTTCGGGGTCGGATGCCGTTCGCGATGAATGATGACCGTTCGCGGTCGGGGTGCCGTTCGAGGTAATTTGTGATCGTTCGCGATCGGGTGCCGTTCGAGGCGAATTGTGACCGTTCGCGGTCAGGTGCCGTTCGAGGCGAATTGTGACCGTTCACGGTCGGGTGCCGTTCGAGGCGAATTGTGACCGTTCGCGATCGGGTGCCGTTCGAGGCGAATTTTGTGTGCCCGGGGGGGACTTAGTATTATCAACGTCAGATTTCACGTTCGAGTGAGTTTCTGAACTGTTTGTTATGACGGTTTATCGCCATCTCAGAGCATGCATGAGGATCGTTCGCGGTCCCGTACATGTGTAAGTAGCTTAGCCGTTGTGGAATCATAGGTAGTGGATTTTTATTCAGAGTATGTCTTCCAACAGAAATCCCAAACAAAATCGAGTCTAAATATGAGAAACAGAAAACAAAAAGCAAAACAGGGACGTCAAAGTGCAAGCACCTACACCGTTACAATTGTGAGTCATATCAGAGCATGCCTGAGGATCGTTCACGGTCACGTACATGTGTAAATGACTTAATCGTGTTGGTGTGGAGCTTGCTACTTGTTCGCCATTATCCCAATCAATTGATGACAAGCTGACGTCTCGATCCTGAGCCGTCCCCAGTAGGTGTAGGTAGTGGTCGCTCCCGTTCCACCGTCGTTGTACCCTTCTTATGTACTACGATATCTGACCATTCTGGATATGTCCATCAACCTCATCCTTCAAGTGTCGGCAATCATTCATGCTATGACCATTCAGCTCGTGGAATAAGCAGTACTTGTCTGACCTTCTTTCATTGTTGGTCGGATCTCTTCTCATTGGCTTTCGATAAGGAATCTGCCTCCTGGTGTCCTGGTAGATTCGCTCCAAAGTCTCATTCAACTCGGTACAGGAGGTGAATCTTGGTTCCTTCCGTGGTCGTGTTGGTCCACCATCATTATCCTGGGCCTTTCGTTTCCCTCTGTCAGTTCCTGAATCTGTTCTAGGAGGATTTTCACCCTTAACTGCATAAACCTCGGTTCCTTCTCCTTCCTCTCTTTCAGCATTTGCATCCTCTAATCGTAAAAATCCTTTAGCCTTGTGATAGAATTCTCCTAGATCCATAGGGGGATCCCTTGTTAACGAATTCTTAAACTCTGTGCCATCAGCTATGCCAGATACAACTGCCATCAAAACCATGAATGGATCGAGTTGATCCACTGATGCTGCCACTGCATTGAATCGCGTCAGAAAGTTCCTCAAAGACTCCCCGGTTCTTTGCTTCAGTGCTGCCAGACTCATCACATTCTTGGGTCTTGAAATGTGAACTCTGAATTGCCTCATAAACCTCTCAGTCAGATCGGTCCATGTTCCTATGGAGCCACTCTCTAGCTGTCTAAACCATAGCGCTGCGATGTCCGTCAAATACAATGGGAAGCACCGGGCCATGACCTCCTCTGATGCCCCCAATACCTCCATATGCCTCATGTATCATGTCAGATGCACTGTAGGATATGTCCTTCCATCGTACGTCTCTAATGTTGGTAGCTTGAATTCTAGTGGATTCCTGGCTTGCATGATCGTAAGAGCAAAGGGACTCCTATTCACATCCTCCAGATCTCTATTCACTAGTCCGCCTCTCATGGCGCGTTTGACCATCTCCGCCAATTTGTCACTATCTCCAAGCTGTAGTCCTTGTCCGTTGTTTCTGATTTGCCCCCCGAGTTCACGGGGGATTCCTGGAATCTGCTCTCCTGGCTGAGCATTCATTTCTCTGTCAATGTCGCGTTGTGTAGTTCCATCTGGTACTCCGCCCAGGATTGGGCCAACATGCTCTGGGTTATTGCCCCCTAGTTCTGGGGCTGTGCCAAATGGTCCTACTCCGTTCTGAACTCTGGTTGCTCCTTGATTTTGCGCTCCAAGCTGCCCAATTTGAAGAAGCAAGTTCTGGATCATCTCCTCTTGTCTTTTCATCATTGTCTCTATCTCATCCCTAGTGATGAAGACTGATGTCTGATTTTCCCCTGAGGAAGCCTCTTGACTCCCTTCATGCTGACCTCTCTCTGGCCTTTGTCTTCTACTTGATTGCCTTGTCATAGCTTTTTTAGATCTGAATTCTTCAAGCTTTTAAATCTAGTATAGCAGGTGCTAGTTCTTCTCAATGAAAGTACCAAAGTGTTTGCGCCAAAATTGGTCACAAACCCCAAATATCGTGAAAGCACCAGTGTATGAACACAAATCAGCAGTATATAATCACAGATCACAGATCTAAGTAATGTAGAGGATAAAAAGTGAAGAATAATAAACTTAAAACGGAAAGAGATAGATAGAGACACAAGAATTTATAGTGGTTCAGCGATCTTGCCTATGTCCACTTTGAAGTTGAATGCTTTATTGATGTTTCTTTGATAATTACAATTGATTTCAACGAGTTACAACAGATAACGATGATTTACAGCAGTGAAATTCGTTTGTAGCAGCAGCAATGAAGTTTAGATCTAGATCTGGCAGAGTCTGGGCATTGGAGAATTCCAAGAAGAAGAAGCCCCTTTTTTGTATGCCCTGGGGCTCTATTATAGGTGTAGGAGGCTGATATTTCACTCAGATTTCGGGAGACCCTCTCTGGCATGTGACCAGACCCGCGCGCCCAAGCCCGTGAAGTTTCGGTCCGATCCGTGATTGATACGAACAGATTTTGTATCAATCAAGATTTCATCTAATGGAGTCGAAATTTGGTGTGGACATTCTTTAGCATGCACGTAGTCTTCTGTGAAAATTTCTTAGCATTTGGACTTGTAGATTAGGAGATATGATCAATACGAAATGGGATTTTCGGTTGGCTGTTTCGTTCGACTCGCTCTTATTCGACTCGCTTTCGTTCGACTCGGTGACGTGGCGTTTGAATCTCTGCATCACTCCGCCTTTGATGCTTTTTTGATCAAGTCGTTCCAGGACTTTCGCCTTGTTCGTATCGATGGTAGTAACCTTTGTTCGCATCGATAAAAGATGTGCAGTTCGCATCGATGGAGGTAGAAGTCTTCGGATGGATGCGAAGCGGAGCGAGTCGAAATGCGGCTCTCTGATGGAGTCGAACTAGATGAAGTCGAACAGTGGTTCTGTGAAGGATGTGGAGCGAGTCGAAGAAGGGCCCTCTGATGTAGTCGAAGTGGAGCGAGTCGAACAAGGCTCTCTGATGGATGTGAGGCGGAGCGAGTCGAAGTAGACCCTGGTGATTGATGCGGAGCTGATCGAGTCGAACTCGATCGATTCGAACAGCGGCTCTGTGATGGAGTCGAACTCGATCGAGTCGAATAGTGGCCAGTCTATGGATTCGAACGCGAGGCTATTTCTTATCCAATTTTGCATCGATCATAACTTGAGCATATTAACTCGGATTGACTTGAAATTTGGAATGTTGGCTCTCACAGCTTCACTTGTTGTGTCATATCAATTTTAGCTTGATCCGGACTTGGACAAAATTCGTCGATATCCATAGTGAACCTGTGTATAACCGATTTTCTAGACGAGCTGTCTTTGGTCTCTAGTCAGGTTCTTGGTGTCACGGCCTTGCCAAAAGGCGGGATAATAGTAGCAAAGCATATAGAATTTTTAATAAATGAAATAATACTATTGAAGAAAGTTTACATGTTTCGTTCGACGAAAATCTATTTAACAATCATACTAATGATGAAGAAGAGACTATTCCAATAACAAATTCTATTAATAATGAGCAAAATAACACTTTAATATCATCTTCTAGAATTCTTAAGAGTCATCCAAAAGATAATATCATTGGAGATCTCAATTCTTGAGTAACTAGAAATCAACTTAATCAAATAAGCCATGTAGCATTTGTGCCAAATCTTGAACCAAAAAATTATAAAGAAGCTTCAAATGATAACTTTTGGATAATGGCTATGCAAGAAGAATTGAATCAATTTGAACGTAATAATGTTTGGGAACTAGTTCCAAGACCTGAAGACCAATCGGTTATAGGAACAAAATGGGTATTTAAAAACAAAGCAGACGAGAATGGAAATATTGTTAGAAATAAAGCACGTTTAGTTGCTCAAGGTTATAATCAAGAAGAAGGTATCGACTACGACGAAACTTTTGCACCAGTAGCAAGACTTGAGGCCATACGAACTTTACTCGCTTTTGCAAATCATCACAATTTTAAACTGTTTCAAATGGATGTCAAAAGTGCTTTCTTAAATGGTTTTATTAAAGAAAACGTATACGTTGAACAACCTCCTTTATTTACTCATGAAAAATATCCCGATCATGTTTTTAAATTACAAAAAGCTTTATATGGTTTAAAACAAGCTCCTCGAGCTTGGTACGAACGACTTAAAAATCACTTAATTACATCGGGTTTTTAAATAGGTAAAATCGATACAACTTTATTTATTAAACGAGAAGATAACGATATTTTAGTTGTGCAAATTTATGTAGACGATATTATTTTTGGTTCAACTAATGAAAAACTTTGTAATCATTTCTCAAATATTATGACCAATGAATTTGAAATGTCTCACATGGGAGAATTGAATTTCTTTTTAGGTTTACAAATAAAACAACTTGAAAATGGTATTTTTATTCATCAAGAAAAATATTGTAACGACCTATTATGACGCTTTGGAATGGATAAAATTTCAAGCAAACCAACACCGATGAGTACTACTATTCACTTAGAAAAAGATGATAACGGAAAAGATTTTGATGAAAAATTATATTGTAGCATGATTGGTTCCTTACTCTATTTGACGGCTAGTCGACCCGATATTATGATGAGTGTGTGTCTTTGTGCTTGATTTCAAGCAAAACCAAAAGAATCTCATCTAAGAGCTGTTAAGCGTATTTTACATTATCTATCTAGTACTAGAGATTATGGTTTGTTTTTACCCTAAAGGATCATCGTTTGAACTAGTTTCATATAGTGATGCGGATTTCGGAGGATGTAGAACAAATCGTAAGAGTACTAGTGGAACTTGTCACTTTATTGGACAATCATTAGTTTCATGGTTTAGCAAAAAGCAAAATTGTGTTTCTTTATCTACTTGCGAAGCCGAATATATCTCAGCAGCTCTAGCATGTGCGCAAGTAATATACATGCAACAAACACTTACGGATTTCGGCAAAATTATCAATAAATCTCTAATATATTGTGATAACACGAGTGCGATAAATTTATCAAAAAACACTGTCAATCACTCACGAACTCTGCATATAGATATACGACATCATTTTCTACGAGACAATGTTGAAAAAGGAAATATCTCATTAGAATACGTAAATACCGAAAATCAAATAGTAAACATCTTTACAAAACCACTAAATGAACAAACTTTTATTAAACTCCGACGTGGTTTAGGGATTTGCTCTCTTCATGATCTTCTTACTGAATAATTCCTGCTTCATCTAGCCTATATTTAGTCAAGTGTTTTTCTATCCACAAATTATAATCACTAATTTGTGCACCCTTTGTTTTTTAGATAGTTGTTTTTCTATAAATAATTTTTTAACGTATATATAAACAGTTATACTTCAAGAAAAAATATACACACAATTCATTTTTTTCCTCAAGAAACAAAATATAGTCATGTCTTCTGATAACTCTTATATTTCCATCTCGATGCCTACGCCGGATAGCTCGGTCGATACACCCCAACGGCTTCCTACACCTACACCAATTCATGAACCGACGCATAGGTGGTCCTCGTATCATACGGGTTATACTCCCGACAACAAGAAGACCAAAAGATCTCTGTTTGTCTCTCCTAACACAAAGGAGAAAATTGATGAAATTCATCATTATCAGAAACAACAGATAGATCTTCAACGAGAACTATATTTCAAACAAAAAGTTACAGCACGTCGCCTAAGCTTTTTGGAGCAAGTAGCAATGAAGTTTTGTTCATCACGGAAGAAAGATATCCATGAACCGCTACCAAAACCTTGTAGTTCTTTGGATTCCTCATCTTCATATCGTACTCCTTCGAACCCTTCACCAAGACGATATTCTGGCTCTCCGAGAACTCATGAACGTGGAAATATATGGTCTCTACTTAAACCATGGATGGATGACAAGTCAAGAGATCGCAAAACTCTATCGCCTTCTAAATAAATTATATTTGTATGTATCTATGTTTATTTGTTATTTTATTTCATAACAATAAACTTACTTGTTATAAAAATTCGAGAAATAAGCAAAACCATCAAATTTTAGGCTATTTTTAGCCACACTGCTTAGTTCAGACGTCTGACTATGGCCTTCAGACGTCTGACACAATGATATACGTCTAAAACTTAAGCACTGTGCATATGTCAGATGTCTGATATACCCCCCAAACGTCTGAAATTTTGCTCTGTCTTCTCCAAATAAAAATCAGAGCATTTCAGACGTCTGAAATAAGATCTAGACGTTTGCCTTAGTTCTTTGCCTCTCCAATTTTACAAATTCGATCAAACCAGACGTCTAATTTTATCTGCTGCACTCAATTTAGGGCAAACCAGACGTCTAATTTCCAATCCATACGTCTGATTCCCAATCGACCATTTAAATTCGCCCAGATAACGTCATTTTTTGCTTTTATCTCAAAAATTATTATAACCTACGATTTTCTCGAAAACGATTTTCTTTCCAAAGCATCATCTTTAAGCAAATCTAATCATAATGCCTCCTCGCACTAAGAATGCCAAGATGTCAAAAAGAAAACAAGACCAACCGACCTCATCTTCAAATCCTCAGGTGTGCTCCGATGAACAGATCGAAAGGTGGATGAATAAAGCGCCGCATTCCATCAAAAGGTATGAAGACATCCAAAAGAAAAAACTCCACATAGGTCCATTCTACAATCTCCTTAAATTTCCTATGTACGATTTGGATGAACTATATGAAAATGCCGGGTTGGAAACCCTAATTTCTTTTACTTCTAATGATGTCCAAATAGACCAATTAGCCATATTTTTATTCTATGCGAATTTAGACAGTACTTCAGTGTGGAACACTGAAAATGAGAATAACTGGCTTTGGTCTAGCGTGTATGGGAACACGATTAGATTAACTCCAGGCATAATAGGTCGAACCCTAGGATGCTCTGACATAGGGGAAGATTTATACAACATTCCGGATATGCGCTTCAAGCCACAGAACAATATAACTCATCAAATTTGGGAGGATGATATGCCAAAATTTGCCTCCAAATTTCTACGTCCAAAAGCTCGACTTCTAACTCGAATGATAATTAACACAATTATTCCATGAATGGGAAGTCACGAGCAAATCACCGAATTAGAGCACAAAGCCCTATATGCTCTATTTAGTGGAACAAGAGTAAATTGGGCCAAATTCATCTTCGACGAGCTAAAGCATTTTTGGACTCGATCAAGGCCGTCAATTATTTACCCAACTTATATTATGAGACTTCTTCATGCACGTAGCATTCCATCCTACCTATCGACATTCGAAAAAATCTCGCCTAAATATGCTTCCACCAAATTCTTCTCTCTGATGCACCTACCCGAAATCCCTCCAGAATTCATATCCTTCGAAGATTGAACGCACAATCGTCAATCTAGAAGAGTTGCGCCTCCTCCTCAACCACACATTGATCCATCCCAAGAGGAGGAACAACATCGAGAAGCCACTCCTCCTCCTCCCGCACCATTTGATTATCCGAGACAAGATGAAATTATGGAGACACGAACGGATACAAATCCAAACGAAAGTGTTCGAGATCTCACTCTTCGAAACCAACAAATTCTATCTCAAAATCAAAAGCTTTTGGCTAAGCAAATTGACAATTTCGAAACATCATTTGCTACATGCCTAGCCACAGTTGAAGAATCCCTTTCCACTGTCTTGTCGGTTCTTAAAGAAGTACTACAATGGGTTCGCGGTCCAACACCACCTTCTGAAGATTGGCCAACCCCAGTACCTTCTCCTCCCGCAAAACATTCCAAACTCTCTGAGGATGAACCTCTCAAGGAAGCCTTGACATCTCCTACAAAGGCTAGCACTTCTGAAAAAGAAGTACCAAAGGAAGATGATCAAAATAAAGCTTCTCTAAAGGAATCGTAGATTTTGGGAATCATAGACATTAGGTTTTTGGAATATCAATTTTTGTACAAATCTATGTTTGTAACCACACTTCAAGTTTAATGAAACTTTCTTTTTTGACGATTGGCTTCAATTTTATATTTCTTTTTGATAATGCCAAAGGGGGAGAAATATATGTATAATCATAAAACATTAAAAATAAGCACATATTCAGGGGGAGAAATATAAGTATAATCATAAAACATTAAAAATAAGCACATATTCAGGGGGAGATTTATAATCTATATATAAGTACATTGAATAGTTGTCATCATCAAAAAGGGGGAGATTGTTAGGAAACCAATTCTATGGTTTCGATGATAACAACTATATAATGGAAATCAAATATGCATATATATATCTATATTTAAAGGTAATTGATAAAGTAACATCACCAAAGAGACAAGAACAAGACTCAAAAGAAGTATCAAGAGGCTACAAGTCGATAGAATCGGAAGAGGAATGATACAGGCACAGGAAAAGCAACATGCACAAATCCAGACGTCTGATTGATTCCTCTGGTTCGCAAATCAGATAGAATCAGACGTCTAATAAATATACTCAAACGTCTGAAAAGTAACCATATGCCAAAATATATAAAAGACAGACGTCTGAAACATTTTCCAGACGTCTGGTTTTGAACTCGACTGCTACCATTCAAAGTACAACTGTCACAATTGAAAAGACACCTTCGCTCCTCTTCGCTGCAACTCTTCATCATCATCAGGAGAGACCATAGAATACTTGCTAATGGATGCAACTACTCAAGGAATCTCTCTACCACTATAAATAACATCAAGAATCCAAGAGAAGAATCTACCTGACTTACTTGTGCTCTTTATTCTTATACTCTGATATATTCTTGATCTCTAAGCAATCTATACTTGTATTCTACTCTTCCAAATATTCAGTCCTTCATAGACAATACTCTCTAGATATATATTGGAAGCATTTGTACTATATAGTCAAAATCCATGTAATAGAGAACACACAGTTGACAAAGAAAACTCTGCTATTGTAAACCTGTTCCTCCAGGTGAAGTGAGGGTTATTCGGTGAAAGGAAATTCCGAAGAGGAGCTTCGGGACTGGACGTAGGACGGGAGGTCCGAACCAGTATAAAATTCTAGTGTACTTATATTCATTTACTTTGCTACTATCATCTGTTAACTTTATATTAGATACATCATATAGTTAGTCACCTATACTTGCATAAATTTACTACTTGATCCATCATATAGACTTTCAGAAGATCCTTCTCCATGCTTCCTTTTCTTAATTCCCATCGTTTTAGTTCGTGGTGGCATTGATTTGAAGAGAAATTCGATTTTAGAGATTTTGAGAGAAATAATTTTTAATTTGGAAATGAATTGAAGTGGTGAAATAGTGGTTGATCGATCAGGTATAGGGTTTGAAAAACTGTCGTTTCCCGTTCCAAACGTCTGAAAAAGTTGATCAGACGTCTGGAGATGTCTAAATTAGAAATAGAAAGTAAAGTCAGACGGCTGGAATCAAAACTCAGACATCTGGAAAGTTTTAATGTGAGACAAAGAGTGATTTCAGACGTCTGGACTTGAGTTCAGATGTCTGGGAACATATAATTTGTTCCAGATTCTTAGTTTAGACATCTGGAATCTATTTAGACGTCTGAAAACTCCAGATTAGCTTTTTCTTGAGAGTTTCTTGAGAGTTTCATCAATTTTTTCATGGATTGTAGGCGGTTTTTCTCGTTTGGCTTTCTTTAGTAAAGGTGATAATCCCCATCGAATTTTTGGTATGTCGGGAGAAGGTAGGAAACGAGGAGGTGAAGGAGTACGAAGAGAAGGAGTGAATACGTCTGAGGATGGAGATCCAGAGTTATACGAAGTTATTTCCGATGTTTATGACTTCTCCAATTCCGATGACATATCATTTTGAGTTGTCTCCAAAGGTTACGGTACCTCCATCGATATATTTTATATTTGAGAGCATCTTAGCATTCCTGGTCATATGTATTGAGCAGCCACTACCGAGTATCCATTTCTCCTTGCTTTTATTTTTGGGTACCTACAAAACAAAAATTATTCAATTGGTACCCACTTCTTTTATTAGGGTTCTAAATGTCAAGAGGGGAGGGTAGCCATACCCAAGTGGGTTTGGGTCCTTTAAAAACATAATTATTATTAAATACTACACTTGATAAAAAAAACTATCAATATGTTTTTGTCTAATTAACTTATTATTAGACTTTGGTATCCAAATTTTTATATTTTTAGATTTTACATCTTTACTTAACTTTGGTGTCTTTTTGAAACTTTGATACAAGATACTTTGCTTTATAGTATTACCTTTTTTCTTTTGTGAATTCTTTTCAAATCCCAATCCATTTTGATTACTAGAAGGTTTCAAAATTTTAATTAAATTATCAAGATCTTGTTTTCCTTTGTTAAATTTTGAAACATTGTTAGTAATTTTTTCTAGTTTATCCTTTAATTCACAAATTTCAGTTTTTGTAATTTCTATACTACTTTTTAGTTCAATATTTTCCTTAATCAAATTATTATTCTCAAGTTTTAACCTATCTATTTCACTAAGTTGTGTATCATATTCGATAGACTTTTTACACTTTTCTTATGAAATCTCCAATTCTTCTTCTAAAATAACTTTTTCATCCTTTAATAATCCAATTTCTAGTTCTAATCGATTTATTTTGGCTAGGTGTTCTTTATTCAATTTTTCTATTTTCCTAAACTTATCATCAAGTTCCATACTTAATTCTAATAGTTCAATATAGCTAAGTTCAGGACATACCTCATCAGTGTTAGCCATAAAACATACATTAGCTCGTTCTCCATCGCTATCACTATCACTATCAGAAGATGATGATGAATCGAAATCGTCCCAAGTGACTTTAAAAGCTATTTTCTTTTTAAATTTCTCAAATTTGTTCTTTTTCTCATTGTTGCGTTTAGGACAATCCTTCTTCTTGTGTCCGTATTTATCACATTCATAACACTTGATTTGAGATAGATTTGTTGTATTGGACTTCCCTTCTTTTTGGAATTTGGTCATCTTTCTAAATTTCTTGAATTTGTTGTAATTCTTGGCAATGAAAACTATCTCTTCTTCATCCAAATCTGAGTCATCATTCTTTGCTTGAAATGCTATGTTCTTCTTTTCAACATTTTGTTCTTTTCTTGCCTGTAAGTTAGCTTCATAGGACATTAAATTTTCTATCAACTCTTCAACCTTGAGAGTAGAAAGATCATTAGCTTCTTCAATAGCTAATACCTTCCTTTCCCAATCCGATGTTAAAGAGTTGAGTATTCGAGAAACTAAATCAAAATCAGTAAACTTAACTCCTAATGCCATAAGATCATGTTGAATAGTTTGAAATCTAGAATACATGTCAACGATAGTTTCATTTTGCTTCATTTTAAATGAGGAGAATAGGTTTTGCAAAATTGAAATCTTAGTTTGTTTGACCTTTGTTGTACCTTCATGTGTAATTTGTAAGGTACATCAAATGTCAAACGCAGTGGTACATAACATGACACGTGAAAATTCATTTTTATCTAGAGAGCAAAATAAAAAATTCATAGCTTTAGCATTGTTTGAGGCTAAGGTCTTTTGTGCATCGGTCCATGTGCTCATAGTAGTGTCAGGTGATTCATATTTATTTTGTGTAGCAGACCATATTTCTAGACCATTGGCTTCCATAAAAATACGCATATGGGTTGACTAATATGCATAGTTGGAGCCATTAAATAGTGGGGGACGTGCGGTAGATTGACCTTCTTGAAAGATACTTTCCATATTAGTGATTCAAAAACTTGTTACAGTACTTTTGATCAAACCAGGCTCTGATACCAATTGAAAGTCTATATTATGGTGGATCGATTATACAAATGACAAGTATATGACTAATTTAAACTATAGTGTAACAATAGTAAAGTATGCAAATAAGAATAATCACAGCAGGGATTTTATACTGGTTTGGACCTCCCGTCCTACGTCCAGTCCCGAAGCTCCTCTTCGGAATTTCCTTTCACCAAATAACCCTCACTTCACCCGGAGGAACAAGTTTACAATAGCAGAGTTTTCTTTTTCAAGAATGTGTACTCTATTACATGGATTTTGACTATATAGTACAATTGAACTTCCTATATCTCTTGAATGATTGAATACAATATTGTTCGAGAGAGTATGGAAGTGTATGATCTCAGATTTGCAGATTTGATAGCAAGTAGATGGTTAGAACAAGAGATGATCAAGATAGAGAGTCGAGTAAATTAGTTGAGTGCTTTGATACTTCTTGATTCTCGTTTATATAGTTGTAGAAGGCTGTTTCTAGTAGTTACACCTCTTCCCTTTCAGTCTAGAGTCGTCACTGTTCACTGGTGAAGAGTTGTGGAGGAGAGATGGAGTTGTGTCTCTTCGGAGATGACAGTTGTAATTTGAATTATCTGCCCCGAGCCCAGTTTCAGACGTCTGAATTGTGTTTTTAGACGTTTGAGAACCTATTATTATTTTTGTTCATCTTCTACATTCAGAAGTCTGAAGTTCTGCATTCAGACGTCTGAACCTGTTAAGTGATGTTCTCCTGGGTTTATTCTTGAGTGTATCTCTCTTCGATCTTCGTGCAACTTTGTAGATGAATCTCTTCAGTGCTTTAGTCATCGTCTTGTCACAGTAGTGGTTTGTCTTGCTTTGTATTCGTATCTGTATAGTTGTATGATATATATATGATTTCCATTGTATAGTTGTCATCGTCGAAACCATAAACTAAGGGTTCTAACAACTTAGGTTAGTCTAGATGAGATGTCAAATGTTGAAGGTCTGTCAAATAGGCTTTGACACCCAGCGTTCTCGAGCGAGTGGTAGCAAAGACATGGGTTACACGCTGACGGATTTTGCTTCCTACTAGTGTAGAATCCGTATGGGAGATGCACAGACCTCAAGGTGGATGATTAGGTGAAAAAAATTAGTCTATTAGAGGTGGGCTAGTTAACCTTTAGATGATTCTTTGAGTTGCATTAGTAGTATGACTATATAGTATATTATGGAGCTATATTTAGAGGTCATCGGTCTTTGTAGCTAGAATCGATTGACTAACATTGACGTTGCGAAGGGCCCGCTTTGGGACTTGAGGCAGTAATGGCCGATGGGTCTGCCTCCTCCCTATTTAAGAACTATTAATTGGTCGGGGTTTTGGGTAGTGCATGTTAAGATATATATGCATATGTATTATAGACTTTTGAGAAAGTGAGGTTAGATATATCGTACGTGTATATAGAATTGAAAAAATTATCCATAAACAACAGACATAACATTTAAATGGAAACCAATTGGTATAAGTTTGTGTTATAGTTAAAATATATAGTTTTCCAGTCACCAGAACGTTATTCTGATCCCTATCCTTATTACAACCCACAAGATAGATTTAGAAAGACAGATTACTGGAGCAAGATGGGATGGATGAAGGAGAAATCTTCTTATTCATGCTCGCTACTGGCAAGGCGATAGGATGTCCAAGGAACACCGTTGATTTAGAGGTAGTAATCTCAGTCAGTATTTATGTTCTATTATATTTTCCATTCCGCTGTGAGTTTAGATTGACCGATCTCCCATATACTTATGTTTATTACAGGTTACCAAAACCAACTATCCATGCCTTAATAGACTTGCATTTCGAATTAGTCGAAATTCAAACCCATTAAGGTGCGGGTTGTTAGATTTGGTATTAGAGCCTAGGTTAGTCGATCATAAGAATTAGGATATTATGAGAGAATGTATTTGTATTTTTTTTCTACCTATAAATATATATATTATATGTCGAACTCTATAAATTTCGACTATAGAGTAGTTGCGACCATATTCTAAAAAGATGGGCGAGGCAACTATGAGTTAGGGAAAAATTAATAGAGGTAAAAATTACGCACCTACCCCGATTACCCTGTGGAGTGTTGGCTGTATGTAAGGCATTGACCAAAAAGAGCATAACTACAACATATGGAAGATCCTGGAGGCTGGATGGTATTTGTCTCCTTTGTGGAGACAGATAGAGTTAGGGGTATGCCATAGGGGCAATTATGTAATTTGTTACATATATCTAACTCGTTGACTAATCTTGTTCGAAATAAAAGGTATTTAGTGATGTTACTATGTTGAGATATTTTGTTATGTTATGACATAGTTCTATGACTTTTGAAAAAGTTTTATTTGGGTACATATTTATTGATATTATATTTTATCCATTCCGCTGTGACTTTCTGAAAGTGTAGATAGCTCTATGAATATTTTTAGTTTTATCAACCTAACAGCTTGCTTTGAGGTGTACCTAAGGTTTGAGGGGCTTTTATTGGCTCGAAATTAGGTCTATTTTCGGGTTGTTTTAACTACTTTAAGTACTTTCCAAACATGCTCATAATTCAGCCCTAATCCGCTTATTCAAGTGTTTCTATTTAATGATAACTACTTATAACTTATTATATACATAAATGGGTTGATATGCACTTTGGACTTGTAGATTTGGTTATGTGCATAATTTGTTTATTATACTATTTGATTTATGTATAGACAAATGTTGTTTACTGTATAAAATCAATTTTTGTCATTAATAATTGTTTTATATTTATTTATTTTTAAATCATATATATATATATATCTTATATATGCATACATGCTATTATGAGAGAGAAATATACACTAATATATATATATATATATGAATTTATTAATAAATATATAAAGAAACAATTATTAATGACAAAAATTGATTTTGTACAGTAAACAACATTTGTCTATACATAAATCAAATAGTATAATAAACAAATTATGCACATAACCAAACTGATTTGTGACAACCACATCTACTTACAAAAATCTCACCTAACTAAACATGTAGTAGCAATATATTTAAACAGATATGAAATTGCTCATTATAGGACATAGATATAATTTAATTACTTTAATATGAATTAAAATTACCAATTTAATGATGCATGTGAATCCACGTTGAAGCAATGACTTCCCTTCCTTTTATTTTTCTTGATTCGTCAGATTGCAAGTCCGTAATCACCGACTTCTAACTATTGAATAGTATTATTTTAATTTGAAATATATTTGAGAATTTTGGAGTGGATTGAGAGCTATGTTTTAACCAGTAATGTAGAAGGTAATGGTGGCCAAAAAGGTTATTCATTATTTTAGAGATACATGTATATATAGGGTTGTATAGAGAGAAACGAGGAAAACCTTTTTACCCATTCTCACTTGATCTCAACCCATTATCTCCAAGCCAATTCCCTAAGTTTTAGCCACCCCAAGACCTTCCCAAAACCAAAATTTTGCAGCCCTAATGATGGGCCTTAAACCCATCTAAGCCCAAGCCAAAATACTATGCAATTAAATCTAATTTAATCGCTTGTCGATATTGTATATCGATCGATATATTTATAACTATTATAAATATATATAACATTATTTATCTCAAATCATGTTCAAATTTTATAATTAATATTTCATAAATATTAATTAATTTAACTAATTTATAACAATTATAAACTAATTAAATCGTTCGGTCTTAAGGGAATTCATCATTTTGGCTGTGTAACTCTTAGGTGTAAATTTGGTCAGCGATTAACATCGAACTATTCTAATGTTAACGTTCATACATCACTTAGCAGGTGGTGTGACATTATGGCCAAATTTATCGCTTACACATTTTCGTCAAAATCCAATTTTAGTTTAATAAGCGTTACCTGGTTGTGACATTTGTTTACACCAATTCTCTTCGTCAAAACTATATCACTTTAAACTTATGGAATTTGGTAATGGTCAAAATTCCAACCTCATCCACATTCAACTTTATAGTCCAAATACAAAGTCCTTGGTTCAATAATAACAATTATTAATAACCGAAATTCTCTGGCCAGAGACTTTGACTTTGAGTTGACTTGAGTTGACTTGAGTTGACTGTGATACTAACCGCATGTAACTGAGATGATGAATCCTCTCTTGAATAATGCTTCACTTCCAATACTTCCACTCGATCCAACTATAGTCACTCGATGGACGTCATAACATGATTTGGCTATAATCAAAGCGGATCTTTCATATTGAAGATCCATAGTATTCTTAAGTCGAGAGAACTGTGTAAATCAGTCACATCGATATTTTCTGTTTGACCTTAGTTATATTAACCAACATAAAACTATCGAGTGATTCGTTCCATAGTTATCCAATAACTATTAGTACGTAACCCCTAGGTGCCCCCAACAGTCATGAGTAATACACTGCCCAACATTTGAAGAGCGTTACGTACTTCGGTCTCAACGGATACATCGATATCCAGTCTCGATGCATCTTGACTAGGAACATTTAAAATGGTATATTTGTTTCGTTGTGATAAATTGCTCACGGTTATAACACTTTGTAACTACTATCACAAAATATACTATTTATGGATTTTTCTATTAAATATACTTTTAATTAAGTTAATTAATGAATATAATCACATTATATCAAGTATATAATAGGAAGAAAATAACTTCTATTTCGAACAAGATTGGTCAACGAGTTAGATATATGTAACAAATTACATAATTGCCCATAAGGCATACCCCTAACTCTATCAGAGACAATACTACCTTGTGATTATGGATTTTGATGGATTGGTGATTAAAGATGCATATTCATCCAAACAAGTAGGAAATAAGAATCTATATGTCGCAAACATCCAAAGGCAAGTTCTCGCAAGAGGATGATCATCAATCACCACAAGATGATGAACTAGATTTTATCGAAGAGGAGTAAAAGAAGTATAGCCCATTTCTGAGTTGACTCCAAGTGAGAGAATTTGATAAAATATTTTGAAAATGCCTTGGAATGTTTGGATGGGATTTTCAAATGATTTTTCCCAATGGGTCTATTTGAAAACTGTTGTTTTGAAAAGTAAGTAAGTTGTGGAATTTTTATTTTAATAAGAAATATATAACAATAAATTTGGTTGTGCTGAAAATTCTTGATTTAAAATGGGTTATTTGGAAGATGTTGCTTTAGAAAAAAGTAAGTTTTGAAATTCTTAAAAATATATATAGTAATATAAAAGTTTGGTTGAGTTAAAAGGGTCTTGGTTTAAAGGGTTTTTAGCGAAAAGGGGTTTTTCATATTTGAAACAAATTGAAAAAAGAGCGTATGTTTAGCTCGACATTTTTTCTGTTTATAAAAATTGAAAGTTTTAAAATTCTATCTTAAAGGGGTAGATAGAATAGAAATGATACTTAATTTAGTTTGGTTATGAAGTAAGGAAGTGTAGGAATACCTGCCAGCAAAAATAGGAGGAATATTCTCGTATAAAGAGAATACGGAGAATAATAACTTGAATATTTTTGGGTTTTTAAAGCTTCCTGATGGCCAAATAAGTATAAATGTACTGTGAGATAATAGAGGGAAAAGGATTCGAAGAGGCAAATGGTAAGCTTAGACACCATCTTGTAGATGATAAGAATTTTTGGGATCATTGTCGGATCGAAGAAAATGACGCGAAATGATTATTATTATTATTATTGTCATTATTATTAAAATTAACCTAGCCTAAATAGGGTAGGTTCAGTCTACGCCCGAAATTTGACAACCAGTCGATCCCTAGTGGTCAACTAGTAACCCTAGAGCGGTCAATTGGATAACGGGTAAAAAGCGCAACCCGAACCTCGAACGCGGCATATAGCCACGTCCAGGTTAGCCACCCCTTCACTTTATCGTCCCACTCCTCTCTTCTCCCGAACCTCTTCACCTCCCTCCAACAAACGAGCACCGCTGCCTCCCCACCCCAGTAGTAACCGCCTTCGCCCCTACCTCGCTTGTAGCATCACCTTTCCCCTACCTACAATAGTCCCGAGCATCCCCAAGTGCCAATAGTGCACGTCAGATCTAGCCCTTCCTCCTCTCTCTCCAGATCTGAACCTAACTTCCCTTCCCCAATCCTAACTCGGTTTGTGGCACCACCCCGAACCTTTGGCACTTCCTCACGCCATCTAGGTCTCACCCCTTAAGAGATCGCTTTGCTCGACAGGAGCGACCAGAATATCATCACCTACACGGCCTTAGCAAACTTCACCTTTCTTCAAGGACGGTCGGTGAAATTTGGAGATTTTGCCACCTTAGGACTCGAAGATTTTTTCACGGCTGCAAGACTAGCACCGATCCTCAGCCATGACACTTTTGAGCGAGAATGCTACCCGCGTTGCATGCGGCTATTTGACCCTATTTGCAGTGCAATTTTGATGAGAAATCAGTAATCTCAAGTCGGAAGTGATGAGAGTCAAGATTGATATGTCCGACGATGATTTTTGTGATATTTTGGGGATAGCTGTAGAGGGAGCGGATTTGGAAGACATTAAGACTACTGATCAGAAGATTCTATAGCGGATCTTTTCTAGAGATGTCTGTGTTTGGAGGCCAAATAACTTGCGGCCTATAGCCTGCCTCGTCGTTTGCATCATTTAGTAAAACATTATTCTAAAGAAGGGGAGTTTCGATCAATTTATCTGTTTGTCAGAAGGTCACTTACACCATCATTGGTGATATAGCTATCAGCTGGGCTCATGCTATCATGAGCCGCTATGTAGAGCCCGGAGTTGGGACTCTGGGGAGTTATGTTCCGTATTGCCATCTCTTCACTCCTATCTTTGGGCGGTATGGAGTGGACCTCCATGGAGAGTCGGTCTAGAAGAAGGCCCTTACCACATTCGATAGAGCCTCCCTCAAAAGAATTGGGATTCCTAAACCACCAGCAGAGATAGTGGCACCAACAGCAAAAGAGCAACTGTAGCAAGAGGCGAAGCAAGGACAAGTGGCTACAATGTTTCAAAGCCCCAAGATGGTAGCGATCGATGACTTTCAACTCCAGATCGAGGCCGAGCTTAGGGAGGTATGAGCTCAGTAGTGGCACCAGAGAGGGTGCATAGCTGCTATGCTATGCTCATTTAGGGGCCGCGACAAAGATTCGAGCTCCCATGGAGGATCAAGACCCTCTTCTAGCTTTTAGGTAGTATTTAGGACCAATAGTGTTGTTGTCATTTCTCTTCCAGCATTTGTTCTTTTCTTTAGGTTGTAACCGTTAGTTGTCTCTTTGTATAAAAGACGCGTACAATATGCTATGAGATGTGTTCCTATTTATTCACTAAACTATTTTTTATGGATATGTTGACCGCTATTTTACATGTATTTGGAAGAAATAGTATAAATATAGAAATCTCATATAGACGCTTAATTAATGGTAAATGCAATGTAAGAGTAAAAGTTTATAAAATAATAAATTTTAGCAAGGGAATGATAGGCTAGGGTTGTTGTGAAATCATGGGTCACTATTCATGTTCCTTAAAAGCTAAAATTTATAAATAGGTTAGTGCGTCGTCGTTTTAGGTTTTAAGGTCTAGGATTTATCTCGAAATGCTAGGATCAAACATATGCATTAACTCATAACTGAATTCTGATTACGTTGAAATGTGGCTTGATTTATTAAAAACAGAAAAGGCAAATATTTTGAATAAAAAATTATACATATTTTGATTTGGAAAGTTTTTTCCAAATGGTTTAAAAGAAAATTGACGTTTAAATGTTTATGGAAATTTGGCGTTTCAAACCATGTGCAAATCTAATTGAAAAAGTGGAAAAGGTTTTTGATTTTCCAATGCCGCATGATAAGCGTATGGAAGGTCGATGGGTTATTCGATATGAATTTAGGGGTGCATTAAGGCCTACGATAGGATAAGCGTAGACGATAATAAGGGAAAAAACTGTTTTAGCCTTGGAATTTCTATTTTCATACCTTGTCAATGACGTACGAGAATCCGTTTTTGGATTCAATTCCATTTTAGGGCTTGAAAACAAGCCTCCTTATGTGTATTGTACATGGAAAATTTTGGTGAAAATCCGGGGCAATGGGGAAATATCAAATGTACAACGGGATTGGCACTCAATAGAGCAGTAGAAATGTAAAATTCTCTACCTAAATATCTTTTTCGGCATATGAGTGAATGATTAGGAAATGAAATTTGACACGTTAATTTTTTTGATGGTAGGAATTAGATGCAATGTTGGTTGAATCATACTTTTATTCGTCGGAGTATGAGAATTGTTGTTTGAAAAAGGATTTTTTGAAAACCTGCATACATATAAAACTGCCAGTATCTACAAGTTGTTTGCATCATACTTTCAAAAATGTTTTTAAAAGAATACATTCATATAGGAGACGCTGATTTAGAATCACTCTACATACATGTTTTATATGTTATGACACACCGTTCACATATACATGTTTTGTTGCAAAATTAGTTGTACACTAATTGGTTGAATAGTTTAGCATGGTTGCGTGCAATACCCGATGATTTAATCATTGAGGTAATTTTGGAGATGGAATTCTTTTAAAAGGGGAAGAGTGCAACACCCCGTAAAAATTACGTTAATAAATTAATAATTATTAAGACTCAATTTGAACAAACGTCAGAATTTGGCCACGAAACTTGCATCATATGTTCATGGCGATTTCTAAGCAGCTTTCATATTTTCAGTTTCGCAAACAGAGTTCAAACAAAGAGGTTATGGAGGTTTATAGTTTTTAGAACGAAAATAATTAAAAAACAAAATATGGAAATAAAAAACCATTAATATTCAGGACCCCACCATAGGCCAGTCGACTGCCTATAGGGGAGCGGTTGACCAGTTCGAGCGTAACGATTATGGTTTGAACATTGCCCAACGGTCCATATTTAATTATTTTATTCTAATGGATACTATTGATTCGAGCGCCTATAAGTACAGGCCTAAACACACACTCATCTTCTTTTCTTTTTATTATTAAGAGTGGCGAAGCTCTGCCATTTTCTCTTCTCTACTATTCCTCCTAACTATAAAATATTTTGTATTTATACAAATTGGAAAATAGTGGAAAATAAAAAGAAGAAGAAAAGAAGAAGTGAATCAACGTTGCAAAATAAAAGGATAAATTTCAATATTATAAATTTATATTCCCTTTAACCCCAAATTTCTTCTCAGATCTGTAATTCTAATAGTATGTTTATATCCTATTATACATATTCTATTAGATTAAAAAGGAGATGGAGTTGAATCAAATGACCGGATACAAATTTGGAAGATTTGGAAAGCTTGAAAGGTAAGTGAGAAATTGTGTAATTTATTTATAACATTGGAATTTATTGCATTGGATTTTTATTTAATCAGAATGAACATATAAAGCTTAGAGATTGTCCAGTTAAAATAATAATCATTTATTACAGACAGTTGGCATTTATGGAAATAGCAAATAAATACGTTAAGTAGTAATTAAATATTATAAGGCAGCATAACTGTCGTTATAGTAAATTATATAGCCTTAATTTAACAACCGAGGATTAGTGGGCTTAGCCCAATACTTAAACTTAGGGTGATTAATTTGATTTAGTAGGTTGGGATGTGAGGTCGGTAGAGTTACACAACATAAGTCTGCCCTTCACTTGGAGGCTATCAACAGTTGTGTACACTTACTACTAATGTGAGACATCTCCAACCATAGGATCCGTGGGAAAGGGATATGCATTATAGATAGTAGGGGAAAATATACCGAGGGTTCGCCTTGGATTTGAAGTATTAAATGGTCAAGTACTTTAATTTGCTTTAGTAGTACAACAATTAAATTATATAGTATATTATGGAGCCATATATAAGGGTTATCGGCCTCTGTAGCTAGAATCGATTAATTAGCGTTGACATTGTGAAGGGCCTGCTTCGGGGACTTGAGGCAGTAAATGGCCAATGGGTCTACCTCCTCCCTATTTAGGAAGTATTAAGTGGCCGAGTTTTGAGTAGTGTATGCTAAGATATATATGTATAGATATTATATACTTCGGAGAAAACAAGGTTAGATATATCATACATGCATATAGAATTAAACGGATTAGCCGTAAAAAATAGACATAATATTTAAATGAAAACCAATCGGTATGAGTTTGTGTTATGGATAAAGTATACGGTTTTATAGTCATCGGAACGTTGTACTATCCCCCTCCTCATTAAAACCTATATAATAGATTTAGAGAGAAGTCAGTAGGGCAAGATGGGAATGAATGAAGGAGAAGTCTTCTTATTCATGCTCGGTACTGAAAAGGCGATAGGATGTCCAAGGAATACCTTGATTCCGAGGTAGTAGCCTCAATCAGTATTTATGTTCTATTATATTTTCTATTCTGTTGTGAGTTTAGATTAATCGATCTTTGATATACTTATGTTTATTGCAGGTTATCAAAACCAATGATCTATGCCCTAACGAAATTGGGTTTCGATTTAGTTGAAATTCGGGTCCATTAAGGTGTGGGTTGTTGTTACAACAATACTAATTGAATTTGAGAAAAGTACTAAAACAGCTTGGAAACATCATATTTTCTAATACCTATAGCATAATATGACATGAGATTTATACTTAATATATGCACTATATAGTCAGATTTTTGGAATAACCAAATAATTTTTACTCTTTGCTTTAAATATTCATGAAAACCTAATAACTGAAACAATATGACATAAGCATAAGTCAAAATTAACTAATATCACTAAAATACTTGTGGATACACGTAAAAAAAACTTTACATGCTAATTGATTAAAAATAAATTTAGGGCAAATGTGTAAACAAACACAATCGACAAAGCAAACTAATATAAATAGATTATTATTATTATTAGAATAAATAAATTTATTGTAGATGGCTATATTATAGAGCAGAAAAAAATATTTTGTAACATATGCATCTACGTATGAACTAAAGAAACAAATATTAAAATAAAAATATTAGAGGTATGTCGTGAAATAATGATTTTAGAAAATTCAAAAAATAGCCAAAGTTAGTTCATTTTATTATGAACAAAAAACCACGAAAGCTATGGTTTACTCAATATATATGCATTTTTCATAAAATGGGAAGTTAAAAACTTCAATATTAGTTATATCCATTAAAATCTTAATTATTTTCTTATAAATTCTTCAAAATAATTAGGTGAATGAAAATATTTTTCATACCTCTTCCCTTACAAACTAACATCAGTCTATACATAACCCTACATTTAAACATATTTTTATTTAAATTTAACACTTATTTATTAATTCATCGCATTTACCTTACATTTTTTCATGCGATTAGCCTTCATTCAAATTTATACTTCACATGGTATCGTGGTTTCAAATATTGACCATGAGTTTTCTTCGAAGATCTATTTGGACAGTAGACCTAAATTATGTTTGGAGTATCAATTTAACATCAATATGCCTACTTGTAATAATTTTTACTTATATATCTAAACGTCTACATGACATAATATTTATAACTCAATCTTTTCATTTTACATATAAGACAAAAATTGTAATCATGTTTTATCATCATATATACAAAATATATAATGTTTCATTTCAACATATATAATTACGTAACATATGTTATTCCCTTTGCAAGCATAAACAATCATTACTTTAACAATATTTTGTTCGTTTATAGAAGAAAATTATCTATAAATATCTTTCTCCCATTTATTTTTTTACTAAACTTACAAATGTGAAGAAAATTTGTTAAGAATGGGTAGTGAGTTATACTTCCACTTTACACAGTTTGAAATTTAGAAAATAGTTTAGATAGTTATAAATAGTTTAGCATAGTTTTAAAATAAATTTTTAAATAGTTAAAATACCCTAAATAGTTTAAAAATAGATTACAATAGTTTAAATAGATTTAAAATAGATTAAATAGATTTAAAATAGATTAAATAGATTTAAAATAGATTAAATATATTTAAAATAGATTAAATAGATTTAAAATAGATTAAAATAAATTAAAATAGATTAAATAGATTTAAAACAGATTAAATAGATTTAAATAGATTATAATAGATAAAATAGATTAAAATAAATCAAAATAGTTTTAAATTGATTAAAATAGCTTTTAAAATAGTTTGAAAATAGATTAAATTAGTTTAATAGTTTGAAAATCTTAAAAATCAGGATTTTTAAAATAATATATTTTTAAACAGTTTATATTAAAATAATAAATTTGAAATTAATATCAAATTTAATCTTTTCTTCCATTTCAACAAATCTGGACCATATCCTGATTTCAACCAAACTAAATTTCTTTCAAATTCAAATTCCCATAAAAATCATTTCAATTTATATCGATTTCAAACTCATGTTTGAACTAAATTTTTTAAAGCGCTTTAATTTCATAGAATTCAAAGTTTAATTATTCAAACATTTTAATAACTCAATTTCGATAAATTTCATTTACATTTCAAATTTCAACTTTGAAATTTCCATTTTATTCTTTAAACAATTCATTAAACCAACTCTAATTTCAACATTTAAAACTTGGATTTTCGAAAATAATTTAGTTTATATAAATCAAATATTATTTCAAAATATCATTTAACTAAATACAAATTTAAGGATTTAAAACCATTTAATGTAACCAATCCGGTGTCCGTATGTAATTTTCTACCCTATGCTCAAGTGATACGGGTATTTATCATTTCAATCCGCAAATATTTTTAAAATTACGGGTATATCATTTCAACCCGTAATCCCGAATTAACATTCAAAATCCATAAAATAGCTGAGGTTTATCATTTCAACCCATAACGATTTTTCCCTAATCTATAGATCGTTTGGGTATGTATCATTTCAACCCATAGTGGTTTTCCTAGCAATAACTAAAGGAACTTGTAGTGTTATAACAATATAAATATAACATCCAGTCATCCAATATCAACAATCAAACATCCATCACAATCACCATTCAAATCAACAAATAAATAACAATAATTGACCGATTATCAATAACAGGTATTAACGGGCAATTTGAAATTCAATATTAAATTAAATGGCGAGTAAATTCAATAAAAGTCAGGTTTAACTGGAGTGACAATTTAAATATACAAAACATTAACCAATCAAATTTCTAATCACATCATAAATTCAATGTAACTAACATAAGATAATTTAGTAGTTGTGAGTGGGTCAAAACACTCACCTTTTGGATCCAAATCGATTTAAAATCCAAATAAAGGTCCAAAATTGAACAGTCTCAGAATTTGTCCAAACTAGTTCCAAAATATCCGGAATTTCGATATGATCCCAACGTAACAAACCGCATCCAAATCCGAGTTCATACGCAAAAGTTATTAACATTAGAACATTCGTAAATTAAAATTAAAATTAGAAAATATATAAAATAACACCCATTACCTCTCTGATCACCGTTCAACACGCCGCTCCACTCGGCTTGAACGCACGCCACCATCCATGAAGCTTCGCGCTTCTACGAACGACCATCGCGGGTTAGTCGAGAATGCCCAAATTGCAGCCGCCGCCACGTATATGCGAACCCTAATTGAATTTTTTCCATCGATCCAGCCGTTGATTCGCCGTGCCACCCACAGGGATAAACTTCCCTTGGCCCTCTCCATAACCCAGTACCTTCCAATCGACGATCCGTTGAAGTTGATCAAAGCGCGATGAACGGCCGAGAATTGATCCCCAAATTCTGGACATACAGAAACACAAATCGAAAAACAAACTACAGATCTAGATTGCATTCTTTAAGAGCTTCAAATCGATATATAATATGATAGGGTTTTGAGGAGTTTAATTTTGAAATTGATTTTTATTTGAATTTTGATTTGAGGAAAATAGAGTTTCTGCCATTGAGAAGGAGAAACCAGAGAGAATTGTACGTACAGTAATGAGAAATAAATGGCTGCTAGGGTTAGAACAGAACTATTTATATTAAGAAAGCCCGATAAGAAAATAATAACATATCGAATTGGTTCGAACGACATTAGCGACCCGAAAAGCCCGTTCTGCCTCCGAAATGAAAGTGGGTCATCCCATATATCAAAATAGATGTTTTTGATATTTTTTAAACTCAATGGAACAGGTTTCAAGTCTTAATTCCATCGTATGAAGAAGTTATCTTTTAAAATCATCTTATTTCAAATTTATTTCAATTAAATTTATTTCTACGCGTTTCGAGCCCGTACGATCAAACGACAAGTCCGATCGCTACAAAACTTGAAATCCTACAATAATTCAATTTTACGGATCCGATGAAACTGGTTTCGTCGAAATCCAAGACAGTGGCCAAAATGGCTATTTTCACGTTAATTTATTAAATTAATTAAATCGATTTTTAATTTCAAATTTAATAACCAATAATTTTTATCATTTTTAATTACTTAGACATTTACAATAATTTAAAACAAATTTACATATCAATTCAGTGTTAAATATTACACTAATTACAGTGTTAAGTTTCAACTGTAAATAAAATCCAATTAATTATATTTTAATTCCAATAAATTAATTTAATTTGATTTCAATCTTTTTATTCAATTAATCATTACTTTACGGACATAGTTAATATTGGTTTATATCTTATTACACTAATATTCTACAATTATCATCTTAATTTACATTAATGTAATATTTAATTACATTTAATTGCAATTGATTTCCAATTTAATTCAACAGATTAAATTAGTGAATTGATAATTATGCCATCGTTACAACTTACTAATTCAAACTCATTTCAAAGTTTATTGTTTACAAACAAAACAAATAAATTCACATATTAATTGATTATTCAATATTAATCAATTTCAATTAATAACATACAATTTCACCGTTTATTACAACATTTGATTTATTTACTTATTTACAATTTATAACCAAATTTAACTTTACAATCATTTTAATCAATTGAAATTGCATTAAAATAGTTGTTAATTGCTTTAATTTAACATTACTAACATTACATTCTATTTATCTCTCATTATTAAATCTTAAATTTTTATTTTTTATTTTTTCACAACATTAAATTCCCAAAACTCATTTGTTGATAAATTTAATTATCGATAATTACGGGTCGTTACACTCTCCCCACTCAAAAATTTTCATCCTCGAAAAGGGAAAAGAAGGAATTAAGGAATTGATATATCTTATTCAAAATATTAAATTTATAAATAATTAATTTACATAATTAAATAATTTAAATAAAATATATAAATTTATAAACAATTAAATCCTTTTATATTCAAGTTTAATAAAAGTTTGAAAACCATTTTCACTTTCATAAAATTTTCTAAGTCAAAAATTCACGAAAAATTTCGGCAGAGTCTCCCTTGTACGAAGAGATTTTGGAGAAATAATAATATCAATAATATATATATATCATATTTCAAAATAAATATCCCAAACCACGAAAAAACAATATAATATCGCTATAAAACCGTAATCCGAAAACGTACCTATTTGTCGGGCAAACAACGCTTATTCATGAAACCAAAAGCAGTAGCTATTGCTTCCATAAACCTATATTTCATGTATATAATCCAAAAGTGTTAATGATTATGTAAAAAGAGAAATATTTAGTTGCTTCAATCAATAACAACAAATGAACACAACATAGCAATAGTCACTTGCAACAAACCATAAAATCATCACATGAAATCAAGGTGATCAACCTTCCATCCATAGCAACCAAACAATGGTTTGTTTGAGTTCAGAAACCTTTAATCGTATAAAATGATAAATGAACTACTAAGTTTGCCATACACTCAATAGTCTTAGATAAACTTAATAGATTATTCATACATATTTATACAGTTAGAGGTATCCTTTCCTAACCATCCCATATGATAAAACAAACAATAATTGCAAATGTCATGTAAGTTTTTTTTCTTATTAATCTCTTTTCATATTATTTACTGTTCTTCAGTTTCATTCATTAATACAATTTTTATTTTATTTATTTATTTTTTATAAATTTACATTCATCACCAACAAAATTCATTTCCCATTCATTTATACAATGCCATTTTCTCTTTTCATTACTTTACATTCATTGCTTACATAAGTTATTTCCATTTCAATCATTTAGGTTATCTATTATTATGTAAGTCTCTTTACAATTTAATTCACCATTAATAAGTTGTTTCTTTTTCACATTCATTCCTTCCATATATAATATTATTGAACATTTAATCTATTTCTGAATCATTTCAAATTCTCTACAGTCATAATCATTCAATTAATATAGTATTCACTTTAATGATAAATGGCTTCAACATTAACTTAAGTTTATAACCATTTACTTCCGGTATTCATTCTTTCTAAAAATTCAATTAGTAACATTTCAAATTATTAACTTAAGTTTATAACAATTTGTAACATCAAAATTTCTTATTTATTGAAAAAAACCCATTGAACTCTTTCATTACTTAAATTTTACTTGTATAATATTCTATCACATATTCTTATTAACATTTCAACTTTTAATATTTTGGTAAGTTATATATATGTCTTTAGAATGCAATTGAATGTTACACAAGCTTATCCCATCACTTAGTTAACAAAATGTTTAATAATTACATCTTTTAAATTTTCATATTCTTTAATTTACAAGTTTCCAATTTCTTATATATTTCATAAATCACTTAACATCAAATTTCTTATTTTTCTATTTTTAGAAGTTTCCAATTATTAAAATAGTTAAGGTTTCATTCAATTACAATAACTAAAACTACTAATTTACAGAAACTTAAGAACTAAATACCGGGTTTTCCTTTTTAAATCATTTCAATATATATATATATTCATATCTTTTATATATCCAATCATATTTAGAAATTAAAATTAAAATTGGTTTATCAAAAAAAATGTGCAGTAAAACTACTACAGTGGTCTTCCCACTTTGAAACTCGAAAATAAACATCGATGATGCGCACACTCATCACTGAAATTATTTTCCAGCTATAGAGAGGGGAATACAGAACTTATTTCCTTCCAAAATTACTTTAAAATATTTCTTCCAAATCATATTGAAATATTTATATCAGAAAATACTTCCAAATAATACTAATATTATATTCCAAAATTTTTCGAAAGAAATTTTCAAAATCCCGGAACTTAAGTTCTAAAATTTCCAATTTATATTCATTTTATCTGCAAATTTTATTTTACAACCAATATTTATAAAATTTCAATTCCTAACAACCAACCAATATATCACATACAATTGTATACCTTTATAAAGAGTATTCTTTTATATACAAAATATAATAATAGGTAAAATTATTTCATTTACCCATATTTCAAAACCAATATTGTGTTAGTCTACCCTATTAAGTATTTAGAAATCCCTATCCATGCCATAGCGTCCTATGTACCGACTAGGATTTATAAATACTAAACAGAACAAATTAACACAATATAAAAACCTTCTATAACACTAACAAATATGATCTCTCATATATATGCACTCAACAACTCATTCTAGGGTATTACTACCCTATATCTAATGAGTTAGACCCCACAAAGCTAAGGTTATCGCTAAACCTGGCTCTGATACCAAATGTAACAACCCACCTTTTTGGACAGTTTAAATCGACGATAAACCACACACGTCAGACTCAAACCATTCGAAAAGGAGGATTGTTATGGGGTAAATAAGAAAAAGACAGAGAAAGAAAGAAAACAAACACAGAATCTCACAGTGGAATGACAAAATATAATAATCAAATAAACAGTTTATGAAGCTGTTTTACAAATAACATTTGATTAAACTTTACAAAAGAGAATCAGAGTTACATACAACAGAAATCAATAACAATGCAGCGGAATAACATGATGTAGTAGTATGAATATAATAAATAGTAATAGTACTAAATCTCCATCTTCATCCTCCAGAAAAGCAGTTTTCAATATACTGAAAAGCTCAGACTGACCCGAGCGAATTGAAAAGACAAAACACTCGAATCGGAACTAAAAGATCTTATGTAAGTTAAATCAACTGTAAATAAATATGAGTGTAACAGCGTCAGAGATGTTTACAGGGTTTGACATCTCCTATCCAGTGTCAACGTGAGTGCAATAACTTAAGAGATGTTCGGGATTTCCATCTCCTAAGGATCCGTTAAACTATCTACATACATAGCACAATACACTATTATAATAGCACCTCCATTAAAGTAAAGTATTAAAATAGCGTTAAGGCGTTCCCCATATCCCACTTAACACATTTTATATAATGTCGTAGTCTATACAAATACTGTAAACTCCACCATAAACTGGTGGGCTATCAGGGAGCACTCCATAGGTACGACACAAACCAAACTCGTAGAAGGCATGATAAGGCATATGACAAGGCATGCGAGGCAATGTTAGGGTAGGATTCTACCGTTTGCAGAACCGGGCTAGTGGTAACGCATAACAACTACTACCGCCCACCTCGAAACACACTCCCATAATCAAATCGAGGGGTGGCCACCAAATCAATCACAAAGTCATAATAAGGTATCAAAGAAGCATGTCCGATCGGAGGTGCGACCTCACTTGGCCTAGGTATAGCTCCTGTTTTAGCCACATCAAGCTGACTCGCGGGAGTCAGGGTTATGTTAATACCTCATATAGAATCGTTCGCCAAACCATCCTACTTCATTCTGGAATCTCCACCACGTACCCAGTTATTAAAGTGGTTTTTGGTATTAGATAAGAGAATGATAATATCCAATCCCGATCTCTTTAACAACCAAATGCTTATTTCACATCGGATGGTTCTTTTACATTTCCAAAATCAATTCATAGTTGATATCAAAATATCATATTCTCAAAACCATATCACTTTCGAAATCATATTTTCTTCAAAATCATACTTTCCAAAATAGGTTAAACCCAATCATCATATTTACTCAGAATATGTTATTTCACTAAAAACGTCATTTCAAAACCTAACTTAGATTATATCATCATTTAACCGCATTCACTTTTAAATACTTCCACTTTACACAGTCTAAAATTTAGAAAATAGTTTAGATAGTTATAAATAGTTTAACATAGTTTTAAAATAATTTTTTAAATAGTTAAAATACCCTAAAATAGTTTAAAAATAGATTAAATAGATTTAAAATAGATTAATAGATTTAAAATAGATTAAATAGATTTGATTTAAAATAGATTAAAATAAATTAAATAGATTAAATAGATTTAAATAGATTATAATAGATAAAATAGATTAAAATAAATAAAAATAGTTTTAAATTGATTAAAATAGCTTTTAAAATAGTTTGAAAATAGATTAAATTAGTTTAATAGTTTGAAAATATTAAAATCAGGATTTTTAAAATAATATATTTTTAAATAGTTTATATTAAAATAATAAATTAGAAATTAATATCAAGTTTAATCTATTTCTTCCACTTCAACAAATCTAGACCATATCCTGATTTCAACAAAACTAAATTTCCTTCAAATTCAATTCCCATAAAAATCATTTCAATTTATATTGATTTCAAACTCATGTTTGAACTAAATTTTTTAAAGCGCTTTAATTTCATAGATTTCTAAGTTTAATTATTCAAACATTTCAATAACTCAATTTCGATAAATTTCATATACATTTCAAATTTCAACTTTGAAATTTCCATTTTATTCTTTAAATAATTCATTAAACCAACTCCAATTTCAACATTTAAAACTTGAATTTTCGAAAATAATTCAGTTTATATAAATAAAATATTATTTCAAATATCATTTAACTGAATACAAATTTAAGGATTTAAAATCATTTAATTTAACCACTCCGGTGTCCGTATATAATTTTCTACCCTGTGGTCAAGTGATACGGGTATTTATCATTTCAATCCGCAAATATTTTTAAAATTACGAGTATATACCATTTCAACCCGCAATCCCGAATTAACATTCAAAATCCATAAAATCGCTGAGGTTTATCATTTCAACCCATAACGATTTTTCCCTAATCTATAGATCGTTCGGGTATGTATCATTTCAACCCATAGTGATTTTCCTAGCAATAACTAAGGGAATTTGCAGTGTTATAACAATATAAATATAACATCCAGTCATCCAATATCAACAATCAAACATCCATCACAATCACCATTCAAATCAACAAATAAATAACAATAATTGACTGATTATCAATAACAGTTATTAACAAGCAATTTAAAATTCTATGTTAAATTAAATGGCGATTAAATTCAATAAAAGTCAGGTTTAACTGGAGTGACAATTTAAATATACAAAACATCAACCAAACAAATTTTTAATCACATTATAAATTCAATTTAACTAACATAAGATAATTTAGTAGTTGTGAGTAGGTCAAAACACTCACCTTTTGGTTCCAAATTGATTTAAAATCCAAATAAAGGCCCAAAATTGAACAGTCTTAGAATTCGTCCAAACTAGCTCCAAAATGTCTGGATTTTCGATACGATCCCAACGTAACAAACTACATTCAAATCCGAGTTCATACGCAAAAGTTATTAACATTAGAACATTCGTAAATTAAAATTAAAAGTAGAAAAATATATAAAATAACACCCATTACCTCTCTGACACGTCATCGTCTCTCACTTCCCTGTAAAACGAACATGGCATGCATAAACACAACCCTAGGGTAGCCGCCACCCAACCCTTATTCGATCGATCACTGTTCAACACGCCGCTCCACTCAGCCTGAACGCACGCCACCATCCACGAAGCTCCGTGCTCCTGCGAACGATCATCGCCGGTCAGCTGAGAATTCCTAAATTGCAGCCGCCGCCATGTATATGCGGATCCTAATTGAATTTTTGCCATCGACCCAGCCGTTGAGTCGCCGTGCCACCCACATGGATGAACTTCCCTTGGCCCTCTCCACAACCCAGTACCTTCCAATCGACGACCCGTTGAAGTTGATCAAAGCGCGATGAACGACCGAGAATTGATCCCCAAATTATGGACACATAGAAACCCAAATCGAAAAACAAACTACAGATATAGATTTTGTTCTTCGAGAGCTTCAAATTGGTATATAATATGATAGGGTTTTAAGGAGTTTAATTTTGAAATTGATTTTGATTTGAATTTGGATTTGAGGAAAATAGAGTTTTAGCCATTGAGAAGGAGAAGTCTGATAGAATTGTACATACAGTAATGAGAAATAAAAGGCTGCTAGGGTTAGAACAGAACTATTTATATTAAGAAAGCTCGATAAGAAAATAAGCACAAATCAAATTGGTTCGAACGACATTAGCGATTCGAAAAGCCCGTTCTGCCTCCAAAACAAAAGTGGGTCATCCCATATATCAAAAGAGATGTTTTCAATATTTTTTAAAATCAATGGAATTGGTATCAAGTCCTAATTCCATCGTAAGAAGTTAGCTTTTAAATCATCTTATTTCAAATTGATTTCTACGCATTTCGAGCCCGTACGATCAAACGACAAGTCTGATCGCTACGAAACTTGAAATCCTACAATAATTCACCTTTATGGATCTGATGAAACTGGTTTCGTCGAAATCCGAGACAGTGGCCAAAATGGCTATTTTCACGTTAATTTATTAAATTAATTAAATCACTTTTTAATTTCAAACTTAATAACCAATAATTTTTATCATTTTTAATTACTTAGACATTTACAATAATTTAAACAAATTTACATATCAATTCAGTGTTAAATATTACACTAATTACAGTGTTAAGTTTCAATTGTAAATAAAATCCAATTAATTATATTTTAATTCCAATAAATTAATTTAATTTGATTTCAATCTTTTTATTCAATTAATCATTACTCTACGGACATAGTTAATATTGGTTTATATCTTATTATACTAATATTCTACAATTATCATCATAATTTTCATTAACTTAATATTTAATTACATTTAATTGCAATTGATTTCCAATTTAATTCAACAGATTAAATTAGTGAATTGATAATTATGCCATCGTTACAACTTACTAATTCAAACTCATTTCCAAGTTTATTGTTTACAAACAAAACAAATAAATTCACATATTGATTGATTATTCAATATTAATCAATTTCAATTAACAACATACAATTTCACCGTTTATTACAACATTTGGTTTATTTACTTATTTACAATTTATAACCAAATTTAACTTTACAATCATTTTAATCAATTGAAATTGCATTAAAGTAGTTGTCAATTGCTTTAATTTAACATTACTAACATTACATTCTAGTTATCTTTCATTATTAAATCTTAAAATTTTAATTTTTCACAACATTAAATTCCCAAAACTCATTTAATTAATAAATTTAATTATCGAAAATTACGAGTTATTACAAGTAAATCTAGCACGTGTGCTTTTTAAATTTACAAACAATTATTGAAACCTATGATGATCCGATTGTTAAAAAATCTTCTCGAACCTATATGATTTAGTCTATGAATATAAAGCCAAACACCATAAGAATTTAGTTTATACTCAATATTATATGAACCTGAGAAAGTGAAATTAATCAAGATAGGATATTTACTAATTTAAACCTAAATCCAACTTAATTAGGCAATTACTAAGAATATGAATTTAATGTTGTATTTATAGAATATTAAATTACATAATTGATTATACATCGATTATTGAATTAATTATATTTAATGATAGTTAAAATAATTAATTTCTATCAATATGAGAATTTAGTTATAGTTAATACTTGAATATCAAAGATTGAAAAATAAGAGAAGCATAGCCTAAAATCATTTATCGAACTAATATTCAACTAAGAAACAAACATGTAAAGTTTCAACCAAACGGGCAATAGCTTTGAGCCTTATAGCTATAACTCTAACACTGAACTTTGTTGAATATATATAGGCCTGTAAGCAGATACTTACGGATACAGATAGTGTCATATCCATATCTGAAATCATTTTTGAATATCGGATATCTGTATCCGTAGATACAGATAGATATCTATAATTATCCTATCTGTTAACGACTGATATACCAAGAAACATAAATGGAAAATTTTAATTTAATATAAACTTTTTTCAATCTCATTGATTATTAAAATATTAAAAATAAACAAATATGAAGATAATAAATAGTTTCTAGCAGTTAATATCATTTAGCGTGTGTAATATGAATTTCTAACTTAATAAAATAATAAATAAATATCTTTTTATTGTACTAAAATACACATAGTTTAAACTATAATCTTGAAATAAATCAGATGGATAATTTTCAAATGCAGATGCCTTCATATCTCCAACCGCATCCTTTTTTCGGATATCAGATATTTATCCGCTTTTCGAATACAGATGCAGACAGATTTTGAATTTTTTGGGTATCCATTGATAGCCCTAAATATATAGAAACCGGTAGATGCCAGTCAACTTCATTTACTTTTGAGAAACAAAATTTTAATTAACTAAATTACATATATTATCTAATAAAGGTATAACTATTGTAACAACCTGAATTTTTGAGTAAATTAAATAAAACCAATAATGATTTAATTTGGAGAATTTAAATCATTAGTTTGGATTTTTGTAGTCTTTTATAAAAGATAATTTGTTTTGGAATGATTAATTCTAAAATTTTGTGAAATGGAGAAATTAGAATTTTAGTGTCTATTTAAAAATAATTGAAATTAGAGTTTAAACTAGAATGACTATTTAGTTTGAATCTTTTATTTTTAAATAAAAAGGAAGAATTTGAGATTAGTAGATTTCTTAATAAAAATGTTGTTCATTGTTAAATTAATTTATAAAGTCATTTGTTCAATTGGCTATTGTTTAAATGCTTAAGTTTTTGATCAGTGAAGTATTAGTAATAATTTAATAAAGTGCCTAATTTATTCTAAGTGGGTTAGGCCCATTTAAAAGAAGACAAAGAGAAGCCTCCTTCTCCTTTTCCATTAAGCTGTACGTTCATTCTTCTAAACTCAGTAAACAGTAAACTAAAGAAGATCAACTTCCTCTTCAACCCTAGGAGCAAAATTAGGAATAAAATTCTTATAAAATCCAAAACATTATGGTAACAACTTTAGAACCCTATTCTATCATCTAGACTATTTGATTTCAGTTTTTACAGTAGTTAAATTTGGGTTTTTGTTGTATTTGTATGAATTGAGTTCTAGGGTTTGGTGGTTTGAAGTCTTGGGTTGAAGTGATAATCTTAGTTGCTAAATTGAAGAGTAAAGGTGAGTTATTTATAACTCACAAAATCTATTTCTATATTTATGTTTTATTTGTAAAATCGAAGTTGATTTGTATGGATTTGGTTGTGAAAACCCTACTTTGCTTGGTAGAAATTGAAGTGATTGCTTTATTGTTGTTTGCTAGAAATTTGGTGTAAAAATCACTGCAGTAAAACATTGATGACATTTGACAATATAATCCAAATTGATTCACTCTTTTAGTGGTAGAAAGTTATTTTAATTATCTACAAGTTTCCTTTTGATCACTTTTTGAAATTTTGCTGTTTAATGGGTCGAAATCTAGTTTGAAACTAATGGTGTAGCTCTGCTCTGTGTAATTTTCTTAGTTGAAACATGATGTTAAAATTACCATAACTTTTGATTGGTAGATCAAAATTGAGTGAGGTTTTTTCAGTTAAAATTTATTTTTATAAGGAACAAATTTTATGTTCTTTATTTTTTGTGATTCTATAGTTTACTAAGATTAATTTGGGTTTGAAGAATAGGTAACCTCTCTGTCCTATGTTTTAATCTTAGCTTTGAAACACAGAAATTGTTTTAGGCATAACTTTTTCGTTACTTATTGTAATTTGATAATTCTTGAAGTTTTGAAAAGCAACAACTTTCATGCTTTGAGTTTTGCATAATTTGGAAGTTTAGATGGTCAAAAATTCATTTCTTTTTCACTGCCCTGTCAATGAAAGACAGAGTTAATAAATTTAAATCCGAAAATTATTTCGGTCATAACTTTTGAACCGTAAATCCAAATTGGATGATTATTTTCTTTTTTGAAAGATGATACTTTTATCTACAACTTTCACATTTAATTTTTGTGAAATTTTGAGATTTAAGTGGTCGAAACTGCAGATCTTTAAACCATAAATTCGAGTTAAATGAAATAAATAGATATGCTTCATATACAAGTAATTTTATGAAGGAGAATTATTTATATTTATAAATCTTAGAATTGTTTCTAAATTATGTTAATAGATACTATAAATTATTTTTAGCAAATTATTTTATATATTAAGCATGGTTAGTAAAATATTTATGGATTTGAAATATGACTTTGGACATACAAACCTAATCTATTTTTTACAAAAATAATAATTAAGGAATTGGAATATAAGTATTATAATTTTATTAAATAAATGATTTAGGATTCATGGAATTAGGAAATGTAATTTTGAAAGGTACAAACTTAGTTTATTTCTAAATAAAATGGTTATATTTTAATATGGATTTAGAAGAGTAATTAATATGGTTTTAAAATATGGTTTTTTGAATAATATAATATATGGAAATTTGAGACAACTTTGTGTATATAAGTAAAATCTTGGAACAATTCGGAGTTATGGAATATTTTAGCAAATCTGTGAATATTTTTATAAAGTTAAATAATTAATGGATTTATGGAAAATTATAAGTGTTTTAAATAATAAACTCAAAAGAGAAAATGTTTTGAGAACCTTAATTCTATAATTTGAGGAGTACTAATAATCGACTTAGCGTCATCGATTGGTTTAAATGCTTTCGAATAATGCTTAGTCGAATATGGTATAACTCATTGAATAAAATATTTGAGTGGAACTTACTAGCCCATTAGCGAATACTCGAATTTTACCGAGTTGTATGGAATGCCTTAGTTAAATTCGTGTGATTGCTATTAGGAAGTATTTTACACTTTAGAGTTGTATTCTCTTCTGGTGCACGACAAGTGGTTGCTAGATCCTTAAGAGAATGTAGTTCAGGTTTTTCGGTGGTATCCGTAATAAGTGATATTTACTAGCTTTTAGTAAATACTTTGATTTCACTATACGGTATGGGACGTATTGGTTAAGTTCTAGTGATTACTGAAGGTGATAGTATTTTGCACTTTAGAGTTTACTTTCATTTGGTGTGTGGCAAATGGCTGCTAGATCCTTAAGAAGTTTATTCCTAGATTTCTTTTCAAACATAATAATATAATAATATTAAATAAATGTAGAGTTATCAAGTCATGGTTTCTACGATCACCTCGATCGGTATGGACTATCCTTGAGATCATTCTGTGATTCTGTGTTCTCTGTCTGAGTACGATACTTGGTATCTGATCGGTTTGAGTGATACCAGTTTGTTTGTTTGTTTGCCACGTGTTTTAAGTACAATCATTATGATTGTTTTGGACGATCACTACGATAAGTTTGGATTAAGATCTCTTGGATTCTGGAAATTAGGATTCTGTAATTGTTTTGTGTTAGTGAAATAAATATATATATTCTTCTGCCTTATGATGGATTCTAAATTAAATTATTGATATTTGTGTGCTTAGAGATGTGCTTTGTTATGGGAATTTAGTGTTTAGTGTTTAATTTGTGTTCATGACCTAAATGTATAAACATGTGTCTTGTGATGAATTCTAAGTTAAATCCCGTGACTTGTTATTTCTTGGACATTCGTATTACCTATATATATATTATTTGTTCTTGTGTTATATCTTGTTCTCACCCTATTTGATAATTAGGGATAGTCTGACCTAGTTGTTATTTTGCTCGGGTCAAACCGAGACTTTTCAGGTTACGTAACACCACGATATTTTACGGGAAATATAATTAAAAGCGCATTTGGTACAGTGGTAAAGACGCATGTTGACTTCCTTAGTGACCAGGGATCAAGTCCCGTTGTCGCCCAAAATCTGGAGCGATGTTTTTTAAGCTGGTTTGTTTCCAGCAATTTTCCTCCGTATTTCAGCGTTGTTTCTGACATGTGGCGGCTTCCCATTCGCTCCGGTGATGTAATAGGATGAGATGGCTAAATTTTATTGGTTGAGTGATGTGTATGGGCTAGAATAGATAACCATTAAGTGTATGAAAGAACCGGATTTAATCTAAAATAATCTAATGGATTATATTCACTCAAACAATCTATAAATAAACCGTCTAACCTAAACCTAATCTCTTATTCAGCCGTCGCCATAATTCTACAGTAAAATAAGTGTGTATTATTCTTCCTCCTTTTCTCTACTAAATAAACAAATGTCTACCAAAGTAAATTATCTATATATATTCAAGCAATTCAGAGAATTTAGAAGAATCAAAGGGAGAAAGATTAAAGCAAAGCTTTTTTTCAAATTTATGCAAGCTCAAGTGCCAGGTGAGTGGGAATTAATATGAAATAGAAAAATAAAGTAGTTCAATTTCAGTTCTTTTCTAGCACGTTAATATGAATTAATTTCTGTTATTAATTGAGAATAGATGTAAATTATTGCAACTTCTTCTTCCACTTCTCCAATCTAATTCATGTTTGGTTTAAAATATGGGACATATAAATTGTCTAATCACGTTTTACGACATAAATAAGATTGAAATTTATGTAAATTATTGTATCTTCTTCTTCCCCTTCTCAATTCTAATTCATGTTTGGGTTGAAATTTGGAACAAACAAATTGTTATTCACGTTTCATGGCATAAATAAGATTGGTTTAATTAAATTGAATTAGAATTGTTATTCAATTTCTAATGATAGAACAGGTTAGTTGAATAAATTCAGAATATGTTACTTGAATAAAATTATGGTTTTGATTGATATAATCACATAATTTTGAATATGGTTTTGGAACAAAATTGGGAAGTCTAATTGGCATAATTGTTTGTTTCATATGTAGCCTAAAAATGTAAAAGTCGAATTTTGTGTAATTAAATGGTTTGTGGCTATTGGATAAATTTTTTGTAGATACTAAATCTCTAAAAGGAGAACGTAAATTAGGGTGGAAAAAAATGTAAATTAAATGGACCCTAAAGGCTAGTGTAAATTTGTAACAAAATGACATAAAAATTGCAGACAAACCATACCGACTGAACGGACGTAAAACTGAAATACCATTTATGTAAGAAAAAGGGAAACTGTGAATTAACCAAATCGGATGTAAAAATAGCCTAAAGCAGATTAATGGATATAAACAGTATGTAAACTGTAACGGTAAAATTAATTAATCTGGAAGCGATTTGGTAGGCAGACCTTGTAAATGTCTGAATAGGTGTTTCATGCAGTTAAGATCAAAATATAGTTTTGGCTGTATGTACTAGAAGCGGGCAAGTTGGTTCACAAGGATGTTTGTTACCTTTCATAGGTTGCTAGTACATAGGATAGATAGCATCCGCAATCGTAGGCCTCTTCAGGCAGATCGATGCGGACGGAACATGACATGTGTGCTCCGACGTAGGCTACTTTAGGAAGATCGTTGGAGGATTTTGCGCAGCCGACCCAGCCGCGGGCGCTCTTTCGGAGGATCGACACTTTGGATAAGGGCAAGTCCACGTTGGTGATCGAGGAGACAGGAGGATAGGAGTCCAGTTTGGCGGAGCCTGAGCGCAACTTCGGGTTCCTACAAGGTTGTTCGAGTCGGCGCCGGTCAGACGTAAGAGGCATTTAGTCACAGTGCACGGGTCAAGAGCATGACTTTCACGCTGTAACATGTGGATATCTAAGGACAGCAGGTCCGACCGGC
This sequence comes from Allium fistulosum, assembly GCA_030737815.1. NCBI lineage: Eukaryota > Viridiplantae > Streptophyta > Magnoliopsida > Asparagales > Amaryllidaceae > Allium > Allium fistulosum. The sequence goes on from CM060908.1 coordinate 720,471,892, forward strand.
CGATTGACGTTTAGTATTACTACATGGTTGAATTCCCTAGAGTGACCACAGACTTTGGCTTCTTAGGAACTGTATCTAAGAAGGATTCACTGCATTATATTATTCACCCTCTACGATATTCGGGAAAGACCTGGAATTAAACTGTTTTATTCTTTCTTCTTCATTTTATTTTTCATTCACCAGACTTTATGTTTGACCCATTCCTATTTTTCCTATTTTCCCCAAATCACAGGAGGACGGGTCTAGGTTGTAGTTCTTTGCAGCTTGGAGGGTCATTGGAGCAGTTGTTATCTTCAGCTTTTGTTTCTTTTGTTTCATGTACTTTGTTTCTCTTTTCCGTACTTTACTCTATATATGGGACCTATATTGTGAACTTTGTTATGTTTTATGTTTTGGTGGAGACTACTTGGTACTTTTGGTTTCAAAAATAAATTTGGGATAATGTTGTTTTTAATGAAGCTGTTTTGCTATTAGTTTATAATTAGTGAAAGTTTTTTTCTACTTTAATATTTTAATCATTTTATATAAAACAACACAATATAAAACATATTTTTTATGAAAATAACAAATACGCACTCTTATATATACTCTCAAACTCATCCTAGGGTCTCACTTACCCTATCTCAAATGAGTCGACCCTACCAAGCCTAGGTGTTCGCTCAACCTAAGCTCTAATACCAACTGTAACAACCCACGTTTCTGTACATTTTAAGTTGACAATAAACCACACATGTCTAACCCAAATTGGACGGAAAGGTGGATAGTTAGGGAAAAGAAAGAAGACAAGAATCTAAACAATATAGAATCTCGCAATGTTACGAATAATTTATAATATATAACAAGTCTTTACACAAAATCAAAACTACAATATATGTATATACATATATTAATCAGAGTATACTAACCTATTTCAGCCCGGACAGTTATAATAACCTGTCCTCACAATTGTTGATGAATACAACCATGAATACAATGGAAAGATAACTTTGTACGTGAATACGTCTCTGGGCCTCCAGCTCGACTCTCGAAGTTCCAAGTATCCAAGTAAACCTAGAAATATGCTCGATCTGACCCGAGCATTATAGGAAAACCACGCCCGGGCTAGTCTGGTAAAACGAATGTGAGATAACTTGAATAATGGGGAACATATATAAAAATTCTATGAGACCATGCCGCTAACGCGGAACGGGTTTTTACCTCACAAGAATAACATCCATACAGGTAAGGGCAGTAATAAATATTAGGAAACAAACCCAAATATGATTGAGTATAAATACTATTAAACCAGACCTGAAAGAATGGAAATAAACCGAGTAAAATCCAAACTGGACAGAATGGATAGAACAAGGAAAATAGTCCAACTTGGTAGAATGGACTAAAAAGGAGGTAACAGTCCATACTCAATAGAATGGGCTAAATAAAGTAACAATCCAAAACTCGATAGAGTGGACTAAATAAAATAACAGTCTAAACTCGACAGAATGGACTAAATAAACACTTAAATGCCATAATGAGGAGTTGGCTCTACCTGTGGCAATTTAAAGCTAAAACAGATTCGAGGTTTTCGAATCAAATAAGGAAAGGAAATTTTCTAACAAATGACTAGGAGGGTGCGCCCCCCTTACTGAAAGTATACCTCTAGAAATATACTTGAGAACTCCGATGGCTCTTGGAAACCTCCAAGCCGGACCTCGCCAACTATTACCGAGTATCCGAGTACTTTACATCTCAATGCGCAACACCGAATCCAATCTACAATGGATGTGAAAATAACCTAATAGAAGCAACCCCACATAGCTTGGCCCCCACTCGCTCTTTGGGTTTAGTCATTTCTGACAAAGGATAACAAAGCTCAAATGAGCAACACATCATCTTAGAGTGATGAAAATAAAGTGGCTGAAGTAACCGATAACCGAGATACCAACTATCGAGGACATAAAATGATCGTATATGGAAATTAAGTCTTGTATACTTATCACCACTCATTAAATTCAAACTTTAACTATTTCTAGGTTAACAATAACACCAGACAAGTCATGGAGTCTTACCTCAAAGTCATGTCACACGATTATTCTTAACTTTCGAAATAGTGACAAGTCTACTTCTTCGATGTTTAGTGCTAATTATACAAATAAATCATTTCCATATAAGTGATTTGCTTTACGGAAATAATTTACTTCCATAAAAGAATCAAACTTTTACTTTTAAAAACGAACCGAACTTTTTGGCTTGATTTCCGTATTGGTAAAACGATTTTAGAATTAGTTCTCGATTGTTAAAACGTTTAGAGGATAATTTTTCCAAGCGCGCGACCCCGAAGGCCTAAACCAACATCAAACCGAACACCCAGAAGATTATCCAACTTAACATCCCAATAACCGAGTTCTAATTCCTTTTTATAACTTTAAAAACAATATTAATTATCCCGAAAGATAATTAATCACATTTAAAATCTCTTTAAATAAACAATTCATTATCTATAGTAAAATAGATAATTATTTCCAAACATTTTTATAACATTGGTAAATTAACTTTAAGATCTTCATTTAATCAGTTTATTAACTTTAAATTAGTTTATTAAAGCAATTTTTTATATTATATTAGTTAATTTACTTTAATCACCTTTATTAAATCAATTAATTAAAAAGATTTATTAAACTCAAATAATTAATACTTAAATGAATAATTAATCTCAAACATCTTTAATTAAAATAATAAGTAATTTTAAACTCCATTAATTAAAACAATTAATGAAGTTCAAATAGTCATAAATTAATTGGATTAATTAAATTCAGACCCCCTTAGCTAAAACCATTAATTAAAACATTATTTGTTAAAATGATTTATTTAATTATAAAACATCATTAATTCTAACGATTTAACTAAAATCCAAATATCGTTACCTAAAACAATTAATTAAATTCAAAACAATCATTAATTAAAATGATTAATAAAATTCAAATATCATTATTTAAAGTGATTTATTACTTTTAAATATCAATGATTAAAATGATTATTAATTTCAATTATCATTAATTGAATAATTAATTTAATCCCATCATCACTAATTGAAACAATTAACTTAGTTTAATAAATTAATTAAACTCCATTATCTTTAATTAAAGAACTAATTAAACTCAAATAATCTTTAGTTAAAACGATTAGTTAAGTATAAAACATTATTAGCAAAAATGATTAATCAAATCTAAAGATAAACAAAATTTAATAATCATTTATTAAATTGGTTAATTAACCTCAAATTAATTAATTTAAAAGATTAATTAATTTAAACTATCATTAATCATAATGATTAATCCATTTCAATATTCTTTTTAGTGAAAACACAAGCTTAAGTTCATAGGATAGGGTTTTGGGGATGAAATTCAATTAAACGACGGTATAGTGAAAATCGCTATAACGACGTTTAAACTATTAAATGGAATATCAGAAATTAATTTCAATAAACCATAACTAAATAACTTAACCATCATTAGTCAATCTATCACTAATTCAAAGTGGCATATCATTTACGATATATAATCGAATGTCCAAAATTATAAAATAGCAGAACGGGATTTATTCTGCTAATTAATTGCCTAATTAATTTAATTAGCGGAACGGTGTTTTATTCCACTAACAAGGGTCCAATTTAACTCGACAGCAATTTATTTGACCATATAAACATCAATATTTAAGGTATATACATTTTAATCGATGATATTATTAAAATAACGTGATTTAAATCCTATCCGTTTAAACATGTCATTAATTTTTACATGTCCAAAGCTATCAATAAGTTACACTAAAATGTTGTACTCGTTCATACGAGTACAATGCAAAAATCCGCGGGTTAAATGGATTAAATATGGACGAGATATAAATTTTCAAAGGTTGACATGTTAAATATAGGTAATTAAAACAAAACAATATAATTTCTCACCACACAAGCAAATGGGCCTAGCCCGCTAACCCAAACCCGCCTTTAAGCTACAGTGCCATCCTCTTCATCTCCCCTTCGTTCCAGTAAAAAGCTCCCCTGTGCACTAATATGCGTGCATGTGCACGCAGACCCTCTTGCCCAAACACCAACTTGAGACCGCTAGCAAGTCTGCCTCGCCACGACACTACCATCATCACCCCTTCCGGCCTCCTCCCCTAAGATCCGACCACGAGTTGAGCTACATGAAATAAATCACGTGACAATAAGGCCTCGATCAAATGCCTCGTGCCACCACCTCGGTCGACTAGAGCCGCTTCCACCAACACCAATGCAACCGCCACGTCTTACGCTACCTCCAGGCAAGTCACGGCCCCACTCGACGCCGTCTACCACCCGCAAATGGTGATGAACTGAGCACCACAAATAAAAACCCTAATTCTCTAATTCGAGCAACACATGACAAACTAAAGCCTAAACCAATAATCGGCCACGCTCACGGCCTTCGCCTCGAACCTACGCTCCTCCCCGACATCTCCGCTCGACACCTCGACCACCAGTTCGTCAAAATTTATTTTTTGAATGGTTTCTGGTCAACTCCTCCTCCATGATGAACCAAGCTACTAAAAAACATGAGACGACCATCAAAAATCATGATTTGACGCTACGATCTCATCAATATCCTCCGTTCGCCAATCCGTGATCGTTGAAAATGGTCGTTTTCTCGACCACTTGCTGTTATTAAAAGATATCTCTACAACCACTCGATGAAAACTCGCAAAAATATTTTTAAAGTAAACTAGACGGAGAAACTAACAACTTTCATGTTGGACGATTGGTTTGAAACCAGGTAGATTGGGAGTATTTGATTTTTGAAACCATGAAAAGGATAGTTATTTAACAAGAACAGAGGAAATAAGTTCTCACCTTCCACATTTCAAAGTCCAGGCTAATGTTTTGATTCATGATTCTTTTTCCTATCTTTAATACTTAAGTGAAGATAAAAATGTGGATTGTTTGGCAAGATTTATAAGTAGGGATGGATATAGATAAAAGGAGGAAGAGAGATGAGAAGTAGACAGGGATCACTTCCTTGTGAACAAAATGGTGGATGATTGAAGTGATTTGGTGTGCTTAAGCCACCTTCTTGTCTATTACATTAAATTTAGGTCATATCAAACTTTATCTATTTATTTATTTATTATTATTATTATTATTTAATTTTGAATAGATTAGATTGCGGTACTCCGCTATCATATCGCGTCCGATTACGAACGGCGACCAATAGAATATGAAATATGACTGCATACAGAATTAGAGCATGATCACAAAAGAAAAATAAAATAGACAAGTTATTAAATTATGTGAAAATTTTAAAATATCATCGTTTGCCATAAAATACGTCAAACGAGATTTTTTTTCCAAGTTAAAAAAATTATGGAAAAATTCTAAAAATTGAATTATAAATACGTCAAATCAAGTCTAAATTTGAAACAATTTGTTTATCATAATTTAAATTCAAACCCAAATATTTAAATAAATAAAATATTCAAATTTGAAGACCCAAAAATACGGGTCGTTGTAGACTTCGTTTTTAGATAAGAGGGGGCAAATTTTAGAGGGACTCCACTTAAGAAAAAAATTATTACGTGGACTCCATCAAATAAAATGATTTACTATTTTAACTGTTTGAACCAAAATTCAATCTCATCACATTGTAAAATGAAGAAAAAAATGTTGATGGTTCACCGAAAGCCATGTTCGGCGGGATATGATTGAGAGAAAAATCAAAATTCGGTAGGGGATTGCTGAAATTTAAGGGCATCTACGAAATATATATTATTTATTATATTAATAAGGGCAATTTTTTGGTACTTCCTTTAACAATTTTTAAAAAAAAAATGAAAGAATGGGCCTCCATTATCTAAAAATGGAGTCCCTTTAATAATGCTTTTTTAAAATTAGATAAACTATTTTGGAAACTTAATGCATTAAAAAAACCAAGCATAACATTATTATTAAAACTGAGTATAGGTAATTTATAATTTCACCACTTATCTATCTTGTTTATGAAGCTAATATATAGATAATTTATAATTCATCAATTGTCAATCTTGCTTATGAACCAAATGTGCATAGTTTAAGATCATAAATCTTAAAACAAATTCATTATGCATCAAGATATTTAAAGGAAATAAATAAATATGAAATCCATATCAATTCATGGACTATTATTGATATTAAAATTTTGTATACTAATAACTGTTAATATAGGTTTAACTTGAGAATGAATATATCCATTGTTCACTGGTTTATAGGTCTAGGGGTTTTTCCTTTTTCTATGGAGTTTTTTTCTATTTTATATAAGGAGGGTTTCTTTGCTACCTGTCAGACTTGTTGGCAGCACCTATTTTAAGTGTGGAATAAAATTATACGAGTGTTCTCCTTCTGGATAGGATCACTCATTTTAATCAAACTAACTATGATATTTACTATTCTAAATTTGAGTTCAAACTAATTAAGTTATGAAGCTAACTAAGTTAATCAATTACCATTAATATGATAATTAAAGTCAAACATAATTGCCATTAATTAGCATTTGTTAACCATAAAATATTCAAAAGAACGAAGGTATGAAAGAAGGGTCACGAGAGCATGAGGAAAGATCAGAAAGCACTGAGATGTTCTAGATAATCATACCTTCCGACAAGGAGCTTCCAGTGAAGTCCAAGGCTATCTTTCAAAGTCCGTAGGCAGGGTGATGCTCCAAGAATCCACCTTTCGACTAGAACAAGAGGTCTTTCAATAAAGACAAAGGAGAAGGATCTCAAACCAAACCTTTCGAAGGAGTCGAGAGGATGCAACCATCAAGATTTAATAGCTTCAAAGCTTTCGAAGTAGTCGAAAGGTTCCGTTCAGGGAGTTCTTACCTTTCGAAGAAGATGAAAAAATCAAAGCAAGCGGGCGCAACTCCATGACGACCTTTTCGAAAGCATAATAAGCCTTTCGGGCCGGTTGGAATGCCTACTGAATATCTTTCGAAGGTATCGGAGGGTCTAAGCAACATTCATAAGTTAGCAAAGAACGTAAAGCAACCTTCCGACAACATTCAAGGAAAGCTCGGCTCTCGGCAACATCCAAGTAAAAAAGCGACCTTCTGACCAAGTCGAAGGGTTCACAATAGCGAGGAACCTTCTGGCACCTTCGAAGGGTTCACATACTGTATAGATGACAAACCTTTCGACAAGGGCAAAAGGTTCCTAAAAACAAATAAAAGAAAAGACCCTTCGACATCGTTCAAGGATCCACGATGACATGTGAAAGGAAAACCTTTCGTTAAAATTGAAAGGTTAGCAATTGTATATAAGAAGGGAACCCTTCAATCCAGCTGAAAGCACAGGGACGAAAGCATGGCCGCCGGCATCTATAAATAAGACCCAAGGGGTCCTATTTCAGGGTGGATTTTTCCTCATTCCATTTTTGTAACTTCTAAAATGAAAGCTTTGTAACCCTAATTGGGTAGTGATTTGGGAATTTAATAAAAGGAGAAGTCCATTCAAGGATCAGAGGGAATTCTTGAATTTTGCACATTTTCTTTATAGTTTATATTCATCTTTGTTGGTTTAATCACAACCTTTAGGTACAATACCTCCAAAGGTCCATATCAACAAAAATAATGATATTCTTTCTTGAGCGGTCTTCATAACCCTTCGGAAACCTCTAGTTTGTGGCTTAAACCCTTCGGACCTAAAGGGAGCTTATCAGAATTGGTATGCATAGAACCTTCCGGAGTGATAAATCCTGAGGGTCAAACCTTTCACCAAGTATCTTAACCTGTCAGATCCCATCAACCTTAGTATCAACCCGAATCCCAAACAGTTGCTTGTCCAACCTTTCGGCAAAGAACCAAGTTAACTCCCTAAGTAAAATAAACTAAGGAAATCTAATCCTAACCAAGGAAAAAGCTTGCGGGAGGAGTCTTATAAAGGATTAAGTAAATCAGATACCCTTCTACGTTAATTCAACAAGACCGAAAAGACTTTTCTCCTTCTAAATCTTGTATCTAAGCCTTCTTGACCCCATCGAAAGGTCAGGTTTTGAGTCTAATCCCAAGTAGAGAGGTAGAGAAAGTTCTTCATACCATTAACCTTTCGGCATAACTCCGATTAATCCTATCACTCGGGATAGCACAGAGTTATCAGCTGAACATTTGTCAATCCCTTTAGAGATCCCATCTTCCACCTTTTCTGAATAACTTCTCCTACTTGGATTCATTAGAGTGTTGAGCATAAATTTGGTTAACATGAATCACACCCTCTGAACTTACTGCACTACTTGGAATAACTTTGGGGTGTTGACCATAAATTAGGTTAACACCATTAATACGATAATTAAAGGCAAACACACACACAAAAAAATCTTCCTAAAAACCATATTTTGATTCAATTATAAAATTTGAAATCATGAAATAACTTGATTCAAATAAATGTTAAACATCTCATTACTATGCTTCATTGTTCTACTTAAAAGGCACATATATAATCACTCTTGCAATGTCATATTTCAAGCACATACAATTGTGTTTCACAAAACTTATTCACATCAATAGGATCGTCTTTTGTTGTTGATTGTCAATATACAAACAATAACATACATTTTCTACCATGCTAAATATATAATGAATCAATTAGTACTATGATCAATTCATGTTTAATAGAATTAATAAAAACAAACTAATACCACGTACCTAACTAAGAAAATTAACTCATACTATGATTTAACAAACCTAATGTGTCACTTTAATATTGAACATTGCAAAGAAATGCAAATAAAAAATTTGATTATATATATTAAGAAAATGAAAATAAGAAGGTGATAATGAAGATATTTATATATAATAACAGTAGAAAACTCCACAAACGAACGAAACAGAGAATCATTATCTACACTAAATATAATTTTGATGGAGAAAAAATTTTGGTTGAGAATATAGAAAAAAGATTACCTTCGGTAATGAAAGATGGAATAGAACACACTTGGATTTTGCTTGAGAAAAACTAAAATTAGGAAGGCAATGATGGGACTTTTCAAACTAGTGGGAAAGTGGACCAAATCAAAAAAATCCAAGAGGTAATTGATGGGACTTTTCAAACTAGTGTAAAGACAATCTTAGCAAAATAATGCAAAGAGCCTTGGGGTTTTAAAAGTATATTGAGGAAGACAACGAATTATGGCGTGAAATTGGATAGAGATTAAGGTTATGTGAGAAACTGAAAAGTACGTGTAATAAATGCAAAGTGCTAGTAAATATATGGTAAACTTATGTAAAATATAGAGCAAAAGGGATAGGATTAAGTATTTAAGTGGGAAAATGTGAAGACCCAAAATTTTTGAGAATAAAAATTACTTTAAAATAAATACAAGAATGAATAAAGTAAATAAGAATGGGGAGAAAAATAGCTTGAAAATAAAATATCAGAAGTGAGTGAAGAAATTATGCAAGGAATAAATGTTTTTATACAGCGATGAAAGGAAAATGATTAAGTATAAAATAAATTCAAAAATTCACATGATTTGAGTAGGTGTGAATATTGTATAGAAAGTATATATATACATATGATCAGAGAAGTATGGGATGTTAAAAATAAAAATCCTTTTGATAATTAAGTTGCATAGAAATCAGTCAAGAAATATTTATGAGTGAGAATGTATTTTTGAAATAAATATCAAAAGGGAATAAATAATTCAATAAATAATAAGAAGAAAAATAACTAAGGTATGAATGAGTTTTAAATACACATATCTTATGAATACTATAAATTTATATGGCCAGAAAAATATTTGGGTAGTAAAATAACTTCTCTTGATAATTAAAATGCATACCAACTAGTCAAGTAATATTTATGGGTATAAATGCATTTTTGAAATAAATCAAGATAGATGATAAAAATTTGTTAGCTAAAAATCAAGCTTACAAAAGAAATGAGAAAAAGAAATATAAGGCTGAGTCACATAAAAATAATGTGCAAGGAAATCATGCAAATAGCATGTGCACAGAAAAGCAATGAGGCAACTGTTTTACTGAAAATGGAAACCAAGAGAAAATGGAACTTTTAGCCATAAATATGCATATATGAATCTTTGAGTAAGGTAAGGATAGAATGGGTTTTTCCTCCATTTAAACCCTAACAGAGTGATTTAAATCAAGGGAGGGGCAACAGTTGTTATGGAGAGAAAACAGAGAACAAAAATTAAAATAAAATAAACTCGCATTGCCTTCAGACCTGAGCATTCCCGGAGAGGAGCAAAGGAAGGTGAGTGATTAATCAATCTCATGAGGCTAAGGCATTAAGACCCAAGTTAAGGGCAGCCATTTTATTTTTGTGCTTGATCAACTTGTTTTTCTTTGAATAGATGAATGCTGAGAATGGTTGGTGTATTGATAAATCTTTGGTTGATGCTTTGATTTGTTTTGTTTGATAAGAAAAATGCCATGATCTCTGATATGGATCCAGTACCTTAAACCATCAGTTTGTGAATATGTTTAGTAAGACAAATACGTTTTATTATGAAATAGGGTAATACTGGAAGATAAGCTAGGCAGTGTGAACAAAGGAGGTCCATGCTTATGTCTAGATTGTTTTAAATTGGAGATGAACAATGCAATAAATTATTTATGTGCTGATTTGTTCAGATCTAAAGTTAAAATGTTTTATGGGTTTTTCTCTAAAAAAAACCTTACCCTATGTTTACAATAGAATTAAGTATAAGAATTTTTATAGAATTCTACTGGATTTGTTTAAGAGATTATGACATTCTTGAATACAGGAGTTATGCAAGTGATAAAACAAATTTTGAATGAAACAACTGGAAAAAATAATGAAATAAAGCATTATTTTCATGAATGAAAGTATGAACAGTTGAAATCCCTGAGTGAGTCAAACTCTCTCTGATTCATGGAAAAAGAAAGAAAGAATGTAAAAGCAATTCAAGAGTTAATAAATCTTTCTGAAATAAGAAATGAGACTGGTCACTAGATTATAAAACTAATCTAGGAGTGAGGCCTTGATCTATTCATCATAAGGAGTATGATGTGTATGTGCATGACTTGTTTAAGTCCTATAGGCTTTTGTGCAGGGGTTAACAGAATTGAGTCCCTTGCAATGCACACATGGTGTTCAATGGCAAAGAGATATGACTAAATTAATAAATCAAGATTTAGAGCTGAACTATGGAATTAAAATGAGTTAATTCCATAAGAGTATGTGTACATGTATACTGTATTGAATGATTGAATGGTTGCTTGTGTGCATGAGTGTAGTAGGAGCTTTGTAACGACCCAGAATTTTTGATAATTAAAATTTGAATATTTAATTGATTTTTAAATATTAATAAATGAATTTAAGAAGTCGAATAATTTATTATTCGAATATTGGATTTAATTTGGTCAATTAAATCGATAATTTAATGATTGAAATTCCAGAAATAATTGAAGTATGGGTTTAATGTGCTGGAAATGATTTATAAAGTTATATTAAATCATACTGGAGTTATAGAAAGGTTATAGAACTTTTAAAATCGAATTTGGAGTTAAACTGTGAAAATTGAATATTTTAATATTTAATTATCGACTGAAAAATACCCGCCGTTCGTAGCTCGGTTGGTTTGGGAGATGGGAGATGGGAACCAAAGGACTGTGTCCGGGCAGGTTCGAATCCCAGCGCCAAACCATCAGTGGGAGTTTCAACGTTACGCATCCGTGTGCGACGACTAAATAAAAGCGGGGTAGACACACGGCGTGGGGTTTACTTAAGTGAGTATCAATGAATACCATGATCTTAAGGTTCCCCATGATCTCAAAAAAAAAAATTATCGACTGAAAAATAGCCAATTTTCGGACAGTCTCAGAATTGAACGAAACCAGTTCCATTGGATCCGTAATAGTTAGTTATTATCGGATTTCAATTTTCGTAGCAATCGGAGTTGTCGTTTGACCGTGGCAGCTCGAAACGCATCGATATCGTTTTAATTTTAAATCGTCGAGTTAAAATAGTCATTTTTCAAACGGTCTCGGATTTCGACGAAACCAGTTTCATCGGATCCGTAATGTGAAATTATTGCATGGTTTCAAATTTCGTAATTTTTGGATTTACCGTTTGTCCAGTACAAATTAAAACGCCTCGAAATCGATTTAAATCGGTTTAATTTAAATTGATCGTTTTTCTCCGTATCTCGCACAGATGTTCGAATTAGCTTCCGAAACCTGTTCCATTGTGTCCGGAACGCGGAAAAACCTTAGGATAACTTGTCGGAACGTGAGGATTAGAGGCCGTTTGCTTTAACTGTTAAATCGAGAAATTTTCTTAATTAAATAATATTAAAATCCTTATATACATTAATAATTCTCCAAACCCTAGCTCATAACAGACGGCCGCCACTTATAGAGAGTAATGGTCGATATCTTCTTTCGTTCTCCCTCAAAAATCTCGAAATCCAAGCAGCGATTTCAAAAAGTTTCAACTGGAGATATGTTCTACACGTTGAGATCTATAGTGTGAACGGTTAAGATCGTATTTCGTTGAGTGTATTGGCGATAATGTTTGCGTGAAGACCCACCGTTCATCCTCGAACTGCGTGCAAACGGCGAAGCCGAGTGGCCCCGCTTTCTGGCCATTGGTGTGTGAGGCTACGGGCTTCGAGATGGAGTGCTCTGATCGTCGTCAAGTTCATCGATGAGGTGTGCGAAATTCAATGAGAAGGGCGGCAATTGGGTTTCATTGTCTCGAACGTTTACTGGAAGGGGAAGATAAAGGAAGGTGCAGCCCAGATATATTCACATGGAATCCAACGGCAGATATGAATATTAGGTTAAAAATTTAAATAGAAAATGTAAATTAATTATATTTATAATTGTATAAACTTTAAAAAGCTGTATCTCTTTCATACGAGATCGAAAAAATGCGAAATCAATTGTGTTGGAATCGTATTGTCGAGCACTACGCAATGGAACTGGATTGGAGTCGTTTGGAGCTAGCGAAAATTTCGGGTAAAATTAAACGAGTGTTTAATTTTATTCGAAATAAAAGCTGGAACAGAATTGAAATCAAGGTGAGATCTTCTCACTCAAATCGAATGTGGAATTTTTGCAGTTATTATTGATTGATATGATTGCTATATTGGATGTGATATTAGATATTATAGGATATATATCTATATATAGCAGTATATACATATTGGCATATGTATATATTGGATTGATTGATTTCCCGCCTCGTATAGCGGATGAGACCCTATTGCGCCGTTAGTAAGCGGATTTTTATAAAACCTATATACCGCGATAATTCCGTACTGGAGAGGAATTGGTATTGTGCTAACATCTGTGGATGCAGGGAAACAGGTTGGAGGGATCCGACTGGATTCCTCACCGTATTGATTATTTACAGATATTTTGATATATTCTGTTATCATATTATGATATATGATATTTGACTGTTGTGATGGACTGATTGGTGTTGTTGCATCATCGGATTCAGTTTTGAACTTTAAAAATGACGACTTTTAATTTAAAAGGATTTTTAAAGTGATTTTTGAAAATATACGTTTATGGAATTTTTGAATCGATTTATAAACGTAAAATTTTAAAGTTATAAAAGTTATAATTTTTAGTGAAATATAACCGAAGTGTTGTTTTTGAAACAAAAGTTGATTTATTTATAAAATGGTTTAAGTGGGGATTTTTGAATAACTATAAACGATTTGTATAGAAAGATTTATAAAATTGATATTTTATAAATCAAAATATTGGACTTATAAAACGAATTTTATAAGTGTAAAAAAATGAAATATTATGGAATCCGTAAGTGAATGAAATTTATAGATTTATAAATTGTGAAGTTGTAAAATGGATGAAACTGTAGAATAAAAGATTTATAAGAGATTAACTTATAAATTGGATTTTTACCTTTAGATGGAATATTTATCGAATTATTAAAAAGAAGATTTGTAAGTTGAAGTTGTTATTAAAAACAGAAATAGGATTTATAAACGTTGTTTTATAAATTCGAGATCAATTGGATTTGATAAATTAAATATAGAAGATTATTAAAGGAGATATATTCGCGATTTTGGATAGCGAATTATTATTGAAATAAAATGTGTAGAAAATAGTGAAATGTAATTAGTGAAGTATATTCACGATTTTGGACAGTGAATATATTGTTAAGTAAAATGGATATGGTTTTGGAAAAGTGATATTTGAAATGAAGTTAATTGTTTTAAAAGATGTTTTGAAACGTGTTAAGTATCGAATACATAGATTTCAACATTCATTGTTGAAAATAGATGTTTCGAGAAATAAGGAAATGATGGACTATAACACTGTTGTTATAGTAAATGATTTCCGAAAGGAAATGTTTTAATGTAGTATTGGGATTTATATATCTATCTAAATTCGAATCCCTATACTAGTGATTTTGAGTCGTCGTAACGATGTTTTACGTAACATTCGTTTTGACTCAAATAAATGTGTTTAAAAAGAATGATTTCCTTAAAGAATGAATATATACTTAATTTTGATTTAAGTATATCGAATATTTTCAAATGTTGAAAATAAATGATTTGTGAAATACTTATTTTTAAATAAGTATGGAAATGCTTTTCCAATATGAAATATGAAATGAACTGTTTTGAGATTTTATCTTTTAAAGATAAAAATTGAAATGTGGAAATTGATTTGAAATTGTTTTCAAATGGTTAAGTGTGGAAATAATATATCTAGTAAAGATATTTTTGGAAATTAAATAATTTGGAAAATTATTTGGAATCTGATGATGTTGCACATCTTTATTGATAGTTAAATAACCGACTATCAATAATTACCTTGAATGACATTTGTTGTGATTGGATGAATTTGAATGCCACACTTATTTTTGAATAAACGCTCACTATTCGGGTTAGCCGGGAAAGGACCATGGGGTCGTATAACCCATTCCGAATACGTGATACGTCGTTATGAATCGCGTTTGCTGACCGGTGTTGAAGACCGGATATTTTTGAAAACGGAAGGATTACCGTCGAGTTACTCTACATCGGCTGATCTCCGGTTTAGAGGTTTTATTACCCTTAGTGACGGGAAGTCCGGACGTGATTGGAAATTATCCGGATAT
The DNA here is from genome assembly GCA_030737815.1 of Allium fistulosum. NCBI lineage: Eukaryota > Viridiplantae > Streptophyta > Magnoliopsida > Asparagales > Amaryllidaceae > Allium > Allium fistulosum. Next base: position 720,486,994 of record CM060908.1, read on the forward strand.
GCAAGGGCTTCGTGAGAAGTGCCTTCGGTTCTGTTCGATCCCGGAACAGACTTATATGGATTGTGTGTCTGACATTACACTTTGAGATATAAAGCCGATTTCTTTCAAATACATATCTGTTGGTGGCGGAGAATTTATTCTCTTAGCTTAACACCCTTCTCTGAGACGTACGAGCTCAGAGGTTATGTAGTTGAAATTTATCAGCGATATATTCCCAATTTGGTAATGTGGCATGCTGAGTGTTGCTGTGTGATGATCAGTGTTTGATCATTTGTGATATGATCATTTGTTTGATCATTTATCTTTGTGATCATAGGTTGATCATCTGTTGACCCAAAGCGTGGCTTTTTGAAAAAGCGTAGCTTTGTGGACGAGACTTCGTCAGGGCCTCAACAACCCGGAAATGGTCGAAACAGGAATGTTGCGGCAAGGTTATGAGGGTCGCGCCCTTTAGGGTATGTCATTTCCTTCTGGAAAGGGGTGGTATCATGGTATGGAGCCCAGATACTTACTCATGTGGATACACTTTCTTTATGATGTGTGATGTTGGATATCGAGCGCTCGGATAAAGGTCCCAAAGGACCGGGTGATGACATATTCGTGAGTTACCTGTTACAGGGGTAACCCGGCCTTGTTTGGCAGAGAGCAGTTTGTCTCTCGGGACGTCCAGCCAGAGGCGATCCTATTCGGCAGGAGGAAAGGAAGTTCCTTAGCCTGACCATTTGCTGGAAATCCATCTTCCAAATACGACATTGTACGGTTTTAGTTGTAGAACCTGCCATCTACTTATGGTGGCGCCCCACTGTTTAGATGGTAGCTATAGTAGGCATAGTTCGAAATGTCTATGCTGGCTAAGATTAATATTATACTTTCGAAATGTTTTCTACACTAGACATTAATAATAATAATCCAATGATTGGCGTAGTAAGCATCTTTGACTATCATAAGAAGAAATCTCCTCCAATTCTGCGTTTGCATTGTGTGTGTGGCGGGAGGTCTTATGGTAGTTTCATTTTCCAAAAGCATTGCGAATTTGTTTTATTTTCTTCGTGAAAAAAAAATAACTGTTTTACGATCTCACACCAGTCACCATGACTGACTCGGAGTTTATTGTTCCCTTCTAAACTCTGGGTGCCCACCAATTTCCACACGGGCAGCCTAGAGTTATGTTATCAGGTTATTCTGGATATTCTGGAGCTTTGGAGATAAGCTGGATGACGAGACGTAGTATTTGTATCTGATAGTATTTATTCCGCTGTGTATTCTGTATGAGGACAAGTTTATATAACTGTCCATTGTTGTATATTGACTCTGATTGATGTATGTATAAACTGATATAGTTTTTTTTGTTTTAAAAGACTAGTGATTATCTATTATACTTTGTTCCGCTGCGATATGTGAGATTCTGATATTGTTTCTGTTCTGATGTTGTTCTGTTGTTCTTCTTTTCTTTTTCTTCTATCTTTTCTTCTACCTCTTCTTTTAAAAACCCTAATGGTTCGGTTTTTCGTTCACCTTGAGTAAATAGATGGAGATTAGTGTCTATTCAAGGGGTACGGAAAAGCGGGTTATTACATTTGGTATCAGAGCATATGGTTAAGCGACAACCCTGCTCTGTTGGGTGTTACTCATTAGAGATAGAGTCAGTAGTACTCTAGAATGAGTTTGAGTGTAATAATAGATATGAGTGCGTATTTGTTAGTTAATATAAAATTGTTTTATATTGTGATGATTGGTTTGTTGAGTGGTATATGGATTCTGGTCGGTATTGTCCGTACAACTCTATCGATAGGGATCTCTAAACACTTATATAGAACAATTCGGCACAGTATTGTTTTAAATTGGGTAAATGAAATAATTTTACCTTGATTATATTTTGTATATAAAGGAAATAATTTTTCAGAATTATTAAAGTGTATACAATAAATTGATTGTTTGGTTGTTGAAAATGTAAATATATATAAGTAAATAAGAGTTGTTTGAATAAGTTAAATAAAACAACAATTGTGAAAGAATGAATTATATAAGAGAATGAATTATAAATATGGAGTTATAATTAATATGATTTACAATGGTAAAATAATCTTATATATTAATAGAGAAATTTTATAAGTAAAAGATTTGTAATGAGATTTACAAATCAAGGAAATTTTTGAAAGAATTTAAAGCACTGAATTCACTATTGTTACTGGGAAATAATAAGGGTGATGACTGCAGCATCATCAGTATCATTTTCGAGTTTCTATGTGATTGATTTGCTACCATAGTAAATTGGAAATTGAGGTTTTGTTGTGATAAACAAATTTGAAAATTAAAGTCCAAATTTAAATATGGTAAATATAAGTGAAATAAGATTTATACTTATGATATGAGATAATAGATTTAACTTTGGTAAAGTTAATGAATTTGAGTAGCATAATGAAATATGATGTGAAATTTAACTAAAAGAAAGTCAAATGTGATATAAATTTGAATGATTGATGAAATTTGATTTTGGTAAAAGGTTAAATGAATTTTGTTAAGAAAAACAAAATCCGAATTGGATTTATAAGTGGAAACTTAAGTTAAGTTGAACAAATGATGTTTGAAATGGAAAATAACTTAAGTGATGTTGAAGTGAAGTTTATTTTGATATCAAAGAAATTAATAAAGTGAATTTATTAAATGAATGTGAACTTGAGTTATATAAATGAAATTCAATTTTATTTGTTAAAATGAATTAGCAATTGAATTAATAAATGGATTGAATGTCAATCAATTGAATATAAATAATTGATATGAAGCAATGAATATAAGTGTTAATTCATTAGAAGCTAAAGGAATTGAATAATTGAATGGAAATCAATTTAATATCAACAAATTGAAACTTAAAGTGTTGAACCAAATTGAATGTAAAGAAATGTAAATTGAATAAATTTGGTTATGATTGGTTATTCATTGGTTGTTAGATTGATTGTTAGTTGATTTCATGTAATTCATTAAGGGTTAATGAAATTGAATCGACAAATTGGAAGCAAAGTGATTAAATTCAAATTGATAATATGTAAATTTGAATAGAAATGAATTTGATTCAAATTGAAAATGAACCAACATGAATGTAAATTAGTGAATGTAAACTAATTGGAAACAAATGAATGAATGTTAGTTAAATCCAATATTAGCAAATCAAATGTGAGTAAATTGAAAACCAATTCAATGAATATTAATGAGAAATGAATGAATATTGATTCGGTATGGATTTGTTGGATGTTTATTGGATGATGATGGTTTGATGGTTGCATTGTTGCTTCTGAATGCATTTGTTGTTTGTTGCATTTGCTATGTTGACATATGTAGTATTATGTTGCTATATGATGTATATTGACTATATTTTCATATCTACATGTTCTCATATGGTTTGTTGAGTGTTTAGTAGGTGCGGATGGCGTTGCTTCGCATTTGGAGCTCGCTTTCGCGCTATATTAGCCGTATACGCTCGCTAAAAATATAATAAGGTACATATCTCGGATTAAATATCGTACTTTTACACTTTTTTCCCTACGGGATGCCTCATCACTTGATGGGATGTATATTTGTGATATATATACACTGTCATTTTTTTTTTCTTTTTTCGGATCGAGCCGCGCAAAGGAGACGCTGGCGAAATTTTCTGAAAATTTAAGGCGTTAGAATATTTTAGAGAAATTTGAAAATTTGAAAACTAAGTTATGATTTGAAAACTTAGTAAAGATTTTGTGAGAAGTTAACTATGAATTTTGGAGAAGTTAAACACTTAACAGATTTGAAAATCTAATTTGAACGGTTTGTTTTGGAAAGTTAACGGATTTTGTATCTTTTTCCTAACTTGTAATTTCGAGGACGAAATTCTTTTAAGGGGGGAAGTCTGTAACGACCCAGAATTTTTGATAATTAAAATTTGAATATTTAATTGATTTTTAAATATTAATAAATGAATTTAAGAAGTCGAATAATTTATTATTCGAATATTGGATTTAATTTGGTCAATTAAATCGATAATTTAATGATTGAAATTCCAGAAATAATTGAAGTATGGGTTCAATGTGCTGGAAATGATTTATAAAGTTATATTAAATCATACTGGAGTTATAGAAAGGTTATAGAACTTTTAAAATCGAATTTGGAGTTAAACTGTGAAAATTGAATATTTTAATATTTAATTATCGACTGAAAAATAGCCAATTTTCGGACAGTCTCAGAATTGAACGAAACCAGTTCCATTGGATCCGTAATAGTTAGTTATTATCGGATTTCAATTTTCGTAGCAATCGGAGTTGTCGTTTGACCGTGGCAGCTCGAAACGCATCGATATCGTTTTAATTTTAAATCGTTGAGTTAAAATAGTCATTTTTCAAACGGTCTCGGATTTCGACGAAACCAGTTTCATCGGATCCGTAATGTGAAATTATTGCATGGTTTCAAATTTCGTAATTTTTGGATTTACCGTTTGTCCGGTACAAATTAAAACGCCTCGAAATCGATTTAAATCGGTTTAATTTAAATTGATCGTTTTTCTCCGTATCTCGCATAGATGTTTGAATTAGCTTCCGAAACCTGTTCCATTGTGTCCGGAACGCGGAAAAACCTTAGGATAACTTGTCGGAACGTGAGGATTAGAGGCCGTTTGCTTTAACTGTTAAATCGAGAAATTTTCTTAATTAAATAATATTAAAATCCTTATATACATTAATAATTCTCCAAACCCTAGCTCATAACAGACGGCCGCCACTTATAGAGAGTAATGGTCGATATCTTCTTTCGTTCTCCCTCAAAAATCTCGAAATCCAAGCAGCGATTTCAAAAAGTTTCAACTGGAGATATGTTCTACACGTTGAGATCTATAGTGTGAACGGTTAAGATCGTATTTCGTTGAGTGTATTGGCGATAATGTTTGCGTGAAGACCCACCGTTCATCCTCGAACTGCGTGCAAACGGCGAAGCCGAGTGGCCCCGCTTTCTGGCCGTTGGTGTGTGAGGCTACGGGCTTCGAGATGGAGTGCTCTGATCGTCGTCAAGTTCATCGATGAGGTGTGCGAAATTCAATGAGAAGGGCGGCAATTGGGTTTCATTGTCTCGAACGTTTACTGGAAGGGGAAGATAAAGGAAGGTGCAGCCCAGATATATTCACATGGAATCCAACGGCAGATATGAATATTAGGTTAAAAATTTAAATAGAAAATGTAAATTAATTATATTTATAATTGTATAAACTTTAAAAAGCTGTATCTCTTTCATACGAGATCGAAAAAATGCGAAATCAATTGCGTTGGAATCGTATTGTCGAGCACTACGCAATGGAACTGGATTGGAGTCGTTTGGAGCTAGCGAAAATTTCGGGTAAAATTAAACGAGTGTTTAATTTTATTCGAAATAAAAGCTGGAACAGAATTGAAATCAAGGTGAGATCTTCTCACTCAAATCGAATGTGGAATTTTTGCAGTTATTATTGATTGATATGATTGCTATATTGGATGTGATATTAGATATTATAGGATATATATCTATATATAGCAGTATATACATATTGGCATATGTATATATTGGATTGATTGATTTCCCGCCTCGTATAGCGGATGAGACCCTATTGCGCCGTTAGTAAGCGGATTTTTATAAAACCTATATACCGCGATAATTCCGTACTGGAGAGGAATTGGTATTGTGCTAACATCTGTGGATGCAGGGAAACAGGTTGGAGGGATCCGACTGGATTCCTCACCGTATTGATTATTTATAGATATTTTGATATATTCTGTTATCATATGATGATATATGATATTTGACTGTTGTGATGGACTGATTGGTGTTGTTGCATCATCGGATTCAGTTTTGAACTTTAAAAATGACGACTTTTAATTTAAAAGGATTTTTAAAGTGATTTTTGAAAATATACGTTTATGGAATTTTTGAATCGATTTATAAACGTAAAATTTTAAAGTTATAAAAGTTATAATTTTTAGTGAAATATAACCGAAGTGTTGTTTTTGAAACAAAAGTTGATTTATTTATAAAATGGTTTAAGTGGGGATTTTTGAATAACTATAAACGATTTGTATAGAAAGATTTATAAAATTGATAATTTATAAATCAAAATATTGGACTTATAAAACGAATTTTATAAGTGTAAAAAATGAAATATTATGGAATCCGTAAGTGAATGAAATTTATAGATTTATAAATTGTGAAGTTGTAAAATGGATGAAACTGTAGAATAAAAGATTTATAAGAGATTAACTTATAAATTGGATTTTTACCTTTAGATGGAATATTTATCGAATTATTAAAAAGAAGATTTGTAAGTTGAAGTTGTTATTAAAAACAGAAATAGAATTTATAAACGTTGTTTTATAAATTCGAGATCAATTGGATTTGATAAATTAAATATAGAAGATTATTAAAGGAGATATATTCGCGATTTTGGATAGCGAATTATTATTGAAATAAAATGTGTAGAAAATAGTGAAATGTAATTAGTGAAGTATATTCACGATTTTGGACAGTGAATATATTGTTAAGTAAAATGGATATGGTTTTGGAAAAGTGATATTTGAAATGAAGTTAATTGTTTTAAAAGATGTTTTGAAACGTGTTAAGTATCGAATACATAGATTTCAACATTCATTGTTGAAAATAGACGTTTCGAGAAATAAGGAAATGATGGACTATAACACTGTTGTTATAGTAAATGATTTCCAAAAGGAAATGTTTTAATGTAGTATTGGGATTTATATATCTATCTAAATTCGAATCCCTATACTAGTGATTTTGAGTCGTCGTAACGATGTTTTACGTAACATTCGTTTTGACTCAAATAAATGTGTTTAAAAAGAATGATTTCCTTAAAGAATGAATATATACTTAATTTTGATTTAAGTATATCGAATATTTTCAAATGTTGAAAATAAATGATTTGTGAAATACTTATTTTTAAATAAGTATGGAAATGCTTTTCCAATATGAAATATGAAATGAACTGTTTTGAGATTTTATCTTTTAAAGATAAAAATTGAAATGTGGAAATTGATTTGAAATTGTTTTCAAATGGTTAAGTGTGGAAATAATATATCTAGTAAAGATATTTTTGGAAATTAAATAATTTGGAAAATTATTTGGAATCTGATGATGTTGCGCATCTTTATTGATAGTTAAATAACCGACTATCAATAATTACCTTGAATGACATTTGTTGTGATTGGATGAATTTGAATGCCACACTTATTTTTGAATAAACGCTCACTATTCGGGTTAGCCGGGAAAGGACCATGGGGTCGTATAACCCATTCCGAATACGTGATACGTCGTTATGAATCGCGTTTGCTGACCGGTGTTGAAGACCGGATATTTTTGAAAACGGAAGGATTACCGTCGAGTTACTCTACATCGGCTGATCTCCGGTTTAGAGGTTTTATTACCCTTAGTGATGGGAAGTCCGGACGTGATTGGAAATTATCCGGATATGCAAGGGCTTCGTGAGAAGTGCCTTCGGTTCTGTTCGATCCCGGAACAGACTTATATGGATTGTGTGTCTGACATTACACTTTGAGATATAAAGCCAATTTCTTTCAAATACATATCTGTTGGTGGCGGAGAATTTATTCTCTTAGCTTAACACCCTTCTCTGAGACGTACGAGCTCAGAGGTTATGTAGTTGAAATTTATCAGCGATATATTCCCAATTTGGTAATGTGGCATGCTGAGTGTTGCTGTGTGATGATCAGTGTTTGATCATTTGTGATATGATCATTTGTTTGATCATTTATCTTTGTGATCATAGGTTGATCATCTGTTGACCCAAAGCGTGGCTTTTTGAAAAAGCGTAGCTTTGTGGACGAGACTTCGTCAGGGCCTCAACAACTCGGAAATGGTCGAAACAGGAATGTTGCGGCAAGGTTATGAGGGTCGCGCCCTTTAGGGTATGTCATTTCCTTCTGGAAAGGGGTGGTATCATGGTATGGAGCCCAGATACTTACTCATGTGGATACACTTTCTTTATGATGTGTGATGTTGGATATCGAGCGCTCGGATAAAGGTCCCAAAGGACCGGGTGATGACATATTCGTGAGTTACCTGTTACAGGGGTAACCCGGCCTTGTTTGGCAGAGAGCAGTTTGTCTCTCGGGACGTCCAGCCAGAGGCGATCCTATTCGGCAGGAGGAAAGGAAGTTCCTTAGCCTGACCATTTGCTGGAAATCCATCTTCCAAATACGACATTGTACGGTTTTAGTTGTAGAACCTGCCATCTACTTATGGTGGCGCCCCACTGTTTAGATGGTAGCTATAGTAGGCATAGTTCGAAATGTCTATGCTGGCTAAGATTAATATTATACTTTCGAAATGTTTTCTACACTAGACATTAATAATAATAATCCAATGATTGGCGTAGTAAGCATCTTTGACTATCATAAGAAGAAATCTCCTCCAATTCTGCGTTTGCATTGTGTGTGTGGCGGGAGGTCTTATGGTAGTTTCATTTTCCAAAAGCATTGCGAATTTGTTTTATTTTCTTCGTGAAAAAAAAATAACTGTTTTACGATCTCACACCAGTCACCATGACTGACTCGGAGTTTATTGTTCCCTTCTAAACTCTAGGTGCCCACCAATTTCCACACGGGCAGCCTAGAGTTATGTTATCAGGTTATTCTGGATATTCTGGAGCTTTGGAGATAAGCTGGATGACGAGACGTAGTATTTGTATCTGATAGTATTTATTCCGTTGTGTATTCTGTATGAGGACAAGTTTATATAACTGTCCATTGTTGTATATTGACTCTGATTGATGTATGTATAAACTGATATAGTTTTTTTTGTTTTAAAAGACTAGTGATTATCTATTATACTTTGTTCCGCTGCGATATGTGAGATTCTGATATTGTTTCTGTTCTGATGTTGTTCTGTTGTTCTTCTTTTCTTTTTCTTCTATCTTTTCTTCTACCTCTTCTTTTAAAAACCCTAATGGTTCGGTTTTTCGTTCACCTTGAGTAAATAGATGGAGATTAGTGTCTATTCAAGGGGTACGGAAAAGCGGGTTATTACAAGCTTAGACACATATATATATACCCAGTTACATTATAAATCCAAATTGCATCTAGCATATTATTACTCTGCACAACAATTTAAAAATGACAAGTTATTATATTTTGATTTCACTCATACCAGAATTTTATTTCTGACCCTATTTGTTGCTTTGTAACATCTGGGGTGTCTCATTTTTATTGAGGCAGCTCTAGATGTTGCTGCAGGAAAGGAAGCATAAGAAACTTGTATGCATGGACAATTGAAGATTTACTTGCATTTAGAATGTTTAAGAAGTTTGGCAGAAGTGTTGTAATAATTAGGCCAGGCCAAAAATATTATTATGTTTTAAGTATTTTCTGGATTGATATGTGTTTGCTTTGTTTTTATGAGAAGAGAACATGTAAGAATTTTAGTATTATATATATATGCATATGTGGGTTTCTGATTTAAGTAGCTGATTTGCATAGTCTCTGGTGAAGTATGATATAGGAGATCATGCCATGTAATTTGATATGTGATCATGTCTCCTTTGGCAATGTCTGATGAATTCTTAAAATGGTAGAGTAGAAATAATCATAGGATGAAAGGAATATAGCACAATCAATGAATCTTGTAAAAGTTGAGTTGAACCAAAACTGGGCTGACCAGAAACACATGAATATGACTTATAACTGATATAAGTACATAGTTAACCTGAAATGAAATTTATAACTTTAGTCTAGGCATTTAAATTACAGTAGAAGTTGCATTGCTCTGTGAAGTAGATACATATATATATATATTAGTAAAACTTGTAGGTCACACATTTTATTACCTAAATACAAGACTCAAGTCTAAGTGCATTTGATCATGATCAACCTGAGGCAATTAAAAATGACTTGCAGTCCTGATTGTAATAGACAAGACCATCACCACACAACTCTTTAGACACTACCACAAGTTGTTTAGAATACTTCAGTTGTTTACTTGATAAGTTCACCTGAGAATTTTGTATTAATTTGGTTTGTAACATGGCTTTAACTATCTTGTCTTCAATCATATGCTAAGTCCTAGATTAGTATATGTGTTTGCATATGTACTCTGATTAAATACATTATTTCCCCTGCTTGAACCTCAATCCAGTTTAACATCTGATCATTCATAGGATCCTTGTTTATCATGTAAGTTAGAACATGAATACCCTTACCTGACCCAAAATTGTGTGAATATGAACCAGGAACCCCGGGCTAATTTATAATGAGTAAGTTATCTTAGACACCTTGATATGTAGCATAGAATCTAGTAGTGGCAAATTACAAAATCCCAAAATCTGAATTTTCTGCTTGAAAAATTCAGGGATCAAATAATCTAAGGATTAAAACAAGAAAATAAGAAAAATGGAGTTATTTGACTTTATAATCAAGCTTGAGTTTAAAAAAAAATGAATAGAAAAGGCTATGTGACACCATATCTCTAGAATATGAGAGATTAGGTGTGATTGAATTTCTTTGTCAATTTAAATTACTCTGATAGACAAAGAGCCATATATATATCTTCATATATATATATATGAATCAAGTTAATTTTATATACTAATATTTTTATATTGGTAAAATAAGGAATCCTGGAAAAATTTAAATTAAGAGAAGTGGTTCATTGAAGTATGTATATATATATACATACACAAAAAAAAATCTTAACAGGAAATTCTCTAAAATACTTGGGAAAAAGGAAGTGGGTCACTTCAGTTGGTATCAGAGCTATGTTGTTAAAACATAGCATAAATGTATTACCCAATTTTTCTTGTAGGGATAAAATTCTAAAAATAATAATAATAAATAAATATCTACAATAATGATAGAAATAAATATCTGTAGTAGAAATAGATTGCAGAAAATAATTAAATTAGAAATATGACTAACTAGCTATGCAATTGAATAGTGAATCATGGTAGGAAGACCACCAAGTCATGGAGCAGGACCCTCCAATACAACACCAATGGTTAACTTGCAAGGTTTGGTGAGGGCATTTAGAGAAGGAGCAGTGCACAGAGAAGAAAATCCTCATAAGGAACTAGCCAAACTATTGAAGACATTCTCAAATTTAGGAGGCAAGGATTTTGAAGGCATTGAGGGAGTTATGTGAGTGCAGACATGGATGAGAACTTTGGAAAGGATATTTGCAAATATGCAAATTAATGACCAAAGGAAGAGGCAGATAGCTTCAAGGAGACTCAAAGGGGCAGCTTTAGATTGGTGGGAGGTGATCATCACAGGAAGGCCAGAAAATGAGATAATATGGGATCAATTCAAGGAGATGCTTGAGGCAAGGTTTGTTCTAGCAACAGCTAAGGCAACATTGCTTAAGGAATTCATAAGGCTGAGGCAAGGACCAATGAGTGTGACTGAATACACTCAAAAATTTGAGAGTTTGTCCAAGTATGGAACTATGCTCATAGGAGATGAAGAATCAAAGAATTCAAGATTTATCCAAGGATTAAATGCAGGTCTGAGTAAAGCAATGTTACCATACAAGGATAAAACATTTGATCAAGTAATAGACCTTGCTCTTTCTTTTGAACAACATGACAATGCAAGGGAAAAATTTAGGAGCATGAGGGCTAATAATCAAAAGAAGGGGAAAAATAGAGCATATCCCTATGACAAAAAGAATAAGGATAAGAAAATGGAAGGAACAACCACTGGGGAAGCTAAGAGGAAGGTTACTTGTTATAATTGTGGCAAAGAAGGACACATGAGTAGTAAGTGTCAAGCAGCCAAGAAGGCACCATTCAGCTACTATAACTGTAGGAAGGAAGGTCATATTAAAAGAAACTGCCCAAAATTTAAAAAGGGAGCAAAGATAGGAGAACTTGAGGGCAAAGCAAAAGCAACTGCAGTGGGAAGTTCTGGACAATTGGAAGGTATACTTCTAATTAAAGATCACCCCATCTCAGTTATATATGACACAGGAGCAACACATTCACTAATATCCCAATACATAGTGAATAAATTGACTCTCACATGCTACTTAGTTGATAATCCCTTGTTTATTCAAAGCCCCATGGGTAGTTCTTGTTTGTTAGGATTAAAATGTCTGGGGGTAGAATTAAAAATAGGAGGAAATGTGTTTAAATCTGATTTGTTTGTATTGAAATACCCTGGAATAGGAATTATTTTAGGGGTAGATTGGTTGAGCAAATTCAAAGCAATTTTGAATTTGGAAAATTTCACTATTTCTCTGAAAACAGAAAATGGTAAAAATATTATAGTCATGAGTGAAATTGCTAAAATCAATTATTTTAACCAAATATGTAGCATGACTGAGAAAGAACTAGAGCTGGAAGACATAAAAATTATAAATGAATACCCAGATGTCTTTGGTGAAGTCATAGGTGTTCCAGAAAATAGGCAAGTAGAATTTCAAATAAGGCTAATCCCAGGAGCAAGTCTAATCATCAAGAAACCTACTAGGATGGGTCCTAAAGAATTAGTGGAGTTGAAACATCAGTTGGAAGAACTGGAGCAGAAAGGCTTCATAAGGCCTAGTTGTTCAAACTGGGGTTCTCCAGTTGTATTTGTGAAGAAGCATGATGGTACTTTGAGAATGTGCATTGATTACAAGGAATTTAACAAAGTCACCATTAAAAACAAATACCCACTCCCCATAATTGATGAACTATTTGATCAATTGAATGGAGCAAAGATTTTCTCAAGGCTAGATTTAGCCTCTGGGTTTCATCAGATGAAGATAGAGGAAGAAAGTATTAAGTATACTGCCTTCAACACAAGGTATGGATTATATGAATTTTTGGTGATGCCTTTTAGATTGACAAATGCACCATCATATTTTGTAGATCTAATGAATAGAACATTTAGAGATTTTCTAGACAAATTTGTGGTTGTCTTTATTGATGACATATTAGTGTATTCAAAATCAGAAGGAGAGCATGCAAAACACTTGCATCTGGTTTTGTCTAGACTGAGGGCACATGATTTAAAGGCTAAATTCTCTAAATGTACATTTTGGCAGAATGAAGTAAAATTTTTGGGGCACATTGTATCATAACAAGGGGTTAGTGTAGATCCAACCAAGGTGATAGCAGTGCAGTCATGGAATAGGCCCAAATCAGTAACTGAGGTGAGATCATTTTTGGGAATGGCAGGCTATTATAGGAGATTTATAAAAGACTTTGCAAGGATAGCTATTCCATTGACCAAGCTAACTAGAAAGGAGCAGCCATATGTGTGGACAGAGAAGTGTGAACAAGCTTTTTCATCACTAAAGAAGGCACTGGTGGAAGCTCCAGTCCTACAGGTTCCAGAGGGTAATGAAGGATTAGTAGTTTACACAGATGCTAGTGGATCTGGATTGGGGGCAGTGCTTATGCAACATGGTAGAGTCATAGCATATGCATCAAGGCAACTCAAGCCAAATGAAACTAGGTATGCTACACATGACTTAGAACTAGCTGCTGTAGTATATGCATTAAAACTATGGAGACATTACTTATTAGGTGCTAAGTTTGAATTGTTTACTGATCACAAGTCACTTAAATATTTGTTTTCCCAAAAAGACTTGAACATGAGGCAACATAGGTGGGTAGAATTTCTACCTGCCTATGATCTTGATATATTGTATACCCTTGGAAAAGCTAATAAAGTGGCAGATGCATTAAGTAGACATCAAGCAAAATTGGCAAGCTTAATGATGGCAGAGTTCAAGGATTTAACAATCCTTAGTGAGGTGGAAGTGAAAGAAGAGACTAGTGTATCAGATAAGACACACAGTGAGATGATTGAATATGGTAAATTAAGCAACATTTCCTTAAAATCAACACTGGTTGATAAAATAGGACAAATGCAGAATCAAGATATAAATTTGAAGGAGAAAAAGAACATGATATCACAAGGCATGACAGTGGAAAACTATGAGGTAGATGTTAAAGGATACTTAAGGAAAAGGGGGAAGCTCTGTCTACCAAATGTAGAGGAACTGAAGCAAGAAGTTATGGATGAGCGTCACAAAACAAAATATACTATCCATCCTGGTGGTACAAAAATGTACCATGATCTCAAGAGAAATTACTGGTGGCCAGGGATGAAAGGAGCAGTAGCAAAATATGTGGCCAATTCCTTGACATGTCAACAAGTAAAGGCAGACTATCAAAGACCCTCAGGTTTATTGCGACCTTTGGAAGTGCCTACTTGGAAATGGGAAAGTATATCAATGGATTTTGTGGATGGTTTGCCAAGAACAAGAAGGGGCAATGATAGTATTTGGGTAGTGGTTGATAGACTCACAAAAACAGCACACTTCATCCCAATAAGTTCAAACAGAAATGCTCACAAGCTAGCTCAATTGTTTGTGAAGGAGATAGTGAGATTGCACGGCATCCCCAAGGCTATCATTAGTGATAGAGATACTTTGTTTACTTCAAGGTTTTGGAGTAGCTTTCAAGAAGCTATGGGGATAGAACTAAGCCTAAGCACAGCCTACCACCCACAAACAGATGAGCAAACTGAGATTATTAATAAAGTTTTAGAAGATTTGCTGAGAGCATGCATACTTGATTTTGGAGGCAACTGGGAGGATCATATTTATTTAGCTGAGTTTGCTTATAATAATAGCTACCAGTCCACCATAGGAATGGCTCCATTTGAGGCTTTGTATGGAAAGCCTTGTTTATCTCCTACATGTTGGATGGAAGCTGGTGAAAGGGTGTTGTTTGGACCAGACCATGTAAAAGAAACTTCTACAAGAATTGAACTAGTGAGGCAAAGAATGAGAGTAGCTCAAGAGAGACAGAAAGCCTATGCAGATAAAAGGAGAAGGCCAGTAGAATTTGAGGTGGGAGACTATGTGTTTCTCAAAGTTTCACCAATGAGGAAAATATTGAGATTTGGCAATGCAGGGAAACTGTCACCAAGGTATATAGGACCATATGAAATTGTTCAAAGAATAGGAACTTTAGCTTATAGGTTGAAGTTACCAGAGGAATTGAGCAAAATACATGATGTATTTCATGTATCCCAATTGAGAAAATTGGTGCATGATAAAGAGTCCATTCTTGAATCACCTACACATGTTGAAATTCAAGAAAATCTGGTTTATAAAAAGGAACCAGTGGGCATTGTGGCTAGAGAAGAAAAGAAACTGAGAAATAAAATAATTAAACTAGTTAAAATCCAATGGAGTTTGGATGGAAATGATTGCACTTGGGAGGCTAAAGAGAGGACAAAGGATAAATATCCTAATCTGTTTTCTACTTAAAGGTATGTTTAAAAATTATGATGAGACCCTAAAAATATTTATGCATGTTTGATTGATTTAGAATGAATGAGTTTCTGAAATCTCATTCAATTGAACTTATGCTTTGTATACATTTGGATGGAAATGTATGAGAGAATAATTGTGGGACACAATTCCTTTTAAGGGGAGAGTATGTGAAGACCCAAAATTTTTGAGAATAAAAATTACTTTAAAATAAATACAAGAATGAATAAAGTAAATAAGAATGGGGAGAAAAATAGCTTGAAAATAAAATATCAGAAGTGAGTGAAGAAATTATGCAAGGAATAAATGTTTTTATACAATGATGAAAGGAAAATGATTAAGTATAAAATAAATTCAAAAATTCACATGATTTGAGTAGGTGTGAATATTGTATAGAAAGTATATATATACATATGATCAGAGAAGTATGGGATGTTAAAAATAAAAATCCTTTTGATAATTAAGTTGCATAGAAATCAGTCAAGAAATATTTATGAGTGAGAATGTATTTTTGAAATAAATATCAAAAGGGAATAAATATTTCAATAAATAATAAGAAGAAAAATAACTAAGGTATGAATGAGTTTTAAATACACATATCTTATGAATACTATAAATTTATAAGGCCAGAAAAATATTTGGGTAGTAAAATAACTTCTCTTGATAATTAAAATGCATACCAACTAGTCAAGTAATATTTATGGGTATGAATGCATTTTTGAAATAAATCAAGATAGATGATAAAAATTTGTTAGCTAAAAATCAAGCTTACAAAAGAAATGAGAAAAAGAAATATAAGGCTGAGTCACATAAAAATAATGTGCAAGGAAATCATGCAAATAGCATGTGCACAGAAAAGCAATGAGGCAACTGTTTTACTGAAAATGGAAACCAAGAGAAAATGGCACTTTTAACCATAAAGATGCATATATGAATCTCTAAGTAAGGTAAGGATAGAATGGGTTTTTCCTCCATTTAAACCTTAACAGAGTGATTTAAATCAGGGGAGGGGCAACAGTTGTTCTGGAGAGAAAACAGAGAAAACAAAAATTAAAATAAAATAAACTCACATTGCCTTCAGACCTGAGCATTCCCGGAGAGGAGCAAAGGAAGGTGAGTGATTAATCAATCTCATCAGGCTAAGGCATTAAGACCCAAGTTAAGGGCAGCCATTTTATTTTTGTGCTTGATCAACTTGTTTTTCTTTGAATAGATGAATGCTGAGAATGGTTGGGGTATTGATAAATCTTTGGTTGATGCTTTGATTTGTTTTGTTTGATTGTTTGATAAGAATAATGCCATGATCTCTGATATGGATCCAGTACCTTAAACCATCAGTTTGTGAATATGTTTAGTAAGATAAATACGTTTTATTATGAAGTAGGGTAATACTGGAAGATAAGCTAGGCAGTGTGAACAAAGGAGGTTCATGCTTATGTCTAGATTGTTTTAAATTGGAGATGAACAATGCAATAAATTATTTATGTGCTGATTTGTTCAGATCTAAAGTTAAAATGTTTTATGGGTTTTTCTCTAAAAAAAACCTTACCCTATGTTTACAATAGAATTAAGTATAAGAATTTTTATAGAATTCTACTGGATTTGTTTAAGAGATTATGACATTCTTGAATACAAGAGTTATGCAAGTGATAAAACAAATTTTGAATGAAACAAATGGAAAAAAAATGAAATAAAGCATTATTTTCATGAATAAAAGTTTGAACAGTTTAAATCCCTGAGTGAGTCAAACTCTCTCTGATTCATGGAAAAAGAAAGAAAGAATGTAAAAGCAATTCAAGAGTTAATAAATCTTTCTAAAATAATAAATGAGACTGGTCACTAGATTATAAAACTAATCTAGGAGTGAGGCCTTGATCTATTCATCATAAGGAGTATGATGGGTATGTGCATGACTTGTTTAAGTCCTATAGGCCTTTGTGCAGGGGTTAACAGAATTGAGTCCCTTGCAATGCACACATGGTGTTCAATGGCAAAGAGATATGACCAAATTAAATTAATAAATCAAGATTTAGAGCTGAACTATGGAATTAAAATGAGTTAATTCCATAAGAGTATGTGTACATGTATACTGTATTGAATGATTGAATGGTTGCTTGTGTGCATGAGTGTAGTAGGAGCTTAGACACACATATATATATACCCAGTTACATTATAAATCCAAATTGCATCTAGCATATTATTACTCTGCACAACAATTTAAAAATGACAAGTTATTATATTTTGATTTCACTCATACCAGAATTTTATTTCTGACCCTATTTGTTGCTTTGTAACATCTGGGGTGTCTCATTTTTATTGAGGCAGCTCTAGATGTTGCTGCAGGAAAGGAAGCATAAGAAACTTGTATGCATGGACAATTGAAGATTTACTTGCATTTAGAATGTTTAAGAAGTTTGGCAGAAGTGTTGTAATAATTAGGCCAGGCCAAAAATATTATTATGTTTTAAGTATTTTCTGGATTGATATGTGTTTGCTTTGTTTTTATGAGAAGAGAACATGTAAGAATTTTAGTATTATATATATATGCATATGTGGGTTTCTGATTTAAGTAGCTGATTTGCATAGTCTCTGGTGAAGTATGATATAGGAGATCATGCCATGTAATTTGATATGTGATCATGTCCCCTTTGGCAATGTCTGATGAATTCTTAAAATGGTAGAGTAGAAATAATCATAGGAAGAAAGGAATATAGCACAATCAATGAATCTTGTAAAAGTTGAGTTGAACCAAAACTGGGCTGACCAGAAATACATGAATATGACTTATAACTGATATAAGTACATAGTTAACCTGAAATGAAATTTATAACTTTAGTCTAGGCATTTAAATTACAGTAGAAGTTGCATTGCTTTGTGAAGTAGATACATATATATATTTTGGTAAAACTTGTAGGTCTCACTGCACCATGCTCACACATTTTATTACCTAAATACAAGACTCAAGTCTGAGTGCATTTGATCATGATCAACTTGAGGCTATTAAAAATGACTTGCAGTCCTGTTTGTAATAGACAAGACCATCACCACATAACTCTTTAGACACTACCACAAGTTGTTTAGAATACTTCAGTTGTTTACTTGATAAGTTCACCTGAGAATTTTGTATTAATTTGGTTTGTAACATGGCTTTAACTATTTTGCTTTGATCATATGCTAAGTCCTAGATTAGTATATGTGTTTGCATATGTACTCTGACTAAATACATTATTTCCCCTGCTTGAACCTCAATCTAGTTTAACATCTGATCATTCATAGGATCCTTGTTTATCATGTAAGTTAGAACATGAATACCCTTACCCGACCCAAAATTGTGTGAATATGAACCAGGAACCCCGGGCTAATTTATAATGAGTAAGTTATCTTAGACACCCTGATATGTAGCATAGAATCTAGTAGTGGCAAATTACAAAATCCCAGAATCTGAATTTTCTGCTTGAAAAATTCAGGGATCAAATAATCTGAGGATTAAAACAAGAAAATAAGAAAAATGGAGTTATTTGACTTTATAATCAAGCTTGAGTTTTAAAAAAAAATGAATAGAAAAGGCTATGTGACACCATATCTCTGGAATATGAGAGATTAGGTGTGATTGAATTTCTTTGTCAATTTAAATTACTCTGATAGACAAAGTGCCATATATATATATCTTTATATATATATATATATATGAATCAAGTTAATTTTATATACTAATATTTTTATATTGGTAAAATAAGGAATCCTGGAAAAATTTAAATTAAGAGAAGTGGTCCATTTAAGTTTGTATATATATACATACACAAAAAAAATCTTAACAGGAAATTCTCTAAAATACTTGGGAAAAAGGAAGTGGGTCACTTCAGTTGGTATCAGAGCTATGTTGTTAAAACATAGCATAAATGTATTACCCAATTTTTCTTGTAGGGATAAAATTCTAAAAAAATAATAATAAATAAATATCTACAATAATGATAGAAATAAATATCTGCAGTAGAAATAGATTGCAGAAAATAATTAATTTAGAAATATGACTAACTAGCTATGCAATTGAATAGTGAATCATGGTAGGAAGACCACCAAGTCATGGAGCAGGACCCTCCAATACAACACCAATGGATAACTTACAAGATTTGGTGAGGGCATTTAGAGAAGGAGCAGTGCACAGAGAAGAAAATCCTCATGAGGAACTAGCCAAACTATTGAAGACATTCTCAAATTTAGGAGGCAAGGATTTTGAAGGCACTGAGGGAGTTATGGGAGTGCAGACATGGCTGAGAACTTTTGAAAGGATATTTGCAGATATGCAAATTAATGACCAAAGGAAGAGGCAGATAGCTTCAAGGAGACTCAAAGGAGAAGCTTTAGATTGGTGGGAGGTGATCATCACAGGAAGGCCAGAAAATGAGATAACATGGGATCAATTCAAGGAGATGCTTGAGGTAAGGTTTGTTCTAGCAATAGCTAAGGCAACATTGCTTGAGGAATTCATAAGGCTGAGGCAATGACCAATGAGTGTGACTGAATACACTCAAAAATTTGAGAGTTTGTCCAAGTATGGAACTATGCTCATAGGAGATGAAGAATCAAAGAATTCAAGATTTATCCAAGGATTAAATGCAGGTCTGAGTAGAGAAATGTTACCATACAAGGATAAAACATTTGATCAAGTAATAGACCTTGCTCTTTCTTTTAAACAACATGACAATGCAAGGGAAAAATTTAGGAGCATGAGGGCTAACAATCAATAGAAGGGGAAAAATAGAGCATATCCCTATGACAAAAAGAATAGGGATAAGAAAATGGAAGGAACAACCACTGGGGAAGCTAAGAAGAAGGTTACTTGTTATAATTGTGGCAAAGAAGGACACATGAGTAATAAGTGTCAAGCAGCCAAGAAGGCACCATTCAGCTGCTATAACTGTGGGAAGGAAGGTCATATTAAAAGAAACTGCCCAGAATTCAAAAAGGGAGCAAAGATAGGAGAACTTGAGGGCAAAGCAAAAGCAAATGCAGTGGGAAGTTCTGGACAATTGGAAGGTATAATTCTAATTAAAGATCACCCCATCTCAGTTATATATGACACAGGAGCAACACATTCACTAATATCCCAAGACATAGTGAATAAATTGACTCTCACATGCTACTTAGTTGATAATCCCTTGTTTATTCAAAGCCCCCTGGGTAGTTCTTGTTTGCTAGGATTAAAATGTCTGGGGGTAGAATTAAACATAGGAGGAAATGTGTTTAAATCTGATTTGTTTGTATTGAAATACCCTGGAATAGGAATTATTTTAGGGGTAAATTGGTTGAGCAAATTCAAAGCAATTTTGAATTTGGAAAATTTCACTATTTCTCTGAAAACAGAAAATGGTAAAAATATTATAGTCATGAGTGAAATTGCTAAAATCAATTACTTTAAGCAAATATGTAGCATGACTGAGAAAGAACTAGAGCTGGAAGACATAAAAATTATAAATGAATACCTAGATGTCTTTGGTGAAGTCATAGGTGTTCCAGAAAATAGGCAAGTAGAATTTCAAATAAGGCTAATCCCAGGAGCAAGTCCAATCATCAAGAAACCTACTAGGATGGGTCCTAAAGAATTAGTGGAGTTGAAACATTAGTTGGAAGAACTGGAGCAGAAAGGCTTCATAAGGGCTAGTAGTTCAAACTGGGGTTCTCCAGTTGTATTTGTGAAGAAGCATGATGGTACTTTGAGAATGTGCATTGATTACAGGGAATTAAACAAAGTCACCATTAAAAACAAATACCCACTCCCCAGAATTGATGATCTATTTGATCAATTGAATGGAGCAAAGATTTTCTCAAGGCTAGATTTAGCCTCTGGGTTTCATCAGATGAAGGTAGAGGAAGAAAGTATTAAGTATACTGCCTTCAACACAAGGTATGGATTATATGAATTTTTGGTGATGCCTTTTAGATTGACAAATGCACCATCACATTTTGTAGATCTAATGAATAGAACATTTAGAGATTTTCTAGACAAATTTGTGGTTGTCTTTATTAATGACATATTAGTGTATTCAAAATCAGAAGGAGAGCATGCAAAATACTTACATCTGGTTTTGTCTAGACTGAGGGCACATGATTTAAAGGCTAAATTCTCTAAATGTACATTTTGGCAGAATGAAGTAAAATTTTTGGGGCACATTGTATCACAACAAGGGGTTAGTGTAGATCCAACCAAGGTGATAGCAGTGTAGTCATGGAATAGGCCCAAATCAGTAACAGAGGTGAGATCATTTTTGGGAATGGCAGGCTATTATAGGAGATTTATAAAAGACTTTGCAAGGATAGCTATTCCATTGACCAAGCTAACTAGAAAGGAGCAGCCATATGTGTGGACAGAGAAGTGTGAACAAGATTTTTCATCACTAAAGAAGGCACTGGTGGAAGCTCCAGTCTTACAGGTTCCAGAGGGTAATGAAGGATTAGTAGTTTACACAGATGCTAGTGGATCTGGATTAGGGGCAGTGCTTATGCAACATGGTAGAGTCATAGCATATGCATCAAGGCAACTCAAGCCAAATGAAACTAGGTATGCTACACATGACTTAAAACTAGCTGCTGTAGTATATGCATTAAAACTATGGAGACATTACTTATTAGGTGCTAAGTTTGAATTGTTTACTGATCACAAGTCACTTAAATATTTGTTTTCCCAAAAAGACTTGAACATGAGTCAACATAGGTGGGTAGAATTTCTAGCTGCCTATGATCTTGATATATTGTATACCCCTGGAAAAGCTAATAAAGTGGCAGATGCATTAAGTAGACATCAAGCAAAATTGGCAATCTTAATGATGGCAGAGTTCAAGGATTTAACAATCCTTAGTGAGGTGGAAGTGAAAGAAGAGACTAGTGTATCAGATAAGACACACAGTGAGATGATTGAATATGGTAAATTAAGCATCATTTCCTTCAAATCAACACTGGTTGATAAAATAGGACGAATGCAGAATCAAGATATAAATTTGAAGGAGAAAAAGAACATGATATCACAAGGCATGACAGTGGAAAACTATGAGGTAGATGATAAAGGATACTTAAGGAAAAAGGGGAAGCTCTGTCTACCAAATGTAGAGGAACTGAAGCAAGAAGTTATGGATGAGCATCACAAAAAAAAATATACTATCCATCCAGGTGGTACAAAAATGTACCATGATCTCAAGAGAAATTACTGGTGGCCAGGGATGAAAGGAGCAGTAGCAAAATATGTGGCCAATTGCTTGACATGTCAACAAGTAAAGGCAGACTATCAAAGACCCTTAGGTTTACTGCGACCTTTGGAAGTGCCTACTTGGAAATGGGAAAGTATATCAATGGATTTTGTGGATGGTTTGCCAAGAACAAGAAGGGGCAATGACAGTATTTGGGTAGTGGTTGATAGACTCACAAAAACAGCACACTTCATCCCAATAAGTTCAAACAGAAATGCTCACAAGCTAGCTCAATTGTTTGTGAAGGAGATAGTGAGATTGCACGGCATCCCCAAGACTATCATTAGTGATAGAGATACTTTGTTTACTTCAAGGTTTTGAAGTAGCTTTCAAGAAGCTATGGGATAGAACTAAGCCTAAGCACAGCCTACCACCCACAAACAGATGGGCAAACTGAGATTATTAATAAAGTTTTAGAAGATTTGCTAAGAGCATGCATACTTGATTTTGGAGGCAACTGGGAGGATCATATTTATTTAGCTGAGTTTGCTTATAATAATAGCTACCCGTCCACCATAGGAATGGCTCCATTTGAGGCTTTGTATGGAAAGCCTTGTTTATCTCCTGCATGTTGGATGGAAGCTGGTGAAAGGGTGTTGCTTGGACCAGACCATGTAAAAGAAACTTCTACAAGAATTGAACTAGTGAGGCAAAGAATGGGAGTAGCTCAAGAGAGACAGAAAGCCTATGCAGATAAAAGGAGAAGGCCAGTAGAATTTGAGGTGGGAGACTATGTGTTTGTCAAAGTTTCACCAATGAGGAAATTATTGAGATTTGGCAATGCAGGGAAACTGTCACCAAGGTATATAGGACCATATGAAATTGTTCAAAGAATAGGAACTTTAGCTTATAGGTTGAAGTTACCAGAGGAATTGAGCAAAATACATGATGTATTTCATGTATCCCAATTGAGAAAATGGGTGCATGATAAAGAGTCCATTCTTGAATCACCTACACATGTTGAAATTCAAGAAAATATGGTTTATAAAAAGGAACCAGTAGGCATTGTGGCTAGAGAAGAAAAGAAACTGAGAAATAAAATAATTAAACTAGTTAAAATCCAATGGAGTTTGGATGGAAATGATTGCACTTGGGAGGCAGAAGAGAGGATAAAGGATAAATATCCTAATCTATTTTCTGCTTAAAGGTATGTTTAAAAATTATGATGAGACCCTAAAATTATTTATGCATGTTTGATTGATTTAGAATGAATGAGTTTCTAAAATTTCATTCAATTGAACTTATGCTTTGTATACATTTGGATGGAAATGTATGAGAGAATAATTGTGGGACACAATTCCTTTTAGGGGGAGAGTATGTGAAGACCCAAAATTTTTGAGAATAAAAATTACTTTAAAATAAATACAAGAATGAATAAAGTAAATAAGAATGGGGAGAAAAATAGCTTGAAAATAAAATATCAGAAGTGAGTGAAGAAATTATGCAAGGAATAAATGTTTTTATACAGTGATGAAAGGAAAATGATTAAGTATAAAATAAATTCAAAAATTCACATGATTTGAGTAGGTGTGAATATTGTATAGAAAGTATATATATACATATGATCAGAGAAGTATGGGATGTTAAAAATAAAAATCCTTTTGATAATTAAGTTGCATAGAAATCAGTCAAGAAATATTTATGAGTGAGAATGTATTTTTGAAATAAATATCAAAAGGGAATAAATATTTCAATAAATAATAAGAAGAAAAATAACTAAGGTATGAATGAGTTTTAAATACACATATCTTATGAATACTATAAATTTATATGGCCAGAAAAATATTCGGGTAGTAAAATAACTTCTCTTGATAATTAAAATGCATACCAACTAGTCAAGTAATATTTATGGGTATGAATGCATTTTTGAAATGAATCAAGATAGATGATAAAAATTTGTTAGCTAAAAATCAAGCTTACAAAAGAAATGAGAAAAAGAAATATAAGGCCGAGTCACATAAAAATAATGTGCAAGGAAATCATGCAAATAGCATGTGCACAGAAAAGCAATGAGGCAACTGTTTTACTGAAAATGGAAACCAAGAGAAAATGGCACTTTTAGCCATAAAGATGCATATATGAATTTCTGAGTAAGGTAAGGATAGAATGGGTTTTTCCTCCATTTAAACCCTAACAGAGTGATTTAAATCAGGGGAGGGGCAACAGTTGTTCTGGAGAGAAAACAGAGAAAACAAAAATTAAAATAAAATAAACTCACATTGCCTTCAGACCTGAGCATTCCCGGAGAAGAGCAAAGGAAGGTGAGTGATTAATCAATCTCATGAGGCTAAGGCATTAAGACCCAAGTTAAGGGCAGCCATTTTATTTTTGTGCTTGATCAACTTGTTTTTCTTTGAATAGATGAATGCTGAGAATGGTTGGTGTATTGATAAATCTTTGGTTGATGCTTTGATTTGTTTTGTTTGATTGTTTGATAAGAATAATGCCATGATCTCTGATATGGATCCAGTACCTTAAACCATCAGTTTGTGAATATGTTTAGTAAGATAAATACGTTTTATTATGAAGTAGGGTAATACTGGAAGATAAGCTAGGCAGTGTGAACAAAGGAGGTTCATGCTTATGTCTAGATTGTTTTAAATTGGAGATGAACAATGCAATAAATTATTTATGTGCTGATTTGTTCAGATCTAAAGTTAAAATGTTTTATGGGTTTTTCTCTAAAAAAAACCTTACCCTATGTTTACAATAGAATTAAGTATAAGAATTTTTATAGAATACTACTGGATTTGTTTAAGAGATTATGACATTCTTGAATACAGGAGTTATGCAAGTGATAAAACAAATTTTGAATGAAACAACTGGAAAAAAAATGAAATAAAGCATTATTTTCATGAATGAAAGTATGAACAGTTGAAATCCCTGAGTGAGTCAAACTTTCTCTGATTCATGGAAAATGAAAGAAAGAATGTAAAAGCAATTCAAGAGTTAATAAATCTTTCTGAAATAAGAAATGAGACTGGTCACTAGATTATAAAACTAATCTAGGAGTGAGGCCTTGATCTATTCATCATAAGGAGTATGATGGGTATGTGCATGACTTGTTTAAGTCCTATATGCCTTTGTGCAGGGGTTAACAGAATTGAGTCCCTTGCAATGCACACATGGTGTTCAATGGCAAAGAGATATGACCAAATTAAATTAATAAATCAAGATTTAGAGCTAAACTATGGAATTAAAATGAGTTAATTCCATAAGAGTATGTGTACCTGTATACTGTATTGAATGATTGAATGGTTGCTTGTGTGCATGAGTGTAGTAGGAGCTTAGACACACATATATATATACCCAGTTACATTATAAATCCAAATTGCATCTAGCATATTATTACTCTGCACAACAATTTAAAAATGACAAGTTATTATATTTTGATTTCACTCATACCAGAATTTTATTTCTGACCCTATTTGTTGCTTTGTAACATCTGGGGTGTCTCATTTTTATTGAGGCAGCTCTAGATGTTGCTGCAGGAAAGGAAGCATAAGAAACTTGTATGCATGGACAATTGAAGATTTACTTGCATTTAGAATGTTTAAGAAGTTTGGCAGAAGTGTTGTAATAATTAGGCCAGGCCAAAAATATTATTATGTTTTAAGTATTTTCTGGATTGATATGTGTTTGCTTTGTTTTTATGAGAAGAGAACATGTAAGAATTTTAGTATTATATATATATGCATATGTGGGTTTCTGATTTAAGTAGCTGATTTGCATAGT
This sequence comes from Allium fistulosum, assembly GCA_030737815.1. Taxonomy (NCBI): domain Eukaryota; kingdom Viridiplantae; phylum Streptophyta; class Magnoliopsida; order Asparagales; family Amaryllidaceae; genus Allium; species Allium fistulosum. The sequence goes on from CM060908.1 coordinate 720,513,255, forward strand.
CTCTGGTGAAGTATGATATAGGAGATCATGCCATGTAATTTGATATGTGATCATGTCCCCTTTGGCAATGTCTGATGAATTCTTAAAATGGTAGAGTAGAAATAATCATAGGAAGAAAGGAATATAGCACAATCAATGAATCTTGTAAAAGTTGAGTTGAACCAAAACTGGGCTAACCAGAAATACATGAATATGACTTATAACTGATATAAGTACATAGTTAACCTGAAATGAAATTTATAACTTTAGTCTAGGCATTTAAATTACAGTAGAAGTTGCATTGCTCTGTGAAGTAGATACATATATATATTTTTGTAAAACTTGTAGGTCTCACTGCACCATGCTCACACATTTTATTACCTAAATACAAGACTCAAGTCTGAGTGCATTTGATCATGATCAACCTGAGGCTATTAAAAATGACTTGCAGTCCTGTTTGTAATAGACAAGACCATCACCACATAACTCTTTAGACACTACCACAAGTTGTTTAGAATACTTCAGTTGTTTACTTGATAAGTTCACCTGAGAATTTTGTATTAATTTGGTTTGTAACATGGCTTTAACTATTTTGCTTCAATCATATGCTAAGTCCTAGATTAGTATATGTGTTTGCATATGTACTCTGACTAAATACATTATTTCCCCTGCTTGAACCTCAATCTAGTTTAACATCTGATCATTTATAGGATCCTTGTTTATCATGTAAGTTAGAACATGAATACCCTTACCTGACCCAAAATTGTGTGAATATGAACTAGGAACCCTGGGCTAATTTATAATGAGTAAGTTATCTTAGACACCCTGATATGTAGCATAGAATCTAGTAGTGGCAAATTACAAAATCCCAGAATCTGAATTTTCTGCTTGAAAAATTTAGGGATCAAATAATCTGAGGATTAAAACAAGAAAATAAGAAAAATGGAGTTATTTGACTTTATAATCAAGCTTGAGTTTTAAAAAAAATGAATAGAAAAGGCTATGTGACACCATATCTCTGGAATATGAGAGATTAGGTGTGATTGAATTTCTTTGTCAATTTAAATTACTCTGATAGACAAAGTGCCATATATATATCTTCATATATATATATATGAATCAAGTTAATTTTATATACTAATATTTTTATATTGGTAAAATAAGGAATCCTGGAAAAATTTAAATTAAGAGAAGTGGTCCATTGAAGTATGTATATATATATATATACACAAACAAAAAAAAATCTTAACAGGAAATTCTCTAAAATACTTGGGAAAAAGGAAGTGGGTCACTTCAGAAAAAAATCCTCAAATCAACACGAGGAGTATTTTAAATAAGAAAAGATGAGAATGCAGACTACAAGTAGTCGGATATTCTCTTTTATATATAATAGAATATATTCTTTTTATGGATTCTTCGAACGATTCTAGCAAATGAACGAACTTTCTCATCCTAAAAAAAAATTAAACTCCGTTTTGTTTGCCATTTTAGTTTTTAGTTTCAGTTCAAAAAAACGCATGCCCTATCTTTCTTTAAAAAACAATCAATTGAAAAATGAAATTAACATACAAAATAGAAAACAAGTTTATTTTGTTTTTCGTGTTTTGAGAAATAACGAAAACTATCTATCCTTCCGTCCGTCCTCCATCCCCTTTGTCGCCCCCTCCACCCTCTCTGTGTCCCTCCATTCTTGTCATAATGGTTTAGAATTTTAATTCTTTTCTCTCCTTCTATTTATATTTTGTAATGAATGCTAAAAAAACAAAAAATTTAAAATAAAACTAAACGGCCCTTTGTGTCTTCAACCATTCCCTTTTTGTTCCATAATGTTATGAAATTTCGTAGGATGAGTTTATGGATGTAATTTTAGACAAGAATGGGTTAGGATTGGACTAATTTGTGAATTCAAATTTGTACATTTGAGTGGAAAATGAGTAACACCTTTACTTTTAGATTTCAACCTTTCACAAACTAATCTCAAACAAAAATTCGAAAGCCACTCTCTATGGTAGTTTTCAAACTTTTATTGATCTTACGCTTCTTCTTCATATGCGACATGCTTCTTCCAAGACGAACTAATTTAAATGATTTATCAAATCTTTCGGTTTTATTTGGTTTTTTAATATATTTTACAGTGGATTCTACTTCTTTAAAATGTGTTTTTTCTATTTTATCTAACATTTTCTTCATAATTTATTAATTCTATAGATTTTTTGCTTATTATGCATTCATTTTGTAGATATTTGCAAAACAAAAAAGAAGGACCATTAGCTTAATTGGCAAGTAATAAAGCGCTTTTAATTGATATTCTAGTGGTCTTAGATTGAACCCGACACATCAAAATGAGTTCTGCTTGAATAAGGTATCACTCTTATTCCCAATAAATAGAATCGAGGTTATTTCAAAGATTTGTACTTTTTACTGCAAATATCTGCATATTTTTGTGCAAATATTTTTGCAATTTTTTATATATATATTTATAGTTTAAAGTGCATTTATTTGCAGAATTTCAAATATTTTCAAAACGTTTAGTTTTTCTTCATATATTTGCAATGTATGCATATTTTATAAATATATGCAAAAACAACTTTATAGTTTTGAAAACACTTTGCAAATATTTGTGGAAATATTTGCAAATATGTACAAAATATTATTGTTCATTTTTCATTCATTTTGCAAAAATTTGCAAAAGTGTGAATTATTTTTGCACATATTTGTAAAATAAATGTAGAACAGGTATTGTTTATATTTTTATGCAACATTCTAATTTTGAACTATTTTCTCCTTTTGTACTTCCTTTGATGATTGTATTTTATTTTTGTTGGAGTTCATTGTTATTACATGAACTTCGACTGAATAAGTAAGAAAATGGCATCACTTAAGAAGTTACAGTAATTTAGGGATTTGAGGGTAATTTGAATGCAATATTTTCAGTAGAAGTGAGTGCATTTTTGTAGCTTGATTGGAAGGGGGTTTGTGGTCTAGAAACTTAATAAGGGTGTTTTCCAAAATTACAATTTATTGCCTTAATTTTTATTTGTCAAATAAACTTATAAATAATTAATCATTATTAATTGATACTGCTAGCATATATATGATAAATACTACAATAGATTAAATACTACAACATGTTCATTACATAAAGTAATAGATAAACAAGCAATACATCAAATATCAAATTTAATTTTGTTTATGGACTAAATTTTGGACCTAGGTCTTGTTACTGAACTCAAATAGTACTCTGGGTAAAAACATATGCAACAACACTTTATTAATTTGGCCGTTTTTTAGTTTAAAGGTATGTGGATGAAGTATATAATGTTGTAGCTAATATTGTATTTATGTGCATACCATATTTGTAAGATTAATGTGGTATGCACGTGTTGGAGAAGTGATTAAAAAGGGTTTGAAATCAAATTTAAAAATAGTAAAAAATGTGTGTGAGTGATAATTGTAAATAGAGTATTGATATCTGAAAGGAGTGTAATGTTGGATTATTTAATGTTGATAACTTATTTTTGTTTTTTTCAATTCGTTTTTTGGTTGTTCAATTTATGTTTTTATTTCTAATACATTATTTTTAACATATAATCACTTACCAAGTTTTGAGCTAGGTGATTGATTCACAAATTCATACAATTTCACAAGGTTTGGTTTAGTATTTGTCCTCTACAATCTGTGCATTTTTGCAATTCAAATCTAGTACAATGCAAGTTTATTACAATATAATGCAAATCAAATTTAACACCATGCATGTAAATTATTATAGTTCAACTGATATTTTTTGATATAATGAAAACATGAAATTTTGTGTATGACATAGTTAATGTCCTTTTTGACTACAAGGACAGTCCATATTTTTGTCTCAAGAATGAAGTTTCAATGAAAATACGGTGGAAGTTCAAAAAAATTCAAATGACATGACAAAACGCTAAATTATTGTTTTTTAGTTGTCAGCAAAGACCTTATAGGAGGGCATAATAGTCATCGATGGCGATTCTGGTTATGGCGACTAAATTAGCTGACGTGAAGGCATCATGAGATGTTATGGTGATGACGTTGGTGTTAGGAATAGAGGCCTGCTAAGACGTTGGAGTTGGAGCGACGATAGTGTTTTCAAATTTGAAATGTTCTTGTGGTGGTGATGCTTGTTATTGCTTCAAAGTGATCAGCCAAGATATTATGTGGTGATGGTGGCTACGGATCATCCACTTCAAATTTAGTAAGAAGAAGATACCTCAAATAATACCATTATCAAGTAGCATTTTGTATATTGTTTTCGAAAAAAATAGAATATGTATATTTTCCTCATAATGCTATTTTGTAGTAGCGTTTTATGATATGCAGTGATATTTTATGAGTTGTACTGGCATTTTATGAATTGTAGTATTATTTTATGTAAAGTAAAAAAATGGCATAGTATTTAATGTTGCAGTGCTATCTTGTAGTAACGTATTTTATCGTAGTGCTGCTCATATTAATATTACGTGATGTGGAATTGCATACAATAATTTATGTTAATGTTACTATATATTATCATTTCAATCTTTGTTATATATATATTTAGTTTTTTATGATTTAGTGTTACATTTTATTACTATTTAGTTTAATATATGTTTTTTTATATGTTTGTTGCATTGTTTTTAGACTTTATATTTTTTTATCAAGTATTTAGTACCGCCACTTAATTTTGTGAAATATTTTCTTACAATGCTATTATATAACAGCATTTTGAACCTTTACTTTTTAAAAGTATTTATCTATTTTTTTTGAAATATATTTCTATAAAACAACTGTACAGTTGCATTTCTAACTGCAATTTTTTTTTCAAATAATAATTTGTTCATACAACGATACTGTATAGTATCATTTGCATAATTATTGCTACTTTTTGCTGCCATTGGTTATTGTTCATGAAGTGGGTAAAAAGAGGTTGGAAGTAGCGACGTGGTGAGGCGACGAAGCAGGTTGCTCATTAGGTGATGAGATAACATTGCATGCTTGTATTTGGAGTAAATAAGGTTTTTCAGGTTTAGATGGTTAATGAGTGATGGCTAAAGAGGTGAAGGTGATTGGTCTGGTGACCGTAGATGGAGTGACTATAAGTGGAGTGGCGATAGTAGGTGAGGTGGTGATGGTGATGGATGCCAGGATGTGGATGACATGATTTTATAATAAGGAAATGTGAGCTTTGTTTGCCATTCTCACTAATTTCCCAATTTGGTGTCCTAGAAACCTAAAATGGACACAAGTTTGTCCTTAAAACAAAATACGCATGATGAAAATTAAATTAATACAAAGAAAGTCAATTTTTAATATAATACAACCCAAGTGTTGTAAAGCAAAAGTGATATTGTAACAATGGAAGCCATTTTTGAATGCAACATGGATCAATTTTGGATACTATGAAAGACATCTATATCATAAATCAATTTAACCATTACTTTTTTCAACTTTTGAAAATTCAAGCAATTTCTCCTTTACCTTTTCAACTTCTAGTTCTTAGTTATAGTTTTGAAGCGGTAATTAATCGTCAAGGGAATTCGATCCCAAATCTAACTCATGTCTTGGTGGTTCAAACCCAGGACCTTTTGATCAACAACTTGAGATCTTACCATTTGAGCTAGTGGACCCTGACTTCCTTTTATTTTCTCACTTAAATATAGGTAGTTCCCTTTCATCTTCTTAGTCAAGAATCGACTAAAGTTTTCCAAGTTCCATTTTGTTCTTTATGCTCTATTCATTTGTGCATCGGAATCAGATATACATCTGCCTACTTAGTTTCATCATCTTTGAGAATTGTATACAGCTAGGGACAATTAAATTTTAACCCTATTAGGTTCTCAAAATCTGCATCATATTCAACAACATAGAAAAACTATCTGATCTCCTATTTGTATTTTAGTTGTAGATTTTAAACTTCTATATTTTATATTGTTATTTTTTATATTGCTTTAGATCTGCTTAACAATAAGGGATTGAACAAACATAGATGTAAGCGATTTTCGATATTTACAACTTATTACGCTACTAAAGATGTCTATGGGCATAATTATGGGCATTTTATCATATATAAAATTTATTTCTAATTAACTATAGTTCATATATTCTTTTTGAAAACATTTTTGGTCCATAAATTTACATATACAAATAAGTAGCTATATATAACTTCATTAATTTGTTAATTTGGAAGCTAGTTTGAACACGATTGCCGGTTTTTTTGGTTATTACTATAACATCGATAAATTTTCACTATTTAAAAATGATTTATATAGGTCATGAAATGAAGTGAAAAAATATGGTTTGATAGAGTTAGTGGTATGACCTAGGAGCAATTGTGTAACTTGTTACATAAATCTAACTCGATAACCCGCTTTATTTGAAATAAAGGTGTTTCATTTCTGTCATATACTCATTATAAAATATTATAAATAATTAATTATTTAATTTATGTATATATATATATGTATATATTAGAAAATCCATAAATGATGTGTTAGTGATAGCAGTTACAAATAGTTGAAACCATGAGTATTGTATCACAATATGATATGCACATCATTTTAAATATTCTTAGTCAAGATGTATCGAGACTGGACATTATGCCTCTGTTGAGACTAGATTACGTAAATCTCTCTAAATGTTGAGCAGTGTATTACCCATGGATGTTGGGTGCACCAACAGGTTACATACTGATAGTTATTGAGTAACCATGGAATGACTCGCTCGACAGCTTTCGGTTGGTTAATATAACTAAGGTCAAATAGAAAATATTGAAGTGATTAATTTATACAGTTCTCTTGACTTGAGAATACTATTAATCTTCAATATGAAAGCTCTACTTTCATTATAATAAAATTGTGGCACGATGTCCATCGAACGACTATGGTTGGGTCGAGTGGAAGTATTGGAAGTGAAACACTATTCAAAAGAGGATTCGTCTCCTTAGTTATATGGGGCCAGTACTGCGTTCAACTGTAGTTAGCTCAAAGTCAAAATCAGAGTAGTACGGTTAATAGTAAAGTTATTATTGAACCAAGTACTTTGTTTTGGACTAACAAAGTTGAATATGGAAGATGTTGGAATTTTGACAAAAACCAAATTTCATAAGTCTTGATATGATATAGTTTTGACGAAGAGAATTGGTGGACATAACTGTCACTACTGAGCAACATTTAATAAAGTATAATTGGATTTTACCGAAACCAAGTAAGCAATAAGTATGGCCAAAATGTCACCCCACGTGCTAAATTACATGTAAACATTAATATTCGAATTGTTCAATATTAACCGCTGACCAAATTTACACCTAAGAATCACACGACAGAAACATTAAATACTCCTTTTACCGCCTGATATAATTAATTTATAATTATTGAAAATTGATAAAATTAATTAATATTTATGAAATATTAATTATAAAATTTTATTTGATGTGTTGAACAAAATTAAAAGTATGTTTATAATAGTTATAAATATACTGAACGATATACGATATCGGTAAGCATTTATATTATATTTAAGTGTAGAATTTTTTGTTCAGGCTTAAGAATTGAAATACAAGAGCTAACGACTTTGGAATTATAATTTGATTCAAGGAGGACACTTCTTTGTTTCAACATAAGAATCATAGGCATTGGGGAAAGGTCCTCTTTTCAATTTAATTGAGTTAAACTTATTTACCATACTGTACATATAAATTAGTTAGGAAATTATAATGAATCAATATGAATGCCGTCATATTGGGATGGTTGAACATATGTGTGTATGAATATAAAAAAAATTCATTTGCTTATTCATGTTAATCATTGCTCACAAAAAACATTTTGAAATTAATATTGATTTTATGATCACTTTCTTTTAGCAATTCATTTATACACTAATGTTTACATTTTATGAAACATGTTTTAATCCATATGTGCATGTGTGTGTATTTTGAAAATGGATTCCTTTTATCGCTATTATATAAATTACAAAGTACAATCAAATAAAATGGCTCAATAATAACATGCCTATATAGTGCCTACAATAAAATACGTCTTTGTACATCGCATTTCCAAACTACTTGAAACGTTACTTATATCATTCTTCAATTGAATTTCTGCATCTGTCTAAGTTACTTGACATCGTTCCTCATATCATTTAATGTTTTCCACTCAATTATAAAGTGGTGCTATTAAGCCCAGTAATTCGTGGCCCAACATATCAATTCCTTTTTGCCTGTAGAAGAGGACCATCATAGTGCATCACGTGTATGTCAAAACTGTTCTTCCCACATGTAGCGACCCGCCTTTTTGACCATCGAAAGTCGACACCGAACACTACCACCGTGTTCCAATGCCGTGCATCTAATCGACAAAAGGGTATATTGTTAGGGTAAATAAAAAGAAAAGAACTGAGAAAAACAAAATCTCACAGCAGAATCAACAACATATAATATAACAAGGACAATAGAAACTATCACTCTAAACATACGGAGTATTTTAGAGTTAAAAACAAACCTTATTAGCTAGACAGTTATAAAATCCTGACCTTACAAATGCCGATAGGTATACTATAAAATACAAAAGAAAATAAAATACTACGATAGGTGAATCTTCATCTCCCCTTCAAGACCTCCATAACACCATGGACAACCTGGGAAATTACTTAGCCTGACCCGAGCATTATAAATAAATAACACCTGGATCAGTCTGGAAATACCAGCGTAGATAACTCAAATAATGGGGAATGTATAAAGTTCTGTGAAACCACGTCGCTAACGCGGAATGGGTTTTCACCTCACAAGAATAACATCCATACAAGCAAGAGCAGAAATAAATATCAAGAACAAATCCAAATATGAATGAACTTAAATAATATTAAACCAGACTTGAAAGAATGGAAATAAACCAAGTAAAATCCAAACTGGATAGAATGAATTAAAGACCGAAAATAGTCCAACTTGGTAGAATGGACTAAATCAATACTTAAATGTCGTGACGAGGAGTTAGCTCTACTCGTGGCAATTTAAAGCTAAAACAGATTCAAGGTTTTCGAATCAAATAAGGAAAGAAATTTTTCCAACAAATGACAAGGAAGGTGCACCACCCTTGGAATATACCTCTAGTAATATACTTCTAAGAAGCTTATATACTCCGTGACACTTCTCGAAAATGTACCAGCCGGACCCCACCAGACCTTACCGAGAATCCAAATATTTCACATCTAAACTCAAACTGTTTTTCACGTGATGGTACACAAATATCTAGATTAGATGTGAAATACCCTAATGGGAGCAACCCTACATAGCTAGACGTCCACTCGAGCTTTTGGTTTAGTCATTTTTCGACAAAGGATAACAACGCTCAACGGAGCAATAAATCGTCTTAGAATGACGTTAATAAACTAGCTGAAGTAACCAATAGTTGAGATACCAACTATCGAGGATATAAAATGATCGTATATGGAAATTAAGTCTTGTATACTTGTCACCACTCATTGAATTCAAACTTGTACATTTTCTTGGTTAACAATAATACCGGACAAGTCAAGGTAGTGTTACCTCAAAGTCATGTCCAACGATTATTCTTAACTTTTGAAATAGTGACAAGTTTACTTCTTCGATGTTTAATGTTAATTATACAAGTAAATCGTTTCCATATAAGTGATTCGTTTTATGGTAATAATTCATTTCCATAAACGAATCAAACTGTTTCTTTTAAAAACGAACTTAACTTGTGCTTGATTTCCATATTAGAATTAGTTCCTGATTCAAAAATGTTAAGAGAATAATCTTTCCAAGTGCTCGACCCTGAAGGCCTAAACCAACATCAGATCGCCACCCAGAAGATTATCCAAAAAGATAATAAAACAATTTAAATACCTTTTATAACTTCAAAAACAATATTAATTATCCCGACAGATGATAATCACATTTAAAATCTCTTTTAAATATACAAATTCATTATCTTTAATAAAATAGATAATTATTTCCAAACACTTTTATAACATTAGTAAATTAACTTTAAAATCTTTATTAAATCAGTTTATTAACTTTAAATCAGTTTATTAAAGCAATTTTATTATATTAGTTTATTTACTTTAATCACTTTTATTAAATCGATTAATTAACTTTAAATGTCATTAATTATAAAGATCGATTAAATTCAAATAATCATTAGTTAAAGATGAATATGTCATCTCAAACATCATTCATTAAAATGATAAATAGGTTTTAAATACCCTTAATTAGAACAATTAATCAAGTTCAAGTAATCATAAATTGATTGGATTAATTAAATTCAAACTCCATTAGCTAAAAAGATTAATTCAAACACCATTTTTTAAAATGATTTATTTAATTATAAAACATCATTAATTAAAAAGATTTAACTAAATTTCAGATATCATTAGTTAAAATAAATAATTAAATTTAAAATAATCATTAATTAAAATGATTAACTAAATTCAAATATCATTATTTAAAATGACTAATTACTTTAAAATATCATTAATTAAAATGATTCAATTAAATTGAAACATCATTAATCAAAATGATTAATTACTTTGAAATATCATTAATTAAAATGATTATTAATTTTAACTATCATTAATTAAAATAATTAATTAAACTCAAGAAATCATTAGCTAAAATCTTTTTTTTTTGAAAACCCAGGAGAACCCGGCGGGCTGGTAAACTCCTGAGGAGGGTATAGTAAAGCCGTCCGCTGATCCAAGCCCCATACCCCCAGGTAAATTTATATAGGATAGCGAAGCGCATGGTAGGAATCGAACCTGGGTCTTTTTACTAGAACCCAAGCCTCCTTTCCACTGCGCCGCACCTGCGGACTCATTAGCTAAAGTCTTAAATCAAAGATAAACCAATTTTAAATATCATTTATTAAATTGGTTAATTAATCTAAAAATCATTAGTTAAAATGATTAATTATTTTAAATTATCATTAATCAATATGAATAATGAATTTTAATATTCTGTTTAGCGGAAACACAAGCTCAAGTTCATATGACAGGGTCTGGGGATGGAATTTAATAAATGACAATATAGGGAAATCGCTATAACGACAATTAACAAGTTAAATGGAATATCACGATTTATTTTCAATTAACCATCAATAACAACATATGGAGGTAAATAAATAATTTATTGACGAGAAAGCCCTCAAGGTCTCTTTACAGATTTTCCCCACAATACAATCGTTATGGATAATATATATATATATATATATATACATACGCACAATCCTATGAGTTCATAACGATCAAATTAATATGTCATCCATTTTTCGAACGGAAATTCAATCAAACAAACAATCAAACAATTCAACTAACATCGAAACAATCAATAAACATTTATAACATCTTGGATATGATATAATGAAATTTAATGTGAGTTAAACTCACATTGATTTTCGTTTTCGCCGAAACATTCCGATTTTGGACTAAAATTGAATGGTCGTTTGGCCTAAGGATCCCTATATCTTGCAAAAAATACAACCCTAGCTCCTCCTCCCTGTACGGCACTGCCCCAAAGCACGATCGAACAATGCCTAAGCATACCCAAATGAAGAATATGGCCATACTAGTTCAATCAATAAAGAATTTGCATTTTTAGTTGAGTGGATCATTGGTTTTAGATTTTTGAAGTTGAATTGCAAACGTGGAAACTCCATTTTCATTTCCAGGTCGGTTTAAATAGAGGGAAAAAGGTATGGGAGAAGCATGGCTAAGAAATGATGGGGTATGGGCTAATGGTATGGCAGAAATGGTGGGTATGGAGTTGAAAAACATGTACATATATTATTATATTTAAATAAAATATTCCGATATGACATACCCAAAATTGTCGAACTCCAAATGAGACATGACGCCTGACGTTCTATATATTATACCCCTATTCCAAACACAATGGAACTAGTCTTGAGGTCTAGTACGATTATATGCAGAAGTTAGCTTTTCGAACCCAATTATTATATTAAATTTTTGATATTAATTTCTACGCGTTTCGATCTCGCACGACCAAACAATTCATCTGATTGCCACGAAATTTGACGGTGTGATATAATTCATTATTACGGATCCAATGAAACTAGTTTCGTCGAAATCCGAGACTGTGCCCCAGAATGACTATTTCACAGATTTAAATATTTAATTATCGATATTTATCTGGTCTATTTACATTTGTAAATAATTTACAAATTGAATATACCAATATTATTTATTAATTAAAAGGAGTTAAATGAAATTATTAAATCCATTTAATTAACATTTAATTCACAATTCAAATTTCTTAAACATGCCTTATATTTGAATTATAAGTTATTGAATTCCAAAATCCAATTATTTAAATATATAAAATTAGTTAAACATTTAAAGTTAAATAACCAGAATTTTGGGTTGTTACATCAGGTGAGGGTGGTTGATAAGAATCACGTTTTCGAAAATGTAACTGCTCCAACTCATATGACATTCATCTTCTCAGACCAGAGAATTCCAACCCGCGTCCCCTAGTTGCTAATGCTTCGGCAAGAGAAACCATGCTAATCCCGATTTCGATTATCCTTCTATTCCTATAAACTTTTGTCTATCTGCATCTCTAGTTTCCAAATCTATGTCAAAGTCGAGATTCAAAAACCAGGTTCGCAGTTTTCCCTTCGACAATTACACCGCAATCCAAGTCCTATTCGTCGGTAGTCAATGATTACCATAACTCTCAGATCCATATTAAAATGTCTTTGTTATGCCCAGATCTAGTGGAATTTGCCTTTGAAAATAACCAAGATTGCTTGCCTAATTCGAAATAGATTCGTATTAGACAACAGTTCCTACTATGCTTTCAATTAACGCCTTTCATTCTCATAGTAAGAGCATCTCCAACAGTTTGGAGTGCGGATTTGAGAATTTCCGCACTCCAAAATGTTGGAGCCCTCATTTCTACAACAGAAATGAGGGCGGGCGCCTGTTGAACAGGCGCCTGGACATCAGGCGCCTGTTCAACAGGCGCCTGGTTAATGCGCCTATATCAGGCGCATTTTCCCCCATTTCCTCTCATTCCTCCCTCTTCTCAACCTCCATTTTCAAACCAACTTCACGTCCAAATGCCGCCCCGTCCGGTCAAAACCGGTAGACGCACCGTTCGATATACGACTGATGCAAATATCGGACCTGCTCATATCCCTCCCGATGCTACCGTGACTCCAGCCGATCTTCGATCTTTGCACGACTTGCCTCCTACTGTTTCGCATCGACTTACTGCAGCTATAGCGACGCCACAGGTATACGTTATTTATTTATTGCTTAATAAACGACCATGTAAATATAAATGTATAATAATTCCTTATTTACCTTAACATTAAATAATCATATATTTAGGTTCGTCACGTAGCGATGAGAGGTAGTTGGTATAGGTGTATGTCTGAATATTTTGATCAGTTACCGGAGCCGATTTTGGATAGGCTACATGCATCACCTTTTGATGAATTTCTTGCTTTACCTAGATTTGCACATGTAGATCGTTGTCTAGTAGAGGCCCTTACCGAGAGATGGTGGCCGACCACTCACACATTTCATTTTCCTGATTTTGAGTTAGGACTGACTCCCCTAGATTTTTATATGCTCACTGGCATAGAGGTTGGTCGACCTGACCGTCTCCCTGTTCCATTTGATAGTTCATTCGAGGAGTTCGAGTCATATTCAGCTTATTTACCGACTATGGCCGATGAGGAGGTTAGAGGAGGAGCTGTTACTCTACCTTGTTTGCAGCGTTATATAGTAGAGTACATGGCCGTTGAGGATATGCACACTCCCGTTATCCGTGCATTCATACTATACCTTTTTGGGTCTACATTTTTTAGTAACAATAAGGGTACTATTAGACTTGGTTTTCTGGCTGGGTTAGTAGATGTGGATGGACTCCATATATATGATTATGGTACTGCTATTATTGGTTATTTGTACGTAGCATTAGATACATATGCGCTACAGCAGTCCAGACAGATGTATGGCTTTTGGTACATTCTTCCATTTTGGTACTACGAGTATACCGCCAATATGCACCCTCGACTTGTTGTAGAGGCGAATGCCACACCTTATATTTACTTTCCCAGATTGCGTCGTTGGGGTCCTCCTATGCATTTGTCCCGTGTTGCACAAGGGGTGCACAATGAGTTGATGGAGGCTAGACAGCAGATGGATATGAGGCGGCGTGGTAACATTATCATTCGTCCATGGGATCAGTACTTACAGTTCCTAGAGCCCGGTCCTGACCATCCACTCACTTTTCATGTATCCATGTCGCGACGTAGGATCTGCTTTCAGGTTGCTACATGTCCTTTCATATGGTATTTAGGGGATCGGTGTTGGCTACAGTTGTATGGTATAGTTCGCATTCCATCAGATCCGCTACCATGGGATGATATGTACGGTGATATTCGGGTTGGACCAGCTTATATTCATGCGATGAGGGGTGCGGGTTGGGTGGATGGTGAGCCATTTACAGTTTTGGGAGACTTTGATTCATATTGGGCTCGAGTAGCCCCACGTGCTTACGCTTTACCTGATTATATTCGGGGTTTGAACTCCGATCATATTGGGCCGCGTACCTCTTCTGGTAGAGTTCCACTACCGCCTTCCACCTTTGAGCCTACATCATCTCAGTACACACAGCCTCCTACTTTCGACCCACCACCCCATTCGTTTAGAGCGTATGATGTACACGGTCAGGTTGTGGAGTATCCCTTGCAGTATCCTACAGACGACGCTATTACGGGTATACCATCCGCCGGATTGTACCAGCCTCATCAGGTCTGTATTAGTTTTTAATTTTCCTTAATTTACTTGTCAATATATTACTTGTCATTATATTATCCACTTGTGTATAATTTTTCTTGTGTGCATATCAGTTTTCTCAGTACATGGATTATGATAGACGGATGATTGCTGCATTTGAGCGTATGACGCTCGATTATACAGGGATGATGTATCAGAGTTACCAGACCGCGGTCCAACAACAGCAGACTCAATATGATGCTCAGATACAGGGATTACAGACCCAGATTCAGCAGCTTCAGGAGCAGCTCCATGCGGGACCTCAGCCGCAAGACTTTGATGACGTCAACGACGATAGTGACGACGATGAGGAGATTGATAGCGGTTCTGATCACATAGACTGATGTGCTCCATTTAGATGTTTTAGACTGTGTTATTATGTGACTGTATATATGGTGGTGATGATGCTAATTTATGCTTGGTTATTATTAAGCTTATATGTACTAGAATTGTGAAGATGTTGATGTAACAAACACATTTGTGTTTGTTTGGCAATCAGTTTATGGATGTTTGACACGTGGTCTTTAATCTCATGCTTCATTTTATTGTACGCGGATCACGACTTGTTTATTTAAGAGAAAGTTTTGTACTCATATATCACAGCATTTAAAAGTTCGGTAAATTCAATCAATGAGTAACATAATATTTTCGGCTACTGAATTGAAACATTTAGTAAATGTTTTTATACAAACTGATCAGATGTGCGACGATGAAGAGATAATGGCAACTCAGTTTTGGGACACCATTGCTGAACTATACAATAACAATGTTGAGTGTAGAACCAGACGTACGAAGGTAGAGTTGAGGACTACGTATGGGAACTTCTGCAACGCCTGTACGCGGTACAGTACAGTTATCAATGAAGTTATATTTGAAAATGTATTCGAACCAACCCGTTCCACCTTTGAAGGTCGTTACTTTCTCAAATATCACAGCACGTTCACTGGCCATGAGGCTTATATCGTACGTCAAAATTGGCTAGAACGATTTGGATATCCTTAAGTTGAGTGTATTCTCGTTGAGTTTGTTACTTGTTGGTTGTAGTGGTTTTTTTTGGTTGGTTGTATTACTGTTGGCTGTTTCAGTAACAATGGCTTGTTTCTTTCTGTATTATTGCGTTAAGAAAATGGCTACAGTTGAATGATGTGATGATACAGTTGTTTGATGGGATGGCTACAGTTGTATGATAAGATAAAGTAATATTGCTACAGTTGTACGATAAGAACCATTCAACACTGCTCCTACATACAGTAGTTGCTTAAACATGGGATGGCTACAGTTGTTTGATGGGATGACTACAGTTGTATGCTGGGATGGCTACAGTTGTATGATGGGATGGGAACAGTACCGGGAATTAAGCTATAAAAGGCTTGCTAGATGTTGAGAAGTATTATTGCTCAGTCTTAATTCATACAATTTCAAATATAACAAATGGCGGCCGAAGATTATATATTTTTTGATGATAGCGACGACGAATTTGATGAAATGATGGAAGATCATTTTCGCCGCGAAAAGGAACTACTAAGTATGGCTGCGCTACAGGTTGGTCAATCTAGCAGGCAACACGGTGGATCAGTTGTTGGTCGTCGGTATAAAAATCGTAGACATTCATGGCACAACGACAGACTGATGGAAGACTACTTTGTTCCGAATCCTACTTACACAGATGCCGATTTTAGAAGAAGATTCCGCATGCGGCGTCCTCTATTTCTTAGAATCCTCCAATGTATCAAGCAGCATGACAAATACTTTATCTTCAAACCCAATGCATCTCGTACAATGGGTTTGACAGGAATTCAAAAAATGACAGCTGCACTCAGAATGCTTGCATATGCAGGACCGGCGGACGCACTTGACGAAAATTTGAAAGTGGCGGAAAGCACGGTATTAGAGTGTTTGGAACATTTCTGTCAAGCTATCGTGGACATTTACGGTGATCAATACTTACGCCGACCGAACGAGGCCGATATAATTAACTTATTAAATATGCATGGTAGTAGAGGTTGGCCCGGAATGTTAGGCAGTATAGACTGCATGCATTGGGAGTGGAAGAATTGTCCAAAGGCGTATGCTGGAGCTTATCAGGGTAAATCTCATAGGTCCTCTATTATTCTTGAAGCTGTAGCGTCTTATGACTTATGGATATGGCATGCATTTTTTGGAATGCCAGGTTCGAACAATGATCTTAACGTAGTCGAACGATCTACGTTGTTCAATGATTTAGCAAACGGAAGATCTACTCCTTGTACATTTACTTTGGGAGGTAACACGTACGATCATGGATATTATCTAGGTGATGGTATATATCCGAAATGGAGTACCATTGTCAAGACAATTTCTAACCCACAAAACAATAAACAAGCAAAGTTTGCAGCGATGCAAGAAGGCCAGAGGAAGGATGTTGAAAGAGCATTTGGGGTTCTTCAGTCTAGATTTGCCATAGTCAGTAATCCATGCAGACTTTGGTCACCAGTTAAAATGACAAAAATAATATACACTTGTATTATTTTACATAATATGATTATAGAGGATGAAAAAGACATGGAAGAAGATTACGTGTACGAGGGTGCTCCTACACCACCGCCTGTTTGGCGCAACGATATGATTGGAAGCGCACTTGAACTCGAGTTTCATGTACAAAGTCAAATGTCATACCGTAGTGCTCAACTTCATCGAAGACTACAAAATGATCTCATAGATCATCTTTGGGGGTTTTCTGGAAATCAGTGAAACTCTATTTGTATTCGTACGTTTTCTACTACTGTTTATGTTGTTTCGTATTAAGGTTATTGTAATCTGTTTCCGTATAATTAAGCTAAGGGTGTTAAAATCACTTTTTAGTGCAATGCAATTTGAATGAAAAACTTATATTACTAATTGCTTGCATTAAGAACACAATACAAATAACGGTACTTAAAGATACAATGGTTGTAGAAACGGTAATTCATTTACTGATCCTCTTCAAGTCTACGCCTCATAATTTCTCTCCTTCTTTGCTCCGTATACTGCAGCTGTTCTGCAGACATATGTGACGTATCCATAAACATGATTGCATCTTCATCTCTTTGGCGGTTTCCAGCAATAAGTTGATCCATTCTTGATAACTTTTCTTGGTGTTGCAGTGCTCGAGTGTCCATTGCCCGGTTAAATCTTTCCTCAGATTCAAGCATGAGTTTTTTAATTTCGTCTTGATCCGCTGCCGCAGTCTGCTTCTTTTTGGCCGCTTTTGCACCCTGTGGCCTAACAAAATGATCTTCATTTGGGGATGGGCCTTCTTCTGATCCTAAACCGAAGCTTCCTTGGGATTCCATAGGACTGGAGGTTTCTCCAACTCTAGGCGTTTTACCCCTACAGCTGTTTGATTGAACTTGTTGAACGGTCTTCTGAAGCGATGATTTCCATTTAACATGCTCGACCAACATGTCATATACGTGCATGAACTGATAAAAATGTGGTGCTTGTTTACTATCAGGTTTATAGATTTGTTTGAACAACTTGTTTGCGGCCATTCTCTGTTCAAAAAAAAACTGGTAAACTTAAGGAACTAAGATGAAAAAAATACAATGAAATTACATTGAAGCTTACTAAATGTGTTTCATTCCCAAAGCCACTAGGATTCGTTTGCTTCAATTTGAACATTTGAGAATCGAACGTTTGCGTTTGACGATTTATTTTTCCATAATGACCTTTGACCGAAGATATCGTTCTTTTTCGATTAATGTTCTTCCGATTGTAGCAATTAGTAATTTTGCCCCAAAAAGATTCACCACTTTGATCGGTCCCTCGAATAGGATCGACTGATAGTGCACAGTAAATGTAGCAAAGATCGTAGTCTTCCGCAGCGCTCCAACTGGCATTAGTTACTTCCCCCCCAACAGGAATCGTAGCGTCTTGCAAGTCGTATTCGTCAAAATTGGCCCTTGCAGCTACATCGTCGAAATCGGAGTACATTTTCAGTTGAGATCGGTGGCAGAAAAAAATTGCAAAAATGAAAATTGGTTTGAAATGAACGAAGAAGAGGGAGTGTTATTTAAAGAGGAAAAACGACCATTGGGGAAACGACCGTTAGAAGATAGTAGGCGCCTGTTTAACAGGCGCCTACTAGCAACAGGCGTCTGTTGCCAGGCGCCTGTTGAACAGGCGCCTGGCAACAAGCGCCTGTTCAACAAGCGCCTCAACGCATTGGGCATTCTCAGCCCGAAGGCCCCCAAATCTGCACTATCACACATTCTCGCACTCTGTTGGGGACGATTTTGGGTGCGGATTTGAGAATTCTCGCTCTGTTGGAGATGCTCTAAAACCCGATCCAGTACAGTTTAACCCGATGCTTTTACTTATTCTTGCAATCTAAATATTCTAGATCTAGAATCGATGTAAGGCAAAAGGTGACTTGTGGAAAGTGAGAGTAGTTAAATTTATGTTTAACCAATTTAGCCCATATCTGTATGAACACCTTGATTGCAGATTTGTTGCGTTTCGATTTTCGTTTGAAATATAAAACCAAATCAACAGATTGCCACATCTCTCTTACCATTGTGTATGGAGTTCCAATATGTGTGTGTGCGCACGCGTGTGTGCATGCATGTGTATATATATATATGTTATTCCATATATATATATATATCCTTCTATTTTATTTAAAACTTGTTTTACTCTTAATAAATCAATATTTGTACACACACACATATACATATTTATAAATTATATATGACTATAGAACTTCTACATATGTAAATCTTAGTTTTGTTCTCTAACATATGTGTGTTAAAGTGCTTTTAAAGCATATTAACGTGTATTTAAAATGCATTTAAAATGTATTTAATGAGCATTTAATGTGTATTGAAGTATATTAGTATGCGTTTAAAAGGTGTATTTAATCGGTATTTAAATTATAGTAAAATGTATTCAAAGTGTTTTTAAGGTATGTCTAAAGTGTATATATATTCTAACTTGTATATATATATATATATATATATATATATATATGTGTGTGTGTGTGTGTATAGCGGATTAATATATATATATATATATATATATATATATTAGACTAAATACATGCACACATATTTAAAGTGTGTTTTAAAGTTCATTTAATATGTATTTAAAATATATTCAAAGTGTACTTAAACTGTATTTAAAAATATTTAATTTGATATGTATATATATACATATTTATATTATATATATACACATCTGTTCAAATATAATTACATATGATAACACTTAAAGTATCTTCAACATAATCATCATGTGTGTGTGTGTGTATGTGTGTTATATAATAACATATATAAACACATAAACATTCATTTGGACAACATATTTGTATATAATAGGGGTTTACATGTCCACTGGAGTGTAAATCCCAAAACATATATGCAGGCATGTCAAATCATGTTCACATTATTTTGTTGGACGTGCACATATACACATATGTGTATATGATACTCACACATATATAAATTATAATACAAATAATTTAAAATAAAACTTAATTTATAAAGTTAAATAAAATATTAATTTTATTTAAAAGGAACTTAGAAAAGTTCGAAATGAATTTAGACTACATAGGCCCATAAAAGATCCAATCAGGGAATTTTTTGAAATTTACCCTTTAACCCTACCGCGGGCTAGCCCAGTTCAAATAATAGCATGAGAGCCCAATAGTCTATGCGGTCTAAGTTAGACATGTTAGGGCTAACCAATTAAATTTACCAATTTAGTAGGGTGTCTATAAAAATAGCATCTAAGCTTGGAATTGGGTAATCAAGTACACTACCCTCCCTAACTACCGGCCTGGCCCGAAAGGTATGGTGAGCCCAACGGTTGCCCTTAATAGAAAAGACCCAATTTGAATTAGGCCTTGGGCTAATTTTGAAAATTCAAACTATAGATTTTAATTTAAAAGTTAAAGTTAAAATAAGATATATATATATATATATATATATTATAAGTTATAATATAATGAATTTTTTTAAAATGTTTGAAAACAAATGTAAGTTAATTTTGAAATTAAAATTTATAAATAATATTAATAAAAGAATTACATTAATTAAACGAGTTAATTAAATAATATACGTGTATGCATATATAATACATAGTGATATATGTTATGTTGTCTTGAAATGTTTAAGATAGTATAAGTATACATGTATTTACTTAAAGGAAATTATTTTAAACGGGGAAATTAGAGTTTTTTTTCCACAATGGCGGCCTGCTGCTATTCCAATTGTTCTCCTTCCTCAAGAAATTTTTATTCCTTTCCTTCTTCTTATGTTTCACATCCTTCCTCTGAGATTGCCGATCCTGAATTCAATTCGCATAACCTTTCTTATGCTCAAGTGTTAAATGAAAGAAGATTTTATCCCCAAATCGTCAATTGAAATCTCAAAGATTGGAGCGCTTCGAATGGAAATAGAATCGTTGTTTTAGACGTGGGGATGTTTTTCATTTTTTTATATATTGTCGAGCCCTTAATCGTTACTTCAGATGCGGGCTTTTCGGTCACAAGAAGAATCGTTGTTTGGGAATTTCGAAGGATTGGATTGCAGGAGGCAAGAAAAAGCTAAGTAGTTCTGATCATGGTTTCCATTTTGTTCTGAAATGCATGAAGCTTAAGTGTATTCTTCTAGATCATTTATGGATTCAAAGATTTGAGGGTATCGAGCTTTTGGAAGATTTTTTTAAGCATTTTGATGCTGTTAATTCTATCAATATCGATATGAATTATAATGCAAAATTTGGTGATCCTAATGTTAATTTAGTTGCTATCAATTTCACAGATTTAAAGTTTTCTAAGTTTAAATCGAATGATGTGAGTTTGGATCGCAGTTGGATATCAATACTAATGTCTTGAGGATAAATTCTGTGGATCACTCATACATTGACTCAATGCCATTGGATCCAATTATAATGAATTTCATTTCAGAATCTCACTGTCATGAGGCAGCTTCAGGTTGTGATAATCAAGAGCAAGTGTTTGATTAAGGTGATAATATCTCGTTGAATGAAGATATGGAGCAAGGTGCGAGTGATAGCTTCACAGATCCTGAATCTCTGGTATTTGATAACAGACATGTGAAGCGGATTCATAAATGCAGCGTTGCCTTTGACAGTCTGTTAAATGATTTAGATGGTGGAGATGTTAATAAAGTGACTGTCTTCAGTGAAGTGGATACTGATAGATGCAGCAAGAAAAATCAGGTCGCTGACTGTCATGTTTTTGGTGCCTTGTATTTTATATCAGACAGTCTAGAAAGTGAAAATGTGCACTACGAACCAAGTGATGTTTTAGGTGATGATTTTCTTGAGACAATTGAAGAATTAGGTGATGTTATATATAAGGCAAATGATGTTATCTCTAGGAGTTTGGCTATTTTGGATGATGATCGTCTCTGTGGTATGGATGAGGATTTGACGAAATGGCTGAGAGAGGAAGGTCATGCTCTGATATTGTTTTGGAGGGAGATGATGGGGTGACGTGGGAAGATTATCAATCTCTAAATCTGTGCGTTCACTAAAAGAATCAAATTCTATGAATTCAGAAGTGGTTCAGGCTGTGGAGGGCATTATTGTTGATGATCATGGGTTTGATGAGTTAGAAGATAGAAATCCATCAAATACCGTTGTTCTTGCTTTTATGGTTGGAGGTGATGTTGTATTATCTGTTGGTGTTATGTGGTAAAAATTGTATATCAGTATGCAAATGATATGGTTCTATCAGAGAATGGAAGTGGTGTTGTTTTTATAGATGGTGGTTTTAATATATCATAGTATGCACAAGTTACCTCTATTATAAATACAGTGATTCAGGCAGAAATTGGAAGTGGTGTATTTGCAGATGGTGTTTATAAGGCCGGTGATATATCACAGTGTGCTCAAATTCCTTCAACAGTGAATAAGGGGATCCATAATGAGATTAGAGTTGGTGGTTATGAGGCTGGTGATATATCACAATGTGCATGAAATCCTTCAGCAGCAATTTTAGAATTCCAAAATGAGAGTGGAGGCGGTGTTGTTGTGACAGGAGATTTTTCATTGTGTGCACAAAGCACTCTAGGAGTTAATTCAGTGATTCAAACTGAGATTGGAGTTGGTTCTTTGGTTGAGAGATTCAGATCAGTTAAGGATATTGCTGTGGATTCTTTTGTTTCACCTAGAATATCTACTGTTAATGATAGCGAATGCAATATTGATAGGTCTGTTTTTCATAACACTGGGGGTTTTAGATTTATATTGTATTGTTGCCTTGCATCTCTAAGAAGATCTTCACCATCTACTATCCATGCTTGCAATTCTACTCATACACCCAAAGCTGGTAAAAGAATTAATGGGAGTTTGTCAACAGTAAACAGTAGAAGAAGTCATCGATTGAAACTTAAAGCTTCTTTGTCTTATGCATGAGGGTTGATGGCTTTTAGGGGAGTTTTTACGGTGATTGTTGCTTTGGTGACTGTATGTGTCTTGAGCAGTTGCGGTATGTTATTTGGAGGCTTTATCAGGTTTGGTCGTTGAGGTTGAGGATGTGGGAGTTGTTTTAGTAGGCTGCTCACTTCTTGGAGTCATTTCAGGTTTTAGATTCTTGTTAGAGTAGTTTATTCAGGAAGAGTTTTTAGCTTCATAGGCTTTTGGGAGGGTTCTATTTTTTTTCTTGTTGTATGAGGGATTTTTGCTACCTGTCAGGCTTATTGGCAGCCCCTTTACTTTTGGTGATTTATATATGTACATGTGTGCTCTCCTCTACTTTAGAGGATCACACATTTTTCTTAAAAACGTATACATGTATTTAGGTAAAATAATCTTTCAACATTAATAAAATTTAATTAAAATTATTTAATTAAATAAATTAATTAATAAATTAAAATACATACATACATATATAATATGTGTATTACTCTACAAGTTATATTATATAAATATTTAATATAATATGATAAAATTGAATAATAAATAATTAATTAAAGAGTTAATTGATAAAAATTAATTAAATATAATTTAATTAATATAATGTTATGCATAAGATTATTATATAAGCTAATTAAAATATAAAAATTATATAATGATGGAACTTATATAATATGAATGTTTGAACATTACAAACACTCTTAATAGACATAAGAAATAAATGCATACGTAGATTTATATATACCATGATTCCTGATGTGTCCGACACTTGAATAACAAGGGTATTTCATTAGAAATACATTATTTCATAAGTCGATATCACTCTACAAATATATTAAAGATTATGAATCTTTAATATAAAGTTATCCTCTACCATTTATTCATTAATAAATTATTTGCATACTCTCTAGTTGTTGAGCTTTCCTTAAGCTAGAAATGTTACGTGTAGTCTTATTAATGTATAGACTAGTTGAGGTAAGATGCTTTACATATTTGTTGAGCTTTCCTTAAGGTATGTATAATATACTTAGGCCATCGCAAAATGGTGGGTATGAGTGAATAATCTCTTTTACTGTTGAGTTTTCCTCAAGGTAAAAATGAGATTATGACAAGGAACCGTGGGTTGGGAATTGTATATGATACAACCAATAAGGAGTTTTCCACTGTATATGGGAGTATGATTTGTTGAGCTTTCCTCAATGCTAGAATCCTAAGATATACAAGTCCTAATACCTACTAGTGAAGTTGAAAGACCTTTATGTTTCGACTTAAGGTTTGGCGAAACATAAAAGATTAGTGGGAGCCTTATTAAAAAATAAATAATAACATTTAACCTTTCTAATATTGTAAGAACATATGCTATATAATGTTATAATAATCTATATTGACAAATTTGTGCATTGAATATAATTGGTAAAACATTTATCAACTAATGTATACAAATTGAAATGAATTGAAGATTAACAAATAGAAATACAATATATACTTACTATTAAATACTTCTTGCATGTTAATGTTTTCTATACCCATGAAAATACCTAATTCTTCAACTACTAAATACACTCGTAATTTGGTTGCTTACATGTTTATTTTCCCGATATTGTGTATTGCTTTTTAAGAGTTTTGAACTCTAAAAGTGATAAAAGGACTACAGATATTTGATCCATGTACTATTGGATATAAGTTTTATATGGAGAATGATCATAGTTTGGTTTGTATGATACTTCGAAGAAATTAGTTCATACGAAGTAAGAGAATAAACCATACTGTGAGATTGAGTATTCATT
Organism: Allium fistulosum; assembly: GCA_030737815.1. Lineage (NCBI taxonomy): Eukaryota > Viridiplantae > Streptophyta > Magnoliopsida > Asparagales > Amaryllidaceae > Allium > Allium fistulosum. The sequence goes on from CM060908.1 coordinate 720,538,247, forward strand.
CGGATTAAGTACAATGAAAATCGTATAGTGTTAAATGTAAAACTAGACCAAAACTATAAGATAGATCTAAAAACTCGATTGCTGAAATGTCAATTTGATCAGTTTATGTAAAGTGCAACATATTTGATGTCCTTAATTATTAAGGATGATTGAGTGTGATTTTGTAAAGAGTTCATCACGATATCATAGTAAAGGTTTTCTCTTGATTGGTTTGCCATTTAGAAAGGAAAATGAACGTACAAGAGTAGATGTGATTTAAGGCATTGTTGGGATGAAGAGAGCGAATGGTTACTTCTACTTCATACAAAAACATCGAAAACGAGAATTGTAAAATAATGATTGATACTTCAAATTTGAATAAGTAATATGATTTCTATTCCAAAATGTATTTTCGTATATAATTTTTTTTATGAAATTTATTTCTTTGATTTCAAGATATTTGATCAAAGAACTCCCACTATAAGATAATTATAGTATATGAGATAAATAGTCTATACTAAGTGGATAATGGACCTCCGTATTTGGATGCTATTATAGTAATGGCAGAAATAATGGAAGCATACCATATAACACTTATTAATTGCATCAAGTTACGAAAATTGTTTTCGTAAAACATACTGAACATTAATTATGAAATAATGACCGTTTTTCGGTATCGAGTGAAAAATAGACATAGTTTTATTTCAATATGAATACTACGAATTTCATTACAAGGTAAAACTATAATAGTGGTATTTGAGATGCTTTGGAAATATGGAAATATTTAAATTTATTTGTAATTATTTTAGAATTATAGAGTTAGAGGTATGCCCTAGGGGCAATTCTTTGATTTATTGTAAATTATTAACTCTATAATCAATTCTCATTCATAATAAAAGGTGTTTTCGTTTTGTTATATATTTTTTATAATATGTTATAAATAATTAAATGTTTAATTAAATTATATTTAACATAAAATCCATAAATGGTGTGTTTGTGATAGTAATTACAAATAGTAATCATAAGTATTATATCACAATATATAATAAACACATCATTTTAAATATTACTAGTCAAGTTGTATCGAGATTGGATATCGATACATCCTTCGTGACTAGAGTACGTAGTGCTCTCCAAATGTTGGACAACGTATTACTCATTACTGTTGGGAGGACCAAGGGGTTACGTAGCGATAGTTATTGGATTACTATGAAATGACTCACTCGATAGTTTTCTTTTGGTTAATATAACTAAGGTCAAATAGAAAATATCGAAGTGACTAATTTATACAATTCTCCTGACTTAATAACACCGTTGATCTTCAATATGAAAGCTCCACTTTGATTAAAGTTAAATCATGGCATGGCGACCATCGAATGACTATAGTTGGGTCAAGTGGAAGTATTGAAAGTGAAACACTATTCAAGAGAGGATTCGTCTCCTCGATTATATGCATTTAGTATCATGGTCAACTAAAGTCAACTCAAAATCAAAATCTTTGGTCAGAGTAGTTCAGTTAATAATAATTGTTATCATCTAATCAAGGACTTTGTTTTTGGAATATAGAGTTGAATAGGGATGATGTTTGAATTTTGAACATTACCAAATTCCATAAGTCCAAAGTGATATAGTTTTGACGATGAGAAATGGTGTAAATAATTGTCACTACTGGGTAACGCTTAATAAAGTAAAATTAGATTTTACAGAAACCAAGTAAGTTATAAATTTGGCCAAAATGTCACACCACCTGCTAAGTGACGTATGAAGGTTAATATTCGAATTGTTCGATATTAGTTGCTGATCGAATTTAGACCTAAAGAGTCACACAACTGAAGCACTGAATACTCCTTTTACCATACAATTAATTAATTTAAAATTGTTATAATTAATTAATATTTATGAAATATTAATTATAATGTTTTATATGATGTATTGAATAATATTAAACAGTGCATTTGTAATAGTTACAAATATACCGACCGATATATGATATCAGTATACGTTTAAATCAGATTTAAACGCGAGGTTTATTATTTGGATTTAGAATTCCTTATGGCTTAGAATGGGAGGTTAAGGCAGTTGGTCTAGCCTATGTATGGTCGACCATGGGTTGTTTAAAAGGGAGCGTTGATTTAATTTAAAGAAAGAAAGAGTAAGAGAGAAATATATATAAGGATCGATCCACTTTTCTCTCCGTGGCCTCTTCCTTTATTTAAGCAACACTTCCTTCTATTGAAAATGATGATTTTCCACTCTCAACCCTACCATCTACAGCCAAAATTACAGCCCCATTAAAAAAAATTACAAACAAAATCACATCAAATTCTACTTTATTTCAATCGTCAGCAGTGATCAGTTCAGGAGCCAACATCTTTCTAAATCAGAATCTTGTCCAAGGAGATTATCTCTTTGTTTCAACATGTACTAATTGGCTTTAGTGATAAGGTAATTCTCCGATCTATAATAATGGATTAATGTATAATTAATTTCTATATCGTATACTGTTTAGATAGACAGGCGACGAATCTTATATATCGGCATATCATCACATGATTGATGGTTATTTGGTTATATGCATATATTAAAAAAAATCATGTATACCGTGATCATAATGATCATGGATATAAAAAAATTATTTTCAAAATTAAATTAATGTATACTTAAATGATTTTACTTTTACAAATCTATAATTAAATTTTAACATCATACAACCTATGTTTTAAATGATGAATAATTTTATTTATGCCAAAGAAGCATTCGACAATGTAAAATAAATATATATATGTATGTATGTATGTATGTATGGGTATTATTAAATTTAATTTAAAATTTATTTTAGATAAAATATAAGTATGTATTGCTTAATATATTATAATATTTTATAAAACTTTTTCAAAACATTAAAATATAAGTTTTTTTTGAAAATAATTTTTGAAAATTTTCTATTTTATTTTTCTTTATTTTAAGCATGGATTTAATTATTTAAATAATTTTGTAATAAAAAATAATAATATTTCCTAACTCGAAAACATTATTTAATACACACACACATATGTATACACAATTTTACATATTTTTTTTGTATATATTCAAATGAAAAAAATATATTCTCAAAGCTGAGAGCAATATCATTACTAAAAAAATTATATATATATGTATGTATTTACAATTATTAACTTATGTGTGTGTGTGTGTATATATATATCTGAATAAAAAAACTTTCGGATTTTACAGTATTTTATAATAGACTAAATTTATTTTATAAAAATTAATTAAATAATTTCATATTTGTGTGTGTATGGTAGTGAGTGTAGACACACACACACACACACACACACACATATTTACATATAATTTTGTAATTTATAAATTTTTTTATGGTTACATACATATATATGTATAGAACTAATATACTTCATACATAAGACTTGATGCATATAACCATACATTTGGACGATACACTTATATACAAGAGAGGCAAACATGTCCATTGCGGTGTAAATCCCAACGCTCATACACACGTATGTCAAACCTTACACAGATTGCTATGGTACACATGCACACACACACACATGTGTATATGATACACGTATATATATATATAATACAATATTAATTACATAATATTAAACTATATTATAAATTTAACTAAAATAATGATTTTAATTAAAGGAAATTTATAATGTTCTAAATGAAATAGACTTTAAGGCCCAATAAAGATCCAAAATAGAACTTTGTTTTGAAATTTACCTATTTCATCCACTGCGGACTGGCCAGTTCCATCAATGGTATCAGAGTCCAATAGTGTAACAATCCGGAATTTTACCACCTTTATTTAAATTTTAAATATTCAAATAATAGGTTTTACAATTAAAATATAACTCTTTAAAATAATAACAAATGATGGTAAAATAGATTTGTAATGACCTAGGATTTTGCCACTTTGAAATAGACTATTTAATTATATTTAAGATAATCAATAAATGGATTTTTATTAGCAAATAAATCTATTTTAATTATTTAACAATGATGATAAAATAGTTTTCAAAATTTGTTTACCAATATAGTTAGTTCAGATGAAAATAGAAAATGTGACCGAAGAACGTTTTCCGAAATTTCGACTTTTGACATCCGAAAGTCGTCAGGAACGTTGTGCACATTTGGTGCAACATGCACACATTTATACATGTTAGAATTAGTATTAATTAAGCATACTTATGTATATTAACTTATATATATTTATACATAAGCATGGATGTTACAAATTATGTTATAAAAGGCATATATATACATATAAACACACTTATATGTATACAAATCACCTCCATATCCTTAGTACACACACATGGAAGCTCTAACATGATTCAAGGAATGAAAAGAGGGGGGGGGGATGTGTACAAGTGATGGGAGAGAGGTATGGAGTACATGCATGTGTGTATATATTTAATTATAACCACTTTATATATTGTATTATTTTCCTAAGCCTATAAATACCACTTCCATTTTATGTTTTTCCCTTTGCAACTTCTTTTCTTCATTTTCTTTACACTTCTTCTTAAGCTCCTCCATACTCTCAAGGCCTCCTCACTAAATTCCTAAGAGATAAAGTTAGTAAAAATATTTCAAAACATAGCTTATACACAACACCAAAACAGAGGATTCCCAAAGAGCATAAGTGTTGCCAAGAATTTCAGTAACACTTATATGTGTCGCTGTAAGGGCGTGGACATTTATTTGCAATGCTTATAAGCGTTGGATAATATTTTTCACCAACGCTTATAAGCGTTGGGAAAAATATGTTCCAACGCTTATAAGCGTTGGGAAAACTATATGTCAACGCTTATAAGCGTTGGGAAAAACTATATGCCAACGCTTATAAGAGTTGCGAAAAAATATCACCCAACGCTTATAAGCGTTGGATTACATTTTTCCCCAACGCTTATAAGCATTGGAACATATTTTTCACCAACGTTTATAACCGTTGCAAACAAATAAACTCTTACCGCTAATGTAAATGTTGAAAGATATAACGTAGATTATATTTAATATGATATATTACCTTAATTTAGCAAATTATACCCAATCAATATCAATAAACAGTATTCATAATCATGGTAATAAAACATAGCATCAATTAATAAAAGAGAAATTCAATACATGGTTAAGTTATGAATACATAGTTTGCCAATTCCACACTAATATTAAATTGCAATAACAAAAGATAAGACATAGTTCATAGTTAAAGCCTACAAATATCGAATACGAAACTCTGGCCATATAACGAAGCTTCCATCCGAAAATTCACATAGCTTGTACATTCCATTTTGAGGACCATCGTAAACAGGTGCATCCGGTTCAAGAACCTCAACCACCCAAATAACTTTCTCTACATTCGGTATCACCTTTCTAAAATGACAAGTTATTTGTGTTCCAACATAACCTTTGGCTACATCCATCTCTAAGTCTTGTGACAATAACATTACACATTTTTTCTCCATTGTAGATGATTGAATATCATTACGTGAGACAGGTGGAGTGGAAATTAGATTATTGTTTATATGAGAATCTCCTAAATTAGAAGCACCTTCCGTATGTGGAGTCACTACAGGACTTGCAACATGTTTTTCTTGCAAATTAGGTATAAATGTCATAAAAGTTGAAGTAATCGATTTGAGTGGCATCATTAACTTTATTAGCTACTTGTCTTTCTATCTCCAATTTCCAAATTGGCAAATCCACATCTTGCTTTTTTTCAGCTATAGCTTTCACCACTTGAGTCATTTTTACCTGTTTCATAGAAGAAGTAGAACTAATTGCTCGACAATAATTTTTCTTTCTATCGGAACCAAAAACTTCTGCAATTGGATCATTTTCAAGATCTTCTACTTCACCATTCCAACTAGAACTACCATCCAATTTTCTCTTTTTTTCTGCTTCTTTTATTAGTGCATACATGAATTCAATATCATATTAAAATGATATTTATACGAAAAATAATGACAAAATCATATTAAAATGATATTTATTCAATATCAGTTGCAAAACTGAGGCAACTGAGGCCAGTGGCCTCAGTAAATGGCCACTGGCCTCAGCTTTCCAACTGAGGCCACTGGCCTCAGTTTTACTGAGCATGCAACTGAGGCCACTGGCCTTAGTAAACGACCACTGGCCTCAGTTTTCAAGAGCGATGGTTTGCAACAAGCATCAAACGTATGATTTCAAATAGCTAATTATTGCACAAGCTTCAAACCGATGAATAGCTAAATTTAAAAATAAAAATAGATTTTAATGTTGCAACAAAACCACTTACATATGCTTCTGTGGCACATGGTAGTACTTTTATGGATTTTCTTTTATGTCCAGCCTTCTAAATCATCGCTCTTGAATTTTTTTTGGGTTTGCTAAGACCGACAAGAAAGATCAAAGTTAACACATAATTAGCATAACATTTATTATCAACGACTATTTAGAAAAGATATTTCCAATACCATTTCATCGTGCACTCTATGATAAGGTTTTCTTCCTAGAGTATGAATGATCAGACATTTTTCTTTGTTTTTGGCATTTCTTTTACATTGATCCATCTTTTCATCGGTATACTCAATATTAAGAAACTTTTCCCACCACACTTTATCTATATCCTTTGGACATCTATCAATAGCAACACGTTTAGGAATCATAGTTCCATCAACCCTACGAAGACTTTTTCGTAATGATGACTTCATTGATCTATAAAATAGTGGGAAATGTTTCTTCAATAACGGTCGAGCTACGGTAGGATCTACATCCATTTCAAACTCTTCCTATTACCAGAAAGGAAGAAAAAAAATCATGAAACGGTAATATATACCATAATTTAAACTTGACCACTTTCTAAAACTGGAAAAAAATATCAATTAAATATGTAAATAAGAGTGTGAAATACCAAAAGTCCTTCCCATAGTTTATCCTTATAGAAGGCATCTACATTCCTCCATTCATTGTAGCCAACAGGTATATGACAATGAATCAAATCACCACAATATGAAATCCACTTAGCTGCATCATCTCCCTTTGCACCCTCAACATCAACCATTATAAAGTTCTTTTTACCTTTAGGTGGGTGAGGTCTAATAGTCTCTGTTGTACTTAAATTTGCATTGGTGTTTGAATTGTTTGTCATTTTAGTGAAAATCTATATAAAAAGAGGCAAACATAATATAATGTAATATAACATTTGGAAGATATCAAATAAAAGGATATCATGCGTCGTGTTTTACCATAAGTTGCATAACATCCAAACTATCTAAATATTTAATGTATGGATTAAAACAATCATGAATCAAAACAAGCAAAATATCTCATAACACAATACGATCGTACATTACATCAATAAGAGTTAATTCATGGATCAAAATAAGCAAAATACATGACAAATAGTTCTAATTAACAAGTTGATTTCGATTCAACACATTTCAATAATGTTTCTAAGTTTGGTTGTTCTTTCAAAATAGACTGAAAGGTTGTTGGTATTTCATAATCGTCTATATTATCCATCATGCGTTTAGGAGGTCATCAAACAATGGACCAATCAGGATTTTGCGTGTTTTTTTATGTAAAATACTTGACTTGCTTCAGATGCGAGAATAGTAGGTTCATCATATTTTCCATTTGTATTCTTAAGCTTCTTCAAGTTCACCATCAACACATTGGCATCTGAGCAAACCTTGCAACCATTTGTCTTATCTCTAACATTCATCCAGTCGCAATATAATACTACATGTTGATAATTATAGTAATCAACCTCCATGATCTCTTTAATAACAACATACCAAGTAGTGTCATCATCTGTAGGATTTAGGTCTTTTTAACTTGCAACAAATGTAGTGATCGCATCCATGTAGACGCCACTATCTTGTGTTGAAATTGTGTCGTCATAATGTTGAGGAGAGAATGTGTAGCCATTCACTCAATACTTAAGATAAGTTTTGGATTCCCACTTTGGACCACTGATATACATCCACAACATTGTGTCCATGCATTTTTCTTCCACTAATTATTACAAATTAAATAATAATAATAAAATAACATCAGTTGAAGAAGAAACGTAATACTTTCGAGTATAAGTAGCACACCTTCTTGTGTAACCAATTAATAAATTCAGATTAGACTATTACTTCTGCCTTTGTGATAATTTTCCTTTTACCATGAGGACCATCCTCTAAAGATAAGCGGTATGCACTACAAATTGAATATCGTGGTAAATATATATATATATATATATATATATATATATATGCTTGACTGAATATGCTACAAGTATATGAAAAAAGTGAAAAAAGTATAACCTATGTTATTCATCTCATTCTGGTATATCAATTCTAAATAGTATCCATCGTCGAATCTGCGATCGTTGCACCTTAGATAACTTTAACGGTTTGCCATCAACAATGGAACGCTCATATACTTCATCACCATTCTCATCTAAAAAGGATGCTTGTTTAGAGCTATGATTTCCATCACGTGGATTTGGCGTATATTCTATTGCATATCGAACTGATTCTGAAACAAGATATGCTTCAGAAATTGATCCCTCCACATACCTTCTATTACTAGGTATGTTTTTTCAATCCTTCATAGCCCTAGTACACAAAAATTAATATGTATATTTATAGTCATTCGCTTCATAGCCCTTAGGTGAAATAATTCGAATGCAAAAACAATATTTTACCTTTCAAATGGATACATCCATATATAGTTTGATGGTCCACAAAGTAGAGCTTGATCGGCTAAATGTACCATCAAATGGATGCTTATATCAAAAAATTACATTGGAAGATAGTGTGCCAACACACATAATGCTTCAGCTATCATATCTTTAGCAGCTTGCACATGCTCCCGAACTAGAAATTTTGAACATATTATGTCTAAGTACAAGCTTACTTGTAAAAGAGCTCGTATTAACTCTTGACACTTTGGATATGCATGTTGAACCATGATAGGGAGCAAATACTGGATAATAATATGATAATCATATGTCTTTTTAATTTGCAAACTGGGTGGTTGCAGACATATAAGGCTGCGTAATTTAGTTGGAAGACATGGTGGAAGTTTTGCATCTTTAAGAACTTGACAACATTGTAACTTGTGAATCTTATCCCATGCATGTTTAGAAGATTGTTTTCCTTTATCAAACATAAAATTGATGAGGTGTTCAACAACATTTTTCTCAGTGTGCATCACATCAATAGTATGACGAACTTTATGACTGCTCTAATAATTTAAGTCAAACAAAATTGACTTCTTATACCACGTTGGTCTTTCATCCTCATCCACAGAACAATCTACATTATCATAAGCTTCAGAAATCATCCTCTTCTTGCTTTGTGGTAGTTTGCCAGGAACATATTTGATACGCTCAAGCTTTTCTAAGAGAAATGAGCCCCTTAACCGAGTTGGAGTTTCTTTGCATTCAACATCCTTATACCATCCATGTTTTAATGCTCTATATGGATGTCCATCCTTGAAAAACCTTCTATACTTTGGGTAGACGATCTTGTTGCTGATGTGCTCTGATTCGGTCTCGGTAGCACAAATATGACACGCCTTATAACCGTGCATCACACAACCAGATAAATTACCAAATGCTGGAAAATCATGGATTTCCCATAGTAATATTGCTTTCATATTGAAAATTTCTTGCTGATCTGTATCAAAAGCAGACGCTCCTTCGACCCAAAGATGCTTTAATTCATCTATACGAGGTTCTAAGTATACATCAATGTCTTGACTTGGTGCTCTTGGTCCGGGAATTAATAGACTCAGCATTTGAAATTATGATTTCATACCCAATGAAGGGGGCATGTTATAAGGTATTAAATATACATGCCAACAACTATAACTATTAGAGAGAACTCCATTTGGATTAAACCCATCAGTAGCAATACCGAGCCAAATATTGTGTCCTTCACTAGCAAATTCTGGCCACCGACTTTTGACTGATTTCCATTCAGCTGAATCTATAGGATGTCACATGGAATTCCACGAGGGTGTAGCTTTCTTGTGCAATTGCATTTTACGAGCTATCCATGGTATAGTGTACAATCTAGTTAATCTTGGAATTATAGGAAAGTATCTTAAAACTTTTCTTGGTTCCTTCGTTAATTTGACCTCTCCTAACACTGTTTTTTTAGTTTTATACCTTGTTGTATGACATTAAGGACATTCTTTTGCATCAACATTGTCTTTCCAAAATAATATGCAATCATTTTCACATGCATGTATGTGCTTCACCTCCATTCCCAAATCCTTTAACATTTTCTTCATCTTGGGATACTTGTCGGGTAAATTATTTTCTTTTAGAAGCCAACGTTTTAATCGCTTCAATAACTCGGTCATACTATTTCCCAAACAATTAAACTCTTTTTTATGTTATGAAGATCAACAATTACACCTAACGTTGTAAGCCTGTCTTGGCAAGAAGAATAGAGTTTCTCATTTGCTTTGTTTGTGTATTCTTGGTGCGTTTCTCCATGGAAAGAACAAGAATTACCTAAATTTGTTTGTCAAACATCCTCATCACCATTAGCTTGTGGCATATCATGCACTCCAAAAGCATCATCTACGAGATTTCTAAGAGCTCCCTCTACGCATGGTCGGTTTGAATATGATCTTGGATATTAGGCTCTGGAATAATATTCCGTGCATGATTCACCACCGTGTTATTGGTGTTCATCTCTCCATGGAATAACCATCTATTATACGTTTTAACCATACCATATATAATCAAGTGTTTCTCAACGTTTTCCAATGAGAGCTTTTTAGAGTTCCTGCACTTAGTACAAGTGCAAGTGCATATTTTAGCATCGAGAGATAAGTGATTCTTCACAAAACTCATGAAGTCTCGAACGCCTTGCTTATATTATTCGGTATTTCTATATGGACTTTTAATCCACTCTCTTGAACTTAAATTAGACATAATGAGAAAGTTTTACCCTTTGGCCCGTTAAAGAAAAATATTGTGCATAATTAAAATGATTTAAGCACAAACAAATATAAAACAAAATTAAAGCCTTTTGGGACTAAAGGCTGTAATTTGTTATTGTAAGAATAATGACATACATAAGCAAGATTCATGTTTTTATGGAAGAATTTTTTAAGAACTTCCAACTAATATACTAAATAATTTTTATGTTATAATGAGTTCTCGCGCTCATGCTTGCGAACACACTCCATTTTAAATTTGTTTCCCACTTGTTAGTAGTTCACCTAGAAGCTCACACCTGTGCAAATTTAATGGGTATTTGATTTCTTGGAATTTTTAGTCCATATGGCATTTACAGAGGATACCATTTGCAATAACCGTAGTAAAATAAATGTCAGTATTATTCATCTGAAAATTAATTCACGTTTATAATGGTAACGGTGTCAACTGCAAAATTATATGTCCTCCAGATGTTTGCCCTCCTTCCAAATGTTATGGTATTTTTTAGCATAGTCAGTGTAAGATTTGGTAGATGTCTGTCTTACAGTGGCATTGGTTGCTTTTAAACAATAAAAGCAACACTATGCTTTATTTTTTGGCAATCTCGAACATTGCCAACTTAGTTGGCTATGTTTGTTCGCTCTAGGAATAAATAATATTTGTACGAGGACTGTATTTGTCATGACACAGCCTGTTAGAATTCAACTATCTTTTAGAAGATCCGGCAATTCGTTTCTCATATGCAATTACTTTGGTTTTACTGGAATGCTATTAGGAATTAAATAAATGGATGTTTTTTGGGATATCCTTAGTAAGCTTAGGACTTTTAACTTAAATTGGGATATCCTTAGTAAATAAAACGGATCATTTTCATGCTAGAAAACAAAATATAATAAGACAAGCAAAATTTATAAACTTCAGACAAATCAATATATTATATAAGAATTGTTTATTTTTCACATTTTATGAAACTGCAATGAATTTCAAAAACAGAGTAACAATTAAAGTCATGTTGCAATGATCTTTTTAACTTAAAATCATAATGCCTGGATGATATTTAAAAAAATTGTAAACTTTTGAAAATGAGAAATTAATGTCAGAAAGCAAAAAATGCAATGCATCACTGACTTTTACAAAAGAAAATATGTATTTACTACAACCAACGTTACCCTACTATAAATTGACAAAATGGTTTAAATTAGTGTTGTATATATTGAATTATGCAAAAAGGTAACCAAAATTAAACCAAAAAAACTGTCAATGAAAAATAAGTACAGTAATGTACGTATGAAGCCAATGCGTGAGAAGTTCGAGATGCTGCATGATAGGTTTATTTTGGACTCTTCTGAAAAATCAACGTAATTGGTATGTGTGTGTATTACATAAACTTGTTTATGCAACAAATTCATTGCACTAATTCTTGAACTTCAAATTTCATATGTTGAAATTTGTCTCTGTTTCAGTACTTAAACAGACACTTTTATGTTAAATATATGCATGTAAGGTTCAAAATTGAAAAAGGACAGAAAGGAAATATAATAATCCAATTTGGCTACTAATTTGATGTATTACAAACTAAAATGACAAAAACTAAGATTGCCCAATTTAACAACAAATGAGGTCAATAATCTTTGTTGATATGCATCATTTTTTAAAGAAAAAAAATAACATATAAATGAAAGAACACATAAAAAGTAATGGAAAATGTGGTGTAGTGATTCCACAAGATCAGCTTCTATTATTAAGCATGGTAGGTATATGAACAACTATGTTCTTTACAAATCTAAACTTTGTGACAAAAGTCCTAATTTGTATATATGCATTTGTCCATGATTTTGCGAGTGTGGAGGGAAACATGAATGTAATGATAAGTAAATGGTAATAAATCATATATTTTAGCATATATTTTGAAAAAGAAATATCATGCAATTCTGAAGCATATATATGAAGCTTATATCTGTACAATATACAAACCAGTGGACTTCATTAAACTTTTCATACGGAAATAATAAGTTATATTGATGTATCTTGTTAGCATGTACAATGAAAAAAAATGTGCACCTTAAGGTCTTCTAGAATCAAAGAAAGTATCAGATACCTTGTACATGTCTACAGCTCAAAACTAGTGTTGCTTTTTCTGATTTTCGAACCTTTGTCTTCTACCAGTTCTCTGTAATATAAATTAATACAAATGAACAGCATGCATATTTATTGTTAAGTCAAGGAATCAAGTATAAAAAAGGCTATCTTTTGTTACAAGAAAATCTTATAAATGGAAGTTTCAGAATGGTAACAGAAATTGTTATTAGCTCAGTTATGATCTGCTTTAGAGTATTATAACTAATTTGAACTGACTTTCATTAAGCCAAGCTAATTGTGTATGAATATTGTGATAGCTTTACCATTCGTTTTGCAGTTTGAGCAGTGATAAATCAAAATTATGAACCAAGCTGTAGAGCTTATTAACTAGGATGTTGACCTGACAGTATACTTATAAAAAAGGGTACTTTATATTCAACATGTCACTAGAATAACATATCACATGTCAATAAATGTTCTAATCACGCTACGCAAGTTTCGAACTAGGACAATGGTGCTTGTCCCTAACAGTATACTTGCATATGAAATTCAATGAGATATGGTTTCAGATTCTTAGCTGATTTTATTTCTAACTTAGGCTAGCCTGCTTACGATTTCAATCAGTGAATTTGTTTCTTTACCCATAGTTCACACATTTAGTTACAAAGATAATCTAAATAAAAAATTGAATTTGGAAATATAAAGGGTATATTTTTCTTCTGATGTCAATAGTGGTTTATAATCAGTTTCATGTTTCCTTTGTTATAAAATTTATATCTACTAATTAGTTTCATTTTTTATAGGTTCTGACGTTATAAGGTTCTGACATGCAACCATCCAACTAAAGTCTTGCACTAATTGGTTCTATATCATAATAGATTGCTGATAACGTAGGTTTTGTTTTGTTTTATTTGATTGTATTTCATTTCATGGTTAAATAAAAGACGCCTTAATATCGATGTTAAATAAAAGAAATCACTAAAGTATAATTAAAACTTTAATTTTATTAGAAAAATGATTTATACATAAACTTTATTTTCGTTTTTCAAATCGATTATAAAAGTCATATTATAAAGATTTTGGTAACGTAATATAAATTCGGCTAAATTAATTAAATCAATAACTGAATGAAATTATTTGCAAACTGAATTTAGAAGTGATAACCCAACCAATTGAAATGAACGTGTTTGACTGGTTAATTCAGTTCCAACCGAATATTGTTAACTCCTAGTATCAATGCAAGGAATAAGATTTTATGGTTTATGGTAAACTCCAAAGAATGTAGATGCTATCATCAAGCAAAAAATCAGCGTATTAAATTTCCTATGACATAAATTTATACAAAAATAAACATGCTAATGCATTTGTCCAAAAATTAAGAAAGGTATTTATAAATATTACAAAATATCTTTCACATGTATATACAAAACATAACAGATAGCATAACTTGTCCTGGCCTTAAAAAATTGCACAATAAAATTTGCAAATAAAATGAGTAAAATATATTGCAAACTTTCCCACCATATTTAACCAAGGAAAGAAACATTTGTTCTCAATTCAACATAAGTTTGCCCTGATGAACAATCTCAACCATTATAAACATGACTGCGGTGCTATAAGTTAACATTGTAGGGATCCTGACTTAACCAATCCAAACAAATGAAGTGTATAATATTCTCAAATTTCAAAGCTTATAGTAGAGTTACAATTTGATCTGTACCGCAGTACACATAAATACACTTTGCATATTTGTCAGGAATGTTACATTCAAATGGTCATTAAAGTAAAATAAAGTAAGTACAACCAATTTATAGTTATGGATATAGAGAGGACAGGTTTAAGAAAAATGTTACATGCATCAAACATTATTACATTTTAATATTTTTGCTCAAACAATAAAGTAAATGTCCTGGTGTTAATTTTAATATTAAAATGCAAATCAACATGTAAAGATGTGATTGGGAGATGATATATCAGTTAGTAAAATATTAAAAAAATCTAACAAACAGTTGGATCTTTTTATTAAATATAAAAGCTTGTATGTATATTGACAAAAATAGAGTAACAATAATAATCTTGACTCTTTTCTCAGATTTTACTTACTTTAGCCACCATAATGATATGTCAGTATCAAAAAAATCTTTGGAAGAATTGTACCTAGATGGATTTAATAATACTGCTTACTCAATACTGAAGTTGTTTCCTGGTGCTTTTAATACTAACTCTATATTCAAGTACACTTTAAAAGTTCATATACTAAAGTTGTAACGACCCACCATTTAAACAAGGGCATTTTCTTAAATGACAAATAGTTATTTAGGGTAAT
Organism: Allium fistulosum; assembly: GCA_030737815.1. Classification (NCBI taxonomy): domain Eukaryota; kingdom Viridiplantae; phylum Streptophyta; class Magnoliopsida; order Asparagales; family Amaryllidaceae; genus Allium; species Allium fistulosum. Next base: position 720,553,594 of record CM060908.1, read on the forward strand.
ATTAGAATCAATCACAGAACACAGACACGGAAATAAATAAAACTCAGAATCTCACAGCGGAAATTAAATAAGTACAAAAATAGGTCCTAAAACTCCAAATAAGTTTACATTTATTTTCAATCTAAACAACTGGGAATGAAATAACTGGAAATGAATTAAGTCTAACTGACATAGCTAAAACAAACTAAACTGGTGAAATAGCAGAAATAGAACGGAGTCTCCAGCAATGCCTTCATCTCAACAACAAGCTCTCCAAACTGGAAATACTCAAGCTGACCCGAGCATAATGGAAGGCACAATACTCGAGTTAGAACTAATATCCTCATGCAAATCAATAAATCAATACAAAGTAACTTAGGGGATGTTACGGGTTTTTCCATCTTCTAAGAATCCGTTAAACTATTTATATATAATAGTATACGTTATAATAGATAATGTCTATCAGTAAAATAATATCAAAATAGTGTTAAGGCTTTACATTGATCCACCTTAACAAATTTTTAGTTCTAAATCAAAGTCGTAATGGGCTCGTAAGGATAAATATGACAAGGCACGTGAGGCAATGCCCAAGGTAGGATTCTACCAATTTACCTTTCTGGCTGGTCGTAACCCATCCGTGGTCGACCGCGACAATCAATCCAAACAGAAAAAGGTGCACCCATCGAATACGAAATCACAATATTAATACGAGGGATCAACGTCGCTAGAGGTAGCTAACCTCAATAGTCAGATATAGGCTCATGTTTTAGTCATTTTAATTATGATACGAGTGTCAAAGCTATCCATCATCGTTCTCTTACTTCATTCCAGTAACATCGCCAATTCAACCACTACATTCTGGGTATCATCCACCGCATACACGGTTATCAAAGTGGTTCCGAGATTGACAGAGTATGTCAATATCCGGCCCCGATCTCTTTGACAACCAAACGTCATTTTACCAACCTGTTGGTACTTTTATTTTTCGAAAAACAATCCGTACTTGATATCAAAATATCATATTCATTTCAAAATCAAATCCATTCCGAAGTCACCATATTCACTTCACAAATCATATCTTACTTCAAAATATTAATTCAATTCGATATATCTATTTTACTTCAAAACTTGATTCGAATTACAATTTTGGGTAATCACTTTAACCCAATTCACCTTTAAATCCAAGATTTAAATATAAACATTCCACCCTTTGACCAGTTTGAATTTTTAGAAAATATTTTACATAGTTTAAAATAATTAAATAGTTAAATAGTTTAATAGAAATAGTTTGAGTATTAAAAATGGTTTATATAATAAAATAGTTTGGAGAATCAAAATAATTTAAATATTTCAAGAATATAGATTTTAAACCATTTATAATAAAATAATTCATTTAAAAAAATTAGTTTCAAAGTCAAACTGGTTCACTTTCCAAATTTTCCAATTCAAATCAGATCCAATTTCCATTTCGATTAAATCAATTCATTTTCCAATTTCAAGTCGAATTTTTCTTTGATTCCAAATAAATTTAAATTCCCATTCCAAATTAATTTCAACTCCAATTCCAAATTAATTTAAATTCCAATTTCAAATTAATTTCAACTCCAATTCCAAATTTAAACCATTTCAATTTATATCAATTCCGTGTCCGATTTCCAAAATATCGATTCAAAACACTTAAATGAAATTTTCCTTCAATATCCAATTTAAAAACCAAATCTTCAAATATAATTAAATTCCGAACTCAATTTCGAAGTATTGTTTTAAATCACTTTTACTTAGAAATATTCAAAATTCGAATAAAAGTCCAATCTTTAAAAACAAATCAATTTATGAAATTCGCATCATATTCCGATTATAGCTTAAAAGTCTCAACTTTGATTAATTAAACAATTCCTGTTTCAAATTTTAAATTTCAACATTCCAAGTTTCAATTCGAACATAATTCAATTTCTATAAATTCGATTTTTTTCTAAAAACCACATCATTTAAATAATTTCAAAACAAGTTTTAAAATCATTTAATTTAACCAATCCTGTGTCCGTATATAATTCTCTATCCTATGGCCAAGTGAATCAATTATTCCAATTTAATTCAGGGATGGATATATATCTTTTCATCCAAAATAAATGCCATAGGTATATATCATTTCAACCTATTTTTTTATTTATTCGAAATAATTCAATTTACAGTTTATATACTGTAAATAATATACAGGATGTTAACATGATATATCAAAATAAATAACATCCAAAATATCAACCAATAGCATCCATCACAACAAATCATCCAAACACTCAATAAAATTCACAACAATTTCATAGTTATAAATATCGGATATTTTACTGGCAACTAAATTCCAATTCAATTTAACTATCAATTTAATTTCTGTCAATTAATTCAGATGACAATTTGAATGTCAATTAAACTTATAAATAAATTTCAAATCGTTCCAATATCGCAATTTCAATCTTTACAGTCATGTCCGAATATCGATGGGAAATTTCAACAAATCATAACATATTGAATATCAATAACATTGTGAAATGTGACATGTTCAATTTAATTTTTTCTACACTTGTGTGCATACATATGACGTGTATATCGTGTCAACATGTGCACATATCATTCGATAATTCAGCTAACAAATATATATCAATATAAATTAACGACGAACATATAAAAGTGACAATTTCAACTTTTATTAACTTGCATAATGATATTAGTTAGATGTGAATGCATAAACACTCACCTCACGACGATAACCCGATACGATCCACGAACAGCCTACGACGCGCGACACGATCTTACTTAACGACTAATCTTCAACTCGTACACGTGCTATACTCCAATACAAAAAGTAGCTTTTTATTTTATTTTATAAAGCATTCTTATATATATATAACTATATATAGAACTCTCGGCCTAGCATTGGAACAAGAGAGTGGGATGGTGGTCGAGCTTGGTTGGACGTTGGATGATGTAGACACTGGTCAAAGGGTCGGCAGCGGAGGTGACAACATAGGCGAGCAGCAACATTGCAGTTTCTTTTTTTATAAACAACAAAGTGGTGGCTAGAAGGTTAGGAGGAGGAGCAGTATGGGTGTCTCGGCAGCGGCGGCTTGGGGTCGGTGGTGAAGGGGAAGGACGCGGCAGGCTCTGACGTGGCAGTGGCGGAGGTGGGTGGTGTAGGCGGTGGGTCGGCAGCAGCAGCAAGGAGGTTTTTTTCTTTTATACGCAGGTGGGGATATCATTGGTCGGAGGGGAAGCAGTTGGGTGGTGCGGTGGTAGGTAGTGAAGAGTGCGGCAGAGTAGGGTGTGCGGTGGAGTTGGTGATATGGAGTAGGCGATGAAGCAGGTTTGATGAAAGAAGAAGGTTTTGAAATTTTTATTTCTCTGGGTGTAAGATTTTGTTCGAATATAATACTTAGCAGAAGAAATATAAAGGAGAGAGAGAGGAACGTGGCCCATACACATAGAAAAGGTGGCTTCAACGATTATCTCTCCTACTTACCAGTTCAACTATTTCAAACGTATGCCCATTCACGTTTGAACGTGTACCAAATCAAATTCCTTTTTTTCCCTTTTTTTTAAAATGTGTATAAATTTAACTAACAAAATATATACTTATTTTTTTTCAAACGCCAGTTCTCTTATAAACTTATATTATAATTCCGGTAGCAAATGAACCATTTATAAATAATAGCAACTACTGTTAACTCGGACTAAAAACACTGCAACAAACAAACCGAGAATCCAAACACACGAAACGGAATACCATTATGCTCAGTGTGTCGATACGAACACGTTAGCACACAGAAAAATAATTATTTAACGCTCGGATGAAATTCGATATTTACGCAATATCGGTTGTCGCTACCGTAAATCGATCGTATAAATCGATTTAAACGAAGCTAGCGAAATTAGAATTCGACGAAACAAACATCGACGTTTCTATAAAAAAAATTCTACAATATTTCCATGTAAAATATTTAAATTTCTGAAAAAAAAATTTCACTGTTTTATTTTAACGGCTGATTTTAGGTTAAATTTCAACCTGTTTAAAATTTTCGTCTTATAATTTAATTCATGTTTTATTCATTCAACCAATCATACACAACATTTATTTAAATTCAAATTTTAATTCCTTAACTTAAATCAAGGTCAATTTAATCGAATTTCTTTTCAAAAGAACGGTAAATTTCAGAACCGTTACATAAGTTTTAAATTGTCCAAACTTTGCATCCATGCAACACATAACATCATAATGTATATACAAATTAAAGTGAGAACAACAATCTTTACCTTTGTTATATACATCCATACTTAATTTATACTTGAGTAAACCAATGCAAGAGAAAAATAAAGTTGACTATTGAAATTCAAATATTCATGCAAACAAGCAAATTTAAAATTACACCAAACCAATATATTAGCCATGTTAAACATACCAAATTAAGTAGTCGCACCATTATCACAATCAAGGGTATATATATAAAACGATTACAAAATATGCATGTCTATCAATTATGTTCCAATAATATATTCATACGACAAACTATAGCACCTAGTAACCTACCTACACACCCGTGCAATGCATGGGTTTCCACTTGTGTGTGTGTATACTTCATGAATTTTTGTTACAAATAAATATTTAATATTGTACTTATTAACTCATTACTTTCGAAAACGATTCCTTACCTGAACTATTCATATTTAATTATTATCATCAGCTTTTAATTTTCAAAATAGATTTTTTATAATTTTAATATTATGTACTTTTTTTCTATTTTTATGATTTTGTGCTACAAATATATATTGGGTATTTAGCCATTTTAAAATCTCTATCTTCATGAACAATAATTTCCTCACCAAAAACTAGTCGTAGTTAATTGTTATTATTAGCTTTTAATTTTCAATTTTTTTTATAATTTTAGTACTATGCATACATTATTATCTTTCAAAATATAGAAAGATTGATAATTTATAAAACAATACTTCTTTTCTAGTTTGTAATTTTATCAAGTTTAATTATACAAGTGTAGATTCTTAAACTTGAACAACTGATTGAAAATTTACAAGTACCCTGGTACACATTAATCATTCATTCACAATAAAGTCATAAAAATTAAAAAAAATCTATGAAAACAAAATTTAATATATTCAAACAACTCAAATCAAATATGCATCAACCCTTTTGAACTCAGTGACAAGAACATGACTTTGATCCAAAAACAAATCCAAGTTCATAAAATAGTCTGAAAAGATACGTTATGAGAAAAATTTAGTGGTAAAACAATGATAACAAGAATTATAACAGAAAATTGATAATGAACAAAACAAGTAGAGTCAAAGAGAAAAAATAATCAAACTCCACAGCCGATACTAGTAGCAAACAGATGCAAATAATTTGCTAAATATTTTAGTATCTTAATAAATTAATAAAGTGGTATATCTAGATTATATGTGTGAACAATCAAATACTTTGTTCTTCATCTTTTGCTTAAGGATTGAGAATCATTACGAAACAAGCATGCAAGGTTGACTGTAATTAGCTACATTTTCCTACAATGTCTTTGAAGTTCAACAACAACAGGTTCGAATGCTTCAATAAACCCAATAAACGCAAATGAAAAGAGAACAACCTAAAATCAAGATACCTGAAATAGAGAATCGCCTGAAGTTATAACCCTCGTAGAATCAGAGACGACCCTTAGTTTGCCAGAGCGAATCGCCTGAACTTCGATGCCAGATCTACAACGCGAATCGCCTGAACTTTATTCGTAGAGCGAATCACCTGAACTTGCATAGAGAGAATCGTCTTAACAATAATTGCCAGAGCGAATCGCCTGAACTTCTAGAGCGAAAGGCGAACAATGATTTTTTTCTTCGTAGCAGTAAAGAAAAAAAGCATAGAGCATTGGGAATTAGGGCTACGATAGAAAACGATACTCAATTACTTTTTTGCCCCAACCAATATTAGTTAATTCCAATTTAACCAGATTTTCCAACTCTAATAAGCGTTGGCAATTAAAAAATTATAAATCTGTATATTTGGTCACACATTTCTTGCTTAGCAACACTTATTGCTGTGATTAATTTACAATGCAAATAAGTGTTGGCAATTGAAAAAATAAGTGTTGTGAAATGGCTGTTATGGTGTAGTGTTAAATCACTTCCTTAGCTCACTAGAACACTTCTACAAACACTACAACACCTTTCTTCCAAAGTACAAGTCCACACCCTCCACAAACCTTCATGGCCAAGCCCAAATTATCCAAGGCCGAGCCCATTTTGGATGTGTAGGCATCCAACGAATCATTTTTGCAAAGTATTAGCTTGTATTTAAGTTCGGTAGAAGTTTGCCTTGATTTAGTGAAAGTTTGGTGAGTAAAGTCCATGTTTTTCAAACTCAAGTTACTAACTTTTTAAAGTTGTAAAATTTATGAGTTAAAATGTTGCTTATGTATGTGGTAATGTTATATGTTGTGTATGCATGCATATATGTTGATTTTGGTGTTGATTGCTTATGCCGAAGTTTGAGTAAGCGATAAAGATTATAACTTGAATATTGGAAAATTTAGTTAATATTGTGAAGTAATACTTTATTTATGATGGTGCTATAATGTTATGATGTAATATTATGTTGGAATGTTATATTTGTTGTATGTGGTTTCATGACAAATGGTAGCGATTCGCTAACCAAAAGCGACATAGAAATCCGCTTTTTGTCGATAGTTTGATTTTTGTTTCAAAGTGAAATTTTTTCATGTTTAAATCTTTGATTTTGGTTTCAAAAGTTTATTTTCATGTTTTAAAGAAGACAAGAGTTCAAAGTTGATGTTTTAGAAGTTAGAAAATCAAAATTTCAAGTTTTGAAGTTACGGGTTCGTATAGAGATAGTCGCTATACGCGTAGTTCGCAAAAACCAAACTATTTCCAAATCCGAAACTTATTTCCACCTAGAAACTTTTTGAAAGGTGTTTTATAACTTTGTTATAAGTTTTAAGGTGTGAAAATAGAGTTTTGAAGTTAATTTACTTAAACCAAGTTTTGAAATTATGGGTCCGTATAGCGATAGTCGCTATACGCACATTTCGGAAAATTTAACTAGTTTTCTAATCTAAACTTGTTTTCACTTAGGAATATTTTTGGAAATATTTTCTAACTTTAATTTAGTAATTAGAGAAAAATTATTTATTTATTTAATGATTATTTATTTGATTAATTAATTAATAAGGGTAATTAGTACTTAATCATTTGTTAATAATGGTTTTTAAACTTAAATGTTAATCAATTAAGTTAATCGTGATTTGTAACTTAATTAAAGTTAATAATTATTTAATTATTAATTAAAGAGTAATTAAGTATTATTTTAAAAAAGGGTTTTATTTAATTAATCTTTGATTAAAATTAATGTTTTAATAAGGTTTAATTACCTTTAATTAGAGTTTAATTACAATTTAACAAGGATTTGATTCCCATTTACAAGGGTTTTAATTTATTTTAAAACCGCTTTGAATTTAAGTAATCAGTTTTGTTTTAAACTGTTTCTTTTCAGATTTGTTTTTAAATCAAGGGGTATTTGTGTTGCTTACCATTAAGTAATCCCATATGATGAGAAAAACTAAATGACATCTATTAGTAGAACAAAACATCATTCCGCTATTACAATTAACTTGGACATTTGCTTAAGTTGATTGATGGTTATGTGTTGATCCCTTATATACCTATTGTTTTGTGATGCCATGTTAAACCAGATAAGTAAAATCAAATTAAAAGCACCATTGTGGTTGCTAAGCCTCCATTTAAATTTGTAAAGATAAATATTTTATTTTCTTTTTGAAATGGTTTCAAAGTTATTGCATTTTGAACAAGATATTTAAAGGAATTTGAAATTTTATAAATTGTTTTAGGTAAATGGATTTGAGTTTTTAAGCAAAGAAATTTCATAAATAAAAGAGATTTATAAAATGGATTTGCTTATTAAGGGAGCTAATTTGATTTAGAGTTATTTAAGAAGTTGTTTAAACAGGAAAGGTTTGTAAGAAGATATAAAAATGATGAATATTTATAAAATGGTTTTATAAATGAATTTGAGAGTTTGGAAAGCATTTTGAAATGGATTTGGATTTTAAGTAAAAGAGATTTCATGAATGAAATAGACTTGATTAAAAAGGATTTATCGAGAAAGTATAAAAAGAATTTGAGATCTGGGTTTCTCTAAACTGACGTCTTAAAAATGGTGGTATGGAACATCTATTCCACACTTAACACCGAGGGAATAGTCTTTAGGGTTGTTCTTACCTCCAATTTAAACAATATTTGTTTAGTCCATTTTAACATGATTTGGAAGTAAGAATTTATCAAAATATGTTTTGTGTATATACTTATGCTAGAGAGATAAGTATATGAATGTTTTAGACAAACGTTTTTGAAAGGAGATTTATTAAATAAAGATTTGTTTTGAGGCTCAGTGGTTGCTATGGATAAATAAATCTCAAATGGAATTGGTTGTTGTTTATTTATTTGATAGTTAAATAACCGATTATCAAATATGGATCCAAAACGTAACTCTAGAAATATCTAGGAGAAACACGTGAGTTGTATGGCACAGTCATCTCCGATGATGCTGCACTGTGCGTATAAATCTCGTTTCGTTCTCCTAGGACAAATGATAAGGAAATCCGCCCACTAATGGTTAGGAGGTGATCTTCGCTCTTATCTTTGACTGCTTATTTCCTAAAGTACCAGGGTTGAGTTTACCGGAAACTATCGAATGTTGTTTCGAAGAGACCAGGATCAGATATGTTATCCGAAAATCACTTCGATTCAACTCAAGTGTTTCGAAGTGAAGATATCTTGAAGATGATGGAATTAAAGACGAAGCTCTTAAGCATTTCATTCAGTCCCAGAATGAACTTGTATGGATGAATGCTGGAATTGTATTACTGCCTGGAGGGTAGTGTTAGCATTCCAAGTGGGAAGTGCTATATAAAAAGGTAAAATGTAGCCTCTAGCTTCATCAACCAGGAATGACTAAAATAGGGGAGATGAAGCAGGGCTAAGTGGGTCGCTTCTAAGTAGGGTATGATCATCCATATCTAGAGTCGATATTATCTTTTATTTGTATGCTTCGGGACCTATTAACATAAGAGGTGATCATATTCGGTACTAACCAGTAAAGGGTAGGTTGGTTCTGTGTTGGCAAGGGTCGATAGGTTCGACCTCGGTGTTATTTTATCTAGAGATGCATCGTGACGAGTGGTACCTCGGTAGCCCAGTCATTGAATGGAATTCATTCTCCAATAAGCACCGTACGGACTTAGTTGTGCCTAACTATGTTGAAATGTGAGATGCAAGCATTTCAGCTATATTCATATTTTACTTTGACCCCTAGACATTATTATAATATCAATGGATTTTATATACAAATGTTTTGGTTATCGTAAGATAAAAACCCATCCGTGTTTATATGCGGCGTGGTCATACGAGATGCCCTTTGATTTAAAGTTTTATAAAGTTAAAGACTTATGCTTTACTCACACCAGACCCATGTCTGACCTAGAGTTTATTTTCCCTTTTTCTAAAATCTTGGTTGCTCAAATTTGAACGGGCAGCCAAGTAGTTCAGGTTTTCCGCAGATTCATCTTGGAGGAGCTTGGAGCAGGTGGCTTCATTGATAGCTAGTTATTTTTCTTGTTCTCACTATATTATATGTATATTGTATCTGTTAGGTAGGGACAGACTATTATAACTGTCATAGGATATAATTTGTATTAGTATGACTCTGATGTAACATTTTGAAATGACTTTGTAATATATCATGTTGAGTAATATATAGTGTTCTATTGCGTTGTGAGATTTTGTATTGTTTAGTTTCTTCTATTCTATCTTTCTTCTTTCAACCCTAATGACTTGTCTTTCGGACGACCAAATGATTGACACATGAATACCGAGGATGTATTAAGTGTCATCTTTAGTAGTAAAAAAGGCGGATTGTTACAAATAGCATATGCAATCTAAATTAGTCATGTTAGGATTAACTAATTAAGCTCATAGCCCAAATAATAGGGGGTCTAGAAAGGTAATGTCAAAGGATCGGGTTTGGGTGATCATGTACTCTACCCTACTCGGCTACTGGCTAGCTCAAACATATATGTGTCCCTAATAGAAAAGACCCAATTTAAATTGGGCCTGGACCTAACTTTCAAAATTGTTTAAAAATAAAAAATATAAGATTTTATTTCAAAGTTAAATTTAAAATAATATATATATATATATATATATATTATAAAAGTTATAACACAATAAAAAATTTCAAAATGTTTGAAAAAATATAATATTTTTTTCAAAGTGTTTGAAAATATTTAAAATATTAATTTTAAAATTTAAATTTATTTATAAGATTAATAAAATAAATAAATTAATTAAATGAGTTAATTAATGAATATATATACATACACATATTGTATATTTGATATATGTTATGATATTTTAAAATGTTTAAGATATCATAAGTATATATATTTATGTATATAAAATGATTTTTCAAAATTAATATAATTAATTAAAATTGTTTAATTAAATAAATAAATTAAAGGTTAATTAATTAAATTAATTAATTAAAGGTTAATTAATTATATTAATTAATTAAAGGTTAATTAATTATATTAATTAATTAAAGGTTAATTAATTAAATAAATAAATTAAAGGTTAATTAAGTAAATAATATACATGTATATATGATACATATGTTATACTATAAAGGTTATAGTATATAATAAATATTCTGTATAAATGTTATATTAGAATATTATAAAATTAAATAAAGACTTAATAATTAAATAAGATTTAATTATTATAAAGTTATACATAATACTATTATACAAGTTAATTAAAATATAAAAGTTATATCATGGGAACATTTGCCTCACATCCTTGTTAAGTTTTAAAATAGACAAAATATCCTTTCCAAAACAAATTTATAAATTACGTCCCTATTTTTTAATTCGTCTATTTGTTTTCCAAAACTACCCTTCCGCCTTCTCAAAAAAAAACCAAAAACCCTCGAAAATCATTTCATCGACATTTACTCCAAAACAAACCCTAATCTCCTCGAGTATAATTCGAAAATATTGAAAGACAAAAGCTGAAATCGAAAGAAATTGAAAAATAAAAGTGAAATCCAGAAGATGAAATCAATCAAAACGACAAACTCGAAGGTACAATTAAATTTCTTTATAATATTGATTTTTATTCCATTATAATTGATCGATATATTTTTAGGGTTTATAGACAGTTCATTTCACAATATTTGTAGCGAGTATGTTATATATAATTGCACATGCAAATGATATTATTCACAAATTTATGCATGTAAGCAATTATCTGGAGAATTGCAAACATGTTTGCAAATAATATGTATAACTATAGAATATTCTGCAATTATTCAAAATAATTGCTGTAATGACAACAATTATTTTAAATAATTGATGAGAAAAATGCATGTTCTCTTCATAATTGAATTGAAGTAATATTATTGTAATATTTGCAGATATGTAAGCAATTTATATACTTAAATAGAATTTAAAGGCATTTGTAACTATAAATAACAAAATAAAGCATTTTGGTTAAATTAAGAAGATTAAATTCAAGTTTCTCTGCAATTATTTATAACAATTGAATAGTTATCAGCAACTATTCACTTAAAATCAATTATTTCATCTTTCTTTGCAATTATTATTGCAAAGATGCATGCAACAATAATAAATAATTGCATATATGTCTGCAATTGTTTTGAATAATTGCGTACTTGTCAGCAATAATTTAAATGATCATTTCAATTAAAAAAAGATTTATAACTGTAAATAATATAAAATTCATTTCAGTCCAATAGAAGATTATAAACATCTTACTCTACAGTTATTGAGAATAATTACATAGTTATTTACAAATATTCTCAATAATTGCATCTATGTCTGCAATTATTCTGATTAATTTCTTACTTATCAGCAATAATTCAAATAAATTCATTTCAATTCACAGTAAGGCATTTATAACAGTAAATAATATAAAAAATCATTTTACTTCAATAAAGGAATTGTATTCATCTTTCTCTGCAATTATTTGAAAAGTTGTAGATAAGTACGCAACTATTTTAAAAAAGTGCAGAAATACATGCAATTATTCTCAATATTTGCAGAAAAATTCACAAATTTTAAACATTTGCTGAAATTTTTTTCACATAATTTCTCATTATTGTTGACAAATTAAAACAACAATACAATGCCAACTCCTTGAAGAATTGCAGACAAATCACCAATAATTCATTGTTTGTAAAAAAATGATTTGAAGAATCAAAATTAACACATATCACTACTGGAATAGATGCAACTCCAGTATTCCAGATAATTGCAGAAATGACAACAATTATTCTGAATAACTTCAGACTTGTAAGCATATTTTTTATTTTCATAACTGAATAACTACAACAATAGTATTTTCATAATTGAATTGAAATGATTTACATATAAATATGTAATTTATATTTACACATATAATTATTTATTATATACATATTATAATTTATTATATATCAATTTATATATAATTCATTTTTATAATAAGTTTACATGTTACGGTTTAATTAGTTTATCAAGATATTATTATAATTATTTATATTAATTCATACGTAATTCACATAGTATAATTCATACATAACATAACTAATTCATACATAAGTTTTTATATAACACACATACACATATACACACACATCTGTGTGTGCGCGTGCGTGTAATTTACCAAAGTTTAATTTATGTACTTTAATTTATATAATATATATTTTCATACATAAACTTAATTATTTTTTATAAACTTGGTTCATTTTTGTAAACTTAGTTATGTTTTTATAATACATAGTTAACATAGTTAATTTTGTAAAACTTAGCTAACTTAGTTAAACTTCTATAGAATTTTAGTTAACAATAATAAAAATTAGTTAATTTTTATAAACTTAGTTCTTTTTTACAAAATTTGGTCAATTTAATAAAGTTTTATTTTTTTGTAAACTTAATTTTTATGAAAGTTCATTTTTTACAAACTTAGTTAGTTTTTATAAAATTTAATTAACTTAATTAAAATTTTAAAAAGCTTAGTTAATTTTTATAAATTTATTAGTGGATCAATATAACCATATGGAAATGTCAAGGACTACAACTGACCAAGTTAACCTAGGCTAGTTGTTAATTTTGATTTTTTATAAGCACTTATAACCAGATTACAAAATTAAAATTTATGAAAAGCTCATAATAGAATTCAAAGAACTCACTTAAACTATATAGAAAAAGGTCCGAGCGAAAAATAATGACTCACACTTATGATCAAGATATATGAATAAATTCCAACAAGAAAGGGAAAATGGGTGAACTCAACAAATAGTATAAAAAACAGCAAATCTCAAAAGTAACTCATAAGGAGATAAATTAGATGTGTTGGATAGTTGGTGATTGAACTGCATATAGAGAACGAACCCAGTGGGTCTAATATTTGCAAAAATATGCATTCCCCATTAAAAACAGTAAGGAATCATACACGTACGTCTCAATATTACGCCATTCCATGAATATGTTGAATCCTTTAAGTTAACATGTTTTGTGATTGATAACAAGGATTTGATTTGCAAAAACAAAGACAATCAAATATGTATAAATCAAATAATCTCAAAATAAATACCCAGTAGGATCTTGTAGTATTCAGTGCAAATCGAATTGCATATAGCATTATGACTGATCACACAAAACTAGTTGCATGCAGTTTACTTTCCTCAAAGATCTACTAAGTAGTCAAGATATGAAGCTGACATTTGTTAAACTAAAAGACTACAATTGAATCAATGGGAGATAAGCCAGCTACTGAGAAAACAAAAAACCAAAAGCTTCTCTTTTGCTTTCCTGCATAAACAATAGATTTTATAGAATTAATCACCAACAGTCCTACATAGTATATTAAATTGTAACGACCCACTTTTTCAAACAGTTTAAGCAGACAATTAACCATATATGACCTACTCAAATTGAATGCAAAGACGGATAGTTAGGGGAAAAGAAGAAGAAAGAAGATAAGAAGAAACTAAACAACACAAAATCTCACAGCGGAACGAATAATATATAATATACAATAAATCTTTACACAAGAACAAACAGCAATATATGTATATACAAACATCAATCATGTTGAAACTTCGTGTTTACGGTATTTCGTAAATACGATATTTTGACTATGACAACTATACAATCATTTATATACTAACTTGTTTTTGCAGGGATTAATCTATGACAAGATTCGACTATGTATACTTTTATATATAAGGTTGTTTCGAGTCCTTGTCTAGAAGTTAAAATATGTTAAAGTCTCTCCTATATGATATATACTACATCTCATTATCATTTCATATGCATATATTTGGTTTAAAGGAAAAATCTCATTTTTATGTTACATTTAGACGTCTGAATGATCCAATCCAGACGTCTGAATCTGGAAATATGAATATTGTAGAATACAATATTCAGACGTCTAAATTGAATAGTTCAGACATCTAATCTGGCAATTTTTTGCCTATTTACATTCTGGTTTGATTTCGTTGCATTTTAGAAGTCTGAATTTTTAATTTTAGAAGTCTGAATATTCACAACGGCTAGTTTTCTGAAAAGGCACTTCCATTCGTGAAGAGTTGCAATCTTTAATCCAGATATGATCATAACTCTTGATAATAACTCTTCACGAACAATTGCAACTATTTATTATCTATATAAACACATTAGAATCAAGTTTTCCAACAATAATTCAATTGATTATTATTCTACTCTCAAAATTCTTGATTCTAATACACTTGTGCTTTCAATATCATTCAAATTCACTTTCTTACTTCCTTATTCTTCACGCATTCACATATATATCATAAAGGAGAAGATTATAGGAAGAGTGTACTATAATTGACAAATTCGTGTTACTCAAGAACACATAATGTTAAGAAATATTGTTTTGTAAAAGTCCCATTCTGTTGCTCAGGCAAAGTGAAGTCCTCTTCTGCTGCTGAGGCGTGAAATCCTGTTCGGTTGCTCAGGTGTTGTAAACCTATTCCTCCTGGTTAAGTGAGGGTTATAGTTAGTTGAAATTCCAGAAGGAGTCTGGGACTGGACGTAGAACGGGAAGTTCGAACCAGTATAAAAATCCTGGTGAGCTCGTTTATTATTTACTATTATCTGCTAATTGTTCTATTATTCCGCATTGCTTTTATACTATTCCATATTACTCGATCCTATAGTCATTTTCAAATCAGAGTATACTAACCAATTTCAGCCCGGACAGTTATAACAACTTATCCTTACAATTGCTGATAAAATACAATAATGAATGCAGTGGAAAATAATCATATATGTGAATACATCTCTGGGCCTCCAGCTCGTCTCCTGAAGCTCCAAAGCATCCAACTAAAATCTATAAATATGCTCGGTCTAACCCGAGCATTATAATAAAATAACATCCGAGTTAGTCTGGAAAACCAGCGGGAGAAAACACAACCAACTAGATTTTAAAGTTATAAAAACCTTTGAAATCAAAGGTATCTCGTAAGACCACGCCGTACATTAACACAGACGGGGTTTTATCTTACGATAATCGAAACCTTTTCTACAGAAAATCAATTGATATTATAATAATGTCTAAGGGTGAAAATAATAATAAAGTAACTAGGATGCTCGTGGGTGTACATCACAACAATACTAGGTATATAATCAAAAACCGATAAGGCATGTTCGTTGATTGTGTACAGTACTTTGAGAACGGTCCTCCTACATAAGGATCAAAGATATCCTTCCGAAGCAGTATATATCCCTAGCGATATACATTAGGAAAAACATAACTGGTCTCGCTAAGACCGAGAGCATCGCCTCATGCATGCATAGCAACTATAAGTAACGTCTAGGTGGAGCCGACTACACCCTATGGGTTTGCCATTGCCATGCCTCCTATATCTGGTTTTATTCATTACCGCTGATGAGGCTATGTCCAGCAATTCAGCTCATGCGCTGCCACCAAAATAGATTACGAAATCCCACATGGATTCCCATACCCCAACGGGTCTCGGAATAACAACTGGATTCCCATATCTCAAATAGATCATGGAATCACACATAGATTCCCATACCCCAACGGGTCTCGGAACCACACATGGATTCCAACATCTCAATATATCATGAAACTCCTCCATAGAACCGTATATGTTTTCAGAGTGGTTACGGTTTTTGAGTCTTCTCTTATGAGTACACTCTTCTGCTTCCCTGTGCTCCAAAATCCAATCGTCGATTTTTCGGAATGCTCAATGACAGTTCTTTAGGAAATAATTAGATAATACACAAGAGCGGTGATCATCCCTTAATCGTTTAAGTGGACAGATCTCCTCAACATTTGACCTAGAAGAACAAAACGGGTTTATACGCACATTATAGCACCACCGATGGTAACTATACCCTATAATTCCCATGTTTCTCCTAAATATTTCCAGAGTTAAAATCCTTCGGTGTTAAGTAAGGAATATTTCTGTACCACTAAAATTAAGAAGGATTACATATTTAGGCCAAGATTTGATAGTTGGTTATTTAACTATCAACAACACACATCCAAATCAGGGATTTAATTTCATAGGGAAAACATACATTGGTTAAGCACATAAGTAACCACTCGCCTCCTGTAATAAATCTATCATCCCTTAAATCACTTTGTAAATTTCTTGTATGAAAATAATTTTACAAAGATATATCCACCAATCCCTATATTTTCATTGCTTAGAAAATATTCATATACTTATCTCAGCGGTATAAGTATATTCACAAACACTACACCTCGCAACTTAGAAAACGGGCTCATATACTTATCTCAATGGTATAAGTATATTTACAAAATTGAGAAGGATTTTCTTTTTATTTGATTCTAAAATCATTTATAAACTCCTTATAATTCTCTAAAACCATTTATAAACCGTTTTATAAATCTCTGAAAATCATTTATAATCTTTTTATAAAATTCAGTCACTTGAAATTCTTTTGTACATTTCTAAAATCATTTATAAATCCTTTATAAATACATAAAACCATTTATAAAATTCCTTTTATACATCTATAAAGCCATTCCTTAAACTCGTTTATAAATATCTAACCATTTATAAAACTCTTCCACTTTGTAAATAATCTTCCCTTAAGTCTTTAAACCATTTTATAAACTCCCTTTATAAAATCCAAGTCCGTTTATAAAACTCTATTTATGGGTCTCGAAAACATTTATAAATAAATCCTAATCATTTACTTTAAAACACTATAATAAATCGTAATTATTAATAATAAACATTATAAATAAATAATAATAATTAGCTTTAGACAATCTTAAAATAATAATTAATAATTCAAAACATTATAAATAAAACAATCATTAATCTTTATTATTATTATAAATAATAATAATTTCCAAAATATTATTAATAATCATTATTATCAATTTCAAACCATATTAATAATTTTAAATAATTAACTTTTCAAAATATTTAAAATATTGATAAATAACCATGAAGCGATATAAAATATAAATTAATAACTTTTAAAATGATATTAAATAAAAATAAATAACCTTTAAAACAATATTAAATATAAATAAATAATCTTTAAAACAATATTAAAATAAAAATAAATGACCTTAAAACAATTTTAAATATAAATAAATAATCTTGGAAAAAGATAGAAATTAGGTTGAAATAAAAACAGAAATTTAGTCCTTTGAAACAAAATATTTCCAAAGTCCAATTTCGGATTTAAAATCATTTCCTCTATCAAAACCCATTTCCAACTCAATTGGCAATTTATAGTACTTTTAGAATACTAATTTGAGACCAACAGCTAACAAACGCTTGACCAATATCAATATTGATTTTCTATCACTACTGGGTTTGAGTTGAACATATAACAATGTCATACCCCATAGATTTAACAAACATATTTGATAACAATCATACAACAAGAATATTATTGAAAACATTTCAATAAATGCAAGGATTCCCATTGGATCCCTTTAACCTATCCCCTTGCAACACAGTTTACATATATTAACACACACACACAGATATATATATATATATATATATATATATATGTAAATAAATCAACAATGGTGTGAATCCTATTGGATCCCTCCAACCTGTCCCCCATACATCACAAACAACATATTATTATATGATATGGGTCATCCGCTCTTATACGGGAACGTAATAGGGTCTCATCCGCTTCAGGATGGGAATATATCCAAACCAACTAATAAAAAAGTAAATCATCCAAACAACCAATCAACAATTTTTACCAACCATATAATATTCTTGGTTAACCAAAAAGGCAAGAACTCATCGAAATTTCTGTTGTCGCCGAGGCATTCTGGTTTGGAACTAAAATCAAACGACGTCCGATTTTTGACCAAATTTCAACTGTCTCATAATTCATCCAAACTAATTCCATTGCGAAGCTTTCATCGTCATGAGTGCAATGCAAAAATCAATGCCTCGATTGGACCTCGTACGAGAGAGTTATTAAAATTTTAAGTTAACGATATTTAAATTAAAAATTAATAACTAATTACATTTTAATTAAACAAATCCCACCCTATCTCCTTCTCCCTCATCACTCAAAGTCCTTTATACATGAGCTTGTTTACGCCATTGCTGTGCATGTCAAGGCATTGTTACGGAGGTAGCTCCGTTAAACTCGAACCCGTCTTCGCCATTGAGCTCCCCTCGAAAAACTCGACTCTCCCGTACCCAAAAATCCATGCCCGGACCTCACCACGAAACTACGACCTGCTCCTAACCACCATGGCGCTGCTCTAGATCGTGATTCCTAAACGCGAGCCGCACCCCCTCAAACTCCGAAAGCCGATGTAATGCCCCACCCCGAATCCAAATCAAAGCTCCGTTTCGACCAACGCCTAGCCAATCTCACGAATACCCAAGCCCTAGTTCATAGTTCAAACAAAAGCTTCACTGTAAACATTATTGCACCTCCAAACTATGACCGGTTGAAGATATATTCAATTGCAACTTAAAGATACAAACTTTATATTTTTGTGAATTTCTTTGGATTTGTTTTGAATTCCCAAAGTTTGGATTAATTATTTTTCTTCTTACTTCTTTGGATTGAAAATGAGAAGAGGGAGAAACTAGAAAATATAAATTAGAGATGGGTATGGGCTTGAACGTGGCAAGGGTATGGACGGATTGATGGGGTATGGGGGTAAAGTATGGGCTGATTTAAATTATACATATATTATTTAAGTTTAAATTATCAAGCTATAAAACATCCGAAAATCTCGAACTCCAAGCGAGGCGTACCGCCTGGCGTTCTATATGTTATACCCCTATTCTGAATGCAATGGAACTTGTTTCGAGACCTAATTCGATCATATACAGAAGATAGCTTTTCAAACCTAGTTATTATATAAATTGCTGAAATTAATTTATAAGCGTTTCAAACTTGCATGACCCAATGATACAACCGATCGCCACGAAAATCATTGGCTTATAATAATCATTATAATGGATCCAATCAAACTGGTTTCGTCGAAATCCAATACAGTGCCCCGAAAGGCTATTTTTTACACGTTAGTTAAAACGAATTATTATTAAAACCAAATAAATCACTTTTAAATCTAAAAACAGTTTACTATTTTCGTTCTTGTTTAAATAGAATTTAAATCAACTTTTGAAATCATTTTTATTCATATTAAATTCAGGATTTAATTATTTAAGCAATTCCAAAAATTAAATCCAACAATTAAATCATCAAATAAATCGCTATATTTGTAATTCAAGTTTTTTAACTTATAAAAATAACATTTCAATATTTAAAATCAATTAAATATTCCAAATTCAAATGACTAAAATTCTGGGTCGTTGCATTCTTTCCCCTTTAAAAGAATTTCCAAGGTAAGAAAAATGCCTCAAACCACTAAATTTTCAAAACCAATTAGTTGAAACAGATTTTTTAATCCTTTTAAGCTTTTCACTTTCCAAAATCAATTTGTTGAAACCTTGTTATCACATTTTCTAAGTCTTTAAATTCATTCACCGATACCAACCACTTTCCATTCTTTCAAGCACTTCCGGTTACAACTAAATATTAAATTTTAGTTATAAAAAATTTCTTTGAAAATTTTTCTAACTCTTAAATTTACGGAATATTTCGCCAGCGTCTCCCTTTCGCGGCTTGATCGGAAAAACTACAAACTGCCACTGCGGGCCCAATTCAACAAAAGAAAACAAAAGCCAAGTAGCTCAATCATAAAACCATCAAATTCAAACAACAATATAAACATGTACCTTTTTGTCGGGCAACCAAATTTTACTTATGAAATCAAAGGCATCAAACTAGCTCTTGCTTTTATATTCTTGCATCTGATTTACCAATGATATCCAATCATATAGTTCATAATCATATTATTTTGTATTTTCAATTTTCAACATTTACTTTAGTAAAGCTCATACGATGTACATATATCATTCGTACGAAATATCAAATCTGATCGCTCGCTCGATCACACAATTTCACTTCCGAACTAGTATTGTTCACACGACTACTCTAATGTAAACTCAGATCTGGTTTCCTGATTAGAAACCGCCATCCTCCTTGCATAGCCATATACTATGATAGAGAATTCCAGAATCAACCAAAGATCCATACCCAATGTTCGCCGTAGAGAATCGAATGAAAAATCCTTGTTCGAAACGATGTAAATCATTTCGAAGTTAAGTACTCGAATCTGGATCAAACAGTTATGCGAATAAAATAATATACGTATAACTTACGTATCTATTTCAATTGGTCTCTCATTATATCCCATTCTTTTATTCACATAATTTTATTCATAATCATTATTCACGTTGCTTTATTCACACTTATTTATTACTTAGTATAATCTTTCAATACTAATATCACTTAAGAACCATTCTATCAGATTTTATGTTTGACAACATTTCACTCCATACTAAATTCATTTATTAATCATTTCATAAAATTTTAGTTAAGTTTATAAGCACTTTATACAACACTTCTCATGTTTGTTGTCATTTCACAACTTAAGTCCATATCCATCTCACTAATCCATTACAAATCAAATTCAATTCCATTTAACATATTTCATTAATTCACACCATTATTCAATTCTATCACACAACTTCTTACTATATCCAATTCACTAATTCATTTAATTAGTTCATTCATTAACTCAAATCACAATCAATTTCATTTCAAAAATTATTTCATTTAACCTAACTCAGGCTAAATTTCTTTTCAAAATTCCTTTTATTTAACTTAACTTAAGTTAAAATTCATTTCAATTTTGCTTTTCTTAAGAATTTATATTCACAAATCTACTTACTAATTCTCCAAATTTTATAAGTTATAAATTTATTTCCTCATACTTTCATAAAACACTTAAATGAAAATTTTAGAGTTTAAAAATCCTATTCTTATTTCAAACTATTTTGAAAAAATAATATAATTATTTTCTTTGAATCATACCTTTGAATTTAAAATCAAAACTAGTTTTACCAAAACAAAAATCCAATGGTAGCAATTCCTCTCTTGGAAACTCGAAAATGAACGTCGACGATTCTGCAGTCATCATCGAAATTATTTTCCAGCGACCAAAGTGAGTTCAGTGCTTTCTATTCCATTTTAAAATATTTCCATTCAATAATATTTTCTAAATAATATTATTATTATTCCAAAACTTTGGAAAACAATTTCCTAAACCAATAGGATTTAAATTCTCAAATTCCCAACTTTTAAATCTTTTTTAATTTATAAACCGCTTTTATAAACCATATTTATATAATTTCGCTTTAGTTATATAAAACCATTTCTAATTTTTTTGTCTTTGTTTACATTATAGTAATAAAAATTTTTGTTAGACATAATCAACAAACAACAAATGATAATAATCAAATATTATCATTCTCTAACAATCAAACACACTATATATACTATAATAATTTTTGAAAAATTATTCCTTTATATATAAAATATAATCGGGGTATAATTATTTCATTTACCTAATTTCAAACAATATCATGGAAAATTGCTCTATTCAAGTGTTTAGAGATCTCTATCAATAACGTTAATTACTCATATTGACTAGAATCCATAAGCCACTAAATAGGTCAACCAACACATTATAAAACATTTTTGTATCACTAACAAATATGGGCTCAAATATATATATATACACTCTAACTCTTTCTAGGATGCTACTGACCCTATCTCTAATGATTTACCCCACCAAAGCCAAGGTTCTTGCTTAACCTTCAGCTCTGATACCACATTGAAACGACCCACTTTTCCGAAGTTTAAGCGGACAATTAACCTCATACGACCCACTCAAATTGAATGGAAAGGCAGATAGTTAGGGGAAAAGAAGAAGAAAGAAGATAAGAAGAAACTAAACAACATAGAATCTCACAACGGAATGAATAATCTAGAATATACAATAAATCTTTACACAAGAAGAGATTGTAATATTTGTATATACAGACGTCAATCAGATTATACTAACCTATTTCAGCCCGAACAGTTATAACAACCTGTCCTTACAATTGCAGATAAATACAACAATGGATGCAGTGGAAAATAATCATATACGTGAATACGTCTCTGGGACTCCTGCTCGTCTCCTAAAGCTCGTAGCATCCAACTAAAATCTATAAATATGCTCGATCTGACCCAAGCATTATAATAAAATAACATCTGAGTCAGTCTAGAAAACCAACGTGAGAAAACACACCCAACTGGATTGTAAAGTTATAGAATCTTTGAAATCAAAGGTATCTCGTAAGACCATGACGCACATAAACAGGGACGAGTTTTTACCTTACGATAACCAAAACCTTTTTTATAGAAAATCCACTGATATTTTAATATTGTCTAAGGGTGAAAATAATAATTATAAAGTAGTTGTGATGCTCATGGGTGTAAATCACAACAATACTAGGTATATAATCAAAAACCGATAAGGCGCGTTCGCTAATTGTGTAGGATTCCATGGGATGCCCTCAGTACTTCGAGAACGGTCCTCCTGCACAAGGATTAGAGATATCCTTCCAAAACAGCATACATCCCTAGTGATATACCATGGGAAAAACATACCTGGTCTCGCTAAGACTGAGTGCATCACCCAATGCATGCATAACAACTGTAAGTAACGTCTAGGTGGAGCCGACTACACCCTACTGGTTTGCCAATCCTACTGGCCATGCCTCCTATCTCTGGTTTTAGTCATTACCGCCGATAAGGCTACGTCCGGCAATCCAGCTCACGCACCGCCACCAAAATAGATCATGGAATCCCACATGGATTCCCATACCCCAACGGGTCTCGGAATCACACCTGGATTCCTATATCTCAAATAGATCTTAGAATCACACATAGATTCCCGTAACCCAACGGGTCTCGAAACCACTCATGGGTTCCAACATCTCAATATATCATGAAACTCCTCCATAGAACCGTATAAGGTTGCGAAGTGGTTACAGTTTTTGAGTCTTCTCTTATGAGTACACTCTTCCGCTTCCCTACGCTCCAAAATCCAATCGTCGATTTTCCAAAATGCTTAATACCGATTGTTTAGGAAATAATCAAACAATACATAAGAGCGGGGATCACCCCCTAACGATTTAAGTGGACGAATCTCCTCATCATTTGTCCTAAAAGAACAAAATGGGTTTATACGTACAGTATAGCACCACCGACGGTAACTGTACCCTATAATTCTTGTGTTTCTCCTAGATATTTCCAAAGTTAAAATCCTTTAGTGTTAAGTAGGGAATATTTCCATACCACTAAAATTAAGAAAGATTACATATTTAGGCCAAGATTTGATAGTTGGTTATTTAACTATCAATAACACAAATCCAAATCAGGGATTTAACTCCAAAGGGAAAACAAACATTGGTTAAGCACATAAGCAACCATTAGCCTCCTTTAATAATCTATCATCCATTAAATCACTTTGTAAATTTCTTGTATAAAAATAATTTTATAAAGGTATATCCACCAAACCCTATATTTTCATTACTTAGAAAATATCCATATACTTATCTCAACGGTATAAGTATATTCACAAACATTACACTTCACAACTTAGAAAACGGGCTCATATACTTATCTCAATGGTATAAGTATATTTACAAAATTGAGAAGAATTTTCTTTTTATTTGATTCTAAAATCATTTATAAACTCCTTATAATTCTCTAAAACCATTTATAAACCGTTTTATAAATATCTGAAAATCATTTATAATTTCTTTATAAAATTCAGTCACTTGAAATTCTTTTGTACATTTCTAAAATCATTTATAAATCCTTTATAAATCCATAAAACCATTTATAAAATTCCTTTTATAAATCTATAAACCCATTCCTTAAACTCGTTTATAAATATCTAACCATTTATAAAACTCTTCCACTTTGTAAATAATCTTCCCTTAAGTCTTTAAACCATTTTATAAACCCCCTTTATAAAATCCAAGTCCATTTATAAAACTCTATCTATGGGTCTCAAAAATATTTATAAATAAATCCTAATCATTTACTTTAAAACACTATTATAAAATAGTAATTATTAATAATAAACATTATAAATGAATAATAATAATTATCTTTAGACAATCTTAAAAATAATAACTAATAATTCAAAACATTATAAATAAAACAATCGTTAATCTTTACTATTATTATAAATAATAATAATTTCCAAAATATTATTAATAATCATTATTATCAATTTCAAACCATATTAATAATTTTAAATAATTAACTTTTCAAAATATTTAATATATTAATAAATAACCATGAAGCGATATAAAATATAAATTAATAACTTTTAAAATGATATTAAATAAAAATAAATAACCTTTAAAACAATATCAAATATAAATAAATAATCTTTAAAACAATATTTATATGAAAATAAACATTAAAAAAATATTAAATATAAATAAATAATCTTGGAAAAAGATAAAAATTAGGTTGAAATAAAAATAGAAATTTAGTCCTTTGAAACAAAATATTTCGAAACCCACTTTTGGATTTAAAATCATTTCCTGTGTCGAAACCCATTTCCAACTCAATTGGCAACTTATAGTATTTTTAGAATACTAATTTGAGACTAATAGCTAACAAAGCTTTAACCAATACCAATATTGATTTTATATCACTACTGGGTTTGAGTTGAACGTATAACAATGTCATACCCTATAGATTTAACAAACAGATTTGATAACAATCATACAACAAGAATATTATTGAAAACATTTCAATAAAGGCGAGGTTTCCCGTTGGATCCCTCGAACCTATCCCCCTGCAACATAGTTTACATTTATTAGCGCGCGCACACACACACATATATGTATATAAATAAAATCAGTAGTGGTGAGGAATTCTGTTGGATCCCTCTAACCTGTCCCCCTGCATCATAAACAATATATTATTATATAATATGGGTCATCAGCTCTTCTACGGGAACGTAATAGAGTTTCATCCGCTTCAGGGCGGGAATATATCCAAACCAACTAATAAAACAGTAAATCATCCAAACATCCAATCAACAATTTTTACCAACTATATAATATTCTTGGTTAACCAAAAGGGTGAGATTAACTCACCGAAATTTATGTTGTCGCCGAGGCGTTCCGGTTTGGAACTAAAATCGAACGACGTTCGATTTTAGCCCAAATTTCAACTGTCTGCAAATTCATCCAAACCAGTTCCATTGCGTAGCTTACTTTGTCACGAGTGCAATGCAAAAATTCATGCCTCGATTGGACCTCGTATGAGAGAGTTATTAAAAATTTTAGTTATCGATATTTAAATTAAAAATTAATAACTAACTACATTTTAATTAAACAAATCCCACCCTATCTCCTTTCCCTCATCACTCAAAGTTCTTTATACACGAGCTTGTGCATGCCATTACCGTGCACGCCAAATGATTGTTACAAAGCTATGCTCCATTAAAGCATTGTTACGAAGCTACGCTCCGTTAAACTCGAATCCGTCTTCGCCAGAGCTCCCCTCGACAAACTCGACTCGCCCGTACCCAAAAATCCATACCTGAACCTCGTCACGAAATCACAACCTGCTCCTAACCACCGCGACACTGCTCCAGATCGTGATTCCTAAATGCGAGCCGCACCTCCTCAAACTCTGACCGTCGATGCAATGCACCACCCTGAATCCAAATCAAAGCTCTGTTCGACCAATGCCTAGCCAATCTCACGAATACCCAAGCCCTAGTTCATACTTCAAACAAAAGTTTCACTGTAAACATTATCACACCTCCAAACACCGATCGAAGATATATTCAATTGCAACTTAAAGATACAAACTTTATACTTTTGTGAATTTCTTTGGATTTGTTTTGAATTTCCAAAATTTGGATTTTTTTTTTCGTACTTCTCTGTTTTGAAAATGAGAAGAAGGGGAAACTGGAAAATATAAATTAGAGATGGGTATGGGCTTGAACATGGCAAGGGTATAGGCAGATTGATTGGGTATAGAGGTAAAGTATGGGCTGATATAAATTATATATATATATATAATTTAAATTTAAATTATCAAGCTATAAAATGTTCGAAAATCTCGAACTCCAAACGAGGCGTGCCGCCTGGCATTTTATACGTTATACCCCTATTCCGAACGCAATGGAACTTGTTTCGAGACCTATTTCGATCATATGCAGAAGATAACTTTCAAACCTAGTTATTATATAAATTCCTGAAATTAATTTATAAGCGTTCAAACTCGCATGACCAAACGATACGTCCGATCGTCACGAAAATCATTGGTATATAATAATTTATTATTATGAATCCAATGAAACTAGTTTCGTCGAAATCCAAGACAGTGCCTCAGAAGGCTATTTTTTACAGGTTAGTTAAGACGAATTATTATTAAAACCAAATAAATCACTTTTAAACCTAAATCAAAAGTTTAATATCTTCATTCTTATTTAAAAAGAATTTAAATCAACTTTCAAAATCAGTTTTATTCATATTAAATTCAGGATTTAACTATTTAAGCAATTCCAAAAACTAAATCCAACAGTTGAATTATCAAATAAATCGCTATATTTTAAATTTAAGCTATTTAACTTATAAAAATAACTTTTCAATATTTAAAATCAATTAAATATTCCAAATTCAATTGACTAAAATTCTGGGTTGTTACATAAATTGTATATGTACACATGATATAGTTAGTTATATACTTTTAAGGAATGTAAAAGAGTGCTTGCTTATTTACTATACCATTGAATTGTGATCTGAACGGTGCCAAAAAAGAAAGAATTTTCTTTGCATGATTCTCATGTTCATTGTTTCTTTATACTTTTTTTCTGCTCATCGCTTTCCTCCATGTATACGTAAATTGTTAGGTGTGGCTCGCATTTGAGAGTGCATGGGTTGAACGATAAGTCCCATCGTAAGAAATATAGCGCATAACATGGTATGTATGTGGGATTGGTGTCATGTAACATTGGGAATTTCTTTTGTTACATGCAAGTGTTTCCAAGACCATGTATGTGCCCGTTCCAACAATGAAGCGTGCATTTATAGGGACGCGTTGAAGTGCCGAAACACAACATAAATGATACAAAATCCTTACCGAGCTTGGACACATCAAACTAGTTTTACATAGAATTTACTATATTGATGAATATAAACTCAAAATATTCATTTTTGGGGATTAATTTAGTGTTTTTATAAACTGAATGCTTATAGTTCTGTAGCATATAAACCAAAATATAAACTCATTATTAATCTCAATGTACATTTCCACTCACCCCTCACAAAATTTGTGTGCTTACATTAAACTTGTGCGCTTACAGTAAATTTCCATCTGCGAGGTTATCATATTTTCATATATGCCTATAATTTATTATTTGAATTAGTATAGTTTATTATATTAATTCATACTGGTAATATATATTATATACTTAGACCAATTCTTTTTGAAATAATTTTCACAGTAGTAGGAATGATTTCTGAATAATGAAAAAATCACTAATAATATCTATTAAGTTATGAGCAAGATTTAAAAAGTAGAGTTTTTACACATTACAAGGATTGAAAATATTCAAATTGTTTATTCAATGAAAAATGCACTAATTAGACAACGTTAATTTTGATTAATTGGTGTAACCTTGGATAACGAGAGCACAATTACACCAAAAGGGCTGCTTTTAGTAACACATGAACCATGCTCAACAAGTAATGTATTCGGTTCTCACATCACAGGAAGTATGTTGAGTGCATCATCCACTGGTGATTAAGAAGTGGACCTTCTTCTACCTGGTATTGGAAGATACACATTGTCTATTTTTCGCTTTTTATTTATTTATGTTTATCTTAACCTAACGCTTGATGGGTCAGGGTTATTAGACTCAATCATTAGTAAATCTGTTAAATTCTGGCGACACTATATGGAGAATTGTAGAGGTTGGAAGTAGCTTCGTAACGGAGAAAACGGTTCGCAAATCGGAGTTCGGAAGTGGAAGTTATAAGGGAAAAGGCGAAGTGGGCTGAGTTGACTCAGCTCAGACGTCTGACGGAATGGGTCAGACGTCTGAGTCTGTGCAAAATGCATCCAGAGACTTTAGTCAGATGTCTGACCAAATGGTCAGATGTCTGAGATGAAAGTAAATTTTTTCCAGAAACTAAAGTCAGACGTCTGACCATTTTGGTCAGACGTCTGAGGCGACTTCCATCTGTTTTTTCACGTGTGGACTTGGCGTGAAGATTTGTGATATCAGCAGGGGAAATTTGGGAACATTGCCTAGGGTTTCTATTTTCCTATATAAGCTAGCTTCATATTCCAGATCAAGTGTAAGCACGTGAAAACAACTACAAGAGATTAGCCTCCACAAATTAGGGTTTATCAAAACCTAATGTTCTAAACCTAATGTTCTTCAATTCTCTTCTCCACAAATCAATTTCTAATTATAATTTTGACCATTGTAATCAATCTCTTGTACTCTTCTCATCAATATTAATAAAAGCTCTCTCTTAAAGTGGATGTACACTAACACAACGTTAGTGGAACTACTATAAATCGCTGTGTGATTTATTTTTCATTATTGCTTTGATTTCTGAATTGCTTGTTTGGGATTGTGATTAGTTTCGGATTGGTTGAGATTGGAATTGAGTTATTGATTAGTTATTTTTACACTTCTTACGACGATCCCGTCTTCTGCTGTGCTTGTGGGGTTTCGATTTGAGTGGTCTTCAGTTGGAATCCCGACCCCAACATTTGGTATTAGAGCATTGGTGTTGGTAGGTGGTTGTAGAAATGCCAGAATCAGATAATACCTCAAGTAGTTCCTCAATGGGTAATCAAGTTATGTAGCTCCTTATGTATGTGGTTCGTACGCAGCTTTCGGATCACAATTGGTAATAGACAAGTGGAATGGCGATAATGATTTTGACAAATGGCAATGGAAGATGAAAGCGGTTCTAAGGAGGAATCGGGTGCATCGGGTAGTGTTTGATACACATTTATTACCAGCGGACATCTCAGATGTTGAGAGAGAGGAGTTGGAAGAGTGGGCATTCACTACACTTCAACTTGCTATGGGAGAGAATGTTATCTTTGAAATTAGTGGTGAGACAACCGCTAAGGGTATTTGGGACAAGTTGGAGGAGTTATATATGAAGAAGTCACTAACAAATCGTTCGATCTTATTGCAAACGTTCTTCACCTATAAGATGAAGGAAGGTACTTCGCTAAAGGCGCACTTGAATACTTTTGATGATTTGTGTGACGACCGCCCATGACCCCTGCACCGAATCTAGAGATAGTGCGCTGTAAAGTGTGCCAGGCGACCATGGACGATTGTCAGGGTAGATTAAAACAACAGAATCTATCGTATTACTCACAGCGCATGGACAAAATACAATAGAACATATATGTATAGTGAAGCTTCACAGAATAAAATCCCATCAATAAAACTTCATAATAGTTGAATACAAACATCCAAATAGTCAATACATCAAGCCTCACTACATAACACTCAGAGATTATACAAACAGCGGAACATCCAGTACATATAATAAGAAGATACACTACGCCATAAATGGCCTACTGCAACACAAAAAAAATGTTGGCTCAGGCCCGAAAAATGTTGCCATAGGTCTGTGGCAACACTTTTAGGGTGATGCAATTTTTGCCGTTGCCTTAGACCTCAAAGGCAACATTTTGACTATCTAAGGCAACATAAGTAATATTGTTGCAATAGAACCCTATTTGGGTCTATGGCAACACCCATAGGTATCTGTAGCAACATTCCAAAATGTTGCTATAGATATGAACTTTTTGAATTTGTGGGGCCCACAATGTAGAGCATATTTGATTTTTTAATAAAAATAAATATTTATTTAATAAAATGCTATTACACAGAATTTGATATTTAAACAGTAATTTATTTAAATAAATATTTTATTTCAACATTTGAAATAGTACAAATTCCTGACTCCACTATTTTACAATTCAATGATATATAACACCGATATTCACATATACAGATATTCCTCACTACATCACTCAGTTCACTCATTACATATGCAGTTTCAATTTATACATACACCGACACTGACAAATATATGCCGAGCCGAAGGCGAGCCGAGAAGCGGGTCCGGGCGCAGCACCGGCGGGGGTCCGGGGCACCGCAGTCCCGGTGGGGATCGACCTAACCGGTTAGGTCGAACAAGTGGGCACCGCCCGATTCATCCGATTTTGGAAGATCGAGCCTTCTTTGAAACCTGTCTTCAAGCTCATGCATTCATACACTCATGCACATTTGATTTGACTCTGTCTTCAAGCTTGTATCCAGCTGTCCAGTCTTCAATACCTGTCACATATAATTCAAAAGCAGTAATCTGGAAAATAATATTTAACTCAAACAGAAAATGAAAATATTTTTGTTATAATATTTGCCTCAGGTATTTGGGTTGTTTCTTTTCATAAGTGCATAAGCCAAACATGAATGCAACACATGGATACAAGGACACGGCACAAGGTCAAACCCGAGT
Organism: Allium fistulosum; assembly: GCA_030737815.1. Taxonomy (NCBI): domain Eukaryota; kingdom Viridiplantae; phylum Streptophyta; class Magnoliopsida; order Asparagales; family Amaryllidaceae; genus Allium; species Allium fistulosum. The sequence goes on from CM060908.1 coordinate 720,584,747, forward strand.
CATCGACTGGATTCAACTCAGGGCCAAGCAACCAACAAAACAAACAAGAACCAGATTTATCAAACATACATCATCGCAATCCAACATACCAATACATCATCGCAATCCAACATACCAATACATCATCGCAATCCAACATACCAATACATCATCGCAATCCAACATACCAATACATCATCGCAATCCAACATACCAATACATCATCGCAATCCAACATACCAATACATCATCGCAATCCAACATACCAGATTTATCAAAGTCCAACAGAAAGATTAAACCCGAGATTATAGGAAATAAAGCCTATAAATAAATCCCAATTCATCATCGGCAAAAGCATGCGAGTGTAACCAAAATCGAGAACAATCAAGTAAACCAGAAGGCATAAAACATACCAAATAATATCACATCGCACCCGACGACGAAGTCAAAGCAATTCGAGCAATCAATCAAGGAATTGAAACTGGTTTTATGATTGCTGGCCAATTTGAAAATTTAAGCGGCATTCTCTCAAACAAGAAATCTGCGTTTGACATCTTCCTTGAATCCGAAAATGGTACTTTTTGAAGCAATCGAGCAAAGCTTCATCAGAATCGAACTTCTTCTGAACATTGGCGAGAAAGATTCAAGCATCAGATCTGGTCGAAGTATCATAAATTGCCAACCCTGCCGTCACGAAACCACCAGATTCGAGGAACAGCGGCTGAGCCACAACTATCGCCGACGTATCCTCCTCGATGGGTCCGTTAAGGTAGATGACGCGCTCTTTGAGAAGCCAGGAAAAGATATCGTAGGCACGCTGGCCACGGGATGTGTGCTCGATGACCATCGGAATCAGGCTGTAGAAACGGCGGTGGGGTAGTGGAGTTTTGTTGGGGGCTGCGGTTGGTAGGATTTGGGAGAGGTTGCGTATCGACATGTAGGCAACAGCAGCGAAATTGGGGGTGAGAACGAAATGGGAACGAAAATATGATTTTGAAATTAGGGATTTGGAAATTGGGGATTTGGATTTGGAAATTGGGGGTGAGAACGAAATGGTATGAACAGTAAAGCGGGAAAACGAACATTTAGGGCAAAATGTAGCGGTGATCCATGTTAACAATCAGATTAAATGTAGACCGTTGGATCGTATTCACGCGGATTGCTAATTTTATTAATTTTTTAATTTGAAAACATCTATAGCAACACTATATAAAAATGTTGCATCGTGTTACACTTGTTTAGCTAGAGCAACACATTTTTATGGCTAAGGTAACACTAAAAATACAACGTTGCAGTAGGACCAAAATTTTATAGCTATCGCAACATTTTAGCTGGCAACACCTTGCAAAAATGTTGCAGAAGGTCATTTATGGCGTAGTGATAATATGCAACCCTTCAGCTCGTCTTCGATATCAGCATCGTGAGAAGAGAACAGCACCTGTCACCTGCTACCTAGTCCGCCCGTCCCAAAAATGGACGAACAGCCCAAGGCAATAAGAATTAAAACATAAAGCCTTGAGTCAGACAACAGTCTTAGTGAGTAGTAAATTAACTAACAACATACCAAAAGAGCATAAAGGAAAAGGAATAGGAATACAACCCTCCCACTCCACCTCTTTCTACAGTGATAGCCCCCAGACACACACTAAGCAGAAGCAACATAGCAGAGCATACAATTTAAAGTAAAGTAATAATCATTCGAGTCAAGGGCGATGTTTTCCAAGTACCAAGGCCTAAATCAGATAAGCACCCAGAAAATACCACTCTTGAGTCCGAATGACGATACAACCAAACATCCATGACTCTGGCTATCACTGTTATCATTGCTTCGATATCACCGTTAATTGAATGACCGGCACATTCTTTCAGCCGTCCGTCAAGGGCTAATGGAAACCCCGGTTCTAGACATAACTCCCGCACGTCGTCGCAGCCCGTGCCTAGGACTATCGAATCTGCCCAGAGTACTCGACCATCAACAGTTAGTCGTTGGGACTATCGAATCTGCCCAAACGTACTCTTGCTTAGCGCATGCTAGAACCTTCAACAACGATGCTATCCAAGCCTCCTAGTCATCCTCCTCGACGACTATTCTCATATCCATTCATTATCCTCAACTCGAATCATATCACCGAGTTATCAACATGCTTGGAATGATCCCGTCTGGATTATACCAAGTCTTCATCACATGATTGCCTCGCTTCATCACATCCTCGCAAAGCCTAATCTCAACATCACATCATCAAGTCTATGCATAAGAGCTTCATCATCCCGCTACATATGCCACGTGCAGCTTTCCCAATTCAAGAGCCTTTCCCTTAGCTTTTGAATCATCTTTGGTCTAAAACCAATCAACAATCATCTAATTCACAGCAATCAATCATGTCAAACATCAATCCAAGTAACCAAGCATTCAAATATAAGCAAAATGGACAATTATAACAATAATGGAATTTTCGTAATTAAAGAGTTGAATAAGCATGAAATCATGAGAATTATCTCTACAATCTTTATGAATGAACTTGCATAGGTTAACACTTAGTAAAATGGTTGTCAAATCATCATGAACAATGGATCTACATGGATCTACACTTAGGATGAAGGAAATGCATGGAAATCACTATTTTAACACCAAATCGAGCCAACAATCCGATATACTCCTTTGGATCCGTGTGAGAGATAATCACCACTCACCAAATCACCTAAACAACCCTAAATCAACGCGCTTCAGATCTGGACAGCGAAGGACCAAGCTTGATCTATCACGAATCCACTTCAAACGGAGAAATCTCACTTCAAAGGATGAAGATCTTCAATGCAAGCTCTTGAATCTTCAATCTTGATCTTCGATTTGGATGAATGAAATCACTAGATTAGAGTGGAGAAAAGAAGTGAAGAAGTGTAGAAGTCGAGCTCTCAAAATGGCAGCACTTCGTCGCTTCAAAATCCGGATCCCAAAAATGAAGAGAAACTCTCCTATTTATAGCAGAAATCCTTAAGTCGTCTGCCTTCATAAGTCATTCACGACTTACGACTTAGAACCCTACGACCTAACAACTTCTGGCCTCTACGACCTAACCAGGCTACCCCTTCGCGACCTAACACACATCTGCCTATGACTCACGGCAAAACAGCTATCTCCTAAGTCGGTTACGACTTATAGCATGCGCCTACGACTTAACCAAGCTACGACTTAACAAAGCCTTCAACCTAACAGACTACGACTCATCCACTTGCGCGACCTAGCGACTTAACCCTTAAGCCCTTATGCGACCTACTACAGAGACAACCTTACGACTTAAGTACCTACGCGACTTAACAACTTACGACTTAATCCCTTAACTCGTCCACGACTTAACTGTAACAACTTAAGCCTTATCTCGCCCAGTCCTTAAGTCGCTAACCCCTATAAGTCGCCTACTAACTTAAGTCGTTCACTCCTAACTCGCTAACTTCTTAGGTCGCAGACTTTCCTTAAGTCGCTCACGACTTACCACTTAACTCGGTCACTCGTCCTAAGCCACCTTATGACTTAACTTCCTTAACTCGGTTAACTCCTTAGGTCGTCCCAAACTATCAACCGACTTAAACCACTCCCCTATCTTCCTTAGATCGCCGCCGACCTAACCCTTAACAAACCATCACACGACCTAACTCCAAACCTTTAGGTCACCAACCCCAACAGTCTTAGGTCGGTCACGACTTATCTCTTAGGTCGTTTATGACCTAGGACTTAAACAATTAGGACCGAAAAGACAAACATACTAAGTCGCACTTATTCCCTAAGTCGTATACGACTTACGACCTATACTAAGTCGTTCACGACTTAGGACTTAACCGTATTTCGCCTAAAATCTGAAATGGCTCAAAAATGCTAAAATTCCAGATTTTGACAAACTTTTCGATCCGTAAAATACGGGTCGTTACATTCTCTCCCCCTTAGGAATTTCGCCCCCGAAATTCCAAGCAATCATAGCAATCAAAAACTATTATGTACGCCTACCATCCATAGCAATCAACAAACCATGCATCCAGTTCTAGCTTAGTGTACAGAATTCTAAAACTAGAACAAGTTACAATATCGCGAGATGACACGACACCTTAGGGCCATACCTTGAAGAGTTCAGGATGAGCTGCCTTCATCCTCTCTTCCATCTCCCACGTACAGTCGTTATCATCATCACTCCATTGTACCTTGAGCAACTTAACTACCTTCCTCCTAAGCTGTTTCGTGTCGGTTTCAACAACACGAAGCGGCTTACGAGGTCTTCTACCAACTGGATCAACTTCGAAGTCTTCACAGCTATCAGCAGAAACCACTGTATTCGAGTCGTGCACATACTTCCGTAGGTATGATACATGAAAAACATTGTGCACACTCGACATCTTCTCCGGTAATTCCAATCTATAAGCGAGCTTTCCAATTCGCTCGGTAATCGGGAATGGTCCAACAAATCTCGGAGTCAATTTTCCTTTCTTCCCGAATCGAATAACATTCTTCAGTGGAGAAATCTTCACAAAAACCATATCTCCTACGTCGAATTCCAAATCCTTTCGACGCTTATCAGTATAACTCTTCTGATGGTCTTGGGCTGCCTTCATTCGTTGCCGAATGATCTCTATACAATCTGAAGTCTGCCAAATCATCTCTGGCCCAAGTATCAGCTTTTCTCCAGTTTCCAACCAACATGTCGGAGAGTTACACGGTCTTCCATACAATGCCTCATACGGTGCCATACCAATGCTTGACTGGTAACTGTTGTTGTACGCAAACTCCACCAAATGAAGGTAATCTTCCCATGATCCTCCGAAATCCAAAACACATGCTCTAAGAAGATCTTCCAAAACTCGGTTGACTCTCTCGGTCTGACCATCTGTTTGAGGGTGATAAGCTGTACTCAAACACAACTCGGTTCCCAAAACTTCCTGGAAGCTCTTCCAAAATCTACTAGTGAACAATGGGTCTCGATCGCTCACTATACTCTTCGGAATACCATGGAATCGAACTATCCACTTAACATACAACTCAGCAAACTTTGATGCAGTCCTAGTCGATCGAACAGGAATAAATCGTGCACTCTTAGTCAGATGATCTACAATGACCCAAATCCCTTCATTTCCCGTTCTGGTTCTAGGCAATCCATCAATAAAATCCATCGATACCTGCTCCCACTTCCATGTAGGAACTTCTAATGGCTGTAGTAATCCACTTGGCTTCTTCTGCTCGGCCTTTACCAACTGGCAGTTCATGCATTTGTAAATAAAATTTCCAACATCCTTCTTCATGCCTTCCCAGTAGTAGGTTCTCTTCATATCCCGATACATCTTATTTCCACCTGGATGAATTGTCAGCTTCGAGTGATGACTTTCCTTCAGAACCTCACTCCTCAATTCATCTATATCGGGAACAACTAGTCGTCCTTGCTTCCGAAGCCAACCCTCTCGATCGACCTCGAATTCTTTATCCTTTTCTGGATCCAATCCAGATTCCAAATCACGGATAATCCTGACAAGCTTATCGTCTCGCTTTTGGCTCTCGCCAATCCTTTCCACAAGAGAAGGTCTTATCGATAAGTTTGCCAACATCTCAGGTTCCAATTCACATCTAGGCCTGAAGTCAAATCCAGCTAAATACTCGAGACTCTTCCATTCTGAAAACATGGCTCCTAATCCTGCATGTTTTTGACTTAACGCATCTGCCACTGCGTTACCTTTTCCCGGAGTATAAGCTATACCAAAATCATATGATGCCAAAAACTCTAGCCAACGTTGCTGCCGAAGATTCAAATCTTTTTGGGAGAAAAGATACTTCAATGACTTGTGATCCGTAAACAACTCGAATCGAACTCCCAATAGATAATGTCTCCACATCTTCAGAGCAAATACAATCGCCGCTAACTCCAAATCATGAGTTGGGTAATTCCTTTCATGCGGCTTCAGTTGTCGACTAGCATACGCAACAACCTTATCCCTCTGCATTAGCACTGCTCCAAGTCCAGTACCACATGCATCGGTGTAAACCACCATCTCATCATTCCCACTTGGAATAGTCAAAACAGGAGCACTCGTCAATCTCTCTTTCAAGATTCCGAAAGCTTGCTCACACTTAGCATCCCAACTGAACACTTGGTTCTTTTTCGTCAATCCTGTTAACGGTGCAGCTACCTTGGAGAAGTCTTTGATAAACCGTCGATAATATCCTGCTAATCCAAGAAAACTTCTCACATCAGATGCATTCTTAGGTCTAACCCAATCCTGGATTGCTGCCACCTTAGCGGGATCAACCGCTATTCCATTTCCAGAAATCACATGGCCTAAGAACCTCACTTCACTCTTCCATAAGTGACACTTCGAAAACTTAGCCTTCAGCTGATGTTTCCGCAAGATTTCCAAAACAATACGCAAGTGCGTCTTGTGCTCTTCTTCCGTTCTGGAATAAATCAGAATATCATCCACGAACACAAGTACGAACTTGTTCAACTGATCTCTGAACACTCTATTCATAAGATCCACAAAATATGCTGGTGCGTTAGTCAATCCAAACGGCATTACCAGCCACTCAAAGAAACCCGATGGTGTCCGAAAAGCAGTCTTCGGCACACTATCCTTAGCTACTCTCAACTGGTGAAATCCCGTTGCCAAATCCATCTGAGAAAACACCTTAGCTTCGTGAAGCTGATCAAACAAGTCATCTATTCTCGGCAATGGATACTTGTTCTTCTTAGTCACCTTATTCAGCTCACGATAATCGACGCACAATCTCAACGACCCATCTGCCTTGGTTGCAAACACAACTGGTGCACCCCCACTCGGACACACTACGCCGAATGAATCCTTTCTGCAAAAAATCATCAACTTGCACTCTCAACTCTTGCTGTTCCCTAGGCGCCATCCGCCTAAGAGGCATCACAACAGGTCTGGCTCCTTCAACTAGATCTATCCGAAACTCGATCTCTCTATGCGGCGGCAACCCTTTGACTTCGTCAAAGACATCCTCGAATCCATTCGCGATTGGCACTAATGACAGTCCATCCCGTGGAACAACTAGCGAATACATGAAGCTCATGAAGATGCCTTCTTCATGCTTACATCGTATCACAATCTTTTGCCCCTCCACATTCTCGACTGTCACCTCCAACCTCTCGCAATCAACCTTTGCCGCATACTTCCTAAGCCAGTCCATACCCAAAATAATTCCGAACCCCGCAAAGTTCAGAACAAAGCAATCACAAACAAAAGAGCAACCATGACTCGATACAACTAGACCACGGCATAACATACGCAAACAAGACGAACCTCCAACTGGATTAGTCACAACCAATGGCCTATCAACAATATCCGATTCCAAACCTAACCGGCCTACGAGTTCATTACAAACAAATGAATGCGACGCTCCAGTATCAAATAGAACTCTAACTGGAACACCACATAGGAGAAGAGTACCTTGAACAACCACACTCTTACCTTTCTCTTCAGCAGTAGGAGCTTTCGAAGACGATGGAACAGCTCCCAAAGCATAAGCTTGCACAATCTGCTTGTCCCTCCTCGGTTCTGGACAATTCTTCCTGAAATGCCCCGGCTTGTCACAGTTGTGACACTTCATTGGCACCTTCGGATTCTTACAATCCTTAGAGAAATGGCCCTTCTGCTGACAATTGTAGCAAGTCACCTCGCCTTTCGGCTTCTTCTGGCCATCCTTCCCCTTCTGCTGCTGCTGCTGCTTCCTCTTCTTGTTTCCACCCTGCTGGGGTTTAGACTCTTCCCTGGTCACAGCAACAACAGATCCTTCTTTAGGAAACAGACTCTCATGCCTGAGAGCTTTCTCCACAAGCTTCTCAAATGAATCGTCCAAATGATCCACCAACTGTCTCCCAAGATAACTGTCCAAGCCTGTCACAAACTTCTCATTCTTCTAATAAGCAGATTCAATATATGACCGGGCATACTTGGACAAAGCTTCGAACTCAGAAACATACTCAAGAACTGGTCTCCCACCTTGCTTGAGCTCCACAAACCTCTTGAACAGAACAGACTTCTGAGCTGTAGAAATGAACTTAGCTTCAAACCTAACTTGAAATTGCTCCCAAGTAATCTCTTCCTCCGGAGTAGTGATGGTAATAGAATTCCACCAATCAGAGGCTCTCCCTTAAAGCTGCCTTGATGCCAACTTCCTCTTAGTTGCATCCTCAATTCCCAAATCACCAAAGATCCTTCTACAAGCATCTATCCACCTCTGGACCTCAATAGTTGATTCTGTTCCCAAGAAAACCATTCCTCCAAGAGCAGTATAATCCTTGCACAACTTAGCAAAATCCACTGGTTTCGGAGTTTGGACTTGAACTCCAACATCTACTACTGCCCCCGGAACTGGTATCCTTCTCATGATCGAAGTCATCATAGCTTCGAACATGGCTGCATAATCAGCAGTCCCCTCAGTAGCACGGCCTTCCCTAGCAGCTGGTCTCCCTCTTCGACTCATTCTCAATATCTATAAAAAGGAATGATTAGAACTTCTAGAGAAACAACTGCATAAAGGACTCAACTCTACTAAGCTACTATATTATATATAGTATTCATCCATCAAAATACAATTACGTCTCTCATACGTAGTTACGTCAGTGAGCGTTGGGTAAAATCGATTAACCAATGCTCTGATACCAAATGTGACGACCGCCCATGACCCCTACACCGAATCTAGAGATAGTGCGCTGTAAAGTGTGCCAGGCGACCATGGACGATTGTTAGGGTAGATTAAAACAACAGAATCTATCGTATTACTCACAGCGCATGGACAAAATACAATAGAACATATATGTATAGTGAAGCTTCACAGAATAAAATCCCATCAATAAAACTTCATAATAGTTGAATACAAACATCCAAATAGTCAATACATCAAGCCTCACTACATAACACTCAGAGATTATACAAACAGCGGAACATCCAGTACATATAATAAGAAGATAATATGCAACCCTCCAGCTCGTCTTCGATATCAGCATCGTGAGAAGAGAACAGCACCTGTCACCTGCTACCTAGTCTGCCCGTCCCAAAAATGGACGAACAGCCCAAGGCAATAAGAATTAAAACATAAAGCCTTGAGTCAGACAACAGTCCTAGTTAGCAGTAAATTAACTAACAACATACCAAAAGAGCATAAAGGAAAAGGAATAGAATACAACCCTCCCACTCCACCTCTTTCTACAATGATAGCCCCCAGACACACACTAAGCAGAAGCAACATAGCAGAGCATACAATTTAAAGTAAAGTCATAATCATTCGAGTCAAGGGCGATGTTTTCCAAGTACCAAGGCCTAAATCAGATAAGCACCCAGAAAATACCGCTCTTGAGACCGAATGACGATACAACCAATCATCCATGACTCTGGCTATCACTGTTATCATTGCTTCGATATCACCGTTAATTGAATGACCGGCACATTCTTTCAACCGTCCGTCAAGGGCTAATGGAAACCCCGGTTCTAGACATAACTCCCGCACGTCGTCGCAGCCCGTGCCTAGGACTATCGAATCTGCCCAGAGTACTCGACCATCAACAGTTAGTCGTTGGGACTATCGAATCTGCCCAAACGTACTCTTGCTAAGAGCATGCTAGAACCTTCAACAACGATGCTATCCAAGCCTCCTAGTCATCCTCATCGACGACTATTCTCATATCCATTCATTATCCTCAACTCGAATCATATCACCGAGTTATCAACATGCTTGGAATGATCCCGTCTGGATTATACCAAGTCTTCATCATATGATTGCCTCGCTTCATCACATCCTCGCAAAGCCTAATCTCAACATCACATCATCAAGTCTATGCATAAGAGCTTCATCATCCCGCTACATATGCCACGTGCAGCTTTCCCAATTCAAGAGCCTTTCCCTTAGCTTTTGAATCATCTTTGGTCTAAAACCAATCAACAATCATCTAATTCACAGCAATCAATCATGTCAAACATCAATCCAAGTAACCAAGCATTCAAATATAAGCAAAATGGACAATTATAACAATAATGGCATTTTCGTAATTAAAGAGTTGAATAAGCATGAAATCATGAGAATTATCTCTACAATCTTTATGAATGAACTTGCATAGGTTAACACTTAGTAAAATGGTTGTCAAATCATCATGAACAATGGATCTACATGGATCTACACTTAGGATGAAGGAAATGCATGGAAATCACTATTTTAACACCAAATCGAGCCAACAATCCGATATACTCCTTTGGATCCGTGTGAGAGATAATCACCACTCACCAAATCACCTAAACAACCCTAAATCAACGCGCTTCAGATCTGGACAGCGAAGGACCAAGCTTGATCTATCACGAATCCGCTTCAAACGGAGAAATCTCACTTCAAAGGATGAAGATCTTCAATGCAAGCTCTTGAATCTTCAATCTTGATCTTCGATTTGGATGAATGAAATCACTAGATTAGAGTGGAGAAAAGAAGTGAAGAAGTGTAGAAGTCGAGCTCTCAAAATGGCAGCACTTCGTCGCTTCAAAATCCGGATCCCAAAAATGAAGAGAAACTCTCCTATTTATAGCAGAAATCCTTAAGTCGTCTGCCTTCATAAGTCGTTCACGACTTACGACTTAGAACCCTACGACCTAACAACTTATGGCCTCTACGACCTAACCAGGCTACCCCTTCGCGACCTAACACACATCTGCCTATGACTCACGGCAAAACAGCTATCTCCTAAGTCGGTTACGACTTATAGCATGCGCCTACGACTTAACCAAGCTACGACTTAACAAAGCCTTCAACCTAACAGACTATGACTCATCCACTTGCGCGACCTAGCGACTTAACCCTTAAGCCCTTATGCGACCTACTACAGAGACAACCTTACGACTTAAGTACCTACGCGACTTAACAACTTACGACTTAATCCCTTAACTCGTCCACGACTTAACTGTAACAACTTAAGCCTTATCTCGCCCAGTCCTTAAGTCGCTAACCCCTATAAGTCGCCTACTAACTTAAGTCGTTCACTCCTAACTCGCTAACTTCTTAGGTCGCAGACTTTCCTTAAGTCGCTCACGACTTACCACTTAACTCGGTCACTCGTCCTAAGCCACCTTATGACTTAACTTCCTTAACTCGGTTAACTCCTTAGGTCGTCCCAAACTATCAACCGACTTAAACCACTCCCCTATCTTCCTTAGGTCGCCGCCAACCTAACCCTTAACAAACCATCACACGACCTAACTCCAAACCTTTAGGTCACCAACCCCAACAGTCTTAGGTCGGTCACGACTTATCTCTTAGGTCGTTTACGACCTAGGACTTAAACAAATAGGACCGAAAAGACAAACATACTAAGTCGTACTTATTCCCTAAGTCGTATACGACTTACGACCTATACTAAGTCGTTCACGACTTAGGACTTAACCGTATTTCGCCTAAAATCTGAAATGGCTCAAAAATGCTAAAATTCTAGATTTTGACAAACTTTTCGATCCGTAAAAATACGGGTCGTTACAATTTGCTAATGAAGATGAAGGCGGTAGATTTGAAGATTGAGGAAGAGCAAAAGGCGATGATATTGTTGTGTTCATTACCAGATCGCTATATAGGTTTCTCAAATAGTTTGATCTATAGCCGGGATACATTGACTCTTGATGATGTCAAGGCGGGTCTTCTTAACGAGAAGTTGCGGGATCAAATGAAGGAGTTAGGTGATGGAAGTAGTGGTGCTAGTAGTGGTCATAAATTGTTTGTGGAGAAGGAGAGGTATGTGAAGAAGGAGAACCGGGGGTATTCTAAATCAAGGAACCCCGATTGGAGAGGAAAGTCGAAGGAAAGAAAAGGCAAGTGCTATATTTGCAAGAAGCCTGGTCATTGGAAGAATGAGTGTCCGGAAAAGGAGAAGGCAAAGAAGGAAGTAGCATCTTCATCTGTAGCGGTGGAGAGTGGAGTTGGTGAGGGAGATGTAGATGTTTTGACGGCGGTAGCATCGAATGTTTCAGGTAGAGATTGGGTGATCGATTCGGGGACATCTTATAATATGATGCCAAATAAGAATTGTTTTTCTTCTTACATCGACAAAGAAGGAAATTCAATTGTTATGGGAAATGGTGCTATTTGCAAGTCGAAAGGCATTGGTTCCGTGCAAATTCGGATGTTTGACTTAGTGGTTTGTACTCTCACTAATGTGCGCTATGTTCTAGGACTTAGAAAGTTTCTTATCCCTTTTGGGGCAGTTGGATTCTTTAGGTTGTAAGATCACTATTGAGAATGATAGCTTGCGGGTTTCAAAGAGGGCGCTTGTGGTGATGAAGGGTGTAAGGACTCATGGTATTTACTTGCTTCAAGGAGTGACTATAGAAGGTGAAACTTGTATAGGAGTTGATAGTTCTCGTGGCTTGGATGCGACTAGGTTGTGGCATTTGAGGTTAGGTCATGTCTCGGAGAGGAGTTTGGATGTTCTTCGGAAGAAGGAGATGATCAATGGAGAAAGTTTCAACAAGTTAGAGTTTTGCGAAGAATGCGTCATGGGGAAGCAAACTAAAGTTTCATTCGGTGAGGGAAAGCATGATTCGAGAATGGTTCTTGAGTATGTTCACATGGATGTTTGGGGACCGGCACCTGTAGCTGCTTTAGGTGGAGCTTGCTATTATATTTCCTTTATAGATGACTTTTCTCAGAAAGTTTGGGTGTATGTAGTGAAGGCCAAGTCAGAGGCATTTGCAAAGTTCAAAGTGTGGAAGGCTCTTGTTGAGAATGAGAGTGGCAAGTCTTTGAAGGTTTTAAGGTCCAACAATGGCAGAGAGTATGTTTCCGGAGAATTTTGGGAGTTTTGCAAGCATCATGGTATTCGGAGGCATTTTACTATACCTGGAGATCCACAGTTGAATGGTGTTGCGGAGAGGATGAATCATACTCTACTTGAGAAAGCTCGATGCTTGAGATTGACATCGGGTTTGGTGAAGGGATTTTGGGCTGAAGCTTTGTCAACTGCAGTACATATTATTAATTGAATTCCGTGCTCAGCTATTGGTAACAAAATTCCGGAGGAAGTGTGGAAGGGAAAGAGCATTGACTTGAGTTATCTTCGTGTCTTTGGTAGTCCGGTTTATGTGCATGATCCGGGAAATGATAAGCTTGAACCTAGAGCTTTCAAGGGGGTTTTGCTTGGTTATACGGATGGAGTAAAAGGCTATCGGATTTGGAATCCGAAAACGAAGAAGGTAGTAAATTCTCGTCATGTTACTTTTGATGAGTCAGCATTATTCAAGGAGAATAGAAGCTCATCGGATGTTCCGGATTTGATTCATGGTGAATCAAAGGAGAAGGAAATTATTTCCACATTTTGTCCAAGGAGTAGAGAGAGTAGAATAGTTGGAGATGCTTGCGAGGAGGTAGCGGTTGATGTTACATCACATAGTCCATAGAGTGCTTCTAGTAGTGTTGGTGATGTGCATGATTCTAGAGAAGATTCGGTTCAAGGTGGAGCCGAAGGGAGTTTGGGTGATGGTATTGCTACTTGGGTTGGTCGTCGTACTATAAGGCCACCCGAAAGATATCATGATTGGAACTATCTTAGCTTTTGTGATAATTTGGACTATGCTCTTCATGTAGTCCAAGATGAGCCGATGGACCTTGATGATGTCATGAAGTCGAGTGATAGCTTGAAATGGATTTGTGCCATGGAGGAAGAGATGAAATCATTGTTGAAGAATCAAACTTGGGATTTGGTTCCACTTCCTAAAGGAAACCGTGCTATTGGGTGCAAATGGATATACAAGGTGAAGGACGATGGGAGATACAAAGCTAGGCTAGTGGCTAAGTGGTTTGCACAAAAGAAGGGAAAAGAGTATGATGAGATATTCGCATCGGTTGTGCGCCATACTTCTATCTGGATATTACTTGCTATAGTTGCTATTCATGACTTGGAGTTGGAGCAACTTGATGTGAAAACTGCCTTCTTGCATGGTGACTTGGATGAAGACATCTTCATGGAGCAACCAGAAGGTTTTGTTGTGGATGGTAAGTCAAATTTGGTTTGCAAGTTGAAGAAATCACTATATGGATTAAAGCAATCACCTAGACAATGGTACAAGAGGTTTGATCATTTTATGCTTGAAAATGGTTTTGATAGAAGCATCAAAGATGCTTGTGTTTATTTCAAGAAGTTGAGAAATGATTGTTGGGTGTATTTACTCTTGTATGTGGACGATATGCTCATTGTTTCTAAGGATAAGAATGAAATCAACAAGCTAAAACTGAGTTTGAAATCGGAGTTCGAAATGAAGGATCTTGGAGAAGCAAGAAGGATATTAGGCATAGAAATTGTAAGGGATCGAAAGCATTTTGAATTGAAACTAACTCAAAAGGAGTACATTGAGAAAGTGCTTTGCCGGTTTAGCATGGAAAATGCAAAGGCGTCAAATACATCTTTACCTTTGCATATGAAGCTTTCGAGTAAAGGATCATCTATCTTGGAGAAAGACAAGGCTTATATGGCAAAGGTGACATATGCTAGTGCGGTTGGAAGTCTAATATATGCTATGGTGTGTACAAGGCCCGATATTGCAAATGCCGTCGGGATGGTTAGTCGATATATGGCTAATCCGGGAAAATCGCATTGGGAAGCTATGAAGCTTATATTGAGATACCTTAGAGGCACATCATCTCATGGTCTTGTTTTTGGCGGTAGTAAGGCGATGGATTGCAAGTTGGTTGGTTATTGTGATTCGGACTACGCTGGTGATAGGGATCGAAGAAAATCAACTTTCGGATATGTCTTCACACTTGGGGGTACAACCATAAGTTGGAGATCGAGATTGCAGACAGTAGTTGCTTTATCCACTACGGAGGCGGAGTTGATAGCCGCAGTGGAGGCGACGAAGGAGGCACTCTATTTGAAACGATTGTTGTGTGACTTAGGATTCGGGCATGATAGTATTGATGTTCGATGTGATAGCCAGAGTGCTATTCACTTGGCAGAGAATTTGGCGTTTAGCTCACGGACTAAGCATATTGAGGTGAGAGAGTCATTTCTAGTAGCCATGGATGAGGATAAGCAAGTATATCTTCGGAAAGTGCACACAAAGGATAAGGCGGCGGACATGTTCACTAAGGCATTGCCGGTTGGGAAGTTCGAGCATTGCTCGAACTTGATTCGCTTGGAGAAGTGCTAGGTGCCACGGGGTGGCACGGTTAAGGGAGGAGCTTGGTGGTAGATGAGGAAGAGTATTAGTAAGAGATTGAAGTTCTATCTTCTTGGTAAATGCTAGTCTTTGATGAGACAGCTTAGGATTTGGATGTTTTCAACATTTCATTAGCGGGCGGGGGCTTTGCCTGAGCTCGTTGGCGGAGTGCAATGGGCGGTGGCTTTGCCAGAGCTCATTGGGAAAGCATTCATGTTTGGTTGAAGGTAGAAGAAGTGATAGTTGGTGCTATCGGTTGTCATTGATGGTATGGTACCATTGGAGTTGGAGATGGATATAGTTTCGAGGTGGAGTGTTAAATTCTGGCGACACTATATGGAGAATTGTAGAGGTCAGAAGTAGCTTCGTAACGGAGAAAACGGTTCGCAAATCGGAGTTCGGAGGTGGAAGTTATAAGGGAAAATGCGAAGTGGGCTGAGTTGACTCAGCTCAGACGTCTGACGGAATGGGTCAAACGTCTGATTCTGTGCAAAATGCATCCATAGACTTTAGTCAGACGTCTGACCAAATGGTCAGATGTCTGAGCTGAAAGTAAATTTTTTCTAAAAACTAAAGTCAAACGTCTGACCATTTTGGTCAGACGTCTGAGGCGACTTCCGTCTGTTTTTTCACGTGTGGACTTGGCGTGAAGATTTGTGATATCTGCAGGGGCAATTTGGGAACATTGCCTAGGGTTTCTATTCTCCTATATAAGCTAGCTTCAGATTCCAGATCAAGTGTAAGCGCGTGAAAACAACTACAAGAGATTAGCCTTCACAAATTAGGGTTTATCAAAACCTAATTTTCTTCAATTCTCTTCTCCACAAATCAATTTCTAATTAGAATTTTGATCATTGTAATCAATCTCTTGTACTCTTCTCATCAATATTAATAAAAGCTCTCTCTTAAAGTGGATGTACACTAACACAACGTTAGTGGAACCACTATAAATCGCTGTGTGATTTATTTTTCATTATTGCTTTGATTTCTGAATTGCTTGTTTGGGATTGTGATTATTTTTGGATTGGTTGAGATTGGAATTGAGTTATTGATTGGTTGTTTTTACACTTCTTACGACGATCCCGTCTTCCGCTGTGCTTGTGGGGTTTCGATTTGAGTGGTCTCCAATTGGAATCCCGACCCCAACAAAATCATTTTAGAGTAAAAAAGGTATTGCTAAGGGGCACCATTTAGTATTCTTTCTCTTAAACGTTTTAGGAAATTAAAAAAAAGAAATCATGATTTTACGGAGCATTTGATGGTGCTCTTAGCAAGACTCTTGGAAAATAGAAATACATAAAGTAAATTTAATAAAATGAACACTGAGAATTATATCAATCTAGTTGGCATATTAATTTGTATATAAAACAACTCTGAACCTAGAGCAGTCTACAAGTTTCTTCAATTTACCCACTCAGTATCACATTGCTAGTGAAAACACACATGTTTCTATTTACAATGCATTACATAGTAAAAATAAACAATGCACTCAGCAAAATATTGCTGATCTCAAGATGGATAAATTGAAGTGGGGTTGAATTTCCGTAACGTTTTGGATGTATATAAAAAATGTTCTTCTGTTAAGCTAAAAATAATAATAGTGCCACCTTTTGAACAAACTGCCGGTGCAACTGGGAGTGAACATGCACTACAACAAAACAGTCTTTTTACAACGGGCAATGTCCGTTGTAATATGGTTTTCGCAACAGGCATGTGCCCGTTGTAATAGACCTCATTGTAATAGATCCACCACATTTTACAATGGGCAATGCACGTTGAAAAAACCGTTGCAGTATACCTTTTTACAACGGGTTATGACCGTTGTAATCGACTATAATACAACGGCCATAACCCGTTGCAATAGACTAACCATACTAATTGCATAGCCTTTTTCACAACATGCATTGACCGTTGTAAAAAGCATATTTAACAACTTGTGTTGCCCGTTGCAATATACTATAATACAACGGTCATAACCCATTGCAATAAACTAACCATACTAATTGCATAGCCTATTTCACAACATGTATTGACCGTTGTAAAATACCCATTTAACAACGTGTGTTGACCGTTGTAAAAATCTTATATAACAACGTGCAGTGACCGTTGTAAGAAGCCCATATAACAACGCACATTGCCTGTTGCAAAATAAATGCAAATTTAAAAAAAAATTACAGCAGCATCCATGCAATACATCTATACTAATACTAAATATTGTCGTAAAATAATTAAAATCACATACGAAAAGACTAAAAGCTAGAGTCATAGAATTCTAACACTCCAAAACGTTAGATAAGTTTACATGCCAAATACATAAAGAATTAACACATAATAGTCCGCTACAAATATCACGTTCTAAGTACAATCATACTATACCACAGAGATGAAGTCTTTATGCCACGCGACGGTTGATCCAACAGCCTCTTTGATAGTCTGCATCTCTGAATTTGGCCTAAATAAAAAGGCTTTTGGTTCCACCGCTACATTAACCCATACTTTCCAAGCATTTGCTCCAAGCTTTACAGAATGTACTGAAGCATCAAGATCAGTGCTTGCTATCGTCCCCTCTGCAACTACGTTCTTCTGCCAACCCAATAGCTTGCACTTTTTTTCCACCAAACCATCCACGGTAAGCTGATCTTGAAACTGCATATTGTTACTCTCGTGGTGTGACTACAAGCAAAAAACCATGGAACAAGGTTATATAAAAATACTGAGATTCAAAAGGTAAGTATGGAACAGACTTATGCGTTTGCTTCCCAACAACACCAGCAAACAATCAACAGATGAGTTTGACATAACAACAATCTTCATTAAGGAACTAAATATCAAACGAATGCATGATAGAAAATCAACAGATAGAAAATCAACAGATAGAAAACCTAAATTACACATAATTAAAACCCTAGATGTAATCATCAATCGGATATGAAAAGCACAAACCATAGATACGAAAAGCACAAACCTATTTGCTCTTCACCAATTTTGAATCCTGAATTCCTCGATTTCTTCGATCGCGAAGTGGAGAGAAGATAAAATATGTAGTGCCCTAGTGCCCTAATTTCGCAAAGTGGAGAGAAGATAAATTTCGTTTGCGTGGGAAGAGAAGTGCCCTAATTTCGTAGTCTGGAAAATGAAATACGTAGTCGATAAAGTTGATAAAAAGTTAAAAATTTACATCGGTCCTTTGTTACAATGGACCCTAATTTCGTTGTCGATAAACCACGTGATAAACCACGTGATAACTGGGGAGAGAAGTACCCTAATTTCGTAGTCGATCTATTACAACGGACATTTGCTGAATGTTGTAAAATATACTTCCATTACAACGGGCAGAAGTTGACCGTTGTAATATCTCTCTATTACAACGGGCAAATAATGCAAGTTGTAAGAAGGACGTTAGACAGAGCATCTATTACAACGGTCCTCAAACGACCGTTGTAATAGCCGTCTATTACAACGGGCAGAATATACCCGTTGTAAAAAGAACGTTGTAATAGGGTATTTTTGTTGTAGTGATGCCAGCATAAGCAAACCAAAAACTTGTACTGTGACACCCCACCTCTATACTCATAATAACAAAGAGTATTAAAAGAAATACTGTCTATTATTACGAAGAATAAGGCTGGATAGGAGCGACCATCCGTAATTGGCCTTACACTAATATTGGTTATCTCGATAGGAGTGGTATATACTTTTTATTTTTCATCTATTATTTATTTACTCCCATCGACATATCCAATTATCAGTATAAAACAAACTACGATAGTTCATAATAGTTTAGGACATTAGATATAACAATAACACAGATAATATAAATGCGGAACACAGATTAACAAAAATCTCATATATATATAACCGATGTCAATTACAATATAGTTGACACGATACATATGATACAACTACAACTGTCGACTCTAGAAGTTATATATACAAGTACATTATCGACTAATATACATGAATACATATCGTTCTATACAATGACACGACTACTACAAAATGACACTGACAACTTCAGAAGATGTGAACAGTCTTCATATCCTGAACAGCAACTCAAAGAAGAAAATCTACAACCTGAAATAACTCGGATCTGACCCGAGTATTACATTCAAAAGAAAATAATACACGGGTCAGTCTAATTCAAACTCAGTTATTAATGCACAGCAGCAATAATAATCAATATCAAATAGGCGACAGTCACAGAAATCTCGTATATCCAACTTCTCGATAAGAGAATCGGATAACGGCAGATATAACACCAAACAGTGTAAATCAACAAATCAGCGATCTCAAAATGATCAATCAAATCATAATTCTGTGTGGCTGCAGTGCACGCACGCGTGCACTGCCTCACCACACAGTGCGTGAAATCATCACAACAGTGAGTACTAACGGCAATCAAAATTTTGTAGACGCCAAAGTGAAGCCTAAGCCAACAAAACAGCGTAAACAACCAAAAGCTAATTATCGATACGATAACTAGAAAGCAAAAAATCTAATTATCTAAAAGATAATTAGATATCAACAAAGTCATCAGCTTAAACCAAATCAGAATGCAACTCAGAATATCAAATTGAACCAACGAAACAATTCAACAATCGAAATCTCAATTTAATCTGTCAACCCCGCTAGGGCTGCAGTACACGCACGCGTGTACTGCCTCGCCACTACAAAAAAACCCAAAGCAACTGCACGATGCAGGTTAGCAACGTGCAGATACAAGTAGTACAAAAATGAATGTATGCATAACTCGGAATACGCAGACATGTCTATCTCAGAATAGAACAGCATCCACATGAGCAAGAGACACTGGTAGTTTGAACAAAGCCACCAAAGACAGTGTCGAACCCCATGCAAAACAACACAAAAATCGATTCAAACATCAATACCACCTGAACCATTTAATACTGTACAGAAACAGCCCATTTTCTAAGAAAAAGAAAAACAACAGAGTAACCCCAAAGTCAAACTTAAGTGGTAACAACCCATCACATTCAAAGTAGCAAGTATGTGAATAAAACTCAAAGGACAAGGAAATACTCAACTGACTAAAGTCAGTGAACAAAACATGTCACCAGTAGTGACCATTACAAATAGAGCAACCAAGTAAAACAAAATTCAACCAGATATACGCATATAAACACATTGACAGGCAAAGCTACAAAACTAGAAAGGCAAAACAATGCCAAACAGTGAAACCCCTTTATCACAATATCAAGTATATCTAAATCTCGAGTATCATCTACAAAAGTGTATAACGTATATGCAACAGTAAAACTGGACAGTGCAAATGGTTCCACAGTCAAATGAAATCATCAACAACGACAGAGTCGAACAACGCAAACACACATATACGTGCACCGGTGCTACACTTTAAAGTTAAGTAGCATACAGTAACCAAGTCTCAAAACATCAAGTTCAAATGCAGACACTTCAATTTCAAGTTGGTCTTAGTCAAGGCTGAAGCCAACCTTTTCCCAAAATAGTTTTTCGCAAAAATAAGTGAAACTCTTATCTCAATTAGTTTCCCACCCAATCAAATAAAAACTGTGAAGGAACAGTAGTGAAAATCTATTACAACCAACGACAGGGGCCAAAGACTTGATGAACAAATGCAAGAACCGCTGTGGATACAAATGCATTACTGAAACACAAGTATAAGATACTTGATCTAAACTTCGAATCAGTATATAAGTGTGCAGCCACTATCACCTAGATATACAATATAACTAAATGGGATGGGGACTCACTGCACTAAATCAAAGAACAATGGACTGCAAATTATACGAGAACCCAAGAACGAAACCCAGAGTAATAACTTCACAAAAACAAGTAAGGGGTTTCAAAGTGCCGAAGCCATGCAACAGCAGTACCAATTTCACAAACGGCCAAGATAAAAAAACAAGTGACCGAAGTCACCAGAATTTCGCAAAACCAAATCACAATAGTTCAAATGTCGAAACCAACCAAAATAAGTTCAAACACTAATAAAAACCCAAGGTCACCATGAACAGAGCAAGGTTACAACTGACTCGACATCATCAAAAATCAAAGCCGAAGGCAGGAATAAACTCGAGAATTCAAGGGTTACAAACCCCATATACATCATCGACAAATTAATCCAAAACCAAAGATCACAGAAATAAAAATCAATTCCAGATGAACGAGGACAACTGGTTGAGACGAAGCAACAAAGAAGCAAAGAAAAATCGAAACTGCAAAAGCATCAAACGAGTATGAAATAGATGTGAGTAAACTCACCTTAACAATCGGTCGAAAGCATCTCAGAGGCGATCCATCGAAAGAGCAAGAAAATCGAATACGAACGACGTCTGAAATCGGCAACCACGAATTTCACGAAACCCCCAAATTTTTCGATCGAACAAGCGTGGCCATTAACGTTGCTTTTTGGGTTTTAGGGTTAGCTTTCGTTTTGGTTTCGAGCGAGAGAATGAATGAAAAGGGGGAGCGATTCTCTCTGATATTATCTCAGCATCAAGCTAAAGGAAGTGGATCCAGATGATTTTTTTTTAAAGCCCACAACCTTTTTAACAAAATTTTTATAAAAGAATTTCAATCCAATTTGAAAAGAATTCAAACCGAATTAAAAATTTCCAAACAGCGATTAACCCACCATTTAATCGTCAAAAGATGATAACAAAATAATTGCGGAATCTCGGGTTGTTACAGACTCCCCTCCTTATAAAAATTGCGTCCCCGCAATTTTCATAATTAAAGTTGTCAATAACAATTATTTTTCTAACATAAACTGGTTAAGCTAGAAAAATAAGGTCAAGAACACAAACACCAAAGAAATCTTTTAATTTCAAACAAAAGGAATATAGAAATTCACAAAACAACAATATCTAATTATCGATACGATAATTAGAAAACAACAAATCTATTTATCAACAAAGATAATTATGAAACACAAATCAAAAATCGCAAACTGCAAATATCTAGTTATCCAACAAATAACTAGAAAACACAAATTCCAAAATCAACAAACTCTAACTATTACAGAATTAGATAGAAAATACCGATTCAATAAAATCAGCACTCTAGGATCAATTGGAGACTAGAAAACCTCATATCAATAAAATCAACAAACGTCCAATTATCCAAACGATAGTCAGAAAACAAATCAAATATCTAATTATCTCAAACGATAATCAAATTTCAAATTCAACAAATATTCGGTTATCACAAAACGATAATCAAATTTCAAATTTAACAAATATTCGATTATCACAAACGATAATCAAATCTCAAATCAGCAAATATTTAATTATCAAAGACGATAATTAAATCTCAAATCAGCAAATATTTAATTATCAAAAGCGATAATTAAATCTCAAATCAGCAAATATTTAATTATCAAAGACGATAATTAAATCTCAAATCAGCAAATATTTAATTATCAAAGACGATAATTAAATCTCAAATCAGCAAATATTTAATTATCAAAAGCGATAATTAAATCTCAAATCAGCAAATATTTAATTATCAAAGACGATAATTAAATCTCAAATCAGCAAATATTTAATTATCAAAGACGATAATTAAATCTCAAATCAGCAAATATTTAATTATCAAAAGCGATAATTAAATCTCAAATCAGCAAATATTTAATTATCAAAAGCGATAATTAAATCTCAAATCAGCAAATATTTAATTATCAAAAGCGATAATTAAATCTCAAATCAGCAAATATTTAATTATCAAAAGCGATAATTAAATCTCAAATCAGCAAATATTTAATTATCAAAAGCGATAATTAAATCTCAAATCAGCAAATATTTAATTATCAAAGACGATAATTAAATCTCAAATCAGCAAATATTTAATTATCAAAAATGATAATCAGAACTCATATCAACAAATATCTAATTATCACAAGCGATAATTAGAAGCAACAAATATCCGATTATCAAAAACGATAATCAGAAACAACAAATATTTAATTATCGATACGATAATTAAATCTCATAACATCAGATATCTAATTACCTGCAGATAATTAGAAACAACAAATATCTAGAAATCAATTAAGAGGACTAGAAAATCAACATAAAAGCTTGGATCGATCCCATCAGATGGCGAGTTTTTAATTCGCCGCACGTGCAACAACATATGGCCGAAGCCTACCAAGTACTCAACATAATTTTGGCGCCCATCAGATTGACCCGAAGGTCCGCAGAGTGACCCGAAGGTCTAGTACTGGTATTTGACCCGAAGGTCCGCAGAGTGGCCCGAAAGCCCAACAAATGACCCGAAGGTCCAACAAATGACCCGAAGGTCCTCATAGTGGCTCGAAAGCACACGAAAGCATCAAAATGTTTCAATTAACGAGTCCGGAATTAACCGAAATAGCAAACGCACATGTCCCATACCACGTGTTTTACTAAATCGTTTGATTCTCTTCATCGTTTCCTTGAAAGTGTGAAATCATCAAATTCATCAAAACAACAGATATTCAATTAACGAGTCCGGAATTAACCGAAATAGTAAAAGTGTGGTTCCATACTCCGCACTTTTGCTAAATCGTTTAAATCACTTCATCGTTTCCTTGAAAGTGCAAAATTGTGTATTTTGTAAAAATACATTTTACATTCTCAAACGGACAAGTCCGGAATTAAGCGAATCAGTAAAAGAAAGGGGTCATAGTCCTCGATTTTGCTGAAACGTTTAAATCGCTTCCTCATTCTTTTGAAAGCGTAAACTATTAAATTTCTGAAAACAATTTTATTTATTTTGTAAAAATAACAATTCACCTCCTCAACTGGACAAGTCCGGAGTTAAGCGAAACAATAAAAGAAAGGGGTCATAATCCTCGATTTTGCTGAATCGTTTAAGTTGCTTTCTCATTCTTTTGAAAATGCAAACTGCTAAAATTTTATAAAACAATTTTCATTTTTAAAACGATTTTTCCAATCACGTGATTAAAACAGCAAATCAGTAACAATTTCGGTAAGGAAATCGTACTTCTCAAAATACCGTAAAAACGGGTACAAATGAGTATTGCGGAATAACCGCTCGAAAATCCACTTTTAAAATATGACGGTTACTGAAGCCAAAGCGACAGTAATTTTAAAACGTCAAAATCACATCAAAACAATTTACATCAAAATGTAATATCAGTGAATTTTCATTCATCAAAATGTCACAAAACATCTTGCTTCAAAAATTTAGCATTGGTGTAAAAATCTCGTTATAAAAATAACGGCAACAAAATACGTTTCATAACCAAGCATCGGTTCAACGTAATTAAATGCAGTAACGTGCAATTCAAATTTTTGCACGTACTATAGAATGAACAAAGAAATCATTCGAAGGTATCTTCAATGAAGATAATTCAAAACAGCAAAATCTAATCAATAAATGATTAGTACAAAAGAAAGCCAGCGGAAATTTCAACAAAAATCACATATCTGCAATTTCTTCGAATCCTCAATTCGGATTCGAAATTCTCAAAGAAACAAAATAATTACAGCTATGTGAACAACAAATGAAATTCATATCAATTTCGTATTTTGATTTTTAAATCAAAAAGATTATCAGTTGTACTCAGCGAAGACAGTTTCACTGTTTCCGTTGCGCACTCTGATAAACAGAACACAAATCAATCAAATCATCAGAACACAATTTCACTATTATTTTCAAATAAAGATATTTAAAAATTTCATCCAAATTTCAAAACTTTAGTTTTGACTCAAATCACAATAAAACATCGACCAATAGTTGTAACATATGTTCCATCCGAGTTAAGTTTTATATTATGTCCATAAACCCCAAGCTCTGATACCAACTGTGACGCCCCACCTCTATACTCATAATAACAAAGAGTATTAAAAGAAATACTGTCTATTATTACGAAGAATAAGGCTGGATAGGAGCGACCATCCGTAATTGGCCTTACACTAATATTGGTTATCTCGATAGGAGTGGTATATACTTTTTATTTTTCATCTATTATTTATTTACTCCCATCGACATATCCAATTATCAGTATAAAACAAACTACGATAGTTCATAATAGTTTAGGACATTAGATATAACAATAACACAGATAATATAAATGCGGAACACAGATTAACAAAAATCTCATATATATATATAACCGATGTCAGTTACAATATAGTTGACACGATACATATGATACAACTACAACCGTCGACTCTAGAAGTTATATATACAAGTACATTATCGACTAATATACATGAATACATATCGTTCTATACAATGACACGACTACTACAAAATGACACTGACAACTTCAGAAGATGTGAACAGTCTTCATATCCTGAACAGCAACTCAAAGAAGAAAATCTACAACCTGAAATAACTCGGATCTGACCCGAGTATTACATTCAAAAGAAAATAATACACGGGTCAGTCTAATTCAAACTCAGTTATTAATGCACAGCAGCAATAATAATCAATATCAAATAGGCGACAGTCACAGAAATCTCGTATATCTAACTTCTCGATAAGAGAATCGGATAACGGCAGATATAACACCAAACAGTGTAAATCAACAAATCAGCGATCTCAAAATGATCAATCAAATCATAATTCTGTGTGGCTGCAGTGCACGCACGCGTGCACTGCCTCACCACACAGTGCGTGAAATCATCACAACAGTGAGTACTAACGACAATCAAAATTTTGTAGATGCCAAAGTGAAGCCTAAGCCAACAAAACAGCGTAAACAACCAAAAGCTAATTATCGATACGATAACTAGAAAGCAAAAAATCTAATTATCTAAAAGATAATTAGATATCAACAAAGTCATCAGCTTAAACCAAATCAGAATGCAACTCAGAATATCAAATTGAACCAACGAAACAATTCAACAATCAAAATCTCAATTTAATCTGTCAACCCCGCTAGGGCTGTAGTACACGCACGCGTGTACTGCCTCGCCACTACAAAAAACCCAAAGCAACTGCACGATGCAGGTTAGCAACGTGCAGATACAAGTAGTACAAAAATGAATGTATGCATAACTCGGAATACGCGGACATGTCTATCTCAGAATAGAACAGCATCCACATGAGCAAGAGACACTGGTAGTTTGAACAAAGCCACCAAAGACAGTGTCGAACCCCATGCAAAACAACACAAAAATCGATTCAAACATCAATACCACCTGAACCATTTAATACTGTACAGAAACAGCCCATTTTCTAAGAAAAAGAAAAACAGCAGAGTAACCCAAAAGTCAAACTTAAGTGGTAACAACCCATCACATTCAAAGTAGCAAGTATGTGAATAAAACTCAAAGGACAAGGAAATACTCAACTGACTAAAGTCAGTGAACAAAACATGTCACCAGTAGTGACCATTGCAAATAGAGCAACCAAGTAAAACAAAATTCAACCAGATATACGCATATAAACACATTGACAGGCAAAGCTACAAAACTAGAAAGGCAAAACAATGCCAAACAGTGAAACCCCTTTATCACAATATCAAGTATATCTAAATCTCGAGTATCATCTACAAAAGTGTATAACGTATATGCAACAGTAAAACTGGACAGTGCAAATGGTTCCACAGTCAAATGAAATCATCAACAACGACAGAGTCGAACAACGCAAACACACATATACGTGCACCGGTGCTACACTTTAAAGTCAAGTAGCATACAGTAACCAAGTCTCAAAACATCAAGTTCAAATGCAGACACTTCAATTTCAAGTTGGTCTTAGTCAAGGCTGAAGCCAACCTTTTCCCAAAATAGTTTTTCGCAAAAATAAGTGAAACTCTTATCTCAATTAGTTTCCCACCCAATCAAATAAAAACTGTGAAGGAACAGCAGTGCAAATCTATTACAACCAACGACAGGGGCCAAAGACTTGATGAACAAATGCAAGAACCGCTGTGGATACAAATGCATTACTGAAACACAAGTATAAGATACTTGATCTAAACTTCGAATCAGTATATAAGTGTGCAGCCACTATCACCTAGATATACAATATAACTAAATGGGATGGGGACTCACTGCACTAAATCAAAGAACAATGGACTGCAAATTATACGAGAACCCAAGAACGAAACCCAGAGTAATAACTTCACAAAAACAAGTAAGGGGTTTCAAAGTGCCGAAGCCATGCAACAGCAGTACCAATTTCACAAATGGCCAAGATAAAACAACAAGTGACCGAAGTCACCAGAATTTCGCAAAACCAAATCACAATAGTTCAAATGTCGAAACCAACCAAAATAAGTTCAAACACTAATAAAAACCCAAGGTCACCATGAACAGAGCAAGGTTACAACTGACTCGACATCATCAAAAATCAAAGCCGAAGGCAGGAATAAACTCGAGAATTCAAGGGTTACAAACCCCATATAGATCATCGACAAATTAATCCAAAACCAAAGATCACAGAAATAAAAATCAATTCCAGATGAACGAGGACAACTGGTTGAGACGAAGCAACAAAGAAGCAAAGAAAAATCGAAACTGCAAAAGCATCAAACGAGTATGAAATAGATGTGAGTAAACTCACCTTAACAATCGGTCGAAAGCATCTCAGAGGCGATCCATCGAAAGAGCAAGAAAATCGAATACGAACGACGTCTGAAATCGGCAACCACGAAATTTCACGAAACCCCCAAATTTTTCGATCGAACAAGCGTGGCCATTAACGTTGCTTTTTGGGTTTTAGGGTTAGCTTTTGTTTTGGTTTCGAGCGAGAGAATGAATGAAAAGGGGGAGCGATTCTCTCTGATATTATCTCAGCATCAAGCTAAAGGAAGTGGATCCAGATGATTTTTTTTTAAAGCCCACAACCTTTTTAACAAAATTTTTATAAAAGAATTTCAATCCAATTTGAAAAGAATTCAAACCGAATTAAAAATTTCCAAACAGCGATTAACCCACCATTTAATCGTCAAAAGATGATAACAAAATAATTGCGGAATCTCGGGTTGTTACATGTACACAGCGAAGACGACCTAGCCTCAAAAAGCGATCTATTTGAGGTATACGACGTAGTTCTCTATTTTGGAATCATGACATTTTGCAGGATTACAATACAAAAAAGAAAGTCGAGCACACTTTCAAATCTTTTAAGTTCAGCCTCCAATCCATTTTCGCAGTCAAACTTGAGGAGTATTCTAAACGTTTTGTTAGTTTTCTTGAGTCGGTCATCCCGGAAAGTTGCTTATTATGGGTAAAAACACTGTTACCATTCTTTAGTTTATTGGCAGATGTTTATGAACAAAACAGTGATGTATGCAATGCTTGTATTGATATATATAGAGGAATTGTATTATGAAGCAAACTTCAATAATTCGGAAATGTGGTTTTATGTGAAAATCAAAGAAGCCATTGCACTACAAGGACGGCAGCAGATAGCGACGGCTTTTAGCTGTCGCCGGCCGTCGCTAGCCGTCGCCAGCCGTCGCTAGAAGTCGTCGCTATTTGCCTCGTCGCCCAATAGTATGGCGACGGTTTTAGCGACGGCTCCTTCACCAAAATAGCGACGGCTCGCGACTGCAAATGTGTCACGTGGAAATTTTCCAACGACTAACTGGCGTCACTAGGCGTCGCTAAGCGACACAAATTTTTTGCAAATTAGGCGTCACTAGCTGTCGCTATCTGGCATCCTACAGGCCGTCGATAGCCGTCGCTAATCTGAAGCAAATTTTTTGAGTTTGCACAGCGCTTCCCCACTTCAAACAACAACCATCATATAACATCATCACAGCCAATATACACTATATTCATCAACTATAGCCATCATATATCCATCATATAACATCACTATACATTCAAACAATATAAAATCCAACCAAATCTCATTTTCAAATCCAACCAAATCAAACAATATAACATCCAACCAAATCCATTAACCAGAATATGTATATAGTAACCCGAAAATTCTACATAATATCCCGACATATATATACATAATAACCAACCAAATCCATCAACTAGAAGTTATCAAAATATGTACATAATATCCTGAAATATATATACACCAAACCAACCAAAATGTGTATATACCAAACTATAACATGAGCAAACAAACATACCTACTCCTCGCCATCGCTGCCGTCCTCTCCAGGCATCGTCCCATGCTGTTGCAAATAAGCCGCAATCCGCTCATCCAGTTGTTGCTTAAAGTAATTCTTCCTCCAGTCATTTATTTCTTCCACCGTCGCCCTCAACTGAGCAATCTCCGCCTCTTGCTGCGACCTCCTGTATGCACTTTGCATTCTCATCGCCTGTAAAATAGTTCATAATTATTTATATATTAGTATATATATAATATTATTAAAATTATTTAACTATTCATATGCATGAGTAAATTTATATATTAGTACATGTCAAAATTTACCTTCACATTTCCATAGCTATACCGTCGACTGGTCCGAGAAGGCGGGTCAATAATAGCATCCCAAATATGGTTCTCCTCCTCTAACGTAAGCTCTTCCCGACCAGTGGACTGTGCTACACGAGCCCGCTCTGCTTCGTACCTCTCCTGCGATTACAAACAATTGTTTTACACGATAAAAACCTAATTTCAAATTTTTGAAAATAAAATAAGACAAAATATTGTTATTAACAATAAATTAATTTACCATTACGGATTGTGATTTGTCATCCGTCCACTCGTACGAAACATTGCCATCTTCGTCAGTCCTCTCCACGGCATGCGTGGCCTTGAACAGTTCCGCCATAGTGGGCTCGCGGTTATATCTTGCGGCCTGAAAATATATAAATATTATTGCTAATCTTTACTGAGATCGCCAGATGGATACTGTGATTCGTAGATACTGCATATATGTAATATGTGTTATTATTATTATGTACGTACAAGTAAATTACAAGTGAATTAGTTATTACCTGACAAATGGTGCGACTTTGACACAATTTAAAAGAACATACGTGTGCGCTACATGGTGATCTCTATCGTCCAACCATATTTTCACACATTTTCCACCAGGTCTACCATGTTGTCTAAAAACAGATAACATTGTTTGAGAAGAATTTTGTTCAACGACTTCCTCATTTCGAGGAACAGTTACAAACGATAAGTTCACATCGTCCTTGAAGTAGTGAGAGAAAAAAATGAGGCTTCTTCTTCAAGATACGATTTGCATATCGAACCCTCAACTCGGGCTTTTTGTCGAATCTTCTTCTTCAGATGATTCAAGTACCTATTAAGATATTTATTACATATTTAGATATACAAATTTGAATTTGAAATTGACATGAACATTGCACATGTTTTACCTCTCAAACGGATACATCCATCCATATTGCACAGGACCTCGAAGAAGTGCTTCGGATGGAAGATGAATAGGTAAATGCTCCATTACGTTAAAGAAACCAGGCGGAAGTATTTTCTCCAGTTTGCATAGCAGTATGGGTATTTCTACTTCAAGTTTACGTATACGATCCATCTTTAATGTTGTCGAACAAAGCTGTTTATAAAACAAACATAACTCTGTTATGACGTTCCATAATTTTACGGGCAACAGTTCTTTGAAAGCCACGGGTAGTAAATATTCCATCATGATATGACAATCGTGACTTTTCATCCCACTCAGTTTACTATTTTTGAAGTCAACACATCTACGAAGATTGGAAGAAATCCCATCAGGAAATCTTAAATGTTCCACCCATTTTAGCACGAGTTTTACTTGCTTATTGTCTAGCTCATAGCATGCTTTCGGTTTTTTTATTGTCATTAGGCTTCATATGAAGTTTCGATCGCTTACAATAGTTTGCTATATCAAGCCTTGAATTCAAATCGTCCTTGGTTTTGCCCTTTACATTCAAAATTGTATTAAACAGATTATCAAACACGTTCTTTTCGTTGTGCATCACGTCAATATTATGTCAGAGTAAGAGATCTTTCCAATATGGTAAATCCCAAAATATACTTTGTTTGCACCAATTATGAATGTCTGACTTTTCTGGGATTTCAGTCTGGACTCCAGTTTCATGTATCTTTGGATAGTCCCTTACAATTTCGTATATTTCCTCGCCTGACCAAACCTTGGGTGGTTTCAGATTCTCTTCTCTGTTAGCTATGAAAATTTTCTTATCTCTTCTAAAAGTATGATTGGGATGAAGAAAACACCGATGACAATCAAACCACGAAACTTTCTTCCCATATCGTAACGAAAATGCTCGTGTTTCTTCCATACAATAAGGGCATGCTAGACGACCGGCCGTACTCCAACCAGAAAGCATCCCGTATGCAGGAAAATCATTAATAGTCCATAACAAAGAAGCGAACATACGAATTTTTTTTTCTTGATACATCGTAAGTTTCGACTCCTTCATACCACAGTTTCTTCAACTCTTCGATCAATGGTTGTAAATAAACATCAATTCCTTGGGTTGGATCATGAGGGCTGGGAACAACAGTGGTGAGAAACATATATGGTGTCTTCATACACATCCATGGAGGTAAATTATATGGAGTAACGATAATTGGCCAGGATGAATATTTACTACCAAACTGTGAAAATGGTGAAAATCCATCCGTACATAAACCAAGTCTGACATTACGGCTTTCCGCAGGAAATGCGGGATAAGTCTTATCAAAATGTTTCCATGCTTCTCCGTCGGATGGATGTATCAAAGTTCCTTCTTCCGCTGTTCTCACACTATGCCATCGCATATGACAGGCCGTAGCAGAAGATGCATATAATCTTTGAAGTCTGTGAGTGATGGGTAAATAATGCATTCTCTTGTACGGGACTTCTTTCCCTTTCTTCTTTCTTGGTTTGTATCTTTCTTCGTTACATATTTTGCATTTTCTGAGGTCAACGTCGTCTTTCCAATACAACATGCAATCTTTCACACATGCATCTATCTTCTCGTACGGTAGACCGAAAGCAGACATTAATTTTTTTACTTTATAATGACTATCGCACATCAGATTATTGGGTGGCATGTGTCGTTTTGCAGCTTGTACAACTGCTGTAAATGCTGCTTCCGTAAGGTTGAATTTTGATTTCATAGTTATGTATTCGGCGGTTACTGAAAGTTCGGTTCCGCTATTACATCCGTCCCACAACGGCCTCTTAGCAAAATCCAACAAATCGTATATTTTTTTAGCTCCCGCAGTCGGTTCTTCTTCGACATTTTCGTCTTCATCGACAGCTTCAGTTGTAGGAAACATTGATCGTGCTGCATCATCCACCATATTTTCTATCGGATTCGTCATCATATTACCGTCCTCTAATAGTTCAGTATTAGGTGTAGGTTCAACAAGTTCTCCATGACGATCCCAGAAATAATAATCAGGCACGAAACCATATTGATACAAATGTACTTCAACTATATCCGGTTTCCAATGCTTCAAATGTTGGCACTTACTACACGGGCAACGAATTTCTGTGTTGTTTCGGTTATTAGATTTAGCAAATCTAATAAATTCGTGTACACCGTTGTAGAAATGTTGCTTTATTGATCCCTTCTTTCCAGTTCTGACTTCATACATCCAAGTACGGTCGAGAAAATAATTGAACATTTTTCTTGATTTGAAAATGTATGTTAGACAGTTTAAATCAATAATTTTCAACCATTCTCCATTGTAAATAGTTCACCGTTGCAGAAAATTCAAAATAAAAACTTCACTTTATTTTTTAATTTTTTAGTATTTTGGTTTTCACTTCAGTGGTCAGTCATCCTACTTCCCATTACAAACATAATAATGTAATTACATTTTATAAATCATTTCAGATTAAACGGTTCAACAAAATTTCGGCAGCACTGCCCTTCTGTTCCCTGTATCGTACATAAATGCGTGTACACTGGGAACGTAAAGGAAGCGCTATCGAAATTTTGTAACCGTTTAAAATGAAATGATTTATAATATGTAATTACTTTATTGTGTTTGTAACTTGTCCAATACAGGGACAAATCCGACAAATATTGTATCAGATGAATATAAATGTCCGTTGCGTTACCAAAACGAACATCCATATAACGATCGTATACAACACTTGCCAGACGGGGCCAAAGCCAATCTAAGAGATAAAAAAATTTCTTTAAATTTTAACAAATATTGCTGTTCTTTTCAAATTTTGACAATGTTTCAACTATTTAAATTTTATTTAATAAATTTGTATATTTAAATTTTAGTTCAACATTCAATTAACAATTTTAGTTCAATATTCATTTCTTTATTTTTTTACGACATAGATTTTAGCGTAATCTTTGTTGTTGTTATATTCATTTCTTAATTTCATTACAAAATAGATTTCAGTACAATATCAGTTGTTTTTAAAGTCATTTCCTATTTATTTTTTAAAAATTAGATATTTGTAGAATTTTTAATGCTCTCATATTCATTTTTTAATTTTCTATATAAACTTTATTTTTGTACAATACTGTAATTTGTAATTTATCAAACTTAAATTTGTACAATACTATATAAACTTTATTTTTGTACAATACTGTAATTTGTAATACTCATATTTGCAGAATTTAGATTTTAACAACTTAAATTTGTAATGTATCAATTTCATAAACTATGAAATACTTTCATGTAAATTTATCAATAACCAAGTTAATCATTAATATACACTATTTTTTCACCTAAAACAACTAACCATGTTAATCGCCAACACTAATCATCTACATCAACCATTTATTCAACTTGATCATGATAAACTAATTAATGTAATACTAATTAATTCAAGTTCATGATAATAAACTAATTAATCTACCAAATCAACATGCAACACTACTAATACCTAATTTAACAACACTACTAATACCCAATTTAACAACAAATCTCAATCTTACAACAAATCATAATTGAATTAGGGTTTAAACTAAACCTAAAAACATCAAATTTACATTCAAACAAGAGATCAGAAGCATACCGACGTAAATTTGGATGATTTGGAGGTGTTGAAGGCTGGGGCGGCGGCTACGGTGACGGGGGGCGACGGAGGGGGGAAGGAATTTGGGGGAGAGGAAATGAAGAAGCTGTTGCTCTCGGCCAGATCTGTATATTGCGTATAGCGACGGCTAGCGACGGCCTCTTTTTTTAGCCGTCGCTAGCCGTCGCTAAGCTCCACCGCTATATGAAGCCTTTCTAGCAGTGTTGACGTCTATTAATAGTACTAACAGATATTTTTTTGTTTGTTTGTTGACAGCCGGCAATGAAAGTCTTATTTATTTGTTTTAAAGACAATTATTTAAAATTAGAGATGCTCGCTTAGTGAAAAGATACCCATGGATATTAACATGAAATGTTTCATGTAATATAAAAATGATGAATGAATGTGTCAATTATGAGTTTTATTTTTTCATAAAGGAATTTTGTTCACCATAGGTATATATTTTCGAGAGCTATTATGGTTACAATTGAAATATCAACCACATTCAATCGTTCATACGGTTAGCATCTACCATGGTTACGGTATTAGATTTTGCACAAAATATGAATTAATATAATAAACTATACTAATTCAAACAATAAATTGTCTGCTTATAAATAGATATTATTTGTGTAAAGATATTATGAGTTACCGTATCAATTTCCTTGATTAATCCACTTATTCTGCAATTCAAATTTGTTTACAAATAAATTATGAGCATAGATGAAAAGTAGGCAAATCGTTCCTTCCTATTTAAAAACTACATACTAAACAATATTTTTACACGGTGAATGTGAATGTGAACTAATTTCCTGTACATATATAGTCCTTCCCATTCAATATCTCTTTGTTTGTCCATAGACACACACACATATACACAAGTGTTATCCGGTGGGTTGCACGGATCCGATGGTTGGGATATGTTTTGGCCAGGTGATACCTAATGTATTTTTTTGTTGAACAAACTGGACTATATCATTCGTACACATAATTCATGGCATTCAAAGGATTTTGCACCATAGGATTATGACTCTTAATAAATAATTATACTGGAGTAGTTTTAATGGATAAATTAATTAGGAATGTACAAATTGCACGAAATTCAGGCTTTATAAAATTTATGTAAATATCAGTAAAGCATTATCAAAAAAGCAGAGAATGTATAACTTAATAAAATTAATTTGACAAACAATTATATGCTCAAACTTCAACTTAAATAATACATGTTTTAATTTCTAATAAAACTTCTACTGAATATTTACGCGCAAGCTTCCTAAAAACAAATGGTGGTTATGCTTTTTACTGTTTACACCACTACCAAAATCATATTTCTATACATCATCAGATGATGTGGCAGTACCATTCATAACAAAATCACTGCTGTGCATATTCGAAAGAGCATATTCATTTCTTCAAAAACACAATTAGGTTCAATGATATATATATGTCTGGCCGCGCGTCAAGTATAATGGGGGATCCGTGAAGAAAAAGCTCAAAATTTTGACAATTCCAAACTGACATCTGGAGCAGCCACAGCTTGATAACCATCAATATTTTTGCAACATTAGTCAGTGAAGACAATGAAGAGGAAGCTGGTCTTGAGTTAATGAAAGAGATTCTAAATTACTTAGACTTGATCAATTTCTAAGAAACACTTCAACGTTATTTTGAACATTTCTAAAAAGAAATGAATTAGATAAATGCAAAAACATTTGACAGAGTTGAAATTTTGATGGTACTTCTTAATAAAACATGTTTAAGAACTATAAGCTTTATCCAAACAATTGTTTTAACTTGAGAAGAAAACTTGGTTAATACGACTTCATGTTTCATGCTTTGGTTCACCTATGAGAAGCCTAGTGGGCAAGGTATCGAATGAATACAAAGGATCAACATGCACAGGTGCATGATCACCTACACTTTTAATTATTAAATATAAATCAATGAAAGGATTTATAAGGCAAGGAAAATAAACAGAAATATGCACAACTAAGTTGCAAATAAACCACCATAAAAAAGAATTTTGAGGAAGTGGATGAACTTGTCCGATGTTATAGGCGCTGGGAGAATGAAGTTGAAGTCTTATGTATGCGTCGATTGGTTAACAGTATACGAGACATTCTCTTCTCAAAAAAGTTTAGTGGTCTGAATAGAAGAAGAAATAAATAAGTGAGCATGCAACAAAAGAGTAATTAATGCGTGGAAAACATCATGGTTCCCATAGGCAAAAATCATTTGGTTGCATAAATAATTTCACATGTCACAACTTCACTTACCGATTGGATGAGCTATTGAATCAGCATTACCCAGTGTTTTGAAAACCAGACCCAGCCGTGGTCGAACCGCGAAAAACTGTGGGCCGTGGAGCCAGCCGGTCCGGAATCCAATTGGACCGTTCATATGCATAAGCCTTCGGTTGAACCAGAAAAACGAGATTGAACCGCGTGAAAGAAAACCATCAGACCGTTCTCACCTCTTTCACTTCTCAATCGCGTATTTTTTTCTCAGCTCAAAGTAAAAATGGTAGAAAAATCGATCAAAAACCTGAAGCTCCTCCTCCACTGCCGCAACCTAATGCCTCCACTTCAATCGCAATCTACTGCCTCCAATTTCATTGCAACCCACTGCACACTACAACAAAACAGGCTTTTTACAACGGGCAATGCCCGTTGTAATATGTGTTCCACAACGGACAGCGGACCGTTATAATAGGCGATGTTGTAATAGGTCATCCATATTTTACAACGAGCAATGTCCATTGTAATACACCTTTTTACAACGGGCAATGCCCCTTGTAATATGGAATATTACAACGGTTTCTGACCGTTGCAAAATAAATGCAAATTTTAAAAAAAATTACAGCAGCATACCTTCATACCAATAATGAATAATTTAACGAGTAATAAATATTATCATAAAACAACCAAAATCACATTCGAAAAGACTAAAAGCTAGAGTCGTAAAATTCCAAGACATTCCAAAAAGTTAGATAAGTTTACATTGACATAGTTCTAATATACACTATTTTTCATTTATTTAGTTCTCTACCCAATTCTCTACCTAGTTCTCTGCACCATTTCACATTTACAAACAAACCACCCACCACAGTCATTCACTTCCTCCATATTTAATTAACTTCTCCCTCATACAACTGCACAGCCTACATCAACTCCCTGACCAACAGTGCTTCTCTCTATCCATAACATAGTCATATAATCTCCTCCTCCATTCACTGTCCCTGCATATTCACTCTGCTACAAAATATCCATCCAACCTTTACTTGCATTCACCGAACATTCTCCTTCACCAACAGTACAACCCACATCATCTCTACTGTCATTCATTTCAGCCTCGACAACCAACAACTGCAGCAAGTTCACCCTGCATTTTATTCTTTGGCCACATTATTCAAGGCACTTCTATGTCACAAACTTAGAATCGAGATATCACAAATATGTCATTTCCTAAATTTGTACTTTTTACGTATTTAGACCACTTTCAAAGACATATCTCATATTTGAACAACATGAAAATTGTTTACAAAAACTAGGTCATTTTCTGCTTTCCTGACAAAAGTTGATATTGCTGAAGTAGTTTAAAAGTGCAATTCATTTTACCTATTGGCATTGCAATTTCAAATTGGACAGTTAGAAGATCATTATCTACCTCGGTAGTAGATTTAGCAGCATGTCTTGTTGGATGATTTCTTGTAGGAGCTTTTATGAAAACGTTGGAGTATGAAATAGCTGGAGAAGATGTAGTATCAGCAACTATCCAAACAGAGCTTCTTCCAATTCATCCACCTTTGCTTCTACATCATCCAAGAAAAACTGACTTTTAAATGGTCTAAAATAAAAGGTGAATAAAAGTTGAAATGTTATAAACGGACATTTTACCTAGGTTATTTTGTGACATTTTGGTATAATGATCCCTTAAGCATTGAAGCATTAACAATAAA
This sequence comes from Allium fistulosum, assembly GCA_030737815.1. Classification (NCBI taxonomy): domain Eukaryota; kingdom Viridiplantae; phylum Streptophyta; class Magnoliopsida; order Asparagales; family Amaryllidaceae; genus Allium; species Allium fistulosum. Next base: position 720,622,729 of record CM060908.1, read on the forward strand.
ACATTCACATTCATTTAAAACTAAGATAAAAGTGTTCTTACAGCCAATACATGTTGGTATTATTTGTTGAGTTATTCCATCTTATAAGTATACATGTTTAGTTATAGAAATGATAAGATGATCATTAGCCGAAGGTATCAAACACTAAAGGTTTATACTATCATCATCGTTATTGTTGTTGGAATAACAAACAAGTCGAGTGCAATAGCTCAAATACCGAGATCAGATAGAGATATTAATTAAAAATTTACTACTGCTTTAATAAGTGAAGGAAGATCAAACTAGGAACAAACGCCTTCGATAACATGCTGCGGCAACTCTACGAAACTATCTAATTTCAATAATTCGATGAAGCCATGTGCCAGCATCGGGAAAATCTTCTACAGAAAGCAGTATGCATCAACAAATAACACATTATCAATTCATATCATTCGGTATGCAGCCAAATTAACAATAATATCTCTATTTGTACTAGTTATCGCAGTTTGCTTGCTCTTTCAAGGACCAGACTTTTGACTCCAACTTTTTGTAAGGCTAAGGCTGTTGCTAATCCAGCTATACCTCCACCTACAATTACTACTTCTGTGTTCATTGTTGTATTCTCTTTTTGGAAATATATGTATTAGTACATCTGTATATATAGCAGAGTGTCAAGAAATTTCGTGATGTTCAAGATAACAAAACTGATTAACTTTCTTATTTGACTCAAATTCGATTTGAAGTCAAACTGGGTGTCTTCTTGGATCGTGACTGAACTATGAAGATAATATAAGCATGTTCTTTATGGCATCGGTGGGGAGACCCAAGGTTCACTACAGAAAGTACTTCATATAATAGTTGGTACATGCAATTTTTTACTCCATGGCATCTTCAGATTTAATTTCGGATCTTACCTTTTAAAAATTTTCAAATAATAGCGGTTCTATGTAACTCTGATAACTAGTACCACATTTTACTGGTTACAGAAATGTGATGAAATCAATTTGTATCTTTGCGATTAAAAAGATATATAAGGCCAGTGAAATAAAAAATTGTTTAAAAATGACTAAGATATAGTGATCAGCTTAAACATATTTATAGTTATAGTGAAATGGTTTCAATGCTAAACTTTAAAGGAAAATTATTTACCTGTCTACCACTCGACAATAAATCCAACAATTAAGCATATCAAATAAACCAGCGAATACTCAAAAGGATTAGGCAGGGGAAGAACTTCACTGTCCATTAATTTCTATTAGTGTGCGAGCAGTATTCTATTAGCATTCAACCTATTCATACTTTTGTTAGTGTAAATAAGCAGTCCATACAATTCTCACTGATAGTCATATATAATATATAGATGAAGTTTTGTATTAGTCAATTATTAAAATCTCTATACTGAGGTTTCATCCATCAACGAAGACAAACTAAAAGAATTAAGAAATCACATAGAAGATAATATACCTTGTTATAGCAATAGATCATTTGCTTCAATCCAAGAGTTAAAGGCAGCAGAGCATCCTTAGAAATACCAGCTTCAAAACCACCCGTAGTGGAACCAATGATGAGAACAACACAATCAGCCTGGGAAGTTCTAGTAGTCATGTTCTTGATGAAGTCAAGATGTCCAGGAGCATCAATGACAGTGTAGTAGTACTTGGTCGTTTTGAACTTCCATAATGCAATATCAACGGTGATAACCCTTTCATGTTCAACCTTAAGTTTTTCCAGCACCCATGCATACTTGAATGACCTTCTGTTCATCTCAGCTGCTTCCTATCATATTACTTGCACTGATGTAAAACTAGGACAAAAGAATGACCATCTATGAAAAGCAAAAAATAACATGTTACATCAAAGAAGACACAATACGCCTTCATATTTCCAAACAATACAACAATAAATAACAGGCCAAATACTTCGAGGCATTTTTTCAAATTATCATATTTCAAATCTTTAAGGTGAGTAGATGAGCCTGCATATTTTTGTGCATTCATGAGCAAGATGAAAGCTTATTCGATTATGAAAAGGATTTCTAAAAAAAATGTATACAAGATACCTGTGAAAAGGCATATTTTACCATGGATCATATGAAAGGAGACAACCACCTCATTTCTGATCCATTTCCATTAGACAAGTAGTATATTTTCTTCCATTTATCTTCTGAAAAATTCTCCTTCCGTATCAGCTTTTGTCTGCCAATAAATATATCTTTTATTACAGAGCTGACTATATGTACAACAACTTGCATTTGTATTCATTTTTCAATAGAATAGACTGACATTTTCAGTATTGCTAAAAGTCGTCAAAGGTGATTCTACTATAAAAAATATAGAATATCTATTATGTTCATTTCTCAACCAAAAAAACCAATTTCAAAGGTTCATAACTCCACATTTGGCATCAAGATTAAAAATGGTTTTAATTGATGATTTTTTCATGGTTAGGTAGCTGATTCCTAATCGTATAAAAAAAATAGCATCGGCGAATCATCTTAATCTAGAACAATCTATATAAGAGGAATAAAATAAGTAAAACTTACTAATCTATTATTCAGTGATGTCTTTGTAACCCAAATCATGGCCATCATCCTCCACCAGTTCTTTTATGTTCAGATCATGTTTTCCAACTGCCCACAATCCACTTACCATCTCGTACACCAATACACCAAAACTGTACACGTCACTCTTCTTCGAGATAATCCCAGTTCTCAAATAATGTGGTCGACGTAACCCGGAGATCCGGTCAAGTGACCGGACGGTGCAGGTACAACTGCAGCGGAAAATCCCATGCGAGCGGACCCGAAATCACAGAGCTTTGGGTTCAAATCGGAATCCAGAAGAATATTCGAAGAGGTAATGTCACCATGAACAATCTAAAGTTCGCATCCGTCGTGAAGGTAATCGACGGCCATGGCGATTTTGTATACTATCGACATGCGGTGGGGCCATGAGAGCGGCGGCGTTGATTTTAGGGTTGGATGGAGTTTGTCGTGAAGGGTTCCATTTGAAATGTACTCGAATATCAGTACTCCATGCTCTGCAAATTTGATTTTGAATTTAGAAAACAAGAAACTTTCAGTGTCTTTTATGTAAAAAATTAACATTAAATAAAACTGACCATGGTCATCGGAATAGCCAATCAACCTAACGACATTTGGATGCTCCACCTGCAACAAAACGTCTCTTTCCTGCAAGAAAGCGCGGTACAATCTCTCGCTGCTATGCTGCACCTTAAACACACCGGGTACAGTCACCTCCCCCTTTGATTCCGGTAACCGCCCGATGTAGACTGTGCTGAATCCACCCTCTCCGATGACCGCCGATGCCGTGAACTCTCCCGTCATCTTCTCCACCTCCGACCACTTGAACACACGCACCGCGCCTGAACTGACGGAGTAGCCGTCGATGACCTGCGGTGGATCCCACTGGTGCTCAACTTCGTCGGATGGTCTGTGGCAGCAGATGCAGCTGCGGAAGAAGCCCATGGCGATGAGTATTGGATGCGATGGGGAAAAGCAGTGGGATGTGAATCGTTATTAATATGTGAGTTTTGGGTGTCTGCTTGGACGAAAGTTGTTGGGTTTTGGATCGGGAAACTAGGGTTTGGATTTGGGGTCAATGGAGGAAGAGTTGATAATGACGTCGATGGAGATGACGAAGGAGATGATGAGGTTTTCGGATCCATGGATGGTATCTTTTAGGGTTTCTGTTTCGATTTTTATGGGTTATTTTCCCTGACAGGGATTTGGGAAGAAGAGATTCTGAGTTTTGTTTAGAAGAACATATTATTTGTGTGTGGGAGGAGGGAGAGGAAAATGTAAGTTATATGACTTCCAAGCGTTTTTCTTGAAAAGTCCGTGGATAGTTTATTTTGCAACGGGCCTATGCGTTGTAAAATTATCACCTTTTACAACGGGCATTTTGTGACCGTTGTAAAGTTGGCATCTATTACAACGGGCCTGAATGAACCATTGTAATAGCCATCTATTACAACGGACAACCAACGCCCGTTGTAAAAAGGGCATTGTATATGGCATCTTTTACAACGGGTCTGAATGGACCGTTGTAATAGCCTTCTATTACAACGGGCAACCAATGCCCGTTGTAAAAAGGACGTTGTAATAGGGTATTTTTGTTGTAGTGGCATCGGCCTCCATCATAACATGCTTTGCAGACAAAATTAGGTAATTGGGTGTTTTTAGTTGCTTTGATTTTGAGGTAGGTCAGTGATTTCAGTTTTCAGATATTGATTTGAAATTGGGTTATTGATGATTATAAAAACTTAGAGGTAAGGCTTTTCTCCAAACTACAAAAGTCAGAATATCGAATAGGAAAATACAACAAATTTGATGGGAGAAAAATATATACAAAGCCGAACCTTAGTGAAACAACAAGAGGCTTCATGAGTGATTTACTGATTTTATATATGTTATATTTAGAGTCAGACAGTTTGCAAATGATCCCACATAGAAAACTTTACCATAGAAATCATACCTAAATCTGATCTGAACTAAGCTTTATTTACCATAGAAAACTTGCAGTAGAATTAATAAAGATGTACAAAAGCTATACACAAGATTCCAAATACGCAGTTCTATAAATATGCTCCAATACACTGAATGCGTAGTTTATTCAAATACACACTGAATGCAGATTTGTGTATGTTTATTCAAATACACAAATCTTAGAATATAAATATATATCATCAAAATTCAAGTTTATGTAATTGAATAAGTTCAGCTTTCAAGTTAATATATGTTGGATTTCGAAGGCACTAAATCCTAACTGGATATATAACTTTGAATGGCACTAAAGCCGAAGAAGGTGCTGCTAGTAATAGACATCCATCATTATGGACCATGAATATACGACTAAGCTTTGTAGGGTTTGAGTGTGAGATGTAGTTCGAAACCTTGCTATAGTTTTTGGGTTGTTATTTTGGAGTTTATATGTATCCTCCCTGTCACCTAATTTTATGTATGTTAAGTTTAAAACAAAACTGCAGTGTGTTTGAACATTTATATCTTTTGCAACAAAACAAAACTTTTATGTATTTTTGGCATATGAGTAAGTTTAATTGCAGTGTGTTTAATTCAAGGTTCAGAAGCATCATCATATGAGTGAATATCATACATTATTAAACTTGTTCTATAATCTACATTTTAAATGTATAAATTATTAAAAAAATGCACGGTTCCGAAGGTCCGACCGGTTCAACCTTCGGGACCTTGAACCTTGGAGCGTCACGGTCCGGTTCTTAAAACATTGACATTACCATATAAAGCAATATTCGGAACTGACAACCTATTACAATGATATTAAATATAAAAAACATCATTCAATGCATTATAGAATAAGGTAAAACAAAAATTCTAACCAATATATTCAAAATTATTCTACTAAATAGCTTATATTACTCCTTGAAGAACCAAGTTCACAAGTGTGTATATTTTCATGGAATTTGAACACATCACTTGTATAGTTGTATTGATTGTAGCCAGGTCAACATTAATTAAAAAACATTAGCGTTTGCTTTTGAAATTGATGACTAGTATATTTTCAAATAAATCTAAAATTTGTCTACCCAAGTTCCAAAGTACAATAAGTAACATCAGGGAATAGCTTGTTAATCATTTTATAATAATAGAAAATTAAAATATTCATAGCAAGAGCATTAAACTTGCAAAACACACAGGACGGTGTCTAGAGAATCAATTCCAAAAAAATGTGGCATACTAATTACTTCTCACCTAGTTCTTTTCTTGGAATTTATCACTTTCTTCCAAGAATATCTCTTGCCAGATAACACCGAATCATTGTAAGAATTGTTTAAAGGAACTTTAGAAGGGCTCGTGTATGTTATGGGTTGTCCTTGTGGATGGCAGCCCAACCAGCCTGTATTGATGAGAAGAAACGAAAAATGTAAGTAAACAAAGGGCTTGATAACAATGTATCAAAAAAAAAGTAACAGAACATCAGCTTGTGAAATATAAAATGGATGTTATAAGAAACATCAGAAACTAACATCTCAACTGTCAATCTCTAACGGTGAAGTGAAAATGTACAAGCAGGACACAATGAAACTACACCTTGGCAACACTTTATAGAAAGGGTACTATTTTCTGAGTCAAAGTTAGAAGGGAAATGGCCTGTTAAGTGATCTTTACATGGAAATGGCAATGATTAATAAGATTCATTGGTTATGTGCATGTGATTTGTTTAATTGCAGTTTTGGTTCAGAAGGTTTATACATCATTCAGCTTCAAAACTGAGGTTAGTTTTAAGTAGATGCTACTATAATTATCATCATTTTTACTCAATTAAAGAAAATAAGAAATGTTTTTATGTTTTATATATGGGTTCCAAGATGTTATATACTAGGCATCATATGTTATTATATATGCCCTAATTATATCCACTAACCAAATTCATAAATTAATCATCAAATCATCTTCACTTTTCATTTCATGTTTATTATAGGCATTCAACATTATAAAAGAGTAATAAAAAATTAAACTTGAGGCATCTAGGGTAAGAAATAACTGAATTTACGAATGGAAAACCGAACCTGAATTTTTATACCCAGTTTTTAGAAAGCTCTCCTCTGTTGGAATTTAAAGAATGGAAAAAATGAATTGTATTCAACTAAAGTTGGACACAACTTGCAAGCAATGAAACCTGCAAAAGCTGAAAACCGAAAATATCGAGTTATGGCATCTTTGAGATAAGATTTTAAGGGAAAAGGGATAACCAGAATAACAAATGAAGAAATCGATGGAGAAAAATCTTGTTTCTTTCTAGACGTAGGAATGGAACAGTAGCACTGACCTCATAACTAGGAAGGATTTTTTTGGTGGGGAAGATAGGAATGAGAGGCGGCAAACAAAAAATATAGCTAAACCTAAGGTCTTCAAGCTCGGTCACTACAACAAAACTGACTTATGACAGCATCATTTCTCAATGTTTGACTTTTAATTGCGGTCAAAAGTTGAGAAGAAACTTATACTTTTGTGGGATGAAGTTTGGCCATGGGTGTTTGCGTGTACAGGTTATAGGCGGGAGTTTGTTTTGAGGAAGGAGGATTAACTTGGGTAATTAATTTGAAATGTAACTAGTGTGAAGTTATATTATTTAAAATTGAAAATCTTATCAATGAATAACTTTCTCATACGACACCCAAACGAGATGCGGTCTTCTACGTTACACTCATATTGGAGATAGCTACACGATATAACTTGTTTTGTTGAGTTTGGAGCAAGTGAAATTTTGGACTAAATTCGAACGTCGTTCGATTTTAGTTCAAACTGGAACGCCAAAGCGTCCGCTGAAAATTCGCTGAGTTAAACTCACCTTTTTGGATAATCAGTATGATTATAGTAGATAAAACTTACAATTTATGTTTGGATGAATTATTGGTTGGTTTGGTTAAATATTCGCTTTTGAAAAGCGAATCTTAGTTAGAATGAAATACAGAGAAAATTTGAAGAGAAATCCGGATTTATCGTCGTTGTGATTTTTAATTCTAGTTATATACCTGTTGATTTTAATTTCAATTATATACTCGTTATATAGTTGATTAAATGCTGAAATTTGATAGTTTGACCATATTGGATGTGACATCGACATATATTAAAAGTTGAACTTTTTTAGAGAAAATGATAGTATTAGCATCGGTTAAGTGCTATAGTAACTAGTGGCCTTGATATAGTATTTTGAAAAATACTATTAATTATCGTTGATTTGGTAATGGTTTTCGGATTTGGTAATGGTTTTCGGATTTGAAAATGATTTTTAAACTGACCTTTTGGATTTTCTGTGATATTTTATTCAAAATTATTACTTCTTTATTTTACTTCAATTTCTTTTATTATTCTTTTCTAATATATGTACATATGTAAATGTTTTAAGATCTTTTTGGAAAGTATCTATTTTCTGTTAAATCCCTCTTTCTATTTTTTTAATGATGACAACTATATCGTCATATATATCTAGTACTTACCTACAATGCAGGAGAAGGAGCTACAATAATATACGAATGACTACACAATCAAGATAGATCGACTACACTCAAGCACTTCAAGAAATCACAAGATCTTCAAACTACGAGTATGTATGTGGTCTTAGAATTATTTGTAAAGTCTCCTTGGTACTTCATGTGCATGATACACACACCTACATACAAAAAGAAAATGTTCAAAAATTGTTTTTAACAAAAATTATACAATGCACTGATCTTTCCGGTTCAAGCGACTGACCACTTTTCTCAGTCGACTGAGGGTAGTCGATTGAGTAAAGTGCTCAGTCGACTGAACCTTACTATTTGTTTAGACTATTTCTGTTTTAAATCTCGCACATATTTATTCAGAAGACTGACTTTCATACTTAGTCAACTGATCACTGCATAACGGCTATTTTTCTGAAAGGTCACTTCGAAGAGTTGCAACCTTTTATACTTATCTCTTTGAACGGAAGTGATCATAAATGAATGATTGCAAAGTTTTATCACAACTCTTTGATTTCTATAAATATACATCAAGATCAGAAATCATTTTCAACTTGCTTACTTACTATCTTACTACATTTTGATCTCAAGAGTTCATTGTTATTCTATACTCAAAAATCATTCAAACCAATTCCATAATTACGAATTACACATTTTCAATCACCAAGGATATTATAGGAAGAATTGCACTAGCAGTCAATATCCAGATTATTTAGAACACAAGATCATCAAAGAAACTCTTTTGTATAAGCCTATCCTCCAGGCGAAGAAAGGGCTATTGGTTAATGAAATACCGAAGGGGAGCTTCAGGACTGGATATAGGACGGGAGGTCCGAACCAGTATAAAAACACTTGTGTGCTCGTTTCTTTCTACTTTTATTTTATTCTGTTATATTGCTTATTTATTACATATAGTAGTACATACTCGCATATTAATATACAAGACATATTATACGATCCATTATACTTTCATTTGGTATCAGAGCACGGTTATTTCAATTTATAGTAACACGTGATTGAAAATTTTTAATATGACAAGTACATTTCAAGAAGGTCATTCAACTGCTCATCCACCACTATTTACGGGATATAATTATGCTTATTTGTCAACAAATATGAGAATTTTTATGGAAGCTAATGGTTTAGAAATTTGTTTAATTACTCAAACTAAATATTAAGCACCTACTAATGACATTAGCACTTGGATCGATACGCAAAAGGCCGAGGCATCTAATAATGCCAAAGCTATGAATGTATTATTTTGTTCACTTGATAAAAATGAATTTTCATGTCATGCTTTGCACCACTGCATATGATATATGGCGCAATTTACAAATTACTCACGAAGGCACGACAAATGTTAAGCAAACAAAAATCTCTATTTTGCAAAACCAATTTTCAACTTTTAAAATGAAGGCAAATGAATCTATTGTTGACATGCATACTAGATCCAAACTATACAACACGATCTCATGACACTTGGGGTCAAATTCACTGATTTTGATTTAGTCGCACGAATTTTAAACTCCTTGACTAATGAATGGGAAAGAAAAGTTTTAACTAATGATTTAGTCACACAAAATTTCTTGTTATGAATCACTCTGACTATCGATGAGGAGGATGAGTCAGAATCATCCCAAGTTACTTGAAAAGCTCTTCGTTTTTTTGAACTTTTCTATGTTGTTTTTCTGTTTCTCATTATGCAACTGTGGGAATTCTTTCTTCATTTGGTCGAATTTGTTACATCCATAACATTTGATTTATGTTTGATTTTAATTTTCACCATTTTGAAATTACGTCATCTTCTTGAATTTTTTAAATTTTTTGTAGTTCTTGACGATAAACACAATTTCATCTTCTTCTAAGTCGGAATTGTCATCATTAGCTTGAAAAGCAATATTCTTCTTTTCTTGGTTTTGCTCCTTTCTTGCCTACAAGTTAGCTTTGTGTTGTTAGTCGTTACGAACAAGATTGAAGATGGCCAACTATAATAAATAATGCAAATGCAGCAAAATAGTATAACAGTAGATCACGGTCGATTTTATACTGGTTCGGACCTCCCGTCCTACGTCCATTTCCCAAACTTCCCATCGATATTTCACTATCAACACCCCCACTTCACCCAAAGGAACAAATTTACAAACTCCGCCTGGACAAACGAACATGACTTTAACAATAATTACAAGTAGTGTAACAAATGTTACTTTTTGAGACAAAGCGTATATTGATATACGGAATGTCACTTTGATGTACAATAACTCCTATAACCAGACCAAAGTATATTGAGTGGAGGTGTAAAGGCTAAGAAGTTTATTCGACTAGAATATGGGATGTGGAGATGAAGCACACCAGTCGAAACATCTGAATCACATGAATTTCTTGGAATTCGAAGTATTGCTTAGGAATTGAGAGTTTGAGGCCTAGAATTCAAAGAATAGAGTTATGTTTTAATTTAGGGATGGTTAGGGGTTTATATAGATGTTGTAGGGATGATAAAGTAGGGGTGCAACCTTCCAATTTTGCCATTGATGAAGAGAAGTGGCTGAAGGAGAGGAGAGATGCAACTTTTGGAGCGAAGAGTCGCGAAGACACCACTTCAAAAAAACTAGACGTTTTATAGTAGGTCAATCAACTAAGAGAAGGCTTCAGTCGACTGGCTTGGAGTGAAAATCGAGCCCGAGAGCGTTGCCAAAAATAATAGATAAGTTGTTCATATTTAGTCGACTAGTTCATTCCACCGGATAAGGCTTTCAGTCGACTAAATCATAGTATTTCCAAAAGCTTGTATGGTGCAATGGTAAGGGCATGTGCTCATCTCTCAGCCCATCCGGGTTTGAATCCTAGCTTTGCATATTTTTAGCCATTTTATTTTACACCTTTTCCATCATCGTTTGACCTGAAATAACTCAATAAACATATTAGTAGCATTGGTGTATGGTTGTTATCATCAAAACACCGTATATATATGGTTCTTTTATTCCCTTCTTTTCGATGATGACAACCACACAAATTTAATATAAAATAATAGCTCCCCCTAGATATATGTTATGCAAGTTTATTTCCCTCAACTTCATATAAATGCCAATATAAAATATGTAAAACACATGTTCTTCTCCCCTTTATCATCAACAAAAAGGGATAAGAGCATCACTACAACAAAAATACCCTATTACAGCGCCCTTTTTACAACGGGCATTGGTTGCCCGTTGTAATAGACGGCTATTACAACGGTCCATTTAGGCCCGTTGTAAAAGATGCCACATACAATGCCCTTTTTACAACGGGCATTGGTTTCCTGTTGTAATAGAAGACTATTACAACGGTCCATTCGGACCCGTTGTAATAGGTGCTAATTTTACAACGGGCTAAAAACGTCCGTTGTAATAGGTGCCAATCGAAACCCTAATTTTCAATTAAAAAAACAAGACTGACCCTTTTATTTCGTTCCTCTACTTTGCTCTGTAAAAATGTTAGCCGCTCGTTCCTTTTTGCTCGAAATTAGGACTTTGGGAAAAATTGAAGCTACCGTCTTGAATTGCTCGATCGAATGATGATTTAGTGCTTCCTTTGTTGATTCGAACCCCTATATTTTCACCAGAATCGACAAATCAAAGCAAAAATCGATGCTAAAACGTCTGTTCACCAGCATCCGACGGAGCAGCTCATCCGAAAAGCTCGACAGCGCCGGAGATATAAAGGACGTTCCGATCACCAGCGGTGGGGACGATTTTGCAGATCCAAGCTCGGTAGCGCTTGATAAGATGGTCAGATGCTATTTAGAGCACAATAGCAATGGAAGGGGAAACATGTATAACTGTTTTCATGGCGCTTGTGATGATCTCTCGGATGTTGATGATCTCGCCACTTCCAGGAACTGTACCCGTTTCCGACGCAGGCGACTTATTGAAGGTAGTGGTACCTACTTCAAATTTGTTAATCCCAAATTTATTTAGAATTTAAATTTATTTTTGTTGGGTTCTAGGGATTGGTAGTATGCTATAGTAGCACGGAATGGAATCTAACAGCTGATACAAATTAAACCATGGAGATGTTTGTGAATGTAAAATCCAAAGAAGAATTAAGAAGGATGTTAGTGAAAAATTTGAAACTAATTGGATATGATGCTGAAGTTTGCACGTCTAAGTGGGACAAATCGTCTACATATCCTGCTGGTATGTTTCTTCTTCAAGATCCATTATAAACATAACATTGATATTGGAAATTTAACAAAAAGTGCGTAAAAATGTTTTAGTAAAAAAAAATTATCTTCGCAATTCATTTGACGGGTTTGACAACCAGTGAATCCGGAGGTATAGCTCCATGGCTAAAAGGGTCTACAATGAGTTAAATGGTTCAGTGAGCATTTTTAATGTCATACCATATTTAGGGGAGGTAAACATTCGAATTTTAAAATGTATTCAACATCAAAATCTTAGAACATTAATTTACTGGAAAAATTAAATCTGAATCAAAAACTATCCAGTACATCTATTATTATGCCTAAAATACTAAAAGGGTTCAATCAATTCAATTTAACAAAAAGTGTCAAACCCTTTTCTGTTTGACTTCACTCTTTTATTTTAATTGAATTTGACATTGGTTCAATCTACGCATTAGTTGTTACTTTTATTTGATTTTATTTGGTATATAAAATTCATTTTACGATTCTGTTTGCCACCAACAATTTTAGTACTTCTATCTTTACTTACAAAATATAGTGCTTTGCCATGTTGGAAATTTATCTTTACCAGCATGAAATTATTTGGTGTACATGCTTCTGTACATAAGCAACAAGCTAAAACATTAGTCAACGAGGCTGTAATGTGTGACTTTCACGTAATTAGTTTTAGCATTATAATTTTCTTTACTATGCCTAGAAGTTGTAACATATACTACTACATACTTTTCAATAACAGTAGAAACATTGCAGCTTTTCTAGACTACTGAGTAAGCATAAAGGGAAGAGCGAGCAATCACGGGTTCATTTATTCAGCTGTAAAACGGTAAGTCTACTAGCTACCCATAATTTTATAATTGTTTCAATATTTTCTCCTTTTTTGCTTGAGATCTAAGCATCGCCATTATTGGTTCTACGCATGGATCCCAAAATTTTCATGCTTATATGTGGTCAAATTTCTTAGGCATGCATTGGTCACTTAGTTTTAGTTTTGGATGGTTATAAAACAGAAAATGTGTACATGGAATTGCATGTGTGAGTATGGACAGAGTGGGAAGTTGTTGTGTATATGAAGTTGCTGCGAACATGAAGTTGCACGAGGTTGCGTGGACTGTTGCTTGAGACAGGAAGTTGCTTCAAGAGGGAAACATGTGGATAATTGTTGAGATCAACTAGTTTGGCCTTTATAAGTGAGTGCGTTGTTGCAGATAGGAGAACTGCTGGATTAAAAAGGCAGAGCTAGAAGAATGCATCGATGAGTGCATTGATGAGGATGCAATGTTGAAGTGGTGCAATTTGATTGGCTCATGAAAATATGGACATGATAATGCCTATGACCATGCAGATATGAACATGCAGCAGGCTTGAAAGAAGATATGAGAGAAAAATGCCTAAACTAATATCTTTAATGTCTAAGACTCATGAAGTTGCAGTTGAAGGTGGTATCCGGCAATTGCACGACTTAGTGGACTGATGTGAACAGTTACCTGATTTTTTTTAAAAAGGTAGTTTTTTGTGCGCACTAATAGTTATCATGTTTTAGGCATAAAACCTACCAGTCTTTTGATATTTAAGTGTAGAAATATAACTTGTAGAGATATAAATTTGTTAAAATTATCATGGTTCTGGAGTTATGTATATACTTACAGGTGTATATGGAAAGACCTATTATCTATATAATATATGCACACACAAATGCATGTCTATGTGGGGTTAAGTTTTTTTTTCCAGAAATATATATATATATATATATATATATATATATATATATATATATAGCAAAAAGAAGAAGAAAACCTTCCTCCAGAGGCTCACACATAAAGGCGAAGCATATGGAGAACATATACCTCCCAAGACAACGACAGAAAATAAAACAAACACAAAGAAAAGATAGAGATAAAACAACCCCACAGACTCAAAGAAGCCTGGATGAAATAAGTAAAAAGGCCAAAGTAGCAGAAACAGCACAAAGAACCACCTCTCCCACCACAACCAAAAGGTGTAGGCCAGTCCACCCAAGATGCTACCATCGAACATTATGCCAATAGAAACAGAAAGAAGCAGCAATACCCAATCTGAGTAGCAAATAAACACGCTATAAACAGCACAACCTCCGCGGATAGAAAGAAGCCATCCCGAAAGGAGCCAAAGATACCGTCAATCTGACATCACCATCGAGCTCCGGCAAGGCCACCGCCCAATGGTGGTGACAGAAGAAAATCTAGGAGAACACCAAATAGGAAGCAAATGCTCTCTGAAAACCACGGAGAGAACCACATAGAATGGCAGAAGCTGAATAGTGGATTCCCTCCCAAGCAACTCAAACTCAAGCCAAGCACATAAGGATAGGCTCGACGGCTGAATAAGGGGGTAGAAAACCTGAACGCGCTACCCAAGAGATCAAACACAGAACTCACCAGCCTATCCATCCGAAGCGAACTCCAGGCCATAGAAACACTAAAGACACCTGAAACAAGAAAACTAGCAACCACATTAAAATAAAAGAGAGGTGGGGGTGGGGGAGAGAGCGGTGGGTGAAGGCCACCACCCGACAGCAAAGGCTCAACCAACTCCAAGTCTAACGGAAGTTGGAGAACAGGAAATCGAAAGAAGTCCCGTCTATGTGGGGTTAAGTTTATACATAAGCAACAAGCTAAACATTAGTCAATGAGGCTGTAATGTGTGACTTTCATGTAATTAGCTTTAGCATTATAATTTTCTTTACTATGCCGAGAAGTTGTAACATATACTACTACATACTTTTCAATAACAGTAGAAACATTGCAGCTTTTCTAGACTACTGAGTAAGCATAAAGGGAAGAGCGAGCAATCACAGGTTCATTTATTCAGCTGTAAAACTGTAAGTCTACTAGTTGCCCATAATTTTATAATTGTTTCAATATTTTCTCCTTTTTTGCTTGAGATCTAAGCATCGCCATTATTGGTTCTACGCATGGATCCCAAAATTTTCAAATTGTAGGTGCGGTTGCTTTGTTGTCACTCACATCTTACCCAAAACAAAAAGTGAGGCTGTAGCTATATATGAGTTCCTCGATCACCTATCTATTAAAGGTACACAGTCTAATAAGTATACAGTTCATATTTCTCATAGTGATTTCAAGATGTCACTAATTCCCATATTCTTGGCATATTTACCACCACTCGTCCTGATCAAAAATCTTGAATTTGAGTTAAAACATAGATATGTCAATTTACATTTGTGTACGTACCACTCCTTGATATGTGTGTCACATTTTTTTTGTTGATTGAAATATCATAATTCAGTGCATTTGGGTTTTTTTTGGTTGGTGCTATAAATTTGATAATACTAATTTATTTTCACTGTGCATAATTTCTCGCCACTCAAATGTATGAAATGATAATGCAAATCTTGATTTTCTGAAACATTATTGACCTTTAAGCATTTGACTGGGCTAAATATAACAAAATGGGTTCATGATGACTCAGTAACTATTCTTAACAAGAAGTATTGAAGTGGTACATACAGCGTACAAAATCTGCACATAATGTCATGCCTGTGTGAGTGTCAATTCAAATTGCCCATACTGACCAATAAAGTACCTTATAGTATGTATGATTACTGTTTAGACTTATGGTTACTGCTATTTACTTTTGGAAGAAGGGGTAATAAGTAGAACTAGTTCTGTTTTAGATTTTTTTAGCAGTTCCATAGGATTTAGATAGTTTTTTTTCCTCACTTCTGAAGCCTTAAATCCTGCAACTAATTTGATAATGATGACACAAGTATGCCTATATATCCACTTGTGCCTCTCCAAGTACATTGCTAAGTACTGCAAATGTTTTCAAACATTTGAGGAGACACAGATTTTATAGGAGACCAAACATTGGACTATTCATGATTTCCTACATCTAGATTGATCTAAGTGCACTGAATACTTCATTCTAGCATGTGTATATTATAAATACTAGTATAACCGCACAACGGTGGGGAAACCGACCATTGTGTTATTTGATATCAAAGAAAAATAATTTGGTATATTTGTATTATACCAATTTTTTCAAAATACATTTAAAATATGTTACGTGACTGCTGCTTTACTATGACTACGATAGCTATATTATGTAGTTGTACCATTTCGTTATTTACGTCATCCATTTTATCGAGTGGGTGTATGATTTCCAGTTAACACTTACTTTTGGATAACGCCAGCTTATTAGCTATAGATAAATGGTTATTGTCTTTCCAGTAGCATACATTACTTAGTTATTATGATTCAAGGACATATAGATGAATCACTGCTTTGACTACTCTATTATATAATTGGTATATGTGTCCCTTTTCTATCACTTAAACCTGCTTACATATGCAATTGCTACTGGTGTTTTTCACCTATCCATATAGATGAAAGAAGAAAGAGAGGAAGATTATATGGATAAAAGCAAGAAGAAAAACAAAAGGAAAAGAGAAAGAGAGCGTGAAAAGAGAAAGTGGCAATCGAAGAAAGATGAGTTCGTTGACAAAAGCTTTATGCTTATGTGTTAATGCTTTATGTATTTGGTTGTTATGAAACTAGTTGTCATGTGTATATTAGAACTATGTCGATGTAAACTTATCTAACTTTTTGGAATGTGTTGGAATTTTATGACTCTAGCTTTTACTCTTTTCTTATGTGATTTTGGTTGTTTTATGATAATATTTATTACTCGTTAAACTATTCATTATTGGTATGGATGTACTGCATGGATGCTGCTGTAATTTTTTTTACATTTACATTTATTTTGCAACGGTTAGAAACCGTTGCAATATTATGTATTACAACGGGCTATGCTAGTTGTATTTTAATCTATTACAACGGGCTTTAATTGTTGTCATAGAGCCTATTGCAAGGACTGATGACCGTTGTAAAAAGGTGTATTACAACGTTCATTGCCCGTTGTAAAATATGGTCGACCTATTACAACGAGGCCTAATACAACGGGCGCATGCCCGTTGCAAAAGGCATATTACAACGGGCATTGCCCGTTGTAAAATGGTTGTTTTGTTGTAGTGCATTGACGTACTAACTCCCCCTAAGTATAATGTTTCTCTTTAACTTTTAAGTATGTACTCCCCTATCAATACGCTCATTATTTCTCCCCATTTTGTAATTAACAAAAGTATGAGAAAATTAAAAACAAATAGAGAATATCATAGAAAAGTAAAAAATTAATAATTTTAATATTAATGCAAAGCGATGAGTATCCAATAGATATGTCAAATATAAGCAAAATGATACTCATTTTACAATAGATATAAGGTTTATGACTTAGCAAACCATATCCAGTTGGATGTGGTCGATCTCTTAAAAATATAATTTCCACTATTAATCATAGTGTCGTAATAATTGCTAAAATATGATTGTCTATCATAACCAGTTAGATTAGCGGGAGCCCATATATCAATATTAATAGTCATTGATTTAGTATTCAAAGGATTTTTTCTATTTCTAAGCATAATAATATTATGACATGGATTGCTTTTAGAACTATCTCTACTTTTCGTACTAGCATTAAAATGTGTATATAGGAATGCATATCTAGTACTTTTTCTACAATTATCTTATTTATAGTCTAAACCAATTCTATTATTGTGAGCTTTGCAATTAGTAGTTAAGAAAGATAAATCATTTTTTTATTTATTAAAATTTACGATTTTCTCATTTAATTTATCAAAAACAACTTTGGAATCACAAATTTCTTTTTGCAGCATAACATTATTATCTTTTAAAAATTCACATTTTTTAATTAAATTTAGATTCTTATCATTCAAAGCCCTATTCTCTTTTTCAAGAGACAAAAATTTAGAATTACAATCATTTAAAGAATTTTCCAAAAATATATTTTTACTTTGCAAAACTTCGACTTCCTTTAAAAGATTAGTATTTTTATCGTTTAAGCGCTCATTATCTTTTAATAGAAAATCTTTTTGTAAAATAAGTTCTTCCAATGTGTTTTCAAAATTTCAGTTTGTTTTATTAAAAACTAATTTTATTCTGTTAAAATACTAATTTTACGCTCACAATCATCTAATTTAGCTAAAACAATAGAATCGACATTTTGTGATACTTTAAAATCTTTTAATAACCTCTCATGCGTTTGTAAAAGCTCACTATATATAGAATCTAAGCATACCGATTTTGATTTGAGATTAGCCATATAACACATGTACCTTGATTCTATAGATCGTTGTTCACTTCCAAAAATTTGCTTCTTCTTGATTGTCTTTGAGCTCCGACTGGATCTTCTCTTTTTGGCCATTATTCTGTGATGTTGTGACGATCGGTAGAACACCAGGCTCTGATACCACTTGTTAATTAAGAGGGAAAAGAACATGTGTTTTACATATCTTATATTGGCATTTATACGAAATTGAGAGAAACAAACTTACGTAACATATCTAGGGGGAGCTATTATTTATATTAAAAAGTTGTTTGGTTGTCATCATCAAAAAGAGGGAGAATGAAAGAACCTTATATATAGTATTTTGATGATAACAACCATACAACAATGCTACTAATATGTTTATTGAGTTATTTTAGGACAAAACTGTAAAGACCCAAAAGTTGGCCTTCGAAAATCAGCACCCGTACTCCACTTGTACTCAAAATGCCGTAGATTCAAATGCCAAATCTGGTTCTCCAGAGCTTATAACAACATTAAGTAAATAACACAGCGGAATAAAAAGAATATAGATATACAACATCTGATACAATATCCAGATACAATGATGATACAATGAATATCTATATACATCAGAGATATGATACAACAAATAGCAGCGGAAAAGAAAACGATAACACCAGCAGCGGTAGCTCGAACTCCAGTAGTAGCTCGAACTCCCAATAACGATACACCAAGAATAAGCAAGTGCAGTCCGATCCAAAGACTAAACTAGCTCCAGAAAATCTACTGAACCTGACTATCTGAAAAACCCAACTCTAGACTGCTCGTGTGGAAAATTATGAGCACCCAGAGTTTAGGAAGGGAACAATAAACTCCGGATCAGTCATGGGACTGGTGTGAGCAACAAAAACAGTTTATCTTTAAACAATCAACAAAAGATTTTAAACATTGGAATCCGCAATGCTTTTGGAAAATGAAACTACCATAAGACCTCCCGCCACACACACAATGCAAACGCAGAATTGGAGGAGATTTCTTCTTATGATAGTCAAAGATGCTTACTACGAAAAATCATTGGATATTATTATTAGTGCATAGTGCAGAAAACATTTCGAAAGTATAATATTAATCTTAGCCAACATACGACCAGTATCGTATGCCTACTATAGCTACTATGTTCAATAGCAGGTTACCGCCACATTCCATAGCAGGTAATACAACTAAAACCGTACACGTCGCGTATTGTTTCTTTGGATTTCCAACAAATGGTCAGGCTAAGGAACTTCCTTCCGTCGCATGGGATCGCCTCTGGCGGGACGTCCCGAGAGACAAACTGCTCTCTGCCAAACAAGGCCGGGTTACCCCTGTAACAGGTAACTCACGAATATGTCATCACCCGGTCCTTTGGGACCTTTATCCGAGCTCGGTATCCAACATCACACATCATAAAGAAAGTGTATCCACATGAGTAAGTATCTGGGCTCCATACCATGATACCACCCCTTTCCAGAAGGAAATGACATACCCTAAAGGGCGCGACCCTCATAACCTTGCCGCAACATTCCTGTTTCGACCATTTCCGGGGTGTGAGGCTCGACGAAGTCTCGTCCACAAAGCTACGCTTTGTCACAAAGCCATGCTTCGGGTCAAACGAATGATCAACCTATGATCACAAAGATATAAGATCAAACAAATGATCATATCACAAATGATCAAACACTGATCATCACACAGCAACACTCAGCATGTCACATTACCAAATTGGGATATATCGTTGATAAATCTCAACTACATAACCTCTGAGCTCGTACGTCTCAGAGAAGGGTGTTAAGCTAAGAGAATAAATTCTCCGCCACCAACAGAAATGTATTTGAAAGAAATCGGCTTTATATCTCAAAGTGTAATGTCAGACATGTATCCATACAAGTCTGTTCTGGGTTCGAACAGAACCGAAGGCACTTCTCACGAAGCCCTTGCAATTCCGGATAATTTCCAATCACGTCCGGACTTCCCATCACAAAAGAGTGATATAAATCTCTATACCGGCGCGACTCAGTGCAGAGACATTCGACAGGTTGTCCTTTCATTTTCGAAAAATATCCGGTCTTCAACACCGGTCTTCAAATGCGATCCATATCGTCGAATCACTTATTCGGAATGGGTTATGTGACACAAAGGTCCTCCCCGGCTAAACCGAATAGTGAGCGCAATATTTAAAAATATACGGATATTGGGATTTCAATTAAGTCACAACTTAAACCCAAACTTTCTTTTCAAATGGTTTAACAAATTACCATTTCAAATCTTTTAAACAAAAAGATTCATTTCAACAACCCTCAATGGTTTAAAACGATTTCCACATTTTAATCTTTTAAATAAAAGATTTAATTCATAAAGTTCACCCAGTTTCACAAAGATTCATTTACAGATTTTCCAAATCAATTTCCATTTCAATTTGATTAACTCGTTAAATCTTTAAATCAAAGATTTAACTCATAGCTTTCAAAACAATTTCATTTCGAATGGTTTAAACAAATCATCACTTTAAATCTGTTAAAAATAGACAGATTTAATTCATAGCTTTCAAAAAGAATTCATTCATAACTTGGAAAATCCATTTTTCAATTCACTTGAAATTCCTTTAATTTAAACTGGAATTTCTTTTCTTATCTAAAAGCTTTTATCATTTGAAAACAACAGTTTTCAATTTGGAAATCTGATTCATTCATACGAGTTAAAATCCTTGGTTTAAATTCAAATTCCCAAAATTATACTTTTGAAATGGTTTAATTCATACAAACACATTTATATCATCTTTTATCCCTAATTTCCAAATTATAGATTTAATTTCAAACTTGAATTCAAATTAAAATTTAATTATTTAAATTTTCAAAAACTCGGTTAAGTTATTCAAAATAACTTTTATCTTTGAAATTCCATTTGAAAAGCTTTTCATTTTAAACCCAAATTTCCAATTTCAAAATTAATTAAAATTTCAATTTCAAAAACATTAAATTTAAATCATCCGTGACTTAACCGATTTCCACGTGAAATCCATATTTGTGTGTGTAAAAGTGTAGTCCAGGGGTTTACACACAATAGTGCAACATCAATCATCACATAACAAAATACAGGATATAGTTGATAAGCGATATAAACTATAACGCTTATCGTTCATTCACAGATCACAGATATATATAAATTTCAGATAAATAAACTACAGTAAAGATTACACACAAATCAGAATATATCACAAAGCATCACAGATCAGGAAATATCAAACAATTCAATCATCCAATCAAATCCAAATCTTCATAAGTAAGTTCAGTTAATTATCTGATTTATTCAAATTAGATCAATTACTTATGAATTTCAAATCCGGGTTAATTAATCATTAATTAATTACAAACCAATATAATTAATTATCCTTTAAATCATTTATTAACTAACCATTAATAATTAATTAATTATTCTTAAATTAATTATCCTTAATTAATCACATCGATTAATTAGCCCTTAATTTATTATCTTTCCTTAATCACCTTCATTAATTAATTAACCTTTAATTAATCACATAAATAAATTAATCACCTTGACTAATTATTCTTTAATTTATTAACAAATAATTACACTTAAACTTCAAATCATCATTCAATTGATTACATTCAGTAATTTTCTATTAATTACTTTTGTTAAGTAATTATACCTCATTGGTTATCCTAAGTAATTATGCTTATCCCAACATCAATTGATTCCCTTTAATTAATTAAGATAAATTAATTTGGTATCCTTAAATCCATTAATTAATCTTAATTATTGATTAATAAGACTTGATTACCCATTCATTAATCAATAATTACTTCCTTAATGACTTTAAAAACCAATCATTTACTAATTTAAAAAGTTTCAATGTTAATTAAACCTTAAAACGTATCTTAAATTAACTACTTAATTAAGATATTTATTTAAGTATTTGAAAAACATTCTTAACAATTAAATGATTTTCATTATACTTTAACTGGTTCAAGATGCTAATTTAAATTTTTATTAGGCTTAAACTCTGAAAAACACATACTCGAGAAAAATC
Organism: Allium fistulosum; assembly: GCA_030737815.1. Taxonomy (NCBI): domain Eukaryota; kingdom Viridiplantae; phylum Streptophyta; class Magnoliopsida; order Asparagales; family Amaryllidaceae; genus Allium; species Allium fistulosum. The sequence continues at coordinate 720,645,120 of CM060908.1, forward strand.
CCAGATGTACTGAGTTCAAACCCGAGTTTCCCTTTCTTCTTTATATTCAATCTGTTAAAAATACTTGAGAAACCTGTTATAAGTCTCTCACACAAAAACCACACGAAGACTCGAGGAAAACCCATCTTTTCCAGAGCATCAACTCGAGAACTCGAAACTTCAGAACATCAACCTGTGCACGCGACCATCTGTGCACGTACACCCACCACCGACGAACTTCCGTCACCTGAGTCGATCGCCAACATGTCGACTATCCTCCATTCATTCGATCACAACACCCCAAAACTCTGACGAACTCGAGAACGGCAAACGACAGTCCAAGCTTCCAGACAAAACGATTCTTCGACCATCTATCTCCTCGTTCAGGCGATGCCAACCTCCAGGGGCCTCGAAACTCCGGCCACTCACGCGTCAACACTTCCTCCATCCTCTCCCAAAGCCACGAGATGCTCGGTCAACCAGAGATGGCGAACACATCGAAATAGCGAACTCACCTAAAACTAGGTTTACGAAAGAAAAACGTTTGCCGTTGCCTCCACAGTGATCGTGAGCACCACCGATCATTTTTCCTGCCATCGTCATAGGCCCCTCCACCTCCATGCTAAACGTCGATCACCAACCATCCTCCGATCAACTGCAATTGATCACAACCCAATTTTCAAACAAATACGAACTGCTCTCAAAACTTTGATCGAAAAATTATAATTTTTGTTTTAAAAATCATATCATAGCATACGAATTCAGTTTGCATTCCTGAATTCGAAATTTAAAAAGTTTAAATTTTGACTTATATGAAATTGAATTCGAATTTCATGCTTTCCAGAGAAAATCCTAAGTTGATTTAACTTAAATAAAATTTAAATCTGGTGTGTACACTATAACAATCAATTCTTGTCTTAACACTAAACCCAAGCATCAAGTAGATCAGGTGAAAATGAATTTTAAATCAAAGTCTTGTATTTGAAAACCTGTATAATCAGTAACTTGTACTCCCAGTTTTCGAATATATTCAGAGGATTTATATGTATATAAAAACAGACATATATATATATAATAAATTCAAACTAAAAAAAAACACATATGTTACTCACTTGTATTTGTGAAAGAAGAACAGAGCCTTCATTTTGTTTGAAACAGGTTTTGAAACTTGCTAACTGAAGTTTCTTGACTTCTCTGGTTCAAGTTGTTTAAAGTTGAATCTGTGTTTAACTTGAAGTTTTGTTTTAGTTTTAAACCTTGATTTTAAACCTGTGAATTCGAAAACAGAATTACATCTACATATACTGACAGGCAACCATTTCATATATATGTATATACATATATAAACACATTCACAACTATGCAGCTATCTTATTTTAGAAATCAACCCAGGCATTTTAGTTATAGATTTAAGGTTTTAAAAATAGAAATTTGCTCACAGTAGTTTCCAGAGGAAAGAAAGCAGAGCTTTTCTTTTATGCTTGAAACAGGTTGTCATTTGCAAGTTGAAATTCTTCTTCTTGATTCTCTGATCGATCTGAGTTGTATGTTGTTTAAGTTTTAAGTGATATTTACTTCATATTTTCTCAACTTAGATGGACGAAAATGAATTTAAGAAGATATGTAAAATGAGTTTGCAGGGGATATATTTTGTTGTACAATATAGATAGGGTGATAAAAATGTGTTTGTACAAGTTGATATTCCATTTGATCAGAGATTTTTATTTGGTTTGGAGGCTGCATTTATTAGCTTTGTACATATTATTTTCGGCTGAGAAGATGGCATTGCATGCTTATGTCCTTCATGTATCATACTTGTCCCCTTGTATATATTTTCTTTTTATATGTACATAGTTGTTTACCTGTTCAACATGAAGATATGTATTCTTCTTCCTATGCAAACTTTTCATTCGTATATCCTTTGTTTCATTATCTTCTTTTGTCCTTTGTATTTTATTTATTTTCTTATTTGAATGAAAGCACTTGAATAATCTTATATTTTTCCTTTTGTCTTTGTAATAAATATGCCATTCTATAGTTAATATGTTATTATAATTTATTTTAATTTGTTTACCTTGTTTAAATTTAGCTAATGTGTTTACTATATATATATTTTCATAAACTCAAATTATTATTAAACCATTTATTTACGATTTAAATTCAAATCCAATATATATACAATATTTTTAATTTAAATGATTTATCCAAAATTTATTCGAAGATCGGGGAAACTCGCATCACTTAAATCGATTAATTCCACAAATATTAATTCAAAAATAAATAAATTATCATTTTAAATTTATATAAAATCCGGGGTCGTTACAGAATCGATCATGGAAAAGGTGTAAAAAATGGCTATAAATATGCAAAGATAGGATTCGAACCCGGATGGGCTGAGAGATGAGCATATGCCCTTACCACTGCACCACACAAGCTTTTGAAAAAATACTATGATTCAGTCGATTGAAAGCTTTGTCCGGTCGACTGAACCAGTCGACTAAATATGAGCAACTTATTTACTATTTTTGGCAATGCTCTCGGGCTCGATTTTCACACCAAGCCAGTCGACTGAAGCCTTCTCTCAGTCGACCGACCTACTATAAAACGACTAGTTTTTTTGAAGTGGTGTCTTCGTGACTCTTTGCTCCAAAAGTTGCATCTCTCTGCTCCTACAGCCATTTCTATTCATCAATGGAAAAATTCGAAGGTTGCACCCCTACTTTAACTATCAACTCAAAGTCGAGGAGTTAATAGGAAATTTGATGTCATACGAAGCTAACTTGCAGGCAAGAAAGGAGCAAAACCAAGAAAAGAAGAATATTGCTTTTCAAGCTAATAATGACAATTCCAACTTAGAAGAAGATGCAATTGTGTTTATCGCCAAGAACTATAAGAAATTTGAAAAATTCAAGAAGATGACGAAATTTCAAAATGGTGGAAATTCAAATCAAACATCAATCAAATGTTATGTATGTGACAAATTCGACCATATGAAGAAAGCATGCCCATACGTGAATAATGACAAAAAGAAAAACAACTTTGAAAAGTTCAAGAAAAAGCGAAGAGCTTTCCAAGTAACTTGGGATGATTCGTACTCGTCCTCCTTATCTGATAGTGAGAGTGATTCAAAACAAGCAAATGTCTACTTTCTGGCTAGCATAGATGAGGTATGATCTGAATTAACATATAACGAAATTTTGGAAATTGGCATAGAATTAGATGATAAATATAGAGAATCTAAGAAACTAAACAAGGAATATATAGGAAAGTTAAATAGAGCAGAGCTAGAAATTGGTTTATTAAAAGATGAAAAAGCAATATTAGAAGAAGAATTAGAAATGGCTCAAAAAGAATGTAAAAAGTTATCTTCTCAAAATACCACTCTATTACATGATTTAGAAAATACCAAACTAGAAAAAGAAAAAGCCGAACTAAAGGAAAGTTTTGATTTTAGCAATATCGAAAATTTTCATCTTAAGAACAAGTTAGATAAAATAAGTAATAATATATCAAAATTTAATAAATGAATACAAAACTTAGAAAATTTGATCAACATATCAAGGCCATCAGGAAATCGAAATGGATTAGGATTTAAAGTTAAGCAAAAACATAGAAACTATAGTACACTATATACTAAGTTCAAGAAACCTATCTCTAAAATTAAGATTAATACTCGTAAAACAACTAGTGTTAAAATATGGATTTCCAAATCAATAACAAATTTATTAGGCAAATTCATATAGATGAATACTTGAAAAATATTGTTTATAATAATAATTATGTTTTTAAAGGTCCCAAACCCACATGGGCATGGCTACCTTCACCCACTAATGCATAGGACCCTAACAGAGGAAGTGGTTACCAATTAAACTTTTACTATTTTGCAGGTACCCAAAAATAAAGTTAATGGCAAGGAGAAATAGATACTCGATAGTGGACGCTCCAAACATATGATGGAAAATGCACACATGTTATCAAATATAACATATATCGATGGCAGCACTATGACATTTGAAGATAACTCAAAAGGATTTATCATCGGCATTAGAGGTGTCATCAACGTTGATATATCCACTTCTCCCCTTATTACTAATGTTTTGTTGGTAGAAAACTTAAAAAATAACTTATCACGTATAAGTCAATTATGTGATAAAGGATTTATAATTGATTTCGAAAAAAGATAAATGTAGCATATTTGATCAAAATAAAAATTTAATTTTGGAAGGAGTAAGAAAACGAAATATTTATGTTTTAAATATGAATATTAAAAACAATAGTGATTTATGCCTAACCACAAATCATAATGACCCATGGCACAAATGCTTTGGTCACGTAAATTTTAAATATATAAATAAATTAGCAAAGAATGATTTATAAGAGGATTACCCAAAATTAATTATAAAGTTAAAATCTATGTGATGCTTATCAACTTGGAAAATTAAAGAAAAGTTCTTTTAAATCTAAGAAAGAAATTACTACCAAACAACTATTTGAATTACTTCATCTTGATTTATTTGGCCCAACTCAAGTACGATTAATAAATCATAACAAATATGTATTTGTTATCGTCGATGATTTTTCACGATACACTAGGACATTATTTTTAAAACATAAAAGCAATACGTTTGAAAGGTTTAAAATCTTTGCTAAAAGAATTAAAAATTTAATGATCTTAAAAATTAAAGCATTAGAAGCGATCATGGCGGAGAATTTGAAAATGATATTTTTGAAAATTTTTGCAATAAAAAGAGAATTAGTCATAATTTTTCGTTTCCACGAACACCACAACAAAATGGCACAATAGAAAGGAAAAATCGAATACTACAAGAATGTGCACGAATATTACTTAGTAGCAGTAGTTTACCAAAGATTTTTTGGGCCGAAACTGTTGCTACCGCATGTTATGTATTAAATCGTGTAACACTTCGACGTATGACTAAGAATACATGTTACGCAATATTTTTCATAAAGAAACCTAAAGTATCATATTTTTGTATTTTTGGTTCTAAATGCTTTATTTTGAATACTAAAGATAATCTTGGAAAATTCGATCCAAAAGCCGATAAAGGAATTTTTATTGGATATTTGGATCGTAGCAAAGCATATATAACTTTTAATAAACGAACTAACACTATAGAAGAAAGTCTTCATGTTTCTTTTGACGAAGATTTTAAGAATGGCGAAATTGACAACGACGACAGAGTTTTAAATAATAATAGTATTAATAATACTTCTATAACTGAAAACAATAATATCATAAATAATAATGATAATCTTTTGAGAGCACCACCTCGAATCTTAAAAGATCATCCGATTAATAATGTAATTGGTGATTTAAACACAAGAGTTTCAACTAGAAATCAATTAAATCAGATAAGTCACATTGCATTTATATCTTATTTTGAATCTAAAAATCATAAAGAAGCGTCAAAAGATGATTTTTGGATTATCACAATGCAATAAGAACTTAATCAATTTAAAAGAAATGATGTATGAGAACTCGTACCAAGACCAAATGATCAATCCGTAATAGGAACAAAATGGGATTTTAAAAATAAAGTAGATGAAAATGGAAACATTGTTCGTAATAAAGCAAGATTAGTTGCTCAAGGATACAACCAAGAAGAGGAATCGATTATCAAGAAACATTCACTCCTATAACACATCTTGAAGCTATACAAACATTACTTGCTTTTGCATGTCATCATAATTTTAAATTATTTCATATGGATGTTAAAAGTGCATTTATAAATAGATTCATAAAAGCAAAAGTACATGTTGAACAACCACCTTTATTTGTTCATAAAAAATATATAGATCATGTTTTTAAACTTAAAAAGGCATTATACGGATTAAAACAAGCACCCCGTGCTTGGTATAAGAGACTAAAAACACATTTACTAAATTCCGGTTTCCAAATTGGGAAAATTTATTCTATATTATTTATAAAAAGAGAAGATAATAATATTCTAATTATACAAATATATGTTGATGATATCATATTTGGATCAACTAACGAGAAACTATGCAACGATTTCTCTAACATAATGAAAAATGAATTCGAAATGTCACATAGGGGTGAATTAAATTTCTTTTTAGGTTTACAAATAAAACAACTAGAAAATGAAATTTTTATAAATCAAGAAAAATATTGTAAAGAATTATTAAAATGATTTGGAATGGATAGTACTTCAAGTAAACCAAGTCCAATGAGCACGATTTTACATTTAGATAAAGATGAAAATGGAAAAGATTTCAATCAAAAATTATACTGAAGTATGATAGGATCTATAATATACCTAACGGCTAGTAGACCGGATATTATGATGAGCATTTGTCTATGTGCAAGATTTCAAGCACAACCTAAGAAGTCACATCATCGAGCGGTTAAAAGAATTTTGCGATACTTAACCAACACTAAAGATTATGGACTTTTCTACCTGAAAGACAGCTCTTTCGAACTTGTATCATATAGCAATGCCGATTTTGGTGGATGCAAAATGGATAGAAAAAGTACAAGTGGCACATGTCACTTTATTGGTCAATCTCTGGTTTCATGGTTCAGTAAAATGCAAAATTGTGTTTCTCTCTCGACATGTGAAGCTGAGTACATCTCCGCGGCATTAGCTTGTACATAAGTAATTTATATGCAACAAACACTTCAAGGTTTTGGAAAAATTATTACTAAATCTCCTATATATTGCGATAATACTAGAGCCATAATTTGTCTAAAAATCCAATTAATCATTCTCGAACAAATATATTGATATTTGTCATTATTTTCTTAGAAATAATATGGAAAAAGGTACCATTTCTCTTAAATTTGTTAACACTGAAAATCAAATTGCCGATATTTTCACTAAACGATTATGTGAATCAACTTTTATAAAGCTAAGACGAGACCTTGGTATATGTTCATTTAATGAATCAATTAATTAGTATATGTCACAATTATTTGTCATTATAAAATTTTGAACTCTATTTTTCTATATAAGATTTTAACTAGAATTATTTTTAGTCAATATTTTAACAACCATAACAAAAACCGTTAACAAATTTATGGTTAAAACAATTCTATCCATACAAAGCTTTTACTATAAATAGACTTTACATCCTATTTATACACAAACACTTGGTTAAAGAAAAATAAAACAGAAATATTATTCAATAAAACTAAACATGTCTTTTGATCACGATTCCACTTACTCAACTATCGACTTTAGCTCACCTTCATCAAATAGCACCTACGTATCACCAACAAAAACCACTCCTCCGTCAAATTGATCGGCCTCACTAAATATTATGGCATCACCTACATATCATATGGCTGCTCTCCAATGGAAAAGAAATCTAAACGAGCAATTGATCTTGAATCAACATCTCTCAATACTAAAGTAGATGCAATATATCACTATCAACCAGAAATGATGGGAGTTCAACAAGAAATGTATTACGAGCAACAACGCCAAGGTTCTCATCTTAACTTTCTCGAAAAATGTATTTTAGCAATTTGTGGTCATCCACTAACAAAAAATTGTTTACATAAAAAATCTCCTTATTTTATAGAGACTCCCGTAAAAACTGGTAACATTACTCTAAGAAACTTACGGAAGGCAGGACCATCAATCTAAGACTAGAATGACACTCCAGCTCATCCTAGTTGGTCTCCACTTAAGCCTTGAGATGAGCAAACTTAAAATAACACAAATTCATGGGATTTACTGAGCACAACAACCCAGATTCATCGAAGGAGAAATAAATTTCAGTTTTTTGTCTTTCTTGTATCAATATATATGTATATATATAACTATAAAAAATGTATAATTTGTAATTTTTTGATAAACATTGAATAAAATATATATTAGTGTCTTCAAAATATTCTAAGTAAATTTACTAAATATATTAAACTAATAGTAATATATGTATGTATGTATGTATGTATGTATATACATATATAATATAAGAGAATAACCGAAATAAACAAAATAGAACCTATTGGTTCAACTCAGTCGATTGAGCAATCTTAACCAGTTAGCTAAATGGCCCAGATCTTGTTCTTTTGAAGAGCCAAACGACATACCCCTTCACCATTTTATAACTTTCTTACTTTCCACTTCAAAACCTTCAAAACCCTAGATCTTTCTCTTTCGAAAAGCAATGGCTCCATGCGCAAAACAACCTGTTTCAAAGAAAAGACCTCACAAGGGAAAGGAACTTGATGGACCATCACATCCAGAATTTGCTGCTAATGAAAAATTGCTTCAATGGCTAAATGGTAGCAAGAAATCACTTCAATACTTCAATGTTCTCAATGACAAGCGAATTTTCCAGGAAACCTTCTACAAGATGTCCGATTTCGTTGAATTTGGGATTGAGCAATTCACTTGAGACCATAGATTTCTCTCTTTGATTGATACCAAAGAAAATAAGGTAAAAATTTATCCCTTCCTTGTTAGAATGTTTTATGCGAACCCTCTAAGGAGATTTCTACAAACCCCCAAATAGTGATGATAATGGAATTCTATGGAGTAGGGTTTAGGAGTTGATATTGTCTTAAATGCTCATGATTTAGGCATTATATTAGATTATGATAATACCGGTCTTGAATTATATGACATAAAAAACAATCATTTTGCTTATGATTCCGTTAGCTATCCTTTTCGGATTGAGAATAAAGAAAACATCTCGGTAAATATAAGGCCCCAAGCTTAGATTATTAATAAAATGATCCTTCACACCATTTTGCCATGAACCGGAAGGTATGAGAAAATGTATGAAAATAATTACAAATTTTTATATGCTCTTTATTCCAATCAAAAGTTGAATTGGACTCGAATTATTCATGATGAAATCAAGAGCTTTCATGCCCGTACCTGTCAACTATATTCTTTTGTTCCTACATAACGAAGATTTTTGTTCACTACGGTATCAATGTTGACAACTTGCAGGATCTTCTTATCCCAAAAATAATGGATCAAAAATCAATCTCTCTAATGAAACTTCCTTCTAAGATGGAAATTCTTCCTTCTTACCAAGAGTATGTATCTCGCCTTGTTCATGATACTATTGATCAATCTTCATCTCAACAAGTGCAACAAGAAAATATTCAACAAGAGAATCCAAAAGAGGTTCATTGGAGTACACATTATGATCAAGGAATTTCATTGTTCAAGTTTTCTAGGAATGTGTCTTCTTCTGATGCAATACTCAAAAATTAAGAACTTATCTTCAACCAACAACAGAAATTGCTTAAGTGCTAAAAGACATTTGAGAAGGCAATTCTTGGCTTTTTAAAGAAAATTTGGAGCAAACTTGCATCATGTTCTCGTCCATCATCACCATCAGATTCGGATCCAGAATCTTAGATGATTTCCTATTTGTAAGCCTATCCGTTTACTTGTATGTTTGTTACATTTCATGGTATCTAAGATTGTCTTCTGTTTCCACTTGTCTATGTTTTGTAAACATCTTATTTGGTATGTGTTTGTGTTCAAATTATTATGTTTGTCGTTGTGTTGAACTTATGTTGTATTGAACTTATGTTGTATTGAACTTCTTTTGTTATCTTGTAGTATTCTCTATTTTAATGTTCATTTTATTATGTATTTTAATTCTCCTTTATTTAAACTTTATTATAGTATCTTCCTTTTGTTGATGACAAAAAGGGAGAGATTTGTGATAGGGGAAGCATACACTTAGGGGGAGATAACACATGATTTTTACTTACTCATATATATAACTATCATCATCAAAAAGAGGGAGATCGTTAAATCCCTATTTCTATTATTTCAATGATGACAATTATATCGTCATATTTATTACAATGTAGGTACACTCAAGCACTTCAACAAATCACAAGATCTTTAAACTATGAATATGTATGCGGTCTTAGAATTATTTTTAAAGTCTCCTTCGCACTTCATGTGCACACATATAGACACCAGCTTACAAAAAGAAGATGTTCAAAAATTGTTTTAAAAAAAAGTTATACAATGCACTGATCTTTCCAGTTCAGTCGACTGGCCACTTTTCTAAGTCGATTAAGGGTAGTCAAATGAGAAAACTGCACTGTCGACTGAACCTTACTATTTGTTTAAACTATTTCTATTTTAAGTCTCGCACGTATTTTCTAGTTCTTATTCAGAAGACCGACTTTCATACTCAGTCGACTGATCACTGCATAACAACTATTTTTCTGAAAGGTCACTTCGAAGAGTTGCAACCTTTTATACTTATCTCTTTGAACAGAAGTGATCATAAACGAACGATTACAAGCTTTTATCACAACTCTTTGATACCTATAAATATATATCAAGATCAGAAATCGTTTTCTACTTGCTTACTTGCTACTTATTTATCTGAAGACTTTATTGCTATTCTACATTCATCAATCATTCAAATCAACTCCATAATCACAAACTACACATTTCCAATTCACCGAGGAGATTATAGGAAGAATTTGTACTAGCAGTCAATATCCGTGTTTTTAGAACACAAGATTGTCAAAGAAACTCTTTTGTATAAGCCTATTCCTCTAGGTGAAGCGAGGGTTATTGGTTAGTGAAATACTGAAGGGAAGCTTCAGAACTATATGTAGAATGGGACGTCCGAAGCAGTATAAAAACTCTAGTGTGGTCGATTCTTTTTTACTTTTATTATATTATGTTATATTGCTTATTTAGTACATATAGTAGTACATACTCACATATTAATATACAAGCCATATTATACAATCCATTATACTTTCATTTTCATAGAAAAGTTACTATAATAATGACTGTTTATTTTAAAGGAAATAAAAGGGGTTATCTTTTATTTTAAAGAGATTTTGTTTCTAAAAGAAGATAGAAATATTTGTGAATAAATATTTGTGAAACATTTTATTTAAAATGTTTTAATAAAAGAATGGATTTATAAATGATATTTGAAAATTTTAAGAGAGATTTATAAGCGGTAATTTATAAATAAAAGGATAGGTTTATAAATGGTATTTTATAAAAGGGAAAATATTATCATTTATAAATTAGAGAAATAAATCACAGTTGTGAATTTATGGTAATATATGGAACAATCTTGCTATGAGATGTATATGAGATTTATAATTATAATTTGAGTTTTGCTTTATATTTGGAGTTTGGTTTTTATATTTGGAGTTTGGTTTTTATATTTAAAGCTGTTTATAAAGAGTTTTGCAATTATTTTGAGAAATTTATAAAAGGAGATTTTATAAATGAATTTGGAGTTTTTATAAAAAGAGTTTCAAATAAATTTAAGGAATTATAAAATGAGTTTTATAAATGACTATTTTATTCAAGAAGTTTTATAAAGAATTTTATAAAAGTATAAAGGATTTTTATAAAGAAGTTTATTAAATAAGTTTGGAGATTCATAGAAGGAGGTTTATAACTATATTTATAAAGGGAATTTTATAATTTATAAATAATGTCTTATAAAAGGAGTTTGTAAATATAAGGAGTTTTATGAAGGCATTTTATAAAAAGGGATTTATAAAAAGACCGAGACCCGATTTTCATAAATGATCATTTTAAACTACGGTGGTGTGGAAAATGTTCTTTTTATACATAACACCAAATTCCAAGGTATGGAAACTCGTTCCTATCTTGAGAATTAAGAATGTGTCTCGAGGCAAGAATAGTTTTCTAACTTGTCCGATTTCATTGTAAATCAAAGGATAGTACTGTTTGATATTGGAAAGTGGTGTTAAGTATATTTGGTCTATTTTCTACACGATCTATTTACTTACACCAAAAGGAAAGTGTTTGGATTTATTATTATCAATGTTTTAAATGACATTTATTTTAACCCGATTAAGTATGGTTTTGGAAATGAAATCTTTCTTAAGATTTGTGAATATACCTATACCGTTGAGATAAGTATATGAGTACCTTTTCGAAGTCTAACAAATGTAGCTTTTTGAATATACTTATACTGTTGATATAAGTATATGGTAAAGTTTCTAAGTATTTAAAGGAGAAATGTTTTATGGGTATACTTATAAGCTGAGATATGTATATAAATAATTTCTAACTATTGAAAAAAGTAGAGGAGACTTGTGAATATATCTTTGTAAAAGTATTTTGATACTAGTATTTGCAAAGTGGATTTAACTAACGAAAGGGTTAATTAAGGAGACTTAGTGGTTGCTTATGTGCTTAACCAGTGTTGGTTTCTATATGCAATTAAATCTCTGATTTAATTGTTGTTTATTTGATAATTAAACAACTGACTATCAAATGTTGGACAATTTTTAAACTATCGTTATCGGTTCAGAGTGACCGGGATCAGATAAATGTGAGTTATTCGAAAACCACTTCAAACCAATATAAGCATTTGAATTGAAGACACTTGAAGTTGATGAAATCTAAAACAAAGTTCTTTGAAGTGCAAGGGCTACTCGCTACTAATCCCGAGGATGTAGTAGAATTAGAGCCTTCAGTTTGTTCAGTACCAGACCAACTTGTATGGATGAATGCTAGCATTGCATTGTTTCTTGGAGGACACTGTTAGCATTCCAAGCAGGATTGCTATATAAAAGTTAAAACACAGCCTCAGACCTCACAACTGAAAATGACTAACAGGGACATGCAACAGGGCCATGTGGATCGTTGCCATTAGGGTATGATCATCACTTGTATCTAGATTGACAGTTTTTGATTATGTATGAGGGAAATAGTTTGTCGAGTCGATAGCCGGGGGGTGATCATATTTGGTACTATCTAGGAAGGGGTAGGCCGATCCTGAGTAGTAGAGGTGCAACTAAGGCAGCCTCGGTACATTTTCTCTATAGGTGTACTGTATGGAAGGTAGTTGGAATTTAATTAATCTAACAATTTCGGCTAAGGTTCAATATTTATTTTAAACCCTAGACATTATTATAATATTAGAAGATTTTCTATAAATGATTTGGTTATCGTAAGGTAAAAATCCATCGTGTTTATGTGAGGTGTGGTCTTACGAGATACCTTTATTTTGAAAGGTTTTATAATATTAAAATCCATTTTAGGTGTGTTTCTCACGTTGGTTCGGAAGACTGATCCAAGCGTAAATTTCTTATAATGTTTGGGTCAGCCCGAGCATGTTTTCTAGATTTTGTTATGGATGCTTTGGAGCTTCAGAAGACGGGCTAGAAGCCATCAAGACGTACTCACATATATTTAATTTTCCGATGCATTTGTTGGTTGTATTTATTAGCAATTGTGAGGACAAGTAGTTACAATTGTCCAGGCTGATGATAGATTAGTGTACTATAATTTGATGTATGTATATCACAGTTTCTTTCGTAAAGATCTGTTGTGTATTATATATTACTTGTCATGATGTGAGATTCTGTTATGTCTTTTTTTCTTATCCCCCAAAAATCTATCTTTTTGGCACTTGGATGCTCGGCACATGAATACCGTGGATGTATTAGTATCAACTTTTAAGGGTCGAAAAGATGGGTTGTTACACTAAACTAGCGTATAAATGTCAAATCTTCAAAATTATACAAGTCTCATTTCCATATTAACACATATACCATAAATCCAATAACAAAATCAAATCAGCAGACTTGTATAAAAATAGAATCCAAACCCATTTATTTTACATTAAAACAATGGAATAAATCAATAGTATAAACTTGCAAATTTGAATACTTTTACGCTCTATTCAACTTCTTTTTACATGAAATTAAACAAAGGGAATTTCTATTCAAACTGTGGAAATAGAGGGTGCAACTTACGAATAAGAATTCATACCTTACACACCATTTTCTAATCAAAAATCTCTTAATCGGATCCAAAGAAAAAGGTAAGAAGTAGAATAGAAGGTAAAACATTAAAATTGCAAAATATACACAAATTCTATTATTTTAAAATAAAACAATTAAGATTCCAACCTAAGAGTTGATATTTCGCTTTGGGAAAATTTTGGGGGTTTTAATGTGATGTTTTCTTAAACCAAAATTTCCCAAGTTATATATCAAATCCAAACTATACTATTCAATTACTAAATAAGAAAGACTAAGATTTCCAGTCACAACAGTTCCTTAACACTTCCCCTTTTTGAATTTTTCACACCTTCAACAATCTCTTTCAGATCTCCCATTTTCGATATATACAACAACGGATTTATATATAGATTAGATTCAAAAATTTAGGAATTGGAGAGGAATAGAATTTAAAATAAAATAATAAACATGTAGAACCTGTTACCTGAAACCTTAAGGAATTTTCTAAATCTTGAAGTGAGAGACTGACAAAGCTTCGCTCGGTTCCCCAAATAATTTATAAATAAAAGTGACAGGGCTAGGCTCTTATTTATATTTGTTGGAATGCACTAGAACCCTCAAATTTAAGTCGGTTAAAGATAATAAAATCTGATAAGTTCACTTGCACAAAACCTAGCCGCCACACACTGGGACCGATCGACAGCCAATATCCTACCTGTCGACCGCTAGCGGTCAACCGGCTCAGGGTAGGGGGTCAACCCGTGGTCCTATTTTGAAAACGTTTTTAATTGCCATCGATTTATTTATATTATTCCTTAACTACTCCTTTAGCGCTAACGTTAATTTTAACGATTACTTAACCCCCAAGCATAATTACCGTTACTTTTTAAATTTCAAATTTCAAATTTGAGAATTATTTTATTATTTGAATTTGAATTTATTTAAATTATTTTAAATTCGAAAATTTCAAACGTCTTTAATTTTTCGTTTGAGCTCCATTTTCAAAACATTATATATGGAAATTAATCAGAATTTCGCCACGACCGCAACGACATAACTTCCATGGTCAAATTCTGGCTTTTCTAAAATTTCCATCTTTAGCCTTATCTTATTTAATTAATTTTTGTGGGGTGTTACATTCTCCACCTTAAAGGATTTCGTCCCTGAAATCTTTCCAAAAGACGGACAATGTAACGTGCAATAAACATCCATGTTATACAATGATGTTATTTACACAACCATTTGCTAACCCAAAAGTGTAATGGGATTATGTGTGCAAATACTATAGGTGAGCTCAATCCTTGCACGAATGCAAATGTCGTGACATATAGGCATGTATGTAGACATCCTAAACATGCAAAAAGTGTTCTATATGAGTGCAAAAGTGATAGTAAAAGTGTAGCAAACATACCCTACCATCCGATCTAGTAACCATGATGCAACCAATACCTAATTTTGGAGAGAAAATTTTGACTGTGAAAAGCTTAGGATGAGAAGTCCTCACGCTTTCCGTCGGGTTTCCCCCCATTGTACTCGAAGTTACCTAATTTCTTTGGTGCGGAGTTTTCTAGTTCCATGCTCCACAATATGTGCGGTGGTACGGGATGCTATTGGCTTCGTCTTAATGTCCCCTAATTGATCAGGCTCTACCATAGGGGCTATGCTTTGAAAGCATTTCCCTAAGTGCAAAACGTGAAAAATGTGATGGACTCCTGCCAATTTATCCGGTAGCTCCACATGATAAGCAAGTCTTCCTATTCTTTCTAAAATTGGGAAAGGCTCAACAAATTTTGGTGCAAACTTTCCTAACTTTCCAAATATAACGACCTTTCTCAAAGGAAAAACTTTGATAAACACCATATCCCCTACTTCAAACTTCAACTTTTTTCTTTGCTTGTAAGCATAGGATTTCCGACGATCTTGTGCGGCCTTCATTCGCCACCTAATCAATTCTACCATTTTCCTTTTGGCATGTCAAACACCTAGTGGCAAATTCTGCCACCTTCTTATTTATCCCTATCCAATAGAAAATTCTTTTCATATCCCTATTCAACTTATATCTTCCAAAGTGAATGGTCGTCCTTGAATGGTGTCTCTCCGTAAGCTAAATATTTTTTCGCATTTATAAAATTTTTGGGATTGAAGCATTCTTTTATTTCTGGTTGCTAACCTAATTCCTCATCAATTTTTAGTCTTACCTACAGTTTATCACTAGTTAAGTGTCCTTATGAAATTTTGCTGTTTCTCCGTATATATATATATATATATATATATACAAATATTTATCCGGCGGTCTTATCCCATCCCTTAAATCAACCTAATGATAAACCATGAACATATCTTATACCGTATCATATGCTTTTCCAATAACCTAAGGGAGACAACTAGAGATAATAATCCCGAAAACTCTAAAAGAAAATTTTGTTGGAAGTTGTCATTTATCATCCACTAGTGTAAATAAGGGTGTGGTCCTAACACTTCTTACTCAGTTAAGATGGTCATTTATAATATGTTATTCCACTATCACCTACCTTCCTCAAATTTCCTTCTTGGTTTCTAATAAATGTGATCTATTCATTACTTCAGTTAATATACCCTTAATAATTGACCATTATTGCCAAAATTGGACCATTTCTAATCAATCCTCATCTAAATCTTTTACTAGTTTCCAAATCCATCTATGCTGCCGATTCAATTCCTTCATAAATGCCATATTAAATTCCCTAATCAGTCCCTATTTAGTTCCTTTTAATTCTCTTAACTATAAATTTATTGCCCATTAAATTTATAACTAATGTCTATAAACCCTAGTCCTATAATAACTAATACAAATACCGTTGTAAATTACGTTATTCATATATTTCTATTTTTATACATTAAGCACGGTTATACATGTATATATTTCTATTTCTAGCTATTAATACTAAACATTTTAATCTATCAGAGTTATCCTTCCAAAAGGATTACCGTTATAATTTTCTATAAATTAACCAAAATGAGATCTTTTACTTCGTTTGAAATTACAATGAATTATTTCTTTCTTTTTAATGAAATAGACGGTGTAAATTATGGAGAAGAATATCCATACTTTACCTATCTCTTTTATTTTTTGGGTATATTCCTTATTAATTCAAACGTCCCATATTTATAAATATTTTAGATTTGGAAGATTTATGGAAGTTACACGAAAATTGCTCCAAATAAATCAAAACATAGAAATTCACATTCCAAGTCAACTAGGGCAACCTAACTTACAACCCAGTTATAAATCTGGAATATCTTTGCAAATTTATCAACATTCTACAATTAAATATTTGGGACTGATTTCAAATTTCCAGATCAGGTTGTACATACTATTCCTATTTTATTCATATCTTAAAACTTTTACACTGCCTTATCTAGTAGCGTTCCTTATCTACTCCATAAAATTTTTAGTTCAGTCCTCACTAAAATTTGTCAATTATAGAGTACCTTATCCGAAACCTTTATCTTTAAAAATATAAACTTGGAAACCCTTTTTTCAATTTCAAAAATTGCTTAGTTCCCAGAAGGAGACAAGAATTTTTTTCCTTGTACTAGCCAAATTTTCCTTTTTGAGGACTTTCTACAACAGAGATTTATTTCTTTAAAAGTTGGAGTTTTAATTCAAAAAATTTAAAACTCAATTATTAAACCAAACTATTATTAAATCAAAAATTCAAAAATTGACTAATTCCATAAAGGAGCAAAATAATTTCTCTTTTCATAAACTTTCTACAACATACAAAATAATTTTCAATAAATTATTTTCATGCAAATAAACTTATTACATTAAATTCGAAATTAGTATTTATTACTCCATGAAATTATGGCCTATGCTTATGAAAAGTTCATTGACTACCATTTTAAGGATATATTATTATTATTTTCCAAATTTAACTCCTTTTAAATCTATTACAAAGATTATAACTTCAATATCATTTCAAGATAACAAGTTTTCCTTTATTAAACATTCATTATTTCAAAGATATTTGTGGTTACAAGATAATTATTTTAGTAGACTTCAAACCACAATCTATTCACATGCATGCGAATTTTCTAATTTCAAGTTGTTATACTATCCCAAAAATATACATCGACATCTGTTGCTTTATTATCCAAAATGTACTGTCACTTAACTAAATACTTTTTATAACTTTGTTAAACTTCTATAATCTTTCGTAATCCGTTTCTTATCGATCCTAATTTATTTCTCTTTCGTTACCATTTTAAATTCAATAATATTCTATTCTTATTCAAATAAATTCTAAATAGAAAAATTAATATATAAAATTCTCGTCCTCATATAAATCTTTTCTTTATAACATTCGCAAAATTATCCCAACTCATTTATTAATTATCATCATTTAATTCCATCCAATTACAAGTTTTTTTCAAAAACATCTTATATAACCTTAAACCGGAGAAAAGTGGAGTAGACAAGAATAACTTCTATCCTATTAATCTCTAACAAGATTGTTGATCCTGTTTTATATATATTCATAATGCCATTTCTATCCAAATCTCCTAATATTGGCTCTATTTATATTTCTTCTAACTAATTGGCTCCTACTTCAGTTGTTATTCTTCGTATTTTCCTTATACAAAAAGTCCCTTCTATCATAGTTATTCTTATTCTTCTATTCTCTATTCCTTGATTTAATTAAGTTTTATCCTCATTTATAACCCTTTGTAGAAAGAATTAAAAAAAGGAACTTCTGAATTAAAGAAAAACCATCAACTCCAGCCTATGCTCTATTTTACATTTTTTCAAAAACGAAAAATCCCTTTAAACTGAAAACTTTTTGACTCAACTAATTTTTAAACTAAGATTTGAAACACCCCACACCCCTTAGTGTACCCAAAAGGACACACTAAAAAATGTGGTGCATTGTAGGTATAACTAAAGCTAGCACACACTAACATTCACAAGAAAAAAATATATATAAACAGTGGAAACAATTATAATAATAATAATTTATTTATAACAAAACCTCAGAATTACTTTATAAATCAAATAAGTCGCCAAATACCAAATACATCATATGTCTCAAAATATCCATACTTGTCTTGCGAAATTAAAAACCATAGTCTCAATAAAATCAGAGTACAAATCATCCCTCAGATAGTGCCAATACAACATAATAACTAAAAGCTGAAAATAAAGAAGAGAAATACATAGGAAGAATCTCAACTGCTGCAAACTTCCTGAATCCACAAATCTACCTCGCTCGCCCTTGATGGCCAATGGGGTGGAAAAGGGGAAAACAGAAGAATGGGACAGACTAAAAGTCTGGCGAATGATAGTAATTACTAGAATCTTTAAGCAAAGTAAAAGTAATAGACCTTACAGCAGTTCTAGTATATATAAAGGAAACAAAGAGAATAGGAAGAAAAAGGAATAAGCTGGAAATAAATACGAATTACTAAATTAACGCAATTGATTAACTTTGATTGTCTGCACTTGTCTTTGATCGCTGCTTTGATTAGGCTGAATTCCTAATCCTATAATTAGGCTGAAATTGTAATTCTACACTTTGATCGGCCTGCTACTCCATAAACCTTACTGCGGACTAGACACTATATAACTCCCTAAACATAAGGTAATGGCATCTACGAAAGATGCACAAAGTATTTGTTGTGGACTAGACATTATATAGCTCCCTACACAGAAGGCAATGGTGTCTATGAAAGACACACATACTAAGCGCTAGGAACTCATAACGATTTACGAGCCATCACTGGAAGTCGCACGCGTGACCACCACTAAGCTCGCGTTACCTGTTGTTCCTATTGGGTCTTCTTATTACCTCAAGCCCCAGCATAAGCGTTCCCCTCGTCTCACTTCAGGATTATGTGAAACACTATTTCCATAGAAATAATAGGGGAAATGCTGTTGTAACTGACCCGTCATGCAAACAATATCTAGTTGTGCCCCTATGCCCAAATCCCCATGATTTGGACTTCTACTTATTAACCAATTACTACCATTATTAGCATAAGCGTGCCCTCATCTCACTTCATGCTAATGTGAGACCACCATTTTGTCTAATAGGGAATGATTTTTGGTACAGGTCCTACTTTCATCTTTGCTTATTAACTTAGATAAATTATTTAAATAAGCCTTTATTATTATCTTAACTATCTTTTCTTATTAATTTATCCTAAGTCCTAAAATAAGCCTCCTTTTGTTATATTTCTTATTATAACCTACGTTATAATCATGCTAATTACTTAACCCAAGGTCTAAGTGTAAAAATAAGCTCCTTTCATCTTATACTTTTTTAATTATAATTCTAAGTTATAACTAGGCCAATTATCTTTAATTAGTCCAATTCTAACATTAATATCATAATTAGGTATTTCAGTCTTATTTCCATTTTTATTACAGTCTTTACAATTTACATCTTATTTTCCGTTATTTCAGTATTCTTATAATTTTAATCCATATTTGCATTTAATCTATTCTAATCCATATGCGAAGAAGAAGGAGAAATAAAAGAAAAGCGAAAATAGAAGAAAATCCAAAGCGTAGGAAAAGAATGTAAATAACGCATAAATAACAGTAAATAAATTAAAATAATGTAAATAAACCGTAATTAAATGGAAAAGCTATAATTAACAGAAATAAACTAAAATCAACTGAAAAGAATAACTAAAAGAAATAGACTGAAAATAATTCTAAAAACTGTAAATAAACTACTAAAAAGGTTATTCCAAAAATCGTAGTAAAACTACAACTATTGGAAACACTATTATTTTAAATTACTTAAAGAAATTTAAAATAACTACAATCACTCACCTGTGGTCCTAAGATCTTCCCTTTTGGTCTTCCTGGATCCACTTGAGGGTATTAAAATATTTTTTATAAAAAGATTCTCTCCTTGGAAAATTATTCCTTTTAGGGTCCTTCCTGAAAAGGTGAACCCAAGCGGAGAAAATCTAGAATGAGAAAAAGTGTTAGGCCTAGGGTCTTATTTATAGGTGTAGAAGTGGATCTCAGACCGTTGGATTTGGAGATTGAATAGGATGCAACCACGTCATAGGCTGAATAGGAGCCATCGGATGCAAGAATGAAAGGACCAGATTGGTTAAAAGAACGCAAATGACGCGTATAACGTTCTAACGAACGAAAGTTCGTTCGTTCATTCACAAGGGGAGGCGGGTCGACTGGGCGGTCGACCGGTCGGTCGACCTAGGGCACGGTTGGGTCGACCTCTCGATCGACTTAGCCCAATTAATTTTTTTTCCGTTTTCTTGTTTAATTTGTAACTCTCTCATATTAACTCGAATTCTGACATTCTATATATGGAAATTGACCAGAAAATTACCACGGATACAATGGTGCAACTCCCGTGCTCAATTCTGATAATTTCACAGTTATTTTATTATTTCATTAATTAACAAATTAATTATTATGGGTTAAATTTTGGATTGTTACATTCTCCTCTCCTTAAGGGATTTTGTCCCCGAAATCTCTAAGGATAAAAGAATGAACCAAATGTTTTCATCCAAGTTCTACACCAACTACTCAATCATCAACCATTCATCCATTGTCCTTATTTTTTTTCTAATGCAATTTATGATACTTATGCAATTAGTGTAGTGTTAATGTCCTTAACTAATGCAAAAGATTAGGCGGTCCACTGATTCAGCAGACCTCCTTTTATGCAATCATGTCCATGCCATGTATCCAAATGAATGCAAAAATTCCTAATGGTAACTGATAGTTCTATATGCATGCTTTAATCATCATCTAAATGCAACAACCATGTGATAAACATCCATTTATAACAACCATTAAAATAAATAAAAATGCGCGCACAACCATAT
The DNA here is from genome assembly GCA_030737815.1 of Allium fistulosum. Classification (NCBI taxonomy): domain Eukaryota; kingdom Viridiplantae; phylum Streptophyta; class Magnoliopsida; order Asparagales; family Amaryllidaceae; genus Allium; species Allium fistulosum. Next base: position 720,666,679 of record CM060908.1, read on the forward strand.
GCATATGCTCTTGTGTCCTAGTTAGGCTGATCCCTAAGAGATAATAGTGCCTATTGTAAGTATATGCATCCATTAGCGTCCACTAGCAAACACTTGCAACCACTGGCATACATCATTCATATCGTGTTCTATTAACATGTTTACATAAATCCTACCATCCATAGGTTAAATCCTCAGTTCTACCCTCCCAAAGGATGATAAAGGAAAGAACCTATTCAAAACTAAGGATGGAAATAGGAAATTCAAAATTTACTACCAAAGAGAGATGTGGAAAAGAAGTACACATTTTCTCCTAATCAATTTAATCTTCTCCTAAGTCTTTTTAACCTCTATAGACTCTATCCAACACAAAAGCGACTTGCACGGTCTTCCATAAAGAGCTTTGGAAGGTGCCATTCCAATGCTAGCTTGAGAACTACTATCTTATGCGAATTCCACTAAAGAAAGATGTTTTTCCCAAGTTCTTCCAAAATCAGGAATATCCATTCTCAACCATGCGTGTCTTACAATTTTACTAACTCCATTTTACCGTTCTTCTTTTGTCTGCTCACATGAATCAACATTCCTAGGTTCTCATTAGGGTCTTATGCATTCTACGGAAACTTTATTATTACTTCCAAAAGTAATTACCGATGTCTCCTTTGTAGCCTTACACCTTTTCCATTACACCTAGGAAATGATTCCTATCTACTTCACATTTAGGAGTTTGGTTCGGTGTTTATAGTTCCATTTTAAAAAGTAAGGCTTCTAAATTTTTAAAACATCAAATCCTAAAACCTTTGTCTTTAAAAGTGTTATCTTTAAGTTTCTATTAAATTCAAAAATACTAGGTTACTTAAAATCTTATCTTTCTAGCCTTACATCTTCACAGCTTTTTGAATTCACATTATTTTCCCAAACCTAGAGGGAAAAACTTTCAAACTCTAAGTCCAAAACTTATTCCTCATTTTCTTTTAAAGACCTTTTTAGTTTTCTATAAAAATTTGAATCCTCAAATTTCTCTTTTATTAAGTTTTCCAAACACTTATTTACTTTTTCACCAAACTATTTTCTTTTAGAATATCTTTAAAATATCAAAACATTTCTTGTTACACCTAACGATCTCATACCTTAATGTATTGGAACTGCTTTCTCTTATGAGAAATTACTAATGCTAAAATCTTCTATGAACCTTTTAAAAGAGGACTTCATGTTTATGTGAAATTACAAGGAACTTATTTTATATTTTTCGAAACAGGCTATACAAAATATGGTGCTTTCCACACCTTGTACATCTCTTTCACGTATTCCTTATAACTTACAAAAAACATTTTTATTGGTTTCATAGAAAATTATACCATTATTCTTTTCATTCCAATAGATTAAAGTATATTTAAATTATATTTTCTTACGATAGACATCTTCTAATATCTAACTTACACTTTTCTTTTCAGAAAAACTCGTCTTCAAAAATATTTTAATATATCCATAACCAAAAACATTTCCTTATACTTATTTAAAAAAAATAAGTGTATTCACAAATCTCTTTTATTTATACTCTTAGAAATTATCTTTAAAAAATTACATTTTTATTTTGGGTTTAAAACAGATGTTGCGTAAAACACTGTTACTACAACCCAAAAATACTAGTGTATAAATTCAATTAAAAATAAATACTAATAAACCCCACATATTATGTAAAAACATTTCCTTTAGGAGTCACCTACTATAATGGTAGCGTTATAGGCTATGCTCCCTTTATTTTCACGAAAACATCTATTACAACAATAAATGTTGTAATCTATGTTTTCGATACTTAATACACTCTAGGTTTTTATATTAAAATCTTTGTTTACTTACAGAAAAACTAGTGAGTTATATACGCTCTATAATTCTTCAAAAAGAATTTCACTTTTAACAAAATTTATATCATATAAAAACCAATTTAAGTTTCTTGCCATATTTCCAAAAAACCCAATATTTACTATAAAAATATTGACAATTGTATAATTTTTTCCAATTCTAATAATTTCAGTTTATTGGGTTAGACATAAAGTGGATTTTCCTACTTACTATCCCAGGAGTATCCTTTCTAAACCTTGGAAATCTCATTTCCTTACTTAAAGTCTTATATTCTTATTCCTCTTGTATGCCTATATTTATCTTATGGCATTACCGTTAAATCCACTTTTCTGAGGCAATTTTAATTTCTACAATTATCTACTATACGTGGCTTTTCTTTTCTCCTTTTCTATGATACATCTCCAATCTTTGCCTACCACTCTTTGGATTTTTACAATCCGAACCTAAGTATACAAAATAGTTTCTCAAACTTTTTCCATGCGTAGACCTTCTCTATGCCCCAAGAAACATGCTTCCTTAAAAGTGAGACTTTAAGAACTTTGCTTTCAACTAAAGAATGCGAAGTGTACGAAGATCCTCCTTTAGATGATCAGCATGCTCCTCCATACTCTTGGAAATCACCAAAATGTCGTCCATGAATACCACCATAACTTATTTAGGATGCCTCTAAAAACACGGCTCATCAAATCAACAAAATTGGCTGGGGCATTGGTTAGCCCAAAAGGCCTAACCAACCACTCAAAGAATCCGTTGGGTGTCCTAAATGTAGTCTTATTAATGCTGTCATCAGTGACCCTAAGCTGATGAAATCATGTGGCCAAGTCAAGCTGGAAGAATACCGAAGATCCAAATAACTGGTCAAAAGATCATCAATCCTAGGGAGTGGATATCGGTTCTTCTTTGTGAGCTATTTAATTCTCTATAATCAATGGAACCATCTGCCTTAGTAGCGAAGATGACTGGAAAATCTCTGACGACAGAAGCCGAATCTAACTCTGATGACGATGATCGAGGGAATAAAGGAAGCTCAACATAACTGACCCTTGCGGGTCGCAAGAAACCTCGAGAGTCCTACCGCTGCGTGTCTCTAGCCTAACGACTCTCCTCTCGCAATAACTCTATATGTGGATAGCCAATCCATTTCCAAAATCATCCCATACCTCAAAAATCCCAAAACATAGGCGTCACAGTCAAATTCTATGCCTAGGATAAAAATTTTCAAACCCTTACAAACCATAGACATGTGTGCCGATCCTCCTATGGGGTTTGAAACAACAATGGGGTCTACTACTAAAGATGTCTAAGTGCAAACAATCTACTAAAGAACTAGAGATGAAAGAGTGTGATGCTCCAGAATCGAAAGGATTCTAAATGGTAAAATCAAAAAGAGAGATCAATCCTTATAAAGAGATTTTCCTACCTTTATCCGGTCCACTGCTGTATCCAAAGCTTGTATTTGCGCTGTAGGTGCGCCTACTCTCTGCCCCATTTTCTGAGGTCAAGTTCTACTAAAGTGACTGGGCTACCCATAGTTATAACACCTTTTATTCTTACAGTCCTTTGCGTAATGCCCAACCTGTCCATAGTTATTGCATTTCCTCATTTTCTTGATCCACTTTTGAGGTCCTCCAAATCTAACATCCTAAACCTTTGCTCCATAACCTCCAACCTAGCTCGTCCCTCCTCGAAATCCTCTATGCCAGAAAACGTTCTACCTCCTGGACTAGCAAAGTTTTTGCACAGCTTAGAAAAATTGGCTGCTATAAGTGGATTAAAGGGATCTCCACCTACCGGTGCTGTATTGGGTGCTTGCCCTTGCACCTCTGGTACCATAGCTCTACGGAACCAGTCGGCCATACTATCCAAAGAAAAGGAAACTTAGGCTCGAATGAATCGAAAGAAGGTTGAACTGGACCTTTGAGGGGATTTTTATAAAAACTCTTTCATACTTGAAAACTATTTCTAAGAGTTCTTTTCTGAAAAATACTTTTAAAACAAGTTACTTTGGTAAAATACTTTACTTTTAAAATAAATTTTTAGTAATCCTATAACCTGGCTCTGCTACCAAGTGAAACACCCCACACCCCTTAGTATACCCAAAAGGACACACTAAAAGATGTTGTGCATTGTAGGTATAACTAAAGCTAGCACACACTAACATTCACAAGACAAAAATATATATAAACAATGGAAACAATTATAATAATAATAATTTATTTAAAACAAAACCTCAGAATTACTTTATAACTCAAATAAGTCACCAAATATCAAATACATCATATGTCTCAAAATATCCAAACTTGTCTTGTGAAATTAAAAACCATAGTCTCAATAAAATCAGAGTGCAGATCATCCCTCAAATAGTGCCAATACAACATAAGAACTAAAAGCTGAAAATAAAGAAGAGAAATACATAGGAAGAATCTCAGCTGCTGCAACCTTCCTGAATCCAAAAATCTACCTCGCTCGCTCTTGATGGCCTATGGGGTGGAAAAGGGGAAAACGGAGGACTGGATCAGACTAAAAGTATGGCGAATGGTAGTAATTACTAGAATCTTTAAGCAAATCAAAAGTAATAGACCTTACAATAGTTCTAGTATATATAAAGGAAACAATGGGAATAGGAAGAAAAAGGAATAAGCTGGAAATAAATACGAATTACTAAATTAACGCAATTGATTAACTTTGATTGTTTGCATTTGTCTTTGATCGCTGCTTTGATTAGGCTGAATTCCTAATCGTATAATTTGGCTGAAATCGTAATTCTTCCCTTTGATCGGCCTGCTACTCCATAGACCTTACAGCAGATTAGACGCTATATAACTCCCTACACATAAGGTAATGGCATCTATGAAAGATGCACAAAGCACAATGGTGTCTACGAAAGACGCACAAAGTATTTGTTGTGGACTAGACGTTATATAGCTCCCTACATAGAAGGCAATGGTGTCTACGAAAGACACACATACTAAGCACTAGGAACTCATAACGATTTACGAGCCATCACTGGAAGTCGCACGTGTGACCACGACTAGGCTCGCGTTACCTGTTGTTCCTATTAGGTCTTCTTATTACCTCAAGCTCCAGCATAAGCGTTCCCCTCGTCTCACTTCAGGATTATGTGAAACACTATTTCCATAGAAATAATAGGGGAAATGCTGTTGTAACTGGCCCGTCATGCAAACAATATCTAGCTGTGCCCCTTTGCCCAAATCCCCATGATTTGGACTTCTACTTATTCACCAATTACTACCAATATTAGCATAAGCATGCCCTCATCTTACTTCATGCTAATGTGAGACCACCATTTTGTCTAATAGGGAATGCTTTTTGGTACAGGTCCTACTTTCATCTTTGCTTATTAACTTAGATAAATTATTTAAATAAGCCTTTATTATTATCTTCACTATCTTTGCTTATTAATTTATCCTAAGTCCTAAAATAAGCCTCCTTTTGTTCTATTTCTTATTATAACCTACGTTATAATCATGCTAATTACTTAACCCAAGGTCTAAGTGTAAAAATAAGCTCCTTTCATCTTATACTCTTTTTAGTTATAATTCTAAGTTATAACTAGGCAAATTATCTTTAATTAGTCCAATTCTAACATTCATATCATAATTAGGTTCAATTTCAGTCTTAATACCATTTTTATTACAGTCTTTATAACTTACATCGTATCTTTCGTTATTTCAGTATTCTTATAATTTTAATCCATATTCGCGTTTAATCTATTCTAATCCATACGCGAAGAAGAAGGAGAAATAAAAGAAAAGCGAAAATAGAAGAAAATCCAAAGCGTAGGAAAAAGATGTAAATAACGCATAAATAACAGTAAATAAATTAAAATACTATAAATAAACTATAATTAAATGGAAAAGCTATAATAACCAATAATAAACTAAAATCAACCGAGAAGAATAGCTAAAAGAAATAGATTGAAAATAATTCTAAAAACTGTAAATAAACTACTAAAATGGTTATTTCAAAAATCGTAAAACTACAACTATTGGAAACCCTATTATTTTAAATTACTTAAAGAAATTTAAAATAATTATAATCACTCACCTGTGGTCCTAAGCTCTTCCCTTTAGGTTTTCCCGGATCCACTTGAGGGTATTAAAATATTTTTATTAAAAAGATTCCATCCTTGAAAAATTATTCCTTTTAGGGTCCTTCCTGAAAAGGTGAACCGAAGCGGAGAAAATCTAGAATGAGAAAAAGTGTTAGGCCTAGGGTCTTATTTATAAGGGTAGAAGTGGATCTCAGACCATTGGATTTGGAGATTGAATAGGATGCAACCACGTCATAGGCTGAATAGGAGTCATCGGATGCAAGAATGGAAGGACCAGATTGGTTAAAAGAATGCAAATGACGCGTATAACGTTCGAACGAATGAAAGTTCATTTGTTCATTCACAAGGGGAGGCGGGACGACTGGGCGGTCGACCACCCCTTCCTCTAGGTTGATCGGCCGGTCGACCTAGGGCACGGTTGGGTCGACCTCTCGGTCGACCTAGCCCAATTAATTTTTTTTCGTTTTCTTGTTTAATTTGTAACTCTCTCATATTAACTCGGATTCTGACGTTCTATATATGGAAACTGACTAGAAAATTACCACAGACACAATGGTGCAACTCTCGTGGCTCAATTTTGATAATTTCACAAAGTTATTTTATTATTTCATTAATTAACGAATTAATTATTATGGGTTAAATTTCGAGTTGTTACAAGATTTCAAAAATGAAAAACCATTTTTACCAAAAACCATTTAATTAGAAACTTTTGCCTCAATAATTTTTTTTAAAATAATGAGTTTCCAAATTTTCTAACTTTTTCGAAACAACAACTTTCCAATAAATCCTTTGAAAAATTTATTCAAAACAATTCAAGGAATTTTCCAAAAATCTTTTATCAATTTTTTTCCCATGGGGTTGGATTTAGAAATTGACTTTAATTGTCTTTTCTTTTAAACTTCTTTCTTTCCTACTCAATCTTTATAAAAATGCAATATCTCCTTGTGGTGATTAATGTGCACCTTCTTGCGGGAACTTGTTCCACTACATCTTTCTTTACTCTTACCATTCCTTACTTTCGGATGTTTACAACACATAGGTTCTTACCTTCCATCTATTTTCATGTACTGGGCTGGGCCCAGTAAGGCTATCTAATTTACCATAATGATGATTATATTGCACTACAATATTTAATTATTACCTAACATGTTTATTTGTTATTTCTATAAATTTCAATTGTCCGTAATAAATGATTATTATTATAATGGACAATTTTTAAAGACATTTATTTATTCATTCAAATTTTATGTATTATGCCTTCTTTCCATAATTACTCTAACAATCTCTTTAATTGGTCCATTTATATCCTTATTATATTCTTGTAACTCTCTATTTACTGCACATTTACTGCCTTATTAACTTTGGAGTTACAATCTTTTCCATCAACATTTCCCAGGATAGTACTATATGCTGAAGTAAAGATTTGTCTAATGTTTTTGTGTATACTTAAAACAAGCATATATATATATAGTAGGATTTTTAAAAAATACTTTCAAAAATAACAAGTACATCACTCATACATATGCTTATCCCCATTGATCGGGTAACCTAAGCTCTGATACCAAATGCAACAACCCGCCCCAAAATGGACCTAAATTCCGATCCAGAAAAGGCCTATCGAAACTTAGACCCATTCCAAGGCTGGCTGTTGGTTGGTATAAAGAATAACACAGAGCTATTTATTTAAACGTTTTAGAACTCACACCGGAACGATAAAATATAATAACAGAAATAGTACCCATTTCATTGAAAATCCAAATGTCATAAAATCCATAACACAATACCAATAACAACCGTCACATATCCGTAGTATAACATTTTCAAAATGTATCATTATTCTTTAATGGGTACATCAGAAAATAACATAAGTAGATAAATAGGTAAACTGGCACAAGTTTCCTCCACGCCTTCGCCTTTAGCATCGCCTTTTCTAACTCGTGTTGTAATGAGGAGGGAGTCGGAACAACATGTTTCGTGTGAATAAAAATCTCGAGCCTTACTATAATAGTACTTGGGTAGTATAATTTAAATAAGAATATGTCTTTCGTATATTGGCTTTATTCTAAGTCTTTCCAACTTTAAGCCCTAAGGCTTTCCAAATTCCAGTTCCATAACTGTTACTCTTACAACCCACTAATCCATATCTATCGTCAATATTGTTCTATCAATGTAAGAGATAATACCCAAGCCACTTAATACCTTTTTAATGAGAACTAGGCAGACTCTAAAAATTTAATACCCCATTTAAAGCAGGTCCCCTTCATTTAATACATATCCTATGAGGACCCGTTTCTTCGACTCCCAGAAATTGACACTAATACATCCATGGTATTCACGTACCATAAATCCAAGTGCCGGAGAAGCGGATTCTCAAGGGTAAGAAAGAAAAATAAGACAGAACAAAATATCACATATGTTATTTCAACAAATAATCTTTACAACGGAAATTAAAATAAATTTATCAGAGTTAACATAGACAGTTATAAATTCCTATCCTAAATTTTTTTTGGAATACTATATTACAAGAGTGTGGTGGAAATAGACAAAAATCTTCAATAAAATCTTCTAACTCCATGTTTCGAGCTCCATCCAGCTTTTCTAAACTAAACCTGACTACTAGGCTACCTGGGAAAAATTAAGGCAACCGGAGTTTAAGGAAAAGGAAAAATAAAATCCAGATCAGTAATGGGGCTGGTGTGAGAACTCAAAATACGCATTTTGAAAACAAAAAGGTATCTCATAAGACCATGCTGCACATAAACACGGAACGGGTTTTTACCTTATGATAACCAAAACATTTTACCTCAAAATACTTGATATTATTTTTAATGACATATCTTTGAAAACATTTGGAAGTAAACTTATTAGTCTTAGCCGAAATTGTTACCATTATTAAATTCCACCATACTAGGCTCTACAAACAAAATGGCAGGCACTTATTGGAGAATGGATTCCCTATAAATGACTAGGTAAAGGGACAACCTTCCGGCAGTACATCTCTAGAGGAATGTACCAAGGTCAACGGAACATCCGCAACTCTCCAAACACAAGATCAGCCTACCTTTCTCACTAGATAGTACCAGATATGTCATCACCCTGGCTGTTACCGGCCTATCCAAGGATCCTCGTACCATACATCCACATTAATTTAAACCCGAACGTCATAGAGGGTAGAAATATATCTAGAAGGGGATGACATACCCTAATGGTTGCGAACTACATAACCTTGCTGCATCTACCATATTTTGGTCATTTCCCAGGTGTGAGGCTTGAGGTAGCGATTACCTTTCTCTTAGCACATCATCTTTCTTTGAATGCCGCACTGCCCTTCCATCGATCTCTATTGACTTCCATAAATATACAATCTCCGAGCTCATACGTCTCAAAGAAGGGTGTTAAACTAAGAGAAGTTGCCTTCGCCACCACCAAACAGATGTATATTTATAAAAGTCAACTATGAAGTCTTAAGAATGCAATGTTAGACATCCATCCATACAAGTTCGTTATGGGATTTAACGAAACTGAAGGCACTCTCTTCCCACATTCTGTAGGGAATTATCCTTAGGATTAGTAGTGAAAAGTCCTTGCAATCCAAAGAATTTCAGAAATGAAGGGACCACTGCTACTTTAGTATTTAAGAGCTAACCAGAATTATCAACAAGCAGTCCTTTGATCCCGAAGATCTTTGGTCTTCGTCCTTCGTTCTCTCTATTAGGTCTTCATCTTTCGAATGCATACATCGGTTCGAAGTGGTTTTTCGGATAAGGATTACCCCAGATCCGACCCCGGTTCCTTCAAACCAATCATTGATAAAAAGAGGTTTAAGCACCTTATCTATCCCCTGCCCAGGGAAAAGTCCAGGTGAGCAAGGGAAGTGGTTGCTCCTAAACATCTCCTTAGTTTAATCACCTCACATCTGGATCTCATGAATATAAAAATCCAGTCTACTCGTCAGCTTTTAGAGCTAAGATTAAACCACTTATTTATAATAGTTTTTTCTTTAAACCATTTATTTAAACTCTCTTCAATAAGCTAGAAAAACTCCAAATCATTTTTAAAACTCTTAATTATCCATTTGAAAACATTTATAAAATATTTGGATAAGAATCGTTAAGATTAAAACTATATTTCAAAAGTTATAGAAAAGTGCTGCGAAAAATTGCTGCGAAAGTGCTTTTTTTAAGCTACATTGATCAAAACGACTTTTTATTATTTGAAAATTCATTTTTATTACTTAAATCACTTCTAAAACATTTTAAAACATTTATAAGATATATTCCATATTTTTTAAAAATTTTAAAACATCATTTTCAAAGAAATCCAGTTTTGGATTCCTAACTACAAAATGAGGATTTTTCAAAAACTTGTTTTACTCATACCTCAAAATCTACTTATCGAAATCTCAATTTTCTTTATTCGTTGGAAAATTATGGATATAATAGTTTGGAAAATTCTTATCTCGAAGAATTCCGAGCTATATTCCAACTTTTACACTAGTTTGACTTTTATAACGTGAAATCGCGAACTGCCGTTACGCGACACGCTTATTTTTGACTAAATCTTTAATTCTCATTCAAACTTCACCAAAATACTTTTAAATGTTTATGTTTGCACCAAAATTGGTCACAAACACCCAATAGCCGTTGAAAGCACCAGTTCGAAATCACAGATCACAAATATAAATAGGTAGAGAAATAAGTATGCAAATTACTCAGGGAACTCAATAAAAACAGTAAATGACACAGGATTTATAGTGGTTCGGTGATCTTGCCTACGTCCACTCTGAAGTTTGATGGTTTTATTGCTTGATCCTTGACGATTACAATTTCTTATAATGTAGCACTACTGATTTTATGATCTAAATCTGAATCTAAGGTAGGAGTGGTGATTTTGAGTAAATCTGGCAGAGTCTGGGCGCTCTTTAGCTCTTCAAAATCTCCGACCCCTTTTTTGAATGACCAGGGGCTCTATTTATAGGTGTAGGAGGCAGATATTTCGCCTAAAATTAGGGAGACTACTTCTGGTACGTGTGGGGGCCCACATGCTCGCTTTCAGGAAATTCGGGCCCACTTTGGGATCGATTCGACCCTTGGTTCGAATCGATCAAGAAAGAGTCCAATCGAGCTGAAATTTGGCGTGAACATTCTTCATCATGTGCTCAGGCTTCTGTGAAAATTTCATGGCATTTGGACTTGTAGAACTCGAGTTATGATCGATTCAAGATCATGGTATCGGTTGTGAATCCTCTTCGAATCGATCCTCCTTAAACCGGCTTCTTCGAATCGATGTCTTCGACTCCATTCATTCGAATCGATAGGGTCGACTCGATGGTTCAACGCGTCTTCGTGATGACGTGGTGCGCCTTCTTTGCATCGATCCGACTTTTACTCCGAGTTGACTCGGTCGAATCCATGGTTTTAGCCGCTTTGACCTGGTGGATTCGAGGCAATGGATTCGAAAGCATGCTCATTCGTATCGATCAAGGCGTACAATAGTTGATCGATACGAAGTTGTCTTAATAGGGTGGATTCGAAGCAATGGCTTCGGATGGATACGAAGTGATTAGCCTTCGTGGTTTCGAAGGAATTCATCTCGATGGACCCGAAGGACACTAGCCTTTAGCTTTGTGGATTCGAAGCAACTCACCTATGACCGATTCGAATGAATGTTTGTCAGATGGATGCGAACCATGTGGAGTCGAACCGATGGATTCGAAGAGAGTGCTCTTTGGTGGATACGAATTGGATGGAGTCAATCTTGATGGAGTCGAGCTTAGGGCTACCTTCTTCAAGTTGCATCGATGATATCTTGAGCGTACGAACTCGGATTGACTCGAAATTTGGAAGGCTGGTTCCCATGACTTTGCTTGCCACGTTCTATCAATTGTAGTTAGATCCGGACTCGGACAAAATTCATCGATATCCATGGTGAGACAGTGTATAACGAACTTCTACGACGAACTATCTCTAGTTTTCCAGTCAACTTTTTGGTGTCACGGCCTTGCCAAAAGGCGGGATAACATTTGCCCCCCAAAACATGCCTTGCGATAGGAAGGTGTGTTTTGTAGTTTCATAAGTTGGATGTTCATATCCAATCATTGACCTGTAAAGAACTTGATAGCCTTTCCTGACCACGAATGACGATCGTTCACGACCATATGTAATGTGAGGTAACATGGGACCGTTCGAGGTCAGATGTCATTCCAGACGAGTTGTGACCGTTCGCGGTCGGGTGCCGTTCGAGGCGAATTGTGACCGTTTGAGGTCGGGTGCCATTCGTGGTGAATTGTGACCGTTCGAGGTCGGGTGCCGTTCGAGGTGAATTTTGACCGTTCGAGGTCGGGTGCCGTTCATGGCGAATTGTGACCGTTTGAGGTCGGGTGCCGTTCGAGGCGAATTGTGACCGTTCGTGGTCGGGTGCCGTTCGAGGCGAATTGTGACCGTTCGTGGTCGGGTGCCGTTCAAGGCGAATGAGTGTGCCCGGGGAGGGACTTAGTATCATTGATACCAGGTTTCACGTTCGGGTGAATTCCCGGATTGTTTGTTGCAACGGTTTATCGCTATCTCAGAGCATGCCTAGGGACCGTTCGTGATCCCATACATGTGTAAGCAGTTTAGTCGTTATGGAATCACAGGTAGAATTTTTTTCATTGAAAATAAGTCTTTAGCAGAAAGGTTAAACAAAATCAAGTTCAAATATTCAAATCAAGATGAAACAAAAGCAAAGCAAGGATGTCAAAGTGTAAACTCCCACAACGATAGGGTTAATAGTGATTCAGAGCATGCCTATGGACTGCTCGTGATCTCGCACATGTGTAAATGACTTACCCGTGTTGGTGAGAGGTTTACGACCTGTTCATCGTTATTTTAATTAATTGATAATCATATGGTGTCCCGGCTCGGGGTCACCCCTAGCTGATGTAGATGGTGGTCGCTCTGGCTCCACCGCTGGAGCTCGCCTCCTCACATACTGAAGTAGCATATCGTTCCTAATGTGCCCTTCCACCTCATCCTTCAGATGTCTACAGTCGTTAGTGTTATGACCATTCAGTTCGTGGAACAAGCAATATCTGTCTGATTTCCTCTCGTCAACATTGGGGTCCCTTCGTATTGGCCTACGGTAGGGAACTTGCTCTCGTGTATCTCGGTAGATTCGCTCCAAACTCTCATTCAGCTCTGAGTAGGTGGTGAATCGCGGCTCTCTCCGCAGTCGCTTTAGCCCGTCACCACTATCCTCAGCCTTTCGTTTTTCTTTATCCTTGCCTGAATCCTTTTCAAAAGGCTTTTTTTCTTTAAGTGCATAAACTTCTATTCCTTCTCCTTCTTCTCTTTCAGCATTAGCGTCTTCCAATCGCAAAAACTTTTCTGCCTCGTGATAGAATTCTCCTAGATCCATAGGTGGATCCTTAGTTAATGAATTTTTGAATTATGTGCCGTCAGCTATTCCGGACACAACTGCCATCATAACCATGGATGGATCTGGCCGATCCACCGATGCTGCTGCCGCATTGAATCACGTCAGGAAATTCCTCAAAGACTCCCCAACTTTCTGCTTTAGCGTTGCCAAACTCATCACATTCTTGGGCCTTGAAATGTGAACCCTGAATTGCCTCATAAATTTCTCAATCAAATTGGTCCATGTCCCAATGGAGCCGCTCTCTAGCTGTCTGAACCATAAAGCTGCTATGTCTGTCAAATACAATGGGAAGCACCGGGCCATGACTTCCTGTGATGCCCCCAGCACTTCCATGTGCCTTATATACCTCGTTAGATGGACCGCAGGGTTTGTCCTCCCATCATACCTTTCTACTGTTGGCAGTTTGAATTCTGGTGGGTTCCTAGCCAACCTAATCGCAGTAGAAAAAGGACTCCTGTTCACGTCTTCAAGATCTCTGTTTACTAATCCGCCTCTCATGGCTCGCATGACCATCTCTGCCAATCTATCATTGTCTCCAAGCTGTAGTCCTCGTTCACTACCTTCGATCTGCCCCCCGAGTCCGTGCGAGCTTTCGGGTGTCTGCCCCCCTGGCTGAGCATTCATCCCTCTATTGCTGCCAGGTTGCTCGGATGTCCTTGTCTCTCTTCTCGGGTTCGGATCAACATGTCCTAAGTGTGTGCCCCCCAGCTCCGGCACTGTGCTAGATGGTCCTGCTCCGTTCTGGATTCCGGTTGCTCCTTGATTTTGTGCTCCAAGTTGTCCAATCTGTTGAAGCAAATTCTGGATCATTTCCTCCTGTCTCTTCATCATTGCCTCTAACTCATCCCTAGTGATGAAGACTGAAGCTTGGTTTGCTCCTGAGGAAGCCTCTTGACTCCCTTCATGCTGACTTTGCTCTAGTCTCTGCCTTCTACTTGTTTGTCTTGTCATGATTCTTCGGATCTAAATCTCTTAGCCTTTTAATTCAACTTTCAAATGATAGAACTTCTGAATAAGCAGGAGGTCCTGAGTTCAATTCTCAGTGAAAGCACCAAAATGTTTGCACCAAAATTGGTCACAAACACCCAATAGCCGTTGAAAGCACCAGTTCGAAATCACAGATCACAAATATCAAATATGTAGAGAAATAAGTATGCAAATTACTCAGGGAACTCAATAAAAACAGTAAATGACAGGATTTATAGTGGTTCAGCGATCTTACCTACGTCCACTCTGAAGTTTGATGGTTTTATTGCTTGATCCTTGAAGATTACAATTTCTTATAATGTAGCACTACTGATTTTATGATCTAAATCTAAATCTAAGGTAGCAGTGGTGATTTTGAGTAAATCTGGTAGAGTCTGGGCGCTCTTTAGCTCTTCAAAATCTTCGACCCCTTGTTTGAATGACCAGGGGCTCTATTTATAGGTGTAGGAGGCAGATATTTCGCCTAAAATTAGGGAGACTACTTCTGGTACATGTGGGGGCCCACATGCTCGCTTTCAGGAAATTCGGGCCCACTTTGGGATCGATTCGACCCTTGGTTCGAATCGATCAAGAAAGAGTCCAATCGAGCTGAAATTTGGCGTGAACATTCTTCATCATGTGCTCAGGCTTCTGTGAAAATTTCATGGCATTTGGACTTGTAGAACTCGAGTTATGATCGATTCAAGATCATGGTATTGGTTGTGAATCCTCTTCGAATCGATCCTCCTTAAACCGGCTTCTTCGAATCGATGTCTTCGACTCCATTCATTCGAATCGATAGGGTCGACTCGATGGTTCAACGCGTCTTCGTGATGATGTGGTGCGCCTTCTTTGCATCGATCCGACTTTTACTCCGAGTTGACTGGGTCGAATCCATGGTTTTAGCCGCTTTGACCTGGTGGTTTCGAGGCAATGGATTCGAAAGCATGCTCGTTCGTATCGATCAAGGCATACAATAGTTGATCGATACGAAGTTGTCATAATAGGGTGGATTCGAAGCAATGGCTTCGGATGGATACGAAGTGATTAGCCTTCGTGGTTTCGAAGGAATTCATCTCGATGGACCCGAAGGACACTAGCCTGTAGCTTTGTGGATTCAAAGCAACTCACCTATGACCGATTCGAATGAATGTTTGTCAGATGGATGCGAACCATGTGGAGTCGAACCGATGGATTCGAAGAGAGTGCTCTTTGGTGGATACGAATTGGATGGAGTCAATCTTGATGGAGTCGAGCTTAGGGCCACCTTCTTCAAGTTGCATCGATGATATCTTGAGCGTACGAACTCGGATTGACTTGAAATTTGGAATGCTGGTTCCCATGACTTTGCTTGCCGCGTTCTATCAATTGTAGTCAGATCCGGACTTGGACAAAATTCATCGATATCCATGGTGAGACAGTGTATAACGAACTTCTACGACGAACTATCTTTAGTTTTCCAGTCAACTTTTTGGTGTCACGGCCTTGCCAAAAGGCGGGATAACAGTTTATAAAACATTTCAAACTCATTTTAAACCATATTTAAAGAGGTTTTACATTCCATATACACCAATTCATTAAATCAAGGAAAGTGATTTCCTTTGTGCTTATCGACGTGTATATTCGTGACTTGCATATATTTTCAATATTCATATGAAAACAACCAAAATTGATAATCAAAGCATATTAAACATCCATTTGCAAACATCATATCATCATCTGACATATAGTATAATAGTTTAGGAGTTCTCACCTTCATTTCACTCAAACTAGTTTTAAAACGGCTATAACTCCGCTATCTCGAAACTAAACTCCACGAAATCGAGCTTTGGACCTTGAAGAGGCTCGGCCTAGCCTTAGTGCTCACGGCCAAGGTTGGGAAAGGGGTGGAGCTCATGTCCAAGGGTGGTGGAAGGTGATGCCTTGGGTTTGGGAGGTAGAGAGAAGGAGATTTGAGTTTGTTTTGAGGATTTTGACTATATATAACTATATATTATGATTTAATTTCTTTTTGAAATAAATTTGGATATTATTTCTCTTAGGATGGAAGCCATTAAAGTGGAACCAAAAGCTTGAAAATATAAAGAAGAAGATGAATAAAAATGAAGAGAAGATGGTAGGGTATTTATAGGAAAGGAAGAGTGTAAAAGTATCCATACATACATCATCACTTTATCACCATTTCAAAGTTTCTCCAACACACTTCCCACCTCTATATGCATGGCTAGAATCTACCCCCCATGTGCACATCACTTCCATCATCTCATGTATTAAAATATTGACTTATTTAAGCTTAAGGAGTAAGAAATCTTTAAAATATATTATATTTCTTATACTAAATTATTATATACGTATGTTTTATATGCATGTTATCATGTGTATGTAACATGTATATGTATGTATATGTAGGTGTATAACACTTCGAACGTCTTCGAACAACATTTGTTCGTTAAATCGTTAAAATTCGGAGAACCGATTATCGGTCACATTTTCACTTATACTTTAACGTACATATATTTGTAAACAAAATTCTAAATTTCTTATCATTTTAAACTAATTATAATGATTACATTTGAATTATAAAACCATATAAACTCATATTAAAATTTATTTATAAAAATCGCTATTATACCGATAAAGCGATATCGATTTTTTTCTTATATTTTCAAATTAAATATACCCCTTTATAAAACTATTATAAATGATTCATTATCACTTTATAACTATTTAAAATGAATTATTCTTATTTAAAATAGTGAATATTAGGCTTAGGTCTCTAATAAGTTTCAAAATACACAAAAACCCCAGTAAAAAAAAGTATGTAAATTAGGTCCCTAGATTTAAGTTACTAAGTAATTGCATATAGTTATGCAATTATTCATTGAATAATTGTAGACATTTATGCAATTATATCCAAAAGTTGCATAAATTTATGCAATTTTTTTGGCGAATAAATGCAGAATTTTCTGCAATTTTTTCAAAAAATTGCGGAAATTTCCGTAGTTTTTCAATGAATAATTGTGGAAATGTCCGCAATTTTTTGATATAATTGCATAAATGTCTGCAATATTCACTGAATAATTGCATAAGTGTATGCCATTATTCGGTAATTTAATTCTAGGGACCTAATTTACAAACTATTTTTACTGGGGTTTTATGTATTTTGAAACTTATTAGGGACCTATGCCAAACTATCCCGTTAAAATAATTATTTGAATAAGTAAAATAATCATTAAATCATTAAACCTTGATTTAATTTAAATAAATCTATATTTAATTACGATGCCACTTATCGATATAAATTTTGAGGAAAATATTCTCATAAATATTTATTCAAAATAAATTACTATTACTTATTATCACTTGAAGCGATATTATCTGTATTGTCATCTTTTATTTAAAATTAAATTCAATTTATCAAAGTGATAAATTGGCCAGTCGTTATAGACTCCCCCTCTTAAAATAATTTCGTCCCCGAAATTACCCAAAATAAAGACCCAAAGGTTTTGCCCAAAATATTTATTTTTAACTCATTTCCGTATGATGTATATTGATCATCTGTATGCAATACCTGATTCGATCTTCTTTTCGAATTCACAACTTTACTTCTGAACTAGTATTAATCCCTCGATCCTTTATTACAGACTCTGACCAGGCTTTCTGATCAAAACTTTAGTTCTCCTTGCATAGCTCTCAATTATGATAGAAAACTGTAGTATCCAACCTTAACCATCATCAACGTTCACCGTCAAGAATCGAGTGATAAATTCTCTTTTGGATAAGTGACAAAATACGTCCAAGTTTTGTACTCGAATCTTAGACTAAATCATGCGACGAAATAATCCATATACTTCATATGTATTTATTAACCTTTCAATTTTTTTTTGAAAATTTCATAAAACTTTCATTCGTTATTCAAACCTTTATAAAGCTACTTCTATATACACAACCATCATACATTTTTCAAAATTGTCCACTTAAAAACATATTTCTTTTCAAAAGAAATATCCTTTTATTATGACACATCTCTAAACACATCTTAATGGTTTTTGGAAAAATTATTTTCAAAATAATTCATTACATTGATAAATCACCATAAACTTCCTTTAGCTAATATCAAATGTGAAAACATTCTTTATTTAGTTAAACTTACTTTATCAATTAACACTCCTTTATTAATTAAAACTTCCTATATATATATTCTCTTTACTTATATTAGTTTTAATACTTAAAAAGTATTTATATACTTACTTAAATGTTATAAGTATATTTAACATGTTTTTTTCTTACCTTTGAAATATAATCAAAGAGATTAAAACAATTACTACCAAAACATTGTTATAATGAACTTCTCTTTTTATAACCTATTAATTATAATATTTTATTTTATAAGAGACTCTAATACTCGTTATTATCTTTTAAAATACCTTTATTACAGATCTAAATATATTTATAAGATTTCTTCCAAAGTGTTATTCAAGGATTTAAAAACAAATGTTGCTAAAACATCATTTACCACAAACCCAAAACCGTTTAACTTTAATTATTTACTTAAAGATTGGTACTAATGAAAAGTTGGGACAATCATCATATTATAAATCTTCGCATTCTTACATCATTTAAACCTTCCAACACTAGGTTCCAAAAAATAAGATTCCCCTCCCATCCCTAAATTATTACAATTTAAAACATTACATCCAAAACAACCATCCCACTCATACATACTCAAATCCTCATATTTTATTTCTATTCTTCTGAGACCAAAGATAAAGGTGGACTCCAACATCCCAAATCAATCATCACCTCCCCTTCTCCATCATCCTCACTATCCAGCTCGTCATCGACATTATTACCGTCTTCCTCTTGTGCCTCTTCAGTTCCCTAGGGTAACCATGACTGATTCCATGGGACATGTCCCATGCCTACTGGTATTCCAGGTATGATTACTTCTTCTTCTAACTCCTCTAATCCATGCACGTTTTCTCCCACGAATTTTCAAATTCTCCAACTCCCTCCTCCTCCTCTTCTTCTGCCGTCTCCTCATTGTTACTTTCTATTGCGTTCCATTCTATAGGTGATTTGGACGATCCCTCCTGCCATATAACATGTTCCTCGTTCATATTCCTTATTACATTACTGCACTCACTCGATATGATAGCTTCAGGGTATTCCATCGGCTCTGATTCCTCCTCCATTGGTTCTACCTCCTCTTCTATGGGTTCCGATTCCTCTTCCATTGGGTCATCCTCCTCTATTGGTTCTACCTCCTCTATTGGTTCCAAAATGGAACTAGCGGGATCCGCTACCTAATTACCCTCCGAGGCTTGCCCGGGTTCGTCGTCGCTAGAGATCATAATTATTTTCGGAGCTAGGGGTGGTACAAGCATTCCGGCGACATGGTACCTATCTTCATCCCTACGTGTATATGTGGCATAGTTTTCCCTAATCGGAGATCCACCATTGCTAGGCAGATGTTCTGGCTGTTCCTCTCCGTCACTAGAGAGAACTATAAGGCTATCCTTCTTGCCCCAACTCGCTCTAGAGGATTCCCTTTTCGCATAACTTCTCCCATATGGTTTCTACAAAGCAATTTTTTTTCTATTATACACAAGTAGTAGGTAATTACGAGTGTATTCTTAAGTAGATAGGTTTGGTCAATACTCAGAAAGATACTTCAAGATTCATTTCTAAAGATGGCTTTTAAGATTATTTGTACAAAATGTTTATCATTTCGAAAAATCTTTGAAAATTTTACCAAAATATTCTTTTCTTTTCAAATACACACACACACACATATATATATATATATTTATATAAAACCAAATTTATTTGTCTATTTTATTAACAATTACTCGCTCATATATATTACTCTGAAACTCATTTTAGGGCGTTACTAACCCTATCTCTAACGAGTTACTCATCCTAAGGTATTACTAACCCTATCTCCGATGAGTCTTTTACCCTTATCAGGCTCAAGTATTCGCTCAACCTAAGCACTGATACCACGATGTAAGGACCTGTTTCTTCGACTCCCAGAAATCGACACTAATACATTCTCGGTATTTACGTGCCGTAAATACAAGTGTCGAAGAAGCGGATTCTTAAGGGTAAGAAAGAAAATAAGACATAAAAGAATCTCACATATGTTATTTCAACAAATAATCTTACAGTGGAAATTAAAATACATTTATTAGAGTTAACATAGACAGTTATAAATTCCTGTCCTTACAAATTTGCGAAATACTATATTACAAGAGTGTGGTGGAAATAGACAAAAATCTCCAGTAAAATCTTCTGACTCCATGCTTCGAGCTCCATCCAGCTTCTTCTAAATTAAACCTGACCACTAGGCTGCTTGGGGAAAATTAAGGCACCCAGAGTTTAAGGAAAAGGAAAAATAAACTCCGGGTCAGTCATGGGACTAGTGTGAGAATACAAAAAACGCGTTTTGAAAATAAAAAGGTATCTCATAAGACCATGCCGCACATAAACACGAAACTGGTTTTTACCTTATGATAACCAAAACATTTTACATCAAAATACTTGATATTATTTTTAATGACATATCTTTGGAAACATTTGCAAGTAAACTTATTAATCTTACCCAAAATTGTTACCATTATTAGATTCTAGCACACTAGGCTCTACAAACAAAATGGCAGGCACTTATTGGAGAATGAATTCCATACCAATGACCAGGTGAAGGGACTACCTTTCGGCAGTACATCTCTAGAGGAATGTACCGAGGTCAACATAACATCTGCACCTCCACCAATACAAGACCGGCCTACCTTTCTCACTAGATAGTACCGAATATGTCATCACCCCGGTCGTTACCAATTCATTAAATAAAGGAAAGTGATTTCCTTTATGCTTATCGACGTGTATATTCATGACTTGCATATATTTTCAATATTCATATGAAAACAACCAAATTTGATGATCAAAGCATATTAAACATCCATTTGTAAACATCATATCATCATCCAACATATGGTATAATAGGTTAGGTGTTCTCACCTTCATTTTCACTTGAACTAGTTTTAAACGGCTATAGCTCAGCTATCTCGAAATTAAACTCCACAAAATCGAGCTTGGGACCTTGAAGAGGCTCGGCGTAGCCTTAGTGCTCACGACCAAGGTTGGGAAGGGGGTGGAGCTCACGACCAAGGGTGGTGGAAGGTGATGCCTTGGGTTTGGGAGGTGGAGAGATGGAGATTTGAGCCCGTTTTGAGGTTTTTAACTATATTTAATTATTTGTTATGATTTAATTTCTTTTTTAAATAAATTTGGATATGATTTCTTTTCGGATGGAAGCCATTAAAGTGGAAGCAAAAGCTTAAAAATATGAAGAAGAAGATGAATGAAAATGAAGAGAAGATGGCAGGGTATTTATAGGAAAGGAAGAGTGTAAACGTATCCATACATACATCATCACTTTATCACCATTTCAAAGCTTCTCCAACACACTTCCCCCCTCCATATGCACGGCTAGAACCTCCCTCTATGTGCACATCACTTCCATCATCTCATTTATGCATATGTTGACTTATTTAAGCTTAAGGAGTAAGAAATCTTTAAAATATATTATATATTTTATATTATATTTCTTATACTAAATTATATTTATATATGTATGTTTATATGCATGTTATCATGTGTATGTAACATGTATATGTAGGTGTATAACACTTCGAACGTCTTCGAACAACTTTTGTTCGTTAAATCGTTAAAATTCGGAGAATCAATTATCGGTCACATTTTCACTTATACTTTAACGTACATATATTTGTAAACAAAATTCTAAATTTATTATCATTTTAAACTAATTATAATGATTACATTTGAATTATAAAACCATATAAACTCATATTAAAAATTATTTACAAAAATCGCTATTATACCGATAAAGCGATATCGATTTTTTTCTTATATTTTCAAATTAAATATACCCCTTTATAAAACTATTATAAATGATTCATTATCACTTTATAACTATTTAAAATGAAATATTATTATTTAAAATAATTATTTGAATAATAAAAATAATTATTAAATCATTAAACCTTGATTTAATTTAAATAAATCTATATTTAAATACGATGCCACTTATCGATATAAATTTTGAAGAAAATATTCTCTTAAATATTTATTCAAAATAAATTTACTATTACTTATTAAGACTTGAAGCGATATTATCTGTATTATCATCTTTTATTTAAAAATAAATTCAATTTATCAAAGTGTTAAATTGGCGGGTCGTTACATATCCCAAGGCAGAGTCCTCATCGGTACTTATTTAGATGACATTGCACGAAATCTCTTCCATTACTTAATAATTCATAATGAAGCAAACCCTTCCCAAGATATCCATTATCATGCCTAACCATTAACCCTGACTATTTACTACTTCTTACGTAGGGAAGAGTCGAGCCCTTACACAACCACTTAATACCTTCAATCCCTGAAGCATGTCCTTCGTATTATTACCCATACCCCACAGTGACGTCTCACATTAGTCTGACTGTTCATAGGTACTAGTAACCAGATTAGCCGGGTAATTTTATTTGATAGAATTTGGGACTAACCTCATGTCATTCGTAATTACTTATTATAGGCGATGTCTCACATTAGCCTGAAAGTTACACTGTTGATAACCAAATTAGTTGGGCAGGCTTCTATGTGCTTTTGACTGACCTCGCATCCCTATAACTTAGTCATAATTTATAAGACTCTCATATTATCAAAAATCTCATCGCATTGATTATCCAAGCCTTTTATGAAAACCTTCTTATTTTTCCTTTATAATTAATCACTTTCCTAAGGCGGAATTCAATAATAATTAATAACCTATTAACTACGCCATCAATACATTATAATCTTAAGCTATTTACGCTAACTTATACACACTCACGCTAACTTATACGCCCTAAATTAGCGTTTAAATGTCAAATTTTCAAAATTATACAAGTCTCATTTCCATATTAACACATATACCATAAATCCAATTCCAAAATAAAATCAACAAATTTGTATAAAAACTGAATCCAAACCTGTTTATTTTATATTAAAAAATGGAATAAATCAAAGGTATAAATTTGCAAATTTGAATACTTTTACGCTCTATTCAACTTCTTTTCACATGAAATTAGACAAAGGGAATTTCTATTCAACCCGTGGATATTGGCAGTGCAACCTACGAATAAGAATTCGTACCTTACACACAACTTTCTAATCAAAAATCCCTTAATCAGCTCTAAAGAAAAAAGATAAGAAGTGGAATAGAAGGTACAAAATTAAAATTGCAAAATACACAAAAATTCCATTATTTTAATATAAAACAATCAATATTCCAACCTAAGAATTGACATTTCACTTTGGGGTAATTTTGGGGGTTTTAATGTGATGTTTTCGTAAACCAAAATTCTGCAAGGCATATATCAAATCCAAACTATACTATTCAATCACTAAAATAAGAATGACTAAGATTTCACTCACAATAGGTCCTTAGCCCTTCCTCGTTTTGGATTTGTCATGCCTTCAACAATCTCTTTCAGATCCTTCCATTTTGATATATACATCAAGGGATTTTTATATAGATTATATTCGAAAATTTAAGGATTTGAGAAGAATAGAATTAGAGATAAAATAATAAACATCTTGAATCTATTACCTAAAATCCTAAAGATTTTTTCTAAATCTTTGAAGAGAGAGACTAACAAAGCCTCGTTTAGTTCCCAAAATAATTTGTGAAAAAAAGTGAGGAGGCTAGACTTTTATTTATAGTGGTTGAAATGCACCAGAAACGTTGGATTTAAGTTGGTTAAAAATAATAAAATCTGGTATGTTTGTTTGCACAAAACCCTAGCCTTCAAGCAAAGGGACTGGTCGACGCCCCACCCTACCAATCGGCCGCTAGCGGTAGACCGACCCAGGGTAGGTGGGCTACCCGTGGTCCTATTTTGGAAACTTTTTTAACTATCGTTGATTTATTTATTTTATTCCTTAACTACTCCTTTAACTTTAAATTTAATTTTTACGATTACTTAACCCCCAAGCCTAATTACTGTTAGTTTTCAAATTTCAAATTTGAGAATTATTTAATTATTTGAATTTGAATTCTATTTAAATTATTTTAAATCCAATAACTTCAAACGTCCATAACTTTTTCGTTTGAGCTCCATTTTCAGAACGTAATACATGGAAATTGATTAGAATTTTTCCACGAATGTATTAACCCAAAAAGTGGATCAACATCCAGATATCAAATGAAAGCACCAGTTCAGATGAAAGTAAAAGAAAAAGTAGAAAATAGATAAGAACACACAGAAGTTTTTATAGTGGTTCGGCGTAATCTTTGGTCTATGTCCACTTCAATCATTTTTGTTAGTGGATCTTTCTCTGGACTACAACTTGTTAAATCCGATATAGCCACAATCTAGTGGATCCTAGATTTACAATAGAGTTAAAAATGTTATTTGAGGAGAATAGAAATGAAGAAAGAGTAATGGAAGCTTCGAGTCTAAGAGTGTTGAAGGAGATCCGGTAGAAATAAGCCCCCTTTTCTGGTAGCAGGTAGGTTGGTATTATACAAAAATTGGGCAGCATAAAGTCAGAGGCCCTATAGCAATGAAGTCTAGGAGATAGGGCGAAGTCATGCCAGAAGACCCAAGCTGACCCGAGTCAAATTCTAAACTTGGTGCTGAGTTTGGTGCTTGGCCCAATCATGGTGAAAATTTCCCATGTCCTTCTTTTCCCTTTTCTAAGTGCTCTTGCCAAATTTCAAGTCATTCCAATTCCGTTTCAATCTTCTACGTCCAGTTGAAGATGCTTTAGTGATAACTCGGTACCAACTCGAATCCTTAACTCGTCAAATCCTTAACTTGGGGTTGACCTAAGGCCTTAACTCAAGGTTGACCTAAGGCCTTAACTCGGGGTTGAGTTAAGGACTTAGCTAATTATCCAACCAAATATCCTGAGCTTAATTCTCTAGTCATTTCAAGTGTGCCTCCAAGTTTCCAAGTCGTTTCATCCTTCTTTAAATCTTATAAGTCCAGCTGAAATCTGCTTTGGCTCAAAAGTGGTTTAACATTTGCCTCCTAAAGTACGCCTTTTGAATGTAAGGTATGCTTTGATCAAGAACAAGTTCCAGCAATCCATAATCAAATTCCGATAGTTGAGCTCCCCGGCTATTCTAGTCTACATCTCCGGCTATTCCAATTAAAATCAAGCTCTTCGACTATGCAAATCAAGCTTTTTGGCTATTTGAATCCTGATTATCATCTAGAAGTACCATCTCTCGAATCCAAATCATCTTGTGTTTGCCCAGGGCTTATATTCCTTTCTCCGATTGTAAAGTGTCCAAATCATTTTATCCAATTTGTATCCACTTTGGGGCATGGTCTCATTGGACCATTGTTCTTTCAATCTAAGTCTTGATCTCTTCAGACCATTCTTCATCCACTCTAGGGTTCAATCTTTATGGTGGTCACTTGTTGAGTCCGATCCATTTCCTCTCCGACATGGGGACCCAACAATCGAGTAGGCCCATCCACTCACTCTCCGATAAAGGGACCTACCCTTGACCTTTTCGGGTCCTTGTTGAGCCCAATCCACTTACTCTTCGGCAAGGGAACTCAACGACAAGCAACCTATCCACTCACTCTCCGATGAGGTGACTTACTTCTTGCACTCCTGCCCCATCCCCCCGGACAATATCTTAAAGCGATCCAATCCGTACAAGCCCATCTGCTCACTCTCCGTCGAGGGGACTTGCACCCTGCACTCTGGCCCGTCTCTCTGGACGGGACTTAAAAGCGATCAATATTATATAGGCCCGTCCACTCGCTCTCCAGCAAGGGGACTTGCACCTTGCACTCCGACCCCGTCTCTCTGGACGGGACTTAAAAGTGACCCATATCAGTCATCACATTTAATTTGAAATTTTTAAAAGTTAAATATTTAAATCAAAGAAAAGCAAACAAGCAGAAATCCTATGTGTTCATCTTGGACATCCGACTCATAGCATGCCTAAAGACCACTCTAGGTCTCGGACACGTGTAAGCAATCTGAGGTTATTATCATCCTAAATAGTCATCTCAAGCATCTGACTCAGAATGTGCCTAGGGACCGTTTGGGATCCTGTATACGTGTAAGCAGCCTGAGGTTATTTTCTTTATTACATAATGCAGAAAGAAGAATACAAGAAAAGAAAAGAAAATGTAAAGCGCAAGAATTGAGTTCGACTCCCATTAATCCCGATCGTAGGATTTCGAGCCTTGGACCAGATCCATGGTTATTCCTTGACATATTCGATGCAGGTGGTGGTTGCTCCACCGCACCACTGTAGTTTGGTTCCTCACATACTATTGCAGTCGGTTGCTCTGAACTAGTTCTTTTATTAGATCAAAAAGGTGTCGACACTTGTTTGTTTCACGTCAATCCAGCTCATGAAAGATGTAAAACTTTCATGATCATTTCTCCCGATCAATAGGTTCTCTTCTAGCTGGCTTCTGATAGAAGATTTGCCCCTTAGTATCTAGATATATCCTCTTCATGGTCTCAATCAAGTCAGTGTAGAAAGATAATTTCGGCTCCCTCCTTTGTCGTTTAGGTTCCTTGAAGTCGTCATCACTTTTCCTTTGTCTTTTCCATTTCTTGCTCCGGACAGTCCTCTGTCATCCACAGTGTTAACTTCAGCATCCTCATCCTCAGCTTTGGCATCTTCTGGATGCAAATGTCTTTCAGCTTCGTGGTAGAGCTCCGCAAGGTCCATCGTTGGATCCCTCTCTAGTGCAACTTTGAAGTCGATCTTGGTTGCGACTCTAGATACCACCGCCATTATGATTATAGATGGATCCGGCCTATCGACGACCACAAATGTCATGTTGAATCTTGTCAGATAGCTTCTCAAGGTTTCTCCAAGCCTTTGTTTCACGCTTGATAGCGTTATCACATTCTTTGATCACGAGATGTGAACTCTGAACTACCTCAAGAACTTACTCAACAAATTGGTCCACGTGCTAATGGATCCATTCTCCAACTGTCTAAACCATATCGCCGCCAAGTCCGTCAAGTACAACAGGAAGCACAACCCTATTACCTCCTCAGGAGGACCCAACATCTCCATATGTCGGATGTATCTCATTAGATGAATTATAGGATCTAACTTTCCATCGTACATTTCAAGTGTTAGAAGCATGAAATCGGGATTATTTATCGCATTCCAGATATTGGAAGTGAATGTATTCCTATTCACATCCTCTAAGCTTTGATCCGGGGGTTCACCTTTGATCATTCTCCTTACCAACTCAGCAAGCCAATTTTCACCGTCCAACGAAGGTCTCCATCCAAAAGCAATAATTTTCCCCTTGTTCTTGTAGGGGAATTCTGGTACATACTCTGGTACATATTCCTCTGGTTGCACATTAGCGTTCCGATCTACAGCTCTGGTTTCATTCTATCCTCCATTCCTACAAGGAAGTTCTGACACATATCCCTCTGGTTGTTGTGCATTTACATTTTTATTTGCGTTTCTAGCTCCACCGTTGTCATTCCCAGCATTCCAGCAGTCACACCAATGTTGCACCCAGTATAATCCTTTTGGTGCCGATTTGGTTTGGGTTGGTGCCGATTTGGTTTGGTTTGGTGCCAAGCTATTCTGTTTGTGGGGGCACCATTCTTTTTTGCTACACTCTAATTCCAGATCCTCCTACATTAGCTCCTTGTCCTTGGTTCTGAATTCCTACAACTCTAGCCATTCCTTATTGTCCAATCCTTTGGAAAAATCCTTCCAGCATCTCCTATTATAAAGTTATCACCCATCTTGCATCTCCTTCATCATCCTCCCCATCTCTTCCTTGGTCACATACATGGATTGATGAGAATTTGAGGACATTTTGGCTGCCCCCAAGTACTGGTTGACTTCCTCCGACCCTAAATCTAGTGTTAGGCCTCTTCATCTTTTCCAAATCTCAGATTCAAGCTTTAAGTCTTCAATTCTGGCTCTTGGTTCTCCGTGGAAGCACCAAAATGTTAACCCAAAAAGTGGATCAACGTCTAGATATCAGATGAAGGCACTAGTTTAGATGAAAGTAAAAGAAAAAGTAGAAAATAGACAAGAACACATAGAATGTTTTATAGCAGTTTGGCATAATCTTCGGCCTACATTCACTTTAATCTTTTTTGTTAGTTGATCTTTCTCTAGATTATAACTTGCTAGATCCAATCTAACCATAATCTAGTCGATCCCAGATTTTCAATGGAGTTAAGAACGTTATTTGAGGAGAATAGAAGTAAAGAAAGTGTAATGGATGCTCCAAGTTTAAGAGTGTTGAATGAGATCCAGCAAAAAGAAGCCCCCTTTTCTAGTAGCAGCTAGGTTGATATTTATAGAGAAATTGGGCAACATAGAGTCAAAGGCTCGATAGTAATAATGTCCAGGAGATAGTGCGAAGTCATGCTAGAAAACCCAAGCTGACCTAAGTCAAATTCTAAACTCGATGACAAGTTAAGGTCCTTAACTCGGGGTCGAGTTTAGGTGCTTGGCCCAATCATGGTGAAAATTTCCCAAGTCCTTCTTTTCCCTTTTCTAAGTGCTCTTGTCAAATTTCAAGTTATTTTGATTCTGTGTCAATTTTCTATATCTAGTTGAAGATGCTTTAGTGATAACTCAATACCAACTCAAATCCTAAACTCGTCAAATCCTAAACTCATCAAATCCGTAACTCGGGGTTGACCTAAGGCCGTAACTCGGGGTTGATCTAAGGCCTTAACTCAGGGTTGAGTTAATGACTTAGCCAATTTTCCAACCAAATTTCCTAAGCTCAATTCTCTAGTTCTTTTAAGCGTTCCTCCAAGTTTCCAGGTCGTTTCATCCTCATTTGAATCTTCTAAGTCCAGTTGAAATCTGCTTTGGCTCAAAAGTGGGTTAGCAGAATGCAACGACATAACTTCTATGGTCAAATTATGAATTTTGCGAAATGTCCATATCTAGCCTTATCTTATTTAACTAATTTATCTATTTTATTCAATTCTTGGTAATTTTTATGGGGTGTTACAATACCTTAGGCCAAGGAATTGGTGGGTTGTATGAGTCAAAAGACTACATGTAATAATTATACTTAAGGGATCTTGTGTGAATTACACCAAAAGAAGTTTCGGAACGATAATCATTAGTTGACTAATTTTTGTTGTGAATATAAATATTATGAACTAATACCAAATCATTTTTATATCAAACGATTTATAAAATGTTTATGAGTGCTCGTTTCATCGCATTGAGAAATGATCGTTGTTTCAAGAAATACCAACTTTGTAGCGAAGGAATTTCTTTTAGAAATTATTGGTAATAAAATGGATCTAGAAATGATCTAAAGAATAAAACTAATTACGAGGGATGAAATGAAATTAACCAAACCTAAATGAACACAACACATTAGAATATCTAACGACTATTCTTGCAAATAAAAGAGAAACTATGAGTTTCTTATCAATGTCAAAAATAAATATTCCTCGGTCGTTTGATTAAACCATTAAGAGTATTGGCTTATGATATAGTAGATGCACAATTCTGGAATAGATTCCTAGTACATTATCAAAATATGATTTTAATAGTTGAACCCTAAGGGATATGACCCATCGGTCGCAAATGTGTCTACAAGAGAAAGATAAATGTAGTTGAAATATTATGAGCCACGTTTGTAAGATTAACATTATGAATTTCAATTATTGAAATTAACGTAGCAGGTTCTCCATTCGATGTGCTCAATTTGATTTGGATTTACTCACAAAATTATTGCTAGTATGACTTTGTGTTTTGGTAGTATGTGTTGAAACAGAAAATTCTAAATAAACATTTAGACTAAATTGTTTGTACACAATAACCAAAGTATCTCAAAGTCAGTGGGAGTGATATTGGGTTTGTGGGTTTTGGATATAATCCAAGAATAGATATGAATATATCATTCAAAAGCATCAAAATTGAATAAATGTTTTGATAGAAATATCAAATAGTTTGATTTTTAGTCGAAATGCTGAGGAAGCGTGTGCTCACAAGAAAGAATGTTAAAGGTACATGGACATTTCTAAACTATAAGTAAATAACATACTGTTGATTGTTAACGATATACTTGTGTTAAAATCGGCTTTATTTATTTTAATACTCGACACTGGGTTTGTAAATAATGTCTTTTATAATGAGTATAAAGGGCGTTGGGAATGTCCCAAATGATATGAAAAGACACCTTATGAAATTGTTTAATATGGAACATGTAAGATAGATTCGTTGGCAATAGGAATTATCATACATGTTGTGTTTTGTCTGTAATATCATAATTTGCTTATGTATTTGATGCACAAAGCTAATATCAAATCTAAATTTTGATCACTAAATGGTATTTTGAGATGTACTTGTGTATTTATGAAATACTAGGGAATTTTTTACAGAAATAATGAAATCCTTATGATGGAGTATTCGGACTCGGACTTCGTAAGTGATATTGAGCATGGTATGTCAATATCAAATTTATGTTCAAAGCTTGGTCAAGAAGCTTTAAGTTGGAAATGTTCCAAAAGAAAGATTGTGGCTAATTCAACGAAAGTGCTAAGTACATTGCTTGGGATATCGCCATAATGAAAGCAATGTATATATGATAAATGCATCAATTTATAACTGAGCAAATAGTGAATTCAAATGTTGAAAATACCATAACATTGGTATGTGATAATAATGTAATGGTATAGTTCATAACAGAACAGAGTGCTAACTTGAGATTAAGAGACATACTCCGAATTGTTCCATATGGTAAAGACAATTTATCAGCATAAGAGAGAGTTGATTAGCATAGTAGATAACTAAAACATAATAGCATACTCATTCAATGAGGAACCGACCTGATTGGTTTTGAAGAAACATTTTGGAGAAGTTGGAATAAGATTCCATAATTGACCGCAAGTGCATGTGGGAGATTGATAGAGTTAGAGATATGCCTTAGGGGCAATTATGTGATTTGATACATCAATCTAACTCGATAACCAGTCTTGTTCAAAATAAAAGGTGCTTCCTTTTTATTATATATTCGTTTTAAAATGTTATAAATAATTAATTAGTTAATTTAATTATATATATCAGAAAGTCCACAAATGATGTATTTGTGATAGGGGTTACAAATAGTTGTAATAATGAGTATTATATCACAATATAATAAGCATATCATTTTAAATATTCCTAGTCAATATGTATTGAGACTGGACATCAATGCATCCATTGATACTTGAATATTTAACGCTCTCCAAATGTTAGGTGGTGTATTACTCATGGCTGCCGGGGGCACCAAGGGGTGACGTACTGATAGTTATTAGATAACCATGAAATTACTCACTCAATAGCTTTCTATTAATTAATATAACCAAGATCAAACTAAAAATATCGAAGTAACTAATTTACACTGTTCTCCTGACTGAGAATATTGTTGATCTTTAATATGAAAGCTTTGCTTGGATTATAGTTAAATCATGGCGTGACGTTCATCGAACGATTATAGTTGGATCGAGTGGAAGTATTGGAAGTGAAACACTATTCAAGAGAGGATTCGTCTCCTTAGTTATACGAAGTTAGTACCACGGTTAGTTGTAGTTAACTCAAAGTCAAAATCATTGGCTAGTGTAGTATAGTTAATAATAAAAGTTTATTGAACCAAGGACTTTGTTTTTGGACATACAAAGTTGAATATGGACAATGTTGGACTTTGTGACGACCCAGCTTTCTGAACCCTGGGAACGACACTTAATACATCCTAGGTATTCGTGTGCCGTTGCCCAAGCATCCAAAAGTAAAGTTGTCATGGGGAAAAGTAAATAACAAAAAGAACAAAATAGAGAAACCTCACAACGGAATGGTTGCATATAATACAAAATGATATAGTACAAAAGGTTACTCCTTACATGGAGTTATCAGAGTTATACAAAAGTACTACACCTAACAAATTGGCAGTTATACATTCTAACTTTACATTTTTCATATACCGAATATACCAAATTAATCATACAGCAGAAATAAATAACTAGATAACTAAAGAGCCGCCTGCTCAATCATTAAAGAGCTCCAAAGAAAAACCCGCTATTCTTGGACTATTCAAATATAATTGAGTACCCAAGAGTTTAGAGAAAATAAACAACTCGGGTCAGACAATATGTTTGGTATGAGTAAAACTCTGAAACAAAAGGGAGTGTATTTAATAATAATATGTGAACCACACCGCTAATGTGGAATGGTTTTTTCCCCATATAAATAACAGCCAAACATAAGAATGGAAAAAGAACAATAGGAAACAAATCCAAACATGGATGATGGGCAGAAATGGTATAAAGATCCAGACTTGAAAGAATAAAAATAGTCTGAACAAAATCCAAACTGGACAGAATGGATAAAACAAGATAAGAGTCCAAAATTGATAGAATGGACAAAACCTATAATTAAACATCGTAAAGAGTGGTTGACTCTTCCTATTGCAATTACAGAAAAACTATTTGAAGGTTCAAATCCAATAAGGAAAGGAAAATCTCCAACAAATGACTAGGACGGTGCATCCCCCTTAAAAGAAGTATACCTCAAGAAATATACTTGAAAACCCCGGGAACTCCAAGCCGGACCCCGCCAATCCTTACCGAGAATCTGAGCATTTCACATCTAAATGCAC
Source organism: Allium fistulosum (assembly GCA_030737815.1). Taxonomy (NCBI): domain Eukaryota; kingdom Viridiplantae; phylum Streptophyta; class Magnoliopsida; order Asparagales; family Amaryllidaceae; genus Allium; species Allium fistulosum. Next base: position 720,699,676 of record CM060908.1, read on the forward strand.
AAAACCGAATCCAATCTAGATGAGATGTGAGATTTTCGATGAGAAGTAATCGATAGTTGGAAAACCAACCATCGAGGATATAAAATGATCGTATATGGAAATTAAGTCTTGTATACCCATCACCACTCATCGAATTCAAACTTGTACTATTCCTAGGTTAACAACAATGCCGGACAAGTCAAGGTAGTGTTACCTCAAATCATGTCGCACAAGAATTCTTAACTTTTGAAATAGTGACAAGTCTACATCTTCGACGTTTAGTGTTAAGCATACAAATAAATCATTTCCATATAAGTGATATCACTTTACGGAAATTAATTCATTTCTATAAACGAATCAAACTTTTTCTTTTAAATACCGAATTCGTGCTTGGCTTCACATTACAAGTATTAGCTTTAAACGCTTTGTTAATACTAACTTAAACATCATTATAAAAAGGTTTTAATAACTTAAAACATCCTTATTACATTTATTAATCAACTTTAAAACTTCATTAATTCAGTTAATTGATTGAGTTCAATAACCTTTAATTCAAAAGAAGTTAATCACATTTAAGCACCATTAATTTAATTAGTTAATAAAAATTAATTATATTAAATTAAATAAATAATTTATTATCATTAATTAAAATGAATAACAAAGTCAAAACATCCTTGTTACTTTGATATATTCAATTTGAAACTTCATTAATTAAGTTGATCAATTAACTTCAAATGCCTTTAATTGACAGTGGTAAATCACCTTTAAAACATCATTAATTCAATTAATTAGTAATATTTAAATATAATTAATTAAATTAATTAATTAATAATTAAATATTATTATTTAAAATGATTAATAACTTTAAAACATCATTAAAGGAAAGATTACTTAAAGTTGAAACAAATAGATTTACTTTAAAAATATTAATTAAAAAGATTAATTAATTTAAAAACATCATTAGAAAAGTGATTAATTAACTCTAATCCATCATTAATGAATGATTAATTATCCTTAAACATCATTAAATAAAATGATTAATTAATTTAAACAATCATTAACCAGGTAATTAGTTAAATTTAAAACACATCATTAATAAGTTAATTAGTTAACCTTAATCCTTATTAATTAATTAATTCAATTAAATAATAATTATTAAAATGGTTATTTATTTTTGAAAACATCATTGATCAAAATCTTACTTAACTTGTATAACAATTCCAAGCGCGATAGTGAAACCAAACGGTTTCGATATGTAACGACCCGAAAATTTTAACGATTTAAATAACGTAATTAACTAAATATTTTTATGAAAATAAACAATAAATTTTTGCAACAAAAATTTGATATTTGGGATACGTCTATTTAAACATAGTAAGTGGAAATTTTTTATTGGAAAATATGTATGTTTGTTCAGTTGTGAATTTTCAATTTAAAATCAGTTAAAATTTGCTGAAAATAAAATATTTTTGAAACCTGAATATTTTTATATAAGAAAAATATAGACCTTTTTCTGAGTGAGACGTCATATTTCATTTCACCAAATTTGGACTGCTCTAGCCCCGTTTATCTTATTTTCGACGGTTTAGCAGCGAAATTCGAGTTTTGATAGGAGGGTCGTGTTACTCATATCTGTGTACCATCTTGTTCGCCTCATCGTGCTGATCTCCGCAGTATATTCATTTGTATGTTTCGACGTCCGATACACGGTGAAATTTGCGAAACGGTTAGCCATATCAGTACCCATTTTGAGCCTTTTGGGTTTCCTTGTGTCCATTCATTTATCTACCGTGAGAAAGTAAATGGCCACTTACCTTTATTATTTTCTGAATTCAATAATTTGACCATCACTATTCCCATTGTTTGATATTTATATTGGTTCATTTTCCTTCTTGGTTCTGTGCAAAACTAAAATATATAAATATATATAAGTTTGTATTTAGGTTTAAGCAACAGTCCCTTTCCCTTACCTTACCCACTACCACGTCTTTTCCTCTATATCGCCGAACCCGTACTACCCTCCCACCTCCATTTCCCATGCATCAAACTTCACAGCCTGCAGTCGACCATCCTCCAAACGTCCACCTCCATCGAATTCACCGCCTCACTGTCTTCTCCACTCCACCGCCTTGTGCCACACTACAGACCCGCTCGAGCACCGCCATTTTCCACTGCCGCAGCCTCTCCGCCTCGCCATCCCTCCCTCCGCCTCCACTGCACCCTTCTCCTCACATCGCAGCCGAACACCAGCCACTGCCGAGCCTTACTCCTCCCCTGACAGCTGCATCTTTCCCACAATCACCATAGCAGCCACCGCAAAACCCGTGCCTCCTCCACTTCTTCCACTGCCCGACCAGACCCCCTAGCTGTCCAGCTGCAACCCGTCCCATCTCCATACGCCATCAGCTTACCAGAACCTTCAAACCCTCCACTCGAACAACCGCAGCCACCACCCTACTGTCGAAACCCGAACCCAAGCAGCCTCCTCACCTATTTGTGCTCGACCGAGCAGACCCGCTTTCTCTTCCACCTTTATCTAAAAAAAAGAGATATATTATATATGTATATATATATATATTTGATTCTCGAATTCGTGTTTACCTTGCTTTGCTTTGGAAATTGTCGTTTGGATTGGTCAATTGTCGAGTTTGTGATTCAAATCGTAGCTTGTTGTTATTGCTTTGCTTGCCACTGTCCTGTCCATAAATCGCAGTAGCTTCTTGCTTTGTTTCATGTGCATGTGCATGTTCGTTTACATCATTCTTCACTGACGTTGTTTTCTCTAGCCTCGAAAGGTGAGCGATCACTCACGAATAACATTCATATGCTTAGTAAATTTATTTTACATGAAATGACGATTGAAATGTGTTGTTAAATTTAATTGTCTAGTAATTAAATTGTCAAGTACGATATGTTATTATTTAAAATTTGTCAACCTATGTTAATTAACATATGACACTATAACATGTTGTATATATATTTAATTTGTTAGTTATGATCCATGCTTGTAATTGGTATGTAATGCTATTTATATTATTATTCTATTGTTCTCACACTGCAAGTTCCCTGATAGTTTAGGAAATTCCTATGGGTTGAAATGATACATACCCGAATGATCTTATAGATTAGGCAAAATCGTTATGGGTTGAAATGATAAACCCAAGCGATTTTATTGATTTTGAAATTTTGGGATTGTAGGTTAAAATGATAAATACCAGTAAATATTAAACTATTGCGGATTGAAATGATAAATACCCGTATCACTTGACCATAGGATAGAAAACTATATACAAACACCGTTGGTCTATTTTTAAATGATTTCCAAAATTTTGAAAAATATAAATATGTGTTTTAAATGAATATTGGGTTTTAAAATATAATATAAAGATTTTATTTTAATATAAGTGTAAAAAAATTTAGATTTTTTAAATTATATGTTGGGAAATTTTAAATATATAAGTTAAGTTTTGAAAAATGTAGTTTTTAAGATTTTACTTATAATTTTACTATTTTTAGAAATATATAAAATAAGATTTAATATAACATAAATTTAATAGTAAGATTTAATTTAATAAAGATTTTTAATATAATACAATTTAATTTAATAAAAAGTTAATTTAACTAATATATATATAATACGTTTAAAATATTTATTTAAATTTATATTAATATTTTAAAAATAGATTTTGTAATAACTTTAATAAAATAAAGGTTGGAAAGATAAATTAAGTTAATTTGTAATTTAATTTGTTTGAGAATTGAATATAAATAAGAATTAATTGGAAACTTATTGATTTTGATATTTTGAAAGGTGTGATTTTATAACTTGATTTTGATTAAAGGTGATTAAATGAATATTTTCAAATTTTAATAAATTAAAATTGCACATTTAATTTTAATTTAAAATTGTAATTTGAGATTTTATTTAAATGTTTATAAAAAGTGATTAAATGAATATTTTCAGAATTAGAAATAATTTAAGTTAGATATTTAATTATAATTTTGATTTAAATATGTAATTTGAGATTATATTTAAATGTTTATAAAAGGATTTTATAAAACGACTTCAGTATGAAATAAGCATATGGTTGTTAAAGAGACTGAGATCAGATATTGTCATACTCTCTGCCAATACCGAAAATCACTTTAACAACTGTGCACGTGGTGGAGAATCCAGAACGAAGTAGGATGGTTTGGCGAACGATTCTGTATGAGGTATGAACGCAACCCTGACTCCCTCGGGTCAGCTTGATATGACTAAAACAGAAGCCATGCCAAGCCAAGTGAGGTCGCACCTCCGATCGAGCATGCTTCTTCGAAACCATATCTATTACTTTGTGATTTGATAGCGTGCACCTTTGATTATGGGAGTGTGTCTCGAGGTAGGCGGTAGTAGCTGCTATGCGTTACCACCAGTTCGGATCCGCAAAACGATAGTATCCTACCCTGGGCATTGCCTCGCGTGCCTTGTCATATGACTTATCGAGCCCATTACAAGTTTGGTTTATGTCATACACTATGGAGTGCCCTCTGATAGCCCTCTAGTTTATGAAGGAATTACAGTACTATATAGACTATGGCATTTATATAAAAATGTGTTAAGGGGGATATGGGTAACGCCTTAACAATATTTTAATAGTTTACTTTACTGTAGACGTTATATATGTAGCGTATTGTACTATGTATGTAGATAGTTCCATGGATCCTTAAAGGATGGAATCCCAACATCCTTTAAGTTTTATTGCATTTCACTTGGACATTTCACTTGAGTTGGTTTACTTGCATAAGAATGTTTATCCTGACTCGAGTGTTTTGTTTTTTGCTCTATGCTTAGGTCAGCCTGAGTATCACAGCATTTGAGACTGACCTTTGGAGCTGGGAGCTTTGCTTGGAGATCTATATTTTATCTATTCAACCTTCAGTTATTTCCAGTTGCTTATGTTCAGACTTGTCATTTTCTTTGTATTAGAGACTTCTCGTATGAGGGATTTCTGTTGTATTTTGTTTTAGACTCTGATGTTCTGTAGTAGCTTTATGAACTACTGTTTATCTATTCTGCTGCTTATTATTGTATTACTCTGTGTCTGTGATTCTGTGATTGATTGATTTATTATATATGCTAAGTTTTGCCAAATATATATTAACAATCTATTGTTTTGAGCAATTCAAGTCTAACATGTGTGGATTATTGTCGATTTGAATGGTTCGAAATAACGGGTCGTTACAATTGGTATCAGAGCTCTGGTTTAGGCAAACTTAGCTTGTGGAGTGAAAACTCATTAGAGATAGGGTAGTAATACCCTAGAATGAGTAAAATTAATTATAGAATCATCTTCGTTCGAGCTTGAAATTCTTTGTTAGGATCCTCTTTGATTTGGATTTCTTTTGAATTTTGGAACTTTACCTTTGTTCAAATCCATTCTTGATTTTCTTGTTCATGTTCTTTTTGATACTGGAGCATCCCATAGCTTTATTTCTATTGATCTCTGTAATAAATTTGAGCACATCTTGCAACCTCAATTGGCAACTTCATCCTTATGTGTGACTAATCCCATCGGGGGTCCAGCCAACCTTAGTATGATTTGTAAAGGGGGTGAAACTCCTTTACAAGAAGTGTGATTTACTGAAGATTTCTATGTTCTGGGTTTCGATGCATTTGATATCTTACTTGGAGGTGATTGGTTAAAGCATTATGATGCTGTTATTTCTTACAAAGCCCAAACTGTTTCTTTAGTAGATGACCAGGGAAATTATCTTGTGATCGTATGTCGAATGTCTAAAGATTATGCAGGCAGTTTTATCTTTCCGCTTGATTCTCAGTCTAGTGATCTTGACTCCACCCCTGTTGTCCAACTCTTTCCGGATGTTTTTGGTGAAGTCACTTCTCTACCTCCTTAGCGGTAAATTGAATTCCGCATCGATCTTATTCCTGGAGCTCGACCTGTTGTTCTTCCTCCTAGACGGATGGCACCCAAAAAGGAAGTCGAGTTAAGGAAGCAGATTGAAGACTTGTTTTCCAAGGGCTTGATTAGGCAGAGTTTTTTAGAATGGGGAGCAGCTGTGGTATTTGTCACCGAATCTGATTGTTCTTTGAGGATGTGTGTTAGTTATAGAGAGATGAACAAGCTTACTCTTAAGAACAGATATCCTATGTCTCGTATCAATGATATGTTCGATCAGCTCTACGGAGCTAAAGTATTCTTTCACCTTGATCTTGCTATCGGTTTTCACCAGCTTCGTGTAGCTGAGAAGAGCATTCTCAAGACAGCTTTCCGAAAAGAGAATGGTTTCTATGAATGGTTAGTCATGCCCTTTGGATTAACCAATGCTCCTACCTTCTTCGTTGATCTCATGAATCACGTCTTCCGCGATGTTCTCAACAAGTTTGTCCCCATTTTCGTTGATGATATTCTCATCTTTTCTAAGTCAGAGAAGGAGCATGAATCTTATTTTTGCTATATGCTGGAAACTCTTAGGAGTCATCAGTTGAAAGCCAAAATTTCTAAATGCCATTTCTGAAGGGATGAAGTCTGATTCCTTAGGCACATTGTTTTTGAAAATGGAGTCTCGATTGACCCGATTAAGGTCGCTGCGATTAATATAAGTCTATCCATCTTTCCTCTTTTGTAATATAATTATATTATCTACCTTTCGAGCCTATCTTCTTAGTTAGAATTCTCTTTGATTAGGGTCCTTCTAAATTTGAATCTCTATCCTTGTTCGAAAATCCATTCTTGAATCATCCTATGAGAACTCTATCTTGATGGAATTAACTAAGGGGATTGATCCTGATTCCGAGTTTGGAAATTGGTTAGCTGGGAAGCCACCTGCATCATTGGACCGTTTCTATTCCAAGGTAGCCCAGTTCTTGAGAAGGGAGGATGCGAAACAGTCTAGGATGCAGGACGACGTAGGGCCCAGCATGGAAGGAATTCAAAGTAGCATTGCAGTTAAACAATCCCGGGAGAGTTCTGGAAATGTTCAGTTGAATATACAAAACAAACAGAACCAGCAGAGGGACAGTGGAAATCAAGGTAAAAAACGAGATCAAAATCGTAGTCCATTACGTAGAGCTCCCATGTTCGACCATTATACTCCATTGAATATGTCGCTGGAAAATGTGTATTTGCAGACCTGCAATACCATGCAGTACAAGAAACCTGCTCCGAAGCCGTCATCGGAAAGACAAATCCAAATAGGGAAGTTTTGTAGATTTCATGAAAGTTATGGCCATAATACAAATGAGTGTCGTCATTTACAAGATCTCATTGAAAAGCTGATACGTGAACGAAAGTTGGATCAGTTTGTGCGGGCGCCACAGTCAGGAGGTGTTGGCCCATCGAATCAGAATTGTGCGCCAAACCAGGAAAGGTCGGAGGAACCCGCTCCTACTGGCGGGAGGTTAGTGATAAACACTGTTTGTGGTGGTCCTCATCCAGCAGACCGAAGCTGGAAGGAAATGGAGTCGTATGCCAGATCTTTTAGGCATGCGAACTTCGAATGTTTTAGTAGTTTTGATGAAGGGGCTCCGGCAAAACAACAGAAGACAATGACTTACGACATCGTGTTCCGAAATAGAGATGCTGATAAGGTCGAAGCCCCCACTATCGATCCACTGGTCATCTCAGCTCAAGTAGGTCCTGTTTGGATGAAGAGGATTTTGGTTGACAGTGGAAGCTCAGTGAATATTCTATTTAAACGAGCTTATGATCAGATGAAGATGGAAACCAAAGATTTGAAACCTTGCCAGTCCCGAATCCATGGCTTCAATGGGAGCGCTACTATACCCACTGTAGTAGTGGAACTACCAGTGGAGTTGGGGGTTGGAGAACGCCGGAGAGTCCAGATTTTGCAATTTCTGGTGTTAGATATAGACTCCCCGTATAATGCCTTTTTGGGCCGACCGGCCCTTGTGGAGTTCAGGGCAGCTATCGCCCCTTGGTGTTTGACATTGAAAATCCCCACTGACAACGGCGTTGGAATTGTTCAGGGGGATCAGGCTGCTGGACGAGCCTATTACATCGCTAAACTATGGGAGGCGCAGCGAAAGGAGAAAGGAAAGGGCGTAGAGGAATCTCTCTGCGTCCGTTTTGCTGATAATTGACAATTAATGCCTGGGTCTAGACCCGGGCACCCCAACCAATTCCAAAGGGATCTTAACCCAAGAGAAACTGAAGGTGAAGGAGAATCTAAAGAATGTCAAGCTTCCCCGGCCGAACTGACAATCGATGTCCCGATTGACGATGATGATGATTCAAAGATGATAAAGATTGGATCTCAGTTAAGCCAACAGACTCAAGAGGAATTGGTTGAGTTTCTACGGGCGAATCTTGACGTATTCGCCTGGACGCATTCTGACATGTGTGGGATCTTGCTGGACATCGCGAGCCACACTTTGAATATTGACCCGCGGCATGTCCCGATCAAACAGAAAAGGCGTGGTATGGATCTAGAGAGATCTGCCGCCCTTAAAGAAGAGGTAGAAAAGCTTAAAACAAATGGGTTTATTCGAGACGCGCTATATCCCGAATGGGTGTCGAATCCCGTACTTGTCCGAAAATCAAACGGAAAATGGAGAACATGTGTCGATTACTCCGACCTGAATAAAGCCTGTCCTAAAGATAGTTTCCCGCTTTCCAGAATTGATCAGCTCGTAGACTCAATAGCTGGACATGAACTCTTATCCTTCATGGATGCGTATTCTGGCTACAATCAGATACCAATGCATTTACCTGATCAGTAGCATACCAGCTTCGTGACCAATCTGGGACTTTACTGTTACAAGGTTATGCCATTCGGACTAAAGAATGCCGGGGCTACTTATCAGCGGTTGGTCAATCGAATGTTTGCAAATTAAATCGGGAAAACCATGGAAGAGTATGTAGACGACATGCTTATGAAGTCACGATTTTCCACTGACCATATCAAAGACCTGGAATCAATGTTCAACATCCTTCGAGAGTACAGAATGAAGCTTAACCCACTGAAATGTCATTTTGGAGTCGCATCTGGAAAATTCCTGGGTTTCATCGTCAACGCTCGAGGAATTGAAGCCAATCCGAAAAAAATCTGGGCAATAAGAAATCTTGAAACCCCGAAAACTATAAAGCAAGTCCAGAGTCTCAGCGGAAAGTAGCAGCACTGAGCAGGTTCATCTCAAAGTCCACTGACAAATGCATTCCCTTTTTCGATCTGATCCGAAAAGAAAAACGATACTTTGAATGGACCACGGAGTGTGAGGGCGCATTCCAAGCATTAATTCAGCATCTATCCACACCACCTATTCTATCAAAACCTATTGATCATGAGAAGTTGTATGTTTACTTGGCGGTATCAGAAAATGCTATCAGCGCTGCCTTAATTCGGGAAGAAGACAGGATATAGAAGCCAGTATATTACATCAGCAAACGATTAACTGGAGCTGAAAGGAATTATCCGAAACTAGAGAAGTTGGCTTATTGTCTTGTTATTGCATCAAGGAAGCTCCATCCATATTTCCAGGCCCATCCTACTATTGTTTACACCGACTAGCCGTTACGACAGGTCCTTACGCGGCCTGAGACGTCTGGTAGGTTGCTCAAGTGGAATATCGAACTGAGCCAGTTTGATATTACTTATACTCCAAGGCGAGCCATTCAAAGACAAGTCCTAGCCGATTTCATAGCTGAATTTACCATTCCAGAAGACTTGCCCGAAACTAGTGAATCTCCCGAATAAGTCTGGAAGCTGTACACTGATGGTGCATCAAACGACCGGTGCTCGAGCGCTGGGGTTGTACTTGGAACCCCCGAAGGCCGATCTATATGTTATGCTTTAAAGTTCGATTTTCGTGCGACCAATAATGAAGCTGAATATGAAGCCCTCTTAGCTGGATTAAAACTTGCTAAAGATTTGAGAATTATCGCTGTGGAAATTTATTGTGATTCACAATTAGTTGTGTGTCAAGTTTGGGGAGAATATCAAGTGAGAGATCGAAGACTAGCTGCTTACTTAGCTCGGGTTCAGGAAATACTGAATCAGTTTGATTATTATGCCATTTATTGTATACCTCGAAAACGCAATTAGAAAGCCGATTCATTGGCAAAGCTAGCCAGCACTGGTGAAGCGCAGCAAATGGGACTCGTTCCTGTAGAGACGTTATCTTCCCTAAGTATTGACCGGGCAGAAGCAGATTGGGTATGTGAAGTTGCTCCCGATAAGGAGTCGTGGATGACTCCGTTCAGAAATTACCTTGAGCATGGAATCTTGCCGGATCGTAGGAGTGAAAGAAGACAAGTCCTTCGGAAGGCTTCATGATTCACCATCCAGAATGGAGTCATGTACAGAAGAGGGTACTCTGTTCCTTTACTCCGGTGTATCGCTCACGATGAAATTAAACGAGTATTACACGATGTACACGAGGGAGAATGTGGTGATCACACCGAGGGGCAAGCACTTGCCAAGAAAGTACTTCGATACAGATATTATTAGCCGACTGTAAATCGTGATGCGTCGGATTATGCCAAGAAATGTGATAAATGTCAAAAGCATACCCGAATTCCTAGAGCCCCACCTACCGAGATAACTCAAATGGTCAGCCCATGGTCGTTTGTGGTGTGGGGCATCGACATCATTGGTTCTCTACCTCTGGCAAAAGGTGGTGCGAAGTACGCTATCGTCGCAGCCGATTACTTTACAAAATGGGCTGAAGCTGAACCTCTTGCTACCATAACTACGAATAAAGTGATCAACTTCTATCGATTCGGCCTCCCACACACCATTATCACTGATAACGGAACCCAATTCGACAGTGTTGAATTTAAAGATTTCTGCCAACGGTTTTACATTCAAAAGAAATTCTCTGCAGTTGCGCACCCTCAAGAGAATGGATAGGTCGAAACAGTCAATAAAGTTATAAATTCCATTATGAAGAAACGACTGGAAAAGGCTGGGGGCAAATGGGTCGATGAACTTCCTATGGCCTTATGGGCCTACCGTACAACCCACAAGTCCGCAACCGGTCATATTCCATTCTCTCTTTCTTACGGTTCATAAGCTATTATTCTAGTCGAATTAGAAGTACGTTCTCATTGTGTTACATACTATGATCCGAAGACAAATGCAATATTACTTGCTGAATCTCTCGATTTATTTGATGAGAAGCGTGAAGAGGCTGATTTGAGGGCAGCCGCGTATCGAAGTCGAGTCGCCCGATTATACAATGCCAAGGTCCGACCCCGAACCTTTGAAATTGGTGATCTCGTACTCAAAAGAATTTATCCGGTCACTTCGCATATGAAGCCAATTTGGGAAGGACCATATGTTATTGAACGAAAGCTCAGAGATGGCATATTCAAGTTATCGACCGTTGACGGTCTCACTCTTCCGAGAGCCTGGAACAGCGAGAGTATTCGTCGCTACTACACATAACAGGCTCTATTTATTCATTCAGTTTATTTTTCATTTGTAATTTGTATCTGCATTTCGAGATTAGAATTTGTAATAAGGCAACTGACTTTTCCATATTTTCTTATTTCAGCAATAAAATGCAATCTCTTCGAACCAAAGCTGTGATTTACTTGAAAAACTTCATATGACCATCACTATGCATGGAGAGTTAAGTTCCATCATATGGTGGGATTTATTCAAATAGGGAGTGACTGTGATACGACCGGTCACTCGCTAAGTGAAACCCGAGCTCGGGGACAAGCCATCACACCAAAGTCAAAAAAGATTGATACACGACAATCCTTTACCCAACTCCAGGTTCCTAGAGTGCGAACTGGAGTATAAACATACAAATACGTTTTCGAAGAGGGTGGATCCGTCCACCTAACGACTTCGCCCGTATCTGAACCAAGTTTGAGGAGGGTGGATCCGTCCATCTAACGACCTCACTTGTTAACTCAGGGTGGATGTGATCCGACCATCCACGATCCTGATACACCTTTCGCTCCCAGAGTGCGAGCGAAATCCAAAAAACATGCGACAGATGTGACTGACCGTCTGTTTACCAACTCAAAATTCCCAGAGTGCGAATTGGAGCATAAACATCAACTCTGGATTCCCAGAGTGCAAAACGGAGTATAAACATCAACCAACTCCGAATTCCTAAAGTGCGAAACGGAGTATAAACATCAACTCCAAATTCCTAGAGTGCGAATTGGAGTGTAAACACCAACTCCGAACTCCCAGAGTGCGAGTTGGAGTGTAAATGTCGACTCCAAGTCCCTAGAGCGTGGACATATAACTAAAACTTAAACCGGCGTAACCAACCGCCAGTAAACAAATGTAAATCCCCGGAGTGCGGATGTGATCATCGATAATCAAACGAGTGTGGTTGAACCACTCAATCTCCGCTTGTCTCAAACATCCATTCAGTGGCACTAAACTCAACATATTATAAGTGAGATGCAATCGCTGGCTGATGTTCTACAACTCGTCCCCAAGACTGGGGGGCAGAACTTTAGTATCGACCATTGAATGAGGCAATGCGACATCAAAGTTTAACTCACTTCCCGATCATGGATCGTGTCCGTAATTTCCGGACCTGACAAATAAAGACAAACTTGACTCAGAAGCTGAAACTTCACAAGTGCACTTCAAATATTGAAACACTTAAGTAAATGCACAATAACTGAGAAGAAGCCAAAAAACAAGAGTTTCATTTCTATTGTCTGTGAAAGAAATTCATATACAAGTTTATTCCAAAAAATTCCTACCAGCAGGGGCCGAACCCGCATCTACACACAGCATACGAAAGAAAAACAAAAGTAGATTCCTATCTATCTACCAAAAAATAAACCAAAAAAGCGTGTCTACTCTTTATTCTTTTTCGGCTTCCTTTTCGGTGTTGACCCACTGGAGCTGCCACTTATTTTTCTTTTTGAGCCTTTGCCTTTCGGCGGCTGATCTCCAGGAGGGGGCATGATATCAACTTCCTCATCCGAGCTCAAGTGCACAGGAATGTTCCCTGAAGGCGGAGTTGGAGGAACTGGATCGACTATAGGAGGCGGGATAGGCACGCTGGTGTCAATAACTGTACCACCAGGTGATATCATCCTTAATGGAGCCGGACCGGGTGCCGCCATCCCACCTCCAAAACTACCGTCATGAGCTACTGCCTCCATTTTAGCGTCAATTTCGGCCAATATTTCTTCTTCGTGGGTTGCTTGAGCCTCGTTGGGAGCATCAGTGGTAGGCATTGAAGAGCCGGCAACAGGTGCGCTTCCACCCATAATGAATGGTAGGTCCGTGAAAGGATCGCTATGATGACCAAGGAGTTCCTCCATCATCTGCTAATCAAAATTAAGCGTGCTTCCCTGCATTCCATCAAGTGGCGTACTTCTAGTTATGGTGTTTGCTTCGGTGACAATAGCCTCCTCGTTTGGTGTGATTCTTGAGTTGTAGGAGGCACGATCGGTGTGACTTCGGTCATTGGACAAAAGAAAAGGAAGGCTATCAGTAAAAAAATCAAATAAAGCTCTCGACCTTGAACAAGTATGAAGAATGTTCAGATTACCTTCCTCAGTTTGGCTTGTAGATGGCTGAACAGCTTCAGCAACTCGCTCTATAGCCGGAGATATCTACGGCTGATCCGGATTGTAGGCAGGAACAGCTTGGGGATCAACCGTAGGTAAGGGTTCAGGCTGGGTTGACACAAGAATTTCAGACTTGCATCGTGGTGTTCAACCACTGAGCCTTCTCCCACTTCTAAGTGCTGGGTGCTAAGCCTCTCCTTTTCATGAAGAATCATCGACTCGTGGAGAATCTTTCGTTCATCTTCACTCAGCAAACGATTCTCAAGCTCAAACTCATCGACTGACTCACCCAGATGCACCGCCTTCTCCTCCTCAACCAACCGGCCCCAGGCGTTGTGTAAATGTGTCGGGTAGTCGTCGAGCCAGGCTAGGCCTCTGTGCCTCAGCACGTTAGCATTGTAAACAATAAGGAGATCTTCAATATCGGCTTCTAGCCTGGACTCAACCGATTTCACCTCCTCCTCAACCTTAGTCTCCACCTCGCGGACCTTAGCCATGGCCGCATCCCATTCACCCCGAAGCAGAACTGCCTGTTCGCACGCCTCTTGGGTTGCATTGTTCTCGTCATCCCTTTCCTTGGCGATTTTGGAAAATTTAGCTTTAAGTTCGCCAAGTTCTCTCAGGGCAGCGTCCCGTTCGGTGGTGACTATAGTATTTCGGTGGCCCATCTCTTCCACCAAGGCAATATGTGTTTGCCTCAATCTCTCCATCGCCACATTCACCTCATCAGCCTTCTTGGTGGCCTCAATTTCAGATTTCCGAGAAGACCCGGACTCGGTATTGAGCACTTGGATGATTTGGTCCCTTTGAGCGAGTTCGGACTCCATCTTTTCAATCACTTTAGCTCGCTCAAAGGCCACCTTTGAAGCTTTTTCTGCAGCCTTCATCCACTCTCTATATTGGGCGTATATGTCATGAATGTAATCATGCATTATATTTTTAGCCTCCGAAGGGATTCTCTTTAGGTGAGGGGGAAGATGTAGCCGTCAAAGCAAATGTTTGGGAAATCTTTTTTAAGTTGGGCAATCTTTATTGCACCTTCCCCCGTGGGCTCGGTTATGACCTGCTCTGCAATTATGGGGGCCAAAGTTTCAGCTCTCTGGCAATGAGTTTCGGGCCTAGAAATTTGAGAAGATGGTCTGTGTCATGGAGGCTCTGATGGATGTGAAGCATGAGCAGGAGGTGGTGAGGGGATTCTAGGAGGTGGAGAACGGGACCTAGATCGGTATCTATAGTCTCTATCCCTATCCTGCTCGTATCTTTCTTGATTGGAGTATCTGCGATCGCGGTCTCTATCCGAATATTTCCTGTGGGACTCGTGGTAAGTGAAGGACTTTCGAGCTAAACGGAGGCTCCCTAACATCGATCCTCTCCCAAACATCGTACCTATAAGTGAGAAACGAAAGAAAAGTTAGTGATCTCTTGAATTGAACAATTTATGATCGAAAATCGTGTAGTGCCGTGAAGTGTATGTATGTGCAACCCCTCGACCAACCGGAAATGTCGGCCACACTTATAGCAAGCGACTCGCTTAGATCAAGAGCACTATCAAGCTCCTCCAACCTGGTGTCATATTGCAACGACACATAATCTGGAGTCGGAATATCGGCAAGCCCTTCAAAAGGACTCTTTGTTGGCGAGGGAGGAGCCTCCTAGATTCTAATACCGGGGGCAGGCAAAGAAACCACAACTGATTTCCACCTCGGAGACTTAGGACGTTTATAAGCTACGGCCTTGCCTTTTCTTCTTCCTCCGATCACTTGGAATCTGGCCGAAGACCCGGCAACAAGCTCATCATCCGTGGGCGTTCTCTCTTCTTCGTCTCCTTCAGTTACTATGACCCCGGGTGTTTTGCGCTTCAACTTCTTTTTCTTCGAAGTTGCCTTCAGTGTCCCTTCGAGCCTTATGCTTTGTCTCTGCTCGATTAGACCAACGATTCTCAGATTTCTGTCAATTAGAACCAAATCGATGTCCCTCATGTCACTTGGAACTTCTTGAAGGACTCGCACTATTTCTTTGAAATACCCACCTTCATGTCGTGAAATTGCGGCTGTAAAAAAAAGAAGGGAAGTTATTAGTTTTATATCAACTACTATCATCTGGATAACTCTTCAAGAATACTGTAACACTTACGTCTGACAAGCCATCGGCTGGCAAATACTGGGGGCACCGAACGTAGAACCACTCTGTTTTAAAGTAACTCAGCCTTGTCTAAGATCCAGTAACTACTTGGCAGTTCCTGACCGATTCCAGGAATGTGAAGGACAGACTATCTCCCATACTCTTGAAGTTAAAAAGATATTTGATTTCTGTTGGAGCCGGTGGCCGAAAGAGATACTCCATGAATACAATGAATAAGCTATTCTACAAAGCATATACATTGGGATGTAGTTGCGATGGGGCGATTCCGAGAAAAGACAACACTTCTCTAATATATTTGTTGAAAGGAGGAAGTGTTCCCGCTGCGAACGCATGACGATTGAAGGCAGTAAACCCAAGCGTGCGGTCTATCGTTTGGTCCCGGTAATAGTACATCGTCCAATGACAAACCATGCGTTAGGCATATTCGTCCCAACATGTCTTTAGAGACATTGGACGGTACATAATCTTGGGGATTACAGATGAACGTAGCATTAGGTAAGTTGTCTGGAGCTGGGTCTATAACTTCGGCCGCGATGGCCGGAATCTCTAGGACGAAAGAAGATGAATCCTGAAGCTCTTGCTGTTGTGTACTTGTTGATTCCATAGCTAATCAACTTATTAAAAACCATCATTAGATGATAATAAGCCCATGTGTTCCCCAGTGTTAAGTGCATAAATGTGTTGTGCAGTGCAGTGCTACATATTACTTGAGAAATTCTACAGAGTTTGAAGATATATTCGAACGACGAGACTTTGAAATTCAACTGGAGTGACCGTCATCGCTGACCATCACTACCATGCCATCCAAACATTAAGACCGATCTGAGTTTAAGTTTGTTAAAATTGTGCTCAGTTACAAGTTCCATCGACGAGCTTCGAAGGGCAGTCAAATATGCAGTGAAACGGTCAAGTCCAATTATGCAAGATTGAAGCTCGTCGGAGTCACGTGTTCAAATGTACAAGAAATATCAAGTTCATCAAGGTTCAACTCGCATCGGCCCAAAAGTACACAGTTTGTATCGGTCAAAGGCCTAGATTTCGTATCGATCGGGGCCAGCAATTCCGAATCGACCCATAATGGCCATTTCGTGTCGATCATTTAGCACCTATTTCATATCGATCTTGAGTCGTCAACTTCGCATCGATCAAACGACTCCGCCTCATATCGAGGCACCAATTTCGTATCGATCGGGATTTGTCGGCTTCGTATCAATATCGATTCGGAGTGATCAATACTAGGTTGGCATCCCTTAGTCGATACGAAATTAGAGCAGGCGATCGAAGTGAAGGTGGTCGATACAAAATCCAAGAATGAAAGATCGATACGAAATCTAAGGTAAGAGATTGATACGAAAATTTCAGTTGAGACCGATACGAAACAAAAAGTCTTTTTCCCCAATCCATCGATACTAAATCAAGGCAACACTTCATCTTCTCCAAAACCACTCAGATGGCATCTCCTCCCTCCTCGACCTCGTGACGATCGCCTCCGGCCACCACATCGTCAGAACCAGTCACGGAGGAAAGTGGGACGGCATGGAATTCTAAGTCTCATCGTCTTTCGATACAAGTTCGTGGCTTATTTACCTAGTTTGGGTAATTAATTAGAAGGATTAAAACTCGGTTCGGTTCGAAGCCAAGAATGATATCTTGATTTTGTAAAGTCTGGAATGATGCGAAGGCAGAAGAAAATAATAATAAGTAGATGAATTCGGCTAAGTCCAAACGCTTATATATGGACCCAAGTAGTGAAGGGAAACGATTGGCCTCCCAGTTGTCTCAACCGGTAGACACAGGTTTCTCCCATGATCGATACGAAAGGAGCTATTCATATCCATCAACTAGAGTCTTATAGATATACGGCTCCATCATAAACGCATCGATACGAACTTCTATATTCGTATCCATCAACGTATAGCCCATGAAGACTCATATCCATCGATACGAATAATACCCAAAGGACCAGCTGCTATATTCATATCCATCATAAGTCCCTTGATACGAAGATCACTGCAAAATAATATTTGGACAAATCAACTCTATCGATACGAAACACCAATCTCGTATCCACCAACTTCGAGACCGAAGACTTCGTATCCATTGATACAAAACATCTCCGAAGACTGTCCATTTCATATCGATGGCCATCGATACGAAGCATGCATTCCAACTTCTCAAATCGATCCAGGAGAGGATCGATGCGAAAGAAACTACTTAAAATGACTATCGATCGTTGCTACAACTCGAATTTCACGGCGATTCAGGAGAGGATCGATACGAAATTCGATACAAAAAAATGACAATAACTCGTGAACGTACGAGGGTTAACGAGAGTCAGGTTAACATACATACATGTATAACGGGTTAACGTCCAATTTTTAAAATTCATAGGAATTGAATACTCACTTGACAACAATTACAACAAACAACAGTTTGCTATCATTCAACACTCAGTTACAACAGTGCACAGTACAACAATTGGCGGCCAACAATTCATTATTTATATTACTAAAGATCGATCAAACATTACATCTTTCGACGAAAAGACAACTACCGGTCAACAAGTTAGATAAAACTATTCAGAATAGAGATTGCGGCTTTTCAAAGCACGTCATGTTTTCACAAGATGTACTTTGGGGGGCAAATGTTATCCCGCCTTTTGGCAAGGCCGTGATACCAAGAATTTAACTGGAAAACGAGGACAGTCCGTCCCGAAGATCGGTTATACGCAGGCTCACTATGGATATCGACGAATTTTGTCCGAGTCCGAATCAAGCTACAATTGACAAGACATGACAAACAAAGCTATGAAAGCCAACGTTCCAAATTTCAAGTCAATTCGAGTTCGTGTGCTCAAGATATGGTCGATGCAAGCCAAAAAACACATCAATTCGTATCCATCAGGGGAATATGCTTATTCATATCGATCTATTCGAATCCATCAGCAAACAACTCCACTTCGTATCAATCAGCAGTTGTCTTGTTCGTATCCATCGAGGATGGCCTTCTTCATATCCATCGAAAGGCAGGCTCACTTCGAATCGATCAGCTATTGCCCCTTTCGTATCTATCGGCTGCAATACAAGTGTCTAGTTCGTGTCGATCAAACATCATACATACTCTGTATCGATCAACCACAGATTGATATGAAATAGCCACTTCCCATCGATACGAACAGAACAACGCAATCGATCGATACGAACCAGGCAGCGCAACCGATCGATACGAACAGAGCAATGCAATAGATCGCTGCGAACGAGGCAACGCTCTTCGACACGAACAAGGCGCAAATAAGGGAACGACTCGATTAACGTGACGCAAAAAGTGGATCAAAACCTACAAGCACGTGCCAGGATCGATTCGAATAGATCGATACGAAGGCATCGATTCGAACGCAACAACCCACCGAAGAACTCCATTTCGAATCGATCATAACTTGCAATCCACAAGTCCAAATGCTACGAAATTTTCATAGGAGCTTACGTACGAGCTAAGCAATGCTCATGCCGAGTTTCGACTCGATTGGGTCAAATCCTGATCGATACGAAATCCATTCGTATCGATCAAGGATAGGGCCGAAACTTCATGGGATCGATCGTGTGGGCCCACCCACGTGCTAGAAGAAGTCTCCCTAGATCTGAGCGAGATATTTGCAGCCTACGCCTATAAATAGCATCCCAGAGCCTACAGAAAAGGGATCTTTTGGCTCATTGACGTCCATACTCTGCCAGAAACACTTTTGCGCTTCAAGGCTGCTGCTGTATTCGAATTTCACTGTTATAATCCGTTGTAATCTGCTGTTATCCGCTGAAATTAGTTGTAATCATCAAAGAAATATCAATAAAGTCATCAATTTCATAGTGGACATAGGCAATATGCTGAACCACTCTAAATTCCTATGTTTCTGCGTATTTTTATCATTTGTTTTTGAAGTGTTTGTTAGATAATCCTCTTTTTCCATTTAATTTCTTCATTTTTATCTCTTCAAACTCTTCCGAAGAGTGTTGTGCCCAATTTTGGTACAAACACCTACCATAAACATATGCAATATAAATACCATGACAACCTTATGCAATCAGGTAACAAGATGAAACCCAAAAGTAATGTAACAAACATATGCAACAGAATAAAGAGAATATTCTAAAATAAATGCTATGATCCAACATTTTTCAAAATACTTCCAAAATTTAGAACTAAATGCCCGGGTTTTATATTCAAAATTTATTTTCGAATTCCTAAAAAAAGAAGCAAATCAAAAACCGAGATCAAAATGTCAAGTAGGGGGTCCTCCTAACAAAACATGTTAAACTCTAGAATCAAAATAATATGGAGTTCCAATGGAATTCCTATTCCTCCTAAAACAGCAACTAGAGCAACCAATCTATTTATTTCTCAAATTTTTTTCAAAAATCACTTTTCAAAATCATCAGGATTTAAGTCCTAAAATAACAATTTAAAAACCTTGGTTTATAAATTTTAACTCTGTAAACTATGGTATATAAGATCACCCAATCAATCAATTCAATCAAACCAATCATAATTTGTAAAGGAAAAATCTAACACTTAACATTACTTAAAGTGTCAAATGACTTACAAATAAATCTAAACTTAGGTTTAAAACTTTCTCGATTGCCTAAGAATATAAATAATTTCCTAAGCATACCATTTTGCTCATCAGCCTTTGGTTATTGCTTAGAGGATTACCTATGCTCCTTCACACAAAATCGAAAGTCACTTTTTAAAATTATTGGTTTCTTAATTATACCAATATTTCTAAATCACTTTAATTTGCATTTATTATTTTATTCAATACAAAAATCATTTATGAATTATTTCATAAATTTTCACCTAAGTTTAAAAATATTTTATAAAGTCATCTCTTTATAAAACACCAAATAATAACTTATTCTGCCTTATTTACTCGTATAATACTTTTATGTATCCTAAGAGTACATACAAATACAAATTTTATTTTACTTTTCACAATTTAGGTGAAGATCTAACTAAAATTTGGGTCTTTTAAAATTGAGCCAACCTCTCGACCTCTTTAACTTAGACTGTTAAAATGGACGATGTTTATGGGTTGATCCGAAACAATAAATAGTTTACACCACTTACATGTTTTAAACCAAAGCTATTGTTTTAATAAACGAATGTCTATTTAAACTTTCCTATCTAACCTAACCTATTCAAATCAGTGTTAAATTATCCCTTATCTTCTCTGAGGGTAAAAAATCATTTATCAAAAAAATCTTTTATCAAAAATACTTTTTATTTGGAAACCAATTCCATTTTAGAGAACTAAAAAAACTAATTAAGCATAGAACATATATTTCTTTTATGAAATAACTTCAAACAATTTTATTTACTAAAACTCACTTTGGGTTCATATGGATTTGAACTCGTTTCGATCGCACAATGATGTAGAATAATTTACTATGTACTCCACAATGTTTGCCTAAGCGAACATCCGATCGTCACTTTAGAAGATTATTCAAATTACCATAAAACTAACCGAAATGTTTTTTCTCGAACTATCCCAACGAAAATGCATTCAATTTAAAATTTCTTTTCAAAAATATTTATAGTTCATAAATATTTCCAAATAATACCACTATTACTTTTCTTAAAATCTTTTGAAATCGTTTTAAATAAGTCCAGGATTTAAATTTTCCAAAAACTCTTTTAAATGTTATTTTGGAAGACAAATCTATAATACTAAGTGTACTAAAACAAGGGAAAAAAACAAATGTCATTTTAAACATCATTTACTAAAAACCCAAAATAGTTTCTCATTTAAAAACCATAATTTATAAACTAAAAACAATATTTTTTATCTCAAAGGATAAGAATACAATTTAAATACCTTTATAAATTTTTAAAACAATGTTAATTGTCCTAGGGGATGATTTATAATATTCTTTTATAAATCTAAAGCAATATTAATTATCCCGAAAGATAATTAATCAAATTTACAATTTCCTTTGATAAAAAAATCAATTATCTTTAATAAAATAGTTAATTACTTCCAAAACACTTTCATCAAATCAGTTAATTTACTTTGAACTCATTTCTTAAATCAATCAATTGACTTAAAATATTATTTATTAAAAGGTTTATTAAATCTAAATAATCATTAATTAAAATGAATAATTAATCTTAAATCTTATTAACTAGAATGATTAAAAAAATAAACACTATTAATCAAAATAGTAATTAAATTCAAAATGATCATTGGTTAAAATAATTAATTACATTTCAAATGTCATTGATTAAAATGATTTAGTTAAATTCAAACATCAGTAATTAAGTTGATTAACTTAATTTCAAAACAATATTATTTAAAACAATTAATTAAATTTAGCTAATCATAAAATGATTAATTAAAGTTCAATATCAATAATTTAATTGATCTAATTAAATTCAAAACATTAATAAATATTAATTAATTTTAAACATCATTAGTTAAAATGATTAATTAATTTAAATTATCATTCATCAATATGATTGATGAATTTTAAACATGTGAAAACACAAGCTCAAGCTCAGACACATACACAAGAGTTTAGCGGATGATATTCAATAAATGATGGTATAGCGAAAATCGCTATAACGACACTTAAACAGTTTAAATGGAATATCAAGATTAATTTCTATTAAACATCCATTTTCCAAATGGAAATTCAACCAAACAATAAGTCAAAAAATTTAACTAACATCTAATCAATCAACACTAGTTTATAGCATCATAGACATGGTATAGCAAATTTGAATGTGAGTTAAACTCATATTTAAATAATTCTCCTTCATTATAATTAAATTTTCTCAAATATTTATCCTTAGTTAGATTATATTAAACAACTTTTTATTAATAGTTTACTTACAGCTTAACACTATTAAAAGATGACTTTGAACTTAACTCTTTCACTGACACCTTATAATCAAACTATGAAACTTAATTCACAAGGGGTTTATTTTAAGGTTCCCTAATTCCTATCTGCCCAATCTGTACCTTACTAAGGAAAATTTCTTATGAACTATTCAATAATAGTTAATGCTCAAACTGGACGAGCATAACTAAACAAATCCTATGTGATAACAATAAAATATTATCATTTCCTAATAATCAACTCATTAATATAGCTATATTAATTTTTTAAAATCACCCTTTTATATATATATAAAATATATTCCTAGGTAAAATTATTTTATTTACCATTTAAAACAATACTGTATCGGTAGGTCTATTCAAATGTTTAGGAATGCCTATCGATAACGCTGATCAGACGCATCGACCAGAATTCATATACCACTCAACGGATCAAACAACACAATATAAAACATTTTTATAACACTAAAAAATTCACACTCAATATATATATATATTATATTTATTTATTTATACTCTCAGGCTTATCCTAAGACATTACTAATCTTATCCTTAGAGAGTTTACACCACCAGGGCCTACGGGTTCGCTAAACCTAAGCTCTGATACCAACTGTGACGACCCATCTTTCTAATCCCTGGGAATGACACTTAATACATCCTTGGTATTCGTGCACCATTGCTAAGCATTCGAAATATAAGTTGTCATAGGGAAAAGTAAATAACAAAAAGAACAGAATAGAAAAACCTCACAACGGAATGATTACATATAATATAAAATGATATAGTATAAAAGGTTATTCCTTATATGGAGTTATCAGAGTTATACAAAAGTACTACACCTAATAGATTGGCAGTTATTCATTCTGAGTTTACATTTTTTAGATACCAAAAATACCAACTTAACCATACATCGGAAATAAAAAACTAGATAACCATGGAGCCGCCTGCTCAATCACTGTCTTCAAAGAGCTCTAAAGAAAAACTTGCTATTCTCGAACTACTCAAATATAATTAAGTACCCAAGAGTTTAGGGAAAATAAAAAAAATTCGGGTCAGACAATATGTCTAGTATGAGTAAAACTCTGAAATAAAAGGGTGTGTATTTAACAATAATATGTGAGACCATGCCGCTAATACAGAACGGGTTTTCTCCTACATAAACAACAACCAAACATAAGGATGGAAAAGAACAATAAGAAACAATCCAAACATGGATGATGGGCAAAAATAGTATAAAGATCCAGACTTGAACGAATGGAAATAGTCTAAACAAAAACCAAACAGGACAGATTGGATAAAGCAAGATAAACATTCAAACTTGATAGAATAGACAAACCTATAATTAAACATCATGAAGAGTGGTTGACTCTTCCCGTTGGAATTACAAAAAATATATTTGAAGGTTCAAATCAAACAAGTAAAGGAAAATCTCCAACAAATGACTAGGACGGTGCATCCCCCTTAAAAGAAGTATACCTCTAGAAATAAACTTGAAAACCCCAGGAACTCCAAGGCGAACCCCACCAATCCTTACCGAGAATCCGAGCATTTCACATCTAAATGCGCAAAACATAATCCAATCTTGATGAGATGTGAAAATACCCTAATGGGCGCTACCCCACATAAATTGGCCCTTAAAAACACGCGCTTTGATTTAGTCATTTTTGACAAAGGATAACAAAGCTCAACGGAGTAAACATCATCTTAGAATGACGAAAAATAAAGAAGCTGAAGTTATCGGTAGTTGGGAAACCAACTACCAAGGATATAAAACGATCGTACATGGAAATTAAGTCTTGTATACCCATCACCACTCGTTAAATTCAAACTTCTACTATTCCCAGGTTAACAATAATGGCAAACAAGTCAAGGTAGTGTTACATCAAAGTCATGTCTCACAATCCTTCTTTACTTTCAGAATAGTGACAAGTCTATGTTTTCGATGTTTAGTGTTAAGCATGCAAATAAATCGTTTCTATATAAGTGATATCGCTTTACGGAAATTAATTCATTTCCATAAACGAATCAAACTTTTTCATTTAAAAACCGAATTCGTGCTTGGTTTCACATTACAAGTATTAGCTTTAAAACACTTAGTTAAAAAAGTTTACTAACTTTGAACATCGTTATAAAAAGGATATAATAACTTAAAACATCCTTATTACATTTATTAATCAATTTTAAAACTTCATTAATTTAGTTGATTGATTGACTTCAATAGCCTTTAATTCAAAAGAAGTTAATCACCTTTAAGCACCATTAATTTAATTAATAAATAAAAATTGATTATAATTAATTAAATTAAATAAATAATTTATCATTAATTAAAATGAATAACAAAGTCAAAACATCCTTGTTACTTTGATAAATTCACTTTTAAACTTCATTAATTTAAATGATAAATAAACTTTAAATGCCTTTAATTGACAATGGTAAATCACTTTTAAAACATTACTAATTCAATTAATTAGTAATATTTAAATATAATTAATTAAATTAATTAATAAATAATTAAATATTATTTAAAATGATTAACAACTTTAAAACATCATTAAAGGAAAGATTACTTAAAGTAAAAACATATAGAATTAATTTAAAAATCATTAATTAAAAAGATTAATTAATTTAAAAACATCATTAGAAAATTGATTAATTAACTTTAATCCATCATTATCGAATGATTAGTTATTATTAAACATCATTAAATAAAATTATTAATTAATTTAAATAATCATTGACTAAGTAATTAGTTAAATTTAAAACACATCATTAATAAGTTAATTAGTTAACCTTAATCCTCATTAATTAAATAATTAATTAAATTAAATAATCATCATTACAATGGTTAATTACTTTTGAAATCATTAATAATTTTTTTTCTTAACTTGTAAAACAATTCCAAGCACGATAGTGAAACCAAACGGTTTCGATAAATGGTGATTTTTGAAAGTGCCGATATAGCAACTATCGCTATAGGGGCAGTTTGGTAAATAAGTTTATGTCATTGTCAATATAACCAATCATCATATAGCAAGGATATGAGCACATGTACATGGTAATTTATAGTGAAACAACATTTTTTTTGAAACAACATATACATGGTAATTTACTGTGAAACAACATGTACTAACAATTTTATTAACTTTAACTACTAACTTTTCTTATAGCTAACCACATGCTTACTAACTTTCAAACACGACAACTTTTCAAAGCATAAACCAAACAACAACCAATACATTATCCAATACAAACTACAAGAATTAATTAGCTACTAATATGAACATGAATATAGTTTAAAAACTTTGGTTTTGAGGGTGAAGTTTTACTCAACATAAAGCTTCCAAACTAACTCCAGCCTTTACTAACTCTAGCCATCCACCTAGATCCAAGCTCTACTTACTAACAAATCGACTTAGAGGACCAAGATGGAACCTTTTTGGGTCTTCGATGGGCTATTTTGGTTCGGCCTAAGGCTTAGTGGGCTCGGCCATGATGACTTAAGGGACATGGGGCTTTGTTTTTGAATGTAGAGTGAAGTAAAGTGATGTAAGGGGTTTTAGACTTGGTTTTTGGAAGGTATAACTAGTTTTTCAATTATGGAAATAATATTATAAGCCATGGATAATAACATGTATATATGGAAGAGAGTGGAAATGAATATGGAGACGAAGATTGAAAGTAGAAAAATGGGTGGAGATGGATGTATTTACAGGCATAGGAAAGTAGTGGAATTACTAAACTAGCCTTAGCATTAAACAATAATAAAGTTGTCATGACAGCTTCAACACAATAACTCCCCTCTCTCTTAGTTTTCCACGTTGGTCACCCCTCCCATAACCCAAATCAAGGAAGGCAATGCCTTGTACTAACCTAGGGTGTTTAGGTTATGGTTATGTACTTAGGTTAATTAGGTTTTATTTTATATTTTTAAGACAAATCTTGTTTTATTTTAATCTAAGCAAGCGTTATTTATTTTAACCCCATCATTAACTTATTATATGACATATGTACATGTGTGTGCATGTGTATATGAGTTATACAAAATGTGCACAATGTTTTCGACGACTTTCCGATGCCGAAAATTGAAATTTCGGAAAATGTTTTTCTATTTTTATTTGAACTAATTATTTTGGTTAACATATTTTGAAAATGATTTCAACATCATTAATTATTTTTTAAAAGGTGTTTATTTGGTAATTAAAATCCATTATTTATATATTTAAAAATGATTTAAATATTCAAATACAAAGTGATTAATTTACTGGTCGTTACAGAATTCTGACCAAAACCAAATTTCGTAAGTCCTAATGTGATATAGTTTTGACGAAGAGAATTGGTGTAAATAACTTTCACTACTGGGTAACGCTTAACAATGTAAAATTAGATTTTAACGAAACCAAGTAAGCAGTAAATTTGGCCAAAATGTCAAACCACCTTCTAAATTATGTATGAACGTTAATATTTGAACTGCTCGATATTAATCGCTAACCAAATTTACAATTAAAGTCACGACCGAAACGTTGAATACTCCTTTAACCACCTAATTTAATTAATTGATAATTATTATAAATTAATAAAATTAATTAATACCGATGAAATATTAATTATAAAATTTTATTTGATGTGTTGAACAAAATTAAATAGTATGTTTATAATAGTTATAAATATACTGAATGATATACGATATTAGTAAGCATTTAAATGTTGGAATTTTTTGATCATCATTAAGAATGTCTAAAGCCTTAATTGTAGCATATATATCTGGCCTTCAATGGCATTACTATTACCGGCCATATGATGGCCAAGAGATATCAGTTTTGAACTAATAAAAGTGTGAAGGCCCGTATCTCCGTACCCTTTGAGTCGACAATAAATCACACGTGTCCAACTCAAATTGAATGGAAATACAAAATATTTAGGGGTGAAGAAGAAAAAGAGATAGAAGAAAACAGAAACAATAACACAGAATCTCACAATCGTGGCGGAACAAAATATAATATATAATAACAGATCTTTATACAAAGAAAATGTAACTGTAATATACGTACAATCATTAGAGTACAATAATCAACAATCAATCTGGACAGTTATAATAACTTGTCCTCACATGTGCTGAATATATAGCCTACACACAGTGGAATATAATCAAGTACGTGGAATACGCCTGAGACTCCTCCAGCTCGTCTCCTGAGCTCCATAGCATCCTAACCTAGATCTGTAATGCTCTGTCCGACTCGAGCATTATAAATAAATAACACCCGAGTCAGTCTGGAAAACCAGCGTGAGAAAACACACTCAATTTAAATTATTACTGTTATCAAAATCCTTTGTAAAACAAAGGTATCTCGTAAGACCACGCCACACATAAATACGACGGGTTTTTACCTTACGATAACCAAGACATTTTATATCAAAATCATTTGATATTATAATAGTGTCTATAGAAAATAAACTATAAAATAGCTAAAATAATTGCATCTCACATTTCAACATAGTTGGGCACATCTAAAATCATACAGGCTCATAGTGGATATTAGATTCCATACAATGACAGGGCTACTAGGTACCGTCCGCCACAGTACATAAAAATGTACCAAGATTGAACCTATCGATCCCTGCCAACACAAGACCGGCCTACCCCTTACTGGATAGTACCGAATATGATCACCACCAATGGGCCCGAAACCCATACAAATGAAAGTGATGATAGATGTCCACTCTAGATGAGTGATGATCATACCCTAATGGGAGCGACCCACATAGTCTTGCTGCATCTCCCCTATTTTAGTCATTCTCGATTGATGAGGCTTGAGTCTACGTATTACCTTAAGAATAACATTCATATATGGAATGCTAACACTGGCTTCCAGGCAATGATGACATGATAGCATTCATCCATACAAGTCATTCTAGGTCTGAACAAACCGAATCTCCAAGATCACCATCTTCATTGTCTTCATGATATCACAATTCGTAACGCACAAATCAGATCGAAGTGGTTTTCAGATAATTAAATCTGATCCCGGTCTCTTCGAAACGATTAACGAATTTGGCCAGATTTGATAGTCAGTTATTTAACTATCAAATTACACACATAAATGGTCACTAGGCCCAATTTTATAAATCTTTCAAAACATTCATTTCAAAACTATCTTTAGAAAGATATATATTCAACTTTCTTCTAGCATTCCAATATTTGAAAAACAATTTCAGATACTTATTGTTAACCCGCCTTTTGGCAAGGCCGCGGACAGACGGATTTAACTTAAACAACTTCACAACTATCGAGACTAAAGTATGATGGATTCGGTTTAAAATGATGAAGTTCATTTGAATATGTCGTTGGGAAAAGGAGTGGAGAAACTACATGGCTCGGCCTAGGCAGTTTGACAGATATTGCTCGGCATTGGGATGGTTCGGCGTTGGAGGCTGTTCGGCATAGAGGGATCGTTCGGCACTGAACGAGTGCTCGACATTAGAAGGATCGTTCGACATAGAAGAATGTTCGGCACTGGACGAGCGTTCGGCATAGAGAGTTCGTCGTTCAACATTGGAAGGAGCGCTCGGCATTAACCAACATTCGGCATCTGGAGACGTTCGGCATTGGATGGATCGTTCGGCATCAAGGAGCGTTCGGCATTGGAGGGGTCATTCTCACCTCGCTCGGCATTGCACCTCGCACCTCGATACCTCTGCACCTCGCACCTCCATACCTCGCACCTCTATGTCTCGGTACCTCACACCTCCATACCTCGCACCTCCATGTCTCGGTACCTCACACCTCCATACCTCGCACCTCCATACCTCGGTACCTCGCACCTCCGTACCTCGGTACCTCGCACCTCCCAACGTTCGACATGAGGAGATCGTTCGACATTCACACCTTGTTCGGCATTCAGCGTTCGGCATCTATGGATCAGCATATGGAGACCACTCCATTTAGGCTGAGGTACTCGGCTGCCAGGCCCACCAGGGAAGTACAACTCATCTTTGTCTATAAATATAGAGGCAGGGGCACAGTAAAAGGGGATCTTCTTTCTACTCTCCCACTTTCTCTTTTCTAAGGCTAAGGCAACTCTGCCATTTTGTAACTGTAATCGATTATTACAGCAATAAAAAGTAAACTTCTGGAGTGGACGTAGGCCGGAGTTAGCCGAACCACTATAAAATCTGTTGTTCTTTACTGCTTTCATTTTAGTTTTAACTGTTCTTCACATTATTACTCTCTACATACATTCTATCTCTGAGCTGTGACTGGTATTTGGTGCTTTCATCAAGATTTGGGGGTTAGTGACCAATTTTGGCGCTAACACTTTGGTGCTTTCACTGAGAAATTGAAACACTCAGGAATTTTGGAGTTAGGAACTTGGATCTTAGAAAGCAATGGCAAGACCACCAACGAAGAGGCAAGCAGTGGAAAGGAGCAATCAGGAAGGAAGTCAAGCGGAATCTTCTGGAGCTGGAGAGGGTCATGCATCCATCTACATAACTCGGGACGAGATGCAAGTGATGATGAATTCTATGCAAGAGCAGATGATGAAACAGCAAGAGGAGATGATGCAGGCTCTTCTTAGGCAATTTGGACAACCAGGAACTGCAGGTGCTCAAAATCATGGAGCTGGACCAGAGGAACTCAACCAACTGACAGATGGAGTGAATCAGCAAGGGGCAGCTCCCAATCAACAAACAGTTAACAATCTAGATGGACCTAGACTTGGGGGCACACCACCAGGTAATGCTGGACCAGTTCATGGAGGGATACCGGATGATGCTACGCGGCCTAGCGTCGATAGGAATACAGGAGTACGTGATGAAGAATATGTGCCAGAATTCCCTCGGGGACTTGGGGGGCAGTCTGGATTGGTTGGAAACACTGGATTGGCTGACATCATCAGGCGGACTATTCACGGAGGTCTGACAAACAAGGATTCAGAGGGAGTTAACAAAAGTCCGTTTACCTGGAACATCAGGACAGCTAGGAATCCGCCCGATTTCAAACTACCCACTTTGGAAGTATACAACGGGAAGACGGATCCCACCGACCACTTGATGAGGTACACTAGGCATATGGAAGTGCTGGGGGCAACGGAGGAGGTTATGGCCCGATGTTTCCCCCTGTACTTGACTGAAATTGCTGCTATGTGGTTCAGACAGCTGGAGGATGGATCCATTGGAACATGGATAGAACTGGTGGACAAGTTCTTAAGTCAGTTTCGAGTTCACATAAAAAGGCCAAAGAACGTGATGACGCTAACGTCAGTCAAACAGGGGGCAGATGAATCGCTCAGGACATTCTTAACTCGATTTAATGCAGCAGTCGCTTCGGTGGATCGGCCAGATCCATCAATGGTTCTGATGGCTGCGGTATCAGGAGTCAGAGATAACTCGGATTTCAAAGTATCATTGGTACGAGACCCACCGTTGGATCTTGGGGAATTCTTTCATGAAGCTGAAAGATTTCTTCGACAAGAGGATGCATGTTTGGACATGAGGCAAAAGGAAGTAAACACGACTAAGGATGGAGGACTACCCGGTAAAAGCTCCGGTGGGGGCGAGGATAAAGGTAAAAGGAAGCGCTGGGGAGAACCAAAGTTCTCCACTTACACAGGATTGAATGCAACGTTGGAACGGATTTTCTTAGATACTCGAGATCGCCTTTCTTATCGAAGGCCAGCAAGGAGGGAACCCTCAGAACGAGAAAGGGCGTCAGGAAGGCACTGTCTTTTTCATGACCTGGACGGGCATGACACTAACAGCTGCCGGCATCTAAAGGATATAATCGAGGAGCATATAAGGAATGGTCAGTTGCGACAGTATGTCGGAACTCGGAATGCGGCGGTGGAACAGGAGCAGCCACCGCCTACCTTGAACGACGAGGGCATGAGGCCCAGGAATGGTGGCCGATTGGTCATCAACTAATTTTAATGGTTTGGAATAAGTAACAAACTCCGGGCAAACGGTTAAATCACTTACTCATGTACGGGGTCGGAGATAACCCTCAGGCATGCTTTGAGATGATGGCTTACCGAGACGCCCGGGTTTGTGAAATCTATTTTTTCCTTTGACTTGGACATTTGCTTTTTCTGGTTTGGTTTAGGAGTTTGGTTTGAACTCCCTGTTTTGCTCATTTTCTGGTTTGGATGTTTGTTTTTTGATATGGATTTCTGGTTTTCTATTTGGATTTGGATTTCGGATTGGATTTTGATTGGGTTTTCTCTGGATTTTTGGCTAAAAGGTCGTCGAGTATGGACTATGCTCGGCAAGGGTCCGGAGAGACTAGAATTCGGCCTAGGACTTAGGCCATATATTATCGGTTACTATTTTAGATCGTCGAGTATGGACTATGCTCGGCAAGGGTCCGGAGTGACCAGGATTCGGCTTAGGACTTAAGCCACGGCATTCTTCGACGTTCAGGGACACTGAACCATGAACACCATGGAATTACTTAACGTAGGTCGTCAAGTGTGGATTGCACTTGGCAAGAACCCGGAGAGGTTACGGATTTGGATATTGGCTATGAATAGCTAAGGATTCAGACAAGGACCCGGAGCGGTCCCGGATTTGGATATCGACCCGGAGAGGTTACGGATATGGTTGTAGGTTATTGGATATGGAAGGATTGGAACTCGATAGTCGGGTTCCGATGGATGTGGAATTGGATAAGGACTTGGTCACAGGATAAGAATCGGACATCGACTCGGAACAGTCGCGGAAATGGATCAGGATATGGACATGGCACTCGGATAAGATGGCTTGGTAATGGATTGGATTATGAATCAGAAAATATGGATGTGGATAACATACATACTTAGGATATTGGACTTGAGGCTATTCAAAACACACCTTTCACAGCAAGGCATGTTTTGGGGGGCAAGTGTTAACCCGCCTTTTGGCAAGGCCGCGGACAGACGGATTTAACTTAAACAACTTCACAACCATCGAGACTAAAGTATGATGGATTCGGTTTAAAATGATGAAGTTCATTTGAATATGTCATTGGAAAAAGGAGTGGAGAAACTACATGGCTCGGCCTAGGCAGTTTGACAGATATTGCTCGGCATTGGGATGGTTCGGCGTTGGAGGCTGTTCGGCATAGAGGGATCGTTCGGCACTGAACGAGTGCTCGACATTAGAAGGATCGTTCGGCATAGAAGAATGTTCGGCATTGGACGAGCATTCGGCATAGAGAGTTCGTCCTTCGGCATTGGATGGAGCGCTCGGCATTAACCAACGTTCGGCATCTGGAGACGTTCGGCATTGGATGGATCGTTCGGCATCAAGGAGCGTTCGGCATTGGAGGGGTCATTCTCACCTCGCTCGGCATTGCACCTCGCACCTCGATACCTCTGCACCTCGCACCTCCATACCTCGCACCTCCATGTCTCGGTACCTCGCACCTCCATACCTCGCACCTCCATGTCTCGGTACCTCCCACCTCCATACCTCGCACCTCCATGTCTCGGTACCTCACACCTCCATACCTCGCACCTCCATACCTCGGTACCTCGCACCTCCGTACCTCGATACCTCGGTACCTCGCACCTCCCAACGTTCGGCATGAGGAGATCGTTCGGCATTCACACCTTGTTCGGCATTCAATGTTCGACATCTATGGATCGGCATATGGAGACCACTCCATTTAGGCTGAGGTACTCGGCTGCCAGGCCCACCAGGGAAGTCCAACCCATCTTTGTCTATAAATAGAGAGGCAGGGGCACAGTAAAAGGGGATCTTCTTTCTGCTCTCCCACTTTCTCTTTTCTAAGGCTAAGGCAACTCTGCCATTTTGTAACTATAATCGATTATTACAGCAATAAAAAGTAAACTTCTGGAGTGGACGTAGGCCGGAGTTAGCCGAACCACTATAAAATCTGTTGTTCTTTACTGCTTTCATTTTAGTTTTAACTGTTCTTCACATTATTACTCTCTACATACATTCTATCTCTGAGCTGTGACTGGTATTTGGTGCTTTCATCTGGATTTGGGGGTTAGTGACCAATTTTGGCGCTAACACTTATCCATAATAGGATATTTTTAAACCATTTCAACACTTAGAAATATTTCTGAATTCAATTTATAACACTTACAAAAATATTTCTACATAATTCATTTCACACTTCAAATATTTCCAAAACCCTCTTCTCAATACTTAGGAAACTATTTATAAACATATTCTCCAAAATCATTTTAATATCAACTTAGGAAATATTTCATAACTTATCTCATAAATCTCCGAAATTTATATTAATTCCTTTTACAATTTCCAAAATCGATTATACTCACTTATAATCTCGTTTAACCATTTATAACTTCTTTATGAATTCATATTCATTCTCGAAGTTTTTGTTTCTAACATTTCTGAAATTTCCTTAAATTTCCAAAATTCCGTTATAAAATTTCACTTATAAAATCACATGTGTCCAAAAAAATCTGGTTCCAAATCTCGAGAGTATTTATAAATAAAATTCAATCACCTACTTTTAATTCTATATATATATAATAATAATAATAACAACAACAACAACAAGTATTTTAAGGAAATAATTATTTTCCAAAAAGGCATTTAAGTAATTATTCAAAAGATCAAAACACTTCCCAAATAAACAATGGAAACTGATTCCAAATTCATTATTGACTTACAAGGGTTATTTATAACAAATTAAATCTATTCGAATAGTTAACTTTTCCAAAAAAATTTAAATACAGATAACAGTTTTAAAACAACACTGTTTAATAAATAATATCTTTTTAAACGAATTTTACTTCTTAATTCCAAGAATCTATTTTTAAAATTCCGATACAACCGATTTCAATTTATAATCTCTCTCGATTTATACACCTCGATTTACAATTCAAATTCCATAACCATTTCCAGTTTCCAAAAATAGGATTATCTATTTTTCCTAAACCAAATTCCTATATCTCGTTTTAAATCCATACTGCGACATATCCTCCCAAATTTTATCCATTCATAACTATTTCACTTCATTTATAAATATCGATTATAAATTCATAACTCATTCTTGTTTTATCTATTCATAAAAGATCCATATTTCAAATGCCCATTTAATTCAATTTCTATTTAAAATCCCATTTGGAAATCTCTTTTCAATAAATCCAATTATATTCCAAATGCCTTCAAAATCTCGATTTCAATTTCTAATTATAATTTAAGAAATATTATTAAAATCCTTTGTTTCAATTTCCTTGTATATATATATAAATTTCAAAATATATTTATTTTTGAAAATTCCTTACGAAATAGTTAAGTATATTTCCAAAATAAAATCTTTTATTTAATCCAAACCATTCCTTATTCAATATTCCAATTTCCATATAAATATTTTTATTTCCAAAAATCACTTTTGAATTTTTTTTAAGATTCAAAAATATTATTTATGGTATTTAAAATACCAAAATTAGGGCCAATGCTACTATAGCATCCAATATATCAAATCACACCACAATCCATAACAGATTATTCAATCACATCATATATCACTATATATGAAACAATCAATATATTTTTTAGGAATCCAGCTGGATCCCTCCAACCTGTTTTCCTGCATCCACAGATGTTATATAACATAAAATACCAATCACACTTAGAGGCGGGATATCGCGTTAATATAGGGTCATCCGCTATTATGCGGGGCGCATAGTGTCTCATCCGCTCCAATCGACGGAAAATATATCCAACTACTAATACACACACGCACACACTCCATATATAATATAATATTCAACTAATAATCATACATCAATTCAACCAATCATCCAATAATTAATTTTTAATTGCTATAAATTAAACCAGTCAACCAAATTGAGTGAGATTTTACTCACCTTGATTTTTAATTTGCCAAACGTTCCATTTTGAATTAAAATTGAACTAATTTCCAATTTTAACCCAAATTTCCCACTTGCTCCGAATTCGTCCAAACCAATTCCATTGTGAAACTCTTGACGACACGAGTCCAACGCAATGAACGACGCTTGATTTTGACCTCGTATGAATGAGATACGACTTTTATAAGTAATCGATATTTTTAAATTAAATAATATAGTTAACAAATCACATAATTAACTTTAATTACATCTTAAAACTTCCCTCCCAAATGCTAATTATCCAAAGCCTGTATGCATAACCCATGGCCGACATCTTCAACCAGCCGCTTCTCCCTCGTTGCTCCATCGATTTGACCACCGACTTCACCAACGAACTCTCCTTCGTCAATGCTTCGCAATGATGCCATCCACTCCAAGCTTGGCTAAACCATCATCATCGCGATTTGAACCTTGTAGTCGCGACATCAGGAGGTCTCTTCCTCCCTCGTGCAGCCGTATATAGCCAGACTCCCCACAATATTGATACACTCCTCAACAAACACGAATCTATCCTTCGATTTCTATATCGTAGCCTACAATTCTCCAATACCCAAACCCTAGTTAACTAAGCACAAAAGAAATATTCACTAATAAACTGGCGAAGCTAGGAAAAATGAACTACATCCTCTAAAACACCATCGGCCCTCTCTAACTCATGAAAAAACATAGACATAAGCATATATATATATATATAAAAGTTGAAATGCCTTTTTTTTCTTCTTTATCTGGAGATGGTTTTTAAATAGGTGAAGAGGGATGGGAGAACGCAAATCAGAGTAGGGTAGCTGATGTGAAAGAATATCGGCGAGTAGGGGTTGACTTTTAAATTTGAAATAATATTTAATTCCAAAATATCTCGTTTAGTTACTTAAAATCCCGAACTCCTATTGAGGCATGCCGCCTGGCATTCCTAATGTTATACCCCTATTCCGAATGAAATGGAACAAGTTTCAAGACCCAATTCGATCGTATGTGGAAGATAGTTTTTAAATTGACTATTTTAGTTAAATTAAACCTGTGCATTTTTAGCTCGCACGACCAAACTGTAACTCCAAACGTACAAAATTTTAAATTCGATAATAATACATTATTATGGATCCAATGGAACTGGTTTCGCCAAATTCCGAGACTGTATCCCGGATTGCTATTTTAACGCGTCGATTAAATTGACGATTTCAAAAATTTGCAAAATCACATGAAATTCCAGTTTTAAAACTTACTATCTAATTCCTAATTCAAATAGAGCTTATATTCACCTAAAAATTCATTTTGATTCATATTCAGCTCAAATTCCAATTATTTGCACTATTCGTGTTACGAGAATCGTTATATTTGAAATTTAAATCTTATTCCACTTATTGGATCGATAAACTTCATATTAAAAATCCATTTATATTTCAAATTCAATATTTAAAATAAATTAAATGTTCAAAGTCAAACGACTGAAAATCCGGGTCGTTACAAAAAGAGTGGAAATAGTAAGTGAAATTGAAGGGCCTTATCCTAAAATCACTCCTGGTCCCTCCTTTATATAATGCTCAAAACCCTTACTTTGTCATCTTAACCATTCCACTTAGAACAACCATTTTAGGGCCGACTATAGATCTCTAATGGTAACAAAATTCCAAGTTCAATTCACATAAAAAAATCTTCAATTTGATCGACTGTTGTAACAACCCGCATATTTCACGATTGTATATTTAAATGTTTTATTTAAATATAGCATCGTGAATCGGATTAAAGTCCAAAATGTTACTTTTTGTAAACTGTCGAATTGGGACTCGAGACCACTTCCATTGAGTCCAAAATGACGTTTACAACTTTTTTGAGTATAAATATCGATATGTTTGGAGTTGAGTAGAATTTTGCTATTTTTCTATTTTGGACATTGGGTTTGGGTTTCAGCCCACTAACCCAACATAATACCCTAACTCCTCTACTCTTCATCCATTCACTTATTCTATTTCCTAACACTCAAGCTAAAGTAAAAATGGGGGTAGAGATTGGAAATTAGAATTCCAAAACCCTAGTTTGTTTAGGAAATACAAATTCAAGTCCAAAATCTAAGAGAAGCTTAGGTAAGCATCCTCTTCTTCTTCTCCATCTGAATCTTTCTTCAATTTACAGAATTTCCTATAACCTAACTTAGGAAAAACTTCACCTTCGATAATAGATTGAAGATTCTAGAGGTGTATTGAAGAGGAATTGGTCTTGCCTTGTTTTAAAACTTCTCATTTGTTGTTTTCGGGTTTAAAGGTGAGTTCTTTAACTCACATCTACGTCTATAACTTTCATTGTTGTTAGGTATGAATTCCTAACATTCGTGCATGTTTATTTGCTTTTGATTTGAATTGATTTGGTTAATTTTCCAATTTTGGTGTTTTGAAGTCAAAATCTTTAAAAATCCTATCTTGGATGTTTGGACATGTTTTGGTGGTGTATCGAAGAGCCTATATGGCTGGGTTGTCGATTGGCATAAACCCCTAGCATCCATCGCTCGATCGATCACATTTCGTTTGGATTTTCGCCCTTTACGGGCTAGGCTGATTTTTGCCTACAGGTGGATTTCAGACATCTGAATTCCAATTCAGACGTCTGGATTCAAATTCATACGTCTGGATTGGAAATCCAAACGTCTGGAATTGGTTCCTAGAAAACGCAAAAAGGCAGAGACAAAATCCAGACGTCTGGAAATCCATCTAGACTTCTGGTTAGTGGTTCAGGCGTCTGGTTGGTAATTTCACACGTTTGAAATGTGCAGTTTTGCCTATTTTGGCTGTTTTTTGTGGATTTCCAATTTTAATCGTTATTTGTTGATCCGGTTAGTTGTTATCACTTATTATCAACTTTAATGACTTCTTTCTTTGGATTTTTGGGAATATCCATTTAATGGGTTTGGTATCAATTTCTATGGTTTTGTTTCACGTCTTCGAATGTGAATTTTTGGTGATTGGTTGTTTCTACAATCATTTCTGTGATTTGTCACTTTAAAATATAAAGGATTTTATACTAGTAGTAAACACCCAAATTCTTTCATTAAAATGATTTCAACGTTATTTTTAATATAAAGCTCGCTTTTAAAACCATTTTCCAATCTATTAGTATATACAAACCTTTACCTCATTCGTATGAGAAATCTAATTAAACGGCTTAGCAAAATAAGTGGTAAAAAATGCTTGCATTTACTTCGTCGGTTAATTCTTGGACTTGTTCGATTGAACTCTCGTGACAATTTTTGAGTGGAAAACTACAATCTGTCCGTAAATATTTAAGTTAAGCCAGTAGTTATGGGACATGAAGCTAAACTCATCTATTTACTAGCTTAGTGTAATTTACACTTATCGATCAATGATAATCCTTTGGTGATTTAGACTAGCGATGTGCGATGTCTCTTTGTCCGCGTGGGGGACTGTACCCCGTTCTATTGAGCTTTGTCTCATTTTTTATAGGCTAGCGACCTATGGTTTTTATGGAGTTTGGTTCATCGGACGTTCGATGTACTACGTCATTGTTTCAGATTACTTGAGTTTCATGTTCATCGGGCGTTCGCTGTACTATGTCGTTGTTCCAGATTATTTGAGTTTCAGGTTCATCTGGCATTTGATGTA
This sequence comes from Allium fistulosum, assembly GCA_030737815.1. Classification (NCBI taxonomy): domain Eukaryota; kingdom Viridiplantae; phylum Streptophyta; class Magnoliopsida; order Asparagales; family Amaryllidaceae; genus Allium; species Allium fistulosum. Next base: position 720,738,698 of record CM060908.1, read on the forward strand.
CTACGTCGTTGTTCCGGATTATTTGAGTTTGGTTCATCGGGCGTTCGCTATACTACATCGTTGTTCCGGCTTATTGGAGTTTGGTTCATCGGGTCTAACGCTATACTACGTCGATGTTCTGGATTATTTGAGTTTCAGGTTCCTCGGGCATTTCGCTGTACTACGTCGTGGCACCGGCTCTATGGTTAGCGACCATGGGATAGCGACCCGTTTGTGATACACGTGTTGGGGAGTTTTCGTGTTCACGTTTGTGATAGGCCTTCCCCTTTTTGTGATTTCTGGATTTCTAGTTGATGATTTCTAGAATTTGTGTTTCACCAATTTTTGCGATTGGCATTGATATGTTTTGTCAATATTTGTGTTTTGGTGAATAATTTAAAGAATATGACATTATTTTTAGTGTTTGAGAATATTTGAGATATTGTATGATTTTTATTGTTACCTTATGAATACTTGTCATAGTATGGCATTTTTGTTATCATACGTTTTTGTCATATCTCTTATCCTATCTCATTTTATATGATATTTATAGCTAGACTGATCTGTTTATTAATTTCTTCTTACATAATACTCGGGTCAGACCGAGGTATTTTAGGTGCTTCTGCTTGACTTCTTATCAGGGTTCATCACCTGACTTTTGGCTAACTACTTTAGCTTAGTAGTTTTTGTTGTTATACATTCGAGATATAGACTCCTTGATGTATACATATTCTTTTGTCTAGCACTTGTAACTATTCTTTTGTGATGTAGTGGATCTTGTATGACCACTACTTTGATGTACACTTCTATTTGTTATATTCATATTTGTTTCCGCCTTAGTGATATGAATATCTGTGAATTATTTGTGTTATGTTTATTTCTATATTTGTTTTCGAAGTCCACTTAGCCACTATGTGGTAGCTTTGAGTTTGTATTTGATATGTCGGATTTCCTCTTGAAATGAAATGTAAGTTATATTATCTGACATATCGGTACTCGCACAAAGCAATTACACATATGGTCGCTCCTCAACAGCCTTATTCTTCGTGCTAGTCGATGGCATTACCCCGTAGTGTCCTTGGCTAGTGTGAGTATAGAGGTGGGGCGTCACAGCTTGGTATCAGAGCCAAACTTTGGAAGAATAATCTAGCAAGGATCATTGTCCTAAGTTTTTCTTAGGAATCGTGCAATAGGATTTAATTCGAGTCTTCCTACCGTTCTATCCTATTTCTTCTTATGATGCCTTGTTTTATCAGTCAAGTTTGTTTGATATTCATTATGTGAATAACCTTTTTCCACTTCTTTCTTTCTTAAAGAAGAGAAATGGTTAGATCTAGCAGTCCTAGCGCTGGTCAATCCAGTAGACCTTCTTTGGATGGCGTATTCATGTCTGCCCAACAACTTTTGGATCTTGTAAAGAATCAAAGGTTTATTTGTGCTTTGAGTAAAAAACCCCAAAAAGGTTTTACCTCTGAAATTAGAAGTGCCTTTCGACCAGTTTGTAGATATCACTCTTCGACTTGAAGAGGCCGATAAAGAAAGTGATGTTGAAGTTGTGGATGCCAAACAAAACTTCAACATCAACAAGAAGAGGCATATTAAGTTCAAAAGCCCTAATCCCAACAAGAAAGGGAAGCAGGCAATTTCGGTAGCAAAGTCACCTACCTCTAGTCGTGGACAATGCTACAATTGTGGTTCTATGGACCACTATGCGAATAAGTGTCTGAAGCCTCTTACTTGTCGCTATTGCAAAGGTTTGGGTCATATTTTATCTTCATGTCCCAAACTTCAAAGTAGGAGAGTGGGAAAGCTGAATGTTGCGCAAGCCCCTAGTAACACTTCTCTTAGTGAAGGTATTTCTCATTCAGTTCTTGATGGCATTCTTTTATTTCATGATTATCCTATTCGAATTCTTTTGATATGGGTGCATCTCCTTCTTTTATATCAAAAGAATTTGTTGATACTTTTTCTTTAAATATTATGGGCTTGATGACTTCACCGAGAATTGCGAATCCAGTTGGTGGATCCGCAACACTCAGTTTACTTTGTAAAAATATCGGGATTATTTTATGTAATTGTGCTTTCCGATCCGATTTGCATGTTATGTGCTACTTAGGCTTCGGAATTGATTTTTGGGAGGGGATTGGCTTAATCATTATGAAGCTCATATCTTATGTCCTGAGCGAACTATATATCTTCGACATCCACAATCTGTTAAGCAGATTTCTATTGTTCTTAATGATTTTGATTTCCAAATTCGGTGGCTTCATTTTATTCTTTAAACCTACATGATGAGGAGAATGTTATTTCTCTCATTCAAGTAGTTTGTGAATTTTCTGGTATATTTGAGCTTGTCTTAGGATTATCACATAAGCAATCTATTGAGTGGTGCTAAGCTCTTTTCAGCTCGACCTTGCCACCGGTTTTCATTAGCTATGAGTTGCGGAGGGTAGCATTCCACTTACCGCATTCCGTACTCGTTATGATTCTTATTAGTGGTTCGTTATGTCATTCGGTTTGACGAACCTTCCAGCTTATTTCATCCATTTTACGAATCGAGTATTCTGCGAATATCTCGATTAGACCATCCTTGTATTCATTGATTATAGATGAAAACAACAATTTAAAATTTGCAAATATTTTTATGTAGAAGATGATTTTTTGTTGTTTTGCTCATTAAGTGCTTTAAGAATTCTGGTCGATGCGCTTGATCAACGTTATCGATAGGAATCTCCTAAACGCTATGATGAGATAGTCAAACATAGTAAATTCTTGTAATAAGTTAATTTTTCTAAAAAGATGAATATATAAAGTTAATTATAAATTTGAAGGTCTTAGCTTTTCGGGAAAGAGGATCAGTTAAAAGAACTCTTTTCCGATGCTTTTATTCTTGCGATTCCCGAAGGGAACCAAGAATTGATTGTTTATACTGATACTAGTCGTATTGGTTTGGGTGTCGTTCTCTTGCAAAAGGGAACATGCTATCACTTATGCTTCTATACAATTAAAGCCTGTCAAGACTAGATATGCCACTCATGATCTAGAGCCCGCGGCCATTGTTTTCGCCCTTAGAATTTGGCGTCATTATCTTTTGGGAGAGAAATTTGTTTTCTACACCGATCATAAATCTTTGAAGTATTTGTTTTCTCAAAAGGAACTTAATTTGCGTCAACAACGTTGGCTCGAGTTCCTTGCATCTTATGAACTTGATATTCTTTATACTCCCGGAAGGGGAAATCGTGTTGCCAATGCCCTTAGGCTTAAGCAACAAGCGGTTGTTTCCATGATGATATCCGAATGGAATGATCTCGAAACTTTATCCACTTGTGAGATTCGAGATCGTGAATCCAATTTATGTTCATATCTTGTTTTATGTATCCTTGAGGCTCATCCTTCTCTTTTAGCACCACTTATCGTCCTCAATCTGATGGACAAATGGAGCGTGTGAATCAAACTCTTGAAGATCTCCTTCGTGCATGTGTTCTTGATTTTGGTGGAAGTTGGGAAGATCATATTTCTCTTGTTGAGTTTTCCTATAATAATGGATTCAAATCTAGTATTGGTATGGCACCTTTCGAGGCACTCTACGGAAGGCCATGCCGATTTCTTTCGTGTTGGCTTGAAGCCGGTGAGAAGCTGGTTTTAGGTCCAGATTTTATTGGTGTTCATTTGTATTTCACCTATGAAGGGTGTTGTGCGTTTCAGTCGATCGGGAAAGTTAGCACCTCGATATATTGGTCCATTTCTCATCACCGAACGTAATGGTTCCGTGGCTTATTGCCTTTTATTACAGGCTCAATTTTCTGCTATTCATGATGTTTTTCACGTCTCTCAACTATGGAAATACCTTAGGGATTCCGATTCTATTCTTGAGCCGGTGTTATTGAAGAAATTGAGGTTTCACCAAATTTGACTTATGAGCAACATTCTACTCGTATCATTGCTTCGGAGGTTAAACTCCTTCGAAATAAAGATGTTCTTCTTGTGAAAGTTCAATGGTCCTCAAATCCTAAGGATCGCTCTTAGGAATCCTAAGAATTCATCGAGCGAACACATCCTGTTGTGCTCCTTATGGTGAACTTCTCATTTCAAAATTTCTTCTTTTGTGTTATTATGCCTTAGTATGGTTGTTACATTTTATCTTCCTCTTAATTATTGCGAGGACGCAATTTCTTTAAGGAGGGGAGTCTGTAACAACTCGCATATTTCACGATTTTATATTTAAATGTTTTATTTAAATATAGCATCGTTAATCAGATTAAAGTCTCAAATGTTACTTTTTATAAACTGTCGAATTGGGACTCGAGACCACTTCCATTGAGTCCAAAATGGCGTTTACAACTTTTTTTTAGTATAAACATCGATATGTTTGGAGTTGAGTAGAATTTTGCTATTTTTCTATTTTGGGCTTTGGGTTTGGGTTTCAGCCCACTAACCCAACATAATACCCTAACCCCTCTACTCTTCATCCATTTACTTATTCTATTTCCTAACACTCAAGCTAAAGTAAAAATGGGGGTAGAGATTGGAAATTAGAATTCCAAAACCCTAGTTTGTTTAGGAAATACAAATTCAAGTCCAAAATCTAAGAGAAGCTTAGGTAAGCATCCTCTTCTTCTTCTCCATCTCAATCTCTCTTCAATTTACAGAATTTCCTATAACCTAACTTAGGAAAAACATCACCTTTGATAATAGATTGAAGATTCTATGGTTTTGTTTCACGTCTTCGAATGTGAAGTTTTGGTGATTGATTGTTTCTACAATCATTTCTGTGATTTGTCACTTTAAAATACAAAGGTTTTTATACTAGTAGTAAATACCCAAACTCTTTCATTAAAATGAATTCAACGTTATTTTTAATATAAAGCTTGCTTTTCAAACCGTTTTCCAATCTATTAGTATATACAAACCTTTACCCCATTCGTATGAGAAATCTAATTAAACGGCTTAGCAAAATAAGTGGTATGAAACGCTTGCGTTTACTTCATCGGTTAATTCTTGGACTTGTTCGACTAAACTCTCGTGACAATTTTCGAGTGGAAATCTACAATCTGTTCGTAAATATTTAAGTTAAGCCAGTGGTTATGGGACATGAAGCTAAACTCATCTATTTACTAGCTTTGTGTAATTTACACTTATCGATCAATGATGATCCTTTCGTAATTTAGACTAGCGATGTGCGATGTCTCATTGTCCGCGTGGGGGACTGTACCCCGTTCTATTGAGCTTCGTCTCATTTTTTATAGGCTAGCGACCTATGGTATTTATGGAGTTTGGTTCCTCGGGCGTTCGCTGTACTACGTTGTTGTTCCAGATTATTTAAGTTTCAGGTTCATCGGGCATTCGCTGTACTACGTCGTTGTTCCAGATTATTTGAGTTTTAGGTTCATCGGGCGTTTGTTTTACTACATCGGTGTTCCGGATTATTTGAGTTTGGTTCATCGGGCGTTCGCTGTACTACGTCGCTGTTCCGGCTTATTGTAGTTTGGTTCATCGGGCGTAACGCTGTACTACGTCGATGTTCTGGATTATTTGAGTTTCAGGTTCCTCGGGCGTTTCGCTGTACTACGTCGTGGCACCGGCTCTATGGTTAGCGACCAAGGGATAGCGACCCATTTGTGATACACGTGTTGGGGAGTTATCGTGCTCCCGTTTGTGATAGGCCTTCCCCTTTTTGTGATTTCTGGATTTCTAGTTGATGATTTCTAGAATTTGTGTTTCACCGATTTTTGCGATTGGCATTGATATGTTCTGTCAATATTTGTGTTTTGGTGAATAATTTAAGGAATATGACATTCTTTTTAGTGTTTGAGAATATTTGAGATATTGCATGATTTTTGTTGTTACCTTATGTATACTTGCCACAGTATGGCATTTTTGTTATCATACGTTTTTGTCATATCTCTAATCCTATCTCATTTTATATGATATTTATAGCTAGACTGATCCGTTTATTATTTTCTTCTTAAATAATACTCGGGTCAGACCGAGGTATTTCAGGTGCTTCTACTTGACTTCTTATCAGGGTTCGTCACCTGACTTTTGGCTAACTACTTTAGCTTAGTAGTTTTTGTTGTTATAAATTCGAGATATAGACTCCATGATGTATACATATTCTTTTGTCTAGCACTTGTACCTATTCTTTTGTGATGTAGTGGATCTTGTATGACCACTACTTTGATGTACACTTCTATGTGTTATATTCATATCTGTTTCCGCCTTAGTGATATGTATATCTATGACTGATTTGTGTTATGTTTATTTCTATATTTGTTTCCGAAGTCCACATAGCCACTGTGTGGTAGCTTTGAGTTTGTATTTGATATGTCGGATTTCCTCTTGAAATGAAATGTAAGTTATATTATCTAACATATCAGTACTCGCACAAAGCAATTACATAGATGGTCGCTCCTCAACAGCCTTATTCTTCGTGCTAGTCGACGGTATTACCCTGTAGTGTACTTAGCTAGTGTGAGTATAGAAGTGGGGCGTCACAACTGTGGTTGACAATTCAGGAGCTAATGACTTTGGAATTGGAATTTGATTTAAGGAACATGAGAATCATAAGCTTTATAGTAAGATACTATTCTCAATTCAATTATGTTAAACTTATTTTATCACACTATACATTTAAATTAGTTAGGAAATTATAACGAATCTATATATCGATATGCTATCACATTGACATGGTTGAATATATGTATGTATGAATAAAATTGCAACGACCTAGAATTTCAGTCATTTAAATTTTGAATATTTAATTGATTTTAAATATTGAAAAGTTAATTTTATAAGTTAAATAACTTATATTTTGAATACAGTGATTTATTTGATGATTAAATTGTTAAATTTAATATATGGGATTCTTTAAATAATTGAATCTTGAATTTAATGTGAATGAAAACGATTTCGAAAGTTGATTTCAATTCTATTTGAATAAAAAGAAGATATTAAACTTTTAAAGCTGATTTAAAAGTGATTAAACTGATTTTGAAAATTACTTGTTTTAATTAACATGTAAAAATAGCCTTCTAGGGGACTGCCTCAGATTACGATGAAACCAGTTTCATTGGATCCGTAATAGTGAATTATTATATACCGTCGAATTTCGTGGCGATTGAATGTATCATTTGGTCGTGCGAGTTCAAAACGCATAGAAATTAATTAAAGGAATTTAAATTTATATAATTTAATTTTGTAAAGCAATCTTCTTTACATGATGGAATTGGCTTGCGATATATATATTCCATTGTGTTCGGAATACGGTTATAATATATAGAACACTAGGCGGCATGCTTCGTTTGGAGTTCGAAATTTTAACAAGATGAATAGTGCCATGAAAATTTTCTATATAAGGCCATCAAAACTTTTATTTGCAAATCCTAATTTACAAACTAGAGCCGCCATTAAATTGAACCCTTCATCCAACAACCATGGTTCATCGAAGCCACTCCATCCACTTTCAAGCTTCGAGCCCAACTAGAAAAGTATAGAGCTCGACAAAAGGAGCTTATCTGTCGGTTGGATCGAGTCAAAGCATGGTGGCAACAAATTTTGTACGACTGAGGCAGTTTTTGGGTTTTGTGAAGGCGATGTCGCGCGTGCGTGTTGGCGGCAGGCGCAGGTGGAGCAGCGGCCCAAGCATGGCGCGAGAGTTTGTCGACAGCGGCGTCTTGGTTTGCGCACGAGTGATCGAAAAAATGGAAGTAGAAGCGCGTTGCTTAGAAAACGAACGAGATAGGGATAAAGGAGGGAAGAAGGTTTATTTTTAAGTTTAAATTAATTAAGTTTATTTAATTTAATTATTTCGTACGATCGTTAATTCATAACCTTTTCATACGAGGTCCAAATCGAGCGCGACGAGTTGTATTGCATTCGTATCAACGAGTACTACGTTATGGAATTAGATTGGATGGATTTAGAGCAAGTGGGAATTTAGATTAAAGTTGAATGTTTGTTTAACTTTAATCCAAAATGGAGTACTTTGGCAATTTCTGAAATTTTGGTCAGTTAATCTCACCTTTTTGGTTAATCAGAAATTTTACATAGTCAATAAAATTATTTATGTGATGTGTGGATATTTTATTGTTGATTGTTGCTATTTGGATGATTTATTATATTTATTAGTTGGTTTGGATATATTATTGCTTATTGGAGTAGATGGGACACTATTACATTTCCGTTTAAGAGCGGATGACCCTTTGTATACGAATCCCACCTCGAAGCGGTTGATTTATATTAGTTGACTATATACTATATGTGATGCAGGAGGATGGGTTGGAGGGATCTAAAAGAATTCCTCCCACCGATGATTTTATTTTCATATAATTTTATATATTGTTGGATGCTATAATTGATGACATGGACACGATTTTGCTTATTTAGTGCTTTAGTAGCACTGGGCTTATATTTTGGTATTTTAAAATACCATAAAATAGTGATTAAATAAAAAGGGGATTTCAAAGAGATTTTGGAAATTATATATGTTTTAAATAATTATGCTGAATTATTTGAAGAAGTAATTTATTTTAAAATCAAAAGTATGATTTATGGATATTACAATTTAATAGTTTTATAAAACATTTTAAATGGAGATTTTTGAAATGTAAAGTAAAGATTTTTAAAATCTTAAAATAAGTCAGTCTTTTATAATAAAAGGATATATTTTTAAAGGAAAATAGAAATATTTGATATATATATGTATGTATATGTACATATATTTAATATTATTTACAAATGTGAGATTTATAAGTGTGATAATTTATAAAAGTGATATTTTACAAATGAAGTGAAGATTTGTAAAATTGATTTTGTTAATAAAAGTATGGATATATAAATGGTGTTTATAAATTAAAGGGAACTATTATCATGTAATAAATTAGTGAAATAAATTAGATGGTGGATTTATTGTGAGATACAGAATGGTATTTTAGAAATAGTTGACTCTATTTTGGAAATTGAAGGTGAGGGTAAATTTGGAATGTTAAACGATATTTTATAAATAGAAAGGGATTTATAAAAGGAATTTATCCATATGGAAGTAACGTTAAAACAGATGGTGATGATGTTTTTAAATGAGATTTATGAATAAGTGTGATTCATAAAGGAAATAGAGTTATAAATGTATTTCATAAATAAATGGGTTTTATGAAAGGAAGTTTTATAAAAATAAAGAGATTCTTAAATATAGTTTTATAAATATGGGAATAATTGGGTTGAAGATTTAAATATGGATTTTTATCAAGGAAATATATATTATGTTTTAAAAGTTGGTTACTTATATTAATATTGTTTAAAGTTGTTCGTCAATATTTAAATATTTTGAAAGGTTAATTATTTAAATTATTAATGTGGTTTGAAATTAATAATAATAATTATTAATAATATTTTGGTAATTTATCATTATTGTTTATATTAATGGTAAAGATTAAAGATTGTTTTATTAATAATATTTTGAATTATTAGTTATTATTTTTAAGATGTTAAAAGTTAAAAGTTAAATATTATTATTTATTTATGATGTTTATTATTAATAATTACTATTATATAATAGTGTTTTAAAGAAAGTGATTATGATTTATGTATGATGTATTCGAGATTTATAAATAGAGTTTTGTAAACGGACATGGATTTTTATAAGAGGAGCTTATAAAATGGTTTGAAGATTTAAAGGAAAATTATTTACAAGGTAAAGAGGATTATAAATTGATGGATATTTATAAACAAATGTTAGAAATGGGTTTCTAGATTTATAATAGGGAGTTTATAAATAATTTCATGGTTTCACAAAGGGTTTATAATTGACTTGAGAAATAATTTATAAATTGTTATAGAAATTTATAATGGGATTTGTAGATGACTTTAGAATTGGGTATAAAGGAAATCTTCCTTAGTGTTTGGAAAATATATTTTTACCTTTGAGATAAGTATATGGATATTTTCTAAGTATTGAAAATATAAAAGTTTATGAATATATCTTTGTAATAGTATTTTGATACAAGTATTTACAAGATGACTTTAATTAATGAAAAGATTAATTAAGGAGGCTAGTGGTTGCTTATGTGCTTAACCAATGTTGGTTTTTCATTTGAAAATAAATCCCTAATTCGGATGTGTGTTTGTTGATAGTTAAATAACCGACTATCAAATGTGGACCCGGACGTAACTTTGGAAATATCTAGAAGAAACACATGAGTTATATGGCACAGTCATCTTCGATGCTGTTGTACTGTGCATGTAAATCATGTTTCGTTCTTCTAGGAAAAATGATAAGGAAATCCGTCCATTAATGGTTAGGAGGTGATCTTCGTTCTTATCTTTGACTGTTTATTTCCTAAAGAACCGAGGTTGAGTTTATCGAAATCTGTCGAATGTTGTTTCGAAGAGACCGGGATCAAATATGTTATCCGAAAACCACTTCGATCCAACTCAAGCGTTTCGACGTAAATACATCTTGAAGATGATGAAATTGAAGACAGAGCTCTCAAATGTTTCGTTCAGTCCCAGAACGAACCTGTATGCATGTGTAACGACCCACCAATTTATCACTTTGATAAATTGTATTTATTTTTAAATGAAAGGTTGATAATACAAATAATATTGTTTTGAGTGATAATAAGTAATAGTAATTTTATTTTGAATAAATATTTACAAAAACTTTTTCTTCCAAATCCAAATCCATAAAATGGCTGAAAACTGTTTTATCAATAACCAGCTCTATGATTGTAAAACGTCGCGCATAGAGCTGGATACATACCCTTATTTTTGTAACTGAACAAGAATATGAAATAAAATTAATTTATTTATTTTTGGAAATTAAATGGATATATGACATCCTCAATGATGCCTTTATATTTAATACTTGATTTATGATTTTAAATTGAGATTTAATGATTTAATAATTATTATAATTATTGAATTAATTGTTTTTAAATGATGATAATTCATTTTGAATAGTTATAAGGAGATAATAAATCATTTATAATAGTTTTATAAAGATATATATTTGATTTGAAAATATAAGGAAAAATCGATATCCCTTTATCGGTATAGTAGCGATTTTTGTAAATAATTGTTAATATGAATTTATATGGTTTTATAATTCAAACATGATCATTTTAATTCGTTTAACATGATAAGAAAATGTTTTTCAATTTTTTTTACAAATATATGTACGTTAAAGTATAAGTAAAAATGTGATCGGGAATCGGTTCTTCGATTGGCAATGGTTTACCAAACGAAAGTTGTTCGGAATCAATGCAACGTTGTTTATATGTCATGTAAACATATATAACACATACATATATACTTCTACACTTAAAAGTACATATATAATATAAAATATTAAGATATTTTAAGCAAGGTTCCTCCTCAAGCTTACATAAGTCAACTTAAGCATGCATGAAGTGGATGAAGTGATGGAGCACATGAAGGGGGTGGTTTCATCGTGTGAAACATGAAAGGAGGGGTGTTGGAAAAGTTGAGATGTGATGGATAATGAAATAAAGATATTTTTTTTGAAATTACTTAGCCCTTAAGGCTTCTAAAGCTATAAATACATGCACCATTTCACTTCTTCATTCATCCATTCATTCATTCATTTCTTCATCTTCTTTCTCAAGATTTTTAATGGCTTCCTCCTTAATAAAATAATGGAGAAATACACACACACACACACAAAACTCCACTTTACAAACCCTTCCACTACTTCTCCTCTCTTTTAAAAAGCCATAGGCCATGAGGTAGGTGGAAAATGGGCTTGATGCCATGAGTTTTGATGAAGATAAGGGTGTGACTGAGAGCATTGGAGGTGATGGAGGAAAGGGCCGTGAGCATGGAGCATTTTTGGGTGGTGGCCGAGCACTTGAAAGGGAAGTGGAGTTATTTAGTGAAGCATTGATTTTTTGAATGTTGGTTGGAAGTTTGGTTTGATTATGGTGAGTACTCATTGTTTATTAAATAATAAAAAATATTTTTAAATATTATTAAGTATGATAATATGACCATTTAATCTCTTAATGATTTGTGTGAATGGTTGACAACTTGAATGATTATATGGTTGATTATATGGATGTTGATATGGTTGATAACTTGGTTGTGATAAATTATGAGAGATCATAATAAAAATTGTTAATTAATAGAACTGAATGCATATAATATGTGTATGGAGTTTATTTAGCCTCTTAATGGTTTTGAAAATATAAAAAGAGTTGAAAATGAATATTATAATAATATAATATTATGAAATGATTTAAAAGTGGAAAAGAGATTTAATATGGAAAAATATTGGTTTAAATGTTTAAAATGAGTTTGAAATGTTTTATAAACATTTTAAAGTATTTTGGTGAAGTTTGAAAGCTAATTGAAAATTTAGCCAAAAACCGGTGCGTCGCGTAACGACAGTTCGTGATTTCGCGCCACAAAAGTCAAACGAGTGTATAGAATGGAATTTAGCTCGAAATTCTTCGAGATACAAATTTTTCGAACTATTTTATCGATAGTTTTCCAACTAAGAAAGATAATCGAGATTTCGATAAGTAGATTTTGGGATATGAGTAAAACCAGCTATTTGAAAAATCCCGATTTTGTAGTTCGGAATCCAGAACTAGATTTCTTTGAAAAGGATGTTTTATATTGTTTAACAATGTGGAATAAATATTATAAATGTTTAAAATGTTTTAAAAGTGATTTTTGTGATAAAAATGAATTTCTAAATAATAAAAAGTCGTTTTGATCAATATAGCTTAAAAACACTTTCTACAGCAGTTTTCCGCAGCACATTTCTATAACTTTTGAAATATAGTTTTAAACTTAACGATTCTTTTCCAAATCCTTTGAAATGTTGTCAAATGATTAATAAATTATTTTAAAGGTAATTTGAAGGATTTATGAAATGATCAGGGTTTAATGATTTAGAGTCGATCAAGTAACTTGACTGCCTTATGGGTGTAAGAGAGATAATGTCTAGGCTTGAGTTTGAAAAACCTGTTTCCTGCACTCCCTGGCTATCCAGACTGGCCTGATGGATGGGATAGTAAATTTGGTTTACTCAAATCAAAATTTTCCAAAGTATAAAGATAAAATTTTCAAATTTAGAAAATTGGTTTGCGTAGAAATGATTTGGAAATGTTTTCTTAAATAAAAGGTGAAACGATTTGAAATTATTCCAAGATTAAAAGGTTTTAAAATTAACCAAATGATTTGATAAATGAGGCTTAATGATTCCATATACTCTGTAAAAGATAAAGAAATGATTCAATGAATATATTTCTAAGAGATATATATGAATGAGTAAAAAGATGAATTAAATTGATAATCACATATGAACTTATCATCTTTTTAATCGAGATTGGTTTGGAGGAACCGAGGTCGGATCTCAGTTAATTCCTATTCGAAAACCTCTTCAAACCAATGTATATGTTCGGAAGTGAAGACATGATGATGATGATTTTTGAAGACGAGGATCTTCATGATGAAGGGCTGCTTTCCACTAGTCCATCGAGGTGAAATTTATATATCATATATTATGATGTAATAGTGCTTTGTTATGAAAATATTCGATTACAAGGACTAATCGCTACTAATCCTAGGGATAATTCCCGATAGGATGTGGTAGGAGGAGTGCTTTCGGTTTTGTTCAGCCTTAGAACAAACTTGTATGGACCAATGTCTGACGTTGCATTTCATAGATCACAAACGTTGACTTTTACAAACGTAAATCTACTTGGTGGCAAAGAAGACAACTTCTCTAACAAACCGCAAATCTTTACCCTTTGAATCGACAATAAACCACACATGTCCGACCTAAAAAGCACAAACTGACGGAAAGTCAAGAGAAAGAAAAGAATAGAGAAGAAGAGAAAAGAAGAAAGAGAGAAGATAGAACCAAACAGAACAATACAGAATCTCACATCGCAGCGGAAAACATATAATATCATATCAATGATCTTTACAAAACATAAACAGTATATACACGCAACAATTAGAGTTCAACAATCAATCAATAGTTATCAGCCTGGATAGTTATAATAACCTGTCCTCACAAATGCCGACAATATACAACAACTAAGCACAGCGGATAATCAAGCAAAACATGTACGTGTATACAAAATGAAGATCTTCAGCTCTCCCGCTGAAGCTCCAATAGCACCAATCTGAACCTGTAAATATACTCGGTCTGACTCGAGCATTGAAAGGTAAGAACACCCGGATCAGTCTGGTAAACCAGCGTGTGAAACACACTCAACTGAATTTATTATATTACCAAACTTTTCCTTTATCAAAACAAAAGTATCTCGTAAGACAAGTCCACACATAAACACGGACATGTTTTTACCTTACGATAACTAAAACATTTCATATCAAATCCTCTTATATTATACTAGTGTCTAGTATATACAAGTAATAATCAAAATAGCCGAAATTGTTACCATTATTAAATTCCAGCATATAGCCCAAAATGGGTAATACAATCAAAATGGCAGGTACGTAGTGGAGTTTGGATTTCCATACAAATGACCAAGTGAAGGGACTACCTTCCGGCAGTACATCTCTAGAAGAATGTACCGAGAAACCATCACAAAGTTTCTCTACCAACAAAAGACCGGCCCACCTCTATAACTAGATGGTACCGAATATGTCATCCTCCGATCGTTACTGACCTTTCCCGAGGGCCCTTGAAGCATACAAACCACAATAATCAGATACACGACGTCATAGCATATAAATATATATCTAGAAGAGGATGATCATATCCTTCTTAGGAGCGACCCACTTAGCCTTACTGCATCTAACCCTGTTTTGGTCATTTCTGGTTGATGAGGCCTAAGGTAACGATTACCTTTCACAAATCACAATCACATCACTATGAATGCCACACGGCCATTTCCGTTGACTACTAATTGCCTTCCACAAAAATACAACCCTTGAGCTCGTACGTCTCAAGGAATGGTGTTATGCTAAGAGAAGTTGCCTTCTCCGCCACCAAAAAGATGTACGTTTGTAAAAACCAATGTACGTAATCTTCAAAAATGCAATGTCAGACAAACATTAATATAAGTTGTCCAGGAACATGACAAACTGAATGCACTTTCCTACCACATCCTGTCGGGAAATCCCTAGGATTAGTAGCGAATAGTCCTTGCATTGGATATTTCATAATGAAGAGACCACTGCTACTGGATGTATATTGGGATTTTAACCCCAAACGATCAACAAGCAGTCCTCCACTATGAAAATTCGAAATATCAATATCATCATAAGCAACCTGCACAATCGTCACATATACGTTGGTCCGAAGTTGTTTTCAGATAAATCTGATCCCGGTGTCTTCGCACCAACAACACAAAAGCGTTTCTCAATCTCACATGGAAACTATGTCTCATAGACTTATCACGTCTCCAACTTTCAACTTGCTATCCTTCGGGCCAAGAAGGAAGCTCGATAGATTGGAGTAATACTCCTCACTACACGAATCAACATCCTCAACACAAACGATAATCAAGCCTACACAGAAGGCTATGTACTAAGTGTACGACTAAATAATTCCCACATCAAGTCGAGGAACTAAAATGGCGAAATTAGATAGTCGGTTATTTAACTATCAAAGCAAACAAACAAATATTTAGCACCATATACAATCACTAGGCCCTTTTAATTAATCTTTTATTTATTTAAATCACTTGCCAAATATTCGCTTATAAAATCCATTTATAACTCCATTTTATCATTTACAAAATTCCTTAATAATTCCTTTACTTTGATTTATAAAAATTCAATTTTATAAATCTTCTATATAAACCATTTATAATAAGTCCAAAATCTCTATTTAAACTATATTTACAAAATAGTTCATTTAATATTCCAAAAATCACAATTTTGGTACATTTCACAAACATCATAATTTTTATAACATAAAAATTATAACTTTTATTTATTCAAAATAAATTCAATTCCTTTACAATTCAAAAATCAATAAAACATCTATTTTCAAAATCACTTGAAAATCCTTTTTAATTTGAAAACATCACTTTAACATTTTTAAATTTCCAAAATAGGCCCAATGCTGCAACAACACTAAATACATCAATCACGGCATCCAAACATCATATATCACATGATAACAACATATATCACAATATCTGTAAATAAACCTATACTGGTGAGGAATCCAGTTGGATCCCTCTAACCTGTCACCTGCAACAAATATACATATGAGAATATGTGTACAATGTCTGCTTCGAGGCAGACGCGCGTACAAAGGGTCATCCGCTCATACATGAGAACATATAGGGTCTCATTTGCTCCAATAGGCAAGTATATATCCAAATACCAATCAATACATATACAATATATCATATATCATCCAAACAATCATCAATCATCATAAATAATATTTATTCTCACTTATAAAAAAATATCAGTGAGTCAGAAAGAGTGAGTTGTACTCACATTGCTTCCAATAGCGGTTGTAGTGTTTTATTCCGAATAAAATTAAACGAGCGTTTAATTTTACCCAAAATTTACACTAGCTCCAATCAACTCCAAACCAGCTCTAAAATATAATGCTCGTCAATATGGACCCTATGCAATTCGTTTCGTAAAAAACGGACCTCGTGTCAAAAAGTTATGCAATTTTAAACATTGTACAAATTTATTATAAATCAATTTACAATTTTATTTATTATTTTTATAATCTTTAATTTAATCGGTCCGTTTGTTTCCCTGATGAGATCTCGGCCGCTAACTATTTCTCCCCCTCATCGTTTCTAACTCGCAAACGAACCCAATCGGCCGCCACAATACCCTAGTTGCCGCGATTTCCACGTTGATCGAGACGTCGATCGAATGCCACCGTTTCGAAGCTCGTCGCAAGTGCCACCATCGGCCACAAGCATGGCAGGTCCGGTCGCATGGTTGCTTCGAAAAACATGCTTGAATGCGCGCCATTTGAACTCGATTTTCCATCGATCGGCTCAATAAAAATCGATCATAACCGTTTAAAATGAAGATCTCGTCGTCCTCTTCGATGTTGTAGCTGGAGATTTTTGGTAAAAGATGATGGATTGAGAGAAAATAAAGGAGGAAGTATCGAGCATTCTCGGCCATAGAAATGTTAATGGCTGCTGGAAACCCTAGATGGATTAGGTTTTGCAAAAATGGAGAAAACAGGTCCTTTTATAGAAAATTTGATGACACTATTCATCCGGAAATTTTTCGAACTCGAAACGAAGCTTACCGCCTGGCGTTTATAATGTTTTACCCCTATTCCGAACACAATGGAATATATATTGAGAGCCAATTTGATCGTATTTGGAAGATATGTTTTCAAATCAAATTATTTAAATTTAAAATTCACTTAAATAGATTTCTACGCGTTTTAGCTTGCCCTGGACAAACTGTAAATCCGATTGACATGAAATTTGAAATCTTATAATAATATAACATTACGGATCCAATGAAACTTGTTTCGTAGAAATCCATGACTGTTTGAAAAATGGCTATTTTTACTCATTAATTAAATATTAAAATATTCAATTTCTACAAATTAACTTTTAATTCAATTTCAAAAGTTCTCTAACATCATTCTAATTCAAATAGAATTTAATTCATCTTTATAAATCATTTTTATTCATATTAAATTCAATTTCCAACTATTTCTACAATTTCAATTACTAAATTAACAATTTAATTATCCAATTAAATCATGATATTTCAAATATAAGTTATTCAGCTTATAAAATTTACTTGTGAATATTTAAAATCAATTAAATATCCCAATTTCAAATGACTGAAATTCTGAGTCGTTACATTCTCCCCTACTTAAAAGAATTTCGTTCTCGAAATTATCATGTAAGAAAAAGTCACAAAATCCATTAACTTTTCAAAACAAATCGTTAATACTAGATATCAAATCTATTTAAACATTTTAACTTTTTCCAAAATCCATTCGTTAAACTCTTACAAAAACTTTCTAGTTTTCAAATCATATATAGTTATCTTTTCAAAACCAATTAATACCGTTTAACTTTTAACTCAAAATCACAATTTCAGTCATCAAAAATTTTCCCAAAACTTTTTCTAACGCCTTAAATTTTCTGAAAAATTCGCCATAGCCTCCTTTGCGCGGTTTGATCGTAGTAGGATCACATCATATATATTTCACAAATATACATCTCATCTTCAAGGATGAGGCATCCCGTAGGGAAAAAAGTATAAAAGTACGATATGTAATCCGAGATATGTACCTTATATATTATTAGCGAGCATATACGGCTAATATACCACGAAAGCGAGCTCCAAATGCGAAGCAAGCGCCATCCGCACCTACTAAATACTCAATAAACAAATTAGAACCATGTATATAGAAAGTAATATCAATATACAACATATACCAATACAACTAGTATATATGCCAATATAGCAAATGCAACAAAACAACAAATCCAACCATCCAACAAATCAAATAACTATCCAATCAAATTCATACCAAATCAATATACATTCACTTCTCATTAATATTCATTGAATTGGTTTTCAATTTATTCACATTCGATTTGTTTACATTGGATTTTACTAACATTCATTCATATTCAATTAGTTTACATTCACTAATTTACATTCAAGTTAATTCGCTTCCACATTAAATCAAATTCAATTTTATTTAGATTTACTTCACTTCCAAATTGAATTCAATTACTTAGCTTTCAGTTTTATTAATTCAACTTCATTAACACCATTTATCAACCAATGCATATCCAACATAACAAATTTTATTTACTTTACTTCGTTTACCATCAATTTGGTTCAACACTTTTTAATTTCACTTTGGTTGATATTCAATTTAAATTGAATTTTAGTATTCACTATATTCACATTTACAATTAAAGTTGAATTTCATTACATAACTCAAATTCGTATTCATTTAAATTACTTCATTTCATTATTCACTTTATTAATTCATTTTGATATCAAATTCTGTGACGACCGCCCATGACCCCTGCACCGAATCTAGGGATAGTGCACTGTAAAGTGTGCCAGGCGACCATGGACGATTATCAGGGTAGATTAAAACAACAGAATCTATCGTATTACTCACAGCGCATGGACAAAATACAATAGAACATATGTATAGTGAAGCTTTACAGAACAAAATGACATCATATAAAACTCCATAATAGTTGAATACAAGCATCCACATAGTCAATACATCAAGCCTCACTACATATCTCTCAGAGAATACAAAACAGCGGAATATCCAGTACATATAATAAGAAGATAATATGCAACCCTCCAGCTCGTCTTCGATATCAGCATCGTGAGAAGAGAACAGCACCTGTCACCTGCTACCTAGTCTGCCCGTCCCAAAGTGGACGAACAGCCCAAGGCAATAAGAATTAAAACATAAAGCCTTGAGTCAGACAACAGTCTTAGTGAGCAGTAAATTAACTAACAACATACCAAAAGAGCATAAAGGAAAAGGAATAGGAATAGGAATACAACCCTCCCACTCCAACCTCATTCTACAGTGATAGCCCCCAGACACACACTAAGCAGAAGCAAACATATCAGAGCATACAATTTAAAGTAAAGCTACTATCACTCGAGTCAAGGGCGATGTTTTCCAAGTACCAAGGCCTAAATCAGATAAGCACCCAGAAAATACCGCTCTTGAGTCCGAATGACGATACAACCAAACATCCATGACTCTGGCTATCACTGTTATCATTGCTTCGATATCACCGTTAATTGAATGACCGGCACATTCTTTCAGCCGTCCGTCAAGGGCTAATGGAAACCCCGGTTCTAGACATAACTCCCGCACGTCGTCGCAACCCGTGCCTAGGACTATCGAATCTGCCCAGAGTACTCGACCATCAACAGTTAATCGTTGGGACTATCGAATCTGCCCAAACATACTCTTGCTTAGAGCATGCTAGAACCTTCAACAACGATGCTATCCAAGCCTCCTAGTCATCCTCCTCGACGACTATTCTCATATCCATTCATTATCCTCAACTCGAATCATATCATCGAGTTATCAACATGCTTGGAATGATCCCGTCTGGATTAGACCAAGTCTTCATCATATGATTGCCTCGCTTCATCACATCCTCGCAAAGCCTCATCTCAACATCACATCATCAAGTCTATGCATAAGAGCTTCATCATCCCGCTACATATGCCACGAGCAGCTTTCCCAATTCAAGAGCCTTTCTCTTAGCTTTTGAATCATCTTCGGTCTAAATCAAACCATCAATCATCTAATCCATAACAATCAACCAAATCAAACATTAATCCAAGCAATCAAGCATTCAAATATGATCTAAGTAGACAATTATAACAATAATGGCATTTTCGTAATTAAAGAGTTGAAAGTCTAACATGCATGAAATCATAAGAAATATCTCTACAATCTTGATGAATGAACTTGCATAGGTTAACACTTAGTAAAATGGTTGTCAAATCATTATGAACAATGGATCTACATGGATCTACACTTAGGATGAAGAAAATGCATGAAAATCTCTATTTTAACACCAAATCGAGCCAACAATCCGATATACTCCTTTGGATCCGTGTGAGAGATAATCACCACTCACCAAATCACCTAAACAACCACAAATCTACACACTTCAGATCTGGACAGCGAGGGATCAAGCTTGATCTATCACGAATCCACTTCAAACGAAGAAATCTCTCTTGAAAAGATGAAGATCTTCAATCTATGCTCTTAAATCTTCAATTTGATCTTCAACTTGGATGGATGGAAGCACTAGATTAGAGTGGAGAAAAGAAGTGAAGAAGTGTAGAAGTCGAGCTCTCAAAATGGCAGCACTTCGTCGCTTCGAAATCCGGATCCCAAAAAGTGAGAACAACCCCTCCTATTTATAGCTGAAAATCTCTTAAGTCGTAGCTCGGTATTAGGTCGCCTCCGACCTACGACCTAAGATCTTGCCGACCTAAAACCCATACGACCTAACAGCTCTTCGACCTAATAGATATGCACGCGCGCCCCAACTCCTAGGTCGCTTACGACCTAACGGCTTAGCAGTCCTACGACTTACGACTCAACTGGGTCTCCGACTTAACATAGCGCGCGACATAACAGAGCTCTCCATCCTACGACCTAACGAGGTTACGACCTAACACTTAACAAAACCTTGCGACCTAACAACTTAGCCAACACACGTGACCAACAGATGCCACGACTTAACTCCTCAGCGACCTAACACATGACGACCTAAAACAACACGCGACCTAACTCCCACGCGTCCTACCAACCTATGCGACCTAACTAAAACAGAACTCACGACCTAACTTAGGTCGCGTACGACCTAACTACTAACCAGCCATCCCCTACTCTGCCTAACTCTTAGGTCGCTAACAATTAGATCGCTAACTCTTATAGGTCGCGAACTATTATAGGTCGCATCTCACTAGTTTCCTTAGGTCGCTGCCGACCTAAATATACTAGGTCGCTAACTCGCTAACCACTAGGTCGTAAGTTCCTTAGCTCGCGCCTCCCTTAGGTCGCTAACATTCTATAGGTTGTCCCAAACTAACTCGCGACCTAAACCACTACGCAACCTTACTGCTGGTCCTTCTTAGGTCGTTACCGACCTATCCCTTAGGTCGCTCAAAACCCTTAACTCGCCTATCCCGTTAGGTCGCAGACCTTCTCTAAGTCGCTCACGACTTATCTTCTAAGTCGCCAATCAACATTTAACTAACCTCTAGGTCGCGTACGACCTAGGACTTGGCAAATTTCAACCAAAATCTGAAACAACTAGAAAATGCTGAAAATCCCAGATTTTGACAAACTTTTCGATCTGTAAAAATACGGGTCGTTACAAATTCAGCTTCATTCAACATCACTTAAGTTATGTTTCATTTCAACTCACTACATTTACTTCCACTATAATACTTAAGTTCACTACTAATTTAATTCAAATTCTATTTTATTTAACATAACTTAGATTTCATTTCTAAAGTCATTTTATTTAACTTTTACTTAAGTCAAATTTCATATCACTATCCAAATTCAGATTTTGTTTTGCTTAACAAAATTGTTTAACCATTTTAACAGTTGGTTTTACTTAAATTTTATCATTTTATAAGTTATACAACTTATTTATTTAAATTTTCAAATTCAAAGTATATAATCACTTTACCATTTAAGTTTAATTTCCATTTCAATAACTTATCTAATCCAGTTCAAATCTAATTCAATTAATTTAACTTTCCTTTAGCTAAATTTCAAATCATATATTTTATTATGCTACTCAAATTTATTTCAACTTTACCAAGTTAAATTCTTATTTCATATTATAAGTCCAAAACTCATTTCACTTATATTATCAATTTCAACTTGGATTTAAAATTCAAATTTGTTTATCACAACAAAACTTAACTTTCAATTTACTATTGGTAGCAACTCTATCACATAGAAACTCGAAAATGATACTGATGATACTACAGTCATCACCCTTATTATTTCCCAGCAACAGTAGTGAATTTAGTGCTTTATATTCTTTTAAAATCCTTTTATATTTATAAATCACATTTATAAATCTTTACTTATACAATTCCACTATTTTACATCACTTATATAAAATTATTTCACAATTGTAAATCATATTAATTATAATTCCATATTTATAATTCATTTGCTTAAATAATTTATTATTTTACAATTGTTGCTTTTATTTGGATTATTCAAACATCTTTTATTAACTTATATATATTTACATTTTCAACAACCAAACAATTCATTTATATACACTATAATATTTCTGAAAAATCATTTCCTTTACATATAAAATATAATCGAGGCAAAATTATTTCATTTACCCACTTTTAAAATGATACTATGTCTACTTGCCTTGTTTAAGTGTTTGGAAATCCTTATCAATGAAATGGCGTCCCACATAACGACCAGAATTCACAAACAGCTCAACGGATAAGCAAACACAATATAAAACATTTTTATATCACTAACAAATACATGCTCATATATATAATACACTCAAACTCAATCTAGGGTGCTACTGTCCCTATCTATACTGAGTACACAACAAAGCGTAGGAAAATGGAAATCTAAGCTCTGATACCAGCTGTAACGAACCGCAAATCCGTACCCTTTGAATCGACAATAAACCACACATGTCCAACCCAAAAAGCACAGACTGATGGAAAGTCAAGAGAAAGAAAAGAAGAGAGAAGAAGTGAAGAGAAGAAAGAGATAAGATAGAACCTAACAGAACTATACAGAATCTCACATCGCAGCGGAAAACATATAATATCATATCAGTGATCTTTACAAAACAAAAACTGTTTATACATGCATCAAAAAGAGTTCAACAATCAATCAATAGTTATCAGCTTGGATAGTTATAATAACCTGTCCTCACAACTAACGACAATATACAACAACTAAGAACAGCGGATAATCAAGCAAAACATGTACGTGTATACGAAATGAAGATCTCCAGCTCTCTTGCTGAAGCTCCAATAGCACCACTCTAAACCTGTAAATATACTCGGTCTGACCCGAGCTTTGAAAGGGAAGAACGCCCGGATCAGTCTGGTAAACCAGCATGAGAAACACACTCAACTGAATTTATTAGATTACCAATCTTTTCCTTTATCAAAACAAAAGTATCTCGTAAGACAAGTCCACACATAAACACAAACATTTTTTTACCTTACGATAACTAAAACATTTCATATCAAATCCTCTTATATTATACTAGTGTCTAGTATATACAAGTAATAATCAAAATAGCCGAAATTGTTACCATTATTAAATTCCAGCATATAGCCCAAAATGGGTAATACAATCAAAATGGCAGGTACGTAGTGGAGTTTGGATTTCCATACAAATGGCCAGGTGAAGGGACTACCTTCCGGTAGTACATCTCTAGAAGAATGTACCGAGAAACCATCACAACGTTTCTCTACCAACACAAGACCGGCCCACCTCTATAACTAGATGGTACCGAATATGTCATCCTTCGGTCGTTACCGACCTTTACCAAGGGCCCTCGAAGCATACAAACCACAATAATCAGAGACATGACGTCGTAGCGTATAAAGATATATCTAGAAGAGGATGATCATATCCTACTTGGGAGCGACCCACTTAGCCTTGCTGCATCTAACCATGTTTTGGTCATTTCCGGTTGATGAGGCCTAAGGTAACGATTACCTTTCACAAATCACAATCACATCACTATGAATGCCACACGGCCATTTCCATTGACTACTAATTGCCTTCCACAAAAATACAACCTTTGAGCTCGTACGTCTCAAGGAAGGGTGTTAAGCTAAGAGAAGTTGCATTCTCCACCACCAAACAGATGTACGTTTGTAAAAAACAATGTACGTAATCTTCAGAAATGATATGTTAGACAAACATTCATACAAGTTATCCAAGAATAGGACAAACCGAAGACACTTTCCTACTACATCCTGTCGGGAAATCCCTAGGATTAGTAGCGAATAGTCCTTGCATTGGATATTTAATAATGAAGAGACCACTGCTATTGGATGTATATTGGGATTTTAACCCCAAACGATCAACAAGTAGTCCTCCACTATGAAAATCTGGAATATCAATATCATCATAAGCAACCTGCACAATCGTCGCATATAGTTTGGTCCAAAGTTGTTTTCAGATAAATCTGATCCCGGTCTCTTCGCACCAACAACGCAAAAGCGTTTCTCAATCTCACACGGAAACTAAGTCTCATAGACTTATAATGTCTCCAACTTTCAACTTGCTATCCTTTGGGCCAAGAAGGAAGCTCGATAGATTGGAGTAATACTCCGCACTACATGAATCAACATCCTCAACAAAAATGATAATCAAGCCTACAAAAAAGGCTACGTACTAAGTGTACGACTAAATAATTCCCACATCAAGTCGAGGAACTAAAATGGCAAAATTTGATAGTCGGTTATTTAACTATCAAAGCAAATAAACAAATATTTAGCACCATATACAATCACTAGGCCCTTTTAATTAATCTTTTATTTATTTAAATCACTTGCCAAATATTCACTCATAAAATCCATTTACAACTCTATTTTATCATTTACAAAATTCGTTAATAATTCCTTTACTTTGATTTATAAAAAATCAATTTTATGAATCTTCTATATAAACCATTTATAATAAGTCCAAAATCTCTATTTAAACTATATTTACAAAATAGTTCATTTCATATTCCAAAAATCACACTTTGGTACATTTCACAAACATCATACTTTTTATAACATAAAAATTATAACTTTTATTTATTCAAAATAAATTCAATTCCTTTACAATTCAAAAATCAATAAAACATCTATTTTCAAAATCACTTGAAAATCCTTTTTAATTTGAAAACATCACATTAACATTTTTAAATTTCCAAAATAGGCCCAATGCTGCAACAGCACTAAATACATCAATCACGGCATCCAAACATCATATATCACATGATAACAGCATATATCACAATATTTGTAAATAAACCTATACTGGTGAGGAATCCAGTTGGATCCCTCTAACCTGTCACCTGCAACAAATATACATATGAGAATATGTGTACAATGTCTGCTTTGAGGCAGACGTGCGTACAAAGGGTCATCTGCTCATACATGGGAACATATAGGGTCTCATCTACTCCAATAGGCAGGTATATATCCAAATACCAATCAATACATATACAATATATCATATATCATCCAAACAATCATCAATCATCGCAAACAATATTTATTCTCACTTATAAAAAAATATCAGTGAGTCAGAAAGAGTGAGTTGTACTCACATTGCTTCCAATAGCGGTTGCAGTGTTTTATTCCGAATAAAATTAAACGAGCGTTTAATTTTGCCTAAAATCTACACCAGCTCCAATCAACTCCAAACCAACTCTAAAATGTAATGCTCGTCAATATGGACCCAATGCAATTCATTTTGTAAAAAACGGACCTCGTATCAAAAAGTTATGCAATTTTAAACATTGTACGAATTTATTATAAATCAATTTACAATTTTATTTATTATTTTTATAATCTTTAATTTAATCGGGCCGTTCGTTTCCCTGATGAGATCTCGGCCGCTAACTATTTCTCCCTCCAATCGTTTCTAACTCCTGAACGAACCCAATCAACCGCCACAAAACCCTAGTTGCCGCGATTTCTACGTTGATCGAGACGTCGATCGAATGCCACCGTTTCGAAGCTCGTCGCGAGTGCCACCATCGGCCACAAGCACGGAAGGTCCGGTCGCATGGTTGCTTCGAAAAACATGCTTGAACGCGCGCCATTTGAACTCGATTTGCCGTCGATCGACTCAATAAAAATTGATCATAACCGTTTAAAACGAAGATCTCGTCGTCCTCTTCGATGTTGTAGTTGGAGATTTTTGGTAATAGATGATGGATTGAGAGATAACAGAGGAGGAAGTGTCGATCATTCTTGGACATAGAAATGTTAATGGCGGCTGGAAACCCTAGATGGATTAGGTTTTGCAAAAATGAAGAAAACAGGTCCTTTTATAAAAAATTTGATGACACTATTCATCCGGAAATTTTTCGAACTCGAAACAAAGCGTTCCGCTTGGCGTTTATAATGTTTTACCCCTATTCAGAACACAATAGAATATATATCGAGAGCCAATTCGATCGTATTTGGAAGATAGGTTTTCAAATCGAATTAATTAAATTTAAAATTCACTTAAACGGATTTTTACCCGTTTTAGCTTGCCTCGGACAAACTGTAAATCCGATTGACATGAAATTTGAAATCTTACAATAATATAACATTACGGATCCAATGAAGCTAGTTTCATTGAAATCCGAGACTGTTTGAAAAATGGCTATTTTTACTCATTTATTAAATATTAAAATATTCAATTTCTACAAATTAACTTTTAATTCAATTTCAAAAGTTCTCTAACGTCATTCTAATTCAAATAGAATTTAATTCATCTTTATAAATCATTTTTATTCATATTAAATTCAATTTCCAACTATTTCTACAATTTCAAATATTAAATTAACAATTTAATTATCCAATTAAATCCTGATATTTCAAATATAAGTTATTCAGCTTATAAAATATACTTGTAAATATTTAAAATCAAATAAATATCCTAATTTTAATTGACTGAAATTCTGGGTCGTTACAACTTCTCTTAGCTTAACACCCTTCTCTGAGACGTACGAGCTCAGAGGTTATATGTTCGTGAAAGTCAATAGTGATCAAAGTATTGACAATATGGCATTCAAAGTGGAAGCTGTGATGATCAAAGCATGGCTTTGCGAAAAGAAAAGTATGGCTTTGTGGAGCATTGCCTCACGAGCCTCATACCCCAAGAATGTTATGGGATACTATGTGGTCTAAAGGACATATTTTGGGCTATTATTGAGGGAAGTTCCCTGTAGGCACTTGTTGCCATATTGTATGAATGGAAAGGTATGGAGGTTGACGGAGATTGTGTATAGCCACTGAGTAATACGCTAATCCATGGTAGTGTAACAGTATAGTTTGGAGGCTGATGGAGATCGTGTAAATCCACTAGAGTGAACTAGGACTGTTATACATGGATTTTTCGAGTCTGGATAGTCACTAGTTCCCTATCATGTTGGAAATCCAATTCCAATACATTGTCTTTACTGTTTTGATTGTAGAACCTACTTTTTAAAAAGTAGCTAGTAAGCCGTCAAATTTAATCAATGTAACAATTTAGGCTATTTTCATATATTATTTGAAAAGTGTTTTCAAAGGAATGTCATTAGAAATAATATCAAATTATTTTGGTATAAAAGTGATTTGGTTATCATAAGGTAAAAACTCATCTGTTTTTATGTATGGGCGTGGTCTTAGGAGGTACCTTTCTTCCAAAGGTTTTAAACCGACATCAATTTATAAATCGAGTATCTCACATTGGTTTATCAAGCCTGATCGAGGTATTTCAAATACTCGGGTCAGGTTTGAGTAGTTTCAGGTTTAGTTGAAGACACATGGAGTTTCCAGAGGAGAGCTGGAGATCTTCATCTACGTATGGACGTATTCTATTATCCGATGCATATACTGCATTTGTTTTGTTTGGTTCTCAACATTTGTAAGGACAGGGGTTTATAACTATCCAGGCTGAATCCAGGTTAGACTTTGACATTGTATTCAAAACTTTCATATTGAAATAATATATGTTATTCCATTCGTGTGAGATTCTGTTCTATCTTTAGTTTCTTTTTCCCCTGACAATCGAGCTTTCCAGCACTTGGATTGTGGCATGTGAATACCGAGGATGTATTAATGTCGATTTTTGAGGGTCTAAAATCCCGGTCGTTACATTTGGTATCAGAGCTTAGGTTGAGCGAACACTTAGGCTTTGTTGGGGTAAAACACATTATAGATAGGGTCGGTAATATCTTGGAATGAGTGACTAATTAGAGATAGGGTTGTAACACCCTAGAATGAGTTTTGAGAGTATTATATATATAAGCCTGTATTTTTTATTTGATATAAAAATGTTTTGTGTTGATTTATTTGTTGAGTGATTTATAGATTCTGGTTGATGCGCCTGATCACCGTTATCGATAGAGATTTCTAAACACTTAAACTAGGCAAACCGACACACTGTTTTAAAAGGATTATAATTTAAGTGTAAAGGAATATTTTTTGAAAGATATAGATATTTGTGTGTGTCAGTTTATGTTTAAGGGAATATTAATATTTAGTTATTATCATTTGTTGATTGAACAAACGTCTTGTGAATTAAGTTTCACGATTTGACTATAAGATGTTTGATAAGAATATGGCATTAGTTTAATGAATTTGTATAAGATAATAAAATAAGCATGTTGCAAAAAAATGTATTTACCAAATAATTTTGTAAAATGTGGATATGGAAGATATGTTATATAAATTTTGAGAAACTAAATTTTGGGTATTTTGGAAAAGGATTATAAAATCTAAAAGGGAGTAAGTTAATATAAGATGATTTTATGAAGGGATTTATAAAATGGATTTTATAAACAAATAAAAAAAATGGTTTTATATAGCCAAGGTGAAATTAGTGAAATTATATATAAGTATAAATTTATAAATGTGATTTATAAAGTAAAAGGGGGAATTTAAAAGAAATATGAAAAATAACTAAACTCACTTTAGTCGCCGAAAAAAAATTCGGGTGATGACTACAGCATCATCAGTATTCATTTTCGAGTCTCTAAGTGATGAATTGTTATCTTAAGAATTTACTATTGAATTTTTGCTTTGATAAAACAAGTTTTTATTGCAAAATTCCAAGTATGATTTGGTAAAAAATAAGTTTTTGAACTTATAAATTTAAAAATAATATAAAAAAAGAGAATAAGTTTATGACTTATGAATTTGAACAGGAAAGTAAAACTAAATTTTAAAAATGGTTGAACATTTTGGTTAAGCAAGCAAAAGGAAATTTGAAATTGAGATATGAAATAAAAGAATTAACTTGAGTAAGTTAAATGAAATGAAGTTAACTTAAGAAAAGTTAAATGAAACTGAATTGAATTTGATTTGTAATGAAAATAATGAAAAGAATTAAACAGAAATTATGATTCGACATTTGAAATGGAATGAACTTAAGTTGTAAAGTAATAATAAACATGAGATTATATTGTATTAAAATGTTTATGAACTTAAGCAAATAATATTATGGAATGGATGTATAAATATGATGTTAATTAGTAAACTTCTCTTTGGATTATCCTCTCAGAGCACTTCTTCTATCTTATATCCGACCAAATTTAATAAGATATTTTGAAATAAAAAGAATATATAATATAAAGAAGTGTCTTTATAAAAAGTGTTTAAATTAAGAAATTATTTAAGAATATATTTTATAAAAGTATATTTTATAAAGTAAAGTGTAATTAGCAAAAATAAAATGATATTTGAGAAAGATGGATTTAGGAATTCATATCCTAATGTTTTGGAAAAGTATAAAAGTGAAAGTTATGTAATATAAAATAAGTTTGGAATTAAATTTATAAGGAGATTTATTAATAAAGAAATTTCAAAGGAATTTTGAAATAAGAATTATAATGGCATTATTTCAAATAAAGGATAATCGATTTCTTTTGGAAAAGAGATAGAAATATTTTTGTAAATAAGTATTTTGAAGAAATAAAGGATTTTTAAAAATATTTAAATGAAAAATATACGATTTATGAAATGTTTTCATGAAGATTTGGAAAAACTTAAATAAGTTGTAAGCAGATCATTTTGTCACACGATTCTAATCTAAGATCCGAGTACGGAACTTTGAGGTGTTTACACTAGTCCAAAAAAGATTTATCACTCGATTCTTGATGATGGACATTGATGAGGATTTATGATTGGTTACTTGAGTTTACTATCATAATTGAGGGCTATGTAAGGGAAACAAAGTTTTTTGATCAAGAAGCTTGATCAGAGTCCGCACTAGAGGATCGGAGGATCAATACTAGTTCAGAAATAAGTTGTGGATTCAAATAGTAGATCAAATCAGATTTGTGTACGGATGATCTGTGTAAATCATACACATGTAAGTTTAAAAATAAATATATTTTGGGCAAATAACTTTGGGTTTTGTTTTTGTGTAATTTCGAGGACGAAATTCTTTTAAGGGGGAAAGTCTGTAACGACCCGCCAATTTATCACTTCGATAAATTGTATTTATTTTTAAATAAATGGTTGATAATAAAAATAATATTATTTTGAGTGATAATAAGTGATAGTAATTTTATTTTGAATAAATATTTACAAAAATATTTTCCTTGAAATCTAAATCGATAAAATGGCTGAAAACTGTTTTATCAATAACCAGCTCTATAATCGTAAAACATCGCACACGGAGTTGGATACATACACTTATTTTTATAATTGAACAAGAATATGAAATAAATTTAATTTATTTATATTTGGAAATTAAATGAATGTATGACATCCTCAATGATACCTTTATATTTAATAATTGATTTATGATTTTAAATTGAGATGTAATGATTTAAAAATTATTATAATTATTGAAATAATTATTTTTAAATGATGATAATTCATTTTGAATAGTTATGAAAATATACCGATAAATCGATATCGCTTTATCAATATAATAGCGATTTTTGTAAATAATTGTTAATATGAATTTATATGGTTTTATAATTCAAATACGATCATTTTAATTCATCTAAAATGATAAGAACATGTTTTTCAATTTTTGTTTAGAAATATATGTACGTTAAAGTATAAGTAAAAATGTGACCGGGAATCGGTTCTCCGATTGGCAACGGTTTATCAAACAAAAGTTGTTCGGAATCAATGCAACGTTGTTTATATGTCATGTACACATATATAACATACAAATGCATCCACTAACATGCACTTGAATATATGTATACATACATATATACGTATACACTTAAAATTACATACATAATACAAAATATTAAGATATTTTAAGCAAGCTTCCTCCTTAAGCTTACATAAGTCAACATATGCATGCATGAAGTGGATGAAGTGATGGAGCACATAGAGGGGGTGGTTTCAATGTGTGAAACATGAAAGGAGGGGAGATGGAAAAAATGAGATGTGAAAGGGGGTGGCCGAGAGCATTGGAGGTGATGGTGGCAAGGGCCGTGAACATGGAGCATTTTTGGGTAGTGGCTGAGCACTTGAAAGAGAAGTGGAGTTATTTAGCGAAGCAATGATTCGTTGAATGTTGGTAGGAAGTTTGGTTTGATTATGGTGAGTACTCATTTTTTATTAAATAATAAATACTATTTATAACTATTTTTAAGTATGATAATATGACCATTTAATCTCTTATTGATTTGTGTGAATGGTTAATAACTTAAATGATTATATGGTTGATTATATGGATGTTGATATGGTTGATAACTTGGTTATGATAAATTATGAGAAATCATAATAAAATTGTTAATTAATAGAAATGAATGCATATAATATGTGTATGGATTTTATTTAGCCTCTTAATGGTTTTGAAAATATAAAAAGGGTTGAAACTAAATATTGTAAATATAATATTATGAAATGATTTAAAAGTGGAAAAGAGATTTAATATGGAAAATATTGGTTTAAATGTTTGAAAATGAGTTTGAAATGTTTTATAAACATTTGAAAGTATTTTGGTGAAGTTTGAAAGGTAACTGAAAATTTAGTCAAAAAACAGGCAGTCGCGTAATGGCTTTTCGCAATTTCGTGCCATAAAAGACAAACGAGTGTATAGAATGGAATTTAGATCAGAATTCTTCGAGATAAGAATTTTCCGAACTATTGTATCCAAGATTTTCCCATGTAGAAAGAAAATCGAGATTTCGATAAATAGATTTTGAGATATGAGTAAATCAAGCTTTTTGAAAAATCTTGATTTTGCAGTTCGGAATCCAAAACTGGATTTCTTTGAAAATGACGTTTTAAATTGTTTAGAAATGTGGATTAAATATTATAAATATTTAAAATGTTTTAAAAGTGATTTGAGTTATAAAAATGAATTTCCAAATAATAAGAAGTCGTTTTGATCAATATAGCTTAAAAGTAGTTTTCGCAGCACTTTTCTATAACTTTTGAAATATAGTTTAAACTTAACGATTATTTTCCAAATCTTTTGAAAATGTTTTCAAATGATTAAATAAAGTATTTTAAAGGTAATTTGAAGGATTTATGAAATGATTAAGGTTTAATGATTTAGAGTCGATCAAATAACTTGACTGCCTTATGGGTGTCAAAGAGATAGTGTCTAGGCTTGAGTTTGGATAACCAGTTTCCTGCTCTCCCTTGCTGTCCGGACTGGCCCGAAGGATGGGATAGTAAATTTGGTTTACTCGGATCAAAATTTTCCAAAGTATAAAGATAAAATTTTCCAAATTTGGATTACTTGGTTTGCATAGAAATTATTTGGAAATGTTTTCCTAAATAAAAGGTGAAACGATTTGGAATTATTCCAAGATTAAAAGGTTTTAAAATTAACCAAATTATTTGATAAATGAGGCTTAATGATTGCATATACTCTGAAAGAGATAAAGAAATGATTCAATGAATATATCTCTAAGACATATCTATGAATGAATAAACAAATGAATTAAATTGATTGATGATTGATGATCATATATGAACTTAACATCTTTTTAATCGATGATTGGTTTGGAGGAACCGGGTCGGATCTGGGGTAATTCCTATCCGAAAACCACTTCGAACCAATGTATACATTAGGAAGTGAAGACATGATGATGATGATTTTTGAAGACGAGGATCTTCATGATGAAGGGCTGCTTGCCACTAGTCCCTCGAGGTGAATTTACCATATTATATATTTATGGTGGTAGTAGCGCTCTGTTTTGAAAATCTTTGATTGCAAGGACTAATCGTTACTAATCCTAGGGATAATTCCCGACATGATGTGGTAGGAGGATTGCCTTTGGTTTCGTTCAGTCCCAGAACGAAGTTGTATAGGCGAATGTCTAACATTACATTTCTGAGATCACAAACGTTGACTTTTACAAACGTACATCTGCTGGGTAGTAGAGAAAGCAACTTCTCTTAGCTTAACACCCTTCTTTGAGATGTACGAGCTCAGAGGTTGAATGTTTGTGAAAGTCAATAGTGATCAAAGGAATGGCAATATGACATTCAAAGTGGAAGCTGTGATGATCAAAGCGTGGCTTTGCGAAAAGCAAAGTATGGCTTTATGGAGCATAGCCTCACGAGCCTCACACCCCAGGAATAGTACGGGATAGTATGTGGTCTGAAGGACATAGTTCGGGCTATTATAGAGGGAAGTTCCCTATAGGCACTTGTTGCCATGTTGTATGAATAGAAAGGTATGGAGGCTGACGGAGATCGTGTAAAGCCGCCAAGTAATATGTTGTTCCATGGTAGTGTAGTAGTATAGTTCGGAGGCTAATGGAGATCGTGTAAAGCCACTGGAGTGAACTAGGATTGTTATACGTGGATGTTTTGGGTTTGAATGGTCAATAGTTCCCTATCATGTTGGAAATCCAATTCCTATACATTCCTTTTCGGTTTTGATTGTAGAACCTACTTTTAAAAAGTAGCTAGTAAGCCGTCAAGTTTAATCAATGTAACAATTTAGGCTATTTTCATATATTATTTGAAAAGTATTTTCAAAGGAATGTCATTAGAAATAATATTAGATTATTTTTCTATAAAAGTGATTTGATTATCATAAGATAAAAACCTTTTTGTTTTTATGTACGGGCATGGTCTTATGAGATACCTTTCTTTTCAAAGGTTTTAAACTGACATCAATTTATAAATCAAGTATCTCACGCTGGTTTATCAAGCCTGATCCGGGTATTTCAAATACTCGGGTTAGATTCAAGTAGTTTCAGGTTTAGTTGAAGATGCTGGGAGTTTCCAGAGGAGAGCTGGAGATCTTCATCTACGTATGGACGTATTCTATTATCTGCTACATATGCTGCATTTGTTTTGTTTGGTTGTCTGCATTTGTAAGGAAGGGGGTTTATAACTGTCCAGGCTGAATCCAGGTTAGACTCTGATATTGTATTCAAAATTTTCCGCTGTAAAGGTTATATATTGAAATAATATATGTTATTCCATTCGTGTGAGATTCTGTTCTATCCTTATTTTCTTTTTC
The DNA here is from genome assembly GCA_030737815.1 of Allium fistulosum. Lineage (NCBI taxonomy): Eukaryota > Viridiplantae > Streptophyta > Magnoliopsida > Asparagales > Amaryllidaceae > Allium > Allium fistulosum. The sequence goes on from CM060908.1 coordinate 720,773,328, forward strand.
CCCTAACAATTGGGCTTGCGAATACCGAGGATGTATTAGTGTTGATTTTCAAGGGTCAAAAATCTCGCTCTTTATGGGATGAATGCCGGTATTGCATTATTTCCTGGAGGGCAGTGTTGGCATTCCAACTGGGAAGTGCTATAAAACGATAGAATGTAGCTTCGAGCCTCACACCAGGGAAATGAATAAAGTAGGGACATGTGGTAGCGCTAAGTGGGTCGCACCCAAGTAGGGTATGATCATCCCATATCTAGAGTGATATTCATGTATGCTTCGGGATCTCATGGTATGGTTGTTGGTCGCCACCAAGGGGTGATCATATTCGGTGTTAGTCGAGAAGGGAGTAATTATGGTCCTGAGTAGAAGAGGTGTAACGTGTTGTAGCCTCCCGTACATTTTATCTAAAGGTGTACGGATTCGGCGGGTAGACCCTTACCTTTCATAGTTGGAATCCATTATTGTAACAACCCGCATATTTTACGATTCGTATATTTAAATGTTTAATTTAAATATAGCATTGTCAGTCGGATTTTAGTCCGAGAAAGTCACTATTCGTAGAAGAATAGTCGAATTAGTGAAGTGTCTTTGTGGAACGTGTTTCGGAGGAGTCTAATTGAAGAAAAACTGTCAAACAGGGATTTAGACGTCTGAATTGAAGCATTCAAACGTCTGAAATTGCTCATATCGAACCAGAGAGGAAATATGCTAAAATTGCCATTTTCAAACGTCTAAAATGGACGATTCAGAGGTCTGAATATTGTTCTAGACAACTCCTATTTTTCAAGATTCAGACGTCTAAATCGTTCAGTTCAGACGTCTGAATAAAGTTCGAAAACTCTTATTTTTCCACATTCAGACATCTGGTTTGGAAATTTCAGACGTTTGAATGAGGAATGAAATTGAGAATCAAAATTTTGGACTCGATACCACTTCCATTGATCTCGAGTCCAAAATGGTGTTTGCGACTTTTTTGAGTATAAGCTTCGATATGTTTGGAGCGAGTTGAATTTTTCTATTTTCTTTTTGGGCTTTTGGGTTTGGGTTTCAGCCCATCAACCTTCTTATTACCCTAACTCAGTCCACCTCTCCTATTCACTTCATTCTTGTTTTCCTAACATTCTAGCTTCAGTAGTAATGGGGAGAGGAATGGGAAATTAAAATTCAAAACCCTAGTTCCTTTACAAATTCAAGTTCTAGCTCCAAAATTCAAAGTGAAGCTTAGGTAAGCCTTCTCTTCTTCTTTTCCATCTCAATCCCTCTTCAAATTCTCAGAAATTCCTAAACCCTAAACTTTGAGGAAACTTCATCTTTTATTATAGATTGAAGTTCTTGAGGTATTGTTGAAGAGAGATTAACCTATTGCTTGTTCTAAAGCTTATCATTCGTGTTTGGGTTTAAAAGGTGAGATTTTTATCTCAAATCTAAGTCTATATCTATCTTTGATGTTAGGTATGAATTCCTAACACTTATTTCTGTTCATTTTCTTTTCATTTGAATTGGTTTGAGGAATATTCCAATTTTTGGCATTTGAAGTCAAAATCTATGAAAATCCTTATATGGTTGTTTGGGCATGTTGGTCGGATTGTATTGGTGAGTCTTTAAGGTTGGGTAGTCGTTAGGCGTAAACCTCTAGCCATCGTCACTCATCCGATTGCTTCCGATATGATTTGGCCATCATTGGCCTAGGTAAAGTATTGCCTGAGCTCCAGTTTCAAACGTCTGAAATATACAATTCAGACGTCTGAATCTGCTTGTCTCAGCCCAATTTGCCTACTTTGTGTGGGATTCCAATTTTTATCGATTCGTGATTACCCGATTTGTTGTTATCAATTATTATTGACTTTGATGATTCCTTTTTGATTTCATACACGGGTTTATAAAATGATCTTTTTAATTGTATTAAAAGCTCTTTTCTCCAATTTATAATTTCTATTTAAAACACACACACAATTTTGCACTTCGAGCGAAGAGGGAGGAGAATCAAATGATTAAATAAAACGCGTGCTATGAACACGTGCGTTTATCTTTTCAGTTAATTCCTAATCTATTCGTTTGACTGTTTTGACCTTTGGGTCTGGTTTACCGATGAGATGAGGTGAACTTTGTACTGCTTTGAGTGTGAAATTGACCAACGGTTAGTAAACCGTTTAGTGCGAACGTGGGGTATGGGACTCACGTTAACATTTTCCGGGTTCCTTTCTTAGAGTTGTGACACATTCCGCCAGACAGTGATATCCAGTACTGCCACTACAGTTTGTTGCCTTCGGGTATGTTGCCTTCGGGCTTGTACCTTTGGGTTTGTTGCCTTTTGGCGTTGTCTTTGGGCATGTGGCTTTGTCTATGTGGACAATTGCTCCTATATGGGAGTAGATTCTTCGTGCGTATCGCCACTGGGCGTGTGGCTTTGTCTATATGGACAATTGCTCCTATGTGGGAGTAGAGTCTTCGTGCGTGTTGCCTTCGGGCGTGTGGATCCTTGTTACAGTACTGAGCTCGAGCATTTTTTGTTTCTTTGACATTTATATTTCCCTAGAGTATCGCCTTTCGGGGTAGGTTCTTTGAACCACATGATATATAGGGATTACCTTGGGAAACTTGTGTTACCTTTGTTGGTATTTGTTATTTGCCTTTTTGGCTTGTTTTGGGATATGATATTCTTTGTTTATTGGGATTGTCGATGATATGAGGCTTGTTTTGATTCATCTTATGTTAGATTATTTGGTTATCTCTTTTGGAGATATTTGTGGTACTTTATGATCTTGTATGTTCATTATCATTTAGTTTGTCTAACTGATTTGTTTAGCTAGACTGACCCGTGTATTTTATACTCGGGTCAGATCGAGATGTTTTAGGTTAGGTACATTGGACTTAGCCTATTTTGCTTCCGCATGGACTATTCTACTAGCTCCTTTTCGTTATAGCTTTTTGTGTAGTCCTTTTTGGCTCTAACTCTAATATATATTCTTTTTACTCGTCTGTATATTGTGGTTTACTTTACCACTTGACAAGTATCATTTTGTATACTCTGTAATGTATTTGTATATGTGTAAATGTATGTGATGATCTACTATTCTGTGATGTGTATTACATTGAGTTGTTATATTTTATTCTGATAGATCCTCCAGCCACCTATGGCTTTGTGTTGATTATTTATTAGATATGTCGATCCATTTGAGAATGAATGGTAATTGTCGGCTTAGTCAATAGATAATTAAGACAAGACTATAGATGGTCGCTCATAACTAGCTCTATTCTCCGTATTAGCAGACAGTGTTACCTTTTAATACTCTTTGCTAATGTGGGTCTCGGAGTGGGGTGTCACAGCTCGGTATCAGAGCTCAGTTCAGAAAAAAATATGATAAACATAGAACATAGACACATATTACGGTACATCAAAGTGTAGTACGAATGGTACGAATCTTTGAATCATCGTCCCTTTTATTCTTTCCATGCCTTTGGGGTAGATAGAATATTGGGAATACGTCTAGGAATGCATTTATTCCGTAGTATCCCATATTTGAATTAATGATATCTACCTTGTGATTATATCAGAAGAACTTGTTGATTCTTTTTCTTTAAATATTTTGGGCTTGATGACTTCTTTGAGAATTGCGAATCCGGTTGGTGAATCTACAACACTCAGTTTGTTTCTTTTAAAGATGTCGAGATTATTTTATGTGGTTATTCTTTTCGAGCCGATTTGCATACTTAGGCTTCGAAATTGATTTTTGGGAAAGGATTGGCTTAATCATTATGAAGCCTATATCCTATGTCCAATGTGGACTATTCATCTTCGACATTCTCAATCTGTTAAGCAGATTTCTTTTGTTCTTAATGATTTTGATTTCCAAATTCGGTGATATCATTCTTTAAACCCACTTGATGAGGAAAGTGTTATTTCTCTCATTCAAGTAGTTTGTGAATTTTTCGGTATATTTGAGCTTGTCTTAGGATTATCACCTAAGCAATCGTTTGAGTGGTGCTAAGGTCTTTTTAGTTCGACCTTGCCACCGGTTTTCATCAGCTACGAGTTGCGGAAGGTAGCATCCTCTTACCACATTCCGCACTCGTTGTGATTTTTGTGTTTGGTTCGTTATGTCATTCGGTATGACGAACCTTCTACCTTATTTCATCCATTTTGTGAATCGAGTATTCTACGAATATCTCGATGATTTTATCCTTGTATTTATCGATATTGGATGAAAACAACAAATTAAAATTTGCAAATCCTTCTGATAAGATATTTATAAGTATGATTGGAATTTTGTTCTTAAAATGAGCAAAGAATATTTGTAAATTTTTTAAGAGATTTGTTTATCATATAGAAGATGATTTTGTGTTATTTTGCCCATTGAGTGCTTTAAGAATTCTGATCAATGCGCTTGATCAACGTTATCGATAGTAATCTCCTAAACGCTATGATGAAACAGTCGGACACAATAGATTGACTTGTAAATTTTTCTAAAAAGATGATTACACAAAGTTAATTATAATTTTAAAAGTCTTATCTTTTCGGGAAAGAGGATCGATTAAAGGAACTCTTTTCCGATGCTTTTATTCTTGTGGTTCCCGAAGGGAACCAAGACTTCATTGTTTGTACCGATACTAGTCGTATTGGTTTGGGTGTCGTTCTCTTGCAAAAGGGAACGTTCTATCACTTATGCTTCTATGGTTGTTACTCTTCATTTTTCTTCTTAATTATTGCGAGGACGCAATTTCTTTAAGGAGGGGAGTCTGTAACAACCCGCATATTTTACGATTCATATATTTAAATGTTTAATTTAAATATAGCATCGTTAGTCAGATTTTAGTCCGAAAAAGTCACTATTCATAGAAGAACAGTCGAATTAGTGAATTGTCTTTTTGGATCGTGTTTCGGAGGAGTCTAATTGAAGAAAAACTGTCAAACAGGGATTTAGACGTTTGAATTGAAGCATTCAGACGTCTGAAATTGCTCATATCGAACCAGAGAGGAAATAGGCTAAAATTGCCATTTTCAGACGTCTAAAATGGACGATTCAGACGTCTAAATATTGTTATAGACAACTCCTGTTTTTCCAGATTCAGACGTCTGAATCGTTCAGTTCAAACGTCTGAATGAAGTTTGAAAACTCCTATTTTTCCAGATTCAGACGTCTAGTTTGGAAATTTCAGACGTCTGAATGAGGAATGAAATTGAGAATCAATATTTTAGACTTGAGCCACTTCCATTAAGTTCAAAATGGTGTTTGCGACTTTTTTGAGTATAAGCTTCGATATGTTTGGAGCGAGTTGAATTTTGCTATTTTCTTTTTAGGCTTTTGGGTTTGGGTTTCAGCCCATCAACCTTCTTAATACCCTAACTCAGTCCACCTCTCCTATTCACTTCATTCTTGTTTTCCTAACATTCTAGCTTCAGTAGTAATGGGGAGAGGAATGGGAAATTAAAATTCAAAACCCTAGTTCCTTTGCAAATTCAAGTTCTAGCTCCAAAATTCAAAGTGAAGCTTAGGTAAGCCTTCTCTTCTTCTTCTCCATCTCAATCCCTCTTCAAATTCTTAGAAATTCCTAAACCCTAAACTTTGAGGAAACTTCATCTTTTATTATAGATTGAAGTTCTTGAGGTATTGTTGAAGAGAGATTAACCTATTGCTTGTTCTAAAGCTTATCATTCGTGTTTGGGTTTAAAAGGTGAGATTTTTATCTCACATCTAAGTCTATATCTATCTTTGATGTTAGGTATGAATTCCTAACACTTATTTATGTTCATTTGCTTTTCATTTGAATTGGTTTGAGGAATATTCCAATTTTTGGCGTTTGAAGTCAAAATCTATGAAAATCCTTATATGGTTGTTTGGGCATGTTGGTCGGAGTGTATTGGTGAGTCTTTAAGGTTGGGTAGTCGTTTGGCGTAAACCCCTAGCCATCGTCACTCATCCGATTGCTTCCGATATGATTTGGCCATCATTGGCCTAGGTAAAGTATTGCCTGAGCTGCAGTTTCAGACGTCTGAAATATACAATTCAGACGTCTGAATCTGCTTGTCTCAGCCCAATTTGCCTACTTTGTGTGGGATTCCAGTTTTTATCGATTCGTGATTACCCAATTTGTTGTTATCAATTATTGTAATAGTCCGCTTTTCCGTATCCCTTGAGTAGACACTAATCTCCATCGATTAACTCAAGATGAACGAAAAACCGAACCATTAGGGTTTAAGAAAGAAGAGGTGGAAGAAAAGAGAAGATAAGAGAAAGAAGAAAAAGACAGAAGAAACACAAGAAAACAGAAATAGTATCAAAATCTCACATTCGCAGCGGAACAACATATAATAGATAAATGAATAATCTTTAAAACAAAGAACTATATCATTTTATACATTACATCATCATCAGAGTGTACAACAACAATATACAACACAACTGGACAGTTATATGAACTTGTCCATATACAGAATACACAGCGGAATAATACTATCATATACAAGTGGTACGTCTCGCCATCCAGCTCGCCACTAAGCTCCACAGCACTCCAAAATCCAGAATAATCTGATAACCTAACTCTAGACTGCCCGTGTGAAAAATGATGGGCACCCAGAGTTTAGGAAGGAAACAATAAACTCCGAGTCAGTCATGGTGACTGGTGTGAGAACTAAAACAGTTTATCTTTAAACAATCAACCACAAAGAAAATAAAACAATTTCGCAATGCTTTTAGAAAATGAAACTACCATAAGACCTCCCGCCACACACACAATGCAAACGCAGAATTGGAGGAGATTTCTTCTTATGATAGTCAAATATGCTTACTACACAAAATCATTGGATATTATTATTAGTGCATAGTGCAGAAAAACATTTCGAAAGTATAATATTAATCTTAGCCAACATAGACATTCCGAACTATGCCTACTATAGCTACCATCTAAACAGTGGGGCGCCACCATAAGTAAATGGCAGGTTCTACAACTAAAACCGTACAAGGTTCGTATTGTTTCTTTGGATTTTCCAACAAATGGTCAGGCTAAGGAACTTCCTTTCCTCCTGCCGAATGGGATCGCCTCTGGCTGGACGTCCCGAGAGACAAACTGCTCTCTGCCAAACAAGGCCGGGTTACCCCTGTAACAGGTAACTCACGAATATGTCATCACCCGGTCCTTTGGGACCTTTATCCGAGTGCTCGGTAACCATCATCACACATAATAAATAAGTGTATCCACATGAGTAAGTATTTGGGCTCCATACCATGATACCACCCCTTTCCAAAAGGAAATGACATACCCTAAAGGGCGCGACCCTCATAACCTTGCCGCAACATTCCTGTTTCGACCATTTCCGGGTTGTTGAGGCCCTGACGAAGTCTCGTCCACAAAGCTACGCTTTATACAAAAGCTATGCTTTGGGTCAAACAAATGATCAACCTATGATCACAAAGATAAATGATCAAACAAATGATCATATCACAAATGATCAAACACTGATCATCACACAGCAACACTCAGCATGTCACATTACCAAATTGGGAATATATCGCTGATAACCTTCAACTACATAACCTCTGAGCTCGTACGTCTCAGAGAAGGGTGTTAAGCTAAGAGAATAAATTCTCCGCCACCAACAAAAATGTATTTGAAAGAAATCAGCTTTATATCTCAATTTGTAATGTCAGACATACAATCCATACAAGTCCGTTCCGGGATCGAACAGAACCGAAGGCACTTCTCACGAAGTCCTTGCAAATCCGGATAATTTTCAATCTCGTCCGGACTTCCCGTCACTAAGGTGATAAAACCTCTAAACCGAAGATCAGTCGATGTAGAGTAACTCGACGGTAATCCTTCCGTTTTCAAAAATATCCGGTCTTCAACACCGGTCATCAAATGCGATTCATAACGACGTATCACATATTCGGAATGGGTTATACGACCCCATGGTCCTTTCCCGGCTAACCCGAATAGTGAGCGCTTATTCAAAAATAAGTGTGGCATTCAAATTCATTCAATTCACAACAAATACCCATTCAAGGTAATTATTGATAGTCGGTTGTTTAACTATCAATAAAGATGCGCAACATCATCAGATTCCAAATAATTTTCCAAATTATCTATCTTCCAAAATATCTTTACAAGATATATAATTTCCACACTTTAACTATTTGAAAACAATTTCAAATCAATTTTCACATCTCAATTTATCTTTAAAGATAAAATCTCAAAACATTTCACTTCATATTGGAAAAACATTTCCATACCTATTTAATAATAGGTAATTCACAAATCCATTTATTTTCAACATTTGAAAATACTCAATATACTTGAATCAAAATTAAGTATATATTTCATTCTTTAAGGAAATCATTTTCTTAAACACATCTATTTGAGTCAAAATGAATGTTACGTAAAACATCGTTACGACGACTCAAAATCACTAGTATAGGAATTCGAAATTTAGATAGATATATAAAACCCAATACTATATAAACTATTTCCTTTCGGAAACCATTTACTATACCAACAGTGTTATAATCCACCATTTCCTTATTCCTCGAAACGTCTATTTCAACAATAAATGTTGAAATCTATGTTTTTGATACCTAATACGTTTTAAAACATCTTTTAAAACAATTATTTCATTTAACAATATTCCTTTTCCCAAAATATATTGATTTTTCAATAATATATATTCACTGTCCAAAATCGTGAATAAAATCACTATCCCAATTTTAACAATTTCTACACAATTTATTTCAATAATAATTCGCTATCCAAAATCGCGAATATACTTCCTTTAATAATTTTCTATATTCAATTTATCCAATTCCATTGATTTCGAATTTATAAACAATGTCTATAAATTCTTTCCCTATTTATAAACTTCGATTTATAAAAAAATCCTGAATTAACAAATTTAATTCATAACTCGATTTCATATCAAAAATCTAATTTATAAGTCAATTACTTATAACCTTTTATTTTACAAAATCTATTTATTTTATAACTTCACATTATAAAACTTCTAAATTTCATTAACTTATGAAATCCAATTATACTCCATTTTTAACACTTATAAAAACTCGTTTTATAATTCCAACATTTTAATTTATAAATATCCATTTTGCAATCTTTTATATAAACCGTTTGGAATAATTCAAAAATCCAAATTTAAAATCAACTCGTTATTTTTAAACTTCAAAAATGGATCCGATGATGCAACAGCACCAAATAGTCAATCACAACATCCAAACATCATATATCATCATATGATAACAGAATATACAACAATATCTGTAAATAAATCACTACGGTGAGGAATCCAGTTGGATCCCTCCAACCTGTTTCCCTGCATCCAAAGATGTTAGCACAATACCAATACCGCTCCAGTACAGAATTATCGCGGTATATGGGTTCAATAAATATTATCCGCTATTATGCGGCGCAATAGGGTCTCATCCGCTACACAAGGCGGGAAATCAACAAATCCAATATATACATATGCCAATATGTATATATTGCTATATATATATAAATAATACCAATTCCACTTCAATGTGAAATTATCGCGGTATATGTTTTTAATAATTAACATCCGCTTAATAACGGCGTATAATGTCTATTTATCATAATAAATAGCATTCATCATTCAATCCATACAATCAGGCAATTTTAAATCTAACCATTTAAAATTTAAATCGAAACAAAACATTTGATTGAGTGAGGAATTCTCACCTTGATTTTACGATAGCAATTCGTAGCGATTTATTTCGAATAAAATTAAACGGTTGTTTAATTTTACCCGAAATTTTCGCTAGCTCCAACCGACTCCAAACCAGCTCCATTGCAAAGAGCTCGTCAATACGATTCCAACGCAACTGGTTTTGTCGAATTCCGACCTCGCAGCAAAAAGTTACAACATTTTGAAGCTAATACAAATTTTAAATACAATTTATTTACATCTTTTATTTTATTTTATACCCAAAACACATCTGCCGTTCATTTTTGCTTCATCAAAATCTGGCCGCAACTTTTCTATCTTCCTCCATCTCCAGTATGTTTGAACGAAGTCGAACCCAACTATCATAGCTAGGGTTAATAGCCGCACCACCTACGACGAACTAGGGTCCATCACTCCACCACCGTTCAACAGCACGTCGCCTCCCCTACCCACATCTATGACCATGTGGCACTCGGCCACCCCCCTAGCGCGCAAAACGAGGTTGAACGGCCAGCCTTCTCGAGCCAATTGCCATCGATCCAACATCAATTACTCGATCATAGCCGTTGGATCTGTAGATCACAACGCGCTCTTCAACTTTCATGTTGAACGTTTCTTGAATTGATGAACGGATTTGAAGAATTTGAGGGAGGAAGATCAGAGATTTTCGGCCAATTCATTTGGTTGCTGGCGGCCACAAAAAAGATAGGCTAGGGTTTTCTTGTTAACGTATATATATATACGTGTATAAATGATATTAAATTTATTTTAAAACGACTTTTTCAAACGATCTCCAAATTACACATGCCGCCTGGTGTTCGTAAGGTTTACCCCGCGTTCCGAACACAATGGAACGTGTTTCGGGAACTAATTCGGTCATCTGTGATAGTTACGGAAATAAATAGTCAAATTTAAATCAAATCGATTTAAACCGATTTCAATGCGTTTTTGCTTGCCACGGACAAACGGTAAATCCAATTGACACGAAATTTGAAACCGTACAATAATATCACATTACAGATCCGATGAAACTAGTTTCGTCCAATTCTGAGACTGTCCCAAAAATGGCTAATTTCACTAGTCGATTAAATATTAAAATATTCAATTTTTACAGATTAACTTTAAATTCAAATTTAAAAGTTCTATAACATCACTATAACTTCAACATGATTTAATATAACTTCATAAATCATTTTCAATCACATTAAATCCAGATTTCAATTATTTCTGGAATTTCAATCATTAATTTATCGATTTAATTATCCAATTAAATCCAGATACTCGAATTTTAAATTATTCGACTTATTAATTTCACTAATTAATATTCAAAATTAATTAAATATTCAAATTTCAAATATCTGAAATTCTGGGTCGTTACAAACTTCCCCCCTTAAAAGAATTTCGTCCTCGAAATTACCAAGTAAGAAAGAAGATACAAAATCTATTGTTAACGTTAAAATATGAACGATAACACCCGGTGTATGTAATAAGATCGTGAAAGCACCACCCGTGTGACGGGAACAGAAATTAAGCAGGAAAATAGCAGAAATGCAGTAAATGAACAACAGATTTATAGTGGTTCGGCCCGTAATTGAGCCTACGTCCACTTTATAGTCTCTTATTGCTGATTCGGTTACAATTTGATACAAATCTCTTCAAGAAACAGTACAATTCGATCACAAGAAACAATCTAGACTACTAGCTCAATCTTCGACGGTGAAACTCGATGAATCCATCTCGGATGTAAGGAATTTCTCTCGAAGCTTGTTGTAGTGTCGTGAATGCTTGAAGGATCCTTGATTACTGAATGAATGAAGAGTTCGACGGAGTAACAGCGCTGTAGAAATGATTTGCCAAAAGTCCCCCTCATGTTGGAAGTGATGTCCTATTTATAGAAGCTGATTTCTGGGCAGGAAATTTGCCTAAGTCTTAGGTCGCGCACGACCTTAGTTAGGTCGTAGGTCGCGAGCGACCTAAGCTAGGTCGCTGTCCCCTTGCGGCTTCAGGAGTTAGCTAGTAAAACTGTACTTGGCTTCATTCGATCAAGTAATAGGTCGCACGTGAGTTACAGAATAGCTGTGGGAGCCCTAGGTCGTAGGGCGCTGAACCTGCTTTAATAGTTAGGTCGCTAACCTATTTAAGTCGTCAAGTCCCTTAGGTCGCTAACTACCTTAGGTTGTTAAGTCCTTTAGGTCGCTAGCTACCTTAGGTCGTTGAGTTCCATAGGTCGCAATCCTTTCTGCTGCAAGGTCGCAAGGCCTTCTGGATCTTAGGTCGCGAAGCTTTCCTGCCTCCTTAGGTCGCGAGGTCTTCTGCAGCCTTAGGTCGCAAACCCTTCTGGATCTTAGGTCGCGAAGAAGTTAGGTCGCTAACTTCTTATCTTGATAAGTCGTGGACTTTCTCAGTTAGATCGCTATGTAGTTAGGTCGTAGCTTTTCCTTAGGTCGCAACATTCTTAAGTCGTAGCCTTTCCTTAGGTCGCAACATTCTTAAGTCGTAGCCTTTCCTTAGGTCGCAACATTCTTAGGTCGCATCATTCTTAGGTCGTAGCTTTTCCTTAGGTCGTAGCCTTTCCTTAGGTCGCAACATTCTTAAGTCGTAGCCTTTCCTTAGGTCGCAACATTCTTAGGTCGCATCATTCTTAGGTCGTAGCCTTCTTAGGTCGTAGAGTTTTAGGTCGCTGAAATAAAGGAGTTAACATTTGCCCCTCGAAGTATATGACTATACTTTAGGTCGTATGCTTCGACTCAACTTTGCTAGGTCGCGAATCGACTTAAAACTTGCACGCCTGTTCACCTCCCTCCTTCAGTCCCATATAAATTAGTTAGGTCGCACCTTCTTCCTTACCCTACTGTCCTGAGCCTCCATCGCCATTAACAGTTTTTTCGAGCTTCCAGAGACAAACTTGACTCAATCAGCCAACGATTCTTCCTCGCCGATCATAATTCGTAAGTGGATCAGCTTATACTTGCCCATAGTCACTGCTTTGAACACGAATCGTTGTCGCTCGTCCTAAGCCCAATTCCATGCATCATGCTTTTTTGTACGGTAGTCTCAATCGACTTTCGTTCGTCATTTGACGTGTCGGGATGATTTGCGATCATACGAAAGTTTTTGCTACAGATCTGTAGGGTTTGCCATTGATTCTCTAGTTAATCGGTGGTACATTGAGATAGGATGAAGGGGATGATGAATCCTTTTTTGAACTGGTGGTATTGGGTTATTGGACCCAATATGATGTTGCTTGGAGAGGAAGTCAACAACCTATCAGATTTGAACGTCCTTAGAGTTAGGTCGCGTGGGAACGCTTGACGACCTTAGCCTTTGCGACCTGACGACATTTGCGACCTAGAGAATCTCCAACCTTAAAACAATTGTGCACGACCTAGGACTTAAAGAAAATTGCCCCACCTTAATTAATTCAGTTGCAACATGCGACCTACAGAAATCCTGACTCATGATAAGTCGCTGAACGACCTAATACTTAGACAATGTTCCACAGTCTTGAACTTTCAATCTGAACAACATAGCATAAGAACACTGCCACCTGTGTTAGGTCGTAAGCGACCTAACACTTAGAACTTTGAACAGCTTTTGACTGATTTTCTGAACTTGAATTATTTTGGGTTTTACACTTCTTCTCGGATTGCCTCAACTTTTAATGCTAATAACCTGTTTAGAAGCAACATTCACATAAAAAATGGGACGAATATACTACTATTGATTGCCCACATCAAACAACAGATTAGCTGTCAAAGAAAATCAAACTTAAATGAACTTCGTGAATGAAATGCTGTGAACTAACAAATCTAAGTGAAGCATTAAAGCAAAATTGAAGCGATCAACTAAAGCTGATTTATTTGCATTAACGCAACACTATTCCTGGACTTAAAATATTAAGCCCTGAAACTTTATAATTGACAAGTATCAATTAGTTTAGTTTCATTTACATTTGCTCGTTATTGTATTAGTTTTGCACAACACTTCACTCTTTTTAGGAAACGTGCACCTTAATATTTGATCGTCCAGTTCCTTGTGTAGAATGGAATCTCAACAGGAAGACTTGGAAATAGCCGGAGAAGTTTTTCCAATTGCTACTCAACTAAACGATCCTCCGGAAAGGACTTCTACTACTTTAAGTCATAAAGTCTTCCGACAACTGTGCATCCAATTTGGCATTGCCGAAGCAGATGCTTTACTTCCTGGGCCAAGTGACACTACTGACAGGCCGCCTCTTGGCTTCGTTGCTGTGAACCGGCAGATGTGTTCAAGTGGAGCCATTCCTCCATTTAATGATTGTCTTCGGGAACTCCTCCTTCGGCTAACTATTTCTCCCTTTCAACTACACCCTAACGGATACTCCATCCTGCTGGGATTGTGTGTGCTTTTCAGGAGAACGTTGAACCGTTTTCCCTCTTTTGATGAAATTCGCTTCTTGTGCACTTTTGCAAAGAACAAGGACCATCCTTCTATCATACTTGTGAGGAGTGCTAGGAATCGCAAATTAATTCTGGACTTGCCTGAAAGTGCCCACGGATTCTTGACTCAATTCTTTTATGTTCGCTGTCCTCCGGGATTTTATGCTATTTGGAGAGTCGGAAGTAAGATTACCTCTTACCAATTCATTTTTCTAAATTTTTCATAATTCGAACCATCAAATGCTTAATTCCATTCTTTCTTCGTGCAGCACTTCCTTCTCTTCTTCGAGATACCAGCCGTAAGTCGATTTTAGATACTTTGAGTGCTATTGACGCTGAAGAGAGGAGCGCCAAATTCTTACTGAAAGATGAATTTTTGCACCAGTTTGGCCTTTTACATCCTTCTAGATCGGCTCGGATTCATGAAATTTCTAGTTCTGATGCGGAAATGTTAGTTGCTTCAGATTCCCAAGCAGAGGCCTCGAATGCCCCAGCTTCTGTAGAAGAAACTGCATCAGAAGCACCCGTCATGGAGGCTGCTTTGGTAAAATGTTCCGCATCCATCGATGTCGTAGGGTTAGTCAGCAAGTCGGCACTTACCCCAATTACTGAGGAGGAAGAGAATCCTCGAGTTCCTGAGAAATCTATTGATACAGAGGTTGAGAAAGAGAAGTCTGCTGAACTCCTGGGTGATGACACCTTTGATGGCTTGAGCGATATCATGATAACTTCTCAAGAGCTCTTTGGGGATAACAATCCAAAAGCAACTTCTCCCGTTGTCGAGGCGACTTCCATCTTTAAACAAACCCGGACGCCTACTACGCCAGTCGTCTCTGTTTCCACACTAAAGCGTGGTCTGTAGTTTGACGCATGTAGCTTGCACGCCACACACACTTAGGATTTTCCAGCACTTATAAACATTCATCCTCTTTTTCCTGGAAATTTCTAAACTTTACTCCTTTTTTGCTTTCAGGTTCTCCAATGGGACGTACAGGTTCATATTATGACTCATTCAAGTACCGTGGAGGCCGCGGCACCTATGACTTTAGGAAGTACCTTGATACCCCAAAAGAAACAGATGAAGAGAGGGCTCGAAGGAAAGCCCAGGAGAAGCGGGATTATGATCAGTGGCAAAGAAGGAAAGATGCCGAGCGATATGACTCTTCGCATAGGAGTGACTACTCTCATAAGCGGAAGTCTTACGATGATAAGGGAAAAACTCAGATTGCCGATGAACCGAGCAAACGATCTAAACCGATTGACGCGTCTGAAATTTCTGAAAAGACTGACGCTCCCATTCCTTCTGATATTCTGGCTAGCTCTCCTCCTCTGAAGAAATCTGACATTCAGACTATCATTAACAGACCGCAATATCAAGTCAAGGACGGCCCCCCAACACTTCAGAGCCGTTTTCCGAATTGGTGCCTAAAAGGGGTGCGCTTTGACTTGGACCTAGTTCCGATTGATAAGTCAGACATGCTTAGCAGTCTTGACGCAGTCAGGCTTAATATCGAGAGGATGTCGCAGTGGCAGAAGCTTGTCGATGAACTCCAAAGGGTTAATCGTGCAAACCTTGAGGCAATGCTGACTATGGAAAACGACAAGGCAGAGTGGGACAAAATTTGCAAACAGCATAATCTCGAGATGACAAATATTGCTGATGGTTATGCAAAACTTGAGTCCGAGGTTAAAAAACTTAAGGAAGATCTTGCCTCTTCTTCTGCATCTCATACTCAAAAAGAAGAAGTCTTTCAGAAACAAGTGCGGGATGCACATGCTGCACAGAGAGATGTTGAAATGAAGCTTGCCGCTGAACAGCATATTACTGAGAAATACCGCACAGAAAACACCGATTTGCGGGAAAAAGTCACCTCTCAGAACGTAGAGATTGAGTTACTAAAGTCTCGACTTGCTAAAGTTGAGGCAGAGCGTGATGAGGCTACCGCTGGCCGGGTTGTTGCCGTTGCCGAAAAGGAAGCGGCTGAGCAATCACATGAGGCGACGAAAGCAGACATCAGCTCTACCTTATTCGACTTTTATTTACACAGCGTTCTGGGTCGTGGAAGCCTCTCTTTTCTTGGTCCCGATTATGAAATTACATTGGCTGAAGTGTGGGAAGTCGCAATGGATATGCTTGGCGGGGCCGGCTATAATGAGTTGGAACTTGAGGAGCGCTATCTCAATGATGAGGATCGTGCCGCTCTTGTTAAGGGGAGGGAGCAACTTGCCAAAGTACGAGCTGAAACAACGGGAGAAGAGCCTCCAAAAGAAACAGCTCCTTTAACTGCCCCCGTTCATACTTCCACTTCAGCCGACGGCCCGACGTTAATATTATGGATTCCAGCTCTCATTCTTTACATCTAGCTAAAGTTGCCCAAGAAACTGCAACTACTCCTACTGAAGATGAGGCACTAGATGATATTGAAGCCGAGAAGTTTGAGGTGGATCTTGCAAAGCCAACTCCTCCAGGTACTTTTGGCGTCGTCTCGGGTTTAATGAACCAGTCATTTGACTTAGCCAAATTCGATGACCTTCTTACTTGTTACTTAAACTTTGGTGAACCGATGCCTTCTTTATTTTCGGGGGATGTTGATTTTAACTTCTTTTCTTCTACAGCGGAGGCACCAAGCACTACACAAGCTTTCACTCCTTCGGTTGTCGTTCCTCCATCTTCCCAAATTACTCCTCCTTCTGCTTCTCAACCGGGATCACAGGCAGAGAAAATCGAAGCTCTTCAAGGCTTGGATGATCCGGCTGCTTCTCAGGAACAGAAGGCGGAGGATTTGGAAGACATTGAGAAGACCCCGGAGCGGTCTCTTGATGACGACACGAAGCTTTCAACACTGCTTGCTACTCCGGGGAGCGAGTCTTCTTCAAAGAGGAAGGGGAAGCGTGCTGTAAGGAAGAAGAAGAAGACTTCCACTGAAGAGGAAGCAGTAGTTGATCTGGCCGTACCGCTTTCTCCTTCTGCCCCTTCCCGTTCACAACGACCTCAAAAGCTAATCATTAGGCCGGGAAAGAGCTCCAAGGGTGGTGAGAAGAAGGAATAATCAAGCTGGATTTTCTACTTATTATTTTTGCTCTTTGCATGTATTGACCGGGGATTGTGCGGGTACCGGTTCCCGCTTTTGCTTTTTGAGATATCTGCACATGTAAAGAATTTTCATAGTACTAAATAAAACAATTATTTTACTTGTACAAACTCTTGTGTATGTGAGAATGATCTATCTTTTATTTTTAGTGTAGAACAAACGATTCTTCTTACTTGTGCAAACTTTTTGTCTGCGTTTGAGAATGCATTTATTCCACATCTGTTTTCCGTAATATTGCAACGAACTTGTGGCATGTTGCTTTTATTAATATAATTGAATTGTATAGTATTGCCCCCATGCCGTAAGTGCATTGCAATATTCCTAGCCCTTTTTTTTTTAAAGACTAATACTCTTACTTCAGAGGACAATTATTCCGCTTTTAAGGGGAGAATTATTCTGCTCTTAATAGAGTATATCCAGTCTTTAGAAGAATTTCTATTTTCTCTTTCTAAAGAACGCTTCAACTTTCGGGGATAATCACTTTTATTTATTAAGAAGTGAATTTCCCTATGAAGTGAAATGAGCTTTTCTGAAAGAATTTTGTAGCATTTTTCAACTTTTTTAGGAGGAACTTTTCGAGATGAACAAGTTAGTCCTTCCTTTGAGAGTTGAACTGTGCTTCTGGACGATGCTTTTTGTTCAAGCATTTTATTTTGGGACATGCCTCCGGAGAGGGCTCCTCTTAAAGAGTTGTGCCTCCGAAGAGGTCTTGTGCCTTTGAAAAGGGCTTGTGCCTCCGAGGAGGGCTTGTGCCTCCGAAGAGGGCTTGCGGTGCCTTGGGAAAGGGCTTTTGCCTCCGAAGAGGTCATGTGCCTCCGAAGAGGGCTTGTGGTGCCTTGGGAAAGGGCTTTTGCCTCCGAAGAGGTCATGTGCCTCCGAAGAGGGCTTGTGGTGCCTTGGGAAAGGGCTTTTGCCTCAGAAGAGGTCATGTGCCTCCGAAGAGGGCTTGTGCCTCCGAAGAGGGCTTTTGAGTGCCTGGGAGTTACTTTCTCATGGTCGGATGGGTTCGCGGGGCAGGCGTAAGTTGCTTGATTGGATGTTTGTTTGTACAAACGACCGCAATCAATTAACAAGATGCCCCTTCGGTGGTCCCACCGATCTTTTTGGTTGAGGAAAGCACTCCCATTTATTGGTGTGCCTCGTTAGAGGGCTTTGGTTGGTTGGTGTGCCGGGTAGGTTGCGTATCAGGGGCGAGTGGATCCATGGGACGGGCGTAAGCTATCTGATCGGATGCATCACGACCAGTTAGCGAGGGTCCTGTTACTTCCGCTTGGGAAGGCGTCCCTTTAGTGGATCTTCTGGCCTTCCTGTTGAGATGCATACCTCCCATTGTCTACTCCTTTGTTTGCTTGGCAACTTTCTCTCATCATCTGCCTGTTAGCGATCTCTTATTATCGTTCCCAAGCACATCTTCTTCTTTTCCTCTTACAAGTAAATTGCTTTATCCGAAGGAGTGGACTTCACTGTTGAATGACTCTACGAGACAAACGCAAGTTATCTAGTTGGATGTCTATTCATAGCGACAATCTCGACTAGTGAACGAAGGTTTGTCACAATGGAGTCGCCAACTTTTTATGTGAGGTTTTCCTTGCTTGGGATTTGAGTTTAGAAAAAAAATTTGTGGCTTGGTTTTCGTGTAATATCTGATTTATGGAAGTCGCTTAGCTTTGTGATGAGCAAGCCTTGTTATAATGTCCTGCAATTTTGAATTGATATTTTAGCGATACATTTAAAGTATTTACATATCAAAATAAAACAGGCATTATGAAATAGTAAAGAACACAAGATTTATAGTGGTTCGGCCAAGAATTGGGCCTACGTCCACTTTATAGCTTTCATTCATTTACACTGATTTACAATGTTTCACAATACAACTAATACATTCATCATCATTTTACAATTTTGAGCAGAGCTCTTTTCAAGTAAAATAAGGGCGCAAATGGTTGCTGTTCCAGGCCCTTGGAATTGGATCTCCTTCAACAGTTATGAGTTTGAAAGTGCCATCAAGAAGTTTAGTGCCTATAACATATGGCCCTTCCCAGTTTGGCCCAAACACACCAGTTGCTGTCATGATCCTTTTCAAAACCAAGTCTCCGATTTCAAAGCTGCGTTGGCGAACTTTGGAATTGAAATGCCTGGCTATTCTCTGCTGATGAGCTGAAACTCTGAGCCTAGCTTCCTCTCTTTTCTCATCAAGAAAATCAAGCGCTTCAAGTTGCAGTTTTTCATTTTCGGTTTCATTGAAATGAACTCTTCTATGTGAAGGAACCTCTACTTCTACTGGAATCATTGCCTCAGATCCGTATGCCAGTGAAAATGGAGTGTGCCCAGTCGCAGTTTTGTGAGTAGTTCTGTACGCCCATAGTGCTAGTGGAAGCTTATCAACCCAACCACCTTTTGCTTTTTCAAGTTGCTTTTTGATAGTTGACTTGATGATCTTGTTAACTGCTTCCACTTGCCCATTTGCCTGCGGATGAGCCACTGCTGAGAAGCTTTTCCGAATTCTGAACCGTTTGCAAAAATCCTGGAATTCTTCACTTTCAAATTGAGTGCCATTGTCGGTGATTATCTTCTGTGGCACACCATATCTGCAAATGATATTCTTCGTTACAAAATTTATCATCTTTTTAGAAGTGATGGTGGCCAAAGGTTCAGCTTCAGCCCACTTGGTGAAATAATCATCGGCAACAATAGCATATTTAATCCCTGATTTGGCGATCGGTAATGGTCCAATTAGGTCTATCCCCCAGATGGCAAATGGCCATGGACTGACCATTTGTGTGAGTTCAGTGGAGGGTGCTCTTGGGATTTTTGCAAATCGTTGGCATTTGTCACATTTCCTGGAAAAAGTTGCAGCATCTCGATTGATATCCGGCCAGAAGTATCCATATCGGAGAATTTTCTTTGCAAGTGTTTAACCACCTGAATGGTCTCCACATTCTCCTCCGTGCACCTCTGTTAAGATGGTCTTGGCTTCTTCCTTAGTTACACATCAGAGAGTGGGGTTGAAAATCCCCGCCTGTATAATCGGCCATCTTGAATTATATACCTCGATGCTTTTCTTAATAATTTTCGACGTTCCTTAGAACTCTCTGGCAGGGAACCACTGAGTAAGTATTCTTTGATTGGAGTCATCCATGATTCATGCTCTTGAGACGTAGTCATAATCCAATCAACATCCATTTCATCAATGCTTGGAGCTGACAGAACTTCTACAGGAACTAATCCTAGTAATTGAGCTTCTCCGGAACTTGAGTACTTTGCTAAAGAATCCGCCTTCATATTTTCCTCTCGGGGTATGTGGCTTATTGAGTAGTGATCTAAATCATTGAGGAGTTCGGAAGTTTTTGTCAAATATGCAGGCAAATTCCCTCCTTTGGCTTGAAATTCCTTCTTCACCTGGCAGACAATAAGCTGAGAATCACTGAAAATCTGTATCACTTTGATATTTAATTCCTTGGCGATTTTCAATCCGGCAATAAGGGCTTCATATTCTGCTTCATTGTTTGTCGAAGGAAATTCCAGTCTCAATGCATAACATAGTGATCGTCCTTCGGGAGTTTCGAGCACAACTCCTGCACCAGAACAATAATCATTTCTCGAGCCATCAACATACAACTTCCATTGTATCGGAATGCAGTCAGTGGTTTCTTCCATACTGTCACCTTTGTCAATGGATTCTGCAATGAAATCTGCTAAAGCTTGTCCGTTAATTGCTCTTCGGGGATGGTAAGTGATGTCATATTGGCTGAGTTCTATGTTCCACTTCAAGAGACGACCCGAAGTTTCAGGACGATACAGGACTTGCTTCAAAGGCTGATCAGTCAGGACCTTGATAGGATGAGATTGAAAATAGGGTCTCAACTTCCTGGAAGCGATTAGCAGACAATAAGCAAGTTTTTCTATCTTTGAATAATTCATTTCAGCCCCAGCGAACCGTTTGCTGTTGTAGTAAACCGGATGTTGTATTTTCATATCTTCTCGTACGAGTGCTGCACTTAAAGCATGGGATGAAATTGCCAAATAGATGAAGAGGTCTTCACCATCACTAGGCTTGGAGAGGACCGGACGAGTTCTCATATGATGAATCAGTTGATCGAAAGCATTCTGACATTCAGGAGTCCATTCGAAAATTTTCTTTCCTTTCTTTAGAGCATCAAAGAAGGGAATGCATTTGTCTGTGGCCTTGGAAATGAAGCGACTAAGAGCGGCAACCTTTCCATTGAGACTTTGTAGTTCTTTCTTTGTTCTAGGGGCTTTAACTTCTCTTAGAGCTGTGATTTGAGCAGGATTTGCCTCGATGCCCCTAGCGCTTACGATGAAACCCAAGAATTTTCCAAACTCTACTCCGAATGAAGATTTCAATGGATTGAGCTTCATTCCGTACTTCCGAAGAATTGAGAACATTTCTGCCAGGTGATCCATGTGGTCTACTGCTTTCTTTGACTTTACTAACATATCATCAACATAGACTTCCATCGTTTTGCCAATCTGAGGCTTGAACATAGCATTGACAAGTCTTTGGTATGTTGCCCCAGCATTCTTTAAACCGAATGGCATGACTTTGTAACAGTAGAGTCCCACATTTGTAATAAAGCTTGTGTCCTCCTGATCTGGTTCATTCATCATAATCTGATTGTATCCAGAATAGGCATCCATAAAAGATAACAACTCATGTCCAGCCGTCCCATCTACTAGTTGATCGATTCTAGGCAACGGGAAGCAGTCTTTGGGGCAAGCTTTGTTCAGATCTGAGAAATCAATGCATACTCTCCACTTTCCATTTGCCTTCTTAACCAGTACTGGATTTGAAACCCAATTTGGATAAGTGGATTCTTTGATGAAATTATTCTCTAGGAGACGATCTACCTCTTCTTTTAAAGCTGCTGACCTTTCTGGACCTTGAGTTCTTCTTTTCTGTTTTACTGGTGTGAATTTCGGATCGACATTCAGGGTGTGAACAGCAATTGTTGGAGAGATTCCGCACATATCAGCATGACACCAAGCGAACACATCTAGATTGGCTTTCAAGAATGATATCAGTGTGTTTTGAACTGTTATACTTAGCTGTGAACCCACATTGAGTACTTTATTTGGGTCTTTCGGGTCTACAGATACTGGTACCGTTACCTCCACGGGTACCACTCTATTCTCCCCTGTACTGGCTTTCCTGGGATCCATTTCTTTTCTTGCATTGTTGTGTTCACCAGTACAGGGGCCGCTCCGTAGTTGCTACAGGGTCGGTTCCTTGATGCGGAGCGGAGCTGCCGCATCTTTCCCCATTTCTTTTCTCCTGGCCTCTCGGAGTTCTACAAGATAACATTCTCGTCCTGCGTTTTGATCTCCTTTAATAACAGCAATCCCATTATCAGTAGGAAATTTCATTGTTAAGCACCAAGGAGCGAGGACGGCCCTGAAAGCAGTAAGAGTAGGCCGGCCCAAGAAAGCGTTATAGGCGGAGAATCCATCCACAATTACAAAAGTTTGCTTCCGAACCAATTTCTTGTGTCCTTCGCCCATTTCAACAAACAAGTCCACTGTTCCAATCGGCTGTTTCAGCTCTCCTGTAAATCCGGCAATCTTGTGTGAAGAAGCATGTACATCAGTCATCGGAATTTTCATTTGGTCAAATGTCCTTTTAAAGAGGATGTTGCATGAGGCACCACTATCAACTAACACTCTTCTGACAATAGCCGGCCCAATACCGACAGAGACAACCAAAGGGTCCTCAGTAGGAGCTTCCACATTAACAGAATCCCTGGCTCTGAACATAATATCATCATGGAAAGTCTTTTGCTGCTTTAGAGGTGAAGCATCTTCCAAGATTAAGACACTTTCTTCGGTTGGTGCATACTTCAAAGCTTTTGCATACCTTTCCATTTCACCCCAACTCCTGCCAGCCGGGTGAGGTCCCCCTGTGATCACATTAATAACAGGTCTTTCCTTTCCAGCAGGCCTCTCTCCTGAATCAGATGAATTAGTTGGAGGCAACTGCCCTTGACTGGATGAAGATGGGTCCTTTCTATTCCTCTTGACGTATTGCTGCAACTTATTCTCTCTTAGCAATTCTTCAATCAGACTTTTCAAATGGCGGCACTCATTGGTATCATGCCCTGGTTGGTTGTGAAACTTGCAAAATCTTCCGCTTTGAACAGCATTCTTCCCAACTTTCACGGCCGGTGGTTTTGGAAATTCAACAGCATCCTTAGTGGCGATGAAGATATTTTCCGGGGTATCGGTCAGAGGAGTAAAGTCTGATGGTTTAAGGAAGCGGGGCTTTTTGAAGTCTTTTTGCCTTTTCCCACCATTACTTTCCCTTTTCTGATCTGCCGGTTCTTTCTTGCTTTGAGTAGTAGCATTATTTTCCGCCACCGTTGTCACAACTTTAGCTGGTGCGGAAAGATTCTCTAAGCGTATAAATTCGTCAGCCTTTTTGTAGAATTTCTCGAGCGAATTTGGTTCCTTCATTTTCAGCCATTTTCCAAATTCGCTCGATTTGTCAATAGCACGCATCAAATAGGTCAAGATCATTCGTGGCTCTGCATTATCGACTTCTGACAGAGCTAAGTTGAAGCGGTTCAAGAATGACTTAATAGGCTCTCCCGGATTCTGTTCAAGGCTGGACAGCGACATTATATCCTTTGCCTTTGAAGCGTATAGCCTGAATTGCTCTTTGAATTTTCGGGTGAGATCGGAAAACTGATCTACAGATCGGACTGGAAGCTTGGTAAACCAGAGAAGCGCCACTCCTTCTAAATAAACTGGGAAATATCGGCACTTTATCTCGTCGGTCGCCCTTGCGCCGGTCATATGCCAGTCGTATTTATACAAGAACTGATTTGGATCACTTGTCCCCCGATAAGCAGGAATAGTGGGGGGAACAAACTTTCTAGGAAATTCAGCTTTCAGAATCTTCTCGGTAAACGGAGTTCTACTTGGTGCGAATCCCCATTCGCTTTCGTCTTCATCTCTTTGCATGCTCTCTTTCATTATTTGCTTGATCATACCAGAGAGATATTCCTCATTGTTCAGAGATTTCGCAGAGTAGACCTCAGCCATCTTTTCGGGAGTTTGTCCAGGTAAATGCTCATGAAGAACTGGTGACGGCCTAGATCCTTCGGCCTGGAGGGGTGCCTCTTCGGCAGCACCTGATCCCCCGTGAGGAATATTTCTTCCCTCGGAATTGGGAGCAGCATTAACAAAGTTTCCCTCATTATTTACTGGTCTTTGACTCGTACCAAATAGAGCATTCAGCCTTTCCATCATCAGGTTATTCTGAGTTTCAATCTGCTGGTACAGTCCGGATACAACAGCATCTAACTCCTGTCGCGTAACACCGACGCTTGGAGCTGCCTGATTTGGAGAGAGAGAAGTGGCAGTATTGTCACGGTCATCGTCAGTTCTGACAGACTTTCGTTTCCTTCCAGGAGCCATTATGTCTGATAAACTTCTGGTTTTGTGGGAAATTCTTTCAGCAAACTTCTGAGAAGCAATGGTGAGTGGTAGCCTGAGTTGGGTTCTCAGTGAAAGCACCAAAATGTTAACGTTAAAATATGAACGATAACACCCGGTGTGTGTAATAAGATCGTGAAAGCACCACCCGTGTGACGGGAACAGAAATTAAGCAGGAAAATAGCAGAAATGCAGTAAATGAACAACAGATTTATAGTGGTTCGGCCCGTAATTGAGCCTACGTCCACTTTATAGTCTCTTATTGCTGATTCGGTTACAATTTGATACAAATCTCTTCAAGAAACAGTACAATTCGATCACAAGAAACAATCTAGACTACTAGCTCAATCTTCGACGGTGAAACTCGATGAATCCATCTCGGATGTAAGGAATTTCTCTCGAAACTTGTTGTAGTGTCGTGAATGCTTGAAGGATCCTTGATTACTGAATGAATGAAGAGTTCGACGGAGTAACAGCGCTGTAGAAATGATTTGCCAAAAGTCCCCCTCATGTTGGAAGTGATGTCCTATTTATAGAAGCTGATTTCTGGGCAGGAAATTTGCCTAAGTCTTAGGTCGCGCACGACCTTAGTTAGGTCGTAGGTCGCGAGCGACCTAAGCTAGGTCGCTGTCCCCTTGCGGCTTCAGGAGTTAGCTAGTAAAACTGTACTTGGCTTCATTCGATCAAGTAATAGGTCGCACGCGAGTTACAGAATAGCTGTGGGAGCCCTAGGTCGTAGGGCGCTGAACCTGCTTTAATAGTTAGGTCGCTAACCTATTTAAGTCGTCAAGTCCCTTAGGTCGCTTACTACCTTAGGTTGTTAAGTCCTTTAGGTCGCTAGCTACCTTAGGTCGTTGAGTTCCATAGGTCGCAATCCATTCTGCTGCAAGGTCGCAAGGCCTTCTGGATCTTAGGTCGCGAAGCTTTCCTGCCTCCTTAGGTCGCGAGGTCTTCTGCAGCCTTAGGTCGCAAACCCTTCTGGATCTTAGGTCGCAAAGAAGTTAGGTCGCTAACTTCTTATCTTGATAAGTCGTGGACTTTCTCAGTTAGATCGCTATGTAGTTAGGTCGTAGCTTTTCCTTAGGTCGCAACATTCTTAAGTCGTAGCCTTTCCTTAGGTCGCAACATTCTTAAGTCGTAGCCTTTCCTTAGGTCGCAACATTCTTAGGTCGCATCATTCTTAGGTCGTAGCTTTTCCTTAGGTCGTAGCCTTTCCTTAGGTTGCAACATTCTTAAGTCATAGCCTTTCCTTAGGTCGCAACATTCTTAGGTCGCATCATTCTTAGGTCGTAGCCTTCTTAGGTCGTAGAGTTTTAGGTCGCTGAAATAAAGGAGTTAACATCTATTAACTTTCCAAAACAAACCATTCAAATTAGATTTACAATCTCTTAAGTGTTTAACTTTTCCAAGATTCATAGTTAAACCTCTTACAAAAATTTTACTAAGTTTCCAAATCATACTTAGTTTTCAAAATTTTCCAATTTTTCCAAAAATATTCTAACGCCTTAAATTTTCAGAAAAATTCGCCGGAGTCTCCTTTGCGCGGCTCGATCCGAAAAAAAATGACAGTGTATATATATCACAAATATACATCTCATCAAGTGATGAGGCATCCCGTAGGGAAAAAGTGTAAAAGTACGATATTTAATCTGAGATATGTACCTTATATATTTTTAGCGAGCGTATAAGGCTATTATAGCGCGAAAGCGAGCTCCAAATGCGAAGCAAACGCCATCCGCACCTACTAAACACTCAATCAAACAAATGAGAACATGTATATAGAAAATAATATCGATATACATCATATAGCAACATAATATGTGCCAATATAGCAAATGCAACAACAACAAATGCAACCATCAAACAACTATCAATCAGTAATCATCCAACAACTTCACAACCAAATCAATATTCTCGTTAATATTCAATGAATTTGGTTTTCAATTTAAATCACATTTGATTTATTAACATTGGATTTTACTAACATCCATTCATTTATATTAAATTAGTTTACATTCACTAATTCAAATTCACACTAATTCAGTTTCAATTTGAATCAATTTCAATTCTATTCAAATTCATTTACTTCCAATTTGAATTCAATTGCTTTAGCTTCCAATTTGATCAATTCAATTTCATTAATACTTAATGAATTTTACACAATCAACTAACAATCATATAACAACCAATGTAGATTCAATCATAACCAAATTATTAAATTTCACATTCAATTTGGTTCAACACTTTTAATTCCAATTAGTTTAATATTAAATTGACTGACATTCAATTATTCAACTTCCAATAACATTAGCTTTTTAATGAATTAACATTTATATTCATTATTTCATATCAATTATTTACATTCAATTTATTAACATTCCATCCATTCACATTAGATTGATTAATATTCAATCCATTATTAATTCAATTGCTAATCCTTTTTAATTATATAAAGTTGAATTTCATTTATATAACTCAAGTTCACATTTATTTAATTAATTCACTTGATTAATTTACTTTGATATCAAAATCAAATTCATTCAACATCACTTAAGTTATTTTCCATTTCAAACATCATTTGTTCAAATTAACTTAAGTTTCCACTTATTAATCAAATTCAGATTCCAATTCTATTTAACTTTTACCAAAGTCAAATTTATTTTCTCATATTATAAGTTCAAAACTTGATTACTTGTATTCAATAATTACAACTTAGATTTTATTGATTCACTTATACTTACTTTAATTTAACTCCATCCTTTAAGTTAAATTCATTCTTATCAAAAATTCAAATTGTATAAGTATCAACTCATTTATCATTCCCATAAATATTTTAAATAGGATTCCAGAGTCTTTTCAACCTTTCAAAAACATTTTGAAATCAATTCAATTTATCTTTTGAATTTCTAAAACCAAATCCAAATTTTTTTCCAAACAACTTTCATTTAAAATAATCTGGCAGCAATTCCTCTTTTGGAAACCCGAAAATGAACACCAACGATGTCGCGATCATCATCGGAATTATTTTCCAGCGACCTGAAAAGAGTTTAGAGATTTCATCTCTCCAAAACATTTTCCAAAATATCAAATCCTTTCAAAACACTTCTTTGGAATTTTATTTTAGATTATAAACCACATTCATAAATCTTTTACTTATAAAATTCCACTTCTTATATATATAAGATTATTTTTACCATTGTATATCATTTTAATTATAACTTCATACTTATAATTCATTTGATTATACAATTTATTCTTTTACAATCGTTGTTTTCATTTAACTTATTCAAACAACTTCTATTAACTTATATATATTTACATTTTCAACAACCAAACAATCAATCATATACACTTTAATAATTCTGAAAAATTATTTCCTTTATATACAAAATATAATCAAGGTAAAATTATTTCATTTACCCAATTTAAAACAATATCGTGCCGAATTGTTCTGAACAAGTGTTTAGAGATCCCTATCGATAGAGTTGTACAGACTATACCGACCAGAATCCATATACCACTCAACAAATCAATCATCACAATATAAAACAATTTTATATTCACTCACAAATACGCGCTCGTATCTATTATTACACTCAAACTCATTCTAGAGTACTACTAACTCTATCTCTAATGAGTAATACCCAACAGAGCAGGGTTTTCGCTTAACCATATGCTCTGATACCAAATCTAATAGTCCGCTTTTCCGTATCCCTTGAGTAGACACTAATCTCCATCGATTAACTCAAGATGAACGAAAAACCGAATCATTAGGGTTTAAGAAAGAAGAGGAGGAAGAAAAGAGAAGATAAGAGAAAGAAGAAAAAGGCAGAAGAAACACCAAAAAACAGAAATAGTATCAGAATCTCACATTCGCAGCGGAACAGCATATAATAGATAAATGAATAATGTCACGACCCGCCCTTCTCGACCCTCGAAAATCGACACAAAATACTCAACAGTATAATATGCCGACGATCGAACGCCGGAAAAGACAGATTGTAGGAAAAGAAAGAAGGTAGAAGAAGAAGAAGAATGAACTAAACAACATCAAAACCTCACAGTCGCAGCGGAATAAAATATAATATATAGAACAGAACTTTACACAAATCAAAACTATATCTGTTTATATACAATACATCATCATCAGAGTATATCAATACAACCAACCATAACCAGTCAAACAATCTCAACAATCACAGCAGCGGAATAATACAAGTACGAGAAATACGTCTCGGACTCCAGCTCCTCTCCTGAGCTCCATAGCATCCTGTCCTGAAAATATACTCGGTCTGACCCGAGCATTATAATAAAATAACACCCGAGTCAGTCTGGAATACCAGCGCATCATAAATACACCCAATTGATTATAAAGTTCAAAAATCCTTTGAAACAAAAGCATCTCGTAAGACCACGCCACAAATAAACATGTCGGGTTTTTACCTTACGATAGCTAAAACACTTTTTATAAAAATCCTCTGATATTATAATAGTGTCTATTTACAAATACTTATAAAATAGCCGAAATTGTTACATCTATTAAATTCCGGCATACTAGCCACAACGTGGGTAATACAAACAAAACTCGTACAAGGCACGTAGGGA
This sequence comes from Allium fistulosum, assembly GCA_030737815.1. Classification (NCBI taxonomy): domain Eukaryota; kingdom Viridiplantae; phylum Streptophyta; class Magnoliopsida; order Asparagales; family Amaryllidaceae; genus Allium; species Allium fistulosum. The sequence goes on from CM060908.1 coordinate 720,802,580, forward strand.
GAATGGATTTCCAACGAATGACTAGGCATTGGGGTACCACCTGTCACAGTACGTGGCCTAGATCACAGTACCGAGGAGTACGCCCGCTCCCCTGCAACACAAGGCCGGAATCATCCCTTACTGGATAATTCCAAGTAAAATCACCCCACGGTTGTGATCAGCAACCGCACCACTAAGCCGAAATAAAAGGGACATCTAGACAGGGATGACCTTACTCTCAAGTGGGGGCTACCCACGAAGCCTTGCTGCATAACCCCTGATTTTCAGTCATTCCCGGTTGATGAGGCTCGAGGCTAAACGTTACCTTTACAGAACATTTCACTTTGAATGCCCATCGTCCACCTGACGATGTAACGAAAGCATTCGTCCATACAAGTCCGTTCCGGGTCCGAACGGAACCGAAGGCACTACCCCTACTACATCCATTTGGAAATATCCTCAGGATTAGTAGCGACTAGCCCTTGCACTTCACTGCTCCATCTTCGACTCCGAAATCGTTTTCGCGAAATGTACAAACCGGATCGAAGTGGTATTCGAGTCTCCAGACCTAGAATCCCGGTATACGGAAACTCGATCCCGGTCTCTTCGAAACGATCAGCGCATTTGGCCAATATTGATAGTCGATGATTTAACTATCAATTAATGTTCACAAACATCCATACACATCCATCACACAATAAATAATCTCCATATTATTTATTTTCTTCTAATATCTTTCAAAGATATATTTTCACATTTTCAAAACTCATTTGAAAACAATTTTCCACTCTTCCTTTACAAGGTAAATCTTTTACCCTTTATTCCCAACGGGAATAACCAAGTATAAAACAATTTGCATTTAAAACAGTTAAAATACTTTATACTGAAATATACTTTAAAATATGAAAATTTCTTCTATTTATTTACTAAAAATATAAATTTAAAATATGTGAAGAAAACTAGTTATTAACACCTATACTTTGATTTAAAGATAAGGGTTTCAGTTTGACTAAATTCAAAATAGCGTTATAAGAAGAAAAATGCTAATTTTAACAACTTAAGCTAAAACCAACTTTAAAATAAATCCATTTGTAAAAAGTAATTGCTAATATACTCCCAAATTATTACGGTATTAAAAATTATTAATTTATTTCTTTAAAAATAACGATCTCTTAAAAATACTTTTTAAAACGATTTAAAACTTAACCTTTAGTTAAATAAAATCTTTTTATAAACATTTACTTGGTTTCCCAGGGAAACGCCTTCCCGTTTCAAACATTTCAAAGTGCTCTTTCATATAAATCCACTGATTTATTTCAAATTCAATTTATGTTTACAACATAAATTCCCAATTCCATACTTATCTATAACTTCATCCGAAGTTCAAACTCAATTTCCCATTCTGGAAATCCATCTTTAACAATATAGTTTTAAAACATTTTTAAATAAAACATTTTGGTGAATTCTTCAATGAAAGCCAGATTCCCAATTTACTTAAATGAAATCCCAATGAAGAAAACGGTATTTTAAAAATATTCTATTAACACTTAAAATTGTACATTTAAATTCGGAAGCTTCATTTTAACATATTTTACTTTTCCGGATATCACTATTCATCATTAAAATAAACCGCTGTTATTTTACTCAATTTATAACTTCATAGAATTCATTTCCAGAAAACTCATATTTCACATTTAACGATTGATAAATTTTCCACAATATTTAAAATCCCAATTTTTTACCAATTTACATTTCCCATTCCAAAAACAGAATTCAATTTTAAATTCTTTCAAATTCTTATTTATCAATTTCTTTGATTACCCTTAAATCCCAATTTACTCATTTAATTAAATTCTGGATTTACCATTTATCCAACAATATCACATTCACAATTTAATGTCAGATTTATCAATCCCAATACATAAACAGGCATCACTATCAATTATAAAATAATTGCTACATTGCGAGGAATCCAGTTGGATCCCTCCAACCTGTTTTTCCCTGCATCCACAAATATTAACACATCTCAATATAATATCATTCCAAACTGATAACACTAGTTATAATCAACCAAACAGATATTTAAATATCAATTATTTATAATGTCTAGCATCCAGATGTGAGTGAGAATAACTCACCTTGAGTTTCAGCGAGCGTTCGAATTTCAAATTAAACCGGACGGTGTCCGATTTAACTCAAATTTCTACTTGCCCGGAATGAAATTCGGATCTGTACCATCTCGTAGTGCTCGTCTCTGCGATTCCATCGCTACCAAATTCGTCTCAATCTGATAACGTATGAATTCGTTATGATATTACAAAGTTTTTGAATAACGATTTAAAAGTAAATTTCCTTTTTAACATTTTACCAAAACAAATCGTGGCCCATGCTTCAGCCCGACCCGCTACCTCATCTCTCTCACGCGAAATACTTCCCAGACCGATGAACCCAACATCACGAATTTAGGGTTAAATGCCGTTCGAAAATCGCTCGCCTATACTTCGATCGCCGACAACCACGAGATGCCCTAGCTGCCACGTACCCCCTGCTCGAACCCGGCGAAGCCCGGTCGCACGCAACGGTCGCGAAACAAGGTTGAACGGAGAAGGAACGCGACCAAACTGCGATCTCCACAAAGCACCGAATACGATCATAACCGGTCAACTGCTAGATCTCGGCAAGATCTATGATTGTCTAGTTGGAGGATTTCGAAATAGTTGTGTGGATCGATAGAAAAATGGAGAAGAACAAGGAGGAACGTCGGCCATTGAAGTAGCATGCAGCGGCTGGGAATATAGTTAGGGTTTAGCAATATAAATTTATATATATATATATATAATAGTTTAATATTATTTAATTAATAAAATTCTCGATTTAATCAGTTAATGCAAACGATCTCCAAACTACGCATTCCGACAGGCTATCCTGGGGTTTTTCCGCGTTCCAGACACAATGGAACAGGTTTCATAAGCTAATTTGATCGTATGCGCAAGATACAGAATTAAACGATCAATTTAAAATTAAATCGGTTAAATCGATTTCGATGCGTTTCGAGCTGCCACGGTCAAACGACAACTCCGATTGCTACGAAAATTGAAATCCGATAATAACTATTTATTACGGATCCAATGGAACTGGTTTCGTCGAATTCCGAGACTGTGCCCCGGAAGGCTATTTTAACTCGTCTATTAAATCAGGCGATTTTCTGAAATTATCAGAAACGCTTAAAATTTTCACTTTTAAAATTTTAATAACTTAACAATAAATCATATAAAATTTATAAACACGTTAAAAATCATTCTGGCTCATTCTAGACCAAAATCTGATTAATTGCAATTTAATAATATTAAATTCATTTTAAATTAATATAAAATTCCAAATAATAATTTATTCACTTTAAAATTCATCTAAAATTCCAATAACATTATTTATAACCAATCGAACCTAAAAATACATTTAAACATCATTTTTTATAATCATTTACCCCAAATTCACCTTTTATCCCAATTTCGAATATTTAATTATTATTATCCAATCTCAAATTAAATCTTCACATTAGAAATTATCACTTGTTATTTTAATTTAAACCAATTCTTTTTAGTTCAAATAAATCTTAAACCCATATTAAACATTTAAAATGAATTAAATGTTCAAATTCAATGGCTTAAAAATACGAAATGTTACATTCCTCCCCCCTTATAAAAATTTCGTCCCCGAAATTTGCTAAGGTAGAAAATACTCTCCAACCCATTTACTTACCCAATTTGCTTAGTTAAAGCTTATATTCACTTTCCCAAAAAGTTTCAGCTCCATTTCAAAACCATTTTCTTTATTTACCCTAAAGCCTTTATTTTAACACTCGCCTTCAAAATAACTTTACTAGTTATTAAAAAATTTCCCAAAACCCCAAAAATTTCTAACTCCCAAAATTTTTGGAAAATTTTGGCGGAGTCTCCTTTGTACGGAGGAGCTTCTGCGATATCGCAGGATACACAAATATATATACATCGGCTCACACGGCCGGAAACCAAAATATATCACAATTTATATATCATTTCCCAATTATATTTGCGTAGGCGTACCTTATAGCAAATTATTTAAAGCAAGCGGCTAATATATCGCATATACGCGCTCCAACTCTCTCGAACGCCTCCCGCACCTGTACTAAACTCAACAAACTCATCAGTTTTCAAAGATATGAGCATTTTAATAACATTTCCAATATAAATGCAAGCTAACCATCTTTATAAACCAATTTCACAATGCTGACATCATTTTAACTTGCTTTACAAACTCAAATTTCATAGTTTAACAATGTCACTATATTTTCAACAATCCAAAGATTTAAATCACCTTTCAAATTTCTTATTCAAATCCAACTTCATTTTTATTGAATATGATTAACAGGTGCTTTACCAACATCAACCTATTCCATCTCAATTTCAAGTTGATTCACAACTTAATCCTTATTCTCAATTTGATTTACAATCAAATTCCATTTTAAATTTGAAGCATTTTCATTACCATATGATCCATTTTCATTCATAAGCAAAATCACTTAATAAAATATCAATTTATTCCAGTTGATTCAAAATCAATTCCATTCGCTATTTTTGAATCAATTCACTTGCATTCATATACAAAACTCTTTGAATTGGGTTCCCATTCATATCAATTTATTCACAATTCAATTCCAATTGCTTTTAAACACTCAATTGCAAATACAATGCAAATTTCCATGTCATTCAAGCAAAAATAATTGCCACTTAAGCTTATCACCATTCAAAATTAATTTCAACTTGGATTCATATAAATTTTATTCCATTACAAGGTTCACAAACCAAATATTTTCTCTTTCCAATGTAATTGTTAAATTACATTTTCCTTACATCTTTATTTCCATTAACCAAATTCAAGTTTATATTAATATCATTCGATCCTGGGTTATATTCAACTCATTCATTCTTAATTTACCACAATAATTAATGAATATCATTTCACTTTCAATTCAATTTTATTATCCAACAAATTCCATTCAAATTTCTTAATAAAGCTCATCCACAATCATTTGTTTCTTTCAATTTGCTTAAGTAGTTTCACAATATTACCATTATCTATTTAATTTTATTTCCATCTGATTCTCATTCAACCAATTTTAATTCATTTACAAAGTTTAATGCTCTTTGTTTATTTATCCAATCCATTTTAGATTTATTTTATCAACAAAGAGACTATTTAAATTATTTCTCTCATTTGAATTTACTTACAATTCAAACCATCACTATTATAATCTAATTCCCTTATACATTTACACTCTCAGCTTTTATGGCCACAATTAAATCCCATACCAAACTGGGTTTTTACTTTATCTTCCAAATTTTTAACCAAACTATCAGAATTCCATTTATTGCAATACAAATTTCATTTAATTTAGCTTACACAATTTTTTTTTTTTCCAAACAATCATTTGGATTTAATAGAGTAAGCATTTACTCCATTCAACATCACTTCAACTAAATTAAATTTCCATTTAATTAAATTCTTATCCAAATTTAATTCAAGGTTAACTAGATTATATATGCATTTTCAATTTAATTCCTTTCCAGAATTAATTCAAGTTCATCTAAATTTTATTTAGCCCACCTGAATTTAAACCATTTCCTTTACTACTTTAAATAAGAATTTAATTACATTCATTCTTATTCATAACACAACAGAAATTTTAATATTCAGCTTAATTCCATCTTAGTCGAAGTTAAACCAAATTCAATTTAATCTTAATTCTCCATATCCAAGTTCAACTTATTTACTAACTTCAGTTCACTTACCTCTTTTATATTTTATAAATTTTTTTTCACCTTACCTTGCATTCCATTTAAAAATTAAGTTCGAATTCACCATTCCATTTATTATTTCCATTTGTGATTATAATCCCATTTTACTTGAGTTAAAATCAAATCTTCCATTCTCAAGTTCTCCAACTTATTTACTTGTAAGTTTATATTGCTCATTTCAAACCAATCCACATTTTTATAATCACAATGTCAAATTTTAACACTTAATAACTTAAGAATATGAATTCATTTGCACAATCATAAGCATTTACATTTCACCGTTATATCAACTTCCATTTAATTCCAATTCATTTAGATTTAATTCAATTTCAAATTCTTAATTTTATTTAACTTATCATAAGTTAAATCCAGATATATTCCATTCACCTTCATTTATTCAAAGTAAATTTACATTCCATATATACTCAATTCTTCTTTAAATCAACTTTCCTTTATAAGTTATATAGTTGAATCATTTCAACTTTAACATTTTTATTTTAAAATAGAATTCCCAGAATTCAATTTACCTGGATTTATTTCAAAACCAATTTGAAATAAAAATCAACACATTTCTCTTTTGATATTCAAATCAAATACCAAATTCCAAAACAAACTGCTTTTACCAAACAATTTTCCTTTGAAAATTCCAAAATCACTTGTTTCCCAAACAAGTCCAAACAATGTCATAACCAACTATTTTGGTAGCAATCCATCACTTTAGAAACTCGAAAATGAATTCTAATGATGTGGCCAGCATCATCAGGATTATTTTCCAGCGACTGAAGTGAGTTCAATGCTCTTTACTTCTGAAATTCTTCTCAAAGCAATTCCCATCTCAAAATATTTTTCCAAATGAATACCCCAAACTTCCAAATGCTTTTGAAAACATTTCCAACATTTCCATAAAGTTTAATTCCCAAAACTTTGTTTAATTCCATTTGAAATCCCTTTCAAAATTTCCGGGGTCAAAATTCTAGTTTAAATCAAATTTTAATTTTTACTTTTCTTATTTAAAACATATCCAGTCAATTCCATTTGGTTATAAACCATTTTAATATTTTAACTTCTTATTGGCTTATAAATCATTTCGAATTTTAGCTCATATTTTAATTTCTTAATTGATTATAGAAGAAACAACCAAACAAACATCCAATCTATATAATTTAGAAAACTATTTATTTATATCAAAATATAATTTTGGGTAAAATTATTTCATTTACCCGCTTTAAAAACAATACTATGTCGGTTTATCTTGTTTAAGAGTTTAGAAACCCCTATCGATACGGTTGTACTTCCCGCACCGACCAGAATTCATAAACACTCAACCGATAAGTCAACACAGTACAAAAACAATTTTATATCCACTAACAAATACGCTCTCATAGCTATTATTACACTCAACTCATTATAGAGTACTTCCGACTCTATTTAAAATGAGTAATTTTCCCACCAAAGCCTAGGTTGTCGCCAATCTAAGCTCTGATACCAAGTGTCACGACCCGCCCTTCTCGACCCTCGAAAATCGACACAAAATACTCAACAGTATAATATGCCGACGATCGAACGCCGGAAAAGACAGATTGTAGGAAAAGAAAGAAGGTAGAAGAAGAAGAAGAATGAACTAAACAACATCAAAACCTCACAGTCGCAGCGGAATAAAATATAATATATAGAACAGAACTTTACACAAATCAAAACTATATCTGTTTATATACAATACATCATCATCAGAGTATATCAATACAACCAACCATAACCAGTCAAACAATCTCAACAATCACAGCAGCGGAATAATACAAGTACGAGAAATACGTCTCGGACTCCAGCTCCTCTCCTGAGCTCCATAGCATCCTGTCCTGAAAATATACTCGGTCTGACCCGAGCATTATAATAAAATAACACCCGAGTCAGTCTGGAATACCAGCGCATCATAAATAACCCAATTGATTATAAAGTTCAAAAATCCTTTGAAACAAAAGCATCTCGTAAGACCACGCCACAAATAAACATGTCGGGTTTTTACCTTACGATAGCTAAAACACTTTTTATAAAAATCCTCTGATATTATAATAGTGTCTATTTACAAATACTTATAAAATAGCCGAAATTGTTACATCTATTAAATTCCGGCATACTAGCCACAACGTGGGTAATACAAACAAAAATCGTACAAGGCACGTAGGGAGAATGGATTTCCAACGAATGACTAGGCACTGGGGTACCACCTGTCACAGTACGTGGCCTAGATCACAGTACCGAGGAGTACGCCCGCTCCCCTGCAACACAAGGCCGGAATCATCCCTTACTGGATAATTCCAAGTAAAATCACCCCACGGTTGTGATCAGCAACCGCACCACTAAGCCGAAATAAAAGGGACATCTAGACAGGGATGACCTTACTCTCAAGTGGGGGCTACCCACGAAGCCTTGCTGCATAACCCCTGATTTTCAGTCATTCCCGGTTGATGAGGCTCGAGGCTAAACGTTACCTTTACAGAACATTTCACTTTGAATGCCCATCGTCCACCTGACGATGTAACGAAAGCATTCGTCCATACAAGTCCGTTCCAGGTCCGAACGGAACCGAAGGCACTACCCCTACTACATCCATTTGGAAATATCCTCAGGATTAGTAGCGACTAGCCCTTGCACTTCACTGCTCCATCTTCGACTCCGAAATCGTTTTCGCGAAACGTACAAACCGGATCAAAGTGGTATTCGAGTCTCCAGACCTAGAATCCCGGTATACGGAAACTCGATCCCGGTCTCTTCGAAACGATCAGCGCATTTGGCCAATATTGATAGTCGATGATTTAACTATCAATTAATGTTCACAAACATCCATACACATCCATCACACAATAAATAATCTCCATATTATTTATTTTCTTCTAATATCTTTCAAAGATATATTTTCACATTTTCAAAACTCATTTGAAAACAATTTTCCACTCTTCCTTTACAAGGTAAATCTTTTACCCTTTATTCCCATCGGGAATAACCAAGTATAAAACAATTTGCATTTAAAACAGTTAAAATACTTTATACTGAAATATACTTTAAAATATGAAAATTTCTTCTATTTATTTACTAAAAATATAAATTTAAAATATGTGAAGAAAACTAGTTATTAACACCTATACTTTGATTTAAAGATAAGGGTTTCAGTTTGACTAAATTCAAAATAGCGTTATAAGAAGAAAAATGCTAATTTTAACAACTTAAGCTAAAACCAACTTTAAAATAAATCCATTTGTAAAAAGTAATTGCTAATATACTCCCAAATTATTACGGTATTAAAAATTATTAATTTATTTCTTTAAAAATAACGATCTCTTAAAAATACTTTTTAAAACGATTTAAAACTTAACCTTTAGTTAAATAAAATCTTTTTATAAACATTTACTTGGTTTCCCAGGGAAACGCCTTCCCGTTTCAAACATTTCAAAGTACTCTTTCATATAAATCCACTGATTTATTTCAAATTCAATTTATGTTTACAACATAAATTCCCAATTCCATACTTATCTATAACTTCATCCGAAGTTCAAACTCAATTTCCCATTCTGGAAATCCATCTTTAACAATATAGTTTTAAAACATTTTTAAATAAAACATTTTGGTGAATTCTTCAATGAAAGCCAGATTCCCAATTTACTTAAATAAAATCCCAATGAAGAAAACGGTATTTTAAAAATATTCTATTAACACTTAAAATTGTACATTTAAATTCGGAAGCTTCATTTTAACATATTTTACTTTTCCGGATATCACTATTCATCATTAAAATAAACCGCTGTTATTTTACTCAATTTATAACTTCATAGAATTCATTTCCAGAAAACTCATATTTCACATTTAACGATTGATAAATTTTCCACAATATTTAAAATCCCAATTTTTTACCAATTTACATTTCCCATTCCAAAAACAGAATTCAATTTTAAATTATTTCAAATTCTTATTTATCAATTTCTTTGATTACCCTTAAATCCCAATTTACTCATTTAATTAAATTCTGGATTTACCATTTATCCAACAATATCACATTCACAATTTAATGTCAGATTTATCAATCCCAATACATAAACAGGCATCACTATCAATTATAAAATAATTGCTACATTGCGAGGAATCCAGTTGGATCCCTCCAACCTGTTTTTCCCTGCATCCACAAATATTAACACATCTCAATATAATATCATTCCAAACTGATAACAACAGTTATAATCAACCAAACAGATATTTAAATATCAATTATTTATAATGTCTAGCATCCAGATGTGAGTGAGAATAACTCACCTTGAGTTTCAGCGAGCGTTCGAATTTCAAATTAAACCGGACGGTGTCCGATTTAACTCAAATTTCTACTTGCCTGGAATGAAATTCGGATCTGTACCATCTCGTAGTGCTCGTCTCTGCGATTCCATCGCTACCAAATTCGTCTCAATCTGATAACGTATGAATTCGTTATGATATTACAAAGTTTTTGAATAACGATTTAAAAGTAAATTTCCTTTTTAACATTTTACCAAAACAAATCGTGGCCCACGCTTCAGCCCGACCCGCTACCTCATCTCTCTCACGCGAAATACTTCCCAGACCGATGAACCCAACATCACGAATTTAGGGTTAAATGCCGTTCGAAAATCGCTCGCCTATACTTCGATCGCCGACAACCACGAGATGCCCTAGCTGCCACGTACCCCCTGCTCGAACCCGGCGAAGCCCGGTCGCACGCAACGGTCGCGAAACAAGGTTGAACGGAGGAGGAACGCGACCAAACTGTGATCTCCACAAAGCACCGAATACGATCATAACCGGTCAACTGCTAGATCTCGGCAAGATCTATGATTGTCTAGTTGGAGGATTTCGAAATAGTTGTGTGGATCGATAGAAAAATGGAGAAGAACAAGGAGGAACGTCGGCCATTGAAGTAGCATGCGGCGGCTGGGAATATAGTTAGGGTTTAGCAATATAAATTTATATATATATATATAATAGTTTAATATTATTTAATTAATAAAATTCTCGATTTAATCAGTTAATGCAAACGATCTCCAAACTACGCGTTCCGACAGGCTATCCTTGGGTTTTTCCGCGTTCCAGACACAATGGAACAGGTTTCATAAGCTAATTTGATCGTATGCGCAAGATACAGAATTAAACGATCAATTTAAAATTAAATCGGTTAAATCGATTTCGATGCGTTTCGAGCTGCCACGGTCAAACGACAACTCCGATTGCTACGAAAATTGAAATCCGATAATAACTATTTATTACGGATCCAATGGAACTGGTTTCGTCGAATTCCGAGACTGTGCCCCGGAAGGCTATTTTAACTCGTCTATTAAATCAGGCGATTTTCTGAAATTATTAGAAACGCTTAAAATTTTCACTTTTAAAATTTTAATAACTTAACAATAAATCATATAAAATTTATAAACACTTTAAAAATCATTCTGGCTCATTCTAGACCAAAATCTGATTAATTGCAATTTAATAATATTAAATTCATTTTAAATTAATATAAAATTCCAAATAATAATTTATTCACTTTAAAATTCATCTAAAATTCCAATAACATTATTTATAACCAATCAAACCTAAAAATACATTTAAACATCATTTTTTATAATCATTTACCCCAAATTCACCTTTTATCCCAATTTCGAATATTTAATTATTATTATCCAATCTCAAATTAAATCTTCACATTATAAATTATCACTTGTTATTTTAATTTAAACCAATTCTTTTTAGTTCAAATAAATCTTAAACCCATATTAAACATTTAAAATGAATTAAATGTTCAAATTCAATGGCTTAAAAATACGAGATGTTACAAATAATCTTTAAAACAAAGAACTATATCATTTTAAACATTACATCATCATCAGAGTGTACAACAACAATATACAACACAACTGGACAGTTATATGAACTTGTCCATATACAGAATACACAGCGGAATAATACTATCATATACAAGTGGTACGTCTCGCCATCCAGCTCGCCACTAAGCTCCACAGCACTCCAAAATCCAGAATAATCTGATAACCTAACTCTAGACTGCCCGTGTGAAAAATGATGGACACCCAGAGTTTAGGAAGGAAACAATAAACTCCGAGTCAGTCATGGTGACTGGTGTGAGAACTAAAACAGTTTATCTTTAAACAATCAACCACAAAGAAAATAAAACAATTTTGCAATGCTTTTAGAAAATGAAACTACCATAAGACCTCCCGCCACACACACAATGCAAACGCAGAATTGGAGGAGATTTCTTCTTATGATAGTCAAATATGCTTACTACACAAAATCATTGGATATTATTATTAGTGCATAGTGTAGAAAAACATTTCGAAAGTATAAAATTAATCTTAGCCAACATAGACATTCTGAACTATGCCTACTATAGTTATCATCTAAACAGTGGGGCACCACCATAAGTAAATGGCAGGTTCTACAACTAAAACCGTACAAGGTTCGTATTGTTTCTTTGGATTTTCCAACAAATGGTCAGCTAAGGAACTTCCTTTCCTCCTGCCGAATGGGATCGCCTCTGGCTGGATGTCCCAAGAGACAAACTGCTCTCTGCCAAACAAGGCCGGGTTACCCCTGTAACAGGTAACTCACGAATATGTCATCACCCGGTCCTTTGGGACCTTTATCCGAGCGCTCGGTAACCATCATCACACATAATAAATAAGTGTATCCACATGAGTAAGTATCTGGGCTCCATACCATGATACCACCCCTTTCCAGAAGGAAATGACATACCCTAAAGGGCGCGACCCTCATAACCTTGCCGCAACATTCCTGTTTCGACCATTTCCGAGTTATTGAGGCCCTGACGAAGTCTCGTCCACAAAGCTACGCTTTATACAAAAGTTATGCTTTGGGTCAAACAAATGATCAACCTATGATCACAAAGATAAATGATCAAACAAATGATCATATCACAAATGATCAAACACTGATCATCACACATCAACACTCAGCATGTCACATTACCAAATTGGGAATATATCGCTGATAACCTTCAACTACATAACCTCTGAGCTCGTACGTCTCAGAGAAGGGTGTTAAGCTAAGAGAATAAATTCTCCGCCACCAACAGAAATGTATTTGAAAGAAATCAGCTTTATATCTCAATTTGTAATGTCAGACATACAATCCATACAAGTCTGTTCCGGGATCGAACAGAACCGAAGGCACTTCTCACGAAGTCCTTGCAAATCCGGATAATTTTCAATCATGTCCGGACTTCCCGTCAGTAAGGTGATAAAACCTCTAAACCGAAGATCAGTCGATGTAGAGTAACTCGACGGTAATCCTTCCGTTTTCAAAAATATCCGGTCTTCAACACCGGTCATCAAATGCGATTCATAACGACGTATCACATATTCGGAATGGGTTATACGACCCCATTGTCCTTTCTCGGCTAACCCGAATAGTGAGCGCTTATTCAAAAATAAGTGTGGCATTCAAATTCATTCAATTCACAACAAATACCCATTCAAGGTAATTATTGATAGTCGGTTGTTTAACAATCAATAAAGATGCGCAACATCATCAGATTCCAAATAATTTTCCAAATTATTTATCTTCCAAAATATCTTTACAAGATATATAATTTCCACACTTTAACTATTTGAAAACAATTTCAAATCAATTTTCACATCTCAATTTATCTTTAAAGATAAAATCTCAAAACATTTCACTTCATATTGGAAAAACATTTCCATACCTATTTAATAATAGGTAATTCACAAATCCATTTATTTTCAACATTTGAAAATACTCAATATACTTAAATCAAAATTAAGTATATATTTCATTCTTTAAGGAAATCATTTTCTTAAACACATCTATTTGAGTCAAAATGAATGTTACGTAAAACATCGTTACGACGACTCAAAATCACTAGTATAGGAATTCGAAATTTAGATAGATATATAAATCCCAATACTATATAAACTATTTCCTTTCGGAAACCATTTACTATAACAACAGTGTTATAATCCACCATTTCCTTATTCCTCGAAACGTCTATTTCAACAATAAATGTTGAAATCTATGTTTTCGATACCTAATACATTTTAAAACATCTTTTAAAACAATTATTTCATTTAACAATATTCCTTTTCCCAAAATATATTGATTTTTCAATAATATATATTCACTGTCCAAAATCATGAATAAAATCACTATCCCAATTTTAACAATTTCTACACAATTTATTTCAATAATAATTCGCTATCCAAAATCGCGAATATACTTCCTTTAATAATTCTCTATATTCAATTTATCAAATTCCATTGATTTCGAATTTATAAACAATGTCTATAAATTCTTTCCCTATTAATAAACTTCGATTTATAAAAAAAATCCTGAATTAACAAATTTAATTCATAACTCGATTTCATATCAAAAATCTAATTTATAAGTCAATTACTTATAACCTTTTATTTTACAAAATCTATTTATTTTATAACTTCACATTATAAAACTTCTAAATTTCATTAACTTATGAAATCCAATTATACTCCATTTTTAACACTTATAAAAGCTCGTTTTATAATTCCAACATTTTAATTTATAAATATCCATTTTGCAATCTTTTATATAAACCGTTTGGAATAATTCAAAAATCCCAATTTAAAATCAACTCGTTATTTTTAAACTTCAAAAATGGATCCGATGATGCAACATCACCAAATAGTCAATCACAACATCCAAACATCATATATCATCATATGATAACAGAATATACAACAATATCTGTAAATAAATCACTACGGTGAGGAATCCAGTTGGATCCCTCCAACATGTTTCCCTGCATCCAAAGATGTTAGCACAATACCAATTCCGCTCCAGTACGGAATTATTGCGGTATATGGGTTCAATAAATATTATCCGCTATTATGCGGCGCAATAGGGTCTCATCCGATACACAAGGCGGGAAATCAACAAATCCAATATATACATATGCCAATATGTATATATTGCTATATATATAAATAATACCAATTCCACTTCAATGTGAAATTATCGTGGTATATGTTTTTAATAATTAACATCCGCTTAATAACGGCGTATAATGTCTATTTATCACAATAAATAGCATTCATCATTCAATCCATACAATCAGGAAATTTTAAATCTAACTATTTAAAATTTAAATCGAAACAAAACATTCGATTGAGTGAGGAATTCTCACCTTGATTTTACGATAGCAATTCGTAGCGATTTATTTCGAATAAAATTAAACGGACGTTTAATTTTACTCGAAATTTTCGCTAGCTCCAACCGACTCCAAACCAGCTCCATTGCAAAGAGCTCGTCAATATGATTCCAACACAACTGGTTTTGTCGAATTCCAACCTCGCAACAAAAAGTTACAACATTTTGAAGCTAATACAAAATTTAAATACAATTTATTTACATCTTTTATTTTATTTTATACCCAAAACACATCTGCCGTTCGTTTTTGCTTCATCAAAATCTGGCCGCAACTTTTCTATCTTCCTCCATCTCCAGTATGTTTGAACGAAGTCGAACCCAACTATCATAGCTAGGGTTAATAGCCGCACCACCTACGACGAACTAGGGTCCATCATTCCACCACCGTTCAACAGCACGTCGCCTCCCCTACCCACATCTATGACAATGTTGCACTCGGCCACCCCCTAGCGTGCAAAACGAGGTTGAACGGCCAGCCTTCTCGAGCCAATTGCCATCGATCCAACATGAATTACTCGATCATAGCCGTTGGATCTGTAGATCACAACGCGCTCTTCAACTTTCATGTTGAACGTTTCTTGAATTGATGAACGGATTTGAAGAATTTGAGGGAGGAAGATCAGAGATTTTCGGCCATTCATTTGGTTGCTGGCGGCCACGAAAAAGATAGGCTAGGGTTTTCTTGTTAACGTATATATATATACGTGTATAAATGATATTAAATTTATTTTAAAATGACTTTTTCAAATGATCTCCAAATTACACGTGCCGCCTGGCGTTCGTAAGGTTTACCCCGCGTTCCGAACACAATGGAACGTGTTTCGGGAGCTAATTCGATCATTTGTGATAGTTATGGAAATAAACAATTCAAATTTAAATCAAATCGATTTAAACCGATTTCAATGCGTTTTCGCTTGCCCCGGACAAATGGTAAATCCAATTGACACGAAATTTGAAACCATACAATAATATCACATTACGGATCCGATGAAACTGGTTTCGTCCAATTCTGAGACTGACCCAAAAATGGCTAATTTCACTAGTCGATTAAATATTAAAATATTCAATTTTCACAGATTAACTTTAAATTCAAATTTAAAAGTTCTATAACATCACTATAACTTCAACATGATTTAATATAACTTTATAAATCATTTTCAATCACATTAAATCCAGATTTCAATTATTTCTGGAATTTCAATCATTAATTTATCGATTTAATTATCCAATTAAATCCAGATACTCGAATTTTAAATTATTCGACTTATTAGTTTCACTAATTAATATTCAAAATTAATTAAATATTCAAATTTCAAATATCTGAAATTCTGGGTCGTTACAATTATTATTGACTTTTATGATTCCTTTTTGATTTCATACACGGGTTTATAAAATGATCATTTTAATTGTATTAAAAGCTCGTTTCTCCAATTTATAATTTCTATTTAAAACACACACACAATTTTGCACTTCGAGCGAAGAGGGAGGATAATCAAATGATTAAATAAAACGCGTGCTATGAACACGTGCGTTTATCTTTTCAGTTAATTCCTAATCTATTCGTTTGACCGTTTTGACCTTTGGGTCTGGTTTACCGATGAGATGAGGTGAACTTTGTACTACTTTTAGTGTGAAATTGGCTAACGGTTAGGAAACCGTTTAGTGCGAACGTGGGGTATGGGACTCACATTAACATTTTCCGGGTTCCTTTCTGAGAGTTGTGACACATTCCGTCGGACAGTGGTGTCTAGTACCGTCACTACGGTTTGTTGCCTTCGGGTATGTTGCCTTTGGGCTTGTACCTTCGGGTTTGTTGCCTTTTGGCGTTGCCTTCGGGCATGTGGCTTTGTCTATATGGACAATTGCTCCTATGTGGGAGTAGAGTCTTCGTGCGCATTGCCTTCGAGCATGTCGATCCTTGTTACAGTACTGAGCTCAAGCATTTTTTGTTTCTTTGACATTTATATTTCCCTAGAGTATCGCCTTTCAGGATAGGTTCTTTAAACCACACGATATATAGCGATTACCTTGTGGAAACTTGTGTTACCTTTGTTTGTATTTGTTATTTGCCTTTTTGGCTTGTTTTGGGATATGATATCCTTTGTTTATTGGGATTGCCGATGATATGAGGCTTGTTTTGATTCATCTTATGTTAAATGATTTGGTTATCTCTTTTGGAAATATTTGTGGTACTTTATGATCTTGTATGTTCATTATCATTTAGTTTGTCTAACTGATTTGTTTAGCTAGACTGACCTGTGTATTTTATACTCGGGTCAGACCGAGATGTTTCAGGTTAGGTACATTGGACTTAGCCTATTTTGCTTCCGCATGGACTATTCTGCTAGCTCCTTTTCGTTATAGCTTTTTGTTTAGTCCTTTTTGGCTGTAACTCTAATATATATTCTTTTGACTCGTCTGTATATTGTGGTTTACTTTACCACTTGACATGTATCATTTTGTATACTCTTTAATGTATTTGTATATGTGTAAATGTATGTGATGATCTATTGTTCTGTGATGTGTATTACATTGAGTTGTTATGTTTTATTCTGATAGATCCTCCAGCCACCTATGGCTTTGTATTGAGTATTTATTGGATATGTCGATCCATTTGAGAATGAATGGTAATTGTCGGCGTAGTCAATAGATAATTAAGACAAGGCTATAGATGGTCGCTCATAACCAGCTCTATTCTCCTTATTTGCAGACGGTGTTACCTTGTAATACTCTTTGCTAATGTGGGTCTGGGTGTGGGGCATCACAATTATCCACTACGATTCTTTGGTTTTTTATTGTATACTTATTATGCTGGAATTTAATAACTTAACAATTTCGGTTATGATTAATAAGTAATTGTATCTAGACACTATTGTAATATCAGAGAATTTCATATAGGAAATGTTTTGGTTATCGTAAGGTAAAAACCTGTTCGTGTTTATGTGTGGCGTGGTCTTATGAGATACCTTTGTTTTCAAAGGCTTTATAACTTTAAAATCCAGTTGGGTGTGTTTTTTCACGCTGGTTTTCCAGACTGACTAGGGTGTTATTTTATCATAATGCTCGGGTCAGACCGAGTATATTTACAAATATCTTTTGGACGCATTAGAGCTCAGGAGATGAGTTAGAGGTCTTCAAGTCGTATTCACGTGTATGTTTATTTTCCCCTGCTTTGTTGTTGAAATCATCAGCATTTGTGAGGACGGGTTGTTATAACTGTTCAGGCTGATGGTTGAGATTTGTTGTTGTACTCTGATGAACATATGTATACTACATATTCTCTTGTGTAAAGATCATTGATTTTATATTATATGTTGTATCGCTACGATTGTGAGATTCTATGTTGTTTTTTTAGTTTCTTTCTCTTTCTCTTCTCTTCTTCTTTCTCATAACTATCTGTCTTTCCGTTCGATTTGGGTTGGATATGTGCGGTTTATTGTCAACTTGAATAGTGCGAATTGGCGGGTTGTTACACTTGGTATCAGGTGCTGAAGGTTAAGCGAGAACCTTGGCTTTAGTGAGGCAACTCATTAAGGGATAGGGTAGTGGAATGCCTTATTATGAGTTTTGAGTGTGTATATATATATATACACGAGCATGTATTTTTTAGTGATATAAAAATATTTTATATTGTGTTAATTTATTTATTGAGTGGCTTATGAATTCTGGTCGGTACGTGGGATGCCACGATATCGATAGGGTTTTCCAAACACTTAAACAAGGCAAACCGACACAATATTGTTTTGAGAATTGGTAAATGAAATAAATTTACTAAAATTATAATTAATATTAAAAAGAATAATTTTTTAGAAATTATTATAGTTATATATGGTGTGTTTGGTTGTTATTAAATGATAATATTTGATTATTTTCATTTGTTGTTTGTTGTTCTAAAAAAGGTTGTGATTATTATAATCTGAACAAGGATAAACAATTGTAAATTGAGTTATATAAAAGGGTGAATTTATAAATATAGATTATAGAGTATTGATTATAATTAAAATAAATCAACATTTGTGAAATGATATTTCATAAGAAGTGTGATTATATAAATACGAATTATGAATGTGATTTATAAATGGAAAAGAAATGAAATTACATAGGTACGCTTATAAATATGATTTGTAAATAAAAATTGATTTAAGTAAGGATTTGGGAAATTTAAATCCCGAATTTTTTTTCCAAAGTTTTAAAGGAATAATAATGGTACTATTTTGAAAATATTTTGGTTATAAATATTTTAAATGGATTTAAAAGAAATAAAAAGCACCGAATTCACTACAGTCGCTGGAAAATAATTTCGATGATGATTGCAGCATCATCGGCGTTCATTTTCGAGTTTCTAAGTGATGGATTGCTACCATTGGATTTTTGTTTTGGTAAAACTAGTTTCGATTTTAAAATTCAAAGTTATGATTTGAAATACAAAGAAAATAATTATAGTATTGTGTCAAAGGATTCGAAATAAGAATAAGATGTTTAAACTCTGAAAATTTTCATTTATGTGTTTTATGAAAATATGAGAGAATAAGTTTTATAACTAATAAATTTTGAGGATTAGTAAGTTAAAGAAATTTTTTAGATTTGTTGAATATAAATTGTTAAGAAGAGAAAATTTGAAATGAAATTTAACTTAAGTTAAGTTAAATAAAATGAATTTTGAAAGGGAATTTAACCTAAGTTAGGTTAAATGCAATAACTTCTAAAATGAAATTAATTGTGATTTGAAATGGATTAATGAATGGACTAATTAAATAAATTAGTGAATTGAATATGATTTAGAATGGAATATTGAAACTAAATAATAAATTGAGTCAAATGAAATTGAATTTTATTTGTATTGAATTAATTGATAGATATGGAATTAAGTTGTGAAGTGATAATAAACATGAGAAGTGTTGTATAAAATGTTTATAAACTTAAGTAAATTTTTTACGAAATGATTCATAAATGAATTTAGTATGAAGTGAAATGTTGCTAAATATAAATTTTGATGTAATGGTTCTTAAGTAATATTAGATTTGAAAGAATATACTAAGTAATAAGTGAATGTGAATAAAGCAATGTGAATAATGATTCTGAGTAAATGAATGTAAATAAAAGAATTTGAATAATAAGGGACCAATTGAAATAAATACGTAATTTGTATGTATATTATTTTATTCGTATAACTGTTTGATCCAGATTCAAATATGCGATTTTGAAGTGATTTACTCTAATCAGAGTTAAGATTTTTCACTCGAGTCTTGACGACTAACACCGAATATGGATTTTTGATTGATTCAGACATTTTCTATCATAGTATATGGCTATGCAAGGAGAATGACAGTTTCTATTCAAGGAACCGGATCTGAGTCCGCACTAGAGTGGTCGTGTGAACGATACTAGTTCGAAGTGAAACTGTGTGATCGAGCGATCATATATGGTTTTGCGTACGGATGAAATATGTACATCGTACGGGTTTTAATAAATATAATGTTGACATTGGAAAATGTAAATTGATATGGTTATAAATTAATTAGATGAATATTATTTGTTTGATGGTTTCTCTGGCTACATTTGTTACATTTCATATGGTTGTTATATAGTCTATGTTATATATTAATATTACTTTCTATATACATGTTCTCATTGGTTGTTGAGTGATTAGTAGGTGCGGATGGAGTATGCTTTGCATTTGGAGCTCGCTTTCGCATTATATTGATTGTGTATGCTTACTAATGCTAATAAAAGGGTACACATCTTGGATTACATACCGTATTTTTATATTTTCCCCACGGGATACCTCGTCCTCGAGGAAGAGATGTATATTTGTGATTGTATACATATTGTAAATTTTTCCGATCGAGCGGCGCAAAGGAGATGGTGGAAAAAAATTTCATAAATTTAAAGCATTAGAAACTTTCTGAGAATTTTGGAAAAATTTTGATAACTAAAATTTTATTTTGAGTTATAACTTGGAATGAATGAATGGATGGAAATAGTTGTTATAGGTGGGTGAATCCAAAAGGCTTAGAAATTTTATGATCTATTTCAACTAATTGGTTTTAAAAAGCTAATGGGATTGAGGCATTTTCTTACTTGCTAATTTCGAGGACGAAATTCTTTTAAGGGGGGAAGAATGTAATGACCCAGAATTTCACTCATTTGAATTTGGAATATTTATCTGATTTTAAATATTGAAAAGTTAATTTTATAAGTTAAATAACTTATATTTCAAATATAGTGATTTATTTGATGATTAAATTATTGAATTTAATATATGGAATTGTTTAAATATTGAATCTTGAATTTAATGCGAATGAAAACATTTCGAAAGTTGATTTCAATTTTATTTTGAATAAAAAGGAAGATGGTAAACTTTTAGATTGATTTTAAAAGTGATTAAACTGATTTTGGAAATTACTCGTTTTAATTAACATGTAAAAATAGCCTTCTGGGGCAATGTCTCAGATTTCGACGAAACCAGTTTCATTGGATCCATAATAGTGAATTATTATATACCGTCGAATTTCTTGGTGATTAGATGTATCATTTGGTCGTGTGAGTTCGAAATGCGTAGAAATTAATTAAAGGAATCTAAATTTATATAACTTGATTTTGAAAAGCTATTTTCTGTACATGATGGAATTAGCTTTCGATATATATTCCATTATGTTCGGAATAGGGGTATAATAGAACGCCAGGCGGCACACTTCGTTTGGAGTTTGAAATTTTAATGGATGAATAGTGCCGTGAAAATTTTCTATATAAGGCCATTGAAACTTTCATTTGAAAACCCTAATTTACATACCAGAGCCGCCATTGAATTAAATCTTTCATCCAACGGCCATGGTTCATCGGAGCCACTCCATCCACTTTCAAGCTTCGACCCTAACTAGAAAAGCGTAGAGCTCGACAAAAGCAGCTTAACTACCGGTTGGGTCGAGTCGAAGTGAAGCACGGCACAGCAAATTTCATATGACGGCGGCAATTTTTGGGTTTTGCGATGGCGATGTCACGCACGTGGGTGGTGGCAGCAGGCGCAGGTGGAGCGGCGGCGTAGGCATGGCGCGAGCGTTGGTCGGCGGCGGCGTCCTCGTTTGCGCGACATCGATCATAAAAAAATAAAGAAGTAGAAGCGCGTTGCCTAGAAAACGAACGAGATACGAATAAAGGAGGGAAAAATGTTTATTTTTGAATTAATTGAGTTAGTTTAATTTAATTATTTCGTACTATCGTTAATTCATAACTTTTTCATACGAGGTCCAAATCGAGCACGACGAGTTGCATTGCATTCATATCAGCAAGTACTACGGTGTAGAATTGGATTGGATGGATTTAGAGCAAGTGAAAATTTTAGTTAAAATTGAACATAATCCAAAACGGAGTGCTTTGGCGATCTTTGAAATTTCGATGAGTTAATCTCACCTTTTTTGTTAATCAGAAATATTATATAGTCAATAAAATTATTTATGGGATGTGTGGATATTTATTGTTGATTTTTATTGACTGTTTGGATGATTACTATATTTATTAGTTGGTTTGGATATATTCCCGCTTATTGGAGAAATTGAGATACTATTACATTCCCGTGTAAGAGCGGATGACCCTTTGTATACGAATCCCGCTTCGAAGTGGTTGATTTATATTATTTGATTATATACTACATGTGATGCAAGGGGACAGGTTGGAGGGATCCAACAAGATTCCTCACACTATTGATTTTATTTTCATATAATTTGATATACAATATGTTGGATGCTATAATTGATGACATAGTCATGATTTTGCTTATTTAGTGCTTTAGTAGCACTGGGATTATATTTTAGTATTTTAAAATACCATAAAATAGTGATTGAATAAAAAAGGGATTTCAAAGAGATTTTGGAAATTATATATGTTTTAAATAATCATGCTGAAATATTTGAAGAAGTAATTTATTTTAAAATCAAAGGTATGATTTTTGGATATTACAATTTAATAGTTTTATAAAATATTTTAAATGGAGATTTTCGAACTGTAAAATAAAGATTTTTGAAATCTTAAAATAAGTCCGTCTTTTATAATAAAGTGATATGTTTTTAAAGGAAAATAGAAATATTTGATATATATGTATGTATGTATGTATATGTACATATATTAAAGATTATTTACAAATGTGAGATTTATAAGCATGATAATTTATAAAAGTGATATTTTACAAATGAAGTAAAGATTTGTAAAATCGTATTTTGTTCATAAAAGTATGGATTTTAAACGGTGTTTATAAATTAAAGGGATCTATTATCATTTAATAAATTGGTGAAATAAATCAAACGGTGGATTTATTATAAGATAAGGAATAATATTTTAGAAGTAATTGACTCTATTTTGGAAATTGAAGGTGAGGATAAATTCGAAACGTTAAACGATATTTTATAAATAGATAGGGATTTATAAAAGGAATTTATCCATATGGAAGTAACGTTAAAAATGGATGGTGATTGCTATTTTTAAATGAGATTTATGAATAAGTGAGATTCATAAAGAAAATAGAATTATAAATGGAGTTTATAAATAAACGGGTTTTATGAAAGAAAGTTTTATAAAATAGCAAGAGACTCTTAAATATAGTTTTATAAATATTTGAATGATTGGGTTGATGATTTAAGTATGGATTTTTATCAAGGAAATATATATTAATTTTTAAAAGTTGGTTACTTATATAAATATTGTTTAAAGTTATTTGTTAATATTTAAATATTTTGAAAGGTTAATTATTTAAATTATTAATATGGTTTGAAGTTAATAATAATGATTATTAATAATATTTTGGTAATTTATTATTATTATTTATATTAATTGTAAAGATTAACGATTGTTTTATTCGTAATGTTTTGAATTATCAATTATTATTTTTATGATGTTAAGAGTTAGTTATAATTATTATTTATTTATGATGTTTTTTATTAATAATTACTATTATATAATAGTGTTTTAAAGAAAGTGATTATGATTTATGTATGGTGTGTTCGAGATTCATAAATAGAGTTTTGTAAATGGACTTGGGTTTTTATAAGAGGAGCTGATAAAATGGTTTGAAGATTTAAAGGTAGATTATTTACATGGTAAAGATTTTTATAAATAGATGGATATTTATAAACGAATTTTAGAAATGGGTATAGAGATTTATAAAAAGCAGTTTATTAATAATTGCTTGGTTTCATAAAGGGTTTATAATTGACCTAAAAAATAATTTATAAATGGTTTATAAATGGTTTTAGAAATTTATAATGGGATTTATAGATGATTTTATAATTGGGTAACAATGAAAGCTTCCTCAGTGTTCGGTAAATATACTTATACCATTGAGACAAGTATATGGATATTTTGCAAGTATTGGAAATATAAGGGTTTGTGAATATATCTTTGTAAAATTATTTTGATACAAGTATTTACAAGGTGACTTTAATTAATGAAAAGATTAATTAAGGAGACTAGTGGTTGCTTATGTGCTTAACCAATGTTGGTTCTTCCTTTGAAAATAAATCCCTAATTTGGATGTGTGTTTGTCGATAGTTAAATAACTGACTATCAAATGTGGACCCAAATGTAACTTTGGAAATATCTAGGAGAAACACGTGAGTTATATGGCATAGTCATCTCCGATGATGCCTTATTGTGCATGTAAATCTCATTTCGTTCTTCTAGGACAAATGGTAAGAAAATCCGTCCACTAATGGTTAGGAGGTGATCTCCATTCTTATCTTTGACTATTTATTTCTTAAAGAACCAGGGTTTAGTTTACCAAAAACTGTTGAATATTGGTTCGAAAAGGTCGGGTTTAGATATTTTATCCGAAAACCACTTCGATCCAACTCAAGCGTTTCAGAGTAATGACATCCTGAAGATGATGGAATTGAAGACGGAGCTCTCAAACGTTTCATTCAGTCCCATAACGAACTTGTATGGATGAAAGCTGGTATTGCATTGTTGCTTGTAGGGCAGTGTTAGCATTCCAAGTGGGAAGTGCTATAAAAAAGGTAGATCATAGCTTTGAGCCTCACACCTAGGAAATGAATAAAGCAGGGACATGTTGCAGGGCTAAGTGGGTCGCATCCAAGTAGGGTATGATCATTCCAAATCTAGAGTGATATTCATGTATGCTTTGGGATCCTATGGTATGGTTGTTGGTCGCAACCAAGGGGTGATCATATTCGGTCCTACTACGAGTCTTCGGTTTTTGATTGTATACCTATTATGCTGGAATCTAATAATGTTACAATTTCAGCTATGATCAATAAGAAATTGTATCTAGACACTATTATAATATCAGAGAATTTCATATAGAAAATGTTTTGGTTATCGTAAGGTAAAAACTATCCATGTTTATGTGCGGCGCGGTCTTACGAGATACCTTTGTTTTCAAAGGTTTTATAATTTTAAAATCCAATTGGGTGTGTTTTATCATGCTGGTTTTCGAAACTGACTCGGGTGTTATTTTATCATAATGCTTAGGTCAGACCGAGTATATTTACAAAAAGCTTTTGGACGCATTGGAGCTCAGGAGACGGGTTAGAGGTCTTCAAGTCGTATTCACGTATATGTTTATTTTTCCCTGCTTTGTTGTTGAAATCATCAGCATTTGTAAGGACGGGTTGTTATAACTATTCAAGCTGATGATTGGGATTTATTGTTGTACTCTGATGAACAAATGTATATTACAGATTCTCCTATGTAAAGATCATTGATTTTATATTATATGTTGTACCGCTGTGATTGTGAGATTCAATGTTGTTTTTTTATTTTCTTTCTCTTCTTGTTCTCTTCTCTTCTTCTTTCCTCTTTCTTTCCCATAACTATACGTCTTTCTGTTCGATTTGAGTTGAACATGTGTGGTTTATTGTCAACTTAAATAGTGTGGACTGGTGGGTTGTTACAAAAAAAATTCATTTGTGTATTTAGGTTAATCATTGCTTACAATAGTAATAATAAATAATATTTTGAAATTAATATGCATTTTATAGTCACTTTCTTTTAGCAATTCATTTATACACTAATGTTTACATTTTATGAAACATGTTTTAATCCATATATATAATGTATGTATGTGTTATTCCATATGTGTGTGTGTTTATCCATTTATTTTATTTAAAACTTTTTTTACACTTAATCAATACACACGTGCGCACACATTTTTAAATTATATACGACTATAGAACTTCTACACACACACACACACATATATATATATATGTTAGTTTTGTTCTCCAACATATGTGTATTAAAGTGCTTTTAAAGCGTATTAAAGTGTGTTGAAAGTGCATTTAAAATGTATTTAATGAGCATTTAATGTGTATTAAAGTATTTTAGTGTGTGTTTAAAAAATATTTAATGTTTATTTAATAGGTATTTAAAGTATAACAAAATGTATTTAAAGTGTATTTAACGTATTTTTAAAGTGTATATATATTCTAACTTGTATATATAAATATGTATAATGGATTAATATATACATATAATGGATTATATACATGCACACATATTTAAAGTGTGTTTTAAAGTGCATTTAATGTGTATTTAAAATATATTCAAAGTGCAACTAATGTATATTTAAAGAGAAAAAAATTAATTTGTTATACACACACACATACTTATTTATATTATATATATACATCTGTTCAAATATAATTTCATATGATAACAGTTAAAGTATTTTCAATATAATTATATATATATATATATATTACATAAAAACACATGCATACATTCATTTGGACAATATATTTGTATATAAGAGGGGCTAACATGTCAATTATGGTGTAAATCCCAACACCTATACATGAGCAAGTCAGACCATGTTCATACTATTCAGTTGCATGTGCATGTACACAAATATGTGTATATGATACACACACATATATAAATTATAATACAAATAATTTAAAATAAAATTTCATCTATGCAACGACCAACTTTTCCGTACACTTTAAGCTGACAATAAACCACACATGTCCAACCCAAATTAAACGGAAAGGCGGATAGTTAGGGAAAAGAAAGAAGAAAGAAGACAAGAAGAAACTAAACAAATATAGAATCTCACAACGGAGCGAATAATCTATATTATATAACAAATCTTTACACAAAAACAAAGCTGAAATTTATGCATATACATGCATCAATCAGAGTATACTAACCTATTCAGCACGGACAGTTATAACAACCTTTCCTCACAATTACTGATAAATACAACAATAAATGCAATGGAAAAATAACCATCTACGTGAATTCGTCTCTGGGCCTCCAGCTCATCTCCTAAAGCTCCAAATGTCCAAGTAAACCTGGAAATATGCTCGGTCTGACCCGAGCATTATAGGAGGAAAACGCCTGGGTCAGTCCGGTAAAACCAGCGTGAGAAACACAATCAAATGGATCCTTGAAGTTTATATAACCTTTCAAACAAGGGTATCTCGTAAGACCATACCACACATAAACACAAACGGGTTTTTACCTTACGATAACCAAAACCATAATATCAGAAAAACCAGTGATATTATAATAATGTCTAAGGGCGAAAATAATAATAATCAAGTAGTTGTGATGCTCGTGATTGTACATCACAACAATACTAGGTATATAATTGAAAATCGATAAGGCACGTTGGATAATTGTGTAGGATTTCCATGGAGGTGTCCTCAGTACTTCGAGAAACGGTCCTCCTGGACAACGATCGGAGATATCCTTCCAAAGCAGCATACATCCCAAGTGATGTGCCATAGGAAAAAGATAGCTAGTCTCGCCAAGACCGAGTGCATCGCACCATGTATGCATAACAACTGCGAGTGACATCTAGGAGGAGCTGACTACACCCTATGGGTTTGCTAACGTTATTGTCCATGCCTCCTATCTCTAGTTTTAGTCATTCCCGCTGATGAGGCTACGTTCGACATTCCAGTTGACGAACCGCCACCAAAATAGATCATGGAATCCCACATGGATTCCAATACCCCAACGGGTCTTGGAATCACACATAGATTCCTACATCTTAATTAGATCTTGGAATCACATCTGGATTCCCATACCTCAACGGGTCTCGAGATCACACATGGATCCCAACATCACAAAATATCACGAATCTCCTCCATAAAACCATACATGGTTTTTGGAGTGGTTACGGGTTCGAGTCATCTCTTACAAGTACACTCTTCCACTTCTCGGTTGCTCCACAAAACCAAACGCCGATTTTCAGAATGCTCAATACTGGTTCTTTTTCAAATAATCAAACAATACATAAGAGCGGGGATCACGCCTTAACCATTTAAGCGGATGGGTCTCCTTATCATTTGTCATTGAAGAACGAAACAAGTTTATACGTACTGTATAGCACCACCGATGGTAACTATACCATATAATCCCTGTGTTTCC